>OX376215.1:8896844-10364946 GCA_947363905.1 Lithophane semibrunnea
CTTCTTTCTTTCTTTCTTTCTCTTTCTTTTTCTCTTTCTCTTTCTTTCTCTTTCTTTCTCTTTCTTTCTCTTTCTTTCTCTTTCTTTCTCTTTCTTTCTCTTTCTTCAATTGGGTTTTTCCATCTGAAATTTCTCAGTGGTAGCCCGGAGTCTGGATCAAACAGGTAATCCAGACATGTAATATAATACATGGAACTTAAAACATAACTGGCGAAATGTGGGTGTACTATAGGTACTATCAAGGCAGCCCATATCTAAACCAATTATTTATAATTACCAATGATAATAATAATATATGTATAATTTAAATAAATATTAATGTTTAAATCCAATATATGAGTGGTAAAAATTATATGTACACAATTAGTTATCAGCCTACCTACCTACACAAAACGAAAGAGTAGATTAATATTAAAATTGTTAACAAATATCTATAATAGCCCTCCTCCTAATTTTTATGTTGTTATGCCCGACAGGGCCCACAATGCTCCAAAACGAATGTATGTCTTTATGTACCTACCACCTAAGTTCACATTGTGGAATGCAATAAACGTATTGAGTATTGAGTATTGAGTACCTCTCCTTGCCGCCCGTGACCAAGGCCATGGCCGACAGCAGGGGGGCATGGGAGGCGGCGGAGCGCGTCAGGGAGGAAGACTTCCTCGCTGCGATTCGTCGCAGGAGAACAGGGCGGCGTAGGAGGCATCATGGCGATCTGATGCTTCCCTAGGAAGTGCCAGCGAGCGAGAGATTGGGGGGTCTATCGTCGTCGCATTACACTACCCTCATGAGTGGTGGCGATATCTCAGGTGAGCCCGGACATCGCCAAACGAGTTTGGTGCCTGGAGGCGGGCTGCGCTGGATGGGTCGCGAGTTGGTAGGCATAAATGGTTGATTAAAAAAGGTATATGCTAAAATGTGTTTTATTTGTAGATTTTGTGGGTATCTTTAGAATATTTTTTTCTTGTTAAAATTCTACTATATAAAAACAGTATGTACGTAGAAACCGCAGCACTTATAAAGCATCCACGCGAACAAGACTCTGCAGCGAGCTAGTCTAGACACGCACACTATTGTAATATGTTCGTGATTATTTGCTCTAACATACACAAACGTACGTAGTCGGTCAATAGCCGGCGCGGAGCAGCGAGCGACACAGCCGTCCCGTCTCAATGCTAACGCGCGACTGCCGCGCGCGCCCGCACAGAGCACCTCTGAACCTGTATCTCTAAGAGGGGTAATAAAAAAAAAATGTTTAATTTACATTTCTGCTCAATACAATCTGTAGTACTTCTAACCATCAATTTTTCAGTATAAAAATATTTCTAAACATCAAAGCCGTTTAGAAGTAGTAGGGAAATATTAGCCAAAAATTGCATTTTGTTAAATATTTTTTAAGGCAAAAGTATAAGTCATACGAAAAAAATGCTCAATACAAAATGTTGTACATGAATCTATGGCAAACATATATATTTTTCAGATCTTTTAACCAAGCCGTTAATGAGGAGTAGGCTTTTTAAAGTGACCGTGTTACGGTACTAAACGGGACTAAGCGCCTTAACTCAACTACCCATGGTTTGAGTGACAACGGTGTTTACCCTTACATCCTGTATATAGGAACCAAATGCGTGAGATGAGGCGAGTGTGAGTGAGAGAACATGCGCGAACGGCTGTATAAGGCTGTATTTGTACTATAGTTTCTATCAAGGACAGTTGGACAATTTAATTGCATTTTACGACCTTATCACAAATCCTGATTGCAGCCGGCAAACACTACTTACGATCAAAATGATAACTCTAATCGATTATTATATTTATTTAAATTATGCATCGCCAATTCGTTTGATAACGATAAAAAAAATTACCTAAAGGGAGACACCGAAATATAAAAAGAATTCTTATCTATTCCCTGAAGAAGTTAATAGGACTGTTATCAGCTTATATTGAGGAAAATCAGTTTGGAGGTGTTATCTATCGGCAGCTTGTTTGTAAGACATCCTTGATGTTTCATTTCTAATCTATATTATCTGCAATGCATATACGTTTTTTTGTACGACGTGACCCGATCCGTGTGGCGATGGCGGGCGGCTGAATCACAAAAATACTACAATATCCCAAGAAAAGTATGTGCTTCGGCAATCCTCGTCTATGTTCGGAAATACGAACGCGCGATGAGATATAATACAGAGCTGTTACAACCATGGAAGTGCTTGCTCATTTTGTATTACCATTATGTACCATGATTAGGTACAAAATTGTAGATTAGCAACTTTATGTAATTATGTAAACAAATATAAATAAATATGTAAACCTACCTACAAAAAACTTTTCAAAACTTTTGAGTGACAGATGACGAATCTGCGATCGGATTAGTAAACCTAAAATCATTCAAATTGCGATTGATAGTGTGTTACGCAATCACCCCGCTGGCAAAGACAAGTCTTATCTTAGAAAAAGAAAAGAATTTGGGTTGACGCGGGCGAAGCCACGGGTTAGGTTAGGTTAGGTTAGGTTCCCCACCGAGGGTGTCTCCACGTTGTCGTCGTGGTGGGGCTTGCGCGTCTCAATGATCTTGGGGCTCTGCCGGTAGAGTTACTCATGCCGGAAAGGCCCAAGTGAGAGACCAGACTAAGAGAGATACCGGGACGGGGTCGCTCCTGATCGATCGACGATAGTCGATCGACAGTTGACGTGACCATGCCGCTGCGGTGCAGGCGCACCAAAGCGGCGCGTGTTTCTCTCGTTGAGGAGTCGTCTCCAACGAGAGAACTTTCGGCGGGTTCGCTGAGTCGGGTTGGCCGGACAGCGAACGGAGGCATGTTTAATGCCGCCGTCGGGGGCTTGGCTTAATTGCCTGGCCCAGAGGAAGGCTACCTCTAAGATAAAAAACCACCTAATCCTAAGCTTTGAAGCGCGGCGAGAGGATGAGTGGCTGGTGGGGGACCAGTCGCTAGCGCTTCCCCTGTAGATACCTGCCGCACTCTACAGTATTTAGGCTTACCGGGCATCTAGGCTCTACCCGGTGGACATTTGTGACCTATATCGACTCGTGGGATTCATATGGATACAATAACAAATAAAAAACAAACAGAGAAGGTGCCGATCGTGTTGGTCGAGCAGATGGGTGTTGGTGTGGTGTCAGATTGTGACACCGCATCTGATAGAATGAGTGTGGCGAGCGTGGCGAGCGTAAGCTCAAAGCGCTCGCGGACGAAAGGGGAGGGGGCTGAGCGTGCGTCCAAGTTTTGGAAGAAGCACGCACGCAAGGAGGATGAGGAGCACGTGGGGTTCTCTTCCAGCGAAGAGAACGTACCGGCTAAGGTGCCGAAGGGCAGGAAAGGACGTGGTCGTGCAGCTGGTGGAGCGGGGTCGCGTAACTCTTTGGGGCGCTTTCTTAAGCGCCCCGACACGCCGTTGCCCAGCGCAGGTAGTGAGTCGGGGTCCAGACAAGTGGTCCTCGAGCCCACGGTGGCGGACCTTGGGGGGGGCTCCGCTGTCATGCTGGAAGCCAATAGAGCGGAGGCCAATGCTGCCAAGAGATCGCAGCAAAAGACTGTCGCGGCTGACGAAGTCAGCGAGTTGGCCCGACAGTCCCGAGAGCGGCGCTCTGCTCGCATGGCTGACGGCGGGAGCGTATCGGCGGTGGCGCTTAATCGCCAAGTGTTGGACGGCGTGGATGTCGTCCTGAAGGCTGCTACCAAATCGGGCAATCTGAAGGGCACATTCACGCGTGCTCTTAAAGAGGCGGCAGACGGCATAAAGGAGGCGGTTGAGGTCCTCCTTAGTCGCACAAGCACGGAGGAGACGGCGAAACTATGGGAGGAGAATGGCCGTCTCCGATCCGAGTTGGAGGACCTCAAGCGGCAGTTTGCCGCCCAGAGGGCAGCTCCCGCGGCAGCCGGCTCCCCTCCTATAGTGGCGCTGTCATCACCGGTCCCATCTTCGACGCCTGCACCTGCGGATGCGGAGGTCGAAAAGATCGCGCGCATCTGCATGGTGCAGTGTGGGAGGATGGTGAGTGCCCGACTGGAGGCAATAGAGGCGAGGCTCCTCCCGGCTCAGAACCTACGCCCGCCGCTCGCTGCGGACAAGCGGAGGAACGAGGGGCAGCCAACAGCAAGCGCGGTGGCTGAGTCGAGCCGGTCCGGGAGGGGGACTAAAAAGCCCGCGGAGGGTACTTCCGTGCCCGCCTCCCGGTCAGCTGCGCCTCCAGCTGCACCGCCGGCGGCCGCACCCGGGCCGACCACTGAGGCCTGGGTGACAGTCGTCAAAAGAGGCCGCCGTCACGGGAGGAAGACAGTGCCCCCGGCGCCCGTTAGAGCACCTGCACCGGCGCCGAAGAACGTTAAGGGACCGCCTAAGGTCAGAGCCCCACGCTCTGCGGCTGTAGTAATTACGCTGCAGCCCGGAGCCGCCGAAAGGGGTGTCACATACAAGGCGGTCCTTACAGCGGCGAAAGCCAATGTCGCGTTCCCCGACCTCGGCACACCGTCCGGCTTCAAAATGAGGCCGGCGATTACGGGAGCGCGGCTACTTGAGGTGTCGGGTGCTTCTAGTGGCGAAAAGGCGGACATCCTGGCCGCCAAGCTGAGGGAGGTCCTCAACCCGGAAGACGTCCGGGTGTCCAGGCCAATGAAGACTGTTGAGTTGCGCGTCGATGGCCTGGACGACTCGACGACCCCGGCTGAGGTCGTGGCGGCCATCGCCAAAGCCGGTGGATGTCCGCCCGAAGACGTCCGGACGGGTGAGATACGCGCCGACGCTTCCGGGCTTGGCACGATTTGGGTGCGGTGCCCGGTGGCGGCGGCGAATAAAGTCGCCGACGGTGGACGTTTGTTGGTGGTTTGGGTTGCAGCGAGGGTCAAGCTGCTGCAGCCCAGGGCCATGCGGTGCTACCGGTGCCTGGACATTGGGCATGTCAGGGCACGGTGCACCGCCGAAACTGACCGCAGCGAGCAGTGCTATCGCTGCGGCCAGGCCGGCCACAAGGCGGCCCAGTGCTCCGCGGCGCCAAACTGCAGCCTCTGTACAGCTGCAGGGAGGCCCGCCGGGCACAGAGCGGGTGGAAAGGCCTGTGGCGCGCTCACCACCAGCAAGAAAAGAAAAAAGAGAGGGGCTGCCAAGGCTGCGGGGGGCTCTTTACCCCCTCCGCAGCCTGGCTGCCTTTCGGCCGACTCCCGGCCTAGGAATGGTGCGGAGGGAATGGATTGCGCATAACGGCGCTCTACTATTTCCTCCAGGGCAATATCAACCACTCTGCTAGAGCTCAGGATCTCTTGCTCCAGAGCATGGCAGAGTGGTCGATTCACGTGGCTGTGGTCGCCGAACCGTATTTTGTCCCCCCCAGGGATAACTGGGTGGGAGACTTGGACGGTTTGGTGGCCATCATTGGCGGGGCTCTCGTCAACCCGTCCCGAGGTCACGGCTGGGTAGCCGCCCTCGCGGACGGCATTGGCACGGTTGGGGCGTATTTTTCGCCCAACAAGAGTCTCGCCGACTTCGAGAGGTTCCTTGTCGATTTGGGTGCCGTCGTGGGCCACCCTCGCCCGGTGCTGTTGCTGGGGGATCTCAATGCCAAGTCTGCGGCGTGGGGATCCCCTGTGACCGATGCTAAGGGCGAGGCGCTGGAGGAGTGGGCGGTCACGACTGGCTTGACCGTCCTAAATCGGGGCTCGGTCCACACGTGCGTTCGGCAGCGGGGCGGTTCTATTGTGGACGTCTCGTTCGCTAGCCCCGCTGTCGCGAGCCGTGTCCGTGACTGGCGTGTCGCTGTGGAGGTGGAGACGTTGTCGGATCACAGGTACATCCGCTTCGACGTCTCCGCCCAGACCGCCGGCGGCCGCGGTCCACCGGCCCCGCGAACGGACGGTCCACGCTGGGCGCGTAAGCACATCGACAGGGAGCTTCTCGAGGAGGCCGCTATTGTCCAGGCCTGGAGCCGGGAGTCGGCAACGAACGGACCCGTCGACGTCGACCAGGAGGCGCTGTGGTTCCGCGGGGCGATGACGCAAATTTGCGACGCGTCCATGCCCCGGGTCCACGCACAGTCCGCAAGGCGCCAGGTGTATTGGTGGACCGCCGAAATCGCACAGCTGCGTGTCGCGTGCGTGGCGGTTAGACGCCAGTACACCCGGTACCGGAGGAGACGTCGTCGGGTCCCTGACGAAGAAGCCGCGCTGTATGAGGTGTACCGCGCGGCTAAGGAGACTCTGTGGCTGGCCATCGGCGAGTCGAGGACGCGAGCTAGGGAGGAGATGTTGGAGACTCTAGACGGGGATCCGTGGGGGCGCCCTTATCGCGCGGTCCGAGGGAAACTTCGAGCCGCGGCGCCCCCACTTACGGAGAGTCTTCAACCCGAGCTGCTGGAAGAGGTGGTTGCAGCCCTCTTCCCGGCAAGAGCGGAGCATACTCCGCCGCCGATGGCTCTGCCCACAGCCGCAAAGTCTACAGAGTTGGAGAACGCCATCAGCGTCCCAGAGGTGACACAGGCAGAGATGAGGGCAGCCGTGATGCGGCTCCGGGCCAAGAACGTGGCTCCGGGGCCCGACGGGATCCACGGCTGCGTGTTAGCCCTCGCTCTGAAGGAGCTTGAGCCCCAACTGAGAGGACTCTACACAGCGTGCCTGGAGCAGGGCCAGTTTCCCACTTTGTGGAAATCTGGTCGTCTGGTCCTGCTCAGGAAGGCGGGGCGCCCTGCGGACTTGCCGTCCGCGTACCGGCCCATAGTGCTGCTAGACGAGGTGGGCAAGCTGTTTGAGCGGATAATCGCAGCCCGCCTCGTCGGCCACTTGTGCAGAGAGGGGCCGGACCTGGACGACAGCCAGTTCGGGTTTCGGCATGGGCGCTCCACAATCCACGCTGTGTCGCGGGTTAGAGTCCTGGCGGAGGAAGCAGTGTCTCGGGGCGGGGTGATGTTGGCGGTGTCCTTGGACATCTCCAACGCCTTCAACACCCTGCCCTGGAGTTGTATTCGGGAGGCACTGCGGTACCATGGGGTACCTCCCTACCTCCGCCACATCGTTGGGGCTTATTTGTCGGAGAGGTGTGTCACCTACATGGGACGTGATGGCGAAAACCAGCGCCGCATGTCGTGCGGTGTTCCACAGGGCTCGGTTGTAGGCCCGCTCCTGTGGAACATCGGGTACGACTGGGTGCTGAGGGGCGAGCTCAGTCCGGGGGTCGACCTGACGTGTTATGCGGATGACACGCTGGTCACTGCCCGGGGGAGCTCGCACAGGGAGGCAGCGTTGCTGGCGACGGCTGCGGTCTCACAAGTGGTGAGCCGCATACGTCGCCTAGGCCTGGAGGTGGCCCTCAGCAAATCGGAGGCCATGGTGTTTCATGGCCCCCGGCGGGCGCCGCCACCCGGCTCACACATCGTGGTCGGGGGGGCTCGGATCGCTGTCGAGTCCACCATGAAGTATCTGGGATTGGTGCTCGACAGCCGGTGGGACTTCGGGCCCCATTTCCGACGGCTGGCGCCCAAGTTGCTGGGCGCTGCTGGGGCGCTGTCAACGCTGCTTCCCAATCTGGGGGGCCCGAGCGCCGCTTGTAGGCGGCTCTACGTGGGGATCGTGCGATCGATGGCCCTTTACGGGGCCCCGATCTGGGCGGCTGACCTGACGGCCGGTAGTATCGCAGTCCTGCGCAAGCCGCAGAGAGCGATGGCCGTCAGAGTCATCAGGGGGTATCGCACGATCTCCTACGAGGCGGCTTGTGCACTGGCCGGATCCCCGCCCTGGGACCTCGAGGCGAAAGTACTCGCGTCATCGTATCGGTGGCGCGAGAAAGCGAGGGCGCGGGGTGAGCAACCGATGCAGCGACACATAGAGCTGCATCGGTCTCAGCTTCGCGAGGTCCTGGTGGCGGAATGGCGGGAAAGGCTTTCACGCCCTACCGCCGGCCTCGACATCATCGAGGCGGTCCGGCCGGTGCTCGAGCGCTGGCTCGGGAGGAGGCACGGCTCCCTGTCGTTTCGGGTGACGCAGGTGCTCTCGGGGCATGGTTGCTTCGGGAAGTACCTGTGTCGCATAAACAGGGAGCCGGACGCTCGGTGTCACCACTGCGTCGACTGCCGGGAGGACACGGCGCGGCATACGCTGGCAGAGTGTGCCGCTTGGGAGGAGCCGCGCCGTGCCCTCATCTCAGAAGTAGGCAGTGACCTCTCGCTGCCGGCCGTCGTTGAGTCGATGGTCGACAGCGAGGAGTCCTGGGACGCGGTGGTTTCCTACTGCGAGACGGTCGTCTCGCAGAAGGAGGCTGCGGAAAGGGAGAGGGAGATCTCGTCCACTCACCCGGCCCGCAGCAGGCGCACCGGGCGTCGGCGGAGGGCGGATAACGCCCTCTTCCAGCCCCCCTAAATGGGTCCAGGGGTGACGGACTCGGGGACGTCCGTCGCCCCCCAAACATCAGGACCCGAGGTGGCGGCGCGTAGTGTTCCACGCGCGCCCCTCTTAGACGTCACGGGGGGAGTCAAACACCTCACTCCCCCCCCTGACCCGAGGAGGCCCGCGATGGCGGGCCGGCACCAGTCGGGGGTTGCGGAAGATTTTTACGTTCCCGCGACCCCCGGCGTAGGTGTGAGTCGGAACACCGGGGTGGTTTTTAGTCAGTAAGAGTCTGACAGACCCCTCCGCCCGCCCCAGGGCGGAGGACATCCATGAGGATTTTCCACACCGGAAAAAAAAAAAAAAAAAAAAGGTTAGGCTTGGCTAGTTCTTAATAAATATCTATTGTTACAGATGAGTACTCATCCGACGAAGACTACGGTTTGTTCTTCGAAGCTCTTGGTTCAGGATCCAAAGATGAAATTACCAGCGACGATTCTGGCTCTGTAAGTATTTGTGAATTTTGAAAATCTCTGGAAAAAAAAAACGTGTGGGTTCGGGGACCCCCGTCAGAAACGAAGTTCCTGCTCACGTAGGACGTACAAAAGTTTCACAGCCGCCATCTTGGATTTATATTTTAATGTCACTATCGGCTTTAGCACCTTCGAAAGTTACGAAAATGACACCCATGACGAAAAATCTTGCATTTTCATTTTGACCAAATTCTAACTTTCTCTCTCTCTCTAATGCATCGCGCCGATGTGTACAATTTTATCTCACGACACTGTAATCAGTTTCCTCTTTTCTTTTGTTTTTTTTTCTGCCAGAGAGAACGCCTCTCTCTCTTTCTCTTTGAATTTTCGTTCCAATAATCTTGTTTTGTTTCTTATGTGTGTCATTATTTTGAAACACATTAGAAGGAGCTCGAGGCTAAGTAATAACAGCCGCACTGGTCGATCGATCAGGTTAAGCTACGCTTGCCGGGGTTGGATGGGTGTCCATCTTTACATACAGAGACTCCTCCGTGCCTCGGAAAGCACGTTAAGCCGTTGGTCCCGGCTATCATTCGTGGATCTTTGACAGTCGTTACGAGTCGTCAGAAGCCCGAAAGTCTGACAACCAGTCTGACCAATATAGTTGGGAAAAGGCTAGGCAGATTCATTGATGTGTTTCATTATTTTCCTCCAGAGTTATTACCGTGAAGACATTTCCGCCGTGTACCTGTACAGAGTCGTCGTAGGCGACGAGCTGGACCTGATCTCACTCAACAAGCCATACAAACAGAAGCATCTGTCCTCCGATGTAAGTAACTAGTTTAACATTTTAATAGCCCTTCAGCCATGCTGAAATTCGGCCATAACCGCCAAGCTCAGCGGAGAATAGGCCACACAACTGGCGATTAACACATGGCACCGCGCACCGCCGCGAGGGGCGGTGGCGGTATAGCGGTTTTCGTAACGGTGCCCCGCGCGGTAAAGCGGTTTACGCGCCTGTCCGCGCGGACGGATTTAATGCAGTTTTGACCAGTTTTTATCACAGACACACGCCACACGTCCTGCACCCACGATGATCCGCGGTTATGCGGCGCCCCGTGTGTGAGGCGCCACCCCTCCGCGCGGCCGGCAGCGCGGAGCTTCGGTGGCGGTGAGAGCACAGCTCGACCGCGCGGTCTGGCGGTGTACGTGTGTTAGGCATCAACCGATTTATTAGAGGCCAATGCGACATGAGATCCGCTTCACCACCTACCGCAGCGGTGCGCGGTGCCGTGTGTTAATCGCCTATTTGCACAATCGGCCATCTAGCTAGGGGGGAGAGCAGAAAAGCTCAAATACTAGGCCAATAATCATTTAATTTTTCTTTGAATTCGCAGGAGGTCTACATTCTGGACACTCCTTGCTCGGGAGTGTACGTGTGGATGGGTTCCGGTGTCGACGCTGACGTCAGAAAAGCCTACCATGACATTTCCGATAAATACTTCGAGGCGAAGAACTATCCTTCATGGGTAAGTACCACCGTACAGATAGCACAAGAAAAGTTTGCGCTTCGAGAAACATCGTCTATCGTCGAAAATACGAACGCGCGGTGATCAGATCTGTTACAGAGCTGTTACTTGTATATTTTGTAATACCTACTATGATAACAGATGACAGCGTCCTAATAATACACCCCTTTGCAAAAAAAACGGGCGGTTTTGATTTTTGTACATTATTGGTAATCATTTAGTTGTAAAGAGGTTTTAATAGCCAAACTATGTTACTGGCACTTAATAAAGAGTCTGGGTAAGACAAAAAGTTAATTCCAAATTCAAAATTTTTGTTTAAAAACAATAATAATCCCGTTTTCCAGCGATGATCCGCGGTTATGCGGCGCCCCGTGTGTGAGGCGCCACCCCTCCGCGCGGCCGGCAGCGCGGAGCTTCGGTGGCGGTGAGAGCACAGCTCGACCGCGCGGTCTGGCGGTGTACGTGTGTTAGGCATCAACCGATTTATTAGAGGCCAATGCGACATGAGATCCGCTTCACCACCTACCGCAGCGGTGCGCGGTGCCGTGTGTTAATCGCCTATTTGCACAATCGGCCATCTAGCTAGGGGGGAGAGCAGAAAAGCTCAAATACTAGGCCAATAATCATTTAATTTTTCTTTGAATTCGCAGGAGGTCTACATTCTGGACACTCCTTGCTCGGGAGTGTACGTGTGGATGGGTTCCGGTGTCGACGCTGACGTCAGAAAAGCCTACCATGACATTTCCGATAAATACTTCGAGGCGAAGAACTATCCTTCATGGGTAAGTACCACCGTACAGATAGCACAAGAAAAGTTTGCGCTTCGAGAAACATCGTCTATCGTCGAAAATACGAACGCGCGGTGATCAGATCTGTTACAGAGCTGTTACTTGTATATTTTGTAATACCTACTATGATAACAGATGACAGCGTCCTAATAATACACCCCTTTGCAAAAAAAACGGGCGGTTTTGATTTTTGTACATTATTGGTAATCATTTAGTTGTAAAGAGGTTTTAATAGCCAAACTATGTTACTGGCACTTAATAAAGAGTCTGGGTAAGACAAAAAGTTAATTCCAAATTCAAAATTTTTGTTTAAAAACAATAATAATCCCGTTTTCCGTTTGTGACTTTTACTAACATTTTGCAGGTGTGCGGTTAGAAGGTTATCCTGGCAAGTAAAACTAACTTCTCGTTATTTTTAGTAGAATAATTTATGTTTGTCGCATAATCCAGCCTTATTGTGACTTAAAAGTGATATCTTTGTGTCGATTGTAATGGCAGAAAAAGCAATAAGAGCTAGTAAAATTGTAGCGCTGCTGGAAGAGGGTTGTAGCCAAAAAACTATATTCTTATTGATTATAACAAATTACTAGTTATTTATGCTAATGACATAGTAAAAATATTAATATTATCCATACAAAAGCCAATGACTGTTAAGGTGCCCGTTTTTTTTGCAAAGGGGTGTAGTTTGTCGCACCGGTCGACGTCATTACGTCGGCGCCAGTTGTCGCTGAATACCAGCGCTGGGGCTCTGTCTTGCATAGGGTCGCAGCATAATGCTGAGCGATAGCCGTGGATGCGACGCATGTCTCCCCCAACCTTTTCTCATTTTTTCTTAGTGTTTATTTTCTTTTTTTGCGCCATGTTTACCGCAAATAAACGTATTTACTTTCTTTCTTTCATTCATAACAAAATTATAGATTAACAACTCTATGCAATTCCAAAAAATCTTCGCGCGAATACACGATCGTTCGAACTTTGGTGAACATGAACGCGTGATCGCGCCGACAGAGGGCGCTTTCCAGCTCTCTGAATAAAAAGGGACTTTTGCACGCGACCGATCGCGAAGCGATTGCTTAGCATGAATCTCCATTATGCCGAAAATACTGCAGCATTCATTTTGAAATAAATAGATATATGTTATAGTTGAGGATTGATGCTAGGTCCTATGTTTGACAAAAATACGATTACTTAAAATTTTCACCGTAAAAAGCAATTACCTAAACTATTTGAGGCTTGAGAGACGCCAGTACGCCACTCCGTCTTGGTCTCAATCAGGCCGCGAGTACTACCTGTGGTGCGAGCGTGATAAAATTTGTGAGGGCCATCGAACGAATACGCGATCTCATTCGCGCTACGAACGCTTTTGATTTGTACGCGGACTTATTAGTATAGATAAGTTCTAATACGTGTATTTTGTTTTCAGGTAAATGTAACTAAAGTGTCGCAAGGTTCTGAGAGTTCCACGTTCAAGCAGTATTTCACCAACTGGGAATCCATCTCCGCCAACTCGAAGTTGGTCACAGACTCTGGTAGGTACCATATTTTGAGGGTTAAGAACGCGGCGACGGATGAATTCTCCATACAAACGTAATACCTAAATCATTTGCAATTTGAGCATATTTCCACCATAATGTGTTGTTATTCGCATTGAGACAGTATTTATCTAGGTTACTACATCTTATTTTTTTTCAAAAAACCGAACTAAAATGAAGTTATTGCAGCGAATTGAATTTCGCACATTTTTACAGTGTAAATGACATTTTTCATATTGTTTTTTCTGTATTAAAAAAACAATACAAAATTGTGATATTGTTTCAGCAGAAACATGTCATATGCCTATAATAACAAGTTACTAATTATCGAAAAAAATATGGAAAAACAGGAAAAAACATCCACGGTGTTTACCCTAACACCCGTTTTTTTTTTGAAGTTGGTAAATCATCAAATGACTTCTCCCGCTCTGGGCGGAGCGGAAGGGTGTGTCAGACTTTTACTGACTAAAACCCACCCGTGTTCCTTCAGTTGCCTGTTACCAAGGTCCCGGTATCCCTTTCGGACTTTCCCGCAATACCCTAACACCCTGTAATGGGTATTCGCGAAAACTGGTCGTGACAGATGATGAGCTGACTGGTCTGATACGTCACAGATGCTGGCTACTACTCCGAGGATGCAGAGCATTCGGCGCAAGCTGCCAAGCAGATCGGCAAGAGTGCAGCCGCTAGGGGATACATGCCAGACCTGGGCGAAGGCAGTGTTACTGTCACCAGGTGAAGTTCTAATTTAAACCTTCTCCACAGATTGAATAAGGTTGCAATTCCACTGGTAAGGTGTGGATGGAGAGATTGACGCTATAGAGGTATGAGGAACTGGGTGTAAAGTTCACTCATCCTCTATAGAAAAGGGAGGATCCTCCGACCACCAGACGGTTGTCGTGTCTGGCGGGCAACTACCCTTGTATATATTCTAGTCACGCGATTAACTTTACTTGCGCAATGCAGAAAACTTAGTTGCGCTCCTAAAAATATTAAGTATTGAACACTAATATAATGACTGCGCCTCTTATTGTGAACCTCAAATAATTACTATTTTATGGTCCTAAAAATACTTAATAAGCGTGCAGTAACTGCGACCAACTTGGATTTAGCGCGGTTGGTTAAAGTTCTAATCTAACCTAACCCATTTGGTCGGGGTGGCCCTATCTTAGTTACGACGACCAACTGTGAAAAAATGCCAGAAAGTTCTTAAAAAGAGGCTCAATTTTTTAAAAGAAGCATGCATATTTAGAAGCGCAAAACGTTTTAAGACATTTCATTCATTTAAAAAAGTGTCCATCATTAGAAGGTCAATTTTCTAGAAGATCAGTCACCAAAGCTTCAGTGGTGATACGGTAAAACAAGTTAAATTATATTAAAAATTTAAAAAAGCCCCGACAAAAACAAAGCTTCTAATAAACAAAAACAATTTTTTTTTATTGTTATGAACACTCTCGATCAAGTCACCTTTCAAACAAAACCAAAAAAATCAAAATCGGTTCGGCCGTTTGGCAGCTACGATGGCGCAAACAGACACACAGATACACACTCTTTTTCCGTCGGGGGTTAAAAACAAGACGCTTTATAAACTTTTTTTAAATGTGCTCAAAAAGAAACTTCTCTCCTCAGGATTTCATCAGGGGATCAAGAAGACGTGACAGAGGAGTTCGCGTCAGGAGTGTCAGTGCTGTACCAGAGTGACGTCTACGTCGTCAAGTACGAGTACACTGACGCCAACGGAGCCGACGCGTTCATTGTCTATTACTGGATTGTAAGTGCAATTTATATTGGGTTTTTTTTAAACTAATAGGCAAACGACCCACCTCATAGAGTGCGTTTCATCAAACAGTTATTTTGCTGTAATATTGGCTTCACTCTTAAAGGTGAATGCCAAGGCTTCCTACAAGATTCGGCCAGAACCGACAAAGATGAACTATATTTTATAAAAAAGGAAATTAAATATAGAATTTGATAGTATAATTAGTTTTCTATTAGAAGCACACCAAAAAAAGTTATAGTTGTTTAAAGTTGACCACTTGATTCTTCTGATTATAACGATAGCATGAAATTAACTATTAAATTATTAATTAAATGAATGACTTAAACCGGTAAAATCCCCATAGAAAAAAAATACGGAGAATTTTTTTTTTTCTTTTTTTTAAACAAAAGCTCTCAGTATGATTCTTAACAACACCCTCACGGATCTGACAGGGTTTTTCTTTTTGTTACACGCTGTATAAGCTAATCATGGGGTTTTTTCTCAGGGTTCGGAAGCGAGTGCTGATGACAAGACAGCAGCATTGGAGCTGGTGTCACAGATTGAGGACGAGCTCGAAGGTGCTCCGACTGTCGTGAAGGTTCCACAAGGAAAGGAGAACAAGCATTTCTTGACCATCTTCAAAGGTAAGGCAGAAAAACAAAAAAAACAAACGACTTTCAAAAAAAAAACTAAAAAGTGAAAAATAACTTTTAATATCGGAAGTCGGTGGCAAAAAATGAAAACTGACAAAGACACCGACTTCCGAAATTAAAGTAATTTTTCACTTTTTAGTGTTTTTTTAGGAAGTCGGTTGTTTTTTTTTTTTTAAGGTTTGGTCGTCTCTTCACGTGACCAGAGGGCTGGCCTATTTTTCGGCCAAAGAATCAGCATTGCCATACAAACTGGCAATGCTGCCAGCCTTTTGGGCACTTTTCCTGCTGACAGCGATGCGAACGAATTTTTCGATGCACTATAGTGATTATTCCCCCCCCCCACCCCCCCTTTTATATACTTGTAAATATTATTAATAATTTAGCGTTAGGTCTAAGTATATTATTGAATTACTGTAATTACATCACAATTTATATCACACGTATTTACATTACTGTAAATACATACAATTAATCTCCTCAAAGTCAGTCGTCTGATTAAAGAAACTGAGTTGTATTGAGACCTACCGGTTGGTCGTTCGTGTCAACGTTGAATAGCAGTGGAGCCAGTATGCTACCCTGAGGGAGTCCATTCTTTTGCACTCGCTATCTACTTCTATCTTCAAGAAGACTCATTTGAAATCGTCGGTTACTGAGCAGTTTTCGAACAATTCCGATAAACTTTAAATCCTCTGTCAAGGTGGTAACTTTTCATAACAAGCGTTTAATATTTACGGTGTCGTAGACTCCCGACGAGTCTAAGAATACTGCGCCCGTCATATTCTTCATTTCGCATGTTGACAACGTGTATGCTCCAAAAAGATTCCCATCTGATGTAATATTTCTGTTTCAGGCAATCTTGCTATTATGTTTGGAGGCAAAGACAAACCTGACAACTCTAGGGGATCCTACGATGATGACAACATTCGTCTATTCAGAGTGAGTGAAATGAAAAGAAACGAAATTATTATATTTTCTGTAAATCAGTCGGAATCACTTGTACACGTCATTATAATACCACTGAGAAGAAATGGCGAAACCAACTCAGGAGTCAAAGTCTCTTTTGACATTCTATCAGCGATAACGATGATGGATAAGGCAAAACTGTATAGGATTGACATAAGCTATCGAAAAGCTTATCAATCTGTTGAAAAGAAATACGAAACGCTTTCGAATCGATTGTCACTTATCTAGGCCCTCAGATCATGTGAGGACCATAATTATAGATTAGTGTCGGAAATGCAATCAACTTGGATGTAGCGGAACGCGCGACTGGTTACAGTTCTAACCTAACCTAAGCCATTTAGTCGGAGTGGCCCTAGCTTAGGCTGCCATCATACGGACTGCATTCTTGCAGTTTGAATTCAGTTTAGTTCGACATCAATACTCGTAATGTACTTATAACAGCATTCAAACTGCAAAGCAGTTGGATTGCAATTGAAACAGTTGTAATGCAGTTCGAGTTATGGCAGCCTTAGTTACTGCGATCAACTATGCGAAGGGCCCAGCAGGCGTAGCATGGCGTTTTCTATCTCTACGAAGAAGAGACATAGCTTTTTCTATACAAAGTGACAGTTCGTTTCTTCATTTTTGACATCCACCGTAGAAATGTTTCTACAATCTGTCATTTTGTCTTTCATTTCTAACGATCTTTGTCTAGGTCTTTTTATATGTAGACTATTTACCCGACTACGGCGAAGAAAAAAGGAGGGTTATGATTTTGACCGGTATGTATGTATGTTCATCTGTTCCCTCCTATCTTCCAAACCACTTATCACAATTTGACAAATGAGGTATCGTTAGAAGCGTCGTGATTGTCCGCTGGTTATAGGCTATGTGAAGTCACATTAAATTAAAAATGGCGGCCTCTAGAGGACATAAAGTGAGGAACTTGCAAAAAAATATGGTTTAATCGTACCATGTTGGGTATCAAATGAAAGGACTTAATGAGCACATTTCAAAAATATATATACAGTATGTTAACTAACAAAGGGCGTTCCCGTTAACCTGCAATAGTATAGCGTCTATACATGATAAAAAAAATATTGCCAGTAAAAAAAAAAAAATTTTTTTTTTTATTTGTGTCGTGAAATGTTCACAAAACGATTAAATTTAAACGTAAAAGAAACACTCTGTACACGCACATTCGTATTTCAACGTAGAAAAACAAGTGTGACAAGTGGAAGTGTACAGAGAGTTTATTTTCCGTAACAATTTAATATTTTTTGTGAATATTTTACTATACAATAACAAAAAAAAAACATTTTTTTTTAATGGTAATATTTTTTTTTGCATATATACACGCTATACTATTGCAGGTTAACGGGAACGCCCTTTGTTAGTTAACATACTGTATATTATATCCCCAAAAGAATTAAAAAAAATATAGTAATAAAAACTAAAACCCAACTACGACTTAAAAGGTATAAACAAGACACCACAGACAGACAAATTAACAATCCGGAGTCACACGTGTTAGGGCATAAATCGAACAGAGTACGTTTCTATCCTTACTGTCAAAATCACACTGACAACCAATAAATCCTATGATAAAACAAAGAATTCTGAGTCGAATTATGTAAAAGAGTGAATTTCGTAAAAAGTGCAGTTGACTCTTTCTATTTTGCTGCCGTCTCGTTCCGTTTACTGTCTACGGGAAATGTCATTTTTGTCTACTCTTCCGTCGACAAAACGGTGCTCATGCTACGCCTACAGAAAGATAGAAAGGCTCAATTATTTAAACAATGTCCATCATTAGAAGCGCAATAAGATTTAGAGTTTCACAAAAAAAAATTTGTCCATCATTACAAGATAAATAAGTTTTAAAAAGGTTCAGTTAAATATTTCCCTATAATCATTATTATTATGTTTCCATTCCAAGGTGGAAGGCACAGAAATAGGAGTGGACATGAGGGCTATCCAGGTCGTGGAGACAGCTGATAGTCTGGAACACGATGACGTGTATGTGCTGGAGACTAAGGGCACCGTGTATGTTTGGATTGGCAAAGTAAGACCCTAATATCTTTACCTTTTATGCTCGGTTCCTATTGCAGCGGTATCTACATCGCCACATGCGAACTACGTATCAGAGATCTGACGTCACACAAAAATCCTGACATCACATAAATCCTGCATCGCGAAATTAAAGTTTACCGTGAAATGGACATATAATACAAGAACCCGGCATCAATCGTCGGGCAGTTACCCGCCAGATACAACACCCGTCTGGTTGGTGGATCCTCCCTTTTCTATGGGGGATGAGTGAACTTTACACCCTTTTCCTCATACCCCTAAACTGTAAACAACAACGAACTTCCTAAAATTCTTCCTTTTTTCTTTGAAAGTTGGTTTTTATTTTTGTAGAAACTTTTTATTTTTTACTTTTTAGTTGTGGTACTACCCCTCACAGATTTGCCGGTGGCAAACAACGAAAATTGAAAACCCAAACACCGACTTCCGAAATTAAACTTATATTTCCCTTTTTCTTTGTTTTTTTTTTTGGAAGTCGGTAGTTTTTTCTTTTTTGGAATATTTTTTTATGTATTTCTTTGTATTCACAGGAATCAAATGACACCGAGAAGGAGGCTGTGGCTAGCTTCGTTGAGAAAGTGGTGAAAGAAAAGGAAATCAGCACCATTGAGCAGGGAGAAGAGCCTGACGAGTTCTGGGACGTTTTAGGTAGGTGGCAGTGCTTCTAGTACTTCATCACCATTCTCCTGGCTAATCCCAATTTATTTGTGGTCGGCGCAACGTGTCTTTTTCTTCCATACTTCTCTATTAGTCGTCATCTCGGTAGTCACCCCCTTTCCAGCCATATCATCTTTCACACAGTCCATCAATCGGTTCTTTGGTCTTTCCTTACTCTTATAGCCATCGACATTCATTCTTCTTTTTAGCCATCTAAGCCATCCACATTCATTATTTTCTTTATAACAGCAATTACAAAAAAAAAACCGGCCAAGTGCGAGTCGGATTCGCGCACGAAGGGTTCCGTACCATTATCTAGAAAAACGGCAAAAAAATTACGTTTGTTGTATGGGAGCCCCCCTTAAATATTTGTTTTATTTTAATTTAATTATTTATTTTTAAAGTGAATATGTAACTAAAATTCTGTGAATATTTCAAGCGTCTACCTATTGTCGTTTTCAATATCGAGCAAAAACGAGCAAAAAAATCACGTTTGTTGTATGGGAGCCCCCTTAAATATTTATTTTATTCTGGTTTTTAGTATTTGTTGTTATAGCGGCAACAGAAATACATCATCTGTGAAAATTTCAACTGTCTAGCTATCACGGATCATGAGATATAGCCTGGTGACAGACGGACCGACAGACAGACAGACAGCGGAGCCTTAATAATAGGGTCCCGTTTTACCCTTTGGGTACGGAACCTTAAAAAACCGACAAACAAAAAAATAACAAAAAATAAACTTTAATTTCAGAAGTCGGTGTCTTTGCTTTTCAATTTTGGTTTTTTACCACCGGGTCCGAGGGGCCTCCCCCCTCGGACCGCGGCTCCCCAAAATCATTCAAGCTGTCGAGAGACTGAATGATTTACGTGCTTTACTAACTAAAAACTGTAGGTACTTGAGCCAGTTGCGCCACAGTGACCTCGATGGGCATGGGCATATACAAAAAAAAAGTTTTTAAACTACTTATCAAGTAACCATTTCCCTAAAAATATTCCTCGGCACCAATCGAGGCAGCAGCCCAAGATTTTAGGGGTGGTCACCCCCAAAATCTTGGGCTGCGACCGCGCCTGTGTGGAGGCCATCCATACTTGTAATCAGCTGCATCCGCTGGTCCCCAACATAGTTGGGAAATGGCTACGTAGATAGATTATTTGATACTTACAACTTATTCGTTCTAGGTGGTGCCCCAGAGGAGAAGGAGGACCCCTCAGGCTGGAGGAACGCAGTAAACCGCAAGATCAACACCCCCCGCACCCTGACTGCCGTCACAGTCAGCGTCACTAAAAAGATCAAGTTTGAAGACCTGGATACGGAGTATACGCAGCAGGTAAAAGAACAGACTTTGACTTCCAAAATTCAATTTATAAAAATGAATGTTGAAAGTCAACATTTGGTATTTCGCGTAAACCTACATGGGCACTAAAAAGCGCAAATAATAGTCACTAAATACAATATAAAAAAATATATTTTGAAAGTCAAAATGTGGTAGGTATTTCGCGTGACTAAAACTAAAAATGTCTCGGTAGTTGTATAAGTATGCCAAGTTACAGCACAATCAGATGCCAGAAAGTGCTTGAAAAATGGATGACAATTGGTGTAACTAGAAACACATATGGCCACCTTCCGGCTCCATCATCAGACCTTGAACACCACCCAGTGTCAAAGCACTTGTTAATACGTAACCAATGAGTCCAAACACGATGAATTTGATTGAGGAGTTTCTATGCCTAACTTCTGACTCCATCATCAGACCAGTGCCCTGTTTATCAAAACTTACAAGCCTTGTATTGCCAAATGTCATTAGGTATTTAGTTCACAAGTACATACATTTTGACACTTTTATTGGTGATTTCGTTTTGCAAAAAATATTTGTAAGTTACGACTTGTAGAAAATCATAACAAATCTGAGAGTGTCCGGCGACTCTCTGTTCCGTCTTACAAGTTTACAAGTACCGCAATAAATATTTAAATACGATTTTCTTTTTTAAAATGTCGTCAAAAGAGAAAGATGACCTGATGCCTGTGTCCCAGCAGTGGGAACATTAAGGCTGATTATGAGCATGGAGATGAGCTATGAATTTAACGAAAATTAACATTCTAGGTAACTTGTGAACGTGTAGCACAGCTCCATGATATCAATTTATCAAAATGTCTCGGTAGTTGTATAAGTATGCCAAGTTTCAGTTCAATGGGATTCCAGGAAGTGCTTGAAAATGGGGGACAATATTAGTAACCGGAAAGACATACGAACAGAGCAAGCTAATATAAAGCTTGGTAAAAGCGCAAATAAATTATTAAAATTCTCGTTTTGAGAGAAATACTCGATGTACTTCTTAATTTACGAAGCTCGTGGCTAAGCAATAACAGCCGCAGCCTGTACGGGTCGATCTATCAGGTTAAACTAAGCTTGCCGATACATACCGAGACTCCTCCGTACCTCGGAAAGCACGTTAAGCCGTTGGTTCCGGCTGTTATTCGTGGTTCAGATCAGGAATGGTCAGAAGCCCGAAAGTCTGACAACCAGTCTTACCAAGGGGTATCGTATTGCCCATCAGTTACTGTACTGAGTTGTGGAGGTCAGATAGGCCGTCGCTCCATGTATAATACTGGTATTCAGCTGCATCCGTTAGATTGGAAGCCGACCCCAACTTAGTTGGGAAAAGGCTAGGCAGATTGATTCTACCTGTGACGAGGTCGGGCGAATCTAACGATTTAAATCTTTGATCAAAATACATTTTTAATTTGGCTGAGATGTCCTCCTAATGCACATGTAGCCAGGATTATCTCAGCATAGGCTCATGTCCACTGGTCTCAAATTGGTTGTGTTTCCAGGACTTGTCTGATGATGGAATCTACGTCTTGGACACTGGCGAAGAGCTGTACGTGTGGCAGGGAAAGAATATCCCTGAGCGTGTCAAAATGGCAAAGAGCGACATTGTCAAGGTAAGATACAAAAAAAAAATAAGTACATGTCACCGCAAGATTGTGAGAACCGTTAATTTCTAATCTATCGGTAGTATTTCCGTTAGATTTTAAACTGGCGAAAAATTCTGAAAGCTCGTTTCAAACCCCGCTGCCACAGATATTATAATACTACCGCTGCCATAAAAAACTACTTTATTCCCACGGGATCGTCAAAAATTGTATGTGATTTAAGACTTCTCTGTCATTTTTCACGATTCGTTTGAACATGGGCATTTAAAAAGCATTGACGCCGTCAAAAAAAAAAAAAAATTATCAAAAACTGTAGCGTTACTGACCACTCCCTCTCACAGAGGAGTCCGTCCCAGCAGTGGGAACGTTATAGGCTGGTTAAACTTGTGCTTGTGCGCTTTATTTTTTATCATCACGCCTGTATTCTCCGAAGAGTTGAGCAGAGGTTTGGATACATAAAGTAGCCCACATTTCGCCAGTTATGTTTAAGTCCCATGTAATAGGGGGCGATCGACCGCGCACAAATCTAGACTTCGGGCTGCTACTGAGAAATTCCAGATGTAAAAACTGAATAACACTTTGTCCGACCCGGGAATCCAACCCAGGGATCTCACGCTCATCAGTAGCACTTGCGAATACTAAACCAACGAGATAGCA
The DNA here is from genome assembly GCA_947363905.1 of Lithophane semibrunnea. NCBI lineage: Eukaryota > Metazoa > Arthropoda > Insecta > Lepidoptera > Noctuidae > Lithophane > Lithophane semibrunnea. Next base: position 8,919,185 of record OX376215.1, read on the forward strand.
CGCTACATTTTTTTTTGACGTGACAACGTCTAATATATCGATGAACGCCGGCTGCACGCACGAAAAAGGACGACTCATTTTCCCGTTACACTCATTGTCCCGTTACGCTCATTGTAACGTTACGATCGGAGCGAGAGCGCTACACGAACGAGCGAAAGGCACTTGTTATGACGTTGTCACGTTAAACTACGAGTATTGTCCGTAAATCGACTTTACAACATTTTTTTTTCCTAGCCTACGCTGTCCCACTTCTGGGCAAAGGCCCTCCACTCCTTCCATCTATCGCGAGCCCGCACGTCCTCATTATTTATGATTTTTCTTTATTTTACTACAGGAATACATTGAAGATGACGGCTTGGATCGCACAGTTGACACAGCTCTGGTAGTCTTCGTCAAACAGGGCGAGGAACCCAGTGTCTTCAAGAAACTGTTCCCTGAATGGGCCAGCGACATGTGGGACGTAAGTATAAGGGCTACGGGCTCGAGGTCGGTCCGTGGATGGGTGATCATCCATCTAGGCATGGGTTCGATATATCAAAACGTAACTTATATCGGATATGTGTTTATTATCATACCATATCGATATCTAAATATACATAACCGTTTTCACAAAAACTTTATCGAGCTATGGCTTATCCAAAGCGCAACAACGAGAACGAACTACGAATAATATCGAATAAGTAATAACGAACAAAACGCAAACTTTACATCACGAGCGATATGACATCGACGGTTTTTATTCGCTTTGTCTCTGTCTTACCATTCAATGTTTTACTGGCGTAAAAGTGATGAAGCGAATATTACGTAACTTCGGCTAGTGATTGGTTATTTGGTTAATAATAGTGCGTGCGTAATATATCCTAACGCGCTAGCAATAAGGTCTAGTTTCTATTTATTTAGTTACAACAAATATTCCATAAGTTAGCAACTTTCCGGCGGCTACTCGATATCAGGGAGCAAATCGTACTACTGATATCGATATCTGAAAACGGTTTTCGATATCGATATGAAAACTGAATATCGGTTACATATCCGTTAGCAACTAAATACGAAAACGCCCATGTCTATGACCATTACATATCGAGACTCCTCCGTGCCTCGGAAAGTACGTTAAGCCGCGGCTGTCATTCGTAGCCCTGTGATTTGACAGTCCCTACGGGTAGTTAACAAGCAATGGATCAGGAATTCGCAAAGCGCAGAGCAACGCATTTCCCTGCCAAACCAATCTCAACTTTGCTCCAGTTGAAATAAAGTAAAAAATAAATAATCTAACCGCGTATCTTGGTTGATGCTCTGTAGGATTAATGGATTTTTAACTTTATTTCAACTACAGCAAGGTTGATATTTGTCTGGCAATGAAATACGCGTAAATGCGCAATTCAATTGTTTGCGTATTTAATTTAATTGAAAAACATACCTACAACAATCACTTCAAACGTCAAATTAGTTTAAAAAAACAGACTTTAGTTTGATTATCTGAATTTTGATTTTGTTTACTTTTCGTTACAGAATCAGGCTTCTTATGAAGATATCAAAAACGAGACGAAGGAGAAGAATTCTAAGTAAAAAATGAAATAAAATATCTAAATAATATTTAGAATTTATTTTATACATTTTTATTATTCAAATTATTTTACATAATATTTAATTACCTATTTTACACTTTGCAAATTAATATAAACTATTTATAAATATCTAAACATGATTTTTATTTATTTAGGACCTAGGCTACCATTATTTTTTATTTTTCAAAATGGCTATATTAGGAAAAGACCATAGACACGATGGATGGACTGCTTGAAAAATGATAATAGAAGAGCATGGAAGAAAAAGCCACCTGCCATGTTGTCTCAGCATCACCATAAGGTTGACTGATAGAAAATGCCTCAGGCCTCATTATGAGCGTGTATTCTGAAAGTGGGCAACGTCGCAAATAGATGTAAAATATTTCGCTGTTTTGATTAATTTGGCAATTTTACTGTATGGAAAAATGAAATATGGCTAGACAACTGTCTAAAATATTGATTATGAATTGCTATTATAACACTGAATTTAAGTATTGTAACCGGTTTTAGTCCTCCGTGCCTTGGAAAGCACGTTAAGCCGTTGATCCCGGCTGTCATTTGTTGATTTTAGATTTGACAGTCGTTACGAGTCGTCAGAAGCACGAAATTCTGACAACCAGTCTAACCAAGGGGTATCGTATTACCCAGTTACTGGGTTGTGGAGGTCAGATAGGCAGTCGCTCCATGTAAAATACTGGTATTCAGCTGCATCCGGTTAGACTGGAAGCCGACCCTAACATAGTTGGGAAAAGGCTAGGCAGATTGATTTTTAGTGCTAAAAAGGCATTGGGAAAGTTTCCAAATGCTTTTTCTACAACTAAAACTAAATATTCGGTGTTACGATACTATTTATTACATTTCATATTCAATATTTTAGACAGTTGTCTAGCCATATTTCATATTTCCATACCGTAATAGTGCGAAATTCACAGATATAGATAGACATAGATAACGCAAGTATCACGATCTGTATGAAAACCAAGCGTGCCAGTTTTTGACTACCTACTATGACGTCACAAGCACTATTTAGTGATGGGAAAATAAAATCGATTCAAAGACGGCGCCGCGTGCGGCACCCGTCTTGCCCCACCCCCCGCTGAAAGTTTTCGTATTGAAAGGTTGTGTGCTCGTGCGCGTTCCGTCGACGGTCACACGTCGTTTTTGGATACCTTTGCCAAAATTTCGAGTAAGTTTACCATTATAAATACGTGAATATTCGATTGAAATACCTTATATTCAACTTAGTTCTAGTGTTTACAAAAGCAACAAGATTCTATCCTTCTTAACATCTCAATTTTGAATAAAGATCGCCTTTGTATATACCATTTCTCAATTCTCAATTACCGTACGAATACTATTTATTGAGTAATTGTGTACAGTAAATAATTATTAAGAATCGTTTAAATCGATTAATTTATCGATTTTGTGACAGAGTAATGAGATAGACAGAGGAATGAGACATAGACTTATCAATTAACTAACTTCATCAGTTGTGATCTTCAGTACATCAATAGTCGGATATGCTGCTTTTGTTAAAATTCGTTGTTTTTTCCCTTCAACAAAGCATGCTTCCTCAAAATGTATTGAACAAATAGTGCTATGCTTTGTTGGGAACCAATCTTTATTTCCCGTCGCCTCAATCCATTTTTCTTTTAAATTGGGTTCATGTGGGAAACTAAAAAAAAACACTTAACGTTACGATTATGTATTAAAATTGTCTACATAATTAGTACCTATAAAATATCATTCCTCTGTTTCCGAAATCGATTCTTGAGAATCGATTTATGTTGCATACGATGAACAGCACTAATCGCTAAAATTGACAGAAAAATGATAAAAGCGCCTGTACTACGAAACCGATGCGATATACGATATATCACTACATATCACTTGCTTCGATATTCATCACTTGTTGAAACAAAACGTCGCATCAACCGCTTCAAGTAAAAGCCGCAATGTAATACGAATATGCAGTTTACGTTTGATGACCTATGTTTTTCTCAAATTTGGTATTACAGAGGGTATTAGATTAAAAATAATTGATTTTAGTATTAAATACGCATAATATTAATCACCAAATGACTTACTGATGGAAGGAAACATTTCCTTTATTTTTTCTCCTCGCATTTGTACAGTTTTTACAATTTATAACGGAGCAATTCACCATTTTAAATTTCTTAACTGACGTCCGACTAGCGTGGCACACCGATGCAGACTGAGCGCGAAAGTGGCGGCTTACGATTTTTGTACGTAAGCTGGGCACGCGAAGTAGTTGCTCTTGCGTTATCTATGTCTATCTATATCTGTGGCGAAATTAATCAAAACAGCCAAATATTTAACATCTATTTGCGACGTTGCCCACTTTCAGAATACAGGCTCTTAAGGGGGATGCGCTAGGGTGGCCATCGAAATTCAAATTTTCTTACGTTTTTTGCAATTTGCAGGTCAGTATCAGATTGTATGTTGATCTAAATATTATTAGCGCTCATAACAAATATGGATTTACAGAATTATAAACATTAAAGTCAGTAATACAACTCTCTAAGCTCATGAAACTGTATTGAATGACTATTTCATGAAATCATGACATTTGGCATTTTCATGAACTTAGAGAGTCTCGCGGGCTACCCTAGCACATCAACCTTAAGTCCCCCGACTAACAGCATTCCATTTACTTGTTCAAAAATTAAATCTATTATTTTCTATAGAATCAACCAATTATGCCGCAGCAATGCACTGATTTATGATCTGTACAAGATTCTTATTCTCCAACGCAGCGGCAATTCTCTCCTTATCCGCTAATTGTTTGTTCACCGCATGCTCCGACACATGGGAGCCTTCTGACACTTCCACTGTCACTTTGAAGCGGCTCGGCAGTGCGCGGAGGAGTTGTACACGAATTGATAGACCTGGAATATCAAGAAATGTCTTTTAATTTCATAAATAATATTTAATTTTTCCAACTATATTGGGTTGGCTTCCAGTCCAACAAGGTGCAGCTGAATACCAGCATTGTACAAGGAGCGAGTGCCTATCTGACCTCCACAACCCAGGTAAGACTGGCCAACATGGCCAGAAATTGGAAGACTAAAGGGGAGGTCTTTGTCCAGCAGTGGGACTCATTATAGGCTATAATAAAATTAAAAAAGGATGGTTGTCAGACTTTTGCGCTTGACTGCCCGTAACAACTGTCAAAGATATACGTATAGTTTCGCCATGTCCGTCTGTCTGTGGTTAAACGCTGACAAGGTGGTAAAATAAAATAATCAAAATCAAATGTTTTTTTTGGGTATCTCTACACATCAAGTGGGGATGTTTTGTTTTCTTGCTTATTGTTGGTTCTGGATATGTGAAAAATATCACAGTAGTAGTATCCATTATAAATTCGAAAGTAACTCTTTCTGTCTGTATGTTACCTTTTCACGCCTAAACCACTGAACGGTTTCGACAAAATTTGAAAAGGAGATAAATGGCATCCTGGGGAAGGATATAGGCTACTTTTTATCAACATACCACGCGGGCGAAGCCGCGGGCGGAAGCTAGTATTATAAATATGACGAAACTAAAAGGAAAAATATCACAGTAGCTCCTTGAAGTCTAAAACTTACCAATCAGAGTAGCCATGCTGCAGTGTGGAATCGTCGGCGTAAAGTTAACAAAGACAGTATTATCTTTATTATCGACTCTTATATTACTCTCTTCCACCACACGCAGCTCTTCTAGCGACAGAGGATGCTCAGGATCATTGATATTGCGAATTAGATCGAAAATTTCACGTTCGTCAAATAAATCTTCGATGTCTTCGTCGTAGTCGGCTGCAGTCTTTTCCCGTTCAGATTCCTTGTCGTATATGTTGGGATTTACGTTGTCGGCTACGGATTTCGTCATTTTTTGAGTTTATTTAGGTAAATTTAGTGACAACAATAAAGAAAATTAAATGAAAACAACGCAGTACGCACTACAATATCTGTCAATGTCAAATTGACATTGTCAACACAGGTCGAAAAACGATATTGACATTGATCGTTTTGAAATACTAATTTCCGCCACCCCGTAATGTTTCAATTGTTCCAAGATAAAAAAAAAGAACAATTTATTCTGAAATTGAGAATGAAAAAGCCATGTCATTGGGCAAACCACTGGCAAAACAAAAACTCATAATTACTTTTTTGGAAACACTGGCAATACTTTCTGAACGAAACCTCCACTGACATTCATTTCGTGACGTTCCAAACTTGATCCTTTACTTTTGGCTATTTTAAACATGAAACTATCGCCTCACTCTTTTACTCTACAGTCAGATTTAATACGCTATCTCTTTCCTCTTAAAGTAGGGTACAAGAGCTGAAACGCCCTGCCTGACAGCTGAATCAAGATCAATATTTCAATCAGACGATTTCCTTTCCGTGTTTTTCAAACAAAATAATTGTGAGGGGCGTATCACATCCCACAGAACTTCAGGGGAACACAGGACATGTAAGTACATTTAATAAGGCTTTAACACCGCAACATTCGTATAAACAGCCCCTTTTCTATTTAGAAAGTGGTGTTATCTAAAAATGTTTACAACTATTTGTTTTCGGATTAGAAGTCGTCATTGCGATAATAAATCGGTTAGAATAGTGTTTGATAAACGGCTATATAAATATGAAAGTATGTAAGATATGTTTAAAGTACTATTTCGTTAGTTTTTCTTTGACAATTCGTAAGGGTGGGTGGCTGGGTGGTACTGGGGTAGTTTGTGACGTAATTCGCTGCAGACTTTGAATTTAGAATTACCGACCTACCCTATAGCTAATTTTAAAAAATAACGCTGTAATTGTAGGTACACGCACATAAACTCACGCCATCTTACCGTGGGGGTAGATAGAAACTACAGAACGCCACCTGCTACGATCCTTACCTACTCCTTTTGCCTCGTTTACGTTCATACATCAGCACCTATACTACGATAAATTAATGCCACTATTTTTCCAGTGTTAGTGAGAGACGGAGCTATACAAGGCCGCTAGCACCATCCTTTTTTCGCAGTGGAATAATGATGGCATTAATACTTCATAGTCAGCCCCCAGGTCATACAAGCATGCTGGTTGCGAGTACTACGCAGCTGACCTTTCTGTAGAACATCACCAATATGTCCTTGTAGGGCGTCATCTCCCGGCATTACCACTCATATCTGCCTTGTAAATACCTTTTGTTAGTCGCCTTACACTTATGATATGACCAAACCGTCTTAGCTTACTCTTTTCAAATTTCGTCGCTACATCTTCTTTTATACTGCACTATAGCCTTTGTATACAGTATGCAAGGGTAAACACCGTTGTCACTCAAACCATGGGTAGTTGACTTAAATATAAAAATAAATGACCCAGTAACCAAAAAAAAAACCTTCTATGTTCTATGTTACGGGTTTGGTTTCCGCACTTAGTCCTTAAGGTGGACCATTGTGCGTGGGCCATGGCGGCCGTTGGGGGTTATTCCATCCAGCCCACCTCCCTCCAGAAGTTCACTATGTCTCCTGGTTTGTTTAGAACCTCCGTGTAAAAAAAACCTTATTTTCATTAAAAGATTTTAAAAAGTAAATATCCGTCCCTGTCCCGATTCTCATGGATACGCGTTCGAAGGAGCTGCGAAACAGCTGACGGCCGGTCATGTAACGTCCCGCGCGCCCCACCCGCCCCCGTCAACCGCCGGCCGCGGCCGGTCGTTGCCCTTGCGTGTAGGGTAGGGTGAAATATTCTCGTGGAAAAATGTAGATTTTCTTTAAAAAAATAAAGTTGTATTTTTCCATTGATTTTACGTTTTATAAATGAAACCAAACCACTGGTTTCAAGGATAACGGTGTTTACACTAACACCCTGTATATTGAATTCATTAACAATCAAAATATTTTATGCCACATAAACCTACATAGGCACTTATGAATGATCAGAAGCTAGGTACACATGGCTACACATGAAGCTATACATTTCCAGTTTATGCTGATCTTGCATTGTATAGTATTGCCCTACAATGCTAGGTCAGCTAATACTGGAACCTGCCAGGGTTGCGGGAAAGTCTGAAAGGGATACCGGGACCTTGGCAACAGGCAACTGAAGGAACACGGGTGGGTTTAGGTAATAAGTAATACGGGCTAATATCCGCAACTCCACGACAAAGCGCGTATTTTGCGTACGGGTGGGAAATCGTCTATTCGATCCACCCCAGCTCCTCCAAGAAGGCCAGCAACGCCTTGGTGTTACTGACCATCTCACGTAGGGTACCTGGGTTACCGAAGTACTTTGCCCTGTATGTGGCGACGACCGGGCAGTGTAGTAGCCCATGAGCTGCTGTCTCGTCGTCCTCCATGCAGGCTCTGCACAGCGGACTGTCTGTGACTCCTATGACTGAGAGATGTTTATTAAACGACCCATGGCCAGTTAAGGCTGCTGTAACCGTACGCAGCTGTTGTTTAGTTAGTCGGAGCATCCTTTTCGTGAGGCGGCCATCAATCGCAGGGAGTGCCTCCTTGGCCTGCCTGCACTCACCTTGGTCCAACCATAGTTTGTGATGTTGGTCCCTGGTTCGCTTCCTTACCAGAGTGCGTAGAAACCCAAAGGGGAGTGGCGCGATGGGTTCAGGCCCCACCGGTGCCATACTCGATCCCCTTCTGGCGAGTTCATCTGCTGCATCGTTGCCCAGCGAACATCTGTGTCCTTTTATCCATTGAATGGTTATGTTATTGAGGCTACCTACCTGATTTAGGCGTTGGTGACACTCGTATACTAGCCCAGAGTCAACAGTGTGGCTGTTAAGCGCTTGCAGCACAGCCATGCTATCTGAGAGTATACGTATCGAGTGGTCCTTAACTTTCCTGGCCATGATTGCCGAGGCGGCAAGAGAAATGCCCAAGCATTCGGCTTGGAAAACTGTGTTGTGGACACCCAATGGTGTGGCTATGCGTATGTTGAAGTCCTCCGAGAAGATTCCAGCACCTGTGCCACTACCTGTTTTGGATCCATCCGTGAAGATGCGTAGCTCTGTGGGGCGCAAACCCTCGCAACGGCCATCCTCGTGCAGTTGGATTCTGTATTTTTTATCGAAGATGGGGAGTGTTTTAGTGTACGGGTGGGTTTTAGTCAGTAAAAGTCTGACACGGCCTTTCGCTCCGCCCAGAGCGGGAGAAGTCTTTGGATGATTGCTAATACTGGAAATGTATAGCTTGATGTGAAGCCGTGAGTACACAGTTCCAATTGGTTGTTTCCTACGGAGAAGAGCCGGTAAGAAACTACTATGGTTACTCTTATATAATTTAATATTCCTTCCCCAGCATCAGACCCCTGGCAGTATGGCATCAGACCCCTGGATCGTGCAGCCGCACGAGCATGCCAAGTTTACGGAGCACTTCCGTAACCTTGGGCCGGTTAACGGTCACCTTACTGGAGAACAGGCCAAGCGGTTCATGTTACAGGTATGTACATGTATGAACAAGCTATTTTTTATACACCGTACTTGCTGAGTTTATCTCGGATATTACTGACATCTGTTAACGGACATGTCAATAGTCTTCGAATGGCAGCTAGGACCAGCGGCATAACGTGCTTTGAAGATGGTCACCCATCCACAGACCAACCCCGGCAAGCGTAGCTTAACCTGATGGACCGACCCGTGCGGCTGTTATTCGTGAATCTTTAACAGTCGTTAAGGGTCGTCAAAAGCCCGAAAGTCTGAAAACCAGTCTTACCAAGGGGTATCGTATTACCCAGTTACTGGGTTGTGAAGGTCAGATAGGCAGTGACTCCATGTAAAATACTGGTATACAGCTGCATCCGGTTAGACTGGAGATCGACCCCAACATAGGGGAATAGGCAGGCAGATTGATTCATATGAGTTGTATGTTTAGAATAAGGGAAGGACACATCCTGTATGTCGTTTCCTTCGACAACACGATAAACAGGATGTGTTTGTGTTGTTCACATCGGACATAAACTGAGTTCGCAGTTCGCAATTTCGTTTCCAAACACGTAAACAAATACCAGTTTTCGAAAAATTACTTCAATACGTAGGTATTTTTAAGTTATTTTTAGTATAGAATTACGTGGCTAAATAATAACAGCACGGGTCGATTTTGCCGCCGTCGGTTAGTAGATGGGTGATCATCTATTACATATAGTGATGTGCCGTTATCATTTTACCATTACCAGTATTTTACCATACGAAAATATTCCCAGTAAGTTTCTATCATTACAGGTAATATTCCCTAATGCTGGTTGTTTAATAACGTCTTGTTGATATGTTTGTTTAAAACGCGCACGCGCAGCTGTTGCTAGCTCGCTTTTAGCACTGCTTCAACAAAAAACTAAAAAAATCTTAAAATTGTATAACATTTCATTCTGAAAGCTCTGAATAAAAGACTGATTTTCCTTAAAGTTTTTATAACTTTTAAATTGTTAGGTACGTCCCGGTCCCGGTTGTCATTTAATTGTAGATCTTTGACAGTCGTTACGGGACGTCAGAAGCCCGAAAATCTGAAAACCAGTCTTACCAAAATGGGATCGTATTGTTATGGTTGTGGAAGTCAGATAAACAGTTGCTCCACGTAAAATACTGGTATTCAGCTGCATCCCCGGTTAGATTGGAAGCCGACCCCAACATAGTTAAGAAAAGGCAGGCAGATTGTACGATTTTATTATGATTTCTTAACAAATTACAATTATTTCAGTCTCAACTGCCGCCACCGATCCTTGGACAAATCTGGTCCTTGGCTGACACCAACGCTGACGGCAAATTGGATCTCAGAGAGTTCTCCATAGCTTGCAAGGTGAGTTACCTACTTTCTATATATTTTTAACCGACTTTCAAAAAGGGAGATTCTATGTTAGTCTGTATGTATTTTTTTAAATGTATGTTACCTACCAAACAAAAAAAGAATCATCAAAATCGATTCATAGTTCGCGGAGTAATCACATAACAAACAAAAAAAAAACACGAATTGAGAACCTCCTCTTTTTTGAAGAAGTCGGTTAAAACTAGCTTTAATTTCGGAAGTCGATGGCAGAAATCCAAAATTGAAAACCAAAGACACCGACTTCCGAAATTAAAATAAATTTCACTTTTTAGTGATTTTTTTTGGAAGTCGGTTGTTTTTTTTTTTTTTTTGTAAAACGTTTTTTCTTTTTGTAATAGAATAAAACCTTATTTCCAGATAATCAACTTGAAGCTCCACAACATAGAAGTACCGAAAGCCTTGCCACCGTCACTACTTGCCTCCCTCAGCCCTACCGGTACGTGTTAGCAATTCAATTAGACTCGCGACAATCTAAGAAGTCCCTTTTGACAGCTATAATACTTATTTATGCAACTCTTATATAATAAGGGGTATTAAAACACGAATTCGCCTCGTGTGATAATAGTATCACGTGAGTGTTTTAATACCTAATTATTTACAGTTGCATACAAGACTTTATCTACACCCATGAATATGAATACTCTATAAAAGGCTTGCAATACTAATATTGAACAAAAATGGAGGGATATTTTTATTTATTTATTTAATACTTTAAGCACACAAATGTACAGAGGCGGACTTAATGCCATAGGCATTTTCTACCAGTCAACCTTTGGGTGATGCAGAGACAAACAGTGGTAGGTGCAATAGCGAAAATTGTGGAATAAATATTATTTAAATACGTAAACCTATTAAAACTATATATATATATATATATATATACTTATATATAATAAACCTAAATATACCTAAATATAAGAACAAATAAATACACATAACTATACGAACATACTAAAACAAATAAGACAAACAATGGGAAAACATTACCGTTGTGATGATACTGCCAGCTTCTTGCGAATGTGCTCTCGAACTTTAATTTTAAAGGATACGACCCACGTGAATTCGAATTTTTCGAATTCCCTTTATGTTTTTTTTTTAATTACGGAGCTTTGATCGTGAAACGCGCCTGGATGACAATGTTCTTTTTTTTAAATGAGTTGCATTATGAAATTCAGTACAACATTATAACACCCTTTTGGATGATATTATGGTTACTATGACACTGGTAGTTTTAATGTTGGCAATAAGCTAACTGTTTCAGGAACTTTTATAGAGGCTTTATAGCATGGGTGTAGATATAAATGCATTGTGTAGCGATGAAAAATAAAAATGGTATCTTAGAAATTGATTCTCGAGACATATCAATTGATCATTCTTAGAGAGTTTGTAATCAACGACTTATCTCCATTGCTTAAAACTGATTCTCAAGGCATAACGTTTTATTACATGTACGAGAACGAAACGTCAAAACGGACTTCTTAGATTGTCGCGAGTAGAGATGGGTTGTAACAGGTGAAACACGATATCTGTGATCACTGTGACTGTGACAAAAAATAACAGATCCAAATATCTGTTATTAAATCCCATCCTGTGATTTTTGATAAATACGTATCTCAATCGAATATCATCTTTATGTCTTTTGATTTAAAGTCGAAAATCGTATCTATCTGTTATAAAATCACAGCCTGTGATTTTTGTACAGACGATAAATACGTATTGACTCAATTGAATATCTTCTTTATTTCTTTTCGTTAAAGTCGAAAATCGTATCCGAAGTTTTAACAGTAACAGTCTTGAGGATCTGTGATTTTAAGTAACAGATATTTTTTATCGTTAGGAGCAATTGCTATCTGCTATTTTATAATATCTGTGATTTCTATCTGTGACGATAAATACGCCTCACTCCTAGTCGCGAGTGTAGTTATGAAATGAATACGATAACGTCACACGATATTGCAAGTAATTATATAATTGATGTATACAAAATATTGTAAAACATTTTTAAAAGTGTAACGGTGGAGTTTCTTGCCCATTCTTCTCCATACGACAACTACCTTTTGTAAGGGGCAACTAGAATCAGTCCTATTTCTTTGTTTTTGACGTTCTAAAGTGCCTTTAATGTGTCTACTTGAAAATAAATTGTTTGACTTTGACTTCACGTTAGAGAGACTATAAAAGCGTACTATACATTTTTGTATAAAACAGCAAATAGTTAATACTATTTTTTTTCTCCCCACAGCGACCCAAAAACCACAATTCGCGTCCCCCACCCCCACGCCAATTAAACCACCAATACCACCCATGCCATCCCTACCACCACAGCCGCAGCAACCACTGATCTCCGGCCTATCGTCAACCACCAGCAACCATTCGCTTCTGGGGGACCTAGTAGGCCCCCCTATGATACCACCTATTGCTGCTCCCGCTAAACCTATGGTACCTAATGTACCTGATCTAATTTCTGGAGTGAAGCCAGGACAACCAATGACTTCGCAGTCTTTGGTTAACACGCAACCGTTGATTGGTGGTCCACCACCCATGGTTGCGTCCCAACAGTTAATAAGTTCTCAGCCAATGGTTGCTTCCCAACCGTTGATGAGTTCTCAGCCAATGGTTGCCGGTCAACCGCAGCAACCAATGTTGCCTTCCCAGCCTTTAATGAATCCTTTAATAGGCCAGCAGCCGCCCCTTATTCCGAACCTACCGATAGATCAGGCATTTTCAATGAACACCCAGCCTCTAAATCAGCCTATGTTGCCCCCTGGTCAAAATAGGTCGTTTGGGTCGCCTCCTGAGGCTTCACAGACTTCGTTAGGATCCCAGCCTATTGCAGGCCAGTCTCCGTTGGGTTCCCAGTCTATGTCGGGGTCGTTAATAGGCTCTTTGAGTCCTCCGTCTGGGGTGAATACTGTGGGCAGTGTGGTCAGCCAACCGGTGACGTCTACTCCCTTGATGAAGAGTGACAGTATGTCTAAACCAGGTAAGATAATTAGACTATTTTCTATTTTTTCTACAACGTGTAACGTTAAATGCTCAAAAAAAATCAAGTAATATAAACTAAAACCCAACTACGACTTAAAAGGTATAAACAAGACACCACAGACAGACAAATTAAAAATCCGGAGTCACACGTGTTAGGGCATAAATCGAACAGATCACGTGTGACTCCGGATTTTTAATTTGTGATTGTGATAAGTGGTTTGGAAGACAGCAGGGAACAGATGAACATACATACATACATACCGGTCAAAATCATAACCCTCCTTTTTTCTTCGCCGTAGTCGGGTAAAAACCTGAAAATAGTTTGATCAGAATAACGAGCAGAATCAATTATAATTTTAGGTTGTACGTTGTTTTATAAACTACATTTTTATAGAATTTCGTTTCACATAAATTTTTTCCTATATTATCATTTCATAGAATAATCAATACGCAGAATATTTACTTTGAATTTGAATAATTGATTTTGGTTACAAAGAAAATTATAAAATATCAGCCGCATGGGTTGACCATCAGGTTAAGCTACCCTTGCCGCGTTTGGTCCGTGGAAGGGTGACCATCTTTACACGACCCCTGCGTGCCTCGGAAAGCACGTTAAGCCGTTGGTCCCGGCTGTCCTTTGTAGATCTTTGACAGTCGTTACGGATCGTCAGAAGCCCGAAAGTCTGACAACCAGTCTTACCAAGGGGTATCATATTACCTAGATAATGGGTTGTGGAGGTCAGATAGGCAGTCGCTTCATGTAAAATAATGGTATCCAGCGGCATGCGGTTAGACTGGAAGCCGACCCCAAGATAGTTGGTAAAAGGCAGGCAGATGATGATTCAACTTTTTTTTATAGGTTCTTTGGTGACGAGTCCCACTGAGATGCCAATGGGGGTAATGAGTCCCCCAGCGACTGTGGAATGGGGCATACCACAACCACAGAAACTGAAGTAAGTAACAGCGTTGAAATCAGGGGGCCTAAACCGGCCACATTAGCAATTCCTCTAAAAGCAGTTCATTTCCTGAATCCCAGAGCTGTCATTAGCAATTCCTCTAATTTGACATAAAAGCAATATTTGTGGACCATTTTACGAATCTCCATAGAAAACTGTCTAACAGATGAATTATTTCGTATTATGAATTGCACGCAGATCATTATGAATTGTCAATTTGTGACATTTAACAATGATTCCATAATATTTTCATATTATGATTCTGCTAAAGTGACCGTTTTAAGCCCAGGTCACAGATATTATAATACTACGTACAGATACCCAATCCCATACAAAGAAATGACACCACCCTAAGTCTGGCTATTGAGCTGGCTATTTTTCTTCCCCATTTTTTTAACAGATGGCAGCATCAGCGACTCACTAATTGCCAGAGACTGTAGTTTTTTTAACGCCATCTAGGAGTTTTGTCTAGATACTACGCAAGACTCCTAGATATTTTTCTTACTTTTTAACGTTTTTTCTTCCTAGGTGTTCAATTTTTATATTTCTACGTAAAGTACTAGATAAAAAAAAAAATTGTTTGATTTTCCTTAATGAAACGACATAAACGCAAGATTAAAGTGACCCTGTCATCACTTGAGTAAAACGCCATCTATTGCAAAGAGCTCTCAACAAAATGATTAGCAGATGGCTACTTTATCATTCTAAGGGTTCGAAACGGCTTAATTTAAGTTTTTTGTTGAAAATCCGAGATTTATGAGTGTAAATACATAAATCAGCATTAAATAAAGATGTTTTGATTTTTACTAATATTACCTCAGCCAAAATTTGTCGTATAACGCTTTTTAGTGATTGTTAATTTCATAAATTGTTACTTATGCTGCCATGTATGATTTTTTTTCAAGACTAATTATAATTTGTTCGAGTTGAGACCCCATGCCCAGGTTGTATGTTGAATAAAATATGATTCGCGATCGTAACAAAATATGGATTTACAGAATCATAAACATTAGAATCAGCAATACAAGTCTCTAAGTTCATGTAAGTACAACCGACTTCCAAAAAAACACTACAAAGTGAAAAATAACTTTAATTACGGAAGTCAGTGGCAAAAAACGAAAATTCAAAAGACCTTCCAACCGACCTTCGATTTTTTTTGTAATTTTTGGAAGTCTGTTGATTTTTTTTTGTAAATCGTTTTTATTACTTTTAAAATTGAAAAGATTAAAAAAAACGTTGTATTTTTTTTTCTTTTTTTTAATATGTTTGTAATTGTATCTTTAAGTTATTGAGTTGTATGTACTAACATAGGTTAAGTTCATACTAACACCTTATGAATCTTGGTCTGAATGAAAGATTTGAATTTGATTTTAAGAATATTGTTTTTTTTTTTTTTCTCCCCTACAGATACACACAACTGTTCAACGCCACAGACCGCGCTAAGACCGGTGCAGTGTCCGGAGCGCAAGCTAGATCCATCATGCTACAGTCGCGTCTAGCGCAGCAAGCGTTAGCGCAGATCTGGGCTCTGGCGGATCTGGACTCCGACGGGAAGCTAGGTCAGTATTGCCTACACTAGCTAATATTGGCACTGTAGGGTAATACTGCCAACGGTGGGTAATATAGCCATAGCTGGCTAATATTGCCACGAAGGGGTAATATTGCCGCGAAGGGGTAATATTGCCACGAATGGGTAATATAGCCATAGCTGGCTAATATTGCTACGAAGGGGTAATACTGCCATCAGCGGGTAATATAGCCATAGCTGGCTAATATTGCCGCGAAGGGGTAATATTGCCACCCTAGGATTACCGACACTGGCTAATCCTAACTAACCCAATCCCAACTAATATTATAAATGCGAAAGTGAGTTTGTTTCGCTTTCACGCTAAAACGGCTGAACGGATTTGGATGAAATTTGGCACACGGGTAGACCATGACCTGGAATAGGACATAGGATACATTTTATCCCGATATTCCCATGGGATCGAGACTAAAGAGGGTGAAACCGCGGGCCGCAGCTAGTATTGAATAAACATAAAAAAATCATACTAATATTATAAATTCGAAAGTAACTCTATCTTTTCACGCCTAAATCACTGAACGGATGTCCACGGCAAGGAGATAGATGGCATCTCGGGGGAGGACATAGGCTACTTTTTATCGACATACCACGCGGGCGAAGCTGCGGGCGGAAGCTAGTAGTAAATAATCATTTCTATCTTGTCCCCCAGGATGTGAGGAGTTCGTCCTCGCTATGTATCTGTGTGAGAAGGCGACCCAGGGCGAGCCTGTGCCCGTCAAATTGCCCCCAGAATTAATTCCACCTACATTTAGGTAAGATATTTTTTTACCAAAGCTAGTTTTGTTTCTTATGTCGTGTTAGACCCGTGGTTATAGCCTCGCCTTTCATGCTCGAGGTATTGGTTTCAAACCCGGGCAAATACAGGGCGTTAGGGTAAACACCGTTATCCTTGAAACCAGTGGTTTGGTTTCATTTATAGAACGTAAAATCAATTGAAAACTTATTTTTTTTTTATCTAAAGACAATCTACATTTTACCACAAGAGTATTTCACCATACGCGCTAGCGCAACGAACTTATGTCTCAACACGGACAGTGGGTGCGGGACTTGACCTGACCGGCCGCGAGCGCGACGCCTATTGTGTATTTATTCATGTGTTGTGTAGGTAGGTAGGAGGGGCGGCAACCTCGGGCGCATATCCATGAATTTGCGGATTTAAACTTTTTATGTTTTTTTTTTTGTTGTGACTCGCCATTTATATTTATATTTAAGTCAACTACCCATGGTTTGAGTGACAACGGTGTTTACCCTTACACCCTGTATAACACTTTAATTTATATTATGTATCTCTGCAGACGCGATTCAATCTCCTCAAACACGAGCGCTAAGTCGTACGAAGAAAGGAGAAGGGAAAATATGGCCCGAGGTCAGGCAGAGCTGGAGCGCAGACGATCGCAGCTCGCGGACGCGCAGCTCAAGGAGAAGGTAAGAGTCACGAGAGCACAAGTAGCGAGCCCATAAAATGTTTTGAAATGTATTTAACCAATCTGCTTAGCGTTTTCCCAACTATATTGGCATCGGCTTCCATGGATTTGGTTGCAGCTGAATACCAGTATTTTACATGGAGCGACTGCCTATCTGACCTCCACAACCCAGTAACTGGGTAATACGATACCCCTTAGTAAGACTGGTTGTTAGAGTTTCGGGCTTCTGACGACCCGTAACGACTGTCAAAGCTCCACGAATAACAGCCGGGACCAACGCCTTAATATGCTTTCCGAGGCACGGAGGAGTCTCGGTATGTAAAGACACGGACCAACCCCGGCAAGTGTAGCTTAACCTGATGGATCGACCAGTGCGGCTGTTATTACTTAGCCACGAACTCCTCCTAGAATAATACTGTTTTATCATGTACGTAATTATCTCGACCCGATTAATACTTACTTTTTATTTTTTTCTTTCAACGCTGCCTAGGAAGCTGAGGTAAAGTTAATTAGATTATCTCATATCTGTTGTGTAATTAAACTCTGCTAGCTCTCGACGCATTTTTTTAGGGTTCCTTACCCAAAGGGTAAAACGGGACCCTATTACTAAGACTCCGCTGTCCGTCCGTCTGTCACCAGGTCTCATGAACCGTGATAGTTAGACAGTTGAAATTTTCACAGATTATGTGTCTGTTGCCGCTATAACAAAAAATACAAAAAAACAGAATAATATAAATATTTAAGGGGGTTCCCATACAAAAAACGTGTTTTTGTTGCCGTTTTTACTTGTTTAGATAACGGTACGGAACCCTTCGTGCGCGAATCCGACTCGCACTTGCCCGGTTTTTTTTTTTAATTTCTGATTTGTATCATATTTCCTCTCGCTTTCCTGCAATCAGTGGGAGTGATTTCGTGAAAAGGGACGGAAGTGTGTAACAGGAAGCTAGGGAAGCGCGCGCTATTTGATTTGACCCATGAGCGCGCGTGGTGCTAGAGTTGGCCGTCAGATGGTACCAACCCATTTTCCGTGAGGTTGGTACTGTCAACCAAGTCAAAGTCAAATAATTTATTTCAAATAGGCACATATATGGCACTTTTGAACGTAAAACAAAGAAATAGAATTGATTCTAGTTGCCCCTTCCAAAAGTTAGTTTTCGTATGGAGAAGAATGGGCAAGATACTCCACCGTTACTCTTTTAAAAATGTTTTACAATATTTTGTATATATTAATTATATAACTTATATGTGAAGACGATGCACCTACAATAAGATTACTGTACCACAAAAGGTAAAAAGAATTATAAATGGAGCAATAATGAATAAATTAATTACCAGATACATGGTGCTCACATATTTACAAAGATTGTAAAAGTATACGATATTACAATAGTCCTAACATTGTTACAAGTAGTACTAATAAGTCAGTGCGTGAGTTTAAGTAATGACAGAGTGTAAAAGTCTATGACATACAAATAATAAAATAAAAAACTAAATTAGCTATCAGTTTGATTTTGTCCAGGATGAAGTCCAAGATGTGAGATGTTACACATCATATGCGACTATTGTAACCATAGAGATATAATTATTGTATAGAGTGCCCGCAACTAACTAGGAACAGTAGACACGGGTTTGAACAACACGACGTTCCTCACCACACTCACTTGTCAGTTCGGGATTCATTCATTTGTATGTCACAGTGAAGCGGTACAAAATGTTATTTTGAGGTGTTGGGACATTCAATCATTTTGTATGGGTCATTTGAAGTGATACTTGTATGTCCTACCCAACACTAATCTATAGCTCACTTGTCTACGATGCGCACTAAGCGATTTGTGCAATACGCGCACTCTATGTAATATTATATCTCTATGACTGTAACGCACGCTCTTTTTTAACCCCCGACGGAAAAAGAGGGGTGTTTTAAGTTTAACGTGTGTATCTGTGTGTCTGTGTATCGAACGGAACTAGGAATAATGAATGTATGCTGCTGCTGCTGCTGCTGCTGCTAACTTCCTATTTTCATTAGCCGTCCCCCGACGCGAGGACGCTTGGATCAAAATATTACCTACTAGCTGCCGCCAGCGGCTTCGCCCGCGTGTAATCTTTATAAATTATAGCCTGTGTTACTCAGGGTGAATGTAGCTTTCTAATGGTGAAAGAATTTTTCAAATCGGTTCAGTAGTTTCGGAGCCTATTCAATGCAAACAAACAAACAATCAAATCTTTCCTCTTTATAATATTAGTATAGACAACTTTTATGTTAAACTTAAAGACAATACATATTATTTTGTTACTTTTTAGACGCTTTGTCGTTGTCGGGGGTTTTTTAAATTTTTAATTTGTTGTTTATTAATCCTGGTCTAATGTCTCCAGGCCGAAAGAGAACGAAAAGAGCGAGAAGAAGCCGAAAAGAGGGAGAAGTTACGTCTTGAATTACAGAAGAGAGAACAAGAAGAGTTAATGAGGAAGCAGAAGGAGGAACAAGTAAGTCACTACGTCAGATATCCTAACTCATCATCTGCCTGCCTTTTCCCAACTATGTTGGGGTCGGCTTCCAGTCTAACCGGATGCAGCTGAATACCGGTATTTTACATAGAGCGACTGCCTATCTGACCTACACAACCCAGTAACTGGGCAATACGATACCCATTTGTAAGACTGGTTGTCAGACTTTCGGGCTTCTGACGACCCGTAACGACTGTCAAACATCCAGGAATGACAGCCGGGACCAACGGTTTAACGTGCTTTCCGAGGCACGGAGGAGTCTCGGTATGTAAAGATGGTTACCCATCCACGGACCAACCCCGGCAAGCGTAGCTTAACCTGATGGATCGACCCGTGCGGCTGTTATTACTTAGCCACGAGCTCCTCCAGATATCCTAACCATCTATACTAATATTATAAATTCGAAAGTAACTCTGCCGGTCTTTCTGTTACCTTTTCACGCCTAAACCACTGATTGGATTTCGACAAAATTTAACAAGGAGATAGATTGCATCCGGGAAGGACAGAGGCTACTTTTACATTATTATTACTTTTTACCGACTTCCAAAAAAAGAGAAGGTTCTACGTTCGTCTGTATTTTTACCGACTTCAAAAAAGGAGGACGTACTACGTTCGGATGATTGTTTTTTTTTTTTATGTATGTTCACCGATTACTCCGCCGTTTGTGAATTTTAAAAATTCTTTTTTATTTCGAAAGGGTTTACTCCCGAGATGGTCCCATATAAATTTTATTAAGTTTGCTTGCGTAGTTTTTGAGCTAGCTTCAATATTACGTATTTTTCCCACAGTCTATGTAGACGATATAATTATTAGACTTCTTCACTGTTATTTACATAGCAGGTAGTAACTTGTGTGGGGTAGGTACCATCACTAAAAAGTGAAAAATAAAAACTTTTTACAAAAAAAAAACAACCGACTTAAAAAAAAACACTAAAAAAGTGAAAAATAACTTTAATTTCGGAAGTCGGTGGCAAAAAAACGAAAATTAAAAAGCAAAGACACCGTTTTTTTGTGTATGTTCATCGATATTTTCGCCAACTGTGAACTGATTTAAACAAAAACTGTTTTTTGTTCGAAAGGGTATACTTCAGAGGTGGTCCCATATAAATTGTATTAACTTTGCTCGAGTAGTTACATAGCAGGTAGTGGAATTTGTGGGGTAGGTAACACAACTAAAAAGTGAAAAATAAAAACGTATCTTTGCTCTCCAATTTTCGTTTTTTGTCACTGACTTCCGAAATTCAAAGTTATTTTTTTTTTTTTGTATAATGTTTTTATTTCGTTCCTTTTTTTTCAGGAAAAACGAGAAGCCGCTCGTAAAGAAATGGAGAGACAGTGTCAACTTGAATGGGAGAAAAAAAGGTATGTCGAACTGTCGTCTGCTCCGGACACAGTTTATTCCGGAAGGTTTATGTGTATATTACTATAATGTACAGTCACGGACTTTAATTGATGAGCCACCTGGCACTGTTCGTATTTTAGCCGTGTAATGCAAATCGGGTATATTCGGTTCCCGACACGCAAAGTCATATGTCTTCGTATTAGAAGAAGAAAATTATATTTCATACCTTTACCGGTTGGCTAACCTGAGAGCCAAAACTACAAACTTGACAGCCGAGTGACTCCCAAAGTCAAACAATTGCAGGTCTAGCAACAGTAACCTAGCAACGATAAAAAAATCGTTACTGTTGCGATAGTAACGTTAGCGTACGGAGAAATAATAATAGTCATTTCGACAAGTTCGGAAGTAACGTCTCTGACATTGATATTTCAACTGTCACTGTCTTCAGTTAAGTTTTCAGAAATAACGATGATTCAAAGGAGGTCGGTATCAAATAGATTTGACAATCTTAATGCAACATTGTATTTATTTTTAATTTTTTATCATTGAGAACTTATTAGTCAACCTCTATGGATAAGACTATTTCTGATTAAAAGTAATTTATTTGTCATCTTGTTTACGAGGGTGCGATTTGAGTTCGTGTTTAATCGTGTAATCTCGTGAATGTATGAAACTGCAAAATTGAAAAGTTTGAAGGTGGCTCATCAATTAAAGTCCGTGACTGTACGTTAGTTAGTATTAAAGTAACATACAGGGTGTTAGGGTAAACACCGTTATCCTTGAAACCAGTGGTTTGGTGTCATTTATAGAACGTAACACCAATGGAAAATTACGACTTAAAACAAAAAAACTTTTTACCACTAAAGTATTTCACCCTTTCACCTATGCGCTAGGGCAACGAACTTGCGTCTCAACAAGTGTGGGGGGCGCGGAACGTGACCTGACCGGCCGTTTGCGCGACTCCTTCCTCAGTCAGTCAGCTGTTTCGCTAGCGAGCACGGTGTCAGATAGAAACTTTCAAAAATCTTTTAATGAAAATAACGTTTTTTTTTGTTGTTACTCGGTTATTTATTTTTATATTTAAGTCAACTACCCATGGTTTGAGTGACCACGGTGTTTACCCTGACAACCTGTATAACTATGAAACATGTATGTTCGTAGCAAACAACAAAGATTTATTTAGAACTGCAAATGATGTGTATCCAAGAAATCGTAGAGATCCATTCAGACTCGTACTAAATGACGTTCCTAGATCTACAAAATACAATAAGAACTGTTTAGCAATGTGTGTACGTATTTATAATAATATACCAAGCAACTTAAAAACGTTGACTTCTAGAGCATTTAAGCACAAACTATATAAATGGCTAAATATACAAAATATCTATTCTATTAAAATATTATGTGATGTAACGCATGCCGACAAGTTTGCATGCTATGTACGTATAGCAAACATGTAAGCACTAATTTTAATGTAACATCTGTAATACCATGTTTTAATGGAAATAAAAATGATTTGATTTGAACTAAGAAATCTCAACGTTTTGTCAAGTCGTAAGATCCGTGCGAAGCAGGAGCCGGTCGCTAGTATACAATGTTTCTCTCCAGAACTCGCGAACTCGAAGCCATGCGTACAGAAGAACAGACCAAGGTGTTCGCCCTCAAGTCCAGGAGTCAGAACCTGACGGCCGAGCTCAGCTCCGTGGTGCTGCGCGCCGGGAACTTGGCCAAGGACATTCGGGAGACCAGGAGCAGTGTCGCAGCCGCCAAGTGTACCATCGACGGGATGAGGTGCGTGTCAAAGACAAATAATTTAAAAAAAAATATATACAGTGTTATTGGTAAAACACCAACAACCTTTTAAGGAGTCATTGTACTCATCATTATGAACAGCTTTTACTATGAGAACAAATATGAAATCGCGAAAAAAAACCGCTGTTCCGTACATTTATGTTCGCATAACTCAGTTAATTGATTCAGGCGTGACTGCGGAAATCCATTATAAAATACAATAGACGTAGATATATTTAGTAACCTATTCCGCTTGACTATTCTTCAAGAGTCATAAAAACCCTGTAAGAAATCGACACGTGTTTCACCTCTCAACGAGGCATCTTCAGGATGACGATTGACCAATTGCAAACCAGAACGCGACATGTTACCACACCGAGCGCTGGCGATTTGATTCACTCTGCATCCAGCGCTCGGTGTGGTAACACGTCGCGTTCTGGTTTGCAATTGGTCAATCGTCATCCTGAAGATGCCTCGTTGAGAGGTGAAACACGTGTCGATTTCTTACAGGGTTTTTATGACTCTTGAAGAATAGTCAAGCGGAATAGGTTACTAAATATATCAGCGTCTATTGTATTCGCATAACTCTTCAAAATGTAGGGAACAGCAGACTTTTTTTCGTGATTTCATATTTGTTCCCATAGTAAAAGTTGTTCATAATGATGAGTACAATGACTCCTTAAAAGGTTGTTGGTGTTTTACCAATAACACTGTATATTCAAGTTAAAAAGTAAAATTATGATTTACATTAATTACAAACGAGGTAACTTTAATTCTAGCTGTAATATAGGCCTGCCTGTCTGTAGAAATTATTTCAAGTAGGCACATTAAAGGCACTTGAATGTCAAAAACAAAGAAATAGAATTCATTCTAGTCGCCCCTTACAAAAGGTAGTTTTCGTATGGAGAAGAATGGGCAAGAAACTCCACCGTTACTCTTTTAAAAATGTTTTACAATATCTAAATAATATTATAAACGCGAAAGTTTGTAAGTATGGATGGATGGATGTTTGTTACTCTTTCACGTAAAAACTACTGAATGGATTTGGATGAAAATTGGCAAACAGATAGTTTATAACCTGGATTAACACATAGGATACTTTTTATCCCGGTATTCCCACGGGATCGAGACTTACGCGGGTGAAACCGCGGGGCGCAGCTAGTTTTGTATACATCAATTATACAATTACATGTGAAGGTGTGCGTGGGTATCTTTACCCAAGGGTACTAATAATAGCTTGGGAGACTAATCCATACTTCCATACTAATATTATAATTTCGAAAATAACTCTGTCTGTCTGTATGTTACCTTTTCACACCTAAACCACTGAACGGATTTCGATAAAATTTGGCAAGGAGATAGATGGCATCCCGGGGAAGGACATAGGCAACTTTTTATCGACATACCACGCGGGCGAAGCCGCGGGCGGAAGCTAGTCAATTATATAAGTACATTCACATGTAATAGGGAATATGCATGATTTTTTTAAATATTTTTATTCGATAGTTTACATCGTCAAATAATAGTTTAAAAAAAAAACGACGGCAATAAAGCAATTTAAAGTAGTTAAAAAAAAAAAAAAAAATCCAACCGATCCGGGCTATTTAAACGCCCTCCATTTGGCGCGCTTGGTGTGGTGACGTCACAGACCGTGAAAACAAACAAGCAACTGTCAAGTCCACGTCAAACACTCCTTTTTGTAGGAGCGTTTGACATTGACATTTTGATTGTTATCCCGGATTGTTACGTCACATCCGCTCTTAGCTTTTCAAATATTTGAATTACCCACAGTTTTTTAGGACTTTAAAAAAATTAATTTCTCGCTCAAAAACAAATTTTATTCAAAAATATTGATGGAGGCATAATTCTGAAGTAATATAGTTTATAAAAAAAAATATTTGACCCATATTTGAATCACATGCATATTCCCTGTTATATAATTGACTAGTTTCCGCCCACCACACACACCTTCACAGGTGTGCGTGGGTATCTTTTCCCAAGGGTACTAATAATAGCTTGGGAGACTAATCCATACTAATATTATAATTTCGAAAATAACTCTGCCTGTCTGTATGTTACCTTTTCACGCCTAAACCACTGAACGATTTCGATATTTGGCAAGGAGATAGATGGCATCCTGGGGAAGGACATAGACTACTTTTTGTTTCAAAAACAATCCTATAGGGGGTGCTATAGGGGATTAAAGTTTGTGTAGGAAAGCCAGCATTTCTTAAGTATCCCGGTAGTACGTTCCTGTGAGACGATATCCAACAACCACTCGGGCGAAACCGCGGGCAAAATTTAGTCCAAATGTACACTAATATTAGAAAGAGGAAAGATTTGTATTTTTGTGCGTATGTTTGTAATGAATTAACTCAAAAACTACTGCGCCGATTTCGAAAATTCTTTCACCATTAGAAAGCTACATTCACCCTGAGTAACATAGGGTATAATTTATAAAGATTACACGCGGGCGAAGCCGCTGGCGGCAGCTAGTATGAAATTAAAACTTTTTACAAAAAAAAACAACCGACTTCAAAAAAAACCCTAAAAAAGTGAAAAATAACTTTAATTTCGGAAGTCGGTGTCTTTGCTTTTTAATTTTCGATTTTTGCCACCGACTTCCGAAATTAAAGTTATTTTTCACTTTTTTAGGGTTTTTTTTGAAGTCGGTTGTTTTTTTTTTGTAAAAAGTTTTAATTTTTCACTTTTTAGTGGTGGTACCTACCCCACACAAGTTATTACCTGCTATGTAAATAACAGTGAAGGAGTCTAATAATGATATCGTCCACATAGACTGTGGGAAAAATACGTAATATTGAAGCTAGCTCAAAAACTACGCAAGCAAACTTAATAAAATTTATATGGGACCATCTCGGGAGTATACCCTTTCGAACTAAAAAAGAATTTTCAAAATCGGTTCACAAACGGCGGAGTAATCGGTGAACACACATAAAAAAAAAAAAAAAAAAAAACAATCATCCGAACGTAGTACCTCCTCCTTTTTTGAAGTCGGTAATAAAAAGAAGACATGAACTAAAAACACATAATACTTGTTCCAGATCTGACCGCGATGCCAGTATGGCTGAGATGCAGCAACTTAAAGCAAGAGTCAAGGAGCTGAACGCGAAACAAATATCGTTGAACAAAGAGAAGGCGGAGTTGGATGCTAAGGTAAAATATACCTTATTACCACAAAACCGTGTTCATCAGTTGTTTAGCTTAAACACCTTTTAAACACGACATTTCTTTAAGGTTGAAGCGCTAGGTTAGCCCGCGAAATTCAAATTTTCTTACGTTTTTTGCAATTTGCAGGTCAGTATCAGGTTGTATGTTGATCTACATATTATTAGCGCTCATAACAAATATGGATTAACAGAATTAATTTGACACTTTCATGAACTCTCTAAGTTCATGAAAGTGTCAAATGTCATGATTTCATGAAATAGTCATTCAATACACTTTCATGAACTTAGAGAGTTGTATTGCTGATTTTAATGTTTATAATTCTGTAAATCCATATTTGTTACGAGCGCTAATAATATTTAGATCAACATACAACCTGATACTGACCTGCAAATTGCAAAAAACGTAAGAAAATTTCAATTTCGCGGGCTAACCTAGCGTATCCCCCTTAAGCAGTTTGACATAAAACTGACAGTAGACACGTTGAAAAGTGTCTAAGTTTTTGTGGTAAAGCCCCTAATGTTTAAAAAAAATGCATATAATTAATTCGGGCAGTCATTATGATTGATGTGAAAAAAAAAAACTTTGGAACGGCGTAAACGATGACATAACTGACTGTTAGATTTCCTTTCGCTTTAACAATGGTTACTCTAGTTTCGATTGCATAGTTTTTGCGTGTAAGTACATGTTTCTCATGAATAGTCAAATCAAATCAATCTGCCTAGCCTTTTCCCAACTATATTGGGGTCGGCTTCCAGTCTAACCGGGTGCAGCTGAATACCAGTATTTTACATAGAGCGACTGCCTATCTGACCTCCACAACCCAGTAACTGGGTAATACGATACTCCTTGGTAAGACTGGTTGTCAGACTTTCGAGCTTCTGACGACCCGTAACGACTGTCAAAGATCCACGAATGACAGCCGGGACCAACGGCTTAACGTGCTTTCCGAGGCACGGAGGAGTCTCGGTATGTAAAGATGGTCACCCATCCACAGACCAACCCCGGCAAGCGTAGCGATGACGGATCGCCCCGAGCGGCTGTTATTACTTTAGCCACGAGCTCCTCACGAGTTTACTCATGAATAGTCATGGAATAAAAAAAAGAATCGTCAAAATCATTAAAAAAGTTAGGCTACTCCTCCTTTTTTTGTCGATTAAAATGCACCTTTTTTTTTTATCAATTTTTTTTTAAATGTTTTTATCTTGAATATTAAACATTGTATTTTACTTGATCAGGCGAAAGCTTCCGAGGGGGCAGGCGAAGACGGGAAACTGAACATGATGGAGATAACTCTGAAACAACTACGTGATAAGGTAAGAAATACTTAAAATATTACTTCATAATCAGCCTATAATGTTCCCACTGCTGGGACATAATATAATCAGCCTATAATGTTCCCACTGCTGGGACATAATATAATCAGCCTATAATGTTCCCACTGCTGGGACATAATATAATCAGCCTATAATGTTCCCACTGCTGGGACATAATATAATCAGCCTATAATGTTCCCACTGCTGGGACATAATATAATCAGCCTATAATGTTCCCACTGCTGGGACATAATATAATCAGCCTATAATGTTCCCACTGCTGGGACATAATATAATCAGCCTATAATGTTCCCACTGCTGGGACATAATATAATCAGCCTATAATGTTCCCACTGCTGGGACATAATATAATCAGCCTATAATGTTCCCACTGCTGGGACATAATATAATCAGCCTATAATGTTCCCACTGCTGGGACATAATATAATCAGCCTATAATGTTCCCACTGCTGGGACATAATATAATCAGCCTATAATGTTCCCACTGCTGGGACATAATATAATCAGCCTATAATGTTCCCACTGCTGGGACACAGGCCTCCTCTCTGTGAGAGGGAGTGGGCCGTAATCCACCACGCGGGCCCAGTGCGGGTTGGTAGATGTCACATATCTTCGATTTTTTTTTGGTTCTAGGACATGCCGGTTTCCTCACGATGTTTTCCTTCACCGTTTTGGTGATGTAATTATTTACACAAAGTAAAGCGCCTGCCTCGGCTCGAACCAACCCACGACTGACAACTCGTAAGTCGTGGTCCATAGCACTGGCCCACCACTGCTCAAAAATATTACTTAGATGATAATAAAAAAAAACAAAAGTTATAAAAATAAAACCCAACTTCGACCAAAACTCAACTAAAAAGGTATAAACAAGACATCACAGACGGTCAAATTAAAAATCCGGAGTCACACGTGTTAGGGCATAAATCGAACAGATTACGTGTGACTCCGGATTTTTTATTTGTCTCTCCCCATATTCAAAATTCATTTATTTTCGTTACACGTCCGTGTTTGGTCACAGAAATTGATATGTGTACAAAATTTCAACTCAATCGGTCCATTAGATTCGGAGCAAATTGGCTGTGACAGACGGACAGATAGACAGACACACGAGTGATCCTATATGGGTTCCGTTTTTTTCTTTTGATGTAAAGGAACCCTTTGGAGAAAATAATTTATTGATTAGGTACTTTAATATAACGCAAAGGACGCAAAGACCGTCTCTTTGCGTCCAGCGCTCGGTGTGGTAGCACATCGCGTTCTGGTTTGCAATTGGTCAATCGTCATCCTGAAGATGCCTCGTTGAGAGGTGAAACACGTGTCGATTTCTTACAGGGTTTTTATGACTCTTGAAGAATAGTTAAGCGGAATAGGTTACTAAATATATCTACGTCTATTGTATTTTATAATGGATTTCCGCAAAGTCACGCCTGAATCAATTAACTAACGATTGGACATTTGAAAAATATGACATTTGATTTTTTATTTAATTTAATATTTTATTGAATTCTAATACAAAATAAGTTGACTGTAGAATAATTATTGTGTACTTGCAATTATAGTTCTTAATCAATCTTGATAAGTTGTTATTGTCTATCTTTATTGTTATGTACTTAGTATCTCTAGTATATTTTGTACTTTTGCATGTCTTTTGGTTAAATATGGCTGTTGCTATTATATTGGGTCCCAGTCCCCCACCTATGAAATTGGCGTATTTTTCTCACTAATAGAGAACCTCGTCACTTCTATGATTTAAAATATTCATCAATTGCTTGGTATTATATCGAATAATGACCATCATAGACAACTAACAATAGTAAAAAAACCTTATAACGTATAGTTTTCTAAACATAAAAAATAACTTTAAAGTGACTCATCATTTTGTTAGCAGAAATTACCACAATTTTTGTTTAACTTAGCCAGAACTTATTTTTGTTGCTTAATCTAAGTGGCATATCACGTCTTAGTATTTAAACATTAGTGCATAGAAGTTTTAAAACATTAGTGTTCATGGTTGTTATATAAATTAAGAAAATGTTAGTATGAAAAATGCAACTTCTTTAAAATTTCCCATACAAAATGCTGATTTCATAGGTGGGGGACCTAATATATTTTTTTTATGTCACCGTGTATGTTTGCAAAATAAATAATCTTATCTTATCTAAAATTAATATTCTTCCAACAGGTCGAAGCCGCGAAAGCGCTCGTCGAGAGTAAAAAACAAGACCTGCAGACGAACACAGCCCAGCTGTCAGAACTGAACAACACTGTCACTGAACTGGGTGAGAAGTGTTCCCGGGTCTGGAAAATGTATGAGGAGAAGAGGGAGGAGTATCTTACTCGGAGCTCTGCGCCGGCTGAGAGCGCTTGGAGCGGAGCAGGTGAGCTAGAAAAGCAAAAAAAAAATTTTTTTGGTAGAATGTTGTCTAATAGTTGCCGGCAACTGTTGCTAGCAAGAGTAGTGATGATTTCAATTTTTTTTTTTTAAACAATGTGGCTCTCTTTCTAATATATAGTCTCTAATGGATAGTCAGAACAAAACAAAAACATTATTTTCATTAAAATATTTTTAAAAGTTTCTATTCGACACCGTCCGCAAATTCATGGATATGCGCCCGACACCTACACAACACATGAATAAATACACAATAGGGGTCGCGCTCGCGGCCGGTCAGGTCACGTCACGCGCCCCCCGTCCGTGTGGAGACGTAAGTTCGTTGCTCTCTAGCGCGTATGGTGAAATACACCCACGGTAAAATGTAGAATTTCTTTAAAAAAAAAAGTTGTCATTTACCATTGATTTTACCACTGGTTTCAAGGATAACGGTGATTACCCTAACGCCCTGTAGTTGCCGGCAACTGCAACTGCAACCGGCAACTGTGCGAGTGTGCGAATGCAATAATGCAAGCAGAAATGTTTTTTTTTTCAACATGGGTCAAGATTGTTAAATTATGGGGGTCACTGGGCACGAATTTCGAAACATTTGTGAAATTGTATTGACAAAACAAGATGGCGGCTTTAACTCTTTAGCGTTGTATATGGGAACCGTTGACGCACATGATATAAAACTTTTTACAAAAAAAAAACAACCGACTTCCAAAAAAAACACAAAAAAAGTGAAAAATAACTTTTATTTCGGACGTCGGTGTCTTTGCTTTTCAATTTTCGTTTTTTTCCACCGACTTCCGAAATTAAAGTTATTTTTCACTTTATTTCTGTTTTTTTCGGAAGCCGGTTGTTTTTTTTTTTGTAAAAAGTTTTTATTTTTCTCTTTTTAGTTGTGGTAACTACCCCACAAAAATTCGTATACCGTTGTTTGCTATGTGACGGAGTCAATTAACATTGCATGAACATACGCAAAGTGGGAAAAATACGTAATATTGAAGCAAACTCAAAAACTACGCAAGCAAAATTAATAAAATTTATATGGGACCACCTCTGAAACATCTACCAAACAAGAAAATAATCATCAAAATCGATTCATAATTGGCGGAGTAATCGGTTAACAAACACACAAAAAAAAAAAAAAAAAAAAATACATACAGACGAATTGAGAACCTCCTCCTTTTTGAAGAAGTCGGTAAAAAATGCCTCCTGTTATGTACAGAATCAGCCTGGGGCGCGCCGGCGGACGAGGCGTGGGGCGAAGCGCCGGCCGCCGACGACGCCTGGGGCGACGCGCCCGCTACTACAGGTCGGTGCTCAGTATTACCCGCCCCTTTTTTTTTGTAGTATGTTTTTATTTTTCACTTTTTAGATAAGGTACTTACCCCACACAAATTCGAATACCACTACCTGCTATGTAAGTAGCAGTGACGGAGCCAACTAAGATATCGAATCATCACGATGAATTGAGAACCTCCTCCTTTTTGAAGTTGGTTACAATTACAATTTTTTAGTAATAACAGTCTCTGAGCCAAGCCGAGGACAGACGGACATAGCGAAATTATAAGGGAACTTATTACACTCGCGACAATCTAAGAAGTCCGTTTTGACGTTTCGTTTTCGTATATATAATAAAACGTTAAGCCTTGAGAATCAATTTTAATAAATGTAGATAAGTCGTCGATTACTAACTCTCTAAGGGCGAATTTCACCAAACTTTTATACCGAGTATAAGTCTTATCCTGCTAATAAATTTTGAATTTTTGACAGTTTTTCCATACAAAAACTGTCAGACGCCATTTTTATTCCACGGATAAAAGATATCTGACTTTGGTAAAATCAGCCCTTAGTATGTTCAATCGATATGTCTCTAGAATCAGTTTATAAGAAACCAATTTTTTTTTTCATCTCTACACAATGCATTTATATACCTGTCAAAAGGGACGTCTTAGATTGTCGCGAGTCTACGGAAACCAAATTATTATTTTTTCAAATGTTGTGCAGTGGTCTTTGTTTTTGACGTTCAAAAGTGCCTTTTATGTGCCTATCCATACTAATATTATAAATTCGAAAGTAACTTTGTCTATCTGTCTGTATGTCACCTTTTCACGCCTAAACCACTGAACGGATTTGGACAAAATTTGGCAAGGAGATAGATGGCATCCCGGGGAAGGACATAGGCTACTTTATATCGACATACCACGCGGGCGAAGCCGCGGGCGGAAGCTAGTATTTCATATACGTTATGTGCGTTTCATTTCTTTGTTACTTTACTACTCGGTAAAGTTTGAGAAACTCCGCAACTTACTTTTATTTTTCGTTTTTCTGCTATTGTTCCGTTATCGGTCGCTGATAGCTGAACAACTTTGCGGACAACCCTAAATTAATACTAAATTTCGACCAATGAATTAACTGTAACTCATTGGTCAAGCTAAATAGCCCAACTTGGGTAGGTAGATAAACTAGGGTTTAGAATTTTAGATAGTTAGATAGAATACTCTTGTCATCATCTGCCTGCCTTTTCCCAACCAATTTGTGGTCGGCTTCCAGTCTAACCGGATACAGCTGAATACCAGTATTTTACATGGAGCGACTGCCTATCTGACCTCCACAACCCAGTAACTGAGTAATACGATACCCCTTGGTAAGACTGGTAGTCAGACTTTCGAGCTTCTGACGACCCGTAACGACTGTCAAAGATCCACAAATGACAGTTGGGACCAACGGCTTAACATGCTTTCCGAGGCACGGAGGAGTCTCGATATGTAAAGATGGTCACCCATACACGGACCAGCCCCGGCAAGCGTAGCTTAACCTGATAGATCGACCCGTGCGGCTTTTATTACTTAGCCACGAGCTCCTCGAGATTGAATACTCTTGTATTACACCATATTATTACAGAATTGTGAAAGTGAGTTTGTTTGTGACGCTTTCACGCTAAAACGGCTGAACGGATTTGGATCAAATTTGGCACTTGAGTAGACCATCACCTGGAATAGGATATAGGATACTTTCATCCTAATATTCCCACATAATTGCAGTTATATTTAGGTACCAACTACGGCCCGCGGTTTCACCCGCGTAAATCTTGATCACAGTGGAATATCGGGATCAAAAGTATCGTTTTTTTTTTTTTTTTGACGGTGGGATATCATCCAATGACTTCTCCCGCTCTGGGTGGAGCGGAAGGGCGTGTCAGACTTTTACTGACTAAAACCCACCCGTGTTCCTTCAGTTGCCTGTTGCCAAGGTCCCGGTATCCCTTTCGGACTAACCCGCAACCCTGGACAAAAGCCCTGGATCAAAAGTATCCTATATCCTATTCCAGGTCATGGTCTACGCATATGCCCAATTTGCCCAAATCCGGTAAACAAACAAACAAACTTTGGATAAGTGACAGAGATGCACTTTATGCTCGACGAAATGTATCAGTGTTGCTATCGCAAAAATCTGGGTTGCCGTATGTCACATTCTGATTTGCCGTATTTTAAGGGATAAAATACTAAAATGCCGTATATAATTTAAAAATGTTTATTCTCTCTCTCTATCTCCCACTGATGTGGATATTTTTGTTTTATGTTTACCCTTTTTTGGCGTAGAAGGTCCTTCAGAGTCTCAGTTACTCATGTTATCAATTAAAATTACAAATAAACACTAATTGAAGAATAATTTCTCTCAAAACCGTAACAAACGAATGAGCTCGAATAGTATATACCTTGCGAATGAGCTATTCGAGTCATAGATAACACAATTAACTTTAGTTCAGTACGTTGTTTCATTCATTTTTAACTAAGGCGAAAGAGATGGCACGATCTGGCGATATGAACTCTGTTTTTAGTTGCGAGTCGGGATTTCCCCGGCTGTGAGTGGTACGTTTTGCTGCGCTAGTTAAAAAACTTTTCGTTTCAATTACAGCAGCCAATTGCCGTATTTTTTGATACGGCTTTGAAAGGTCTGCCGTATACCGTATTTTCTGAAAAAAATACGTGGATTACCGTATATTACGGTAATTGCCGTATCAATAACAACACTGAAATGTATGGGCAGCAGGTTTTTTTGTAAAAGTTGTTCGTAATGATATGTATACTGCTCCTTTTCTGATTTTCAGTTATTTCAATTACAAACCTTGAAAGAATTTTAAACGTACTGCAAGAATCGTTCGATCTAAAATCATTGGAGGGTTCGACCAAAAGTTGTCGTGTTATAGTAACTGCTAATGTTTTTTATACCTTATTTCTTTGTACTCAAAGTCTTAATCGGATTAGTTTCATACGTGTTGTTATACAGTGAACAAATGATTTTAGTAATGTTTTAATTTGGTGTTAAATTCAACCTTATTTGTTGGTTATTATGGATGTGTTTTATCTGGCTGCGTTCCTGATTTTAGGTAGGAATATAGAGTATTTATATTTTGTATAATAAGGATTACTTTTCGTCATCAGTTAACGTATTGTTTATCAAATGGAAGCGGTAGAGTTTCTCGTGGAACAGTTCGTACGGAGAAGTACTTCCATCTATCTTCTTGTTAACGCCTGCGCCATCTATCGGCATAAAGAACCAAGATGGCGACCTGAAGTTGCCGCTGACCGTGTGTTTGGGAAATGTCATCTTCCAATTAGCGTCAAGCATGTCGGCCAATCATCGCAGAGCGTCTCCCACCCACTTCAGACGTCTTGATTGTTCGCATGTCGTATGTGTCGAAATACTTCTCGCTCCTCCATTTTTTTTACTTAAAGATGTTATTATATTTGTCCGTCCAATGTACGAATGTGCAACAATAAATGCCTTTCTACAATCAAAATAAATGCAATCATTGAAGTACCTAAACCCAAATCCGAAGACGAACGGGAAGAGGAGACAGCAGCCCTCACCCTGACTCGAGCATCGAAATCAACACTACTAATCACT
Source organism: Lithophane semibrunnea (assembly GCA_947363905.1). Taxonomy (NCBI): domain Eukaryota; kingdom Metazoa; phylum Arthropoda; class Insecta; order Lepidoptera; family Noctuidae; genus Lithophane; species Lithophane semibrunnea. Next base: position 8,953,976 of record OX376215.1, read on the forward strand.
ACATATTATAAAACAAAGTCCTCCGCCGCGTCTGCTTGTCTGTCTGTTCGCGATAAACTCAAAAACTACTGCACCGATTTTCATCCTGTTTTCACCAATGGATAGAGTGGTTCTCGAGGAAGGTTTTAGTATATAATAACCGACATCAACGCGCGCGAAGCCGCGGGCATCAACTAGTCTACACTAATATTATAAAGAGGAAAGATTTGTATTTTTGTGTCTATGTTTGTAATGAATAAACTCAAAAACTACTGCGCCGATTTCAAAAATTATTTCACCATTAGAAAGCTACATTCACCCTGAGTAATATAGGCTATAATTTATAAAGATTACACGCGGGCAAAGCCGCTAGCGGCAGCTAGTATGTAATAAAAACCCAACTACGACTAAAAGTCAATCAATTAAAAGGTATAAACAAGACATCACAGACAGACAAATTAAAAATCCCGAGTCACACGTAATCTGTTCGATTTATGGCCTTACACGTGCGGATGTTTTTTCCGACAATAGGCGGATAGATAGATAGAATACTCTTTATTATGTACACCATAAAAATTACAGACATAAATTAGAAATTTTACATAGGGTGACACAATGGGCGGTCTTATCGCTAAAAGCGATCTTTTACAGACAACCTTTGGATGGATTAAAGTAAGAAGGAGAGACAATACTGCAGGATTTTTTCGGCAATAGGCTCGCTCCCTATTACATGGGACTTACACATAACTGGCGGTATGTGAGTGTACTATAGGTACACCTCTGCCTAATCCTTCGGGGATTACAGACGAGATGTTATGTTATCGTTGATGTGCAGAGTGAGAGACAGTCCTAACGGCTACCTGAAAATCATTGCTGAACACATCGAGAGTCCTATCAGCAGGCGTAGCATGGCGCTTTCTATCTCTACGAAGAATAGACATAGCTTTTTCTATACAAAGTGACAGTTCGTTTCTTCATTTTTGACATCCACCGTAGAAATCTTTCTACAATCTGTCATTTTGTCTTTCATTTCTAACGATCTTTGTCTAGTTCTTTTTGTACGTAGACTATTTCGGAAGAAAGTTTTCTATCCTTACTGTCAAAATCACACTGACAACCGATAAATCCTAAGACAAAACAAAGAATTCTGAGTCGAATTATATATGAGTGAATTTCGTAAAAAGTACAGTTGACTCTTTCTACTTTGCTGCCGTCTCGTACTGTCTACTGTCTACAGGAAACGTCATTTTTGTCTACTCTTCCGTCGACAAAACGGTGCTCATGCTACGCCTGCTGGAAGCACTGGGTTAGCCTACATATAGGATAATTGTTATAGTTTGTTTTTGTCGGTGTGTATTACAACCCGTGCGCATTAACATGGCACCTGGCTCGGAACTCAATACTCCCCCCGCTACCCGCGCCGCGCCCCGCCGTCGCCGTGCGGGGAAGCGAGGGGAGCTGCAAACGTCATTGAGCCAGGTGGTTAATGCGCACGGGTTGTACTAACATAGTTCATAAGTTTCATTGTATTACTAACACTCTATGGACAACCAAGACTGAACTAAAGTATAAATAATATGTTAATTATGCGACCGTACTTTGATGAAATGCAGTTATGTAAAATACTTGTGTGGCGGCATCTACATCGCCACATGCGAACTACGCATCAAAGACCTGACGTCACACAAAAATCATTCATCGCGCAATTAGATTTTACCGCGCAATGGACATATACACAAGATCCCGACATCAATTTTTGGGCAGTTGCCCGCCAGACACAACACCCGTCTGGTCGGAGGATCCTCCCTTTTCTATGGGGGATGAATGAACTTTACACCCTGTTCCTCATACCTCTAAACTGGTATTCACATTCATCTGTTCAGACTGGAAGCCAACCTCAACACAGTTGGCAGGCAGGCACAATCAGTGAAGCCACCGGTCCGACACAGTACCGGCACAGTGCAAAATATTTTTACATTCTCATGCCGGTGTTGGCACTGACACTGACAAGTGGGGATGCGTTCAAAGAGAATGTATGAAAGAATATTTTGCACTGTGCCGGTACCTACTGTGTCGGAACTGTGGCTTCACTGATATGTGTGAATCGACTTTTAAATATGTTTATTCTCGTCTACAGCGACAGAAGCAGTATCTACCGCCAGCGCTCCTAGATGGCGCTGCGTGTATGAGTTTTCTGCGCGCACCACTGATGAACTGAGCCTACAGCCGGGAGACTTGGTAAGAGTTACTGATTTACTGACAAACGCTTGCACTGACTGGACAGGTCCACTCAAATCTGTGTGGTTTTCCTCAAAAGAACATTTCAGACGGTAATCTACATGGTCCTCATATGGCCTGACCAAGATTATGTCTGGACTTTAAATGAGACTGCCACCTCTTCTCAGAGACGTCAGATATTTTTTTTTTAATATGACATTAAAAGTGATTCCGATGTAGTATTTACAGGAGAAAAAAAAATGGCCCTAGGTAAAAAAGGAGCCCTCATGTTGTATGACTAATGTAAGGTTTTTTTTTTAATTTTAACCTTTTTTTTCAAGCCTTTTGACCAGTAGACAATTATGATCAGCCTATAATGTTCCGACTGCTGGGACACACGCCTCAAAATCAAAAGTCATTTATTAAAACTAGGCTGAGAATCAGCACTTATCGAACGTCAAAATTACATAAGACAGTCCCCCAAAACGCCCACCCTTCACCACTTCCTAGTGCTTTAGCTGGGAAGAAGAAGTGGCGCAACAAACTCCCCAGCAGCACAGCTGTCTGTTCAGTTAGAAAATATTGATTCTACACAAAAGTATGCATAATCATTTACATTACGCAACATAAAACATAAATCTAATTATTAGCCATATGTCAGCTAGCACACGCCAATATACCAACCCAAAAAATAATAATAAAAACAACGAGAACTATATGTACTCAAGCAGAAATAAAAAGTAAATGTAAACATAAATTAACTAAATAAAAGCCTCCAGGCACAAAGGGCGTGCCCGCCTCCTCTGAGTGAGAGGGATGTGGGCCGTAATCCACCACGCGGGCCCAGTGCGGGTTGGTAGATGTCACATGTCTTCGAATTCTCGGACATGAAAAAAATTAAAATGTCATTTTTTTATTTAGGTTAGTGATGCTCCACCACCTCGAGGCGATGCAGAACCCGGCTGGAGATGGGGCACGGCCAGAGGTAAGCAATGACGTATTATACAACTACTAGTAGAGCGCATTTAGGAACGATTTCAATAAAAAATAACTTTATTATTGCTTCTAAAATTCTGAAAAAAATACAGAAAATAGTTCTACAGGGTGTTAGGGTAAACACCGTTATCCTTGAAACCAGTGGTTTGATATCATTTATAGAACGTAAAATCAATGATAGATTACGATTTTTTTTTTTTTTTTTTAAATTAATTTTTACCTCTTGTCTTTTTCACCTTTTCGCCTATGCGCACGGGCAACGAACTTGCGTCTCAACACGGGTGGGGGGCGTAGGAGGTGACCTGATAGGCCGTGAGCGCGACCCCTCTCTCAGACTGTCAGCTGTTTCGCTAGCGAGCACGGTGTCGCATAGAAACTTTTTAAAATCTTTTAATGGAAATAACGTTTTTTTTTTAAATTGTTACTAGGTCATTTATATTTATAATTTAAGTTAACTACCCATGGTTTGAATGACAAGACTGTTTACCCTTACAGCCTGTATACTTATAGATTACAGGAAAACCTATAACTATCTATTATGTTCAGTTTGTTCTTGAGATAAATTCATCTCAACTACGGAACCCTTCATTGTGGCCCGACACGCACTTGTCCGGTTTTTTTTTTCCTTTTGATGCACAGAACCCTAAAAACTGAATGGAATTATAGAAAAAATATATTTTTAATAAAATAGACAAGTTATGAATGATATAATTTTACTCATAATTTTTTGTCACCCAATATATAATCATGGTTTTGCCATAACACAATAAAGATTCAGAAGTATTTTTTTCTTGTTAAATAATGAATGCAACATCGTTAATTGTATTTGTAATAGCAACATTCTAAGACATAAGTCAAAAATGTTTACTGACACTTGTGTCTATTTCCCCTCTCTGATTTTGCCGCGTTTTTACAATAGACATTGTTTTTTTATCACTCAGTTGTTTTATTGTATTAAATCATCTCAAGCTACACTAAACTACAAAAGTCTTCATGGTAGCAGAGCGTGGTAACGATCCACGGACCTCTCATTTCTCTTCCAATAATTTTGACCACTTTCTCATGTTTTACCTCTTTTCAGGCCAATCCGGCTGGTTCCCCGAGTCCTACGTTGAGGACATCAACGCACCCGCCGCCTACGCCGAGGTCATCGACCCCATGGAGACCAAGACCCAACTGGAAGGGATAGCGGAGGTGCCTGAAGCTGAACTGAACAATGACTTGGCAGCAATGTCTTCTATAGGTACGTTTCAATAAAAAAATACGATTAAAAATTTGGCCAATGTCAGCCACTAGAGACCACTGGTGGCCATGGTCAGCCATGGTCAACTATTTCTGGCAGGCGTCAGCCACTAGAGACCACCGGTGGCCATGGACAGCCATGGTCAACAACTTCTGGCCAGCGTCAGCCACTAGTGACCATTGTCAGCCACTAGCGACCACTGGTGGCCATGGTCTGCCATGGTCAACCACTTCTGGCCAGCGTCAGCCACTAGTGACCATTGCCAGCCACTAGAGGCCAGCGTGCATGACTTAGTGATCACTAGTCGCCCTTTTGAAGAGGTCACTGATTCCATGGAAACCAAGACCCAACTGGAAGGGATTATGGAAGTGCCTGAAGCTGAACTGAACAATGACTTGGGTGCAACAATGTCTTCTACAGGTAAGTTTCGTTTAAAAAAAAAAACATGTCCATAGTCAGCCACTAAAGGCCATCGACAACCAATAAAGGCCATTTTCAGCCACTAAAAGCCATTGTCAGCCCCTAAAGGTCATCGACAATCACTAGATGCTATTGTCAGCCCCTAAAGGTCATCGACAATCACTAGATGCTATTGTCAGCCACTAAAAGCCATTGTCAGCCACTAAAGGCCATCGACAGCCACTAGATGCCATTGTCAGCCACTAAACGCCATTGTCAGGCACTAAACGCCATTGTCAGCCACTAAAGGCCATCGACAGCAACTAGATGCCATTGTCAGCCACTAAAAGCCATTGTCAGCCACTAGTTGCCATCGACAGCCACTAGATGCCATTGTCAGCCACTAAACGTCTTTGTCAGCCACTAAAGGCCATCGACAGCAACTAGATGCCATTGTCAGCCACTAAAAGCCATTGTCAGTCACTAGTTGCCATCGACAGCCACTAGATGCCATCGGCAGACATTAGATGAAATTGTCAGCCACTAAACGCCATTGTCAGCCACTAAACGTCATTGTCAGCCACTAAAGGCCATCGACAGCAACTAGATGCCATTGTCAGCCACTAAAAGCCATTGTCAGCCACTAGATGATATTATCAGCCACTAGATGCCATCGACACCACTATTGCTAACTTTCCGTTCCTCGTTACAGAGACCAAGTCTGCCGGGCTGGAAGGCATTGAAGAGATGCCGGAAGCGGAAATGACGAACGACCTGGGAGGAGCCATGCCTGTTGTTGGTAAGTGCCAATAAACTACCCATCAGGTTTGGAAAAAATTTAATGTTTTTTATGTAACTTAATTGTCAAAAATCAAAATAACATAAATTTCGGAAGTCGGTGGCAAAAACCAAAAATAAAAAAACCAACACCGACTTCCGAAATTTAAGTTATTTTGATTTTTGACAATTAAGGTTGATGCGCTAGGGTGGCCCGCGAAATTCAAGTCTCCAAGTTCATGAAAGTGCCAAATGTCATGATTTCATGAAATAGTCATTCAATACACTTTCATGAGCTTAGAGAGTTGTATTGCTGATTTTAATGTTTATAATTCTGTAAATCCATATTTGTTACGAGCGCTAATAATATTTAGATCAACATACAACCTGATACTGGCCTGCAAATTGCAAAAAACGTAAGAAAATTTGGATTTCGCGGGCTACCCTAGCGCATCCCCCTTAAGATGTAAATGTAATCATCTCACCGTGAAAACTGAGGTGAAGTGAGCGTGCAGTGAGCTGTCATTGTCATCGTTACCTACTGATGTTAAGGCAGTGACAGTTCACTCCAAGCTCACTTCATCTAAGTTTTGACGATGAGATGGTTACAGAATAGCAATGCTGGTGATATTGGGACCACATCGGAAGTATACCCTTACAAACAAAAAAAGTCCACATCGATGTCTTGTTTCCATATTTTTGTTAGAGTTTTTGTAATGGTCGTATTTTAGTTTTCATCAGATACTTTTAGCGTCTCTCGAGTGCACCACACAACAACATTTTTCTGTATATGTTTTTGGTAACCTCCTTTTGTAAACTCACTCTTCTGTGTAACAGAAGGCGGTGATTTCTACATCGCTGCTTACCCCTACTTATCGGCGGAACCCGGAGACCTCACCTTCGAAGCTGGCGAGAGGATCGAGGTCATCAGGCGAGATGGAGACTGGTGGACGGGCAGAATTGGCATCAGGTAAATTAAAGTTTATAATATGAATGTGGCTATAACATGCGATATAACCCAAGGTGGCCGATATTACCCCAGTTTGACAAAATTACCTTAGGGTGGTAATATTAGGCAGTGTTGGCAGTATTTACCTAGGGAGGCAATATTACCCGGTGTTGGCAATATTAGCCAGAATTGTTTATTTTAGCTATTTTCATAGTCTTATGTCCTATGGGATTCTTCTCTGGGGAACCTGTGCGGACATCAATAATATCTTTGTTTTACAAAAAAGGGCTGTTCGAGCCATTTACAACCTAGGTCCAAGAGATTCCCTTAGAGAAAAATTCAAAGAAATAGATATTCTGACTGTAGCCAAGGATATATCAAATTTTAAGAAAATGTCCGATATTCATAGTATAAATACTAGGAATAAACACAATCTTGCTGTACATCGCACTCGTCTCCACAGAGTAGGCAACTCGTTCATGGGTCAATGTATACGCTTTTACAACAAACTTCCCATTGATATTAGAAACTTACCCATTAAACGATTTAAAAGCAGTATTAAAACCAAACTATGTAAAAAGGGGTACTATAAAATTTCGGATTATTTAGAAGACAGAAATGCATGGGATTGAGCTGCTCGCTCTGCTAAGCCTTGAAAAAACCCTAGAACTTGACATTTTAACTTTAATTAGTATCTAAAATCATTAAATTATACCAGTTTTATATACCTACAAATTGACATTGTTGATTATTCTTTATACAACATGACATTATTACTTTGTAAAGTATTATTTTGTTTTGATTATTGTGAATGTGAGGACTATGTGGATCATTTTTTATTTTTTGCTCCTCTTTCCCTGTTTTAATGATGGTCTGGCAGTTTTGAGTACTTTCTGCGGCCTACCCAAATGTCCTTTTTTTGGTATTGTTCGTCGAGTCGTTGAGCTCCTTCAGCTCTGAGTTGAGCTCCTCGGTTACTGACAAATGCTTGCACTGACTGGACAGGTCCACTCAAATCTGTGTGGTTCTTTCCTCAAAAGACCATTTCAGACATTAATCTACATGGTCCTCATATGGCTTGACCAAGATTATGTCTGGACCTTAAAGAGACTGCGACCTCTGAGTTTGTTTCGGCCTTTCTTCTCGGAGTAGTCAGATAGGAAACGCCGACCTCATCTAGCTTATTTTATTTTTTTAATAATATGACGTGTAAAAGTGATTGCGATATCTTATTTACAGAATAAACAATTTCATTTCATTTCATTAGCCTGAGTGGGCAATGTTACCCTAGGATAGCCATACTAGCCAGTGTTGGCAATATTTACCTAGTTTTCCGTCAGAGTCGAGATCCGACAGAGCACAGGTCTGCGCTTACGCTTTAACATAACATACTGGGTCTAGTATTGTTTACTTTTGTTCACATAAATTCTCAAAGATAATCGAATCAAATCAAAAATATTTATTTGCCAGAATATGGTACAAGGTACAATATGATTGATGAGGATTGATGATAAAATCTATTTGTTTTTGCCTTGTTTTCAGAACCGGTATCTTCCCCTCAAACTACGTGACAAAAGACACGACGACTACCGCAGACGTGATAGCGGCCATCCCGGAGGCGGCAGAGCCCGGCGACGGCGGCGACACTGCGGCCGAGCGCGCCGCGCCCGCACTGCCGCAGGATGTGCCGCACGACGCGCCGCACGACGCGCCGCCTGCCGCACCGTACTCGCCGCCCATACTGGTAAGAAAAAATAATTGTTTCTTCTTAGACAAGTGCCCCATCGCCGGCGATTAACGAGAAGTGAGTAGAGCTAGCAACTAAAAACTAGCAAGCAATGGCAAGCGAGTGCCCAACGGTGGCGAGCGATTACACGCTGGTAAGCGTATGTGCCAAGCGTGTCTCAGCGAGTGTTGTGCCCGACAAGCGACGATCGCGAAACGAGTACTCTCGAAGGCGTCCCCCACACTAGGCGTGCGCGTTGCCGCCGTGTGACGTGTGTGCAGCGAGCGCGCGGCCCTCGCCTTGGCGTTTCAACAACACTGTCCGCCTAGTGACTGACCAAAACAGTAGCGGGTGAAGGGGTAAGAACGCGTCTCGAGCGCCGCGTGCGCTCTCCACACACGCCTCAGGGCAGCAAAACGCGGCCCTCGCGCTGCTCACACGCCCGAGGAACGCACACGCCTAATGTGGGGTCAACCATAGCTATTGTCGCTGCGACAAATGAGTACTATTGTTTATTCTTCACAAATAAGACGCACATTATAAAATATTCATAAATACGTAATATCCGGCAGGTAGAGGTGTATATCCAACACTGGCAGGTATTGTCACCCTAGATTAATATTGCCACCACAGGGTAATATTGCCAACACTGGTTAATATTACCACACTTAGGTAACATTGCCAACATTGGCGAATATTGCCAAATGGCACTACAAATTGGCATCCACTGTTGCGTTTTCTGATCGATTTGTTTAGATTTTCATCAAATATTTTGGTGTAATTTCATGTATCTCGTTCAACAGGAACAGAAATCCTCCACCCCCATATCGTCGGAGGTGGCGTCCATCACGGGCGGCGCGGCGGGCGCGGCCGGAGCCCCGCGCCCCGCGTCGGCCGCGCGGCGGGACTCCGGCCGGGACTCCGTCACGGGCCGCCGCAAGAACGAGATCGCGCAGGCTATCGCGAACTATACTGCTACTAGGTAAGACTATTGTACTAATACTGTTCCGCTGTCCGCCTTTTCCCAACTATGTTGGGGTCGGCTTCCAGTCTAACCGGATGCAGCTGAATACCAATATTTTATGTGTAGCTACTGCCTATCTGACCTCCACAACCCAGTAACTGGTACCCCTTTGTAAGACTTGTTGTCAGACTTTCGGGCTTCTGACGACCCGTAACGATTGTCAAAGATCTACGAATGACGGCCGGGAGCAACGGCTTAACGTGCTTCCCGATGCACAGAGGAGTCTCGGTATGTAAAGATGGTCACCCATCCAACCACCGCGGCTAATGTAGCTTAACCTGATAGATCGACCCATGCGGCTGTTATTACTTAGCCACGAGCTCCTAATAGGCCTAAATTAATATTTTCTCTCTCTCGCTTTCAGTTCTGAGCAGCTATCTCTCTCTAAAGGCCAGCTCCTCGTGGTGCGAAAGAAAGCCGACAGCGGCTGGTGGGAGGGCGAGCTGCAGGCCAAGGGTAGGAACAGACAGGTCGGCTGGTTCCCGGCCAGTTATGTGAAGGTAAGGAGTTAACTATATCCTGCCAGGGTTGCGGGAAAGTCCGAAAGGGATACCGGGATCTTGGCAACAGGCAACTGAAGGAACACGGGTGGGTTTTAGTCTGTAAAAGTCTGACACGCTCCGCTCCGCCCAGAGCGGGAGAAGTCATTTGATGACTTCCCAAATGCAAAAAAAAAAAGTAGTTAACAATATGCTTGTGAGAATTGTGTCTCGAGATCGCCCATTGTGTCTCCTATGTGACAGATAATCCTAATCCTAACTTCCTCACTGTATATATACATATCATCATCTGCCTGCCTTTTCCCAACTATGTTGGGGTCGGCTTCCAGTCTAACCGGATGCAGCTGAATACCAGTATTTTACATGGAGCGACTGCCTATCTGACCTCCACAACCCAGTAACTGGGTAATAATATACTCCTTGATTAGACTGGTTGTCAGACTTTCTTGCTTCTGACGACTCGTAACGACTTTCCGAGGCACGGAGGAGTCTCGGTATGTAAAGATGGTCACCCATACACGGACCAACCCCGGCAAACGTAGCTTAACCTGATAGATCGACCCGAGCGGCTGTTATTACTTAGCCTACTGTATATACATATATCCATACTAATATTATAAATTCGAAAGTAACTCTGTCTGTCTGTATGTTACCTTTTCACGCCTAAACCAGTGAACGGATTTCAATAAAATTTGGCACGGAGATAGATGGCAATCTGGGGAAGGACAGACTACTTTTTATCGACATACCGCGCGAGCGAAGCCGCGGGCGGCAGCTAGTATAAATATGTTGCCGTCATCATCTTAATTCGGTGGTACGGACTCCATAGTGCAGGTTTACAATAAAACACGATGATACAGCAACTCAGTTAGTATTTCACTTTCAGAACAATCATCACAGTACGTACATTACTAATAACGTTCACGCACTACTTTACACGTTCGGGCAAACCGACAGTTTCGCAGGAGAAGTGGAGGTCTGCATCGGTTCGTTGCCCACACAAGACTGACTCGCCGCTCAGCCACTTCCCTTACCACGACTCTGTCCACGTGACGCCCCACTCTAGCGAGCGTGTCACGGCGTTTACCCTCTCCTTAGTAGTACAATATATCAGTTGAGAGACTATTATCGCTCAACTTTAATAATCTACGACAAATATATACTAGCTTCCGCCCGCGAATGTAACATACAGACAGACAGAGTTACTTTCGAATTTATAATATTATAGTATGGATGCGAAAGTGAGTTGGTTTGTTTGTTACACTTTCACGCTTTTGTCACGTGGCCGTGGGTAGACCATGACCTGGAGCAGGACATAGGATACTTCTCATCCTGAATCGCAGACAAAGTCGCGGGCAACAACTAGTAATAAATGATTATAATAATTACAGTAGATTCTAAAATTTAACACACAAAAAAAAAAGTTCACAATTATTTTAATCCGTTTTTTTTTCTCAGATCCTACAGTCTTCAGGCCGGACTTCCGGTAGAACTACCCCAGTTCTATCCAAGATGGATACCTTACCAGCTGAAACAGTAATCGATAAGGTAAAATAATAATATTGATTTTTTAGCAGCAGTTGTTTTTAACCCCCGACGGAAAAAGAGGGGTGTTATAAGTTTAACGTGTGTATCTGTGTGTCTGTCTGCGCCATCGTAGCTGCCAAACGGCTGAACCGATTTTGATTTTTTTTGTTTTGCTTGAAAAATCCTTTATTAGATGCTTTGTTTTTGTCGGGGGTTTTTTTAATTTTAAATTTAATTTAACTTGTTGTGAATGTACCACCGGTCCGGGATGTCACAAGCACCAATATGTATAAAATTAGCGCAAATAAATGAATATGAATATGAACTTTTACAAGTGAATTTCTCCTACTGATTGTAATTTTATGTTATAACGAACATAGTATTTTGTAACCCATATTATTATGAAATAGGTCTCATCTCAAAGTTGTTTTTGAAGGACATCGTGAACCTGGACTTAGTCAATATAATATGTCTGAAATTGTCAACCCGTCTAGAGCAAGCGAGTATGAGGAACAGGGTGTAAAGTTCACTCATCCCCCATAGAAAAGGGAGGATCCTCCGACCAGACTGGTGTTGTGTCTGGCGGGCAACTGCCCGACGATTGATGTTGGGTTCTTGTATATATGTCCATTGCGCAGTAAACTATAATTGCGCGATGCAGGATTTATGTGACGTCAGTATTTTTCTGTGACGTCAGGTCTTTGATGCGTAGTTTGCATGTGGCGATGTAGATGCCGCCACAATTGCAATCGTTATTACACGAAAAAATGGTTATTGAATTTTGCTAAGTATATACATATTTTTGCTCGTGACTGTACTACCACGGTATACAACATGTAATCGAAATTACCGAAAGCATGTAACTGTCTCGTGGTCGCAAGCGCTGCTGCCGAACATAAGGTCTTGGGTTCGATTCCCAGGTCGGGTCAAAGTCAAAGTCAAATAATTTATTTTAAAGGCACTTTTGAAAAGTCAAAAATTCACATTAAAAAAATAGAACTGTTTCTAGTTGCCCCTTCCAAAAGGTAGTTATCGTATGGAGAATGGAAGAATGGGCAAGAAACTCCACCGTTACACTTTTAATAGTTATTTATGCAACTGTTATATAATAAGGCGTATTAAAACACGAATGTGGGTTTATCACACTAGGCGAAGCCGAATGTGATAATAGTATCACATGAGTGTTTTAATACCTAATTATTAACAGTTGCGTACAAGATTTCTACACCCATGATATGAATCTTCTATAAAAGTTTCTTTGCAATACCAATATCGAAATCAAAAATGGCGCGGTACGACGTGAATACGAATGTTTTGTTTTTAAATTACGGTGCTTTGTTAGTGAAACGCTCTTGAATGACAATGTTCTTTTTTTGAAATGAGTTGCATTATGAAATTCAGTGCAACATGATAACACCCGTTTGGATGATTTTATGGTTACTATGACACTGAATGTTTTAATGTTGGCTATTAGCTAACTGTTTCAGAAACTTTTAGAGAGGATTTATAGCATGGGTGTAGATAAAATGCTTTACGATATTTTGTATACATTATATGTGAAGACGATGCACTTGCAATAAAATTACTATACCACAATAAGTAAAAATAATAAAAAATGAGGCAACGACAGATAAATTAATTATGTGATAGATACATCGTGGAAAATATTGTTGTGTTTTCCCATCAGGAATTTCTGAGTAGCAGCCCGGAGTCTGGATTTGTGCCCTGTTGATGGGAGTAGGCTCGCCCCCTATTATATGGGACTTAAGGGCGTACCCTATCTCAAATTGCTTAGCATGATCCTCCGTTATGCCGAAAATACTGCAACATTAATTTTGAAATAAATATATGTTAAAGTTGAGGATTGATGCTAGGTCCTATATTTGACGAAAACAGGATTACAAAAAAATTCTTGATAGAAAAAAAAATCCAAAGTTACCTCTAAACAGAACTTATAAACCGCTGGTATTCAAAAAAATACTTCAAATTAGATCATGAAACTTTGCATGATAACTGAACTATCTATAAAGCAGGTCTAATGTCTTTTAATATTTTTTAATTACCATTATTTTCACCGTAAAAAGCAACGACCTGAACTTTTCGAGGCTTGAGAGCCGCTAGCGCCCCTCTCCGTCTCACTCTCACTCAGGTTGCGAGTAGTATGGTGCGAGTGAGATAAAATCTGAGGTAGGGTACAGCCTGAAACATAACTGGCGAAATGTATGTGTACTATAGGTACACCTCTGTCCAGCCCTTTGGGGAATACAAGCGTAATGTTATGTAATGATATTGTGATTAATAATAATAAATGTTGCATTGCTGCTTGCTTTTACTAACGCTTTACTTATTGAAATGAAATGAAATGGTTTATTCTGTAAATAGGATATTGGAATCACTGTTACACGTCATATTAAAAAGTTGTAAAAATAAGCTAGATGAGGTCGGCGTTTCCTATCTGACTACTCTGAGAAGAAAGGCCGAAACAAACTCAGAGGTCACCGTCTCCTTTAAAGTCCAGACATAATCTTGGTCAGGCCATATGAGGACCATGTAGATTAGAGTCTGAAATGGTCTTTTGAGGAAAGAACCACACAGATTTGAGGGGACCTGTCCAGTCAGTGCAAGCATTTGTCAGTAATAGTGGAGCTCAACTCAGAACTAAAGGAGCTCAACGACTCGACGAACAATACCAAAGAAAGGACAGTTGGGTAGGTCGCATAAAGTTCTCAAATTACCAGACCTTCGCTAAAACTAACAGAACGAAAAATAAATATCCACATAGTCCTCACATTCACAATAAAACAATACTTTACAAGTAATCATCATGTCATTTTTTATATAATATTCAATTATGTGAACAGAATCAATGTCATTTTATAATGTATTATTTTTACACTTTTTAATATTAAATCCATTAATCAATTCCATGAATAAAAGAAGAATTTTTGACACAAACTCAAAGTATTTATTTCAATTAAGAGCGTTTATTCTGAAAGTTGGCAACGTCGCAAATAACTGTCAAATATTTCCTGTTTTGATTAATTTGTCAATATTACGGTATGGAAATATGAAATATGGCTAGACAACTGTCTAAAATATTGATTATGAATTGCAATTATAACACTGAATTTAAGTTGCAACCGGTTTTAGGTGTAAAAAAGGCATTTGGAAAGTTTCCAAATCCTTTTTTTACAACTAAAACTAAATATTCGGTGTTACGATATCATTAATTTTATTTCATAATCAATATTTTAGACAGTTGTCTAGCCATATTTCATATTTCCATACAGTAATATTGCCAAATTAATCAAAACAGCGAAATATTTGACATCTATTTGCGAGGTTGCCAACTTTCAGAATAAACGCTCTTTTGAAGTGTCAAGGGGTCGGTCAGTCAGAAATATGAAGCAACTAGCTTCCAAAGTTTAGTAGGTTCCTATGGAGAAGAACGGGCAAGAAACTCCACGGACACTCACTCACATGTCAGTGTCCCTAACTTAAAAAAAAAACAGATCTACTGCAACTCATATAAATGTCGACTTAATTTCAATGCGCACTAAGTCGATTTAATGAGAGTCGATAAAATGAGATAATTAACTAAAAATGACATCTAAATATTTTAGATAAAAACTGAAATTTGGTTAATGTGAATAAGGTTCAAAATAACAAAGCATTATCAATTAACACATATGAAGTTTTTTTTTTTTCTTATTTCCATTTTCTCTTAAATATTTCTGGTGGTGGATTTAAAATGGACAAAGAGTTCGATTTTTTTTAACGAGTTTTAACTTTATTTCAAGCTTAAACCGTCGAGCCAGTTATTGTATTTTTTACTTTCTTCCAATTCAGGTAAAGTTCTTATTACAAAATTGGCAACTTAGCCTCTGATCTGAACTCGGTTTTTGTATTAACAACTTTACGTTCGTCGGAATATAGTCCAAAATAAAATAGCAGCTCGAAGAGACTAAGTTAGAATTAGGCAGTAGTACATTACTGTCGGGTTTTGTACCAGAACAGCAATTTCGTTTTATCTCGAAGAAAGTTGTCAAAATAATGCTCGAATTTCCAAGCATGTTTGAGAAAAGTTAACTATCGCGGTTACTGGTAAAATATTTAGTTAACATACAATCTTTTGGTGGTTGGTTTAACTTTTAAGAACTAAACTGACAGTTAAAAAAATAACTTTCAGGTAATCGCACTTTACCCGTACACCGCACAAAATGCTGACGAATTAAGCTTTGAAAAAGATGACATAATAGCCGTCACAGACCGATCACAAGACCCCGCCTGGTGGCAAGGTAACTAACAACATCAACACATACACCATAGAGAATGGACTGAGCGAAAGCCTCACAAAAGTGACCACACTCTAGAAATAGACAAAGTGACTGTGCGGCCAATACCTGTCTCTCTTTCGCGGAAACTCATAACTAACCACTTTCAAAACAAAATCCCGTGCACAAGGTGACCAGAGGGCCAATTTATGTACATAAAAAACGTTCATATTCAAGTCGCAATCTGCCAAACTTGTCAAAAATGTTAGTAAATTGGTGGATTTTTGACAGATTTCGAATGTGAACGTTCTAGGGTGCGGTGCCACTATCGCACGTCTGTTACCGCCCGGGTTCTATAGCGGCCAAGCGCTGCAAGCAAAAATAGTCCTTAAGGTGGTTAGTTATGGCTTCCCGCGATAGTACATGCAACGCAAAATTATACACTCCTGAGAGCCTAGACAAGTGACAATCGCTTCGAAAGCGTTTCGTATTTCTACAACGACTTTCAACAGGATTGACATAAGCTTTTCGATAGCTTATCAGTCAGTCCTATACATTTTTGCCTTTTCCATCATCGTTATCGCTAATAAAATGTCACTTTGTCTAGGGCCTCTGACCGCCAGTGACGTGGAACAATCAGAATTTTAGAAAGGGACAACTACTGGCCGGCACTATCGCTTTTTCTCTCTCGTACTATTTGGTCTGTATTCACTACACAACTTAGAGCGAAAGCTTCAAAGTACCCCGCGCAATTCAAATTTTCTTACGTTTTTTGCAATTTGCAGGTCAGTATCAGGTTGTATGTTGATCTAAATATTATTAGCGCTCGTAACAAATATGGATTTACAGAATTATAATCATTAGAATCAGCAATACCTTTAAGTTCTTATAAGTGCCTAATGTCATGATTTCATGTAATCGTCATTCAATGCACTTACATGAACTTAGAGAGTTGTATTGCTGATTTTAATGTTTATAATTCTGTAAATCCATATTTGTTCCGAGCGCTAATAATATTTAGATCAACATACAACCTGATACTGACCTGCAAATTGCAAAAAACGTAAGAAAATTTGAATTTGCGGGCTAGCTTAGAGCATCCCCCTAAATACGGAACGCTCAGACCATTCTCTATGTGTATCCATCCATAGAGCATGTAGACGCGTCTGCGGCCGCTACAACAGGCCGCATCGTCATCATTTTTCATATAAAACAAGCGTCAGTTCACACCGAGACACGAAGCGACACGCACTTTTTTATGATCCGATACAATATCGAATTTATTTACTACACAATAAGGTACACGCGCTGCGCAGCACCGCGTAATTTGAAACGTGTCAATCCTCGCACTGAAATTATACCTTTTCGTGAAGAAAATAAGTTCGATAATTGTTAAAAAGTGCTCGTAGTGGCGGTCTAAGCTGACCCTTACAAGCATGTTTAGGCACGAATGACATTGTGTGCTTTTATTTAATTTCTAACTTGACTATTATCATATAAAATGTATGGATATTATATCCATACGTTATAACAATATCGTGGATGGAAATTTAAAAGCGTCTTCATATCCTAATATTATAAACTAGCTGCGCCCCGCGGTTTCACCCGCATGAGCCTCGATCCCGTGGGAATATCGGGATAAAAAGTATCCTATAACTTTGTCTAGGTCATGGGCTACCCGTGTGCCAAATTTTATCCAAATCCGTTCAGCCGTTTTAGCTTGAAAGCATAACAAACAACACTTCGCATCCTAACTTAATAATTATAATTATAAATGTGACTGAACGGATTTGGATGAAATTTGACACATGGGTAGATTTTGACCTGGAGAAGGACATAAGATACTTTTTATCCTGGATCGCAGACGAAGCCACAGGCAATAGCTAGTATTTCTATACATTTTGCGTTCCTATGTTATCGTGATGCCGCATGCCGTGGGGCGTGGACGTTCACGATCATATCGCCAAGTTAGAAATTATAAAAACTAACAAAAAATTGTGAAATTGTCATAGAAATTGTAATAAAAAACGAAACTAACGCCGCCATCTTGTTTTTTAAAACAAAATGGCGGCGTTAGTTCCGATTTTGGCCGCGCGCCAATCCTAGCACCGTTGTACTCGCTACACTAATGATATAATGAAATCAACGGCTTTAAAAGCGGTCCGTGACAGCAGTTGTGAAGTTTCAGCTGTCGTAACGGCGCGACGTCTCCGTGCTCTGTGCTAACAACCATAGTGGCTGAGATTGATAAGCGATAACTTGCATGAGTTTTATTAGCTTAAGTCTGTTTTTTAATCTCATAGACTAATTTGACATTTCAAGTGATTGTTGTTTGTTTTTAACCGACTTCAAAAAGAAAGAGGTTCTCAATTCGTCTGTATATTTTTTTGTGTTTGTTTGTTACGCGATTACTCCGCCAATTATGAATTCATTTTGATGATTATTTTTTTTTGGCAAAAAACGAAAATTGAAAACCAAAGACATTGATTTCCGAAATTAACTCACTCTTTTTTTTTAGTGTTTGTTTTGGAAGTCGGTTGTATTTTTTTTGTAAAAAGTTTTTATTTCAATTTAGAGTTTGACATTTGCAACTGTCAAATTAGTCCATGAGATTAAAAAAACAGACTTTAGAAAGGGATGACATTATGTTCCCGTCTTTCAACACTTAACATCATCTGCATCGTTTCCCAACTATGTTATGGGTCGGCTTCCAGTCTAACCGGATGCATCTGAATACATAAACAGGGTGTAATTTAAATATAACTGAAAACCTTGATAGTTTTACCGCCTCTATGGTCTGTGGTTAGACCACCTGTCTCAAACCCAGAGGTCGGGTTCGATACCCAGGTCACAGATATTATAATACTACGTACAGATACCCAATCCCATACAAAGAAATGACACCACCCTAAGTCTGGCTATTGAGCTGGCTATTTTTCGTTCTCCATTTTTTTAACAGATGGCAGCATCAGCGACTCACTAATTGCCAGAGACTGTAGTTTTACAACGCCATCTAGGAGTCTTGTCTAGATACTACGCAAGACTCCTAGATGTTTTTCTTCCTTTTTTACGTTTTTTCTTCCTAGGTGTTCAATTTTTATATTTCTACGTAAAAAAAATTGTTTGATTTTCCTTAATGAAACGACATAAACGCAAGTTTAAAGTGACCCTGTCATCACTTGAGTAAAACGCCATCTATTGCAAAGAGCTCTCAACAAAATGATTAGCAGATGGCTACTTTATCATTCTAAGGGTTCGAATTGAAGTAAACGGCCTAATTTAAGTTTTTTGTTGAAAATCCGAGATTTATAAGTATAAATACATAAATCAGCATTAAACAAAGATGTTTTGATTTTTACTAATATTACCTCAGCGAAAATTTGTCGTATAACGCTTTGTAGTGATTGTTAATTTCATAAATTGTTACTTATGCTGCCATCCATTAATTTTTTTTCAAGACTAATTATAATTTGTTCGGGTTGAGACCCCATGACCCAGTGGAGGCAAAAATTCCTGCTCGGTTTGGTTGGTGTTATTGGGTTTTCTCATCAGGAATTTCTCAGTAGCAGCCCGGAGTCTGAAATTGTGCCCTATTGATGGCAATAGGCTCGCCCCCTATTACATGGGACTTAAACATAACTGGCGAAATATGGGTGTACTATAGCTACACCCCTGTCTAACCCTTCGGGGACTACAGGCGACATGTTATGTAGAAGATAATTAATTATCTTAATATTTCGTTTCAGGTGAACTTCGAGGGATGACCGGACTGTTCCCGAGCAACTATGTAACGAAATTAGTTAACTAAATGATGTTTAGTCACACTCAAATCTTGCTTAGTTCGATATAATCAACTTTAGTGTAGCTAAAACTATTTTAACTCGACTAAATGGATGTTAACATCAATTATTTCAGCCTATTGCAGTCCAATGCACCCTAATATCGTAATAGACAATCAAACACCATCTGAATCGGTTTAAAACAAATTTCTAATCGAAAAAAATCGGCTCTACAACGTAAATAACGCACTGAATGTTGTTTAACTGTCAAAATGAAACAAATTAGTCTTAATCGGTTACGAACATAAGTTATGCAATTATACAACATTATTTTTGTTTATGCTAAACCCGAAAAGGGGTCATTGTACTCATCAACTTTTTCTATGGAACATACCTTGAAATCGCGAAAAAAAAATCAGCTGTTCCATACATTTGTGTTCACTTAAATTGACAAAATGTATGGAAAAGCAGATTTTTTTTTTCGCGATTTCAAGGTTGGGCGCATAGAAAAAGTTGTTCAAAATGATGAGTACAATGACCCCTTTTCGGGTTTAACATAAACAAAAAATAAGGTTGTATAGATGGACACAGGCCTCTCCCAGGCTGTGCATCATGTTTGTACCTTCTTAAGGGGGATGCGTAAAGGTAGACCGCGAGAATTCACCGCCAAATGTCATGATTTCATGAAATAGTCATTCAATACACTTACATGAACTTAGAGAGTTGTATTGCTGGTCGCAAATCATATTTAGATCAACATACAACCTGACACTGACCTGCAAATTGCAAAAAACGTAAGATAATCTGTACCTTGGCGCATCCCCCTTAAGGTCGTTGGTCCATCGTCCCACACTACGTTTGTCGATACGCGATCTCCACTCCAGAGAGCCTAGACAAGTGACAATCGCTTCGAAAGCATTTCGTATTCCTACAACGACTTTCAACAGGATTGACATAAGCTTTTCGATAGCATATGTCAGTCCTATACATTTTAACCTTTTCCATCATCGCTATCGCTGATAGAATTTCACTTTGCCTAGGCCCTCTGGACTCGTCTGCTCCACCGGCCATCGGTCCTTCGACAAACATGGCCAGCCCACCCAGCTATGTCGGTAACCCACCAACGAAGTTTAGTGAAACTAAATCTAGTTTTAGCTAACTAAATCCAAATTTAAAACTATACTATTTTAGCGATAGTAGCTGTTTTGAAGATTAATGTTTAAAGAACAATTTTTATAATTTAACTGAGTTAAATGTAAAATATAAATGAAAAATGAGAGGTGTCGTGGGATACCCGGGAGGATCGAAGTCCTTTTAACTTTTGTACAGTCGAACAAGCTGTTTGGTATAAAATCAACAGCCATTTATTCAAACTAGGCTGAGAATCAGCACTTTTCGAACGTCAAAATTACAGAAGACAGTCCCCGAAAAACGCCCACCCTTCACCACTTCCTAGTGCTTTAGCTGGGAAGAAGAAGTGGCGCAACAAACTCCCCAGCAGCACAGGCAGATAACTTGCATCTACTTTAGTCCCGGGTGTGCCACCTGTGTGACGCAGGGACCTAACAGGAAAACTCAAGATAGTTAGTTAGTGGTAGATTCAGGCGTGACTTTGCGGAAATCCATTATAAAATACAATAGACGCAAATATATTTAGTAACCTATTCCGCTTGACTATTCTTCTAGAGTCACAAAAACGGCGCTGGACGCAAAAATTTCTTTGCGTCCAGCGCTCGGTGTGGGAACACGTCGCGTTCTGGTTTGCAATTGGTCAATCGTCATCCTGAAGATGCCTCGTTGAGAGGTGAAACACGTGTCGATTTCTTACAGGGTTTTTATGACTCTTGAAGAATAGTTAAGCGGAATAGGTTACTAAATATATCTGCGTCTATTTTATTTTAGAAAAACTCAATATTTTTAAGGCAGCCCCGCTGACACACCGGTGTGTCGTGGGTAAATCATGCATTTGAAAGCACCATTTCCACGGCTTTTTAAATAATTTTATGAGTGTTTTCAGTAGGCAACAATCCTCTTACGTCACTCTCCTAAGCCATAAGCTCAAAAAGTTAAATTACACACACAATCAAAACGAATTTTGGCAGTGTAGCGGAAAATTAATTATATTTTGCCTGTATACCAAATAGCTTGTTCGACTGTACAGTCACGAGCACTAATATGTATACACTTAGCAACTTTTAAAAGTGATTTTCTCCTACTGTATTGATTGTAACTTTATGATATTACGAATATAGTATTTTGGAACCCCTATTATTATGAAAAAATTATCATCTCAAAGTTACAATTTTAATTCCACGAGAAAATCGTTATTGAATTTTGCTGAGTGTATACATATTTTTGCTCGTGACTGTACACATGGCGAATGACAACAGTGTAACATTTTGAATGTAAACGAAGTAAAAGGAGTGTGTAAGGATCGTAGCAGGTGGCGCTCTGTAATTTCTGCCTACCCCAAGAAGGAAGGTGTGAGTTTCATGTATGTATTTTGACCGTCACGAAACTATTGTTTCGTAACAAGAGTGTCGTGACGGACTAAATGTTACACTTTTTTCTGTGTAGCTCTCACGCCAAGTGTGAGAGTATAAGGGTCAGCTCAGACCGCGACGTGACGCTGCGCGCACTTTTTAACAATTATGGAACTTATTTTCTTCACGAAAAGGTATAATTTCAGTGCGAGGGTTGACACGTGTCAAATTACGCGGTGATGCGCAGCGCGTGTACCTTATTGTGTAGTAAATAAATTCGATATTGTATCGGATCATAAAAAAGTGCGCGTCGCTTCGTGTCTCGGTGTGAGCTTAACTAACGTTCGAAAAGGGATTTCGTTAAAAAAATATATAAAAAAATCATCTTCTTAACTATTTTGTAGTACAGTATTATTCGAAAATTGCACTCTTAACCTGAGTCCTATTTAAAACCGATCGTCGCACGAATACGCGATCGCTCGCGCGCATTTGTCACTTTTTGTTTAGACAGCCGGAAAGCGCCCTCTGTCGGCGCAACCACGCGTTCACCGAACAAAAAGTTCGAACGATCTTGTATTCGCGCAACAAACGCTTTTTAATAGAACCGGGGGTTGTACTTTCTTATTGTATCATTATTGTTAAATACTTAAAATATGTACAGTCAACTGCAAAACTCGATGATAATATTCAAATAAAAATGGAGGCTTGTTCTTATGACGCCTGGTATAAGTGAAAACTTACAAATGGAGCCGAGGATACGTGAATCAGCCCAGAGTAACGTGAGTTTCGTTGACTGTTCAAAAAGAGCGCAAAATACACTTAAAAAGTTTTCACTTAAAAAATGCAACCAAAATAATAAAACACTGGAATATCAATTTTTGGGTAGGTAGTGTTTATTTTAAATGCTCTAAAATAAAACTATCATTTTGCCAGCATAGTGTTGCCATCATGAACTTAACTTTTAAAATGTTTTAAATACCTAAATATTTAATTAAAATAATCGTGTATAATCATGTACTTGATTTTAGTAGGAATAAATGTTAAAACCTTTAATCTTTTTGTTTTATTTTTTACTAGCGACCACCCCTGCTTCTCACGGAACCCTATGGTGGCGTCCTAATTGGGAGCGATCGTACGATGCGTTTCTCATCTCACGATCAAAGTGGTCGTGCGATGACCTAACAGGTGTCCTAATAGATCGCGCGATGTCCATCGTGTGGTGCCCTCGCGCGTCGACGCATCGCGTCGGTAACCGATTAGGACACTCAAAAGAGATCTGTTGCTTTGATTACATGATCGCACGTTCAAACGGATCGTACGATCGTTATTAAGCATTTCATGTACTCGCACGATTACTTGCGAGGTTCTAATAGGACATTCTGATGAAATCTGTATGTTTAAACTCATCGCACGACGAGAACGCATCGTGTCATCGTGCGATCTTCGCCAAAACGCCTATTACTAAGGCTCCGTCCGTCCGTCAATCATATTGGCAAGAGAGTTTAGTATACAGATAACCACCTCTAGATCCCCATTGCAGGCAGTTTTCATTCGCCACTGATGAGTAATTAGCACTTTTAGGCCGCTTGTTCACGCTAAGAAATTACACCGTGTAAAATGAAATTGTTTATTCTGTAAATAGGATATTGGCATCACTTTTACACGTCATATTAAAAATAACCTAGGTGAGGTCGGCGTTTCCTATCTGACTACTCTGAGAAGAAAGGCCGAAACAAACTTAGATGTCTCTTTTAAAGTCCAGACTCAAATCTTGACACTCTGATGAAATCTGTATGTTTGAACTCATCGCACGACGAGAACGCATCGTGTCATCGAACGCAAGTAATCGTGCGAGCACATGAAATGCTTAATAACGATCGTACGATGCGTTTGATCGTGCGATCTTCGCCAAATAGGACAACGCCTTAGCGTCTGAAATGGTCTTTTGAGGAAAGAACCACAAAGATTTGAGTGGACCTGTCCAGTCAGTGCAAGCATTTGTCAGTACACGAAAAGAATTTTGTCGGATCTAGGCACGAAAACCCCCCGCCCCCCTTCCGCACCGCAGCAACTTCGCGCGTCGGATCTAGCTTAGGCAATTTTTCTTGGTCTGCGGCGAAGCGCTGCTGTACACTGATCGTGTGTAGAAACGACACTTTTCCTAGCGCCCGGCGACTTTTCTTAGCGTGTACAAGCGACCTTACAGTTTCGAGATATGATTGACATCTGTGTTAGGTGTTAGTGTATGTGAGTTTCTATGTTTGTAAACGCACCCACGATACAGGAAGAAATTCTTAGTGTGGGGCAACGTTTTTAAAAAAACAAAAAAAAAAAAAAATCTTCAGCGCCATCTTGACATAAGATCTGCGAGGTTTCTATTCTATTCTATTTTTATCTATGGCAATGGTGCCGATGTCGACAATTCTGCCAATGTCAGATGTGCAATGAGAAAAAGTGCGAAGGAGGGAAAAACACAAAAAATAAGAGATATTAATTTAAAAATAAAATAAGAAAAAAAATAAAAATAAGAATTGTTCGATACTACTACTTGAATTTACTGTGAAACTTGTTGCCACGTATTAGTACACTGAAACAAACAGATAAAATATATATTGTTAGTAATATTAAATAATTATATATTTAAATGTTCACAAACTACACAAGACATCATAATTTGATGTCGTTGCTACGGATAAAAAACATCAAAGCCTGAAAGAGCTTTGGGGAAGAATGTGTTAGTAGGGATGGAAAGTTAGTTGGGACAGGGATCTTTAATTTAGGGAGATGGTTATACAAGTCATGGGCTGGGTTGTTATTGGAGCAGTTAAAAAAGATGTGTTCCAAAGTACCTTCATCCAACCCACATTCACAGAGCGATGTATCTCTGACCCGGATTTTGTGAAGGAAAACCGGAGAACAACAATGGCCTATACTAAGACGGCAGAGAATGGATATTATTTTCTTGGATGTTTTTTTAAATGGATAGAACCAAGGCTTGGGAGTAACTTTAGGCTGAATAGCGTGATAAAAGGCCCCTTTCCGTTTACTTGTATTTTGCCACTGTACCTGCCATGAGGTTAGCAAGCTTTTTTTGGGAAGGCTCAGCAAGTCGTAGCCCTGACATTGGAAGTGTTTAAGTTCGACGTCCTGGGACGTAACAGCATCCTTAGCAAGAGCATCAACATATTCGTTTCCTCTTATGCCACAATGACTTGGAATCCAAACCAAGTGAACGGTTTTGTGATTCTTGGCACAAGAGAAAAGAGACTTTTTGATTTGGAGAAGAATTGGACTATGAAGTTTACTTTTAAGAGGATTCTGCTCCAAAGCTTTTAAGCAACTAAGTGAGTCTGTAAAGATGACACCAAATCGAATGCTATGAGACTCTATAAATAGGCACGCTTCTAATTACACGACCACGCATTCACCCGTAAACACTGAAGATTGTACGGGACATTTGAATTTTAAAACAATTTTGGAGTTCTGGTAGTATACCGCAGCACCAGTGCAACTTGTTTCCGATAGTTTAGAGGCGTCCGTGAAAAATCTATCAAAATTGTACCAGCGCTCACCAACCGCCGCGTTGAAAATAGAGTCCGCCGAGGGAGATTTTTTGGAGATGCCAATATTGTAGAAAATATCTGGTTAAAAACAGATAATTTCATAGTCAAAACTGAAAATAGGGAGTTTTGGGAACTGAATAATGGGGGAATCTAAATTTTGAAAACAGCGGAATGATTTTAAGAACAAAGGGATTTCTTTATGGTTCCAATAATTGGAACTCCGGCAGACAACATCTAAGTCGACCACTTTTTGGACAAGAGGGTGGGAGGATTTGGTAATGACTCTAGCCCAAAATCTCGATGCTAGATATTGCCTTCTCAAGGCCAACGGTGGTTCTGCGCACTCTACCTGCAACGCGTTAATTGGCGAGGACTTCATACAACCTGACATGATCCGTAGACACTTAGCCTGGATTCTATCCAACCTAGTTAAAGCCCCTTTGTTGCATGGAATTAAAATAAAGGATCCGTAGTCCATAACGCTCCGGATTAAGGCATTGTATACCAGTTTCATGGTGTAAGGATGTGCACCCCACCAGACACCAGCGAGCACTTTTAGTATGGGAATAGTTCTCTCGCATCTATTCACTAAATAATTTAAATGATGTAAACCACTTAATTTGGAGTCTAAAAATACGCCTAAAAATTTTACTTTTGTAGAAACCGGTATACAATGCCCTTGGATGCCCACTGAGATTTGTGGGATCAGCCTCCTGCGGGAAAATACAATTACAGCACTTTTGGGGGCAGATAAACTCAGACCGTGTGAATTTAGCCATTGGTTTAGAGAATTCAGGGATACGCAGAGAGATAATGCAGCGTCACCAACTGAGTTATTGGTGACATATAAGGCCAAGTCGTCAGCGTACTGAAGAATTTGACAATCATTATTGAGGCAAGAACCTATGTCAGCTGTATACAAATTGTACAGTAAGGGGCTAAGAACAGAGCCTTGTGGTAGGCCCTTCCATGACATCCTGACGTCAAACTCTTCACCCGGGACTCTCAAAACCAAAGTTCGCGACATAAGCAAGCTGCAGATGCACTGTACCATTCTCTCCGGTATTCTCAGCTGTTGCAATTTTGGCCTGAGAATGGGAAGAAGGACATTGTCATAAGCAGAGGAAATGTCTAAAAAGGCAGTGACTACGGATTCCTTTTTGGAAAGCGATGAGCGTATATCTGATACCAAAACTCCAACACTGTCCATGGTACTGAGAGGTATTGAGACCTAGGAAGTAAGTCTCTGGATTCTACTATAAATTCTAGTCGGTTCTTTATTAAATGTTCAAAAATTTTTGCAAGGACTGAAGACAAAGCGATTGGTCTGAAGCTGTTTGGGTCATCAGCGTGTTTGCCAGGTTTTAAAATAGGTATGATAATTTGGGTTTTCCATTGGTCGGGAACCCAGCCATAAGTGTAACAAAAATTTAAAATGTTTAAAAAATAGCTTTTTGCTCTATGGCCTGCGTGTGACAAAAAGGAATAGACAATACCGTCTACACCGGGGGCAGAGTCATGAACATGTTTCAAAACAGAGTTAAGCTCTTGCATAGAAAATGGTGCATCGAAAGGATCCTCTGAGGAAATGAGAGACGGCTGATTATGCTCTGCTTCCGATGGTACATACGGAGGGGCCAGTTTGTCAAAGAACCTGTCGGCAGTCTCTCGGAGGATGGGAGAAGAAATTGAATGGGAACATCCAGATCTGAAGCGGTTGATCTTCTTCCATACGACTGATAAAGGAGTGGAGGGGGACAGAGAACCGCAAAAGTCAGCCCAACCCGCACGTTTCTTTCTTCGCAGCAACCTTTTAGATTTAGCGAGAACCCTATTAAATGCTATTAGGTTATCGCTAACCATCGCCTCATTATACAACGCCTCAGCATCATCCCTTTCCCTTATGGCTGTTGTACATTCCCGATCCCACCATGGTGGAGGAGGAATCTGCCCACGTGCTGATTTTTTAACAGGGAAGCACGAGTCTGCAATAGCTGTTATGGCAGAAATGAGGTTAGTATAGCAGTCTGACACATGGTTGGAGCTAAGTGGATCAAAATCACGGGATATTAAATTTGGAAGTGAGTCAATTTTGTCCTCCAGTATTGAGGAATATCCTGACCAGTCAGGGTTAGACAAATTATACCTCAAGAGTGGAGGGCTCGATTTTTCTAGATAGGTTTTTTCAGCCAAAGATATTATAATTGGATAGTGGTCACTACCATGTGACAAACTGGTACACTCCCAATGACATGACGCTGCTATATCCAGTGAGCAAAAGGTCAGATCTACACAGCTCTTATTCTGTCCAGGAAGAGACCTACGGGTTGGGCAACCATTGTTCAAAATACACAGATTAAGGTCATCCAAGATCTCTACTAAACCTTCCCCAAAAGATCCGCAACGTTCAGAACCCCATCTGAAGTGATGGCAGTTGAAGTCCCCCATGACAAGCACAGGGCCTTCTATGCTTTCCAGCGTGCATTTTAAAATTGGAAGGAAGCTTTGATGGGGGTGAGCAATATAAACAGATAAGAGGGTTATACCCTCTACTCGACAAGCCACAATACTAATATTAGTCTTTACCTATGAAATTGCCGTTTTGTATGAAAAAATTTAAACGAATTTTTTTCATGTATTTTTTATTTGTATTAATCGAAGCAATCACCCATGCAATCAATGCATCTTTGCCAACGCAGTGGCAGTTTATTGATGCCCTTCTTAAAGAAATCAGCTGGACGGGAGGCAACAAATTCTTCAAAAGCATTTTGTACTGCCTCTCGGGTATTGAATTTTTTTCCCGCCAAGAAGTTATCCAAATTCTGGAAAAAGTAGTAGTCTGTAGGCTCAAGGTCTGGTGAGTAGGGCGGATGACGAAGAGCTTCCAACCCCAGTTCTTGCAACTTGGAGACCGTCTGCTGTGCAGTATGAGGTCGCGCGTTGTCGAGCAGGAGCAGCGGAGACGAGCGATTGACCAATGCTGGTTGGAGATGTGCCAGCTTCTCGCATCATTGTGTTCAGTTCTTCACAGTACACATCTGCAGTAATGCTCACCCCGTTTGGTAAGAAGCTGTGATGAATCACACCGGCGCTAGACCACCAAACAGTGACCATCACTTTTCTAGGGGTAAGTTTTCGTTTAGAGCATTGTTTAGGTACTGAACCAGGATCCAACCAACTTGCTGAGCGCTTGCGGTTATCAAACAGAATCCATTTTTCATCGCAGGTAACAATGCGGTTCAAAATTCCCTCATTTGTGTGTATGTTGAGCAGTGCAAGGCACGCCTCGACGCGTACTTCGCGCTGGCGATCATTGAGTTCGTGGGGCACCCATTTGTCAAGCTTTTTTACCTTGCCAATTTGACGCAAATGGACCAATATTGTTTTGACGCTAACGTCGAAAACTGCTGCTAATTCAGCCGTAGATTGTGTATCATCAGCTTCCACAATCGCCTTTAAATCGTCATTGTCGACCAAAGTCTTCGGACGACCGCGAGGTTCATTTTTCAGGTCGAAATTTCCAGAACGGAAGCGAGCAAACCAATAACAGGTGGTGCGTTGGTTTGTAGTTTTAGCTCCGTAAACGTCGTTGATGTTGCGTGCCGCTTGTGCCGCGTTGCTGCCACGACGGTACTCATATTCCATAATTACTCGAATTTTTAACGTATCCATGATGACGAAAAGGATTGAAATGCGATGAAAATGTAACACTAATCATTAAACAAATGACTTCTTTTGAAAAAAGAATTCCATGTTTTTAAAATAAAATTAATTTGAAATTAGAATTCTTAGCCAAACAAAAATTATTTTGATTTGAAATGGCCAGTACTGCAGAACGGCAATTTCATAGGTAAAGACCTATTATTATCACCTAGAGGAGGCAGAGATACTAATACAAGCGGTACACGATTGTTCACGCAGAGAGCCGACCCGCCATAGCCATCAGATCGGTCGCATCTGAGAATATTAAAGAAGGGAACACGGAAACTAAGACTTGGAACTAGCCAAGTCTCAGCGAGGGAACAAGCTAAAGGTTTATATTTGTTCAGAAGAAATGTGAGTTCGTGTTTCTTATGAAATACGCTCCTCACATTCCATTGAAGGAACACCAACCGAGCCATTATTATGGGATGACAGTGAATTAATAAGTAAAGAAGCAACGTTGGACGGTAATTGAGTTTTATTTGATGTAGACATTAAAGTTAATAAGAGTTTACTGAGAAGTTCGATAATAGAAGACAAGTTTTCAGGAGATTCTGTTGGTTGACTAGTGAGAGCACAGCCATTAGGCTGGGAAGATTGGGGTGTGCTAGAGAGCTGCTGATGAGCTGTTTTATCATAGGGAGAAAGAGGAGCATGGGTCTTTGGCTTCAGAGATACAGTTTTGCGGTATGACTGAGTCTGTGATTTAGCAGTGTCTGCGTAACTACAGGTGGAAATGGGAACAGTTTTGCTTGCTTCTGAATAAGACATCACTTTCTCAGCCATGATTGTCTTAATAGTCTTCTACCTGCTGTACTCCGGACAGGCCCTGCTACTTGCAAAGTGACTTCCAGAGCACAACACGCAGAAAGCCTCGCTCTCAGCAATGCTACAACCATCACCGGGGTGATCATTGCCACACTTGCTGCAACGGGGTTTGGAACGACAAAGGGATTCCACGTGACCAAATCGGCAACACTTGCGGCACTGGATGGTGGGGTAGACATACTGTTCTACAGTTAATGACGTATAAAAACAAAAAACTCTTCTTGGAAGAACTTGGCCATCAAATGAGATGACACAAGTTTCTGTAGGCCTGTATTCATTTAAACCGTCTTTGTTAAACTTTCTATTAATTCGCCTAACCTTTAAAATTGGACCACAGCCTGCTGGAACTTTTAAATATGACAACACTTCCTCTTCCGAGAAGTCAGTGGGAATGCCACCCACAACACCCATACGGGTTATATTGAAAGACGGGATTACCGCCTCATATAAATTTGTCCCTAAAACTTTATTTGATAAGAACGCGTTTGCATCCTGAGGGGATGAAAACTCAACCGATACGCGGTTTCTACCAACTCGCTTGACTGCAACAATGTTCGAAAAAATTTGGTTTGACAAAAAGCGGCCGAATGAGACAGGGTGTAGGGTGGTGCCTGATTTTGGTTGAGCTTCCTGACGGGAAACATGAACGATAAAAGGTCCTTTGTCTGTGATTGTGTACCTAACACGGCCTATTTGAGTTCTCGGTTGTTTGGTAGGACGAGTGGAAGCATCATCTTCATTACCGGGACGTTTACGGATGTTAGGGTGGGAAGGAAGGATTTGGGACTCTAAGCTACATACCACAACTGCAAATTGACTTAATGGGTTGGGTGTGGGATTTGAGTTGGACGGGGAAAAGCCAGAAAGGGGGGTAGTTGGGATGTCGTTGGGAGGGTCAGGGGGTTTATTTTTATCCATATTCATGTTGGATATGGAAAATGGTAACTAATATATTTATAAAACAAACCTGATAACAGGTAACAACGAGACGGCACACAAACAAACACAATAACAAGTCACAATAAACTCAATATCACAGAAAACAGCCAAAATTCTAAACACACGTGTTACCCAGAAGCACACTGTGGCGAGAATCATCTGCGAGGTTGGAGTTTGTTTAAAGTTTTAGAGTTCAGTACAAAACAATACTACCCTCTCCTTTTGGGCTTCACCGATGTAGGGTAGAGGGCTCCCCATGCCACTGATGCCAGCGCAAACAGTGCCGTCTTGTGGCTGCATCTAAAGTCTGCTATCTATAATAATATCTCGTAGACTAATTTGATAGGTGCAAATATCAAACGCCATATTGAAATTAAACAACAATCACTTCAAATGTCAAATTAGTCTAAAACAGACTGTAGTCATGAGAGACGCTGTGTTGTTTATCTTGAGTGAATATGGAGCCTTAAGTTTTGCACTTGCCTTGGTGCTTGATAATCGTGCGAAGACTGAAGCAGACCTGTCGCATGCGACTGTTGTCAGGTGTTCGCGTGCACTGTGCGTGTAGTCACTGCGCTTGCGGCTCCCTTATCCTGTCGTTGCGACAGCAACTCGACGCCAAGTTTGCGGAGGTTTTATAGGAAAATTGTCGGTCGCAGCCTGTCGTTGCGTCGAGTCACAAAGCTGTTGCAGTCACATACTGTGTGGCTTGTTTTTAAGGTAAAAATGAAACAAAGTAAAACAATTTTTCAATTTTTTTTTAAATAATTTTTCACTATTACTTAATCCAACAGTATATAAATAGTATTACTATATACTTTACTCCAAAAATCGACGTCAGATGTAAACACGACCTTATTACTAGGACATTAAGTTGAATTCTGATTGAAAAATATTTTTCTTCTGAAAATGTTGCTTGATTTTTTTAACGATAGGTTTTGTGTTATTTACTTTTACGTATCTTTAAACCACATATTATTGGGGAATATTGCCAAAATCATGCTTGGCAAAAATATTCAAATGTTTCTAATAAATTAATTGCATGTTATCAAAAAACTGATTGTGTAGGTTATATTCGACAGAAAAATTATAAAAGAAAGAAAAGATTTGAACATACAGTAATTTCACACATATTTGAACTCTGCCAACAACACAAGCACCAACCCACCAGCGACCTTATTACAAGGAGAATAAAGATCACTTTGATGTTGACAGCGAGGATAATTCAGAGTTTAAGCAACTGTGAAACGACTGCACAAAATATTAACATAATCAGCCTATCATGTGCCCACTGCAGGTACCGTATTATAAAGTATTAATGCCACCATTTTTCCAGTGAGAAAGAGAGAGATGGAGCTATACAAGGCCGATAGCACCATCCCGTTTTCGCAGTGGAATAATGATGGCGTTGCTTCATAATATTACCCAAGGTCAAAGGTCTTCACAAAGAAGGCACGAGCATTGAACATGTGGCGGTATCTACATCGCCACATGCGAACTACGCATCATAGACCTGACGTCACACAAAAATCCTGACGTCACTTAAATCCTGCATCGCGCAATTAAAGTTTACCGCGCGATAGACATTAAACAGGGCGTCCCACGGAGGGAAAGTACCTTGAATATTGTAGATGGAACATTTTACTGAAAGAAGACATTATTTGAATTTAAAAAACAATTTAAACTGCATTCATAGATATTTAAATAATTACATGGTTGAACCGGGAATCGAACCCGTTACATGAGAAAAATAATCAACCTGTAGCTTTATCATACCGATCGAAAGGCTTCATCATAAGGATATTTTGTTGCTAAATAACATAGTGTCACAACTAAAAGGAAGACCATGAATTTCTCTACAATATTCAAGGTACTTTCCCTCCATGTGGCATATCCGTGGGACGCCCTGTATACAAAAATCCAATATCAATCATTGGGCAGTTGCCCGCCAGACACAACAACCGTCTGGTCGGAGGATCCTCCCTTTTCTATAGTGGATGAGTGAACTTTACACCCTGTTCCTCATACTCGCTTGCTCTAGACGGGTTGACAATTTCAGACATATTATATTGACTAAGTCCAGGTTCACGATGTCCTTCAAAATATTAATCTCGTCAAAATTCAACTTTAGATCCAAAAGTCTTCTTGCAAATTACATTGGAGGTTCACAAAAAAAAAACTAAAATTTATAGAAAGAGACAAAACAATAAGTTTTTGGATTTCAGGGAAAAACAATTAAAATACATAATTCTGGAATTCTTGTCTTGGTTAATTTTGACTGCAGTACATTTTGAGATACAAATAAAATAAAATATCGTGTGTATTTTAAAAACAAGATCAAATTTTAAAAGGTTGTAGTATTGCTAACATCCTGTATACAGGGTTACATTTTTGTCGTTTTAATCCTCTTAAGGGGTCATTGTACTCATAATTATAAGCAACTTTCACTATGCGACCAACAATGAAATCGCTATTCCCTACATTTTGACGAGCTATGCGAACATAAATTTAGGGAACAAAGTTTTTTTTTACTCTGGTTAAGTTGTTCATAATGATAAGTACAATGACCGCTTAAGAGGATTAAAACGACAACATTTTCACCCTGTATTTTAAAGTAAGACATTGCTTTCCAAACCACCCTGTATATTGATTGTAGTGTTGGAACGAAGTTAGCAAAAGTAACGTCATTTCAACTTTTTTATTTCATTTGTATCAACAATTTCATTGAATTAGCTAAAACAACTGATTTCATTTGGTGGTATGATCATGCATTACATACAAATGATACAAGCAGAGCTGTAGCTGCATAGTATATAAAAAAAATACTAAGTAATTAGTAGGACATAATGACGAACATAAAAAAATGGTCTCTAGATTTTTATTCTTCTACAGCATATTGTACACTCATTAAATGTAGCCAGTCTTACCACGTAGTATCGTGTTACCCAGTAACTGGGTCGTGGAAGTCAGATAGGCAGTCGCCCCCATGTAAAATACTGGTATTCAGCTGCATCCGGTTAGACTGGAAGCCGACCCCAACATAATTGGGAAAATGCAGACAATTGATTGATGATACAAAATCAGTTGTTTCAACTTAACACGTGTTTCTGTTTATTATTTGGTGGTGATATCAGTCGTGACTGAATTTTACTTGAAAAGACGCCATCTTGAATTTGTTAATACTAGGGCCCTATTACATGGGACTTAAACATAACTGGCGAAATGTGGATGTACTATAGGTACACCTCTGTCTAACCCTTCTGGGATTACAGGCGAGATGTGATATTGTTACTAGGCTCAAAAATATGGATGCTAATCTATAGTTTGTATTAGAAAGTGGAGGCTTTCTACAAAGGAATGTAATCCTAGCTAATATTATAAATGTGAAATTGAGTTTGTTTGTTACGATTTCAAGCTAAAACGGCTGAACAGATTTGGATGAAATTTGGTACACGGGTAGATCATGACCTAGGTTAGGACATAGGATTTTTTCATCCCGATATTCCCAAGGGATCGAGACTTATGCGGGTAAATCCACGGGGCGCAGCTAGTAACATAATAAAACTATTTATATATTACTAGCATCCGGCCGCGGCTTCGCCCGCGTGGTATGTCGATAAAAAGTAGCCTATGTCCTTCCCCTGGATGCCATCTATCTCCTTGCCAAATTTTGTCGAAATCCGTTTAGTGGTTTAGGCGTGAAAAGGTAACATACAGACAGACAGACAGTTACTTTCGAATTTATAATATTAGTATGGATTAAGTATAATTCCAGACTCCTAGCACTAATATTAAGCAGATACTAAAATAAATTATTATTGCAATTGAAAAAACCATATCAATAATAAAGTTTTAGTGGAATCTGACCTTTATCTCTAAGTATTAAAGTTACATTTCGATATTACATAAATTTTAAATTAAATAATTTGTGAATACAATTTAGACGCGATTTTTTTTTAAAGTCTCTCCTAACTTGCTTGTGTTGTATTGTAACGCTTGTCCCGTAGGAGGTCTTTCAGCTGAAATGATGATTTACAAGGTCGGGGACAAAGCTAGTATAACATATAACTCAACATGGCGTCTCCTCAAGGGATAATTAAAATAATCTACTGATGTTGGCTGGAGTTAGGTCCTGAGTGGTCGCGGTGGTCACGCCAATGTCGCTCCACGAATTTCTTAATATAGTTGTATGGTTTTGATTCTCTTTCGCCTATGACATTATCAACCTGGAACAGAAAACAATATTTATATAGATATAGATCAAAGGGGGCAAATATTGAAGCATTTCGAAGTAAAACTGAATATATTCGGTAGAATAAAAACGACAATTTCATAGGAACCTATGAAATTGTTTAAAAATTGGCGTTTTTTTCTCACA
Source organism: Lithophane semibrunnea (assembly GCA_947363905.1). Taxonomy (NCBI): domain Eukaryota; kingdom Metazoa; phylum Arthropoda; class Insecta; order Lepidoptera; family Noctuidae; genus Lithophane; species Lithophane semibrunnea. Next base: position 8,989,259 of record OX376215.1, read on the forward strand.
AATGGAGAACCATGACACTTCTATGATTTAAAATATTCATCAATTGCCTGGTATTATATCGAATAATGTCCATCATAGACAACTACCAATAGTAAAAAAACCTTATTACTTATAGTTTTCTAAACATAAAAAATTACTTAAAAATTACTCGTCAGTTAGCAGAAATGATCACTATTTGTTTTAACTTATCCAAAACTTATTTTTGTCGCATAATCTAAATGGCATACGTTATCTTAGTTTCTAAACATTAGTGCATGAAAGTTTTAAAACATTAGTGTTTATGGTTGTTATATAAATTAAGAAAATGTTAGTATGAAAAATGCAACTTCTTTAAAATACTCCATACAAAACGCTGATTTCATAGGTAGGATTATATAAAGTGTATCTAGACTAGATGGTATATCAACCAGGCGTGGATGGTACCCCACAGTACGTCTGGTGGTCCGATAGTGTAAGGGAGATGGTGGGATCACCTTGTGGAGCTCTTGCGCACACTCTCTCCCAAGTACAGTGTGTAGAAGACCGAGTTGTTTGAGTATATGTGTGTAATATAATAGTTACAATAAATGTACCTTATAAGGAGGTGTAATAATAACTTCATTATAAACTCTGATGTTCTGGCCAGCCCAGGAAACGTCGTCAATGACCCGAGCGATCGCCATGAACAGCCGCTGACCCTCAGGGTCCAAGCATGCTGATAGGGCTGAAACCTGGAATGTGGTAAGGTGGAAATTAGGTGGTGTGGTATGAGAGAACTGTCATCATTATCTGCACAGCCTTTTCACAACTCTGTTGGGTCAGCTCCAAGTCTGACCAGATGCAGCTGAATGCCAGTATTTTACATGTTGGTACTGTCTTGACTCTGACCTCCAGCATCGGTCCGGACCCAAAAAACTACGGGGATTTTTTGTGGTTCGAAATAAAATAATAATTATCTCACTAATCACGGCTTTGCTCTAAATAAAATGAAGGGAAAATGGACTGGACCGGCCCACCGGGAAAAGTCCCGGTATGCCCTGGGGCCAGACCAACCCTGCTGACCTCAACAACACAGTTATTCAGTAATATAACCCTTTGGTAAGACTGGTTGTTAGACTTTTAGAAGTTTAGCACAATCAGCACTTTCTCCAACTTTCCCCACCCTATCTACTACAACTTACTATTTCGACTAGCTTACTTACAAAGTTTTAGCCAAAATCGTTCATATTGGAACCGGAAACTATCTCAAGTATAGCCAAAAAGGAGGCCAAATTATATAAACAATTTCATCACCCAATAACCACGTTTTATAAAAAAAAACCGCGAAACACTAAAAAGGTTGTAAAATAGAGGATGTATACTCACTAATCTTCTCTTATTCTCTATTGAATTGCGAACTCGTGTGTTTAGTCTGTGTAGATTTAGAGACTGTGGTGGTTCAGGAGCCGTGGTGACTTCCTTCTTGATTTGCACATCACTGACCAGCGATAGGTTCACGATATTTACGTCATGGCGTTTAGGATTGCCGCTGGAAGATGGACATTTGAGAATCAGCATCTTGGTTTGAGGATCGAAAGCTAGAACTTCGCCCTCGATATTTTCATTATAGCATGTCCGCGTTGCTACTATGCTGCCGATTGTGAAGCAGTCCGACACGACAGTGGACATTATACACCGCTTTTGTTGTTTACTCGGTGGAAATTAATTTCATGTAGCGTTTAAATTATGTTCGATCGGTAAAATGTGAAAATATGTTTTGTTACGATCAGAATACGAGGTCGTCCGCCATTGAAACTTTGACAGATTTTGTTACAGATAATAAAGTTGAAAGTTTTGAAGTTTATGGTTTTGCGTTTCGTAACCAATATTATATGTTTCGTTTCCTTCGATTTCTTGTGTGTTATCGTAAGTAACACGCTTGAATTATCATTAAGTGAAATAATAATTTATTCCAAACTGTTTTATTTTTCAAATTTTTATTTAAAAAATTAAAGCAAAGGTTATTACCAAAAAAATATTTTCGTTATTATATTCTGTAAGCTAAGTTTGATACACCCAACGTTAGTTTTGGTAAAACCGTTGGTATTTCCACATTTTTTCTTTAAATGTACTATTTTCAGCATTATAAGCATGCTAATACTACCTCCAGACCTAGACTACACAAATCTATGGGTGCGGACTCGTGGTCACACAGGTTGTAACAGCAATGATTTTCCTGGAGTCCGGACTCGTGGTCACACCGCTAATATTCTACACCATACCACCTGAGGTCATTTTAACCTCAATAGCCCAGTAGACTACATAGTAGAAAAAAATCAAGTAACAAAAACTAAAACCCAACTACGACTTAAAAGATATAAACAAGACACCACAGACAGACAAATTAAAAATCCGGAGTCACACGTGTTAGGGCATAAATCGAACAGATTACGTGTGACTCCGGATTTTTAATTTGTCTGTCTGTGGTGTCTTGTTTATATCTTTTAAGTCGTAGTTGGGTTTTAGTTTTTGTTACTTGATTTTTTTTTAAATACTTTTGGGGTTATAATATATATTTTTTTGAAATGTGCTCATTAAGCCCTTTCATTTGATACCCAACATGGTACGATTAAACCATATTTTTTTTTAAGTTCCTCACTTTATGTCCTCTAGAGGGCGCCATTTTTAATTTAATGTGACTTCACATAGCCTATAACCAGCGGACAATCACGACGCTTCTAACGATACCTCATTTGTCAAATTGTGATAAGTGGTTTGGAAGATAGGAGGGAACAGATGAACATACATACATACATACATACATACATACATACATACCGGTCAAAATCATAACCCTCCTTTTTCTTCGCCGTAGTCGGGTAAATATGTATAAATTCATTTATAAACTCTTTCTGCTACATCCATATCAACAACATTAATAATATGCGTGTTTTATGCTGACCGTTACTTACGAAACAGAGAAACTGGACGAGAAGGCATTTGACCCTATTTTTAGCTCTTCCCTGCTTTTACACCTATTACCACCAAGCCACTACATCCGTATCCATACTAACAATTATAAAATTACGCAAAAGTAACTCTGTTTGTCTGTTACCTTTTACCGCACGTTTTCTTACGAGTTTAGGTTAGGTAATTGCATAAATCAACGGGTTTACTGGTACAGATTGCTGCAGATTGAGCTATGGAAAAAAACGATTTTACCTGTTTCAGTATCAGTAAGCGCATTATGTTAATACGCACTGATCGGTATCCAATTGTCCTTACCGGGTATCGGGGAATGTGAAAGATAGGTTGCCTGGAACCAGGAGTAGAACATAGGCAACTTTTCAAAAAAGCTTATCACAGTTACGTTGTATACCGTGCAGTTCCTTTGTATGTACAATGCTCTTCCACGTCATTTTCCATATAGCATTTTGAAGAAATGACTGCCCCCAGCCCCAGGAATGTATCTACTCTCATGAAATACCTACCACATAATATATAAAAATGTACTCTGTGTCTCTGTGCCTACCACAGAGTACATTCTACAAACACTGGCCCTGACTGGCCCTGACATGACAGCAATCAGATGTACTTGACAGTTGAAATTGTTGCCATTATAAAAAAATATTTTTATAAAGTAGTCCGAATAAGAGAAAGGAGATACGATACAGTTCGATTCAAACTTAATGGCGGTTCGGAAGTTGAGCTTTTCGCTCCGCAGTACCCCACCCCTCACCCTCGCTGATGCATGAAATTGTTACTGCGCAGACTCGCGTTCCGAGCCGCCATGTTTGAATCGTACTGTATAATATGTCCATCACAGAAAACTTCAAAACGCCAAAACTTCATCCAATTTTATTGAAACTCTTCTCAAGATTTTTTTAGCCGTTTCTTTCGCTCATGATAGACAATTTTCATGCCAGAATCTAATGCAATTTAATGGGTGTGGTGGACGCCTACTTAGTTGGCCGTGTGATAGTTAGACGTTGCCAGTCAATTTTATGGTACTTTATAAGGAAAAATTACTAGAAATAAAACAAGATCTTAATAAAATGCATATCCTTATATTTTAAGCGCCTTAAGAATTAATGATTAAAATGACACAACATATATATTTACAATCTGTGATAGTAAATTAAAAAGTTCGGGTTCCGAGTGCGGTCCGAAGATGCACGAACGTTCCCGAACGTTTGCAACGATATACGAATACAGCCGAAAGCAAAAGCGATAGTTTTATTTTAGCATTTTTTTTTTTCTAATTTACTATCACATTTTTGTAGTGAATACGGATAAACGAAGCATTATGGTATAATAAAGTTATGGTTTTCTAGAAGAGCGGTGGCCGCCACATAACGGCCCCGGAGACGGCCGTCATGATGGCAGTGGGGTTTGACTTTACGGTGTCAAAAACGCTCTCTAGGGTTTCCGTCACCAACTTAATTTCATAAATAACGTTTCAGTGACGTCATTTGCCAGTAAATTTCAGACGTTTTCTATGTAGCGGCCACCGCTCTTCTAGAAAACCCTTGCTTAACTCATTTAAAGTAGGTATATAAAAGCGATCGTAAGAATTTAAACCGAAACAAATTGAAAGTACATTCCTTGACAATCGATCGAGCGTCCCATGTAGGGTATATAGGCCCACAACATCAAAATAGTGTTAAGTGAAAGAAAAGGTTTTAATACAGATTTGAAGTTGCCATTCTGGCCATCATTTTGGTGTCCTCGTTGTTCCAAATTTGAATTCACAACCATGTAAAAACTTTTAGAACATATTACAAAAAAAAGCAGGATGCCTCGATTTATGAGTCCGGAAGTATATCTATGAAGAACTGGCAAGAAATTAAAATGAAAGAGGAATGACTTAGCCCAATAGTGGGACAGATTAGGCGGACAATAGGATGCATAGAAAAGATAAAAACTAAATAAAATAACTTTTATCCATAACGCATCGTTCACCTATCCACCACAAATTATCAAAGATAAAAAAACAATCTAGCCGATTCTTCTAATAACAGAAAAAACATTACTATACCTTTTTTTAAACTAAAACTTTTGACATATTAAAATATACTACCAGTGCTGGCGTGTGGTAGAAAGTAATTTCTCACACATGGCAACACCGCCGCTGATAATAAATAAGTTTTTTTTTTCAATCACAGAGTAAATGACATGTGATTTTCTTTTAAATGGCGAAGGTAATGATAAGTATTATGCTTATCTCATAATACTAAATAGAAAAAAAAGAAAAATGAAATAGTTGTATTTGTATATGTCTCTGCCAGCCTGTATATCTATTTTGCCGCCCGGCAGTGTCGAAACCTGCCGACCCAGACAACTAAGAAATATTCAAGAAGCCCACGAACTAAAAACTTTAAATGTGCAAGTACTTCGAGTAGTTGAAATATAGGGTAGGCAGATCATTAATCAGATCTGAATACCCTATATTTGACAGTTCAACCATTCGAGTATCCCTATGACAATTCGACATTCAGAATCAAAACTAATGTTAATTGTATTCGCGGTAATATACACTATAATAGAATAAAATCCCAATCGTAGAAGTTTCATTCCGAATGGAGTATTCTAAATCCTGAATCGATGTCTCATTTCAATCTGAATGAAACAGTCACTTTGAATAGATGATTCTGAATACAATTAACATTATTTTTGAATAGAGGATTCTGAATGTCGAATAGTCATATTGATACTCGAATTGTTGAACTGTCAAATATAGGGTATTCAGATCTGATTGATGATCTGAATACCCTATATTTCAACTACTTGCATTAAGAAAACGAATAAGTTTCGATACAAATTCTGTCAAATACATTTACAAATACAACTAGAAAAAAGCTAAATGTAGTGTTCTTCTTACATACTATGATAATATAAAAAAATATTTAATAGTTTTATCATTACTATGGCGTTAGGTTTGTTATCAATGAGAGAAATTAGGGTAGGCAGAGAGACACCCTACAGTATGACAGGTAGCTCACTTGATGGCCGCAACCTTTGGACATCTCGATGGCCTAGACAAGTGACAATCGCTTCGAAAGCGTTTCGTATTTCTACAACGACTTTCAACAGGATTGACATAAGCTTTTCGATAGCTTATGTCAGTCCTATACATTTTAACCTTTTCCATCATCGTTATCGCTGATAGAATGTCACTTTGTCTAGGGCCTCTGTAATACCAGAGACAACACAGAAGCGTTGCCATAGACAAAAATGAATTTTACTTGTAATAGGGATTCACTAATAGTATTAACTAGCTTTAGCTTGCGGCTTCCGCGTGGAAGTCGGAAATTATCCCACAGGCCCGTACTACCGACATAAAAAGTATACTATGTCCTCCTAACACAGTTCATGGTCTACCCATGTAACAAATTTCATCTAAATCCGTTCAGCCGTTTTAGCGTGAAGCGAAACAAGTCACTTTCGCATATTAGTTAGGAAGTTCAAACAAATAATTTAATGGGGAGATATTAAAATGAGATAATCGAAATATCTTTAAATCGATGGAAATATGGAAAAGCTGCACGCTTTAAAAGTTAACTTACATAATCTTGACGTCACTCCTGTGATAATGCCGTCTTTGTCAAGCAGTTATTTAAAAATATTTATAACTTGGCCATTTTTGAAATTTTTACACGTTTTTAAATACTTTTTTAAGTTCAAAATTTAAAAAATATGACATCATCCCTTACTGCGCTTTAAAACCAGAACACAACATCGCTGTTTTGTGGCAAAAATAGGTTCTTAGACCAAGAAAGGAAAGTAATAATTTTAATACAGTATACTTCTTTCTTTCAAAAGTCGGTTACATCTCTGCCTACCCCCCAAACAGCATTAAAACTAACAAACCGAACGCGGAGAGTGTCGAAATGTAAGAAAATTACAAAAACTTGTCCCTAGACACTACATATTAGTATTTTTTTTCTTTTTCCAACATACTTAGACAGTCTGATACCATTAGTGCTAGATCATTTATGCTACCTCAGCTTGAATACATTTATCTTTCATTTTTAGTGCACACCCATCATTTTCTAAGCCTCTACGATGGTAATTTAACCTCTTCCTTTCTCGGACAGATCACTAAATATCCCATCCTTTTCCAAAACTCGGTAAAGGTAGCTTAACCTCAGAGTAATCTCCTTAGTCTATCTACGTTTCTAAAAGTTAGAAAAATCACCGAATATCCTATCTTTCCTGTTATTTGCACACCCATCATTTTCCAAACCTCAGCGTCGGTAGCTTAACCTCAGTTGTTAAATCATCTAATACTAACAGTATTACATTTCTATAACTAACACAACTAGTATCTTATTGTGATGCGATTTTGAACAAGAAAAGCAAAAATATTTGAGAAAATGTAGAAAATTGAAAATATTATAAATGTTGATATGCATAGTGATATTTTGTAATTATAAAAAAATATAATATGTTTATGTTTCATACTGAAATCATCAAATCTGTTTGATTTGTCTGTCAGTCACAGGCGGTTATCTCCAAGAAAATTTGACATTATTAAAATATTATGTCATTTAGTCACAGACTAGAAACTTCAAAAGATTTAACACAAATAAAAACTTTTCAATATTACTTTTTACCCGAGGGTAATGTTTGCTTAAATGTTCGTCCATCTGTCAGTCACAGGCGACCATCTCGAAAACTTTGACACATGACATTTAGGTAATATTTTTCTTGTTGTTCGCATCACAATAGGAGGCTGTATGAGTGTCCCTCGAACGTCGTTCAGTCTTGTTTAGTTCAGCACTATCAGTCTGGGCGGCAGCATGCCTCGCTTGCTCAGCCACATTCTGTAAAAAAATATAGTTCGTTAGTATTAAACAGACATGTATTTGATCTAACCTCAAATGATTTATAATTTGTTTTCCTTAGCAGCGCAGCGCATTCGTCACTGCCCAAACAAATATCGACCTTGCGGTAGTTGAAATAAAGTTGATAATAAATAAACTTCCATTCGCTCAAGACCGCGTCTAAGAGGAAAGAGGCACGCGTCTCAGGTTATTCATTCTCAACTTTATTTTTAGGCACACAACGTTGATGTTTGTTTGGCAATGAAAACCTCGCTGCGCCAGTTCAAAACACGCACAAGGCGGGTGCGTGTCGGGCGCGGGTCGTGACTAGTACGGTGGGCTTGTATACGTGCCGCTACCATGACGACATTAATTTAACACACGTATCCGATTTCGCGTATTCGTTTTATGAAAATATTTTAATTTCATTAAATGTTATTATTTATTGATTTATTTACAATTTTCTAAATTACCATCCTGGAGCAACCTGTACTTAAAGAATTGTAGCGAAGAGTTCATTTGCCGGGGTCACGGATCATATGTAGGCAAATAAAAGGAAAGCCGCGCAATTTCCTAGAAATTATGCCGACAAAGGATCTTGACCGATGGAACGTAAGCCAGCTGGTAGGTACCTACATGAATGAATCTTTTACAAAGAGTGATCTCAATTTTGGTTATGTTTTTATTATTTAGTTTGTTTGAAAAATTTTTTTTTTTCAAATTACGAATTATTTTATTTTATTATAATTTTTATGGTTACTGGCCACTAGCCCTACCCGTGTGTTAAATTAATGTCGCCATTGTAGCGGCACGTTGTATAAATTCACACTCACCCAATGCCAGCGCCGAGCAGTAACGACACCATGTTGGTGAGCAACACGGCCGCGATAGCGCCCCGACTGAACAGGCACGTGCGACGGACGGACAGGCAGTGGCTCTGGAAATATTAACGTTACATATTAATACATTAAACAAATGCTACTACTCTATAAAAGACTTCCCATCAGACAAATCACTTCTCCAATACCGTCCGCCTCAGTCATGATGCGTTCAGTGTCCCACTGATGTGAATACGTGTGATGTGATACTCGAATTCGATCCATCTTGTTTTTATATTTTTAAATACTTTTATGAATAATTTGTAACAATTATGTAAAAAATGTACATGTAATTCTATTGTATGCCCTAAGGGCGGGGACATATATGATCACAATTCAATTATTTTAGACCTGTATTATGTACCTACCTATGATCGACAATAAAGATATTGATTGATTGATTGATTGACATTACACCGTCATTTTTAAGAACATTCGCAATCTGTCAAAAATACAATCAATTTTATTTTAGACAAGTTTGACAGATAGCGACTTGAATGTGAACGTTTTTTAAGTAAGAGAATTGGCCTTTAGATTAAAGAAAGAAAGAAAACTATTTTATTTGGGATACCCACAGGAAATACAAACAGTATTCAAAATAAAAAACGCAGGCTTTCGCAGGTGTGCTGGAAAAAAAATACTCAAAAAAGTACTCATATTATAATTATGACTGCCCAGTTGGTCTCGTGGTCGCAAGCGCGACTGCAGAGCGTGGGGTCCTGGGTTCGATTCCTGGGTCGGGCAAAGTGTTATTGGATTTTTCCATTAGGAATTTCGTAGTAACAGCCCGGAGTTTGGAAGTTGGCGGTGTGATACCCCCGTGCCTCGCGCGCGCGTGTCGCCGTTGGTCCTGCGCCTGATAGAGCGAGAGCGAGTGTCGGATTACCGTCCCATCGGACTATGAGAGTGAGGGAAGAGAGTGCACTTGTGTCTGCGCAAACACTTGTGCACTATAATATCTCCCGCGCCGATGGCTAGTCTCCGTTGAGATTGGCCGCCGTGGCCGAAAATACGGTCTGGAGGACTATATTATATAATTATGTCGTATCTCTATGTATTTTACTGTGTGTACATTAAAGAGGAAAGATTTGTATTTTTGTGTGTATGTTTGTAATGAATGAACTCAAAAGCTACTGCGCCGATTTCAAAAATTCTTTCACCATTATAAAACTACATTCACCCTGAGTAAAATCCTTACCAATATTATAAATGCGAAAGTAACTCTGTCTGTCTGTCTGTCGCGCTTTCACGCCATAACTACTGAACAGATTTAAATGAAATTTGGTACACAGATAGTCTGAGAGCCTGAGAAAGGTCATAGGCTACTTTTTATCGACATACCACGCGGGCGAAGCCGCGGGCGGAAGCTAGTAAATAATAAAATAAATATAAAGAGCAATTTCGAACTACCAAAAAAGAAACATAGACGAATTGAGAACCTCCTCCTTTTTGAAGAAGTCGGTTAAAAAGACTTAATAACGACCCGTGTGAGGCCAAAAAGGCTCCTATCTCGGGTTATATATAATAAAATTGTCCATCGCGCAGTAAACTGTAATTGCGCGATGCAGGATTTTAATGTGACGTCCGGATTTTTGTGTGACGTCAGGTCTTTGATGTATAGTTCGCATGTGTCGATGTAGATGCCGCCACAATATAACGTTCTAAAATTATAATTAAAAAATCACGACGGAAATTGAGGTTAAAAAATTAACCTCAATTGTCAAATTACAAACATCTTAGAGGTGATTTAAAATTAGAATTCATAAGTGGCACAACAAATTGGCATCGACAGGCATGTTTTCTGTTCCATTTATTTACAGTTTTATCTGATAATTTTGGAACAGCGGTATATTACCTGCTGCATGACAGGCGGCGCCAGCTGCTGCTCCAGCACTTCGATGGAGGAGGTGGCGGAGGGCGGTCCGCGAGCTGACGTGGGGTGCTTGAACCGCCAGTCCCTGGGAACGAAAATATAACATTATTGATATCTGATACAATCTATACATATTATCTACATATTAGAAATAGCTGTATTTGTGAAAAGTAATCCTCAATGGTTCCCTCTTTTGTCAAACAATTCTAATAGAAACAGACGTGAGAAGTATAGACTTTGGGTGCAGTCACACCCGGCTAAAACAGCACTTCTAGGAAAAAGTGTGGTTTGCATGGCCCCATTAATATACAATAACATTCCGAATGACATTAAGCAATTGAATTTTAATTTGTTTAAGAAAACACTGAAAAAGCTGCTTACTGATAAGTGCTACTATATTATTGATTTTCTAAATGATAAATTTTGAATTTTATTTTTGACTTAATTTTATAAATTTTTTTCACATATTTTGTTTGTTTTATTTGTTTTGAGTATTGTATTGACTACATTATGTACTGACTCTAATTGTAAACTGAATTATTGACTATATTTTGCACTGACTCTAATTTCATATTTGAACCTTACATTAATAATTAATCTATAATTGCCTACCTATTTAATTAATATCATTTATGAACATTTTGTACGCCGAGTGAGGCAAAACATGTTGGTCCGCTAAAATATGTTTCCACCTATATGTGCATATTTTTGTATCATGTAACACATGTTTGAACAAATAAATTTACATGTTTGAACAAATAAATTTGTCTTTATCTTTATCTTTATACTAATATTATAAATTCGAAAGTAACTGTCTGTCTGTTACCTTTTCCCGCCTAAACCACTGAACGGATTTCGACAAAATTTGGCAAGTTGATAAATGGCATCCTGGGGAAGGACATAGGCTACTTTTTATGGACATACCACGTGAGCGAAGCCGCGAGCGGAAGCTTAGTATTATAAATGCGAAAGTGAGTTTGTTTGCTTTCACGCTAAAACGGCTGAACGGATTTGGATGCTATTTGGCACAGAGCTAGACCATGACCTGGATTGGGATATAGGATACTTTTTATGCCAATATTCCCACGGGATTTTCAGTGGTCACCCGAAAAATGACGTGCGGAAAAAGATATTTGTACTCACTTGGGTGGAAGCTGGTCGGGTCTACTGCTCCACTCCCAGACCCAGTCGTTGGAGTCGTCCTGAAACATTACATAATGAACATTAAATAAATGTTCCAAGTATTATGCTCGATGCACTAAGCTCTCAATTTGTATCTAAGTACTATACGTCCGATATAACTTGGCACCATCAGCTCTTACAGCAGTATTATTTTAATATTACTTCAGAGTAGGAAAGAGATGGAGCTCTACAGAACGTATAGCTCGATCTCTTTCCCCCACTGAGTAAGATTAAAATAATACTGCTGTGAGCGGTGGAGGTATGCCCCCTGAACATAGGCTCTGCGAACTTTCGCGCATGTTGTGGGACTGGTCATGTCACAAGGCGTCCGATCGGTCCGATCGGTCGTAACCAACCATAACTTTTATGGTAGTGCGACCATGGTTGTGTCGCCACTGGGGGCTTAAAACAGCCACTTTGACAAAATCATAATAGGAAAATAATATGAATCATCGTAAAATGTCACAAACTGACAATTCATAATAAATGAATGAACGAAAAGTGCGTGCGATTCATATTATGAAATAATTCATCTGTTTGACAGTTTTCTATGGAGATTCGTAAAATGATCTACACATTATGAATTGCTTGTGTGACAAATTAGAGGAATTGCTAATGATAGCTGGATATTCAGGAAATGGATAGAGCTTTTAGAGGAATTGCTTATGTGGCCGTTCTAAGCCCACTGGCGTCCGTTGTGACGGGGGAAGTAGAAAAAGCGAAGCTAACTCAGTCCGTCAATTTTGACAATGGCACACTCGCCCGTCTCACCCCTCACATACCTCAGGCGGTGACTATCAGTCGCGCACGGACTGTTAAGAATTGGAAAGAAGTTAGCAGAGGCCCTAGACAAAGTGACATTCTATCAGCGATAACGATTTCGGAAAAGCCAAAATTTATAGGACTGACATCAGCTATCGAAAAGCTTATGTCAATCCTGTTGAAAGTCGTTGTAGAAATACGAAACGCTTTCGAAGCGATTGTCACTTGTCCAGGCCCTCTGATTCGTGACCGATGACAGAAATGACTTTATGACGACTAGTAGTAATAATAATGAGTAACTCACTCTCCAGCAGTTAATGTAGACTCCTTTCAGCTCATCCTCAGTGGAAGGTTCTAGGTTCGGACTGTTGGGCGGAGACTTCGGACTGAAATAGAAGGAGAATGACTTCGTTAGTTTTTTAAATTAAATAATTATAAAGGGTGTTAGGGTAAACACCGTTATCCTTGAAACCAGTAGTTTGGTGTCATTTATAGAAAGTAAAATCTATGGCAAATTAAACCTTTTTTTTTTTTTTTAAATAAATTTTTCCACTAGACTTCACTAGAGTATTTCACCCTTTCACCTATGCGCTAAGGCAACAAACTCGCGTCTCAACACGGGTGAGGGGCGTGAGACGTGACCTGACCGGCCGCAAGCACGACCCCTCTCTCAGTCAGGTCAGCTGTTTCGCTAGCGGGCACGGTGTCGCATAGAAACTTTTTAAAATATTTTAATGAAAATAACGTTTTTTTTTTGTTGTTACTCGGTCATTTATTTTTATATGTAAGTCAACTACCCATGCTTTGAGTGACAACGGTGTTTACCCTTACACCCTGTATTGTTGTAACAGCAAAGTGACATAACGACATAGCTTGCAGGAGTAAGCAAAACTGAAGTGGCTGTGGGCTGGCCATGTTTGTCCAAGGACCGATGGCCTGTGGAGTAGACGAGTCCTGGAGTGGACGCCTCCCAGCAACGATGGAGTAAGTAATAACAGCCGCACGGGTCGATCCATCAGGTTAAGCTACACTTGCCAAGGTTGGTTCGTGGATGGGTGACCATCTTTACATATCGAGTCTCCTCCGTCTCGGAGAGCACGTTAAGCCGTTGGTCCCGGCTGTCATTTGTGGATCTTTGACAGTCGTTACGGGTCGTCAGAAGCCCGAAAGTCTGACAACCAGTCTTGCCAAGGGGTATCGCATTACCTAGTTACTGGGTTGTGGAGGTCAGATAGGCAGTCGCTCCATGTAAAATACTAGTATTCAGCTGCATCCGGTAAGACTGGAAGCCGACCTCAACATAGTTGGGAAAAGGCTAGGTAGATGATAAGTGTGTCGATGGCATTTTAAATAGACACGGCCCAGACTTTGGCGCCTTCACTAGCAGGGCCGTACCTATTGTAAATAATGTACAGTCGAAAAAATTTAATTCTGACCCACCATAAGCTTATTTTCTTACAGACATTCAAATACAATTAGGTCGACATTCGCGTAAACATACATTTCCTTGGTAACGAATTTGTCATCCGCCATCTTTGTTATTTTGACGGTTTCAAACGATTTATCGTCAAAGTGGGTCATGATTCACTTAGCCAGACTGTACCTATCGCTGTATTCTTCCACCATATACATTCATGTAAAAGGTATCAGTCGCACAAGTAACTATTAGATTCGATCCCCACAACTGGACGCTAAGAAAAAAAGACTCCAAAAACCTGTTGGCTACAAGCCCACATAAAAAAACACGTGCCAATAACTCAGAAACGAAACTTCTAGCAAATTGACATTGAAAACAGTCGTTGAAAACACGAGTTTAACTAAAAAACGTGTAATATCACTTAAAAGAATCTTCACACGACCCTTGAGATCTTACCACAAGAGTGTATTAATTGCTTTTAATAAAGAAACACTCTAAAAACAATTGTAGTTAATAACGAGTTCCACTCGAAAAACACTGAAGTACTGCTCAAGTTCAAAGAAAAACCGGCCAAGTGCGAGTCGGTCTCGCGCACGAAGGGTTCCGTACCATCCACGCTAATATTATAAATTCGAAAGTAACTGTCTGTCTGTCTGTATGTTACCTTTTCACACATGAACCAATGAACGGATTTCGACAAAATTTGGCACGGAGATAGATGGCATCCCGGGGAAGGACATAGGCTACTTTTTATCGACACGGACGAAGCCGCGGGCGGAAGCTAGTCTACACTAATATTATAAAGAGGAAAGATTTGTATTTTTGTGTGTATGTTTGTAATTAATAAACTCAAAAACTAAAAAGTTCTTTCACCATTAGAAAGCTACATTCACCCTGAGTAACATAGGCTATAATTTATAAAGATTACACGCGGGCGAAGCCGCTGGCGGCAGCTAGTAATTTATAAGAACGGCATAACAATCATGTCTGTTGTATGGGAGCCCCTTAAATATTTATTTTATTCTGTTTTTTAGTATTTGTTGTTATAGCGGCAACAGAAATACATCATCTGTGAAAATTTCGACTGTCCATCACTGTTCATGTGATACAGCCTGATAACGTTACACGTTGTATACTAAAACCTTCTTCGAGAACCACACTATCCATTGGTGAAAACAGCATGAAAATCGGTGCAGTAGTTTTTGAGTTTATCGCGAGCAGACAGACAGACGCGGCGGAGGACTTTGTTTTATAATATGTAAGGATATGAAAATTAAAGCCGTTGAAATGCGTCTGGCGCCGACAGACCGCACGTAACATGACACTGTAGTGAATTGTGATACAACTTTGTACTCAGCAGACTGTGGAAATATTGTGTGAATGACAGGGTGTCAGATACAGAAGGGGCCGTATTATAAAGTACTATTGCCACCATTTTTCGAGTGTGAGAGAGAGAGAGAGAGACGGAGCTACACAAGGCCGATAGCACCATCCCGTTTTCACAGTTTATTGAAATAATTGATTTATAAAAATATTATACTTACAATTTTTTTTACAAAAAACAAAACAACCGACTTCCAAAAAAACACTAAAATAGTGAAAAATTACTTTAATTTCGGAAGTCAGTACTACAGCGGTGTTACGGTGTTATAATCATCAACTAACGTTTCTATTTCAAAATATTTGTATTGGTGTCTTTGCTTTTCAATTTTCGTTTCTTGCCACCGACTTCCGAAATTAAGAGTCTACCTGACGCTTGAAATATTCACAGAATATGTAGTTACATATAGCCTAACCGGATGCAGCTGAATACCAGTATCCCTTGGTAATACTGGTTGTCAGACTTTCGGGCTTCTGACGATCCGTAACAACTGTCAAAGATCTACAAATGACAGCCGGGACCAACGGCTTAACGTACTTTCCGAGGCACGGAGGGGTCTTGGTATGTAAAGATGGTCATCCATCCACGGACCAAGCGTAGCTTAACCTGAACGATCGACCCGTCCGGCTGTTACAACAAGTCCCTCTACTACAGACCATGTGTGGCTAGAATTATCGTTCACATGACATACAGCTGGTATATTTCTCAATGGGAATCGATTAGATAATTGGAGCATTCTCTGATAACAGACCAACGACAACCGGATACTGCCAATGGCCGTATCCTAATAAAAACTACTTCTAACGTATGCTGAGATCATGTAGCACAAAGTTTTAAAGTTGAATCGTAAATCGTAATAGTTTACAAGGTCTAATTAAATTAGTTAGCGAAACTCCGACCCCGTGATGGGTACCGATATCAAATCAAAATAAAATAAAAACCGGCCAAGTGCGAGTCGGAGGCGCGCACGAAGAGTTCCGTACGTTCTATAAAAACGGCAAAAAAATCACGTTTGTTGTATGGGAGCCCCCAATATTTATTTTATTCTGTTTTTTAGTATTTTTAGGGTTCCGTACCCAAAGGGTAAAACGGGACCTTATTACTAAGGCTCCGCTGTCTGTCTGTCTGTCTGTTTTTCTGTCCGTCTGTCACCAGGCTGTATCTCATGAACCGTGATAGTTAGACGGTTGAAATTTTCACAAATGATGTATTTCTGTTGCCGCTATAACAACAAATACTAAAAAACAAAATATAATAAATCAACTCCCATAGGGAGCTCCCATAAAACAAACATGATTTTTTGCTCGTTTTTGCTCGGTATTGAAAACGACAACAGGTAGGCGCTAGAGAAGGTGCGTATTTACGCGACCAGGTTTTTACACCAGGTATTTACTAACAAGTACGCCGACCAAGTGCCGACCCGAAATACTTCAAAATATTTTGCTCCGTTGACACTCGACGCGATTCTGCTCTTTATTGATATCCCGTTACGGATCAATGTTCTGTGAAAGTATTTTTATTTTAAAGGTTTGGAAGTATTTTTCTTGAAGACGCAATTCTGCTCCTTATTTATATTACATTACGACTTAATGTTCTATGCAAGTATTTTTCTACCAACAAGGCTTGGATCCTATGGAAGTCCGACCAAGTGCCAACCCGAAATACTTCAAAGTATTTTGCTCCGTCAACACTCGACGCGATTCTGCTCCTTGTTTATATTTGGTTACGGATTAATGTTCTGTGAAAGTATTTTTACTTTAAAGGTTTGGAAGTATATTTTTTTGTAGACGCAATTCTGCTCCTTATTAGTATTATATTACGACTCAATGTTCTATGCAAGTATTTTTCTACCAACAAGGCTTGGATCCTATGCAAGTATTTTTCCTTTAAGGTTTTGGAAGTATTTCTTTTTTGTAAACGCGACTATGCTCTTTATTTATATAATGTTACGGATCAATGTTCTATGCAAGTATTTACTTCCACCAAGGCTTGATTGGAAGTTGGACGTATATTTTTTTGCATACGCGATTGGACTCCTTATTTGTATGACCTTACAGATCTATTTTCCATGCAGAAATAAAATACTTGAAAGTATTTCAAGCCCTGGTTTTTGGCGCTGGTGTCTAAAGGTGGACGTACTTGGAAGCCCTGGTACTCGATTTTGCAAGTACGACCCATGTCTAGTAGGCGCTTGAAATATTCACAGACTATTTAGTTACATATTCACTTTAAAAATAAATAATTAAATTAAAATAAAACAAATATTTAAGGAGGGCTCCCATACAACAAATGCCGATTTTATAGATACGGTACGGAACCCTTCGTGCGCGAGTCCGACTCGCACTTGGCCGGTTTTTTGTGTTAACGATCGCTGGTACTGTAGTTTTTTTTTTGTGGAAATTAGTAAAATTTTTTTTTTTTTTGCACACTCACTTATCACTTTTGGTTTCAACTTTATATCTCACTCACCACGTTTTCCAAAAAAAATTGTTTGAATAGCATTATAGTATTAGCCACACTATCAAATTAGTTAGTTGTAAGAGGTAAAATAATTAAATTGTAATTGAAAAATCATCGACGAAAATTAAGTTTATAAATTAACCTCAATTGTCAAATGAAGAACATCTTTAGCATAATCAGCCTATAATGTTTCCACTGCTGGGACACAGACCTCCACTCTGTGAGAGGGACTGGTCCGTAATCCACCACGCGGGACCAGTGCGGGTTGGTAGATGACAAATGTCTTCGTTTTTTTTTAGGACATTCCGGTTTCCTCACGATGTTTTCCTTCACCGTTTTGAGAGCAGTGGCATGAAATAATTTACAGTAAAGCGCCTGGCAGGGTTCGAAACTACGACCTACAACTCGTAAGTCGTGGCAGTTACCACTTGTCCACCACTGCTCTCCATCAAAACATCTTTAAAGTGGTTTAATTTCACAAATATTGAATTACACAAATAATCAAAACAAAGCACTCAATTTGTAACTGGCACTACAAATTGGCATCGCTTTCGCTACGTTTTCTGGTCCATTTGTTTACATTTTTAACCCCCGACGGAAAAAGAGGGGTGTTATAAGTTTAACGTGTGTATCTGTGTGTCTGTCTGCGCCATCGTAGCTGCCAAACGGCTGAACCGATTTTCATTTTTTGGTTTTGTTTGAAAGGTGACTTGATCGAGAGTGTTCTTAGCTATGATTCAAGAAAATCGGTTCAGCCGTTTGAAGATTATCAGCTCTTTTCTAGTTGATGAATGGATGTGAGCATCTTCCACAGGTCTAATCGATTAGAAATTTAGAATTCTCTTATCTTCATATAGTTTTGGAACAAACTATGCTTAACTAGACAAGGTATCGATTTAAAGCGCAAAGTTAATTACTATTGTGTGCGCTGAGAAGCCATAATGAGGTGGCTTCATCGTTTGTGCAACTGCTGACGTTTCACAATACCCGTCATTTTGCATGTTAGTATGCATGCTGGGTTTCAGCAGAATTACATCAGCAGTTTTTTCTGTAATAGGATAGCAATGCATTGGTGGTCGCGGATTTGAGCTCCTCAAGTTTTGTATTGAACTACACGATTAGAAAGAAAGAAAGAAAACCGGCCAAGTGCAAGTCGGACTCGCAAATTTTCTGTAATAGGATAGCAATGCATTGGTGGTCGCGGATTTGAGCTCCTCAAGTTTTGTATTGAACTACACGATTAGAAAGAAAGAAAGAAAACCGGCCAAGTGCAAGTCGGACTCGCGAACGAAGGGTTCCGTACCATTATCTATAAAAACGGCAATAAAATCACGTTTGTTGTATGGGAGCCCCCCTTAAATAATTGTTTTATTTTAATTTAATTATTTATTTTTAAAGTGAATATGTAACTAAATATTCTGTGAATATTTCAAGCGTCTACACGTTGTCGTATTCATTAAAGAGCAAAAACGAACAATAAAATCACGTTTGTTGTTAGTATTTGTTATTATAGCGGCAACAGAAATACATCATCTGTGAAAATTTAAACTGCCTAATTATCACAGTTCATACAGCCTGGTGACAGACGGACAGACAGACAGATAGCGGAATCTTAGTAATAGGGTCCCGTTTTACCCTCTGGGTACGGAACCCTTAAAACAACCGACTTCCAAAAAAACACTAAAAAGTGAAAAATAACTTTAATTACGGAAGTCGGTTTCTTTGTTTTTCAATTTTCGTTTTATGCCACCGACTTCCGAAGGTTAAAAAAAAAGAAATCTCAGTGAAAACTCGTATGATAGTTCTCGCGTCATTTATAGACGCGGGAAGTCGCAATCTGAATCTATTTATAGGAACAAACTTGTGTAGAAACTAGTTCGACCGCATTACATTTATCTTAGTAGACATCGTTTATGTACCTACCATAAGGAATCTTTTTACCCGACTACGGCGAAGAAAAAATATTTATTATGATTTTGACCGGTATGTATGTATGTATGTTAATCTGTTCCCTCCTAACTACTTATCACAATTTGACAAATGAGGTATCGTTAGAAGCGTCGTGATTGTCCGCTGGTTATAGGCTATGTGAAGTCACATTAAATTAAAAATGGCGCCCTCTAGAGGACATAAAGTGAGGAACTAAAAAAAAAAATGGTTTAATCGTACCATGTTGGGTATCAAATGAAAGGGCTTAATGAGCACATTTCAAAAATATATTTATTATAACCCCAAAAGAATTTTAAAAAAAGTCACACGTAATCTGTTCGATTTATGCCCTAACACGTGTGACTCCGGATTTTTAATTTGTCTGTCTTTGGTGTCTTGTTTATACCTATTAAGTCGTAGTTGGGTTTTAGTTTTTATTACTTATTTTTTTTTATACAACATGTATCACAAAGGTGTGGTACATACCATCAAAACTGAACCTCCCAAACGACCAATCAATCTGCCTGCCCAACTATGTTGGGGTCGGCTTCCAGTCTAACCGGATGCAGCTGAATACCAGTAAGGAACAAACAAAAGTTAGACCATATTTCAGATTATTGGTTTGTTCCCCGCCTGTAATACCAAAATTCTACAGATTATAATGCTTGTTTTTCTCTTTTAAGTTATGCGTTTTTGCAGGCGGGTTTTTTGTTTTTTAAATAATTTGTTTTATTTCAAGCTTTTTAGTTTTATTAATTTATAAATTTGGAATTAACTCCTTACTAGCTTTTATTTGATACCAATATTGTAATTTATTTTAAAAAAATACCTTCCCCTCCCTTTTTTTTTTGTTTCCAAATGATTTTTTTTTTAAATATAGCCTATATCATTCCCACAATTAAGACCAACCTAACGACACCTCGTATCTTAAACTCCATCAAGCCGTTTAGGCTACAGAGCGTGCCAAAGAAATAAACATACATACATACAAACATACATACTCTTGAAAAACATTACCCTCCTTCTGGGGCAGTCGGGTAAAAATGGTCACCCATCCATGGACCAACCCCGGCAAGCGTAGCTTAACGTGATGGATCGACCCGTGCGGCTGTTATTACGCAGCCACGAGTTCCTTCCAACCCCACAAACGACCAATAATACAATATTGGTCGAGAGCAGTGGTGGCCCAGTGAGAGCAGTCACCACTGCTCTCGCTGGGCCACCACTGCTCTCCACCTGCTTACTACCCACTGGGCCACCAGTGGTAACGGTCCCGACTTACGAGTCGTAGGTCGTGCGTTTGTCTTTACTTTGTGTAAATAATTTCATCATCACTGCTCACGGTGAAGGAAAACATCATCTGCCTAGCCTTTTCCCAACTAAGTTGGGGTGGGCTTCCAGTCTAACCGGATGCAGCTGAATACCAGTATTTTACATGGAGCGACTGCCTATCTGACCTCCACAACCCAGTAACTGGGTAATACGATACCCCTTGGTTAGACTGGTTGTCAGACTTTCGTGCTTCTGACGACTCGTAACGACTGTCAAAGATCCACAAATGACAGCCGGGACCAACGGCTTAACGTGCTTTCCGAGGCACGGAGGAGTCTCGATATGTGAAAATGGTCACCCATCCACGGACCAACCCCGGCAAGCGTAGCTTAACCTGATGGATCGACCCGAGCGGCTGTTATTACTTAGCCACGAGCTCCTCGGAAAACACGGTGAAGGAAAACATCGTGAGAAAACCGGCATGCCCTAGAAACAAAAATTCTAAGACATATGACATCTACCAACCCGCACTGGGTCCGCGTGGTGGACTACGGCCCACTCCCTCTCTGTGAGGCAGGCCGCGAGAAGTATGGTGCGAGCGAGATAAAATTTGAGGTAGGGTAGGGCCTTCAAGCATGCGGCCGAAGTCGCGACAGAAGCTATTTAAGAAATAAGTCGAGCTGGTTACCGACCTGCCTTTGACGCTGGACGCTCGCGAGTGTCTCACGGAGGAGTCCCGGCTTTCCCTCTGAGCTTCCCGCAGGAGTCTGATGTACTCGTTCTCAACGGCGGCTAGTCCTCCGCCGGAGTTGAGTTCTACCCACGATTCTGTAACAAGAGAAGATAAAGATGAGTATGTTTTTAACCGACTTCTTCAAAAAGGAGGAGGTTCTCAATTCGTCTGTATGTTTTTTACGCGATTACTCCGCCAATTATGCATTGATTTTGATGATACTTTTTTGTTTGGTAGGTCATGCTTCAGAGGTGGTCCCATATAAATTTTATTAAATTTGCTTGCGTAGTTTTTGAGTAAGCTTTAATATTACGTACTTTTCCCACTTTGTATATATGGATGATGTTTTAAGCTACTCCGCCAATGTTATTTACATAGCAGGTAGTAGTATTCGAATTTGTGTGGGGTAGGTAGCACAACTAAAATGTGAAAAATAAAACACTTTTTACAAAAAAAAAACAATCTACTTGCAAAACAAAACACTAAAAAGTGAAAACTAACTTTAATTTCAGAAGTCGGTGGCAAAAAACCAAAATTGAAAACCGAAGACACGAGGAGGCAAAGCAGATTGATTCCTCTCAACTGCAGATTAGCCTTTAGAAGGCAATAACAATTAAAATTCTACTGGGTCTCGTTTGGCAGTTGGAGGTATATAAACTTTTATTTATTTATTTATTTATTGGCCTATCTACAATTGTTACACGGTTTATCTTAATAATACAAGCCATAGGATACAAGCATAGTGTACAATATGATGCGATAGACACAGCATGCAAAAAAAAAGTTTTAACAGCAATAAAATTACATTAATAGTGCAGAAATAACACTTTCAACAACAGTGGGTAGCTTTAGAAACACAGTAAATACAAACATGACAAGATAAAAAGTCAATATGGTGGTTGGTTTTGTTTGACTTGGCGCTTGAATTTATGAAGTGTTGTGGAAAAAATATCTATTGATTCGTCGCAATTATTAAGAAGCCTGCAAATTCTGGGGATGGGAGAGTTGGATCCTGACACAGTTTTGCGGAATGGGGGACGTAATAACTTTATGGGGTGACGCGGATACTTGTGGGGTAGGTTAAAATTAAACTTACTTAACAACTGGGGGCAATCTATTTTACTCTGAAGAATTTTAAAAAGAAAAATTAGATCTATATTATCTCTTCGTTTTTCGAGTGAAGTCATGCTAAATTTTTGAAGTCGTTTCTCATAGCTCCGTATTTTTTTGCTTAATCCCACAGAATAGGCAAGATGGTATAAAAATCTTTTTTGGATCCTCTCTAACCTAAGACTATGTGTTGCATAGTGGGGACGCCATACAACTGCGCAGTATTCCAAAACAGTACGAACGAGACAGTTAAAAAGATAAATCTTAGTTTTAGGCTTGTGAAAACATTTAGCATTACGTAACACAAAACCGAGTGCCTTTGAAGCTTTTTTAACAATGTTGTCCATGTGAGGAATAAAAGTTAATTTACGATCCAGAAGGACACCCAAATCTCTGATCACATCAACTTTACTGAGGTACGTACCATTCATACTGTAACTAAAATCAATAAAGTTAGCCTTGCGAGTAAACGTAATTTGGGAACATTTTTCTACATTAAGTTGCATATTATTATACATATTTAGGGGTGGAGGGGGGGGAGGAACTGGGTGTAAATTTCACTCATCCTCTATAGATAAGGGAGGATCCTTCGACCAGACGGGTGTTGTGTCTGGCGGGCAACTGCTCGACGATTGATGTCGGACTCTTGTACCAGTAATCGTGATTTTGACCGTGATTTCGTGGTATCCCTAGGGATTTCGTGAAATCCCTGTTTTCCTCATTTTCCTGCGACATATATATGTCCATCGCGCGGTAAACTCTAATTGCGCGATACAGGACCTTTGTGTGACGTCAGGTCTTTGATGCATATTTCGCATGTGGCGATGTAGATAACCACACATGTATCAAATACATTTTATTTATAGCCATTTTCCGAGTGAGAGATCAGTCCGTCATTACTAGCAGTACAATTATAATTTAGTACGAGCACGCCAATAACATCCGCTCACAACATAATGGTCGCACGCGATTTTTTTTGTATATTTGTTATTGCATCCTGTTATAATAATTTGCTTGTGGACACCGGATTTTGAAGCCTTTTTTTGTGCTTTCGGGTAGATATACTGTTATATTTATTTGTAAGACTGGTCGCAAGCGCCACTGTGCTCCGCTGAGCATAAGCTGCCATGATTTTATTTTCTCGATCCCGTGGAAATATCGGAATAAAAAGTATCCTACGTAATACTAATAATAATAATAGTCCTCCAGACCGTATTTTCGGCCACGGCGGCCAATCTCAACGGAGACTAGCCCTCGGCGCGGGAGATATTATAATGCACAAGTGTTTGCGCAGACACAAGTGCACTCTCTCTTCCCTCGTTCTCACAGTCCGATGGGACGGTAATCCGACACGACCGGCGTAGGACCAACGGCTTAACGTGCTTTCCGAGGTACGGGGGTATCATACCGCCAACTTCCAAACTCCGGGCTGTTACTACGAAATTCCTAATGGAAAAATCCAATAACACTTTGCCCGACCCGGGAATCGAACCCAGGACCCCACGCTCTGCAGTCGCGCTTGCGACCACGAGACCAACGGGGCAGTTAATACTAATAACCCAGCACGCGTAGTATGACAACCATAGAAACGGGTTTTGTTGACGGAAGAATAGACAAAATGACAGATTGTGATAGTTTACTTGTTGTCTATTCTTCCGTCGACAAAGCCGTTTCTATTGTGGTCTTGCTAAGCGGGACATGGTCTACCCATGTGCCTCATTTCATCTAAATCCGTTCAGCCGTTTTAGCGTTAAAGTGTAATAAAAAAACAAACTCACTTTTCCATTTACCTATAATATTAAGTTAGGGTAAGGCCCATTTCTGCCATTTCTTGCGGGTTAGTCCGAAAGGGATACCGGGACCTTGGCAACAGGCAACTGAAGGAACACGGGTGGGTTTTAGTCAGTAAAAGTCTGACACGCCCTTCCGCTCCACCCAGAGCGGGAGAAGTCATTGGATGATTTTACAACCTCAAAAAAAAAAAAGCGTAAGGCCCATTGTCGGAAATCCCAGGAGGATTCTGGTTTATTTACTATAGTTAGGTTTATTTACAACTATAGTAAGGACCGATGCCTACCACGGTTGTGGGAAAGTCCGAAAGGGATACCGGGGCCCTTGGCAACAGGCAGGAAGGAACACGGGTGGGTTTTAGTCAGTAAAAGTCTGACACGCCCGCTCCGCCCCGAGCGGGAGAAGTCATTTGATGATATCCCACCCCCAAAAAAAAAAGGATAGGGCCCATTACAGATAATTAACTATTAATCAACGAAGACATTGCCACACCCCGACACACGTCTGGCACACGCGAGCCTACCACGACGTGACTGTATCAAAGTCTCCTAACTATCACAGGTCACAACATGTCATCCGAGAGAGAGCCTTATCGCACCATTGTATTACCTATTAGTAATAGCATTGACATTATCGTCATTGCTGACACTTGAACTTGACAGTCAGATCGCTATCTAACCAGATGCTGCTGAATACCGTTATTCTTTATGGAGAGATCGCCGTTTTATTAAAGTTAGGATTCTACTAATATCAAAGTATTTATTTCAATTAAACCAATTACAGGCACTTTTGAATTGTCAAGGGGTCGGACTGTCATAAAGGCGAAGCTAGTTACAAGTGTAGTAGGGTCCTATGGAGAAGAACGATATTTTCAATCAAAATCATGTTCACAAACATAATGTATGGATCAACACCATTCAACCAACCATATTGACGGGAACTTAATGACCCAACCCACTCGCCCATGTGAGTCAGCGAGACATTTGAGTGAGCATGGCATACTCTCAGTCGCCAGGGCATATTCAAGTCAATGAAAAGACGTACCCAGTGAATGGCAGCTTAATAGTTAGTGGTAGTTAGTTGGTAGTAAGTCTTCCTAACCATTTTTGAGTCATGATACTTGAATAAAGATAATTCTATTTCTATTCTATTGTAGGTACAGATATAGTATCAACATAATCGGCCAATGGCACACCACTGCTGGATATAATAAGCCACTGTAGTCCATCCATGGTAATTCTTATCCATCCCTTTCCAGCCACCCTGCGGAGGACATTGATCCAACTAGCCTGAGGGCGTGTTATCAAGAATACGTGTACCCTACTGCTATCACTAACAAAAACTATTACAGTATTAGTTCTAGTATTCATCTTCTTCATCATCATTTCAGCCGAAAGACGTCCTCTGCTGATCATAGATCTCCTCCAAATGTCGCCACGACCGTTCCTGTGTTTCTCGCAACCAGCGGATTCCCGCGGCCTTCACCGCGGTTATCACCTGGTGATAAACCTTCCAGTAATTACTCTTTCCTAATTAGTAACTTAAGTAAATACTAATTAATTAGTGGTAATCTTTTCCCTGGCTTACATCTTGTATCTACGTCAAAACAGGTTTGTTTACTGTTGCGTCATGTGATATTCAAAGTCTAGTGGACTGTGGTGAGGTCACTTGCAGTCACTTGGAGAGGCCTATGCGCTGCAGTGAACTGCTATGACTGATGATGAAGAACACATGCTCTAGGTAAGTCAAAAAAAAAAAAGTCATTTATTCAAACTAAGCTGAGAATCAGCACTTTTCGGACTTTTAAGTGATAAGAATTCTTCAATCTGTGAATGTCAGAAGATCCCAGGAGACAGACTGTGTTGAAAAGGTTAATAAATAGGTAGTCTCTTCGTGTGAAATACTGGTATTCAGCTGCATCCGGTTAGACTGGAAGCCGGCCACAAAATAGTTGGGAAAAAGCAGGCAGATGATGAAATGATTGGCTCAGTCGTGAGGGTAAAACCGTTGTTATTCTTACTGTAAACTTATGGTTCAAAGACTTATTATTAATTAGTGTTAATCTTTAATCAAGCCACCGTTTGTACTTATGCGTCATGTGATATTCGTGAGGTCACTCCAGTACTTATCTCTGCATTGTTATGTGTTTGTTCATCGATTAATAACTTATGCTTGAATATGGTCTCCTATCAGAAACAAGTTCGCCCTAATGGTGATGGGTTCGAAGGCTCATATGGCTATATATCTTTAAAGACTGAGATATGTCACCATACTCACCATCACACATATCTTTTAGAACGTGAACGTGTTCCCTTGAACATCACAATCCATGCTCTGTGAAAACTTAGGTGAAGTGATCTGTCACTCCATCAGACTCTAGAGTTTGACACCTCACTTCACATAAGTTTTCACGTTGAGGTGTTTACAGAATAGATCGGCTGTAGTCAATAGATACATTGGTCCTACATTCCTGACGTTAGCTAGCGAGCGACTGACTATTAGATTACTCTGAGAAAAAATGTGTACCGTCTACTACCGCGCGCTGCGCCGTTACAAAAACTCGCGATGCAGTGACCATCTAGTCGTGCCGCACATTATCTCCGCACGATGCCTAAGTTACGTGTTTGTTCAGAATTAGACCTAATTATTAAAATAAGTAAATATTAATTATAAAGTGTTAATCTTTAGCCAAGCTAACGTTTTACGTCATTAAGTTTACTAACGCGTCATGCGATATTCAAAGTCTAGTGTACTATCATGAGGTCACTCCAGTACTTATCTGTGCATTGTTAAGTGTTTGTTCAGAATTTAATTGATTGTACTTGAATATTGTGTTTACTTGTTTAATTATGTCAATCGTGATAATGTATTGGTAAGAGGTTTATTGCACACAAGCTGTGTGCTTGATTGGATTTCTCATTAGCAAAACTTCCATACAAAGTTTCATCCCTTATTTAAGGAATCCCCCCTTCCCCTCCCTTTAGATAAACCTCCAACTGTCATTAACGAGACATATTTAATTGTTATCGGCCATTAGAAGGCCAATCGACAGTTGCGCGGTTAATCTATCATCAAAAATCCTTCCTTAGTGTAGGATTTTTTTAGCTAGACCCAGCGGTTTAGGCTCTGCGTTCTCTGCCAGTGAATGAACGAATGAATTTAAGACTTTATTGTTTGTGCAGTAATAGCTAAAAAGTATAGAATATTGAATTCTTGGCACAATTCAACTAGTACATATAGACCCAGAATTTTTATTTAGTATCTAACGCCGAAATTGTGGTAGGGGTCCCGCAAGGTACGGTTTTAGGTCCTGTACTATCTTTATCGTTGTGAATTGTGTTAAGTAAATTATTCCAGCTTCTTCTTTACAACCGACCGAACCCTTGAAAATCCAAAAGTGCCTATAATTGGTTTAATTGAAATAAATCCTTCCAGTTTGAGACATTTACCTACCGCGAGGTTTGGTTTGTAGCCTGTGTGGCGGCATTTACGTCGCCACATGCGAACTTCGCATCAAAGACCTGAAGTCGCATAAAATCCTGCATCGCGCAATTAGAGTTTACCGCGCGATGGACATATATACAAGACACAACGCCCGTCTAGCGTCTGGTCGGAGGATCTTCTCTTTTCATAGAGAATGAGTGAACTTTACACCCTGTTTTCGGTCTAGCTCTCATTCGCCAAGTGTGCAGAGAATAACGTGCGTTATGGAACTTCGTTTCAAAACCTTGACAGCAAATAGTTTGAAGCCTCGCATTGTTGTTACCAGTAACGTGTACCTATCTCTATTTTAAACTCGTATAAAAACTGGTTCTATTTTATCGACCGTAATTTATGAACGCGATCGACCCACGAACGAATCGAATGATTTCCATAGTTATGTAATCCTAGTAGTATTAGGTTTTTAGTGAAACGTGAGAATCGCGTATTAGGTTAGGTTCCTATGGAGAAGAACGAGCAAGAAACTCGGTCTACCTCTCCCAGACATACTATTTAACCCTGACTTTGAAAGTTCAATGCAATTATTATCGAGATAAGGACACTATCTTATCATTTCTTTACATATTGTAAAAGAATTTGTAAGACGTTTATAGAAAACAACAATAATTTTGTTACGCCGGGACTATATGACCAGTGAGCAGTGGTGGCCAAGTGGTAACGACCACGACTTACGAGTTGTAGGTCGCAGGTTCGAACCCTGACAGGCGCTTTACTTTGTGTAAATTATTTCATCGCCACTGCTCTCAAAACGGTGAAGGAGAATATCGTGAGGAAACCGGCATGTCCTAGAACCAAAAATTCGAAGATATGTGACATCTACCAACCCGCACTGGGCCCGCGTGGTAGATTACGGCCCACTCCCTTTCACAGAGAGGAGGCCTGTGTCCCAGCAGTGGGAACATTATAGGCTGATTATGCTTATATGACATGGTCACTATATGTTCTATCAGTGCGTCGGGGCACACTGATAGAACATTATGTATAGTGACCATAATAGTGATGTTCTTCAAAGAGGGCAGTTGTGCCTTAGCATCAGTAGGTATCGATGAGCACAATTTTGTTTTGTCTTTATTTAATAATCCTCATTGATATTAGTATGTCATCAATGACAAAACATAGCGTAACATACTATTATTAAAACCTTGACCTATGTTTTACAAATAAATAATTCTTATTCAGCTCACTTCACCTAAGTTTGCAACTGCACTTGCCCGCTGCCGTTGGCAATGCCATTCGCTTATATATAGCTGATTTGTTGATTTTGTTACGATCGCGAACCACATTTTAAACAACATACAACCTGATACTGACCTGCAAAATTCAAAAAATCGTTAAAAAAATTGAATTTCGCGGGCTACCTTATAGCTTTCGCCTTAAAGCTTTTCAGAAATCAGCAAGTACCATTCTGACTCATGATTTCAGTACATAACAGACAAAAATACATTTCTTTGTGCTTTAGTACATCGGCCTTCATTAACGAGTGTATGTGAACACTTCTATTAGCGCCTTTGAAGATGTTTAGCCAACAATACGGTGTTAAATTTAGTGTAGTCATTAGATTTAGTGCGTGGAAGTGTTTGTTGTTTTTTGTGTCGGTATGTTTGGCATAAGAAAAGGTTGTGGTGGGAAAACGAAGACATTTAAAAAAAAAAACAACCGACTTCCAAAAAAACCATTAAAAAGTGAAAAATAACTTAATTTCGGAAGTCTGTGGCAAAACGAAAATTTAAAAACTTTTTACAAAAAAAAAAAACAACCGACTTCCAAAATTAAGTTATTTTTCACTTTTTTGGTGTTTTCTTGGAAGTTGGTTGTTTTTTTTGTAAAAAGTTTTTATATCCTGATCTATTACGGTGCTCTTACACGAGCCACTAAATTGCGAAATTCTTGCCAATTTCTATACAATCTTGGAATTGCTGTAAATAAATGCAGAAATAGATATAGTTGAAGAAACTGTTTCACATCAAGGAGTAATATTCTCTAATACTTACAAAAGACTATGATCTGGAGATAGATTCCATTGTCTATTCTAACACCCAGGAGGATTACTAAGGATATTTTCGTAACCTAGACGATACATAAAATTATAGCATCAACTGATTAGTATTCAACACAAGTTGGAATACTCAACTGGCGGAAATGGATAACTATTGCATGGCGAATGAGCAGGCAATTTTGTTTGTGCCGTGCTAAAATGATAGTTAGACAAAATCGGTTAGGTATTTTAACTAATTCAGTTAAAGGGAGCCTTTCCACCAGAGATATTCTATGCTACGTGGCTATGGATGCGTTGAATATCTACCAATGATATTCATTGGTCCCATATTGGTCCACATAGCCAATGAATATGATTGCTGGTTATCAAACGCATTCATAGCAACGTAGCATAGCACATCTCGTAGCGTAGTGTTGGGGCCTACCCTTAAGCTCGTTGACATCCATCCGCCTAGCCTTGTTGGGGGTCGGCTTCCAGTCTAACCAGCTGCAGCTGAATACCAGTATTTTACATAGAGCGACTGCCTATCCGGCATCCACAACGCAGTTACTGGGTAACACGATACCCCTTGGTAAGAATGGTTGTCAGACTTTCGGGCTTCTGACGACCCGTAACGACTGTCAAAGATCTACGAATGACAGCCGGGACCAACGGCTTAACGTGCTTTACGAGTGACGATGTCTCTATGTGTTATGATGTGTATCTTGGTCTCTGACCACAGATTAAAAATGTACTCTGTGCCACAGACTAAGTAGCCTTCGAATACGAGGCTTTTGGGTAAATGTAAATGACATTCTGTTATTTTGTAATGTGTGCGTTTAGTTTGTGCAACATAAACAATTGTTCTTTCTTTTCTTTCTTTATAGATGGCCACCTATTACGTATTTTTAATCGACTTCTAAAAAGGAGGAGTATGTATTTTTTTTCTGTTTTTCATCGATATTTTAGCGAATTGTGAACCGATGTTAAAAAATCTTTTTTAGTTCGAAAGGGTATACTCCTGAGGTCCCATATAAATTTTATTAACTTTGCTTGCGTAGGGTTTGAGTTAGCTTCAATAATACGTATTTTTCCCACTTAGTATGATGTTTTATGTGACTCCGTCACTGTTATTTACATAGCAGGTGGTATTCCAATTTGTGTGGGGTGGGTAACACAACTAAAAAGTGAAAAATAAAAACTTTTTACAAAACAAAAACAACCGACTTCCAAAAAAACACAAAAATGTGAAAAATTAATTTTATTTCGGAAGTCGGTGTCATTGGTTTTCAATTTTCGTTTTTTGCCACCGACTTCCAGTTACAGAACAGCATTACTATTGTGTACTTTTCACAAAATATTGACACACAGATCTCTCAAAAGGAAAATTACCTATGAAGATAAAAGTTTTATAAATAAAATACCCAAAATAGTTATCTATACTAATATATTAATGCTGAAGAGTTTGTTTGTTTGAACTCGCTAATTACTGGAAGGTAGTTCCAGCGATTAGCGAGTCGGATTTGAAACAATAATCTGCTGTTACCTATATTTTGACGAACTATGCGAACATATGTAGGGAACAGCTGATTATTTTAAAGTGAAAACTTCTTTAGGCGCGTTGAGCACTTTTTGGGTGAACAAAAATCATTGAACTCGCGTCATCGTCACGCTTGAAGTGATTTGTTTTTTTAGCGCCATCTACCGTCTACCGTTTGATATACGTTGAGGTTACGCATTGTTGCTTAGTGTTCACTTCAGTTGGCAGTCCCCAACCGCATGTTTTTTTCGCTATTTTATTTTTGGTCCCATAGTCCGAGTTGTTCATAATGATAAGTACAATAACCCCTTAAGAGGATGAATTCAATTTCACCGTTTATACGAATTCCAGGAGAACGCAGCCGCGGGCAGAAGCTACAACTCGGCCTGCTGCCGTTATGATAAATTTCTTGAATATAGAAAGTCAAAGTCAAATAATTTATTTCAAGTAGGCACATTAAAGGCACTTTTGAACGTAACGTGAAAGTAGAAACAAAAGTCAATGAACGTGATTTAAATTAATTACAATTATTATCAATGTCGGCGTAACGAAATAGAGCACGAGATAAGACAAGCTGAAATGAAAATATTGAATTGTAGTCATAAAAAAACTTTTTACAACAAAAAAAACAACCGACTTCCAAAAAAAACACTAAAAAAGTGATAAATAACTTTAACCTAGGAAGTCGGTGGCAAAAAACGAAAATTCAAAAACAAAGACGCCAACTTCCGAAATTAAAGTTATTTTTCCCTTTTTTTATTTCTCGCTTTTTAGTAGGTTCAAAAGTAAAGTAAACGAAGCAAAAGGAGTATGAAGTAAATAGCAGGAGGCGATCTGTAGTTTCTGCCTACCCCCATGGGAAGAAGGCATGAGTTTTATGTATATCCTACTAGCAGCGCCCCGCGGTTTCACCCGCGTAAGTCTCGTGGGAATATCGGGATAAAAAGTATCCTATGTGTTAATCCAGGTTATAAACTATCTGTTTACCAAATTTCATCCAAATCCATTCAGTAGTTTTTACGTGAAAGAGTAACAACCATCCATCCATCCATCCATCCACACTTACAAACTTTCGCGTTTATAATATAGGATAGTAGGAAGTAGGATGTAATCGGTTCCAAAACTTTTTGATGAAAGTGTAAACAAACTGTTTTCAGATAAAATTCTTACGCGATCACTCATCACATTGTTGTTTGTTACGCTTTCCGCTAAACCGGCTGTACGGATTTAGATGAAATTTGGCACATGGGTAGACCATGGCCTGGAGAAGGACATAGGATACCTTTTATCCCAATATTCCCACGGTATCGAGACGAGCGCGGCTAGTAAATAATATTCAATCTTATATTTAATGTTAATCTAAATTTGTTAATGTATTTTTTATTTTTATTATAATTATACTAATAATAATAATTCTTAATTCTAATTATATATTCAGAGCATGTGTACTCAATAATGTGTAAGTTGTGGTTACCTGTAATTGAGTTTGCATTACAGGATATTTTATGTTTAAACTAGTTTTTATTATTGTAAAAGATAGTTGTAATGTATCTCGTTGGTAATCCTTAAATAAATAAAATAAAATAAATAAATAATACAAAAGCGCATAATTAGCTTTGTAAAATGGTAGTAGGTACTTCGCCTGAAGAAAAGTTTAACAAAAGGTACTAAATTAATAATTAATATGCATTGTAATGAAGAGCCAATGTTCGTGAATGAATTAACCTTGAGCTGAACAAGTGCACAGCACCAGACCGCGTCGAAATGTAAACAAAATTGCTTTTCATTATCATTTTTCAAAGAATTTTGTATTAACGAGAATATTGTGCGCAGTTTTGCATAATATGGCGTGTGTTACATCGCCAGTCTTTGCTTCAGACTCAGAATTTTATTTGATATGAACGTAGGTATGTACAGGTTTAAGACGTTATACATAAATTATTGAGATCGGATCAGCTACAGTCGGCTACGGCGACTAAGGCGAAGCCAAAAGAAAGGGTTCTCTTTTTAGCAGTCTATACAGGATGTAAGGGTAAACACTCTTGTCATTCAAACCATGGGTAGTTGACTTAAATATAAAAATAAATGACCGAACACTACAAAAAAAAAACGTTATTTTCATTAAAAGATTTTAAAAAGTTTCTATCTGACACCGTGCTTGCTAGCGAAACAGCTGACTGACTAAGGGAGGGGTCGCGCTCGCTGCCAGTCAGGTCACATCCCGTACCCACCGCCCGTGTTGAGACGCAAGTTCGTTGCCCTAGCGCATAGGGCAACGAACTTGCGTCTCTTGTGGTAAAATTTAGATCTAAAAATATTAAAAAAAAAGTTGTAATTTTCCATTGATTTTGCGTTCTATAAATGAAACCAAACCACTGGTTGCAAGGATAACGGTGTTTACCCTAACACCCTGTATAGTATGTTATCTAACGAAGGGCGAATAGCGTCTATACATGCTAAAAAAATATTACCAGATAAAAAAAAAATGTTTTTTTACAGTAAAATATTCATAGAAAATATTACTTAAAATTGATACAGAAAAGAAACACTGTACACGCACATTTGTCAAACTTGTCTTTCTACGTTGAAATACCAGTGTGCGTGTACACATGTTTCTTTTACGTATCAATTTAATAGTTTTGTGAATATTTCAATATTTTCAATTTTTATAATATAATTATTGAAATACTCACAAAACATAAAAAAAAAATTAAAACTTCAAATTAAAAAAAAAAATGTTCGTTACGTTATATTTTTTTTATGTACGCTATACTATTGCTGGTTAACGGGAACGCCTTTTGTTCATACTGTATTTGTATTTACGTAGGTTCCACCGTAGCGCCTTAAGGGCGCACCCTACCTCAGATTTTATCCCGCTCGCACCATACGACTCGCGAACTGCTTGAGAACGAGACGGAGTGGGGCGCTAGCAGCTCTAAAGCGTCGAAAATTGCTTTTTACGGTGAAAATAATGGTAATTTAAAACAAATGACACACATAAGACCTGGTTTATAGTTAGTTCAGTTATCATGCAAAGTTTCATGATCTAATTTGAAGTATTTTTTTGAATACCACCGATTTATAATTCTGTGCAGAGGTAACTTTGGAATTTTTTTCTATCGAGTTTTCTATTTTATGTAATCGTGTTTTCGCCTCACATAAGACCTAGCATCAATCCTCAACTTTAACATATATTTATTTCAAAATTAATGCTGCAGTATTTTCGGTATAACAGAGGATCATGCTAAGCAATTTGTGATTGGGTGCGCCCTTAACTACTCATTATATACGCTACATTTTATACAATATTGATTTAATTGTATTTTTTTTATAGTACAGAAGAGTGATGCTAAAATAAAAAGTTTAGGTACGTAGGCCTTGTCTGTCAAATGGTAATGTCAGAGGATGAAAATCAGTTAGATTTTCATCCTCTGACATTACCAGCACAATTCATAAACCTACAAGGACTAACTCTGTAAAAACGGTATCATTGCACTGTC
Organism: Lithophane semibrunnea; assembly: GCA_947363905.1. Lineage (NCBI taxonomy): Eukaryota > Metazoa > Arthropoda > Insecta > Lepidoptera > Noctuidae > Lithophane > Lithophane semibrunnea. Next base: position 9,024,347 of record OX376215.1, read on the forward strand.
TGCGAGGACCGGTCATAATTCTGATCTGATATTTAAGGCTCCCGCAGACAAGCGCGACGTGAATCCAGTAGAACAATTTCCATTCAATTTTTATATAAATTGTTCCACCTGAGTCGTGTCGCGGCTGTCTGCGGGAACCTTTATAACAGGCGGCTGAGCAGCTGATAAGAAGTGATTGCAGGCTATTTGTGTCTGAGCATACAATATAATGATTTGATGTTCAAATAATGTTATAATTATAATCGGTACTATACGGGACCTATGTGATAATGGGTTCATTATTGTATAACTCTTAGGCGTATTTTATTTTGCCTTGAATAAATGTATGTATGGTATGTGATAATGGGTTTATTATTTATTTATATATACTTTATTGTACACCACAAAAATAAATACCAAAAAAAACAAACTACAAAATAAACAAAAAAAAATTAAAGCAACAGTATTAATTTTTTTTTTTAAGTCCTTTGCGGGGCCAAAAAAGGCCCTATTATAAATAAATGGCGCAAGGCTTTGAAAATACTTTTATCACTTCTGGAAAACCAACAGTTGATTTGATTATTTTATCAAAACCAACAAAATTGTTAATAAAAAAGATAAGTAATATCTTTGGTTTAGAATATTAGCATAGCAATTAATAATATTGAATAATTTTTATTAAATAAAACTACATCAATTATTTATTATTTGCCACAAAAGCATAATTATCACGTAGATAGGTACTTAGAACGTTTTCCTGCTTAGAAGCGTTATTAGTTTTATAAGTAAACAATTTAATTAATTAACTGTAAAAAAAAACATTATCAACGCGTATTTCACTTTAGAAAATTATGAACATTTCATATATGATTAATTGTATTCAACTAGCCCTTAGCTTCAGTTTAATAACTATCGGTACGTACCTACCAAGTTGGTTTGTTTATTGATATCCCATCCTAACTAATATTATAAATGCGAAAGTGAGTTAGTTTGTTTGGAACGCTTTCACGCTAAAACGGCTGAACGGATTTGGATGAAATTTGGCACATGGGTACACCATGACCTGGGTTAGGACTTTTACTTTTATCCCGATATTTCCAAGGGAGCGAGGCCGGGTGAGCCGGGCGTAGCTAGTAAAAGTAATAAGTACAGTATAATGTAGGTACCTATTATTAGTTCATAGAAAACATTGAATACACGTTTTCCATAAACTAATCAGTTATTTAAAGTAGTTACATAAAGTTATTTTTCACATTTCAATGTTAAAAAAAAAAAAACCGACTTCCAAAAACAAAACACTGAAAAGTGAAAAATAACGATAAAGTTATTTTTCAGTTTTATGTGTTTTATTTTTGGAAGTCGGTTGTTTTTTTTTTGTTGCAAAAAGTTTTTATTAATAAAGAGGACCACAGTAGCAGATGTAACCCATTTGAATATTAAACGGAGCCAAATTGAGAAAAACCGGTTTCGAAAATAAAACTATTTTCATATCTGTCATCTGTCTAATGTCTAAATCCACGTGTATCAAAAATTATTTGTTTATGAATCAATATTATCAATATATCCATCATTTGACCTTGGAAATTTGCCAAAAGATGAAACAGGTGCGAGTCGGACTCGTACACGAAAGGTTCCTTACAATATTAAACAAAAAAAGAAACTTTACTAAAAAAATAATGCCGAAGAAAACACGTTCCTTGTATGGGGACTATTTGATGTTATAGCGGCAATAGTAGTAAACACTCTGTGTAAAATTTCAAGTGTCTACCTATTACGGTTAAAATAATTACAGTTCTGTGAAAGACGGACGGACAGCGGAGCCTTAGTAATAGGGTCCCGTTGGCTGGCACACTATGGGTACGGAACCCTAAAAAAATACTATACACAAACGACTACTTTCGATTTCCGTTGAAGTCAATACACTAAAATATAAACAAAGGATTATTTACCAAGTTCATCCACCGAGACAGAGCTCAGCGGCTCCATAGCCATCATTAACCACAATAAACCACAAACACAGTCACAAAACAAAGGAAATAAATTCAACAAAAAAAAAACACTTGAAAATATCAACTGCGTAAAAAGGCACTGAAAATTCCGAGCGAGGCGACCGTCCACCTTGACGGTCTGCGCGGTACTGATGTTAAAATTCGAATTGAGAACGCGTGGACTGGTGAGTAAACAAAGCAATGTTGCGTCGGCGCACACGTTGACACACAATAGTCTGATAGTCACAGAAGGTTTGCTTTACGGAAAGTTATAGCTCTGACGTATTGTAAGACGTAGGGAAACAAAAATATATTTGATGCACAAGCTGCAGCGACTCGTGCAAGTTGGGATACGATGACAAATGCATAAAGAAAGCAGTCTTTCTTTCCATCTCATTGTTACCGTAATAATTTTAACATAACATAACGCATGTTCCACCGAATGGTAAGGAAGAGGTATTGATTGATACACAAAATTGTAACGACTGACAAATCCAGTGAGCCAGCATGGGGCTGTCTCACCTATAACACAATACACTCAGCAGGCGTAGCATGAGCACCGTTTTGTCGACGGAAGAGTAGACAAAAATTACGTTTCCAACAGGCGTAGCATGGCGCTTTCTATGTCTACGAAGAATAGACATAGCTTTTTCTATACAAAGTGACAATTCGTTTCTTCATTTTTGACATCCCGGTAGAAATCTTTCTACAATCTGTAATTTTGTCTTTCATTTCTAACGATCCTTGTCTAGGTCTTTTTATACGTAGACTATTTCGGAAGAAAGTTTTCTATCCTTACTGTCAAAATCACAGTGACAACCGATATATCCTATGATAAAACAAAGAATTCTGAGTCGAATTATCTAAAAGAGTAAATTTCGTAAAAAGTGCAGTTGACTCTTTCTATTTTGCTGCCGTCTCGTACTGTCGTGTCTGTGGGAATATCGGGATAAAAAGTATCCTATGTGTTAATCCAGGTTATAAACTATCTGTTTGCCAAATTTCATCCAAATCCATTCAGTAGTTTTTACGTGAAAGAGTAACAAACATTCATCCATCCATCCATCACTCCATCCATCCATACTTACAAACTTTCGCTTTTATAATATTAGTTAGATAATTAGAAGTTAGATAATTTAGATTATAATATTATTTAGATATAGATAGTCTTCTGAATCTTCTTATTTCACAATATTATTACTAATAAGTCATTGTTCTTTGTAGAAGCTACTCGATAATGATAATGACACGACATTTTAATAATCTGTTTCTCAATTTACCCGCTGCAACGTGTTTTCTATTATTATTGATGTTGTTGGTAAAGGAATAAATAAGAGTTCGCGACTTCCTCTGCGTATCCATACTACATACTTATATTATAAATTCGAAAGTAACTCTGTCTGTCTGTATGTTACCTTTTCACGCCTAAACCACTGAACGGATTTCAACAAAATTTGGCGAGGAGATAGATGGCATCCCGGGGGGCTACTTTTTGATTAAAAATAATCCTTTAGGGGGTGATATAGGGGATGATTTGTATGAGATTCCCTTTTAGACTAGACTTTGATTTGCATTTCTTAAGTATCCCGGTAGTACGTTCTCGTGGGACGATATCCGACATCCACGCGGGCGAAGCCCTAGTAATTCATATTTTATTAATACAAATATCCTGGGTGAAAGTAGCCTATGTCCTGTTCCAAGTCCCAGGCTACCTATCTGGCAAATTTCATAACAATATGGATATAGATTCTTGCCGTCAATTTCTTCTTGAGATTGGAAGTTGGCGGTGTGATACCCCCGTGCCTCGGAAAGCACGTTAAGCCGTTGGTCCTGCGCCTGATCTCTCTCCAGTCGTGTCGGATTACCATCCCATCGGACTAGAGAGAGAAGAGAGAGTGCAACTGTTAGGAGTGAGGCGTATTTATCGTCACAGATAGAAATCACAGATATTAAAAAATAGCAGATAGCAATTGCTCCTAACGATAAAAAATATCTGTCACTTAAAATCACAGATCCTCAAGACTGTTACAGTTAAAACTTCGGATACGACTTTCGACTTTACGTAAAAGAAATAAAGAGGATATTCAATTGAGTTAATACGTATTTATCGTCTGTACAAAAATCACAGGCTGTGATTTTATAACAGATAGATACGATTTTCGACTTTAAATCAAAAGAAATAAAGATGATATTCGATTGAGATACGTATTTATCGTCCGTACCACAGGCTGTGATTTAATAACAGATATTCGGATCTGTTATTTTTTTGTCACAGTCACAGTGATCACAGATATCGTGTTTCACCTGTTACAACCCATCTCTAGCACCTGTGTATGCGCACACACTTGTGCAATATAATATCTCCCGCGTCAAAGGCTAGTCTGCGTTGAGAATGCGCCGAAATATGGTGCGGAGGACTATATTTCAACAATGTCAATACCAATAAGTCATTGTTCTTTGTAGAAGCTTCTCGATAATGACACGACATTCTACAATAATCTGTTTCTAAATTTAGCCGCTGCAATGTGTTTCCTTGTTTATGTGATGTTGTTCGTAAAGTAATCAGAGGAGCTCGTGGCTAAGGAGGAGCTCGTGGTTAAGTAATAACAGCCGCACGGGTCGTCAGAAGCTCGAAAGTCTGATAACCAGTCTTACCAAGGGGTATCGTATTACCCAGTTACTGGGTTGTGGACGTCAGATAGGCATGTAATATACTGGTATTCAGCTGCAAAGTCAAAGTCAAAGTCAAATAATTTATTTCAAATAGGCACATACAGAATGTAAGGGTAAACACTCTTGTCATTCAAACCATGGGTAGTTGACTTAAATATAAAAATAAATGACCAAAACACAACAAAAACAAAAACGTTATTTTCATTAAAAAAAATTAAAAAGTTTCTATCTGACACCGTGCTTGCTAGCGTAACAGCTGACTGACTAAGGGAGGGATCGCGCTCGCTGCCGGTCAGGTCACATCTCGTACCCCCCGCCCGTCTTGAGACGCAAGTTCGTTGCCCTAGCGCATAAGGCAACGAACTTGCGTCTCTTGTGGCAAAATTTAGAACTAAAAAAATTAAAAAAAAAAATGTAATTTTCCATTGATTTTACATTCTATAAATGAAACCAAACCACTGGTTGCAAGTATAACGGTGTTTACCCTAACACCCTGTATATGGCACTTTTGAACGTCAAACAAAGAAATAGAATTGATTCTAGTTGCCCCTTCCAAAAGGTAGTTTTCGCATGGAGAAGAATGGGCAAGAAACTCCACCGTTACTCTTTTAAAAATGTTTTACAATATTTTGTATACATTAATTATATAATTATATGTGAAGACGATGCACCTACAATAAGATTACTGTACTACAAAAGGTAAAAAGAATTATAAATGGAGCAATAATTAATAAATTAATTACCAGATACATGGTGCTCACATATTTACAAAGATTGTAAAAGTATACGATATTACAATAGTCCTAACATTGTTACAAGTAGTACTAATAAGTCAGTGCGTGAGTTTAAGTAATGACAGAGTGTAAAAGTCTATGACATACAAATAATAAATAAAAAACTAAATTAGCTATCAGTTTGATTTTGTCCAGACACTAAATCGTCCTATGGAGCAAGACCAGCATGTTTCCAAGCATTCTTATCTTGGATATAATCCTCTAATTTGTAATAAGCTTGTTTACAAAGTGTACTTTTTATATGAGTTTTAAATTTTCTTTCATTTAATTGGTTAGACTGGAAGCCGATCCCAACATAGTTGGGAAAAGGCTAGGAAGATGATGATGTTGGTAAAGTGATCACTAAATATTATAAAACGAAAGTCCTCCGCCGCGTCTGTCTGTTCGCGATAAACTTAAAAACTACTGCACAGATTTTCATGCTGTTTGCACCAATGGATAGAGTGGTTCTCGAGGAAGATTTTAGTATATAATAACCGACATCCACGCGGGCGGAGCCGCGGGCATCAGGTAGTATTAAATAAAGAAGGAAGGAATGAATAGAATATTTTATAAGGTTTATGATTTTTAGATACGATTTTCTCATCGAAATTTTCTCAGGTAGCCTTGAGGGATGAGTTTCCAAAAAAATTGCCATGGTGAAAGGTAAATTAGCAAAGTACTATATTTTTTAAAAAAATTCGCGGCTCTTTTTTTCAGAGAGCTATTTTCCGGGTTTATTACATGAGGCGCGGGCGGCAGTCGTTTAGCGGGTGTCTACAAGTCATAACTTATGACCTCTGTAGAAAATTAGCTAATTTATAATGAAATTAGGTTAATTTTGGTACTAAAAACGTATTTTTTTTTTTTTGTACGTTTTCATATAAACACAAAAAATATATGTTTTTTAAATTAAGCAGCAAGTATTGCTATTCAAAAATAGCAATAATTGCTGGTTAATTAAAAAAAAAAAAAAATTGTAAAAAAGAAATAATTACTTTTTGTTAATAATAATGCGGTACTTATGCGCCCCTTTTCAGAACGGACAGTGTTTTTGTTGCTGTTTAGGGAACTCTTGTACAAAATTTCATGCTTCTAGAGCCAGCGGTTTACAATGTGCGTTGTCTGCCAGTGATTTTAAGATTAATGGACTTGCCTTCTGTTTCTTCTTATGACACAATTTTATTACCAACAAGTCATTGTTCTAATAATCTGTGAGTCTAAATTTAGCCGGCTACAACTTGTTTACATTTGTATGTTGTTGGAAAAACCCGTCTACTGAAAAATCACGCTCTAAAAAGTATGAAACAAGAAAATATTTTCATCTGAAATTGTTATGTACTAAATATTCAATATTTATCGCAGCTTACACGAATTTTTCAACATGCTTGCTAGTAAAGTGGCTCTTATTGAATCGCTTTTAGATTCATAATGCGGTGTATTCAACCTGCTTGCTTTTTACTTTACGCACGTGTGGCGCACTAGTGCGGTAATGTGCGCCACAGATTACTATTTACTAGTCGGAGTAGCAAAAAGGGGCAAAAACCGAACATTGAAAACTAACACCGACTTCCGAAATTAAAGTTTTTTTTTCTCTTTTTAGTGTTTTTTTTTTAAGTCGGTTGGTTTTTTTTGTAAAAAGTTTTTTCCTTCGCCGTATAGAGAGCAGTGGTGCATTTCTTGAATCAAACCTGACTTGGATACATTTTGAATATCCTTGAATCAGATCATAACCTTATTTGTCCTCGCGTCCTCACAAGTCCCCAGACATACCTGGGTGTAAAGGAAGCGACTATTATTTTCTGCCTGCAAACATATAAACAATCAGTTTAACGGAGACAGTGACCGATCGAGGTCAATTTCGCGAATTGTATGGCCAAAATAACAAGGCAGTCGACCGGGAGACGAGGACTTGGTCACGTAGGCTGAGAGTGCAACGCTTCATATCTGAAGAGGTCTGGTTAGGTCGTTAAAAGTTACGGCTTACTTACAACGGCTGTTATACAGCGTCTGCAATTTACCAGCGAATGACGTCACTGAAAGTTATTTATAAAACATTTTCAAAAAAAAAAAAACTAAAATGTGAAAAATAACTTTAATTTCGGAAGTCGGTGTCTTTACTTTTCAATTTTCGTTTGTTGCCACCGACTTCCGAAATTAAAGTAACTTGTCACTTTTTTGTGTTTTTTTTTAAGTCGGTTGTTTTTTTTGTAAATAGTTTTTTTTTTTTTTCACTTTTCGGTTGTGGTCCCTACCCCACACAAATTCGAATATTACCTGCTATGTTAATAACAGTGACGGAGTCCCATATAACATCGTCCACATATACTAAGTGAGAAAAATACGTAATATTGAAATTAACTCAAAAACTACGCGCGCAAAGTTAATAAAATTTATATGGGACCACCTCTGAAACATGACCTACCACACATGTCCTCTTTTTTGAAAAAAATGACACATTGTTGTTGTTAAGACATTTCACTTTTTTATGTTTTTTTTTTGTTTTACGATCTGTTGCCAAATAAATATTATTCATTCTATCTTTTTATAACTAACGGCCGAAATCCTAACCAATATTATAAATGCGAAAGAGAGTTTTTTTTGTTACGCTTTCATGCTAAAACGGCTGTACGGATTTGGATGAAATTTGGCACAGAGGTAGACCATGACCTGGAATAGGACATAGGATACTTTTTATCCCGATATTCCCACGGTGTCGAGACTTACGCGGGTCAAACCGCGGGTCGCAGCTAGTCACAGTATAATTGTTGGAGCCATCCGTAACCGCACAGGATATACGCCTGTATCAATGTGTGATGTAACTTTGAAAAGAGAAGTTTCTTTTAATCAGCGCCATTATTTATAGAAAAACCCACAAAACCATTGTGTGTGGCCATTTAGATGATAACGACTAAATGGCCACAAAAGAGTTCTGAAACTCATTCATCATGAAACGCAAAGATATTTATTTTATCAATTTTATGAGATCACGTCACTGATGAAATATCTTCTAATCTGTTGGTCGTATATAATGAAGATATTATATACAAATTTTATTTACTCAAACAAAGGATTGTACAACTGTGTTATAAACATGTTTATACACGTTTTACTAAATAGGTGAGCACTGCTCTCTTGGCTAGGTTATGAAAACCTGTAACCCGTAAAGGAGCTAAAAATAAAAATAAACTTTCCACAATTTTAACCGGAATTGGATGAAAATTCTATTAAATCTGACATACGTGACAGTACTCTCGTCTCGGAGCTTCATCAGATAATCTAGCGCGGGCAGACCAATTACTATCGACCTGATTGGACCTAGCTACATTATTGTGTGAGGTGGTCTACGTGATATGAAACTCGTTCGATATATCCACGTTTGACTACCATCTGATGTTAATCGATGATGCATTTGATGATGACTTTCAAATTTACTGCTGTGGAGCAGTGGTCGCCCAATGGTAACGGCCGCGACTTACAACCAACTTCCAAAAAAATCTTTAAAAAAATCTAAAGTATTAAAAAAAAATGTACTCAAAATCAAAATATTTTATTTCACATAAACCTACATGGGCACTTATGAAACGTCAGAAGCTAGGTGCACGGTTCCAATTGGTCGTTTCCTATGGAGAAGAGCCGGCAAGAAACTCCATGGTTACTCTTTTAAAAATAATTGGCTTTTACAATACTTTCAAATTACAGTGTTGGTAGGCATGGGAGGACAATGTAGGCCTTTCAAAAAGTAAGTACCAGGTACTTAACAAAAATAGAAGAAGTTCAATAAATCTACAGTCCAATAAGCCTACAACGTTCTCAGTTCTCACATTCACAAAATAGAAAATAATCTATCTAAAAAGTAGTGTTAAATATGGTACCGTGGTTCGAAACCCTTTGCGAATCCGATTCGCATTTGGCCGCTTTTTCCATTACACAATATGTCAAACAATAGCAGAATATTAAAAAAGGCATTGCTTGTCCTATCAAATAATAAAACAATAGACCTTGGAAGAACAATCTTTACAAAACGGTCTGAAATGTTCAATGTATTCTATCTAAGTTTTCAATTGACCACTCATCGCTACTTTTGGCTTTGCATCACTTCTCCGAGTACAGGTGTCAGTGCACACTTACATGGCAGATACAGTCATAGCCCATAGATAAATAATGAAAACAGAACCCCGCAAACATTACTATAAATTACATCACCTAATTCCGGCTATTCCCATCAGAGATCAACTCCATACAAACTTGCATTTATAAATAAGTACTATTCGTGAACTCATTGACGTCAGTCATAGAAAGATCGTGTATTACACGTGGTCGCTAGATTGTTTGTACACACGAAGATATAACAAGCTATACGTTGCTAGTATAAGGAAGGAGCTCATGGCTAAGCAATAACAGCCGCACAAGTCGATCCATCAGGGGGCCTAGACAAAGTGACATTCTATCAGCGATAACGATGATGGAAAAGGCAAAAATGTATAGGACTGACATATGCTATCGAAAAGCTTATGGCAATACTGTTGAAAGTCGTTGTAGAAATACGAAACGCTTTGGAAGCGATTGTCACTTGTCTAGGCCCTCTGGTTAAGCTACGCTTACCGAGACTCCTCCGTGCCTCGGAAAGCACGTTTAGCCGTTGGTCCCGGCTGTCATTTGTAGATCTTTGAGAGTCGTTACGGGTCGTCAGAAGCTCGAAAGTCTGACCACCAGTCTTGCCAAGGGGTATCGTATTACCCAGTTACTGGGTTGTGGAGGTCAAATAGGCAGTCGCTCCATGTAAAATACTGGTATTCAGCTGCATCAGGTTAAACTGGAAGCCGACCCCAACCTAGTTGGGAAAAGGCTAAGAAATCAGAAAAACAGGCTGAAGAAAAATACGTTTAACTAAGTGGCGATCAATATAGAAAAGGCCAATGCCCAGCAGTGGATTGCCGTAAACAAATGACGTTGCTGATGAAAGCGACAGTGACTACGTGACAAACTACACAACGACATTCCCGGGAAAACATAAAAACACAGCGCACAGCATGCAATAAGCCCCCGTTTCAATAATGCGACGACGAAACGTATCAACCATACTGTCAAAGATAAAGACAAATGACCAACATAGTTGGGAAAAAGGCAGGCAGATGATATTCGTACGTGAATCTTGCACTAATAGGGCCACAGGCCAGAAAAAATACCCACTCGTTAAAAGCCAACAAAATAGTTCAAAAATCAATATTGTACTAACGACTAATGTCTTGGTATGTAAGGATCGTCACCCATCCACGGACCAAAAAGATCCACAAATTACAGCCGGAACGAACGACGTAACGTTATTTCCGAGGTACGGAGGGGTCTTGGTACGTAAAGATGGTCACACATCCGCGGCAAGGGTAGCTTAACCTGATCGATCCATCCGTGCGGCTGTTATTACTTAGCCATAAGTCCCTCAATCCCTCATAATGTTGCCAATATATGCAGCTGTTACCAGTATTTTATGAAGCGACTGCCTGTCTGACCTCCACAACCCAGTCAATGGGTACTGTTTGCCAAAAGTTAAAATGCCGTAATGCATGCACAAATGCTTTCTTTAGACCAAGACACCTGCGTTTGTCAATGGGATGTTCCCGTGTACCTTAAGAGGACATATGAAATGAAATGAAATGAAATTGTTTATTCCGTAAATAGGATATCGCAATCACTTTTACACGTCATATTATTAAAAAAATAAAATAAGCTAGATGAGGTCGGCGTTTCCTATCTGACTACTCTGAGAAGAAAGGCCGAAACAAACTCAGAGGTCGCAGTCTCTTTTAAGGTCCAGACATAATCTTGGTCAAGCCATATGAGGACCATGTAGATTAATGTCTGAAATGGTCTTTTGAGGAAAGAACCTCACAGATTTGAGTGGACCTGTCCAGTCAGTGCAAGCATTTGTCAGTAACCGAGGAGCTCAACTCAGAGCTGAAGGAGCTCAACGACTCGACGAACAATACCAAAAAAAGGACATTTGGGTAGGCCGCAGAAAGTACTCAAAACTGCCAGACCATCATTAAAACAGGGAAAGAGGAGCAAAAAATAAAAATGATCCACATAGTCCTCACATTCACAATAATCAAAACAAAATAATACTTTACAAAGTAATAATGTCATGTTGTATAAAGAATAATCAACAATGTCAATTTGTAGGTATATAAAACTGGTATAATTTAATGATTTTAGATACTAATTAAAATTAAAATGTCAAGTTCTAGGGTTTTTTCAAGGCTTAGCAGAGCGAGCAGCTCAATCCCATGCATTTCTGTCTTCTAAATAATCCGAAATTTTATAGTACCCTTTTTTACATAGTTTGGTTTTAATACTGCTTTTAAATCGTTTAATGGGTAAGTTTCTAATATCAATGGGAAGTTTGTTGTAAAAGCGTATACATTGACCCATGAACGAGTTGCCTACTCTGTGGAGACGAGTGCGATGTACAGCAAGATTGTGTTTATTCCCATAGGGTCGGTACCCTCTCCATACAAACGCTCTCGCCTGTTTTCTCTCTGGTTTATGACCTTAGGGCAATGATTTTTTACGGTTAAATAAATATCAACTAGTTATAGGCCCCTATGTTTTCCGTTTTGATGATACATTATCTGTAGAAGCACTAGAACCCTCAGAAAATTGCCTGTTTAGACCGCTGTCATCAGAGGCCTATTGTATAAATTTGACAACTAATAATGAAAAAAGAAAAACATAGGGGCACAGTAAATATCGTTCTTAATCAATTTATAAAATATCTTTATAATTGGTCCAATATTGGAGGAGGAAATAGACGAGAGTCGAACCTCGAATCATGACTTTTTGTATGGAGTTAAAACTTTTTACAAAAAAAAAAAACAACCGACTTAAAAAAAAACAGTAATAAAGAGAAAAATAACTTTAATTTCGGGTTGTTTTTTTTTTGTAAAAAGTTTTTATTTTTCACTTTTTAGTTGTGGTAATTACCCCACACAAATTCGTATGCCGTTATCTGCTATGTGACGGAGTCAATTAACATGTCATCAACATACGCAAAGTTGGAAAAATACTTAACTATCGAAGCTAACTCAAAAACTATGCAGGCAAAATTAACAAAATTTATATGGGACCACCTCTGAAGCATGACCTACCAAACAAAAAAAGAATCGTCAAAATCGATTCATAATTGGCGGAGTAATCGGGTAACATTAACACAAAAAAAAAACAACAAAAAAACTGACGAATTTAGAGCCTCCTCCTTTTTGAAGAAGTCGGTTAAAAAGACCGACCCTATTTCCTCTTAAAACCCACACAACAGCAAGAAATGTCTATGGTAACAATAACAAGTCTGGTCCACTGCACCGTTAACATAATTTCGAAGGACGCCGACCGGTTTTGGAGTACGTGACTCGGAAGATGTACTCAGTGCAGCCAACAGATGCTTTGGTAGTAGCAACGTAAACCGTGTGCACGATAACAACACGTTTTCGTGAAGTTCTGAGGCCCATTCAAAACATAAAATTGATTTTTATCGCCTTACAATTGTTTTATTGGTAATGAGCTGTTGTTAAGGCTGTACCCTACCTCAGATTTTATTTCGCTCGCACCATAGGACTAGTCGCGACCTGAGTGAGAGCGAGACGGAGTGGGACGCTAGCGGCTCGAAAGCCTCGAAAAGTTTAGGTTTATTTTGCCCATTTGAGCGAAACTTCAAATTTTCGCACAAATTCTGCTGTAACCAGGATATCCAACCCTGCAACGTGTTAAATCTGTCAGAAAATCCTTCCAACCCTTGGAAGACTCCTAAAATAAATTTAAAAATCCTATCTAAAAATACAGTAAAGGTAATAACTTCGAAGGACGCAAACCGGTTCCGCGGTAGCTACGTGACTCAAAGCGTGCTTTACAACCTACGTGCGTACGCGCATATCTTAGTTTTAATTATGAAAAAGAGGGAAATACGGGAGGGGAGCACCGTCGGGTGTTGTCTTGATGCGTGCGAGTTTATCGGACAAGTGGGAACTTGTACCAGTGTTATACATTTTTTGTTTGTACCCCGTCCGTTTGTATGTCACCCGACAATCCGACCACCAATTCTTACCAACGGGTATCGTGTTACTCAGTAAAACTGTGTTGTCGAGGTTAGATAGACAGTCGCTCCATGCAGCATACTGGGGTAGTATTATGAAGTACTAGCTGCGCCCCGCGGTTTCACCCGCGTAAGTCTCGATCCCGTGGAAATATCGGGATAAAAAGTATCCTATGTGTTAATCCAGGTTATAAACTATCTGTTTGCCAAATTTCATCCAAATCCATTCAGCCGTTTTTACGTGAAAGAGTAACAAACATCCATCCATCCATCCATACTTACAAACTTTCGCGTTTATATTATTAAGTTAGATTAGATTAATGCCATCATTATTCTACTGTGAAAACGGGATGGTGCTATCGGCCTTGTATAGCTCTGTCTCTCTCTAACACTGGAAAAATGGTGGCATTCATACTTCATAAAATGGCACCTGGTATGCAATCTGACCTCAATACAGGCTGGTAGGGACACCGACGCGCAAACTGTAACCATGAATTTAGCACATTATTCTAGAACCACCGTAGAAATGTTTCGTCCGTTATCAAAATGAAATCAGCAAGTGAGCAATGGATCAGTAACGGCACCGACTAACGAGTTTGTAGGCTCGAACCCAGACAGGCGCTTTACTTTGTGTACTTTATTTCATCACCACTGCTCTCAAAACGGTGAAGGAAAACATCGTGAGGAAACTGGTAACACCTGGATTAAAACATAGGATACTTTTTTATCCCGATATTATCACGGGATCGAGACTTATGCGGGTGAAACCGCTGGGCGCAACTAGTAATAAATAGTTTCTTGATAAAGGCTATATGAATTTGAATGCCATTGTCAAATTCAGTCAATTCAGGAGCTCGTGGCTAAGTAATAACAGCCGCACGGGTCGATCCGTCAGGTTAAGCTACGCTTGCCGGGGTTGGTCCGTGGATGGGTGACCATCTTTACATATCGAGACTCCTCCGTGCCTCGGAAAGCACGTTAAGCCGTTGGTCCCAGCTGTCATTCGTGGATCTTTGACAGTCGTTACGGGTCGTCAGAAGCCCTCTGACAACCAGTCTTACCAAGGGGTATCGTAATACCCAGTTACTGGGTTAAGGAGGTCAGATAGGCAGTCGCTCCATGTAAAATACTGGTATTCAGCTGCGTCCGGTTAGACTGGAAGCCGACCCCAATATAGTTGGGAAAAGGCTAGGCAGATTGATTTTGTCAAATTCAGTCAATTGTGCACACCGGTGTACACACGGCTACACATCAAGCTATACATTTCCAGTATAAGCTGACCTCGCATTGTACGGAAATCCTATACAATGCGAGATCAGCATAAACTGGAAATGTATAGCTTGATGTGTAGCCGTGTGTACATCTCCCGCCCGCACTGCAGCACTAAAGCGGAGCATCGTGGAGTACGTGTGCCAGAAGACGAGGAACGCGCCGAGGGTGCAGTTACTTGATTCGCGCCGGAACGTCAACGTCAAGGCGTTCGTCGTGCGTGTGCCGGACTGTTATCTGCCCCTCAACAGGGAAGAAGACTTTTGGCCCCAGGACGTGGTGTTCCGTCGCTTCCGCGGACAAGTTCCACAGGAAATTTTGTTTTAGAATATATCTATGTCTAGATTAAGGTATTTTTCTATGGGCCTGTGTCGCCTGAAATAAATGGTAATAAATAGATTGTCAAGCAACAACCTGACCAAGGATAATAGATAACTAGTTGGAAACAAGGACTTTTGGGATTACAGATAACCGCCACTAAGCCTTATCTCAGTAACTCCAAACATACCATTTGCATAGGCCCGTCACGCGACTGATAGTGCAGATAAAACTAACTCATTAGTAGTTAGTACAATATTGATTTTTGGACTATTGTGTTGGCTTGATAACGAGTGGTTAAGGTGGCTGGCCAGTGGCACTATTAGTGCAAGATTCACGTACGAATATCATCATCTGCCTGCCTTTTTCCCAACTATGTTGGTGTCGGCTTCCAGTCTAACCGAATGCAGCTGAATACCAGTATTTTACATGAAGCGACTGCCTATCTGACCTCCACAACTCAGTAACTGGGCAATACGATACCCCCTGGTAAGACTGGTTGTCAGACTTTCGGGCTTCTGACGACCCGTAACGACTGTCAAAGATCTACGAATGACAGCCGGGACCAACGGCTTAACGTGCTTTCCGAGGCACGGAGAAGTCTCGGTATGTAAAGATGGTTACCCATCCACAGACCAAACCCGGCAAGCATAGCTGAATCTGATGGATCGACCCGTGCGGCTGTTATTACTTAGCCACGAGCTCCTAATGATACCATATGGATATGGAGGTAACACCACAATAATTGCACAAACTACGCATTAACACTAAGTTGTGTAAGTAATTCGTATGGAACAGGTCGAAAGTCACAAGACAATGGACCAGCTATTTAATAGATTACTGAATAATAAGACAATAGCTAGAATAGTCAAGGTCTTGGACAGTTCATGTTCATTCATAAGTTTTTTATGTGTAACATATTTCCTTTCGCTTTTCTGCGATTTGTGGAAGTGATTTCGTGAAAAAGGACTGAAGTGTGTAACAGGAAACTGGGGAAGCGCGCGCTATTTGATTTGACCAATGAACGCGCGCGGTGCTAGAGTTGGCCATCAGATCGTACCAACCCATTTTCCGAGAGGTGGTAAATAGGATGATGATGAAGATGTCAGATTTTACACATCATATGCGACAACTGCAAGGCTCGCTCTCCTCGTCAATTTTACTTAAACATAACAACACGTCTGTATAATTTATATCCCCGATGATGAAGAAGAAGTAAAAGAAGATTAGATAGAAATAAAAATGATTTTGAAGGATTGCTGCCAAACTTCAGCTGCTCGAAGATTCATCATGAATCTGGACAGTAGTTTGTGGAGTTTACTTCTATCTACAGGGTGTAAGGGTAAACAGTATTGTCATTCAAACCATGGGTAGTTGACTAAAATATAAATTACCGAGTAACAACAAAAAAAAACGTTATTTTCACAAAGATTTTAAAAAGATTCTATGCGACACCGTGCTCGCTAGCGAAACAGCTGACTGTCTGAGAGAGGGCTCGCGCTCACGGCCGGTCAGGTCACCTTTCACGCCCCCCACCCGTGTTGAGACGCAAGTTGCATTAGCGCATAGGTGAAAGGGTGAAATACACTAGTGGTAAAAGGTAAATAAAAAACATTAAAAAAAAACAAATTCATTGATTTTACGTTGACCAACCCACTGGATGACACCAAACCACTGGTTTCAAGGATAACGATGTTTACCCTAACACCCTGTATAATGGCTATGCTTGTAATTTCCCTACGTGATCGAATCAGAAATGAAGAGATCCGCAGGAGTACCAAGGTAACCGACATAGCCCAAATAATTGTCAAACTTAAGTGCTAGGCACATTGCTCGCAGAACAGATGGCCAATGGGCCAAAAGATTCTAGAGTGGCGACCGCGTATCGGAAGACGTAGCGTTGGAAGGCCTCGCACAAGGTGGACCGATGACTTGGTGAAGACCACAGGAATCGGCGGGAAGCGAGAAGCATGGAACCGGTCGCAGTGGCTTGGGGGAGGCCTATGTCCAGGGGGACAAGTCTACTTATCTACAAACGTGTCAGTGGTCTCGCAATGATGAGTTTTTGAAAGATTTTTATGGCATATCTGTCATAAACTGATCATTGTGAGACCACTGACACGTTTGTAAATTAGTAGACTTGGTCCCCAGGAGTGGACGTCTTTAGGCCGAAATGATGATGACCTAGGTGATAACATCAAAAGGCAATATGATGATGCTATGGGCAATTGTCCATAGCATCATTGCCCAATTGGGCAATAATCCCTTATGACAACAGATAAACTGCGGTCACTGTCGGATTGCATAGAAATGAAAGAGAAGCGCGATGACATAACGCTTGTAATTTTTTGCAAAAAATATGAGGCAATTATCGATTTATTTAAAAATCAGTTGAATATTCGAAAATTAAAAACAACCAAGTTCTGCACGTTCTTGTTATAAATAAAAATACCAACGTACGTTGATATTTAATACAGATATTTTGGATTAGAACTCAAGGTAAAAGGTTAGTTTACCGTTCATTTGTATCGAGAATTTTTTTTCAAAACGTGTTTTGGTGACAACCAAATTCTGAGATATATGTTCAAGATTAACATATATTTTTTCCGCTACCACAAACTGTATAGATTTGGCAATTTTTTTGTTCAAGTCAAACCTACTTTTTACCCGACTACGGCGAAGAAAAAAGGAGGGTTATGATTTTGACCGGTATGTATGTATGTATGTATGTATGTTCATCTGTTCCCTCCTATCTTCCAAACCACTTATCACAATTTAACAAATGAGGTATCGTTAGAAGCGTCGTGATTGTCCGCTGGTTATAGGCTATGTGAAGTCACATTAAATTAAAAATAGCGCCCTCTAGAGGACATAAAGTGAGGAACTTAAAAAAAAATATGGTTTGATCGTACCATGTTGGGTATCAAATGAAAGGGCTTAATGAGCACATTTCAAAAATATATATATTATAAACCCAAAAAAATTAAAAAAAAATCAAGTAATAAAAACTAAAACCCAACTACGACTTAAAAGGTATAAACAAGACACCACAGACAGACAAATTAAAAATCCGGAGTCACACGGAATCTGTTCGATTTATGCCCTAACACGTGTGACTTTTGATTTGTCTGTCTGTGGTGTCTTGTTTATACCTTTTAAGTCGTAGTTGGGTTTTAGTTTTTATTACTTGATTTTTTTTACCGTCTGCCGTTGTCAGCGCCTTAATTATAAGTATCCACTCATAAACGCTATTTTGACACCCACATTGCGTTCCTATTAATCAAGAGTTCTAAACAAATAAAAAAAACAAGATCAATAGGTTATTGTGTTAGCAATGTTAGCATTCAACCTTGACATACCTAATGAGTTCGTCACTCATCGTGTAAGTAATGTACCGTATGTTGTTATTGAAGATAAATGTTACATGTGGCTAATGAGGTGTGGCAACATGCAAAAATATCCGCGAGTCGGGCTTTTTTTTCATAAAATTCAAACCAGCACATTATATAGTATAGCCACGCCAAATCAAATCAAATCATTTATTAAGTGTGTTTTTTGGTGAGGTTACATGGTCTTATAAAATACAAACATTGTGCTCAAAAAACTACCCATAACCCATATGCCAAACGCTGGACGCAGAGACCAGCACTCGGCGTGGCAACATGCCGTGTTCGGGTTCGCGACTGGGCAATCGTCACGTGTCCATTTCTTACAGGGTCTTTATGACTCTTCTGGAATAGTTAAGCGGAATAGGTTACAAAATACACCCCTTTGCATAAAAAACGGGCACCTTAACAGTCATTGGCTTTTGTATGGATAATATTAATATTTTTACTAAGTCATTAGCATAAATGACTAGTAATTTGTTGTAATCAATTCGTTTTTTGGCTACACCCCTCTTCCAGCAGCGCTACAATTTTACTAGCTCTTATTGCTTTTTCTGCCATTACAATCGACACAAAGATATCACTTTTAAGTCACAATAAGGCTGGATTATGCGACAAACATAAATTATTCTACTAAAAATAACGAGAAGTTAGTTTTACTTGCCAGGATAACCTTCTAACCGCAAACCTGCAAAATGTTAGTGAAAGTTACAAACGGAAAACGGGATTATTATTGTTTTTTTTTTCTTACCGACTATATAATAAGTGCCAGTAACATAGTTTGGCTATTAAAACCTCTTTAATACTAAATGATTACCAATAATGTACAAAAATCAAAACCGCCCGTTTTTTTTGCAAAGGGCTGTATATCTACGTCTATTGTATTTTATAATGGATTTCCGCAAAGTGACGCCTGAATCAATTACTATCTATACGCTGAGTTGATTGAAGTCAATATAATTTATGATCAATCAATTTTTAAGGATCGGAGCATTCGGAGCACGTGGATGGCCTTTGATAGGCTAACAATTTCATCACAATAGGCACTAACAATATAGTAAAGTTGCATAACATGTTAACTCAGCCGTGCAGTTTTTGAAATAGTGAATACATATGCGATATCAGTTCCGGATGAATGCCTTTCAAGTAAAGATATTGTGAAAGTGTGGCGATCTCGCTTAGAAAACGCATGAATGCATTAGTGATCTACGCCTGCAGACTGAGTGCTACATCACTCATTAACTCATGTATTTGTATGGTCAGTCACATGTCCTCATCATGTTCCTGCCCTTGTCCCATGTCACTCGTCGCCGGCACAACGCGTTTTCTTCTTCTACTCTCCCCTGTCAACCGTCACGCTATCATTCACTCCCTTCTCTTTCATATCATTCCTCACACAATCCATCCATCTTTTCTTTGGCCTTCCTCTCCCGCCCCATCCATCAACATTTATATTCATCACTTTTTTAGTCACATGCGTTTCCTCATCACATGCCCATACCAGGCCAAACGATTACCTTTCAACTTTTCTGTCACTGGCGCCACTTTTAGACTTCCCCTAATATACTCATTTCGTACTTTATCCATTTTCGTCACTCCACACACACGAAATACTGTCATGCCAGCGACAAAAGGAAGAAGAGATAGAGCGACTGCCTATCTGACCTCCACAACCCAGTTACTGGATAACACGATACTCCTTGGTAATACTGATTGTAAAGATCTGTCCAAACATTGCGCGGCAAGAGCGCGGCAGCAACACGCGGCATTTCTAGGACACATTTCTGCCGCGCTCTAGTGGACTAAACCGACGAATGTTTGTGCGGCATATCCGAGACACGCTGCGCACTTCAGTTGGCATGAATGCGGTTGCGTGCCGTATCGTAGTTGTACTTATAATTCGTCCAAACACAATTACTGACGAATGTTTGCTAGAAATGTTTGTGCGCGGCAGGTAGACAGAAGCGTTCGCGCGCGGCAGTCGTCCAAACAGCACGGCACACCGCGCGCGGCAGCCACGCACGATTGCCGCGCAATGTTTAGACACACCCATAGACTTTCCGTAACTACTGTGAAAGATACAGACTTCGTCAATAATTGTACTAAATGCCAATAAAACACAAGACAGATGCTAAATTTTATCGCTACTACAACCCACATGCATCCTTCTGAACCTCATTTGATATAAATTAGTTTATTTTCTACGCAATCAGATTTACTCATAAAAGGCAAAATTTATATCTTTAGCCTTGACTGTGGAATAAAATTGTACATCTCCGAATGGCGGTAGCAGTTTTATAGAAGTTATTAATAAATAAATACGGATGACATAAATACACACGGCTACACATCAAGCTATACATTTCCAGTTTATGCTGATCTCGCATTGTATAGGATTTCCGTACAATGCAAGGTCAGCTTATACTGGAAATGTATAGCTTGATGTGTAGCCGTGTGTACAGTCACGGACTTTAATTGATGAGCCACCTTCAAACTTTTCAATTTTGCAGTTTCATACATTCACGAGATTACACGATTAAACACGAACTCAAATCGCAAGCTCGTAAACAAGATGACAAATAAATTACTTTTAATCGGAAATAGTCTTATCCATAGAGGTTGACTAATAAGTTCTTAATGATAAAAATAAATACAATGTTGCATTAAGTTTATCCAATCTATTTGATACTGACCTCCTTTGAACCATAGCTCATTAACTCAATAATTCTGAAAACTTAACTGAAGACAGTGACAGTTGAAATATCGATGTCAGAGAATTTCTCCGTACGCTAACGTTACTATGCAGCAGTAACCTAGCAACAATTGTTTATCGTTGCTAGGTTACTGTTGCTAGACCTGCAATTGGTTGACTTTGAGTAGTCACTGCTGTCAAGTAGTAGTTCTGCTCTCAGGTTAGCCAACCGGTAAAGATATGAAATATAATTTACTTCTTCTAATACGAAGACATATGACTTTGCGTGTCGGGAACCGAATAAACCCGATTTGCATTACACGGCTAAAATGCGGACAGTACCAGGTGGCTAATCAATTAAAGTCCGTGACTGTACATATGCCATAATGAACATCGTACCGATTCATGCCTGCACCCACATTATGCAAGATATACAAGGCAGTAGAGATAGCATTACTGCAATAAATGAAAACACTGGCAATACTAATGCATAGAGTATTATGGAACTATCAAATAAATCCTAACATTGAAATCAAAAACGTGATTTTTTTCAATCAAACTAAATAGTGGTGATGACCGACTGTGGGTTTAGCCAATCTTTGACTAGCTGTAGTGACTAAAGTATAGTATATATTTGATTAAATTTTCGTATGCAGACTGGTAACGTCATTAGAGATACGTAAGTTAATTTAATGTCGTATTTTCGTCATCTCCACTTTGTATATGTTCCATGTAGGTAGGTATATGTATTAGGTAGAGGTAGGTAGGGGGGGTAGGTAGGGGTAGGTAGGGGGGGTAGGTAGGGGTAGGTAGGGGGCGCGCATATTGCCAATAAGGGGAATGCGCTAAGGTAGCCCGCGAAATTCAAATTTTCTTGCGTCTTTTGCAATTTGCAGGTCAGTGTCGGGTCTACAGCATTTGGACGCGTCGGCGGCTGCCGTCAACGCGTCTACGACTGCCGCCAACCAGTTTCGAAGTTGCCTCAAACATGACTGACTCGTTGACTGACGGCTACAGTTGCCTCCGCCATTGGCGTATGCAGCTCGTGTATATGAGCACTAAGGATCGTAGCAGGTGGCGTTCCGTAGTTTCTGCCTACCCCCATGGGAAGAAGGCGTGAGTTTTGCTTGTATGATGTCAAAAGATGATGCAGGCGACGATGGTGCACACCTGACTATCAGTAATCATAACTATTGTAAGCAAAGAGATATAATTATAGTATAGAGTGCGCGCAACAAAGTATGAACAGTAGACACGGGTTTGAACAACACGACGTTCCTCACCACACTCACTTGTCAGTTCGGGATTCATTCATTTGTCACAGTGAAGCGGTACAAAATGTAATTTTGAGGTATTGGGACATTCCATCATTTTGTATGGGACATTTGAAGTGCCTCTTGTATGTCCTACCCAACACTAATCTATAGCTCACTTGTCTACGATGCGCAATAAGCGATTTGTGCAATACGTACACTCTATGTCACCACCGCTTACAGCAGTATTACTTCAGTGTAGGAAAGAGATGAAGCTCTACAGGACGTATAGCTCCGTCTCTTTCCCCCACGAAGTAAGATTAAAATAATACTGCTGTAAGCGGTGGTGGTAGGTAATCATAACTATTGTAAGACCATCCTCGCGCCTCGTAGTGCTTGGCGTATGTCCGTATCCAGTACTCGTCTCTTTATCAATACAATACGTAGGTATATTGAAATCTTATATAAGTATTGTCAATAAGTACTGTTTAGCTCCTCGTGACAAGCGTGTCTGGTAATTGTGTGATAAATAATCATTGTTTCACTTATTTAGCGAGGTAGAAGTTGTGTGCTAATTTACAGAACGCAGTTTAAAGGCTCCCGCGGACAGGCGCAATGCGAGACACCGCTAGAACAATTTCAGTCAAGTTTTCATTAAAATTTGTTCCATTCAGTCGCGTCGCGCATGTCTGCGGGAACCTTTAAATCAGTCTAAATCGTCTCGTCATGTAGAGAGTATATCCTTAGTAATCCTTACTAATATTATAAACGCGAAAGTTTGTAAGTACTATGGATGGATGGATGGATGGATGGATGTTTGTTACTCTTTCACGTAAAAACTACTGAATGGATTTTGATGAAATTTGGCAAACAGATAGTTTATAACCTGGATTAACACATAGGATACTTTTTATCCCGATATTCCCACGGGATCGAGACTTACGCGGGTGAAACCGCAGGGCGCAGCTAGTACCACTATAATTATAGGTACCTATTATTGGGCATCCCTAGTCCGTATTCATCATCACCGTACTGCACTGCGCGAAATATACACACAAAAAACATACAGACGAATTGAGAACCTCCTCCTTTTTGAAGAAGTCGGTTAAAAGCGCCGCAAAAAACAGATTTTTTTGTATGTGATTGATGAGGATTTATGAGGCATCTAGTGACCTGTCAAAAAAAGAAAGCTTTTTACAACCTATAGCGTTTCTATAAAAACCGGTTTTCTCCGCGTTCCATCGCATTTCACTCCATCAACTGAAAGTCAGCGACTCAGAAACAATTATGATAATCACATCCGATGTTCTCTCACACAACTGAACAGTATTTTGTAAACATCTTCGCAAAATTATATGGATGAACAAACGATTTTCAACAAATAACTTCAACAAACAGTTTGAATTCCGCGAAGGAAAGACGGAATTACCGCACATTGTCTGGGAAGTTTAGTTTCATTCGGAGCTCGTGGCTAAGTAATAACAGCACCACGATCCATCAGGCCAGGGTTGGTCCGTGTCTGGGTGACCATCTTTACATACCGAGACTCCTCCGTGCCTCGGAAAGCACGTTAAGCCGTTGGTCCCGGCTGTCATTTGTGGATCTTTGACAGTTGTTATATGGATCGTCGCCCGAAAGTCTGACAACCAGTCTTATCCAAGGGCTGTCGTATTACGCAGTAATGGGTTGTGCAGGCCAGATAGGCAATCGCTCCATGTAAAATACTAGTATTCAGCTGCATCCGGTTCGACTGGAAGCCATTCCATTATCATAGTAACTCGTTGCATAAAAGTACCTACAAAATCTTTCCAACATATACGTAGATTTGTAAATAACCACAGACTTATCTTTAAGTATACAAGTATACACACGTAGCGAACGGTAAACAAAAATATTTACGTTCAAAACCAAACAATCAAGTGCTCAAACTTTTATCTCAACTTCCATCGACACGACTGCACGCGAACAAAGTTGTGAACAAAATGTATTTTACAAATCAAATATCGAAGAGCGTTGACCTTTGCGGAAACGAGTATTTTTTTTACAAAACAGTGGCGGATATAAGTGTTCGTTATTTCTATTTGTAATTTGGGTGGCATGCAAGAATGTTAATTAATTAGTTTCTAAGTTAGGCAGTTGATTTTTTAAACTGAAACCTAAATTAATATTCCTGTTCATTAGAGCTATAAACATGGCCAAAAAGGTTATTTAGCTCATAATTATTTTTCTTTAAATTTTTGAACCGACTTCAAAAATGAGGAGGTTCTTAATATGTTTTTTTTTTTGTATGTTTGTTACGCGATTACTCCGCCAATTTTGAATTGATTTTGATTAATATTTTTTTGATTAGGTCATGCTTCAGACGTGGTTCCTATTAACTTTCCTTGCGTTGTTTTTGAATTAGCTTCAATAGTACGTATTTTATATATTAAGTACTAGCTTCCGCCTGCGGCTCCACCCGCGTGGTATGTCGATAAAAAGTAGCCTACGTCCTTTCTCAGGCTCTAGACTATCTGTGTATCAAATTTCATTTAAATCGGTTCAGTAGTTTTGGTGTGAAAGCGAGACAGACAGACAGACAGACAGACCGAAAGGATAATTTTCAACAACAGCAAAACACTCCAGCTCGTTCCTTCTAATCAATAACGTAGACATGTCACATTAATTGATTATCTAGTAGCTAGTTATTACCACACAACATAATTGAGACGACTCTGGTGAACGCGTCATGTACTATCATCCAATCAAGTAAACAACATACCACGCCACTCTCGCGTAGTGGGGTAAACATGGGGATAAACACGAAAGGTACGTAGGTATTAGAAATGGAGGGGGCTTCTCAGTTTATGCCGAGTGTGAGAAATCATCAAATGACTTCTCCCGCTCTGGGCGGAGCGGAAGGGTGTGTCAGACTCTTACTGACTAAAACCCACCCGTGTTCCTTCAGTTGCCTGTTGTCAAGGATCCCGGTATCCCTTTCGGACTTTCCCGCAACCCTGGCAGGCATCGGTCCTAGCGGACCCAACCATAGATGGCATCCTGAGGAAGAACATTGGCTAGTTTTTGTTTAAAAAATAATAGTTTATTTATTTGTTCATTAGCTTTCGCGTTAAAACGGCTGAACGGATTTGGATGAAATTTGGTACACGGGTAGACCATGACCTGGAGATGAACACTACTTTTCGCCCTGGATCACAGACAAAGTCTGCAAACGCTAGTCGCCTATAAGATAACAATAATGCTGATCAGAATTCACATCTACCAACCCTCACTGGGCCCGCGTGGTAGATTACAGCTATCGAAGAGAGAAGGCCTGTGTCTCAGCAGTGGCCGTTTAGCGAGCAGTGGTGATGAAATTCGAAAAAACAAATCGTGTTGTTACTCATTCTTAGTTCGGGCCCCGAACTAATGTTATGTCCGTAGGTAATACGTAATAAGAATCGCCCGTAGCTTCGGCCGAAACTACGGATTTTGTGATTAGGTCGTAGACCTCCTCAATAGACAAGTTCAATTTCAACATATGTACAGTTCGATTCACACTTAATGGCGACTCGGAAGTTAGCTAACTTTCGAACCGCGAGCGAGTAGGTAACTTGTTGAGAGGTGGGCCTCTCACCCCCGCTGACACATGCAATTGTTACTGCGCAGCGACTCGCCTCATGTTCCGAGCCGCCATTAAGTTTGAATCGAACTGTCGATATAAAAATCCTACATTGACTTGCAATAAGCAGTAAAGAACACCTCATAAACAATAATTATCACTGATCATGAGAATTGATGTTTTATGTACCAATTAATGCAGAGCAGTGGTGGCCCAGTGGTAACGCCCGCGACCTACGAGTTGTAGGTCGTAGGTTCGAACCCTGACAGGCGCTTTACTTTGTGTAAATAATTTCATCACCACTGCTCTCAAAACGGTGAAGGAAAACATCGTGAGGAAACCGGCATGTCCTAGAACCATAATAACGAAGACATGTGACATCTACCTACCCGCACTGGGCCGGCGTGGTGGATTACGGTCCACTCCCTCTCACAGAGAGGAGGCCTGTGTCCCAGCAGTGGGAACATTATAGGCTGATTATGTATGTATGTCTGTAACAATTAGATGCCATGCTGCGCAAGTGCGCAACTCGTGCGCAGGTCGGGAAAGCATCATTGGGAAACTGTGGTCAGTAATGATTCAAATCAAACTATGTCATGTGTATTTCCCGAACCCGGACACAAGGTTGTAGCGGGGAAAAGCTTCAACTGATGTCATTACCACAACCACATATCGTTGTCATCATACCCAATACAGGCAGTTAAGGGAGATGCGCTAAGATACCCGCGAAATTCAAATTTTCTACGTTTTTTGCAATTTGCAGGTCAGTGTTAGGTTGTATCAATCAATCTGCCTAGCCTTTTCCCAACTATGTTGAGGTCGGCTTCCAGTCTAACCGGATGCAGCTGAATACCAGTGTTTTAAATGGAATGACTTCCTATCTGACCTCCACAACCCAGTAACTGGGTAATACGATACCCCTTGGTTAGACTGGTTGTCAGACTTTCGTGCTTCTGACGACTCGTAACGACTGTCAAAGATCCACAAATGACAGCAGGGACCAACGGCTTAACGTGCTTTCCGAGCACGGAGGAGTCTCGATATGTGAAAATGGTCACCCATCCACGGACCAACCCCGGCAATCGTAGCGTAGCGTACCTGATGGATTGACCCGAGCGGCTGTTATTACTTAGCCACGAGCTCCTCGAGTCAGGTTGTATGTTGATTAAAATATGATTGGCGACCGTAACAAATATGGCTTTACAGAATTATAATCATTAGAATTAGCAATACAGCTCCTAAGTTCATATACAGGGTGTTTGGGGCATCGTATGCCAAATGAAAATGGCGGATAGGTCACACACACGCTATCTTCTCAGGCACGAAAAAAAAATCTTGGCCACACGGGATCTTTTTAAAACCAGATAAAGAAACACGCTAGATGCTACATGCAAGTAATTTAGATTTTGATAGAATCGTACAACATGACACATAACAATTTAAAAAAAATTGTAGGCTATACCAATACCTTTTTTTTTTACTTAAGTCCAAAGGCTTTGGAGATTTTTCAAAAAAAATCCCGTATGGCCAACAATTTTTATTGGGGCCCGATGAGATAGCCATTATCCCTCCTATCCACCATTTTCATTTGGCAAACGATGCACCAAACACCCTGTATAATAAAATTTACATAAAAAGGATTTTTGACGACCTTCCTTCGTGTAGGTCTTTCACTTGTCCTGGAGTAGATAAACAAAGTCGTTTCAAACAGCTTCATGTCAAAAATACTAATATTCATCTGCATCTGGATAGATAACGAGCCAACCAAAATAAACACGGGAAAAACTAATTGCTAAAGCTAAACTGATAAACAAGGCACTGCGCAGACGCAAAGTGAAGGTAACGAAAAACATTACAAGGTTGGATTCAGTCAATTGCAAGTAAAAGGGCTTGTCTCCACGATTGCAACAATGGTGGAACAATTTGTATGAAAACTTCATGGAAATTGTTCTATCGGAGTCGTGTCGCGCCTGTTTGTAAATAAATATCTTTCATAATCAATTTATAAAATACTAGCTGCCACCAGCGGCTTCGCCCGCGTGTAATCTTTATAAATTATAGCCTATGTTACTCCGGGTTAATGTAGCTTTATAATGGTGAAAGAATTTTTGAAATCGGCGCAGTAGTTTTTGAGTTTATTCATTACAAACATACACACAAAAATACAAATCTTTCCTCTTTATAATATTAGTCCAATATTGGAGGAGAAGCCGTTTCTCAAATTATGACTTTTTGTATAAAAGACCGACCCTATTTCCTCTAAATACGTACTGTCAATACAGAAGCCAGTTTATACTGGTTTAATTACACAGTCGTACGATCGACTGTACACACGGCTACACATCAAGCTATACATTTTCAGTATAAGCTGACCTCGCATTGTACGGAAATCATATACAATGCGAGATCAGCATAAACTGTGTATAGCTTGATGTGTAGCCGTGTGTACACAATCACATAACACTCAGGCCTCTTACAACTAAGGTAAACAAACACTCATCGATCATAATCAGACTAGAAGTCAACGAAAACAAACTTGGGAAAAACTAAGGCGGAAAACAAGCTACTGCGCAGATCTATTGCGCAGGTCGTGATAGCACTTTTCACGGTAAGATAGGTAGATAGTGTATATACTTAGAAGTTGTAGCGAAATATCTGAATTACGACGATACGAGGTGAGTGGAACGACCTTGGATTAAATTGTGAACTAAAACACGTGTAGTGTCGTGTAGTAAGGTGATTCATTGTTAATGACGGAAATCAGATGTTTTTTACCCGACTGACAACGAAGGGTTATGATACAAAATGATGGATTTATGGCGCGAAATAGAAAAAAAAAAACCAAACTTATCGAGTAGGGTATCAAAACAACCCAACTACGACAAAAAAGTCAAATAAAAAGGTCCGGACTCAAACGTGTTAGGGCATAAATCAAACAGACTCCGGATTTTTAATTTGTCTGTCTGACTGTATTTTACCTTTTCACGCCTAAACCACTGAACGGATTTCGACAAAATTTGGCGAGGAGATAGATGGCATCCTGGGTCTTCACTTATATAGAAGATCGTTAGAAACGAAAGACAAAATGACAGATTGTAGAAGGATTTCAACGGTGCGATGTCAAAAATGAAGAAACGAAATGTCATTTTGTATAGAAAAAGCTATGTAAAGAAAGAAAGAAAGAAAATAAATTGATTTGACCCAGGTAAGCCACACATTATTTATAGGAAAAACAAAGAACATAAAAATAGTATTGTGCGCCTCACGGCTGCGCCACACAGGCCCAGTTCAGCATGAATGCCAGACAACTAGTGCCTGACGCTGGTTTTCAACTGGACCTTATGTTACGAGGACGTGTTACAGATGTAAATCAGTTTTATAGTGTGTGTAGATGTTTAAACAAAAAAAATAAAAAAAAATAGATATGTGTAGCAAATAAAAAAATAAAAACAAATAATAATAACACCTAAGGAGGCTCTCGTTGGGCATCTGGATTAAGGGCTTGATTCAGAAAGCTGTACTCCTGGACACGGCTCGCATTGTTAGGAGGTTCCTCTCTCTGGAGCCCTGACCGCCGGTAGCTTGGACCCTGTTCCCGATACCGGTGGGCTACTATTTTTTATATTTTTAAATGTTTTATATATTTTTTTATTCTAATATTTAAAAATATAATTCATATGTATAAAAAATGAAATAACTAGATTAGATATTCTATAAAAATAATTATAGATAAATGGATATTTAAGAAAAGAAGCAGAGTGGTAGATTATTGCACAAGAAACAATGTCTATTCTTCGTAGAAATAGAAAGCTTCATGCTACGCCTGTAGGAGAACGACATCGGCTACTTTTTTATCCTGAATCGCAGACGAAGTCGCGGGAAACAGTAACTTATAAATCTACTGAACGCGAACCTTCGTGTTATTCAGTAGTTCAGCATTATGTTCTACAAGCCATTTAAAATTGTTACAACCAAAAGTTTGTATTTTAAACACCACTTTTAGTCGAGTTGGAAGGAAAATATGCTGAGGGCATAGTTTATTGCATGCTAAAGAAAACATAACCCCGTCTTTGCCGTCGCGCAATCGGTTAAAAATACAACGGAAACTGCTCAGGAAACTGTTATCGTGTGTAATGAACCGATGAAAACAAAGTTTATGTCACAGTATAATTATAAACTTCGTTAGTTTATGAACAATCGACTTCCAAAAAAAATACAAAAAAAGTGAAAAATAACGTTAATTTCGGGAGTCGGTGTCTTTGCTTTTCAATTATCGTTTTTTTTTACCGACTTCTTCAAAAAGGAGGAGGTTCTCAATTCGTGTTTTTTTTATTTGTTTGTGTTACGCGAATTCTCCGCCAATTATGAATCGATTTTGATGTTTCTTTTTTTTTTGTAGGTCATGCTTCAGAGGTGGAGAGCTTCAATAATTAAGTAAATAAAATATCCACAAAAAATTATTTAATTGATACGGAAAAGAAACACTCTGTACACGCACACTATTTTATAGTTTTGTGAATATTTCACTATTTAAATATTTTTTTAAATGCTTCTTAATATTTTTCGACAGGAGGCGAGCCCCATTAATGTTTTTTATTCTGAACAACAACATAATGGCATAATTACAGAACGGAGTCAAGTAGAACAAAAAACAATCAACCTAGCACCAAAATAATGATCGCTTTCCTTCAAATAATCTTTCAACGCACCCATTAGATTACTCATATTCACAAATTTCGCGCCGGCTAGTCCGCGACCCTTGCAAAATCTCTTTTGTCCTGTACCAGTCTAGGAGGTATAAGGTCACGCAGTACAACGACCTTAGTCCAGACGTCTGGGAGGTGACCTTGGATGACCTTCAATGCGTAGATGTAGCTAATGTGTATGTACTACTATTTAGAAAGTTCATTGGACAGATGTTGGAGATAGTTCTTTGTCTTGTTCTCATATTGATAAGTATAATCTCATATCTACGACGTTTTAATACCACCTTATTTCCAGTGTTAGTGAGAGACGGAGCTCTGCAAGGCCGCTAGCACCATCCTTTTTTCGCAGTGGAATAATGATGGCATTAATACTTCATAGTTAGCCCCCAGTATGTTATAATCTGCCTGCCTTTTCCCAACTATGTTAGGGTCGTCTTCTTCTAACCGGATGCAACCGAAAACCAGTATTTTACATGGAGCGACTGCCCGTCTGACCTCCACAACCCAGTAACTGGGTACACCTTGATCTGGAGAAGGTCATTGGATACTTTTCATTCTGGGTCGCAGACGAAGTCGCGGTTCAACAGCTAATAATCCATACTAATATTATAAATTCGAAAGTAACTCTGTCTGTCTGTGTGTATGTTACCTTTTCACGCCTAAACCACTGAACGGATTTCCATAAAATTTGGCAAGGAGATAGATGGCATCCCGGGGAAGGACATAGGCTACTTTTTATCGACATACCACGCGGGCAAAGCCGCGGACGAAAGTGATTTGTTAGTTACGCATTCACGCTAAAACGGCTTAACGGATTTGGATGAAATTTAGCACATGGGTAGACCATGACCTAGGTTAGGACATAGGATACTTTTTATCCCGATATTCTCACGGGATCGAGACTTATGCGGGTGAAACCGCGGGGTGCAGCAAGTACACGTATAAACAAAATAACGATTAACAAATAGGTCAACAGTCTGCTATCGGCTCTTGTTTTTCCGCATGTATTAGATCACGTACTCGCTTATCAACTCATAGTTCATGATAACTTGTACCTATTACCACCTATTTATTTTCTTAGTTGACTAGTTTCGATTTAAACTTAATGGCGGCTCGGAAGTGCGCTACTCGCAGCGCAGTACCCCACCCCTCACCCCCGCCACAGATATTATAATACTACGTACAGATACCCAATCTCATACAAAGAAATGACACCACCCTAAGTCTGGCTATTGAGCTGGCTATTTTTCGTTCTCCATTTTTTTAACAGATGGCAGCATCAGCGACTCACTAATTGCCAGAGACTGTAGTTTTTTTAACGCCATCTAGGAGTCTTGCCTAGATACTACGCAAGACTCCTAGATGTTTTTCTTCCTTTTTTACGTTTTTTCTTCCTAGGTGTTCAATTTTTATATTTCTACGTAAAGTAATAGATTTAAAAAAAAAAATTGTTTGATTTTCCTTATTGAAACGACATAAACGCAAGTTTAAAGTGACCCTGTCATCACTTGAGTAAAACGCCATCTATTGCAAAGAGCTCTCAACAAAATGATTAGCAGATGGCTACTTTATCAGTCTAAGGGTTCGAATTGAAGTAAACGGCTTAATTTAAGTTTATTGTTGAAAATCCGAGATTTATGAGTGACATAAATCAGCATTAAACAAGGATGTTTTGATTTTTACTAATATTACCTCAGCCAAAATTTGTCGTATAACGCTTTTTAGTGATTGTTAATTTCATAAATTGTTACTTATGCTGCCATCTATGTTTTTTTTTCAAGACTAATTACTATTTGTTCGAGTTGAGACCCCATGCCCCCGCTGAACCATGAATTCAAAGTCAAAGTCAAATAATTTATTTCAAATAGGCAAATACAAGGCACTTATTACTTTGTTTTTTTTTGGACGTCAAAAACAAAGTAATAGAACTTCTTTAGACGCGTTGAGCACTTTTTGGGTGAACAAAAATCATGGAACTCGCGTCATCGTCACGCTTGAATTGGTTTTTTTTAGCGCCATCTGCCGTCTACCGTTTGAATTACGTTGAAGTTACGCATTGTTGCTTAGTTTTCACTTCTATCGACAGTCCTCAAAGGCTGCCCCGTATGTTTTTATTTAGCCACGAGCCCCAGCAACATTCCCACTGTCGGGAAACAGGCTTCCTCTCTGTGAGTAGTACCATAACATAATCCACTACGCGGCCCCAGTGCGTTCAGAATTTTCCGTATAAATGGATATAAAGTTATAAACAAAATGGCCGAATAATTTATAAGTATTAACTAGTTACAGGATGAGCGCGGAAGTCGGCAGTTCATCGGCTCGCATTGTTTATGTTTATTTGCATATAATTTCGACCTGGCAGGCTTCCAGTGTCCGCTGACACACAGGAGACACTGGAAGCTTTAGGATTCGTCTGTATGTTGATTATTTTTGGGGAGTGATTTCGAAGCACCAGAAATTCAGATTGATCCGTTCACGGAGAGGAGGCGTCAGTCCCAGCAGTGGGACCCCCTCAGGCGGATTTTGTGAAGTGCAATTTGTTGCTACGATTACAACTTTTTGACACAAAATCCACTTGGATGAAAATGCGCGATACAGTTTAAAGCCTCGTGCACACTGGCGCGATGCGACGGCGCAACGCGAAACCGTTAATTGTGAAGCCTCGTGCGGACAGGCGCGCGACTCTAACAAAACAATTTCTAAGAAAACTTCACGGTATAATAATTAGCATTGTAGCATAATATAATAAAATAAGTATAAATATAAATATATTTTTTTCTTTTTTTTGTTAATCTTTTATATGCTGCACCGATTGACGTCATCACGTCAACGCCGGCTGTCACAGAAAACCAGCGCTGGGGCTCTGTCTTGCATAGGATCGCAGCATTAAGCTGAGCGATGGCCGTTTTGCGTGAATATGACGCATATTTTCCCCCAATTTGTTATTTTTCGTGTATTTGTCCTTTTTAGCGTCATATTTGCCGCAAATAAAAGTATTTTCTTTCTTTCTTCTTTCATTGTCGCGTCGCGCCTGTCTGCACGAGGCTTTAAGCTTGTGATAAGATAAATCAATATTTCTTATAACCTTAACTCCTTGAGGTTAAAATCCAGACAGAAGTCTGGCCCTAAATAAATCCATAACACCACGCCTTGTTATGCCGAAGGGATAGGCAGACCTAATAATAATAAAATCCTAGCTAATATTATAAATGCGGAAGTGAGTTTGTTTGTTTTTTACGCTTTCACGCTAAAACGGCTGAATGGGCACATGGGTAGACCATGACCTGGAATAGGACATAGGATACTTTTTATCCCGATATTCCCACTGGATCGAGATGAAACCGCGAGGCGAAACTAGTAATAAAATTTTCGGGGTCGGCTTCCAGTCTAACCGGATGCAGCTGAACAGCGACTTCCTATCTGACTTTAACAACCCAGTTACTGGGCACACGATACCCTTTTGTAAGACTGGTTGTCAGACTTTCGGGCTTCTGACGACCCGTAACGACTGTCAAAGATCTAAAAATGACAGCCGGGACCAACGGCTTAACGTGCTTTCCGAGCCACGGAGGAGTCTTGGTATGTATGTAATGGATGACCGCCCATCCATCTTCTCGGCTCGCTCATTCCATAGACTTCATCTATCGCCTTCCATCAGGCGAGATCAGGGTCAAGAGCAGGCCCATCCGGTAAAAAAAAAATAGTAGGACAAAATATGTAGGTATTTTTTTTACTGCGTTTTTGGCAAACATAGGCGTTATGAATCTTGTGCTGAATCAATATTTACGTATGACTTGCATACTACTTTTTAATTTAATTGCAATTTGCTGCGTCTTTTCTCTAAGATTATTTCAATCTACTTCCGAAAGCCAATAAAGATGACCATCATGGATGGATATGGATATGGCATTATGGATGGGTGACCATCTTTACATACCGAGACTCCTCCGTGCCTCGGAAAGCACGTTAAGCCGTTGATCCCGGGTGTCATTTGTGGATCTTTGGCAGTCGTTACGGGTCGTCAGAAGCTCGAAATTCTGACAACCAGTCTTACAAAAGGGTATCGTGTGCCCAGTAACTGGGTTGTGAAAGTCAGATAGGCAGTCGCTGTTCAGCGGCATCTGGTTAGACTGGAAGCCGACCCCAACATAGTTGGGAAAAGGCTAGGCAGTGCACAGCTTGTGAAATAGGAGTGAGGCGTATTTATCGTCACAGATAGAAATCACAGATATTAAAAAATAGCAGATAGCAGTTGCTCCTAACGATAAAAAATATCTGTTACTTAAAATCACAGATCCTTAAGACTGTTACTGTTAAAACTTCGGTTACGATTTTCGACTTTAACGAAAAGAAATAAAGAAGATATTCAATTGAGTTAATACGTATTTATCATCCGTACAAAAATAACAGGCTGTTATTTTATAACAGATAGATACGATTTTCGACTTTAAATCATAAGAAATAAAGATGATATTCGATTGAGATACGTATTTATAGTCCATACAAAAATCACAGGCTGTGATTTAATAACAGATATTTGGATCTGTTATTTTTTTGTCACAGTCACAGTGATCACAGATATCGTGTTTCACCTGTTACAACCCATCTCTATTGTGAAATCCGTTTTAACCTTCAATACATTTCAATAGTGCAATAAATAATATTTCAAACGCTGATCTATTTTCTCATTATGTGGTCAACCACCTCGATACCTCATTGTGTTGACAACTTTGGCAGTCAAATGCATTTACGTCATTCTCGTACTTAGTATTTCGGAGTAATGAATATCACATCATAGTGGTGCCACCTATAAACATTTTGAGAACATTACGCATGGATGCTGGCGATTAAGATATGAGGATGACTGGCACATAAACTCAAGCCATTTTCTAATGGCAGAACTTAAAGAACAAAATCAAAAATCATTTATTCAAACTAGGCTGAGAATCAGCACTTTTTTAACCGACTTCTTCAAAAGAAGGAGGTTCTCAATTCGTCGGTACGTTTTTTTTTGTGTGTGTGTTACGCCAGATTACTCTGCCAAATATGAATCCATTTTGATGATTAAGCATTTTTTGTTTGGTAGGTCATGCTTCAGAGGTGGTCCCATATAAATTTTATTAACTTTGCTTGCGTAGTTTTTGAGTTAGCTTCAATATTACGTATTTTGCCCACTTAGTTTATGTAGACGACATTCTATGTGACTCCGTCACTGTTATTTACATAGCAGATAGTGGTATTCGAATTTATGTGGGGTAGGTACCACAACTAAAAAGCTAAAAAACCTAAACTGAAAAACAAAGACACCGACTTCCGAAATTAAAGTTATTTTTCACTATTTTTGTGTTTTTTTTTGGAAGTCGGTTGTTTTTTTTTTGTTCATGTACTGGGACTAATGCGGTGTTGAGTTTGGCCCTCTGAAATGAGGCAGATGTCTCCAGCCCTATTCCAATTGACCGCTTTCCGAGTGACATTAGTTGACTACTAGCATTATTATTTTTGTAGGAGCTCCAATCAGGCAGAAAATGCCAAGCTAACCAAAGTATTAAATGCGAAAACAAAGTAAAATTCTAACGCGTGTTACAACGTCAGTTACATAACTCTCTGATAAACAATAGTTGCATTCACAAGGTCGCACAATATCACTGATAAAAACAATTCAAATGTATGTAGCACTGTTTGGGGGTACTCTTTCAATAAAAACTTTTTTACAAAAAAAAAACAACCGACTTCCAAAAAAAAACACTAATACATGAAAAATAACTTTAATTTCGGAAGTAGGTGGCAAAAAACGAAAATTGAAAAGCAGACACAGACTTCCGAAATTAGTCAGGAAGTCGGTTGTTTTTCTTTGTAAAAAAGTTTTTGTTTTCCACTTTTTAGTTGTGGTACACACGGCTACACATCAAGCTATACATTTCCAGCATAAGCTGGCCTCGCATGTAAGGAAATTCTATACAATGCGAGATCAGTATAAATTGGAAATGTATAGCTTGATGTGTAGCCGTGTGTACCTACCTCACACAATTTCGAATACCACTACCTGCTACGTCAATAACGGTGACCGAGTCACTTAAAACATCGTCCACATAATATGCTAAGTAGAAAAAATATGTAATATTGAAGCTAACTCAAAAACTACTCAAGCAAAGTTTTTTAAAATTTATACAATAGGACCACCTCTGAAGCCACACCTGACCTACCAAACAAAAAAAGAATCATCATGAAGAAGTCGGTTAAAAATCAATTCATATTCGGCATATTCTTCAAAAATGTATGTTACGCGATTACTCCGCCAATTATGAATCGATTTTGATGATTCTTTTTTTGTTTGGTAGGTCATGCTTCAGAGGTGGTCCCATATAAATTTTATTAGTTTTGCTTGCGTAGTTTTTGAGTTAGCTTCAATAATTACGTATTTTTCCCACTTTGCGTATGTAGACGATATAATTATTTCACTCCATCACTGTTATTTACATAGCTGGGGCCTTACTCCCGAAAACGATTCGAATCTGATTTTGTTTTCGATTCGAACTCGATTCTGATCCGAACTCGATTTAAAACCATACTCCCGAACCAATTCGAATCGTAAACAAGATCGACTTAAGTTCGAGTGTTATCAGCGTCGTTATGTGTATCCGGCGGATTACGTCACCGTCAAGTTCTATAAGTCTTTGGTTAGTAAGTTTTATGTGGTTGAATGTTTTTACTTCTCTATCACTTTCCCACGTAAAAAACGATACCCGAGTGCTTTATTTACACTAAACAAACAAAAACTTATGCAAAAACATTATGATTTATTATTATTTCTGGGAATACAGTGTGTAACCGAACCACAACTTATATATTTAGTCTGTGCCACGAGCTATCAAGAACCATAACTTGTATATTTAGTCTGTGCCACGAGCTGTCACATCGTATGTGAAGAGCGCGATTGTTCAAAAGTTATTTGTGTCTGTTGATAAAAGATTTAGATATTTAGTTTCAATTCATAATATTATTAGTGAAATTACAAGATAGATTAACTTTAAGGTAAGTAAGTGTTTTAATTTATGGCAAATTTTAGCATGCGTATACGTTTATAAGTTTGTGATTAATGTTTATGTACTTTTAGAATCCTTGTGAGTTGTGTTGTATAATGTCTCGTCCATCATATTTACAAATGGAGAAGTTGGTGCAATTTTTAGAAGCAAATCCCGGCATTGCCAAAGGGCATATACGTTCTGTACAAGCACGCCAACAGACAAAACGAAAATGGCAAGAAGTCACAATTTTATTAAATTCCTTGGGTGGAGCAACAAAAGACTACAAGTCATGGGCAAAAGTAAGAACACACTTGTGATATTATTTATACTATCCGAATGAATGGTAATGTGTGTACTGTTTTGTTTGGTTAAAACATAGAATAATTAAGCAGAGATATTCTCCTGTTACAAGAGGTCTTTAGACCAACTTTTTAGTCATAGTAATAAGTCCCATGGAATAGGTAGCGGAACTATAGCCATTCATTGGGTGTGTACTGAGTTCGGCAGCTCCAACGACACGCTCTACTGGCGACGAGGAGTAATTGCATTCTTTATCCGTTCCCCACAAATAAATAATAAATCCTTTATTTAATTGTTGTAATTTTTTTTGTTGTTTTCAGGTTTGGGCTGATAAGAAATATGGCCTTAAAAAATTACTAGCGCAACGGAATGCTTCTGCATCCCGCACAGGTGGTGGGATTGATAATCTGCCACCTTTATCAGAGATGGACGAAAGGCTGATTTTTATTATGGGAGGATCAAGCTTCGCACAAGGTGACCAAGAACTGAGTGTTCCGCTAAGTATTCCTTCAGTGAGTTTATTTATTTTTATTTAACACTAACTACGCCCCGCGGTTGCACGTCGCGGTTGCATAAGTCT
The DNA here is from genome assembly GCA_947363905.1 of Lithophane semibrunnea. NCBI lineage: Eukaryota > Metazoa > Arthropoda > Insecta > Lepidoptera > Noctuidae > Lithophane > Lithophane semibrunnea. Next base: position 9,062,973 of record OX376215.1, read on the forward strand.
CGATCTTGTAGGAATATCGGGGTAAAAAGTATCCTATGTACTATTCCAGGTCATGGTGTACCCATGTGCCAAGTTTCGTCTAAATCCGTTCAACCGTTTTAGCGTGAAAGCGTAACAAACAAACAAACTCACTTTCGCATTTATAATATTACTAGCTTCCGCCCGCGGCTTCGCTCGCGTGGTATGTCGATAAAAGTACCTAGCCTATGTCCTTCTCTGGGATGCCATCTATCTCCTCGCCAAATTTTGTCGAAATCCGTTCAGTGGTTTAGGCGTGAAATTATAATAATACATAATGTTTACTTATAATTATTTTATAGGAACCCGAAGGCCCATTGCCCCAACGTCTAGACAATAGTGAGGTGTTCATTTACGACGAACCCATGCCCAGCACCTCACAAGCTGTGCAGCCAGCAACTGGCCAAGCGCCTGCTACTGCCCAAGCGCCAGCTACTAACCAAACACCAGCTACTAGCCAAACACCAGCTCCGTCCAGTAAGTTCACCAAATCTAACATACAATTATTATTCTAAACATCAAATTCTTAACAATTTCCAATGATTTTAACTGATTTAAGTATAATCTTAATAAACTGTAAGTATTTGACAAATTAATCTCAACTAAACCTTTATTGTCATGATTACAGCTCCAAGACGTAGTCCACGCGTCAGACCTCGACGGTTGCAGCCTCAGCAGAACCAACTGCTTATAGAGCGACAACGGCTCATAAGAATAGAAGAAAAGAGAGTGGAAGCCGAAGTTACTAATGCTGCCGGTTGGAGAAGTCTTGTGCAGTCAATTGACAACTTAGCGAATGCTATAATTATAGGTGCCGAAACTATTGCACAAGCATTGCAAAATCCGCATTAGATAAAACCTACCTAATTAAACAATTTTAATATAATTAAATCCTAATTGTAGCACCAAAGATAGCCAAACACTATAGTTCCTATCACAATTTTATTTAAATACTGGCTGCGCCCCGCGGTTTCATTCACGTAAGTCTCGATCCCGTGGGAAAATCGCGTTAAAAAGTATCCTATGTCCTATTCCAAGTAATGGTCTACCCAGCGTTCAGCCGAAAGCGAAATGCTTGTCTAACTATCTAGTCTAATCTAACTAATTATTATAAACGCGAAAGTTTGTAAGTATGGATGGATGTTTGTTACTCTTTCACGTAATAACTACTGAATGGATTTGGATGAAATTTGGCAAACTGATAGTTTATAACCTGGATTAACACATAGGATCCTTTTTATCCCGATATTCCCACGGGTTCGAGACTTACGCGGGTGAAACCGCGGGGCGCAGCTAGTTTGTATAATTAATTTGTTTTAAAAATACTTAGGTATTCATAATCTTAGTTTTGACTGAATTTTTAATAGTGTGTCCTTTAAAGTTTTATTTTTAGTTTCCACTATGGTGAACCATGTGTACATGCTTATCAGCACCTTTATGTTTACATTATTACAAATAAGCGAAACTACATGTTAGTGGTTTGGAATACTAATAAATAGTTTTTAAAAGTCAGCTTTTTGTACTTTAAATAAAATCATTAGTGTTGGGGATAGCTTGGGCTTCGAAGAAAAATAATAACATGAAGTATGGATATGTTCTGGAGGCAAACGGCGGCGGCGAGGAATAGGGAGCTTCGGCAGTTTCTTATTGTTGTTTACTTGTCGAGCGCTGGGATCGGAGTGTGCGAATTGGCCCGCCTTTTATACAAAAACGCTTATCCCCACTCCCGTCGCTTCCCCTTCCTCACCCCCGCCATTCTCATTTATTTATTTCTAATAAACATTATTCTTACAAGACTTGGTAGAGGTATATTTTAATAAAAAACAAGGGATAGAAATACTTTATTATGCTTCCTACCAATTTACATAACTATAATTTACTAAATCTACTAATTCAACAGTGTAAACAGTGTTTACAAGTTCTTTTATTCAACACTTATTTCTACCATTTTACACATAGTCTTTTACATTAAAATGCTCTATATTCTTGTTAGAACATATAACATAGGAACATAGGTACATGATAGAATACGTTTACACTTTTCAGAATCTAATTAGAGCAATTATATAACGAAATAATTAGAGTTACATTTACACATTTTCATTCGCTTATATCTCTGGATCGGTTAGGCCGATTTACATAATTCCAACGTACAAAATGGTTTTGAACACATATCTGACTAGTGCAACCATCACAATTTAAATGTCTTAATGAACAAAAAAGTTCATTTTCAAGTTACGTAATTATTTGCTTACACAAAATTTTGTTTATTCACGACAATTTAGCACTTTACCAAAAGTTTACAAACAAATACAAGAAAGTGAGACTGATTCTATTGTTGCCTTCTACTCCTCCACAGAGTTTCGACAAGATGTTGGCGCGCTGCTTGCCCCTGTCGTAATTCATCGTTGTGTGATGATGTTGATGGCTGGATATCATTGACTGCAGGGGTTAGCTGGGGAGTGTCTCTCGCAACTTCTGTTGTGTCAGGTGCAGGGCAGTTATTTAAATTGCACAAGTTATGCAGTACGCAACATGCATTTATGATTTTGGATGCAGTCTGTGGATTATAATGTAACACCCTGTGACGCAATAAACATCTCCATCTAGCTTTCAAGAGCCCTATTGTTCGTTCCACTGTGTTTCTGGCAGAGCAAAGTCTTTGTGTGTAATAATCATCAGGAGATCCAGCTTGTGCATTTACAATAGGTGTCATCATATAAGTTCTTTGAGCATAACCAGAATCACCTGAAAAAAGAGGTTTTAATGTTATTTCCACATACATAATAATCCACTGGTATGATTTAAGATTGGTATTTTAATTGAATTTACCTAATAAATATGCAGTTTCTCCCGTACTTATTAATCCTAATAAATGGGTCTTTACCGGGTGCTGGTTAAATATAAAAGAATCATGGGTGGCACCCCCAAACGTTGCATCTGCACTTAAAATATTCATGTCGCTGTCACATATCTGAAAATAAATGTGAGTGATTACAATAATTAGTTAATGACAGTATGCAAGGTTTTACATGGAGACTTCTTATGGTAATGATAAACTTACAATTTGTACATTTCTGGAATGATAATGTTTCCTAAGTATTAAAATATCTTTCCTCATGCTCTACTGGTCGGATGATAGCCACATGTGTTCCATCTATGCAACCTAACACTCCCGGAATGTGGAACTTTTCATAAACTCTGAAACAAGCATTGCAATACAAGTATGTAAATTGTAATTATAATCATGTAGTCACATATAAAAATATTGTAAGTAACACATACTTTCTTTTAATAGTATTTCTTTCTTCAGCAGATTGGGGGAACTTGATATATTTTGTCAATATATCTTTGTGGTTTAATGCTTTGGTAACCGCCCGTTTAGCTTTTGACACTGATTGCTGAGACATTACCGTGCCATTGCTTCTTCCTACTATTCTTTGATAGCTTCCAGTACCAGAAAACGACAATGCAACCAAAATCTGAAAACACTTTTTGTGTTAAAGGAACTTTATTATATAGGTAGGTACATAACTATGTTTACTCACACAAATGTGAAAAGGCAATATGTGGTCTTTATCAGAAGAGGTCATACCAAATATATTATTTACTTTTGATTTGAAACTCACCTTGCATTTAATGGAAATGTCACTTCGTCTCGTTGGTTGCTCCATGTAGGGTGTAAGATCTTCAACCAACACATCAAATAACTCTTTCGATAAGCGATAATTTCTTCTAAATTGTTCTGAATCCATTTCCATAGCCCGGGTGTTGTATCGACTAATCCTTTGAATATTTTTTCTAGCACGAATATCCAGACGATGCGCCTCCTCAAGAACATTAAAAAAAGAAGCAAGGCGAGCCATAATAATAAAGAATTCGCTAAAAAACCTCACTCGAACTAAATACAAAAGTACCTTTTTTGATATCGTGTAATTTGACGGTTGTTTTCGATCCAACAACTCGATACTTATCTGTCAGATGGCGTGTGGAGTACGTACTTTTCGATCCTAACGAATCTTTCGATCGACATTAGTTTCACTTCGAACCACCGCTCGATCGTGCGCTAGTGTCGGATTCAAGAGTATGAATCGGCAGTTAATTCGAAACGAATTCGATTGATTCAGAACTCGAAGCTGTCGGGAGTAAGGCCCCAGGTATTGATATTCGAATTTGTGTGGGGTAGGTAGGTACCACAACTCAAAAGTGGAAAATAAAAACTTTTTACAAAAAAAAAAAAACAACCGACTTCAAAAAAATAACACTAAAAAAGTGAAAAATTACTTTAATTTCGGAAGTCGGTGGCAAAAAACGAAAATTGAATAGCAAAGACACCGACTTCCGAAATTAAAGTTATTTTTGAAGTCGTTTAAAAACCGTGCGAGCCAGGAGCGGGTCCCTGGTTACTTCTAAAGACTACGTTACATTTTTGGCCAAAATTCGTCAGATAGCATAGAAATCCAGCACCAAGCTCCTGACGGCCTGTCGACACTTGTAATTACATATTTACAGAACAGTCAAGACAGACAATAAAACCCGTTCTTCATACGACCGTGGTCTACATAGCGGAGCTACTAGACTGCTATTGTCTAACTACCCACTTGTATAGCATTGTCTGAAGTATCTTAACTTGACTAGTCTATTTTGAACAAGTCCCCGCTTCGTTATATTGTGTAATATCGCGCCTGTATTCCCAAAGGTTACGTAGAGGAATTTACTACTTTGATCAATTTTGATAAAGGGTTTCGACAGACAGACAGACGGACAACGAAATTATCCTATATCGGTTACGTTTTTCCCTTGTGCAGTACACAACCGTAATAAAAAATATTTACAAAAAAAAAAAAAACAAACCGACTTCCAAAAAATAAAACAAAAATATTTAAAAATAACTTTAATTTCGGAAGTCGGTGGATTTGGTTTTCAATTTTCGTTTTTTGCTACCGACTTCTGAATTTAAAGTAATTTTTCATTTTTTTGTTTTGTTTTTGGAAGTCGGTTGTTTTTTTTTTGGAAAATGACACACAGACGAATTGAGAACCTCCTCCTTTTTGAAGTCGGTTAAAAATAATTGTAAAATTTTGTGGTAAGTTTATGGCCGAATTCTTCAATTTTCTGGTCTTTGATAAACGTGATACTAGAATAGCTTGCAATTTTTCAATCTATTCGCATCATCTGTATTTAGCCCAGGGTCTATGTACGACAATTGGTCTAAATGTTCTGATTGAGAGATGGGACCGTTTATGGTCGTGATCTCATTCATTTTGGAGGAGGTCGATAGAAATGTCAATGTGGCATGGTGGGACGGCCGTTTATCATTCAATTTGTGGCACAACAACATTGAATATTGTTTGATAATTTCGTGACGGCCCATTAGAAGCATTTTTTTTTTCAATTATGTAAATGTGAGTACCATGGACCCGTTTAATATGGTATCATGTTGTATGTTGACTTGAAAGAGCATGGCAGATGAGAGTATGTCATACTCACTTAAATGTCTCGCTGATGGTGGCGCGTGGCGTTGGATCATTCGGTTCCCTACAAAATTGTTGAGCTGGATGGTGCTGATCCACGTGTCATTTTCGTCAGTTGAGACTGGTCATCTCTTTTCTGCCAGGGCTTATTTACAATCTTATATTTTGAATTATTTTTGATTATTTTTCGTTTGACATTGTTCTCACATTAGAAGCACCAAGAATACTGTAACCAGGATTTTGTCATATCTATATACATTTTTAAAAGAGTGTCCTTGGAGTTTCTTGCCCGTTCTTCTCCATAGAGATCTACGATTTGGAATGGGCAACTAGCTTCAACTTTTTGACTACCTGACCGACTTTTTGACAATTCAAAAGTGCCTGTAAACGGTTTAACTGAAATAAATACTTTGAGTTTGATTTTGAAGGCCCCGCCTCCCATGTATGAGGTCAACCAATCTGCCTGCCTTTTCTCAACTATGTTGAGGTCGGCTTCCAGTCTAGCCGGATGCAGCTGAATACCAGTATTTTACATGGGGCGACTGCCTATCTGACCTCCACAACCCAGTAACTGGATAATAAGATACTCCTTGGTAAGATTGGTTGATTTTCTGTAACTGTATGTGCCAGCCATATTTACGACCGTATTTTGAAACTCAAAAGCGTGTCCTCCTATGCAGAATACCTATACTGCGAAAGTAAACATAATCTCGAATCTTATCTTATCTTTGAAGGACCAATACAATACAAAGGTATTAAATATTACTTATCATGTATTTGGAAGATAACAAACGATTTCCTTATTTGCAATTTCATTGACACCGTTTTTAACGATAATGCAATTGAAATTGGCGACTAACAAAGACTATTAACAAGGCAGATGTAAGTGGAAGTGCCGCCGGGAGGCCCCAGAAGGACATAGTAATCTTATTGATGATGTTCTTCAGAAGGGTCAAGTGCGTAGTACTCGCAACCGGCATGCGTGTATGACCAGAGGCCTTCGTGCGAGTTTCTTTTAACTATCTTTACTTTACGCATCGACCGCGTTCGGCGCTCCGATTGGGCCTTCACCACTCCTTCACAACTTCGAGAAGCGACCCTTCGATGTAGCTTGAACTCTGCAAGACGTGTGAATTGACTGGTGAAGGGCCAATCGGAGCGCCTAGACCCTCAGTTCGACTTGTGTTCACGCTCAATGGCTCCGCTCTCTTTAGATTCGTTATAGTAGCCATGGATTCGCCGAACACAGTCCACACAGAACAGAAATTGGTTCGCCACGACCGTTTTTGACGAACACATTGTTTGATGTTCGTTAGCGGTACGCACATGCGAAGAAATTGTTCGATGTTTGTGTTCACCATGTTCCTGTTCGTTCATGCGTACACGCTTAAAGGAATCGAGTCAATATTATCCTTCTAAAATTACCAGTTAGTTAAAAACATGACGCTTTCAAAAAAACAATGCATAATAAGAATAACATCGTATGATACTAAAAGATTACAGTTTATAAACAAATGCGTAGATGCCTACTGCGAAGAACTAATGAGTCATAATAATATCGTGTTTTTGTTTTTACATAAGTAAAGAGAATTGTTTACAATTTACATAAAGATAGTGCCCTTGCTTGAGTTACATTTTGGTAAACAGTTGAAGGATAGCTTGCAGAGTTAGCATGCTGAAATGGCATTGGGCTCGCCATAGAGTAAGGAGACGCCTCTACAGCCGCTGCTTGGGCATTGTCAAAAGTTTTTCACCGTTTATTTAAACTACGAACTTACAGCAGGACGAATTTTAGTACTGCCGTCTCTATATGCTCGCGGCGATTCCGTGCTGTTGGGATGGCCGTGACCTGTCGAGCCAGCGTAGCGTGTGACGCCTCCAAGCTACTGAGATGGACAGGATGGATGTCCAGCACTGTGGACCGATTCTGAGTTGGTTGTTACAGTATTCTACTGGTCGGCGCAGCATGTCTTCTTCCATACATCTCTTCCAGCTTTCATCGGACTTGGACTACCCTTGCCAGTCACCCTTTTCACTAATAATGCATCCGTCGCGTCGCTCGTTTCTTTAGCTTACAGTCAGCATAAACTTCGTGTGCTTCATGCCTGAGCTCAACTAAATAGTTGTTTTGGATAAATCGGTATTCAGAACTATAAAATTCTACTATAAATAAAGTCCTGCTAAGTCACGTCCTTGAGAACCTGTGTTTGATACTTTAGTATTAGCAAATCGATACTGCACATAATGTTGTTTTCTAATAAATGGGTAGGGTAGGCAGAAGGACAAAGGTCACCCTATCACCCTCATTTTATATTTACCTAATCGTGAAAAACAAAGACACTGAATACGTGGCCATGTTCCTTATCCATTATCGCTGCCCACGACACAAAAAGATAGCGGAAATGTAAACAAATAAGGTTGAAAATAAACAAATCAGTGTGCAGTCAATAGGTAAAAGTACCAGGCTGCAATAATATCGAGGAGATTGAACGGTTGAACCTACAGGTATAACGCGACCATATACGGAAGTCGTGACTTGCAACAGCTTCCGTTCAAGACGGTGTGGCTATTTATAACGCCGGTTAATCACAGGCCACGGCTCAACACGTACGCGTTATTATTTTATGACGCAAATTAAATTATTAACCTCGGGAGTTCAACTCCTGACGCCATATTGGATAAATTGAAACGTATTTTTAAAACGTAAACATTGGACATAGAATTTTGTATTCTACGTCTTACATCGATAACTGGTTTTATGTCGATATTTCAACAAATATACATATTTTGTAGTCATAAAAGAAAATAAAGCTACTACTTAACACTTAAATCTTGTTTCGTCACGCACCAAACAAGTTTTGTTGACACAAGTTCTTTATTTATTTATGTATGCAGAATGTACTCACCACTCAGATCTTCGATGGTATTCAGCTTTCGAGTCGTCATTTTCACGTTTGACGAATTCACTACACGATAAAACAGTTATCACGTCGAAATATCGCACTTTCAACGGAAAATAATCGAGATATTTTCAAGTTTTCACAAAGAGAACAACCTTTCTCGACTGCCTTTGTTTTCTTTTAGTGTTGTTTTGATTTTGTTCCGCTATGACAGAAGGCGTGCAAATCGCAATCTCTGTTGATTGGTCAATCAGTTATTATTCTGAGCCAATCCAGAAGGAGAACGTCACTATAATAACTTTTGATTGGTTTAGATTTGTAAACAAAAAATAATGCTACCAGTGCAGAAAACTGAAAAAATCTTTCAAGGACGTCACTTTCACTGGCTATCCAAACCAAACAAGTCTTTGTTTATTATTTTTTATTGAATTTAATTTAGGAAATTAATAGAAGCGTTCTACTTTTGCAAACACTCTTGCACTTAGCAAAATATTTGCGTCACCAAGCTTGAATGTCTATGGTAAACAACTGAGACAGTGCATCTTTTGTTGTTTTTCAACAACAAAAAATGTGTTTCAATTAATGGCATTACTGTAAAAAGGACTTATTGTTATTATTTTAACCTTAGAGTAGAGTGTAGATTCATTCAGAACAAGAAATGCATTATGTGACATAAAATGAGGTTATTTATTAACCTTTTTTACTGTTATTATTTTATGGCAACATTCGAATTGTCTATGGCTTTTTCTGGCTTCATTCAAAAAAGTTCAATGTGTCATTCAGTCATTCAACTTCCCGAATTCGTGTGATGACAAAAGTTCAAGAACTGCTATATTACAGTTGATTATTAATTAAAAATACAATAATGAGTGTAAATACATCCGATGAGTATGAGGAGAGCCCCCCTATATCTAGAAACTTCGATGAAGTTGAAAGTGCTCGGTAAACACTGAATTCTAGCCTAAATCTGTGAAATTCCAATGTTGTAGCCTGACAGCTGATCGTACCGGCGGGAAAGTTAAAAGGCGCGAAATGAATAGGGTGTAAAAAGTGATATTTTAAAGTAAAAATTGTTCTGTGTACTACATATACTCCATATTTCGCAGGAAAAAGATGCGTACAGATAATTCGAGCCGTAAAAGCTGGAGTTTGATGGACCGGAAGACGGATCATGAGGTGAGGTGTCGTTGAATTCCCGCTTTTTTCGTGGACTTTTTTGGTTATGATTTAGATTCCGAGGTGGGAATTCTACGTATCAATTCCTCAAATAGTTTGTTAATAACCCGGTAATCTTCTATATATAGCTTTTACTGCAGTATTTTGGAGGTATAACCCGATTAGTGACCGTAAATTTCCAGTTCTTGATAATGGTTATCTACGACAAAAAAAAAGGATATTTTCAAATCACCTAATGCATTGGTTATCTCTCTTGGTTATTTTATCGAATTCCTCGTTCTATTTTACCGAAATCTGGCCTTTATTTGTGATTAAAGCCGGCCGATTTGTCATGGTCTGTAGACTTGGTTCATTGACCTTAATTTTGGGTTGTCTGCAAGATAGCACACATCTCTTTTCAAACAACCCTATATTACCTTAGCAAGGGTATAAGAACTCTGCTCTGTAGGTATAAGAAGTCTAATTATGTAGGTAGCTGAGCTGTCAGGTGGATATATGTATCAGCCTCAGCTCAAATGATGGGAACTCTTTGACTGATGAACAAAAAGGAGACTTGTATTATGATTGTACCAGGCGTTTTATGATTGTGCCTGGTTGGAGCTCGTGGCTAAGTAATAACAGCCGCACGGGTCGATCCATCAGGCTAAGCTACGCTTGCCGGGGCTATTCCGTGGATGGGTGACTATCTTTACATACGAGACTCCTCCATGCTTCGGAAAGCACGTTAAGCCGTTGGTCTCGGCTGTCATTTGTGGATCTTTGGCAGTCGTTACTAGTCGTCAGAAGCCCGAAAATCTGTCAACCAGTTTTGTCTAGGGGTATCGTATTACCCAGTTACTGGGTTGTGGAGGTCAGATAGGCAGTCGCTCCATGTAAAATACTGGAATTCAGCTGCATTTGTTAGACTGGAAGCCAACCCCAACTTGGTTGGGAAAAGGCTAGGCAGATGATGCTTTGGGGTTGATTATTCATACAGGGTGTAAAAAGACACATGACATAGCCGTCAACTATGCATTCTGTGCATCAAATTAAGTAACATTGCACTAAGATAATTGCTGGGAAACGGCTTATATTTTTGGTGTGAAAAATCACTGTTTACGGTAGTGCGCAACGTAACGCACGCAAAACATTGTGTTTATGGGTGCATGCAACGGTTCAGGGTTTGTGGGGGTATTTAGTTATAACATTAATAACTTGCTTTCTTTAAAAAACGTCTGAAAAAGTTGGAACATTGACCTTCAATATCTCCATAACCAGAAGGTTTCCAGGTATGGTACGCAGAACAAAAAAAATATCACCATGACGGGAATAACAAGTGACATTCAGTTTCGTTAAGCATCTTTCTACATCCGTTATATCTCACCACCCCTAGCTACTAACAGCATCTTTCACTACTTACACAGGGGCACAGGGATCATTCATTTTATTGTGACTAATTGTTTTAAGGACCTACAACCTATCACCCGGTTTCTGAATTGAGAATTTGAATTTGAGAATGTCTTCATCTATAACGTACTGTAACCTTGTGGGCAACTACAGTTTTGAGCCGTTTGGGGTCGAAGCGCTCGGGTCATGGGGCCCTAGTGCGCGTCTCCTTTTTAAGGAAATTTCTCACCAACTGGTCAATACTTCACATGGCCACAGGGCTGGCTTGTTGTTTGGCCAAAGAATTAGCATTGCCATTCAACGTGGCAATGCTGCCAGTCTTCTGGGCACGTTTCCGGATGACAGCGATGCGGACGAATACTTCGACGCCTGAGGGTCCCTTTGTTTTTATATCTATTAGTAAGTCCTTTTAGTTTTAGTTTAGTTAATTATTAATTCCATAAAATATAATGTACTTAAGTATAACTTAAACATTTTTTCGTTTCTGAATTAAGTTTTTTTAAACTTTAATCAAGATTTGAGTAATATAACATCATTTACTTAAATTTGATAGAAAGCATGCATAACAGTCTTCAGTTGCGTTTCTGAAATTTGATTTGCAAAATCCTTAAGCGCCATACTTATGCATTTGAGAATAATCAGTTGAGATTTGCTACTTTTATCAAATCAGCAACCGGGTGTATGCAAATCAATTTTACTTATGCCCGAAACAAATCTAGAAATGTTCTAAAATAGACCTGTGAGTAATAACTACAAAATTAGCTACAACTTTCATACTTTTTGTCCTGTATTTAAATCTTTAATGTATCTACAATAAAATTATCCTGATTACTATAAATCGGACCCATAACTTGCCTAGAAATAAAATCATTTATCAGTTACAAGTCATGAATCTATCTAGTTTATCCTCATGTGTATGCCATTTTTGGATGAATATACCTATATACTTCCTGTTGATGATATTTGAATACAAATAATATTACCATCCATCTGCCTAGCCTTTTCCCAACTATATTGGGATTGGCTTTCAGTCTAACCGGATGCAGCTGAATACCAGTGTTTTACATGGAGCGACTGCCTATCTGATCTCCACAACCCAGTAACTGGTAATACGATACCCCTGCAAACAGTATTACAAATAATATTACAAAGTTGTATATTGTCAGTCATTTAATAATTAAAATGATGAAGGCTCAGACCAAATAGATTTTTTATTTGGTCTGAGGATGAAGGATAATAACATTGAAAGATGATAAATGGCAAGAAAGTGTTACTACTCCCTTATACAAAAGCGAATAATGGTAGCATTTTAAATTGCCGAACTGGGCATATAGCTACTTCCATACAGGAGGGTCTACTATTCTAAAGTGCCAAATGTAATGTCATATGCATTTAGTAAAAAGTTGTTATTTTGACATTACAAACAGGCATTCAATTTTATTTATTTGCCTTGCCAACGGTGCTTTTCTGATCTTCATCACAGCCTCTTGTAATTTCACATACATACGTATTTATAAATTCATGCCTTCTTCCCATGGGGGTAGGCAGAAACTGCAGAACGCCACCTGCTACGATCCTTACTCCTTTTGCCTCTTGTCTCTTTTTTTTTTGTATATTGGCACCTTGTAGCTGTTTATTAATGTAATTAGTTATTATTTAACCGTGTTTTTGTATGTTGTGCTGTCTTTTGTGTGTACCAAATAAATGTTTTATCTATCTATCTATCTATCTTGTAATTTCCCGTTGGAATATAAAAGCAAATCTAAAAGTATTTTAACTATTTTGTAATTTACAGGTGCTCCAAGAAATGGGTGTCAGTCTGCTTGAACCCGATGAATCTGAAAACTTATGCGACCCTGGTACCTCTGGAATGGTGAGAATATTTATACATATTTTAAGCAAAAATTTTGATAGTTTATTGATTCCGGGAGCCTACCACCACTGCTTACAGCAATATTATTTTAATATAACTTCAGTGGGGGAAAGAGATGGAGCTATACGTCCTGTTGAGCTTCATCTCTTTCCTACACTGAAGTAATATAGAAATAATACTGCTGTACGCGGTGGTGGTTGGCCCCCAGGCATGACATTGAGGAATCCATTATAAAATACAATAGATATAGATATGTTTAGTAACCTATTCCTAGTCATAAAAACTCTTTAAGAAATGGACATATCGTGTTCGGGTTCGCGACTGGTCAATCGTCATCCTGGGGATGCGATGAGAGGTGAGACACGTGTCGGTTTCTTACAGGGTGATTATGACTCTTCAGAAATAGTTAAGCGGAATAGGTTACTAAATATATCCACGTGTATATAGTATTTTTCAAAGAAGTCTGATTAAATCACAATTTTTTGACTTTATGAAGTCGAATTGTTTGAAAACAGCTGTTATTTGGCTCTCAAGTCTAGGGGACTTCACGAAGTAAATATACCAGTCTATGGAGTTCACGAAGTAAATATATATTTACTTCGTGAAGTCCTTAAACTGGTATACATTAAATTGATATATTTATTTAGTGAAGTCCTTAAACTGGTATACTGTATACCAGTTTAAGGACTTCAGGGCGTAAATATACCAGTTTAAGGACTTCACGAAGTAAATATATATTTACTTCGTGAAGTCCTTAAACTGGTATACATTAAATTGATATATTTATTTAGTGAAGTCCTTAAACTGGTATACTGTATACCAGTTTAAGGACTTAAGGGCGTAAATATACCAGTTTAAGACCGAATGTCACTACACTCAAAACTGATTTATTCAAATTAGGCTTAGAATCTGCACTTTTCACATCACGCCTGTAATTCCCAAAGGGTTAGGCAGAGGTGTACCTTATTTTTCCTATAGTATAATGCTAATAGAACCAATTCAATCATTTGACATTCGTTTAGTCAGCAGAAATAATGGTGTAATTGTGCCACACATGTTGCAGTTACTTTATTAGAAAATCAGCCATTTCTGCTTCTAATGACTCAGTTATTTAAAAACAACATGCTGATTAGCTGCAGTACTACTGAATAAAATCAGCCAGCTAATCACAAGTCGTTTAAAAGTTCCTATACTATTAAATGAGCAATCCTAACTAATATTATAAATGTGAAAGTGAGTTTGCTTGTTTGTTACGCTTTCACGCTAAAGCGGCTGAACGCATTTGGATGAAATTTGGCACATGGGTAGATTTTGACCTAGAGAAGGACATAGGATACTTTTTATCCCGATTTTCCCACGGGATCGTGACTTATACGGGTGAAACCGCGGGGCGCAGCTATTATAGTATCTTTTTTTAAATACTTTCCTAACAAAATCTCGTTAAGGGGTCATTGTACTCATCATTATGAACAACTTTCACAATCGGGCCAACCATGAAATCACGAAAAAAAATCAGCTGCATAAGTGTACAGAACAGCTGTTTTTTTTTTTCGCGATTTCAGTGTTGATCCGATTGTGAACGTTGTTCATAATGGTGAGTACAATTACCCCCCAAAAGATACACCTTATAATTATTATGTATAATTTCAACATGAATGATGTAACCCATATATTGTAACAATATTTTGATTTAAAAGAGTGTCCGTGGAGTTTCTTGCCCGTTCTTCTCCATAGGTATCTACTACGCTTTGGAATGGGCAACTAGCTTCATATTTCTGACTGACCGACTCCTTGACAATTCAAAAGTGCCTGTAAATGGTGGAGATATTTGTAATCACGTTCTCGAAAACGGCTCTAAAAACTTCGATGAAAGTTGCAATATAGGGGTTTATGGGGGGCGAATAATCGATTTAGCTAGGTGGCACTTCCACGTTAGCGGTGGGAGAGGTGCAGTAATAAAATAATTACTAGATCAACAAATACATGCTGCCTCGGACAGCTTACTTAAGTTAATTGATTCAGGCGTGATTCTGCGGAAATCCATGATAAAATACAATAGACTTCTCTGCGTCCAGCGCTCGGTGTGACAACACGTCGTGTTCTGGTTTGCGACTGGTCAATCGTCATCCTGAGAATGCATCGCTGAGAGGTGAAACACGCGTCGATTTCTTACAGGGTTTTTTATGACTCTTGGAGAATAGTTAAGCAGAATAGGTTACTAAATATATCTACGTCTATTGTAGCTTTCTTAGGGCGAATTTCACTAAACTTTTATACCGAGTATAAGTCTTATCCTGCAAATAAATTTTGAATTTTTGACAGTTTTTCCATACAAAAACTGTCTGACGACGATTTTATTCGGATAAAAGATATCTGACTTTGATAAAATCAGCCCTAATGCACATGTTTATTGTCTTTACAGGCTGCGAAACAACTGAAACGGAAACACATGGACATAGAGAACAGAAATCCCAACATAAACTTAGTAACGTCTCCGAGATGTGTTACCTCACCTCGCTCTAAGTTCAGTCCAAAGAGTCCTAGAGTGAAGCCCTGTATCGGCAGCCCTAATGCTGGGCCTTCGAGACTTAAGAGCCCTAGGAGCTCTGAGAAACGTAAGTATAGTATATGACTAGGTTTTGCCCGCGCCCGCGTGTATGTCGGATATCGTTCCACGGGAATATACTACCGGGATACTTAAGAAATGCTTCATCCCCTATATCACCCCCTATAGTATTTTTTTTTTTAAACAAAAACTACCCTATGTCCTTCCCTAAAATGACATGTATGTCCTTGCCAAATTTTGTCGAAATTCGGTTTAGGTGTGAAAAGGTATAATACAGACAGACAGAGTTACTTTCGAATTTATAATACTAGTATGAATTTTGTGCTTTTGATCAACCTCCAGCCTGCAAAATTGCATAAAAAGTAAAAAAAAATGAATTTCTAGGTATGCCTTCGCGCGTCCCCATTAAAAATAAAGGCGTTTGAAATAGGCGAAAACTTTAGGGTAGCCCGCGAAATTCAATTTTTTTTACGTTTTGGCAGGTTGTTTATTGATTAAAATATACAGTATGCAAGGGTAAACACCGTTGTCACTCAAACCATGGGTAGTTGACTTAAATATAAAAATAAATGACCCAGTAACAACAAAAAAAAACTTTATTTTCATTAAAAGATTTTAAAAAGTAAATATCCGTCACTGTCCCGATACTCATGGATACGCGTTCGAGAGAAATATTCTTGTGGAAAAAAGTAGATTTTCGCGACCGTAAAAAATATGGACATACAAAATTTAGAATCAGCAATACAACTCTCAAGTTCATATGTATAAGTAAATTGAATGACTATTTAATGAAATCATGATATTTGCCACTTATATGAACATAAGGACTTGTATTGCTGATTCTAATGATTATAATTCTGTAAAGCCATATTAGTTATTTTAATCAACATACAACCTGATACTGACCTGCAAAATGCAAAAAAAGGAAGAATATTTGAATTTTGAAGACTACCTTAGCGCATAATTATAAAATCCATTTTTGTCTTACAGACAAACCGCTCCAGCCGACAGACTCGCACATTCATGAAACTAGCTTATCATTGGACGAATACTTAATAGATGAAGAGACTCCTCTAGCTCAGTCCGTCAGCGCGGGGTACTTACCGACCCCAGCCGCGCAGTACAGTGGCGCCACCAGTGACAGTAGCGGAGGAAAACATCGTTACACGCGTAAGTTATCAACGCACGGGTTCCGCTCTCTCATCCGGAGGATACCTGAGTCCCAAAAGTCGGAATATTATACAACACTAGCTGCGCCCCGCGGTTTCACCCGCGTAAGTCTCGATCCCGTGGGAATAACGGGATAAAAAATATCCTATGTGTTAATCCAGGTTATAAGCTATCTGTTTGCCAAATTTCATCCAAATCCATTCAGCCCTTTTTGCCTGATTGAGTAACAAACATCCAAACACACAAACTTTCACATTTATAATATTAGTAGGATTAGTTTTGTCTATTAGGCTGGGTTTTGTTTTATATAATTTTTTTTTTTTTTTTTTGTTTTATATTGTATTATTTTCTAATTACTGTATTAAATAAGGGAAGTAGCGAGTCAACCCCAACACAAGTATTTTTAATTACTTACTGGGGCTGTCTCAACTCATGTATAGCATGTAACTTTTGAGACTGAATAAACATATTTTAATTTTAGTTTTTGTTTATGCTAAACCCGAAAAGGGGTCATTGTACTCATCATTTTGAACAAAAAAAAAGAAAAATAATGAGTACAATAGATAGAAAGAAAGAAAAAATACTTTTTACAAAAAAAAAAAACCATCGACTTCCAAAAAAAAAAAAAAAAAATCGAAAAATAACTTTAATTTCAGAAGTCGATGTCTTTGCTTTTCTCGTTTTTTGTTTGACACCGACTTCTCGTATTTTTTTAGTTAATTGATTGAAGTGTGACTGCGTAAATCCATTATAAAATACAATAGATGTATAATATAATTGCTTATTAAACTATTCCTCAAGAGTCATAAATACCCTGTAAGAAATCGACATGTGTTTCACCGCTCAACGAGGCATCCTCAGGATGACGATTGACTTGTCGCGATCCTGAACACGACATGTTGCTACGTCGTCAGTGTTGCCACGCCGTGCTCTGGACGAACGGTCGGCGTGCCAACACTTCGTGTATACCTACGTCTATTGTATTTATTCCTTTTTTTAGCGTTCCGTACCCAAAGGATAAAAAAATTAAAAATCCGGAGTCACACGTGTTAGGGCATAAAGCGAACAGATTACGTGTGACTCCGGATTTTTAATTTGTCTGTCTGTGGTGTCTTGTTTATACCTTTTTAGTCATAGTTGGGTTTTAGTTTTTATTACTTTTTTTTTTTTAAATTCTTTTGGGGTTATAATATATATATTTTTGAAATGTGCTCATTAAGCCCTTTTATTTGATACCCAACGTGGTACGATTAAACGATATATTTTTGTTAGTTTTATTTTTTTAATTTTTATTTATTTTATTAGGTTTACCAACAATTGATTACACTGATACAAACAAACAAAACATTCAAAAAATAAAAATAATAACAGTGTATCAGTTACTTATAGGTAAACACCACATGCATAAAACAATGAATCGGTGAAATAAGCTAACTTACTTAGTAATAAGCGCTAACACAGAAAATAATTGGTAAAATAGGTAAAATTGAATACTCTTTGACATTATAACATTGATAAAATTATAAAAATTAAGTAACAAATCAAAGCATTGCCATACAACGTGGCAATGCTGCCAGCCTTTTGGGCACTTTTCCTGTTGACAGCGATGCGGACGAATTTTTTGATGCCCTTTGATAATTTTCCCTTGTACATAATTATTATTATAGATATTATAAGTCTTTGTTAGTTGTAATAAAATCTATAACACACAAATCAAAAAATTAAAAATGGTTAAAATAATAACATAAGATAAATTCATAATAAATGCAAATAGGATTCATTAAAAATAAAAATTGAAAATAAAAATAAAAATTGATACATACATATATACGGGTCAAAATCATAACCCTCCTTTTTTTTTCGCCGTAGTCGGGTAAAAACGGGACCCTATTACTAAGACTCCGCTGTCCGTCTGTCACCAGGCTGTATCTCATGAACCGTGATAGTGAGACACTTGACATTTTCTAATACTAACTAAAAACCAGAATAAAATAAATATTTAACGGGGCCATACTACAAACGTGATTTTTTTGCCGTTTTTATAGATAATGGTACAGAACCCTTCGTGCGCGAGTCCGACTTGCACTTGGCCGGTTTTTTTTTGTGTGAATGGACTGTTTTTATCGGAGCGAAAGAAATTAACAACATGAAATATGATATTGTTACAGCTTTAGGTCTAGAAGATGAACTAATAATAAGCCGGAGATACAAACCAGAGCCGGTTGGCGCTGTGTCCTTCAACATACTATCAGATGAAATGATACTCAGCGTGTTCCGATGGCTGCCCAAGCGGACCCTGGCGCATTGTATGATGGTCTGCAAAAGGTAAGATTTATCATCTTTGACTCAAACTCAAAGCATTTATTTCAAATTAACTTCCGCCCGCGGCTTCGCCCGCGTGGTATGTCGATAAAAAATAGCTTATGTCCTTCCTCGGGATGCCATCTATCTCCTTGCCAAATTTTATCGAAATCCGTTCAGTGGTTTAGGCGTGAAAAGGTAACATACAGACAGACAGATAGAGTTACTTTCGAATTTATAATATTAGTATGGATAAACCAGTTCAGAGAGGAGCTCGTGGCTAAGTAATAACAGTCGCACGGGTCGATCCATCAGGTTAAGTTTCGCTTGCTGGGGTTGGTCCGTGGATGGGTGACCATCTTTACATACCGAGACTCCTCCGTGCCTCGGAAAGCACGTTAAGCCGTTGTTGGTCCCGGCTGTCATTTGTGGATCTTTGACAGTCGTTACGGGTCGTCAGAAGCCTGAAAGTCTGACAACCAGTCTAACCAAGGGGTATCGTATTACCCAGTTACTGGGTTGTGGACGTCAGATAGCAGTCGCTCGATATAAAAACCGAGACATTTTGAAAAAATGATGCCATGTATCTGATCTGATGATGGAACCGGAAGTTGGCCATAGGAATTAGGAACTCCTCAATCAAACAAGATGCTATGTTTTAACAAGTGCTTTGACACTAGGTGGTGTCCAGGGTCTGATGATGGAGCCGTGGCCGTGAGAAAATCCTTTTTAGTTCATTAAAAGAAGATTTTTACTTATATTTTATTCTTGTTGCAGATGGCACAGAGTGGCGTGTGACGAGACGCTTTGGCAGAGGCTGGAGTTAGGCAACAAAACACTATCAAGAGACGCCATCGGAAGAATACTAGCTAGGAAACCTATTATTGTCAGATTGGCTAGCTCTGAGGTACGAGAACTTCTTAATTAAACATTTGGTTAATAATTTTCATGAGTAGACATGCAGAGGCGGATTAAATGTCGAGAGTGCCCTAGACAAGCACCTCATCGACGCCCCTCTAGCTGCCATATATTATAAATTTTAACTAGTACCTATACTTAAAATAACTTAAGGTACAAGTCTGTAGCCGACTGCAGGCAGCAGCAGCAGGTGACGTGTCGCTGCGACACAAGTGGTTTCTATGTATGTAACCGACGCCGACTGTCGCTTGCTGCTGCTGCCTGCAGTCGACTACGGACTTGTACCTTAATGCTGAGCCACGCGGAATAATTAAGAAGGCGGAGCACGCTTAAGAAGCTCTACATCTCTATAGAATTCAATAATCTTTTATATTGTGTAAGTAAGTGCATACTTACACAATTAATTTTATGTCACTTAATTTTATTTTTTGTTATAAACTTCCGCTAACCTACCGTTATCTGATAAATAAAACTAACCATAACCATCTTATCTTACAGATAGCAGAATGGCACCCCCCCTCCCTACCCGCTGCGTCCCGCATACACTACCTAGATCTAAGCATGTCCACCATAGACATCGCGACGCTCAACAACTTACTAGAAACATGCCCCAGTCTCAAGAAATTGAGCCTAGAGAGTGTTCAGCTGGAGGACAGCAGCTGTGAGCTAATTGGTGAGTACTTACCATCATTTCGGTATTGGAGAACTCCAATATCGAAATTTTTACAAAGATTCCAAAAGGGGATGCGCTAGGGTAGCCCGCGAAATTCAAATTTTCTTACGTTTTTTGCAATTTGCAGGTCAGTATCAGGTTGTATGTTGATCTAAATATTATTAGCGCTCGTAACAAATATCGATTTACAGAATTATAAACATTATAATCAGCAATACAACTCTCTAAGCTCATGAAAGTGTATTGAATGACTATTTCATGAAATCATGACATTTGGCATTTTCATTGACATGCGACAAATGCAAAACATATAAGCAGAGACTGAGCAAGCACAGCATTGTTTTAGCCAAGAACCTTCTACACAGACAGGGGGATATTAATCCGCCTAAAGAGATGGCAAATCCTGAACTTGGACCAAAGACTGAAAATTTAATGTTTATTTTGTATTGAACCACATAATGTGAAAGTTCAATGGAGCATCACAAAAATAATCTCACACGAAGACCCCACCTGATTATGACTGGAAAGTCGATTGCAGATAAAAGGAGAAAACTAAAAAATAGCCTAGCCTTCTCCCAGCTATTTTGGGTCCCCACCTATGAAATTTGCATTTTTATCTCACAAATTGAGAACCTCGTCACTTCTATGATTTAAAATATTCATCTATTGCTTGGTATTATTATCGAATAATGACCATCATAGACAACTACCAATAGTAAAAAAACCTTAATACTTATAGTTTTCTAAACATTAAAAATGACTTCTCATTTTGTTAGCAGAAATGACCACAATTTTTTTTTAACTTAGCCAAAACTTGTTTTTGTCGATTAATCTAAGTGGCATATTACCTTAAAATAAAATAAAATAAAAATGCCCTTTATTCCACTACTTACAATCCAACACAGGTTTAAATATTTTAAATACTTCTAAAAGAAATCGTTAGCTTAACCTATAAATTTTATTCTTTCTTTTCCATTCTTTTCCTAGCATTTGCCATCACTATTCGTAGTAGTCGCCTCTACGGCGTAGGCCTCCCCTAAAATGCTCCATATATATATATGGAGCATTTTAGGGGATATATTAGGGGGTATATATTACCTTATCTTAGTTGAAACATTTGTGGCACTATAGTGCATAAAAGTTTTAAAACATTAGTGTTCATGGTTGTTATATAAATTAAGAAAATGTTAGTATGAAAAATGCAACTTCTTTAAAATTCCCCATACAAAACGCTGATTTCATAGGTGGGGACCTAATATGTTGTGGTCAGCTTCCAGTCTTACCGGGTACAGCTATAGTCAGTTCCAAAAGCATCTGATGAAAGTGTAAACAAACCCTGTTCAAGTTAAATTCTTACCGCCTTACTAATAAGCGTTGTGTAACTATACAGGCGGTATACAACGTTTATTAGTAAGGCGGTTACACACTAAAGGGAATTAGTAACACGTTCTTCAGTACTCAATGAATTTCCACGAAAAAAAACAACCGACTTCCAAATAAAACACTTGGTGGATCCAAGTGTTTTTTTTTGGAAGTCGGTTGTTTTTTTTTGTAAATCGTTTTTATTTTATTATTTCTTTATTGTTTCAGGTAAATGTAGTAATTTAGAAACATTAAATTTAACGATGGCGCAGGGCGTGACCGCTGAAGGACTTCACTCGATATTAGAAGGCTGTAATAAGTAAGTTGTATTTCATGTTTTATCTCACTAACTACCCTGCGTGGACCGTAGCTTAGTAGGCACCTTTCATATTTCATCATCAGTCTATAGCAGTCCACTGCTGGACATAGGCCTCGTCATTCAGCTCGATTCTCGGCAACTCTCATCCAGCTGCTACCAGACACCCCTTTTCTTTTTTTTTTTGATGGTGGGAAATCATCCAATGACTTCTCCCGCTCTGGGCGGAGTGGAAGGGCGTGTCAGACTTTTACTGAATAAAACCCACCCGTGTTCCTTCAGTTGCCTGTTGCCAAGGTCCAGGTATCCCTTTCGAACTAACCCGCAACCCTGGACTGCCACCCTGCGAAGATCGTCGCTCCACCAAGCCTGAGGGCGTCCTACCTTACGTTTGCTGATTCGCGGTGTCCACTCAAGAGCATGTCTACCCCAGCGGACCTCCACAACCCATTTACTAACTGGGTAGTACGATACCCCTTGGTAAGACTGGTTGTCAGACTTTCGAGCTTCTGACGACCCGTAACGACTGTCAAAGATCCACGAATGACAGCCGGGACCAACGGCTTAACGTGCTTTCCGAAGCACGGAAGAGTCTCGATATATACAGATGGTCACCCATCCACGGACCAACCCCGGCAGGCGTAGCTTAACCTGATGGATCGACCCGTGCGGCTGTTATTACTTAGCTTCGAGCTCCTCTTGTAGTGGAAAATGAAATTAAAAAAATGTTATTCAATTATAATTTATTTTGTTCCAGTTTATTATCACTAAACATATCTTGGTGCAATCTGTCAGAGGCGGCTCTAGAAGTACTAGTTACAACAGCACCTCAAAGACTGCAGCGGCTAAACATTGGCGGCGCTAGGATTATGAGCGATGACAGTAAGTAATGTCTGTCCCAACTATGTTTGGGTCAGCTTCCAGGCTGAGTCGTTAAGCTCCTTAAATTCTGACAAACGCTTGCACTGACTGAACAGGTCCACTCAAATCTGTGTGGTTCTTTCCTCAAAAGACCATTTCAGACTCTAATCTACACGGTCCTCATATGGCCTGACCAAGATTATGTCTGGACTTTAAAGGAGACGGTGACCTCCGAGTTTGTTTCGGCCTTTCTTCTCAGAGTAGTCAGATAGGAAACGCCGACCTCATCTAGCTTATTTTTACAACTTTTTAATATGACGTGTAATTTACAGAATAAACAATTTCATTTCATTTTATTCAGCTGCAGTCGGTTAGAAATATGTACTGCAGCTGTATGTTACATGGAGCGAGTGCTCTGAATTAAGCCACACAGACGGACATGTATATAGAAACTATAAGAGTCCTTAAAAATTAAGAAATGACAGATAATTTAATTATGTAATTAAATTAGCAACCAGTTTGATTCTGTCTCTTATGGGATAGGACCAGTATGTATCCTTGGATAAATTCTAATATAATTCTTTAATTTGTATATGCTTGATTGCAAAAATTGCGCGCTTATTTAAATTGTAAAAATAAGTGGCATCTGCTAGCGTTAGTTGGTAAGTAGCATCACTAGTTTTAATTAGCAAGTAACATCACTAGTTACGAGGCGGGATACACACATGCTTGCCACACTGTGGACCCGCCAGTCTGCCCATCAAACAAAAATGGCGCGGTACGTCGTGAATTCGATTTTTTCGAATTCGCATATGTTTTGTTTTTAAATTACGGTGCTTTGTTAGTGAAACGCTCGTGAATGACAATATTCTTTTTTTTAAATGAGTTGCATTATGAAATTCACTACAGCATTATAACACCCGTTTGGATGATATTATGATTACTATGACACTGACTGTTTTAATGTTGGCAATAAGCTAACTGTTCCAGAAACTTTTATAGAGGGTTTATAGCACGGGTGTAGTGTAGATAAACGTCTTAAATGGGTTTCAAAGTTTTACCCGTGTTTTCGTTGCGACAAATCATTAGTTTCTGCAGAACCACCCCGAACATAAAGTTTACTTATAATATTAGTTTACTATAAAGTTAAACAGACCCTGAAAATAACCTCCATGTTCCCTCCCGCCAGTCCTGGAGCGCCTGGTGCGGCGCTGCCCGCGCCTGCTGGAGCTGGACGTGTCGGACTGCGGGCGCGTGTCGGCGCGCGCGGCGCCCGCGCTGGCGCGCCTGCAGCGCCTGGAGCACCTCGCGCTCAGCCGCTGCTACTTGCTGCCTGCGCACGCCTTGACGTGAGTATTACTGGTTTGAATATTTCCTATGGAAGCTGGCATGGTCACCCCATCGCCATTTTGTTTTTTTTGGGCGGTCGATATGTCATGTCTCTCGACTTTCAAGCATTTTCTCTCACTCACACTCGCTTCATGTCACCATTTGGTTCCTAAAAGATGTAACTGCGCAGCCGTATGCGCAAAGTACGGACTGGCTATGATTCATCGGCCGTATTGTACAGTGCCCTACAAAACTAAGTTGAAAGTTGATTCAGCAATAGATGATATTAATTTTTGGCGTGATACAAATGTCAATTTATACACGAATGTAATGCTGGGTACACATTCATTGGTAAAATGTAACATGAAAATATGTAACACATTAAAATAAATTCCTCTAGATTTTGTGTTGTTACATTTCATGTTGCATTGCATTAATTTAGACATAGCATTAACTAGAGGTGGGAAAAGTGTATCATTTTTGCGATTGGATCATTTGCATCTGGATCACTGAAATGATCCGATACACAGATATGTTTCATTTGGATCATCGGCTCAAAAGATATAAAATACAGAATGTTACGTATATATTACGTTGCGTCGCGGGCGTTTACTACTGAGTCAGAGAAATGTTATGTGGCAACAATGCTGAAAGTTATGTACAAATTTATTGTATTTTAGTCTTTCCTCTAACTTTATGAATAAAAAGGAAAAAAGTAAGTCACAATAATACCTACACTACGCAAAAAAAATCATAAAATAAACAGAACTATGTTTTCGTAAATTGGCGCGAGCGAACATAAACAATCTGCCGCGTGCCGCATCAACGTAAAAAACTCTGTGGTAAAATTTAAAACGATAACTTGTTAGTGCAAACATTATATGCAAAAAACAACCCTAGTATTTGGTAAGTAAGCGCCATGCATAACGACAACGAATGAACGAAAATCTGTGATTGTATGAGTGATACACATCTCATTTAGTATCTCTTTCTGACTTGTATAGATTGTAATTATGTCACCCGCTCACTCGCGACTCGCGAGTCAAATAACTCAGTGTGTCTCGTGTATCACTCAATCTCCCTCTCTCACTCGCTCCCTGCTCAGTCGCTTCGCGAGTGACGCGTCGCGCGGAATGAGCCAGAGCAAAGTAATGTTTCAGATCCAAATGATGCGTTTGAAACGTTGTTACTGAACCAATCTTTTGAATCACTTCAATGAATCGGATCAGTGAGTCGGTTCCGTAAAGAGTTACACACGCCTAATTTAGACTGCTCATTTTTGTTACACTTCACCAATTTTTTTTCCAATTTTTAAACTTTTTTTCCAATATAATTTTTTTTGTTTTTTTTTTCAGTTTATCAACTTTTTTTTCCAATTTATTTCAATTTATTAACTTTTTTTTCAATTCATCAACTTTTTTTTCCAATTTATTAACTTTTTTTCCAATTTTTTCTTTTTTTTTTCAATGTATTTACTTTTTTCCAATTTTTTAATTTATTAACTTTTTTTTTTCAGTTTATTAACTTTTTTTTCCAATTTATTAACTTTTTTTTCCAATTTTTTACTTTTTTTTTTCAATTTATTAACTTTTTTTCCAATTTTTTAATTTATTAACTTTTTTTTTTCAGTTTATTAACTTTTTTTTCCAATTTATTAACTTTTTTTTCTTTTTACAGGAAATTAGGCAGTATGCCCTCGCTACAGTACGTGGACGTGTGGGGCATGCTACACACGCACGCGCTCACCGCACTGCGCGCCGCTCTGCCGCATGTTCAGATCAACACTTTTATGTTCAGGTGAGTTCAACACTGTTTCATTAAGCTACACAAACTATCCTAATCCTAACTATATAATACTAGCTTCCGCCCGCGGCTTCGCCCGCGTGGTATGTCCATAAAAAGTATGCCTATGGCCTATGTCTATTCTCAGGCTCTAGACTATATGTGTACCAAATTTCATTTAAATCGGTTCAGTAGTTTTGGCGTGAAAGCGCGACAGACAGACAGACATATTAGGATTTTAAATGCGAAAGTAAGTTTCTTTGTAACGCTTTCACGCTAAAACGGCTGAACGGATTTAGATGAAATTTGACACATGGGTAGACCATGCCCATATAAAAAGGGTACCGTACCAAGGGGTATCGTATAACCCAGTTACTGGGTTGTGGAGGTCAGATAGGCAGTCGCTCCATGCAGGGCTTGAAATACCGTTAAAAATATGGTATCGTTACAGCCTTTTAATGCAGATATCGTTATCTAATAAATAACGTTATAATTTTTACCGGTATATCTGGCACATTTTACCGTTAAAATATGTAACGATAAAATCTACGCTACCGAAAATTTTACCGTTATGATTTAGTTTTGTTACCGTAGCTCTCGTCCAATCGCAATCAACGGGGCGTATGTAACCCGAAAAATTCTCCCGTCTATGAAATTTGGTATGTGATGAAGTTAGGTAATACAAAGTATAGACGTACAATAATCCAACAAATTTTGTTAGGTACGAGAAGTTATTTTTTTAACCTAAATATGAAAATCGCTTATAGCTCTGTGAATACATCAGACTAAAATACTACTTTCTGTATACGTACGCATGTACTAGTTGGAATAAGTATTTAAAAAAATCCAATATTTTTTCGATTTCAGAGATAAGTACTCCAAATTTAATTTTTAACATTTTGCACTATAATTTCTACTGATAAATTGCTCGGCGAATTGTTATTTTATAATATGGTTTTATGTCCTTAAATACACAGCATTGTTTAGTTAGGTATTCAAAATATTTTCCTTTTTTTTTTTTTTTTCGGTTTTTGCTTAACTACGTAATGTTGAAAATCACTCCGTCAATTTTGAGACCTTTATTAGGCTTATGGTTATAAATTAAAAAAGATTTATCAATTTTCGAACGTTCATATATATTTTAGGGTTCGCTGATTTATGCTAGAGCGAAAGGGTTGACCTTCACTTGACCGCTCGGAGCTGCGATTCACTTTTAGTGAAGGCGAGTTTGGTGGCCACCGTTATTACAATTTTATTTTTTTATCTTAAGGTTACACTAGTCGGTCATTCTTCCATACAAACGTAGTATGTTGATTACTCGTCTGTTTGACGGTGTACGTTCCAAAATAAAAATTATATCGGGGGGCACGGCAGTGCCTCCGCCAAGCCGAGCAAAACAAACACAAAGGCACAACCGTACCATCTTCTCTAGAAGCCATTCAGAACATTTTCGACCTCCTGTACCTTGGTTGTGGATAAAGCTAAGAGCCAGTTCAGTTACCAAGAGGGCTTAGTTTAACTAGGTATATTGCCAAATTACATTCAATTTGAACCTGTAGTTAAAGAACTATTGCAGGTCAAAGTTCCTTAATTTTGTCACTGACATTCTCTCACCGATTAGGTATCAAAAGTTCACCGTTATAAATGTGTGTAGAGTCCGCGCCACCACTGAAGTCCTATTGACCCGGCGTTAGTGTTTATGTTATTGCATTTAAAATAAGAGGATACTACAAAACATCAAGAGTCAATTAAAATAATTCATGCATGGTGAGGTAGGGCAAACATAGTATGTCACAAATACTCGTAAGCTTTGTGTTGTCGAAACGTAAAACGATCCCCGAGAGTCAGAAGTTCTCGGGGTTCTAGAATCACATTCACATCTATGTAACGGTATCTTTAACGTAATTCATCAACTTCTAATTGTCGTTTTGAAATGAAACCTTGGACCCAACCATTTTGATGTAGTTCGGATAGCAATACTATAATTTGGAATCTGGAAGCTGATCTAAATGATGCAACCAGGAGGTGGATAGTGCAACTCTTCAGTGGCTACTAGTAAACCCCTCGAGTTTGGGCTCATATGATTCGTTTTCACAAGTCCAATAGATTGAGCTTGGTAACGAGTATCTGGTGATGGAGCCAAGAGATAGATACTGGAATTCTTCAGTGGCTACTAGTAAACTTCCCTAGTTTGGCCTCATGTGATTCGTTTTAATGAGTCCAATATATTTGACTTGGTGTCGAGGGTCTGATGATGGCGCCAGAAGGTGGACAGTGTAATTTTTAAGTGGCTACTAGTACTAGTAAAACGATTGAGTTTGGGCTCATATGATGCTTTTTGACGATCTCCAAGAGAGAGAAGATCTCGGGGTTCTAGATTCACATAGTGTATTTTTTGTTACGAAACCAAACTATTTATTACCATATTTCATCGGTGATATTATGAAAAATGCCTCGTAGGGCCAGTGGTCGCAAACGCTACTGCTGAGCATGAGGTCTCCTGGGCTCGATTCACAAGTGGGGAAAAGTGTTATTTGGTCTTTCCATCTGGGATTGCTTGGTAGCAGCCTGGAGTCTGGATTTGTATCCGGTTGATGGCAATTGGCTCGCCCCCTATGGACATATACATGGAATTTAAACTTAACGCTGCGAAGTGCCATATCAATAAATAAATACGTACATAAAAATAAAAGTCATAAAACTAAAACCCAACTGCGACAAAAAAGTCAACTAACAAGACATCATAGACAGAAAAATTAAAAATCCGGAGTCATACGTGTTAATAAATCATAAGGCATAAATCAAATGGATAACCGCAAAATCTGTCAAATATGCAATGTCAAAGAAGTCCACGCATTGAGATGAATAAAACGCGTGCGGTTATATTCACAGTTGGCTTCCCACTGCAAATTAGCGGTGAGTCCACCGCACGAATTTTGTGTCGCAAAGAGATATATACAACGTGTAACGTTAAATGCGCAAAAACTCAGACCCCCTACTGATTTTTAATTCAGTTGACCTATTGAGAAACAAAACCATTAGAAAAATTGTAAAGGTTTTATGTGCTGTTTTAGTTTTACTGGCAATTCTGATTGTTTCTTGCGTCTGCGACGACGCTCTATCGACGGAGGGGTCGTCACCGGGCTGCTGCGCCGCGCTGGCTTGACCTATTAATAAATAGACACGGCAACGTTTTTAATGAAGATTTTTTTTTAAATGTCACCAATATTATAAAGTGGTTCAATTGATTCTGCTCGTTATTCTGATTAAACTATTTTCAGGTTTTGCGCATTTAACGTTACACGTTGTATAAGGTGTATCTTTTCATACACGAAATCTCTTAAGGGGTCATTGTACTCATCATTAGACTCGCGACAGTCTAAGAAGTCCGTTTTGACGTTTCTTTCTGTGAGGAAATATTCACATAAGTTAAAGTGTAGATGTGAAAAGCAAGGTGAAGATGAGTTAAAATTCTTCCATACAAGGCTAGATAATGACAAGAAAAATTGACATAACTTTTAGTTTTGAACTTACAGTGTCAAACAGAAGAGTAATCACCATACTACGTTTGTATGGAAGAATGACCGACTAGTGTAAACTTAACACTTTCGCGGGCAGTAAACGCCTAGAGACGTAATAATAATAAAACTTCAATTGTCTCATTCACTGTCCGCGAAAGTATTAAGATAAAAAAATTATTTGTAATAACGGTGGCCACCAAACTCGCCTACACTATAAGTGTGTGGCAGCGCAGCTCCGAGTGGTCCCTTACGCTCTAGCATAAATCAGCGAACATAATATATGTGAAAGTTCGAAAGTTTGTTGGATTATTGATAAATCTTTTATAATATAAAATCAGAAGACTAATAAAGGTATAATAATTGACGGAGTAATTTTTCACATTACGTAGCTAACAAAAAAAAAAAAATTAAAATATTTTGGATAACCAAACAATGCTGTGTATTTAAGGACATAAAAGCATAAAATAACAATTAGCAGAGCAATTTGTCAGTAGAAATTATAGTACAAAATGTTAAAAGTTAAATTTGGGGTATCTCTGAAATCGGTAAAATATTGGATTCCTTTACATACTTATTCTAAATAGTACATATTTACGTATTAAGTATTAAATAGAAATACTTTCTGTGTAGAAAGTATTTCAGTCTGAGGAAATATTCACAGAGAGTTATAAGCGATTTATATATTTGAAAATTATTCGGAAGTCTCCAAACAATCATTTCCTCGTTGAGTGGACTATGCATCGACGCTCAGCCTGTGCCGTACGACTATTACGTGTTTAATATTCTCTTTGCTATTCTGTGTTTTTGTTCATTTATTTCAAAATATCTATAGACGACATTTCTTTTCGTAATCGTGACTAAAACAAGTACTAATAATTCGCGAATACCTAATAATTCGCGAGCGTGTTCTGTAAGCGCGAGCGAATGCCTTGAGATTATAGAAGACGACAAACGAAATGGCAACAGCGCCGACAGCGTATAAGAGGGGCGCGCGCCGGCCTCCTTTGAGAAAACGGGCAGGCAACGTCGCATAAAATAACAAAAATAATACCGGTAATTTGTTACCGCTATTTTTACAATAACGTTAAAAATACCGGTAATTTTTACCAAGATTTATAACGTTATTATTTTGTTATGCTACTAAGTAACGCTACCGAATCGTACCGATATCGAAGTATCTCTACGGAAATACCGTTACTTAACGTTACTTTTAATGTGAATTGGTAACGTTTTCAAGCCCTGGCTCCATGTAAAATACTGGTATTCAGCTGCATCCGGTTAGACTGGAAGCCGAACCCCAACATAGTAGGCAGGCAGATTCTGTCTATGTATATTCGACTAATATTTATTTATATTTTGTTACAGCGCCATCGCCCGTCCTACGGTGGGAACGCGTCGCACCTCAATATGGGGACTACGAACCAGAGACTGAAATATTGTAACACTAAGAATCCCATGATGACTGGATTCTACCAAGGGATAGACTGAGATGTACCTATATATACTGCGTTCGCAATTTAGGTTCCAAATAGTGTTTTTGAAAAAACTACTTTAAAATCGACGCATAAAGTTCAGTATCCGCTACAACTGCAAACATTTTTATAACTTTTTCAATAGCACGAGTCATTCTAAAATTAACTTAATTTACACTAATATAAAGTTGATATTCGTTTAAATGGAAATAACAGTCTTCTTTTTTTTTAGAGGATTTTTTTACTGGACTTTATAGTGCACCCACATTTCGCCAGTAATGGTTGGGGGATGCGCTAAGATTTTTACGCCTAAAACTACGGTTACCAAAAAGAGCGGCAGCCGCTATATAGCGTCCGCAATGTACCGGCGAATGACGTCAGTAAAACGTTATTTATGAAAGTATGTTTTTTGCCATCATGTTCATGACAGTAGTCACGGCGGCCGTTATGTGGCGGCGACCGCTCTTTCAGGAAATCCAAGCTTAAACCACTGAACCGATCGTTATGAAAGACAGTTGTAGCCTGGAACTACAACGACTTTCAACAGGATTGACATAAGCTTTTCGATAGCTTATGTCAGTCCTATACATTTTTGCCTTTTCCATCATCGTTATCGCTGATAGAATGTCACTTTGTCTAGGGCCTCTGGATATGTGTATTTAAAAAATGGTAAAAAACATACAATATACACGCAGACAAAGTCACGGGCATCGGCTAGTGTAACATAAAGTTTGTATTAATGCTCACTTTAAACAATTATTATTTTGTAAATATTTTTGCTGTTGTTAAAATGCATTTATTATTAATAATTAATACCATAAAGTGGCTTGGAAAAACTATCGGCTTATTTTGAATTCAAAGATTTATTTTTTCAATTGCTCTTGAAGCGTGGGCGGTGGTCCAGTGGTATCGGCCCTGACTAGTTTCGAACCCAGACAGGCACTTTACTTAGTCCGATTTATTTCATCACCAGTGCTCTCAAAACGGTGAATGAAAACATCGTGAGGAAACCGGCATCTCCTAGAACCAAAAATTCGAAGACATGTGACATCTACCAACCCGTACTGGGCCCGCGTTGTGGATTACAGCCCACTCGCTCTCACAGAGAGGAGGCCTGTGTCCCAGCAGTGGGAACATTATAGCTATGCTTCAAGCGAAAGCTTACTTATTTTTGAGTAATATCCTTTGGAAAAATGCTAATGAATTCACAATCGGCCGATATTTCTAGATAAATAAAAGTTAAGATGAAATTTGTATGTGTATGGATTAATAGGTAGTTAATATTTAGCCTTCACCACTACAAAACTATGAAAAAATCGAATGTAATATAGACTGCAGATTTATATGGAATTATAAAGGATTTTGCACATACCTCATTGTAGTGCCCCATAGGTGGCTATAGGAGCCCGTAAGGCAACAACAACAGTAAGACAAATAAAAGTAAACACCAACATTAACATACTACAACAACGTTATCATACGACAACAACATTAACATACATCAACAACGTTAACATACAACGACAACGTTATCATACAACAACAACGTTAACATACTACAAGAAAATTAACATACAATAACAACAACATTAACACATACAACAACAACGTTAAAATACAACGACAACATTAACATACAACAAGAAAATTAACACACAGCAACAACAACGTTAACATACAATAACAACATGAACATACAACAAGAACAATCATTATACATTAATATATTTGAGCTGCCAATGGGGTATAAAGTGAATACACTATATTAAACTTTAATAATTGTAAGTAAGTAGTTAATTTATTTTCAAATTGTTTAGTACATAAATATATTTTTTTGTGAGTTGATTTTGATCTAAGAGGAATTTGCGTCTAGAAATGCTGATACCCATAGTTTTTCTATATATTATTGACTTATGAAATCAACATACAAACTTCTACATAGTTATGATTATAAATAATAGTATTAAGTTCTTTGTTACTAAGTAAAGTTTTAGTAGTTGTAAAAATTATCATAAAAAATAGTTTTTTCTTTATAATTAAATAAACTTTTTTTAAATTATTGTGAGGCCTTTTTATTGAACTTTTTTTTTTCGACTAATGATAAAGGAATTGGTCCCCCCTATATTGGTCTTAGTCTTAAATATAACCGCGCAGGATAGCCTGAGTGACTGACACTGGCATGGCCACCATCAAGGATTTTAATTCTGACAACACAAAAAATTAGTCGAAAGTCGCCAAATATCAGAATTTGTTGCTCACTGGTTCAAAAGTTATAAGGTTTTATACAGGTGTAGGTAGCAGATCTGGAGACATCTCCCCAGCTTAGCCCCAATAAGCTAGCACCTAGCGAAGATCTGTCTTCTCCCAAATTTAGTCGCTAATTAGTCGGAATCAGTCTCCAAGTAACAGATTTAGTCGGGTCTTAGTTTAGAAGATATTCAAGTTCAATACGATATCATAGTCCAAGAGCTAGATCGCAGAGTTTACGCGTAAACTCTGCGATCTCTTCTCTTGGACTTTACCTTAAAAAATTGAACTTTATATTTGGACTGGGCGTAATGCCCAGTTCTTAATTATTTATTTTTCAGTGTACCTATACACTAAGGAGCTCGTGGTTAAGTAATAACAGCCGCACGGGTCGATCCATCAGGTTAAGCTACGCTTGCCAGGGTTGGTCCGTGGATGGGTGACCATCTTTACATACCGAGACTCCTCCGTGCCTCGGAAAGCACGTCAACCGTTGCTCCCGGCTGTCATTCATGGATCTATGACAGTCGTTATGGGTCGTCAGAAGCCCGAAAGTCTGACAACCAATCTTACCAAGGGGTATGGTATTACCCAGTTACTGGGTTGTGGAGGTTAGATAGGCAGTCGCTACATGTAAAATACTGGCATTCAGCTGCCTCCGGTTAGACTGGAAGCCGACCCCAACATAGTTGGGAAAAGGTAGGCAGACTGAGGTGCACTGAGTAAGAGATTAGAGAGGTAACTTTTTGACGAGGCGTAAATAATAAAGATGCATAAATAACCTTATTTCCAGAAACCACAGAGCGCCACCTGCTACGATCCTTACACACTTCTTTTGATTCGTTTACGTTCATACATCTGGTGGTTGAAGAATATCACCAATAAGGTCACTATATCTAACTTTAATATTATAAACGCGAAAGTTTGTTAAGTATGGATGGATGGATATTTGTTACTCTTTCACGCAAAAACTACTGAACCGATTTGGATGCGGCACACAGATAGTTTATAACCTGTATTAACACATAAGATACTTTTTATCCTGATATTCCCACGGGATCGTGATATGCGGGTGAAACCGCGGGGCGCTACTATGGATAAATAAAACAAAGAAAATTTCCAAAACGGTATATTTAATCAGTCGAAAATGGTTTATTTTTAATACCCGAAATGATAATGATAACAGTCAAGAATACAACAGGGATACATCATTTGTAGATTATAGGAATTTCGTTTAGAAAGTGGAAGAATGAAATACAAACAAAAAAACAATTAAATTTAGAACCTTTCTTTGAAGTAAGCTTATTACAATGGTTGTTATAAACACATAACAACCGAAAAAATGTGTAACCAATACTTGTAATTTTCATTTTAATTCAAAACATTATTAATTTGCAAAATTGTTACACAAAACAAAAACATTATCCTCCTTTTGTTTCGCCACAGTCGGGTAAAAAATAATGTAGTCTAAACATGGTATATAGGTTTGTAGTAAAAAGTTCATACACGTCTGGACTTGATAAAAGAATATAAATAAAATAACTGTTTTTTAAGATAACTAAGTTAAAACTGTAGTACTTAATTGCCATTTACTAGTACAGGGAGCTTAGCTTGATAAAAATACTAGGTACTCAGTTTAAGAGATAAATATTAAACGTAGCATAAACATAACTAAATGTTGCACAAAAATGTTCTTCAAATTGAACAGACAGCTGTGTTGCTGGCGAGTTAGTTGCGCCACTTCTTCCCAGCTAAAGCACTAGGAAATGGTGAAGGGTAGGCGTTCTGGAGACTGTCTGTAATTTTGAAGTTCAAAAAGTGCTGATTCTCAGCCCAATTTGAATAAATTACTTTTGATTTTGAATGTAAATAAAAAAGAAAATACCATTTTTGCTTTCTTTAAAAAGGATTTTTCTAAAACAATTCTTTTCGCTTTAGTAAAAAAAAGTTATTTTTTGATCGACGTAATTATTAAATTGTTTGAGTTTTTTATAGCTTTACATTTAGTAGGTAATAAAATATAATAAAAAGTTTAAAATATACTTGACGAAGAACAAAAAAAAATAGAAAAAAAAAATGTTTTTTTTTTGTAAAAAAATGTTAGTGAAATCGAAAAATAAATAGTTTTTATAGTATTCCCATAATCTACAACAGCTGTATAATGATATGAACACGTTTTTAGGATCACAGATTACACTCAAAAGGCCATTGCATGCGATGACTTTCAAAAAACAGTTTATGTACAAAAAAAGTACCTTGTATTTTTAAGTTATAAAACTTTTCCATAAATCTTAGGGAAAATGGCAGGATTGAAATTCTTTTAATTTTGGAAATTAAGTTATTACACTTTAAAATCTGATAAAAAAAATTAAACTCTTTATTGTTTTTTAAAAGCCATCGCACAATTAATTCCAACAACTATTTTTTAACAATGATTTTTTTCCTAATAACAGTTTTAATCACAGTAGTGCTATTAATGACAATTTAGTAAGTTTCACTAACGCTCTATGGAACACATTTTTGCCTCATTTGCAAAGGGTTAAATTATTGAATGATTTACATTTAAAATCATGACCGATCATTATGATCATGTGTGGATAGTAACAGTGGGTCCACTCTTTGAGATGAAATGCTTAGAAGATTATTAATAATGCTAGACACTAGACAGAGCCGTTGGCGGGTTCGTGGCTCATTAATACCAGCCGTACGGGTCGACCGATCAGATGAAGGTACTCTCGCCCAGGTAGGTCCGTGGATGGGTAACCATCTTCACTTACCGAAAGCACGTCAAGCCGTTGGTCCCGACTCATTCGTGGATCTTTGACAATCTTTACGGGTCGTCAGATTTCCAGTGTGACAACCAGTCTTAACTCCCTGATAACTTATTACCCAGTAACTGGGTTGTGGAGGTTAAATAGGCAGTCGCTCCATGTAAAATACTGGTATTCAGCTGCATCCGGTTAGACTGGCAGCCGACCCAAAACGCTAGACAGATTATGGGGCCGTAACATGACATGGATGAGCAATTTGAAATAGTGATTTTGAAAACACGTAGCCGACGAATGAGTTAGATGGTTTAAGAACGGAGAGGAAATGACAGTGTTCCCCTGGAAGGTATACCTATCATTTAGTGAAGGAGAGCCAAGTCAAGGATGCGGCATAAAAACTCAGACACCAGGTTACTCACTAACCACACGAAAACGTTTTTGATTTCTGAAAGAGCCAGCAGTGGACGTTATTTGTCTGATATAATAATGATAGTAGTTATGCTATATGGATGGACTGTGTGAAAGATGATATGGCTGGAAAGGGAGTGACTACCGAGATGACGGCTAATAAAGAAGTATGGAAGAAAAATACATGTTGCACCGACCACAAATAAATTGGAAAAAGGGCAGGAGAATTATGAGGAGTAGCCATGCCACACCGTGAAGCGCGTTTTTAGTAAAATCATCGTCACATAAAACATGTACAATTCGGCTTGGATCTCCTACTGGAACCAAGGTAACTGACCTAGCCCAAAGAGTTACTAAACTTAAGTGGCAGTGGGCAGGGCACATTTCTCGAAGAACAGATGGCCGATGGGGCCGAAAGGTTCTAGAGGTACGACCGCGTACCGAAAAACGTAGCGTTAGAAGGCCTCCCACAAAGTGGACCGATCACCTTCTGAAGGCCGTACTGTCCTGTAAATCCAATATACTGTAACTCGAGTTACAATGTTTTGCCTTAATAGCGCTCATTTGATTATTTCGAGGCAGTTACATATCCCTATTTTATAGCATGTAGAAGGAGATATGAGCACATACTAAACACTGTACTAAAAACCAAAAAAGTTTTAAAAGCCCTTTTCTTGAAATAGGTATTTATGAGATACAGTGTTTTGAATTCACACGTCAGCGTAGGAATCCACTGGGTGAGAAGAATGGGCCGGTCGAAGTAGTGAGGCTTGGGGGAGCCCTATGTCCAGCAGTGGACGTCTTTCGAGTCTGGTACTGTCTAACATAAAATAACTTCGAGGTTACCAAAGTGCGTCATTAGTAGTAGTCTGTCCAAGAAAAAGGCGGCAATTAAAAAATCAAGAGCTTGCTACACGCTGGTTTAAACAGAGTCGATACTATTTATTATTCAAGACATAATGTGCGATACTTACATCAGTATTTCATTATTGTAATGTTACTTAGAAGTGAAGTAAAATATTCAACAGATAATAATTCGTGGACAGCTTTCGGTGGTCAGACTCTAAGCGGTCGTCTTCACATATAAATTATATAATTGATGTATACAAAATATTGTAAAACATTTTTAAAAAGAGTAACGGTGGAGTTTCTTGCCCATTCTTCTCCATACGAAAACTACCTTTTGGAAGGGGCAACTAGAATCAATTCTATTTCTTTGTTTTGACGTTCAAAAGTGCCATATATGTGCCTATTTGAAATAAATTATTTGACTTTGACTTTGCGGTAATCCCGGTCTCATGATTACTACTTAGCGTTCGCTAAGTGAACTCACTGTTACTTTTCAAGTAAATGTGTGACATACTTATTATGTTTATTATGCGTATGTATTATGATGCTATTTTCGTTCTCTATACTAAGATGAGCTACGTATGCAGCATGTAACAAAACCTCTTTCCGATCCGGAATAGGGTGCATTCGTACCGCAATAACATTACCAAAAAGTATTAAAAAAAATATTTTTTTGGAAAAATAAAAAGTAGCTATTTAAAATTCACGTTTTTAGTGCCAAAATTACCCCAATCTACAGAGGTCATAATAGTCTGTTATGTAGACACGTGCTAAATGACGGCCGCCCGCGACCCATGTAATAAATAAATCGGTAAAATTCCCCATTGAAAAAAAAAAGCGGCGATTTTTTTTTCTCCTTTTTTAAAAAAAATTACCACATAAAAAAAAGATCTGTATGATTCTTTATAACACCGTCACGGATAGGCCAGGGTTTTTATTACGCGCTGTATACATAGTTGGACCGAAATCAAATAGGTTTTTTTAGATCTAATGACTCTCTTTTAGAAATAGGTAATTGACAAGAGTAAGATAGTATTGTGAGAATGTGAGATTTTAGATTCAGCTTTAAAATTTGCTGTAAAGTCAGTTATTGAAAATTTATTTGAAGAGAATTTTAGTTAGAAATGTTTGCAGTAAGTTTGTTATAAATATGATGGCACCGAATTTTCTGGACACTTATTATTGCCTTCCCTTATTTTTAGATTAAATTAGAATGAGATGCGATGGATTAGCTGCCAATTAAGGTCGAAATTAATCATAAAAAGAGTCTATATTTGAAAACACTAAACTTAGGTACTTTTTATGTATCGCTATGCGCGTTGTGTCAAGAAAATCGGCGCCATTTTGAGAATGTTGTTCACAAAGTTTAAAGTTACATTTTAAGTTATTTTTACTTGCATTACATTACAGTTACACATATACGGCTTATTTAACTAGAACTCTAGAAAGATACGCCTTACATTTAGTTTTTTTATTGTTTTTTTTTTTCATTTATCTTAATCTAAGTTAGAATACATGAGTTTATCTTTTAAAGTTACTAAGTAATTGCAATGGAATATGTGTATCTTTAAATCTCATAATTTTCACAACTGTGTTTATTATATAATTTTGTTTTTGTAAGTGCAGATTTTTTAACTCTGAAGTTATTTTTGTGTAAAATGTCTATTAATAAGTGTAACAGTGTCTTTTTTAATCAATTTGTGTATAATATGGTAAAATTTCTGGTCTTCTACGAAGCTTAATATGAATATTAGTACATGATTATTGATTATATTTTATTAAAAGTACTAATTACAATCTAGCTTAGCATAGGCGGTTGCGAAATGGCGAAAAACACGAAAATGATTAAGTAAAAATAAGAAAAAAATTCGAATGTTCAGATTCGGTTTTCATGAAATTAAACTAAAATCTTATCACAGTTTTGTATTTTTTTTAGGCTTTGCTACAAAATAAAAAATCTGCGGCGAAAACATAGGCCCAATTTTTTATCACAGCAGGGAGGGGATTTTTCTTATTTTTACCAAATTGTTATTATTTTTAGTGGATAACAACATTTCATTTGGATTAAAAATGGCATCAAAAATCAGTCTTTTGAGTTTTTTTTTTCTAAATTGAGGCAATTTGAGATCAGTAATGATTGCTATTGACTAAATTCGAAGTAGCTCCCATACGACATGAAGAAATTAAAGAAAACAGCTTCGAAGTCTTACAAGTTATGATTTATATTAGAAACAGTATGAAAAAACATGAACCCTGAAAATATTACACTCCTTTTTGGTTAGTCGTGTATAAAACAGGGTGACAACGAGCAACCTGTTACCATAGATTCAGTGCATGATTCTGAACTGACAAAAAATCAAGTCGATTATTTTTTTTAATAAATTGCTGTTTCATACATTTTAACCGCGTAGGTATAACAGACTGTAGAGATAATTTTAAATTACAACAAAATTATGAGAATTTCATAGTATGACACCATGATTCTATAAATACTTCCAATCAGTAACAGAACAATCACGAAATTATAGAATTTTCGATAAATACAGGCTTGAACTTCGTAATAACTAGCAGCCAAACGGTTTTTTTTAATACTTCAGTTAGTATGGAGCTCTAAAACAAACTTATATTATTATTATCTTAGACACTACCTGATTTTGATAATAAATTACTTCAAGTTTATAACAAATTGTAGGACACTGCCAATGGATATTACATTTCTATCAATAAAAAAACAGAACCCTCTTTCTGACGCAGTCGGGTAGAAACAAATACATCGCTCCAAATTTAAAGAAAAATAACAATTTAAAACGTCGAATCAACAACAAAAGTTAAAAAAATACATTCAAAAATAGATATCTAAGAGTTTGTTTCAATTTTAAAACAAATAAAAAAAGATAAATAAACAAAAATAAAATCAGTCCGTAATACTTTGCATGATTTTGCTATTTTTTCTTATAATTAAGATTATTATATTATAGAGGCGTTAGTTATAAATGTGCCTTTTACTAATATTACACACAAGAGCTAAGTTACGCTAAGTTAAAAAAAAAAAAACATGTAAAAAGTCTTCTAACAACACCCTGTTTTTGAGAAATGCTTTCGCAGTAGTCGCTTTTCGTCACAAATAAAAAATATACCTAGTGTCATCATTATATTATTATTTGTTGACTAATTATTATCGGTCGAGCAATTTTTGAGTTTTTTCGAGACTAACGCACGGCAATTGATTTTTGTATACTATATAAATAGATAGATAAGTAAATAGATTATCAGTTTTTATTGATATCTGGATCTTACGACACAGGGAATCCTAGCGTCGGGTCCAGGGAAATTGAAAAAAATCTAGCACCTAGGGCTCCTATATTCTATTACTAGTATTTTTTATAGGTACCTTGTTTTTCCGAACTGAATCAAATATTATTTATTTGTTTTCTGTTAACAAATTACTACTTCCAGCAGTTCGGTGAGTATTACAGCAAACACTATAAAAACTTTTTTTTTTACGAAAAAGCGACCACCACATGAAACATACGGTTTTTTATTTCGCTAAAATTGTAACAATGGACAGACAGAATCATTTGAACACAATCTGCACTAAAGTGAGTCCACAAGCACCTTTATATTTTATTTTTACTAATTAATAATAATTACTAATCGTCGATTTTTGTAAACACAAAAAAGACAAGGAATAGGTATAAAAATATGTAGATTTCATTTTTTTTTGTAAAAAATGTAGAACAAGAAATAGATTTAAAATGTCATTGGTTAGGATTATTTTTGCAAAAGAGCCGATTATTGTTTTTTTTTTTTTGCTGTCTGAAAAGATGTTGACTTTTTGTAAATAAATAAAAAATGCAAATTGCTGCACTTCTTAGTTTCATTTCTTTTCAATATTTAGGAAAAGTAAATTCCAAAAAAAAAAACTAATTAATTGATTTTCCACAATTTTTTTTTTACTGTTTAAAGAGTATCGCCATCTTTGTAAGACATGTTTAGATACAAAATTAATAAATGAAAAGCCTCATAATCATTTCAATAGCCAGCTCTTTCGCATACTTCGCAACAAAAATAAAAACACATGCTCCGATAGTCATGAAAAAATCAGATAAGAGAAGAAATAGAGAATAAGAAATACTGACCTATCATAATGGAAGAAGAAGAAATTAGATAAACAATAGTTACCAGGTCCTGCCTCATAAGATTAATTTATTCTCCATTTTCACTCGAACATCTCATACATTTTTTCTTTGCGTTCGGCATGTATTTCTTCAGCACAATGGGCCATCAAAATCGACTCCCCGACAATATTATTTTCAAAGCACAATGAACAAGCATACACCGCATCT
Source organism: Lithophane semibrunnea (assembly GCA_947363905.1). Taxonomy (NCBI): domain Eukaryota; kingdom Metazoa; phylum Arthropoda; class Insecta; order Lepidoptera; family Noctuidae; genus Lithophane; species Lithophane semibrunnea. The sequence goes on from OX376215.1 coordinate 9,104,689, forward strand.
CCGAAGCAAACAATTTTGTTGTCATCACGGTACATTGTCATTGGATTAAGGACCGTACTTGGTTGAATTTCTTTTCCTAGCGCAACACATTTTTTGATGTAAACGCTTTTGTACAGAAAATGTATTTTCTCGCAATGCTTTTGGCATAAGATATGTTTGAGCAAGCCATCTTCATCGTTTTCTGTGGTATCGCATGCTGGGCAGTAGAAAGAAATTGAGTTCTTGGATTCATCTTTATCCGTTGTTTCACAGCGTATCTGTATACTATGAGCTTGCACGTAGAAGGTAATGCGTTCAACAGCCGGCTTCTGCTGCAGGCTATTAAAAAGAGTCGAATCCTCAAAGCTATTGTAGCTTATAACTTGATCAAGGGACTCGGAATAAGCGGAGAGAGTAGTGGAATCCAAGCTGAAGTTACCGATAGACGAAGTGATTGACTGATTAGAGAGATTGTCTTTAGTTGTCAGACCAGAATCTGACTGGCTTAAGGACTGATTGTGGCAGTTACAGGCACATTTATGTCCTGACCCATCATCTGTACGGTCTAACTGTGTGTCCGTCTCGTCAAAATCAGCCTCTTTAAATAAGTTGAGAAAAGCATCTCTGTAGTCCGGAAAATCAAAGTGTTTTATGCGTTTCTTGTTTGAGATTTTCATGTTTTTGTGCATTCGTTTGCCTTTGTGTAGATCAAAGGTGATGCTGCGTTTGATCACGGGCTTCACTCTTGTCTTAGGCTCTTGAGTCTGTAAGTAATTCCCGGTGAAACTATCCAAGCAGTGTTTTAAAGACTGCAGTTGCTTACGGAACTTGTATTTTGTAGCAATGTCTTCTTTCTCCATTATAATGTTCCAGGATTCAGTTGGGCTGTCACGGTTCACGTTATCCATGTACGTGACTTGTCCCAACATCTTCGGTATGTTAGAAACATCAGTGCCAGGTAAAGCAGTGACAAAAGACCTGCCGTTAAATATTTTGGAGACTTCAATGTGGAATTGAAACTCTGAGAGCAACTTCTTCAAAACACATTCAACTTTCTCAAACTTCATTTGGTAGTTCAGAAGTAAAGAGACACGTTCTTCCTCATTTCGGTCTAATTCAACATCACCAAATGATTCTGGAGTAGCGGAAGGCACTAACTGGTTTTCACAACTTAATTCAACTTTCCGGCACATTTTTACTTCTGACTCTTCTTCCTTCACAGAGATGTCTGTATCAGAGCATTCGGACAATGATTCTATATCTAACTCCTCTTCTGAGTCCGATGAGATGTCAAACTCAAAGGAACGGCTGAAGTTTAACTGTTTGAATTTCTGGCTGAATAAGTCAGCGCTTTTGCAATCTAAAGAGATGTGCTTTGGAGTATTCTCGATGTAAGGGTTGTCTGTTTGAGGTTGAGAAAGAGATTCATTCATGGACTGGCTGGCTTTCCTGATATCTAGTTTTAATTTCCTATTTTTTCCTCTACGACTTTTGGCGCCAACGTCGTTGAGATGAAGGAGGTCGGTATCAGATAGAGAGCCTTTTTTAGCTGCGAACTTTTTCACTGATTCAGGCAATTTCAAACTTGCAATATAATGTTTTGATGTAGAATCAGGTTCTATGGATTGGAAATCCATGTTTTGAGGCGGTTCGTTCGAGTTGTATTGTCGACTTGAAGAATCACTGGCATGATAGCCGTCTGGACTGTGCTGGTCTCCAGATTTTGAAAAATACGATATATTTGAAAACATTTTTCGTATAGAAAACGCCATTTTGGTAGCGTAATCTTACTTTTCGACGGCAATTATAACGTTTCTCCAGTTTACAGTTACTCGTAACGACCTGTTATACAATAAAAATCTAACTTTATTAATTTGTAACAAAGGAGATCTATTAGCGAATAAATAATTGATTAATTTACCTTCTGCGATGTCTATGCGGCTGGTTTACCACTATTTTTGATGGTTCAAGTCATATTTGAGAAGAAAAATATCATTTTAACTACAATTACCCTCAGATTACGATAAAAATTATAAATATTTTGGCAAAACAAAAACTTAGTTGACAAATCGTAAAACTACTTTACGTATTACTCGATCGATTTCTATGATACATTGGTTTGTATTATCACCTAATTTTGGCGCTAGTTGTCTTGAAAATTTTATACATTGTGAAAAATTAACGCCTATTTTATGAACTTCTATTTTTGATACGGTAATACGTCAATATTTATATTGCTAGCTTTACATTATCTAAGGCTACGGTTGAAATGACTGCTAATGGTAGAATATTTTTATTGGATCATTGATTTTAGACTTAAAGTTTGGATCATAGGATAGAGAGGTCAATAGCACACCTGTCCTGTAATAAAAAATAAAAATTCTCAGCTCACCGAAAATAGTTATTGTTTCAGTGACTGCTTTTGTGTTTGATCTTGATAGAAAGAAATAGAAATTGATTAAAGTTTTCTACTAAAAATATTTTGCAACATTGCGAAACGTTCCTTTACAATTTATAGAGTGCAGTCAAAATATTCTGGAGATGTGGATGAAAATATATACCAAAAGATTTATTCAACTCATCTATGTGAACAAAATCGAATTTTAATTCTGCGCAAAGATAGAATATGAGAAAACAGTCCATAAATTGTTTCCTTAACTCCTAACTTTGTAGAAGTGCAACTTCTTGGACGTTGTATAACGAAACGAAACGAAACAAAACACCTGTCAAAACAAAAAGTCATCTGTTTAAAGTACAGCATAGAGTATAGTAATACATTGGAAGTACAGTCAGTGATCCTTCGTTTTTATTTTGATAAAAATTCGCTGTTGATGCATTAATAAACGATGAACATGAAACCCATCGTAGACATTAACTCGCTACGCACGGAGCACGAATCCGACGAACAATGGGAAGTAAGACGCAATTTCATGGAGCAACATAAAGACGATTTTGAAGAGAGTAAACTGATTGCTCTGGCACAACTGTTTAGTGACATCGAGTTTTTGGGATGTCGGTACGTAAATAAGCTTGATTTCGCCAGTATAATCTCGTATACGTGTGAGCCTATTGCCATCAACCGCCCACAAATTCAGAATTCGAACTGCTACTGTACTACATACTAAATTCTAGTTAAAAAAAACAATAAAATTGCCCGACCTAGGCACAGAACCCAGGACCCCATACTCAGCGGTATGCGCTTGGAACCACAAGACCAACGAGGCAGCCAAGAGTCAGTCCTAAAGTGGAGTGTTTTGTTTTGTTTATGGACTCACTAGCTTCCGCCCGCGGCTTTTCCCGCGTGGTATGTCGATAAAAGTAGTCTATGTCCTTCCCCAGGATGCCATCTATCTCCTTGCCAAATTTTATCGAAATCCGTTCAGTGGTTTGTAAGTGTAAGTTTGTATGTTACCTTTTCTCGCCTGAACTACTGAACGGATTTCGATAAAATTTGGCAAAGAGATAGATGGCATCCCGGGGAGGGACACAGGCTAATTTTTGTCTCTAAAAATAACCTAATGCGGCTTCGACCTCAACCGCAGGAAAAAGCTAGTAGGCTATAATTTTTAAAGTTATCATGCAGACGAAGACACTGGTGGAAGCTAGTATAAAATAAAGTTAAAAATTTATGGATTAAGACACATTTCTTTAAGAAATTTTTGATATAGATACCCCTGAAATATGTAGTGTTAAATATTGTACATTTGTATAGAACCCTCTGTGTAGAAGTCCAACTCGCACTTGGCCGGTTTTTTTTTTTCAAATTTGTTTAAATATTTATTTTCTTTTAACCAGATATCCAGCAGAAGCAATGAAGCTCATAGCTGAACTATCAGAGAGTATATCGGAGAGCAGGAAACATAAACTTAAGAGGACATTAATACAAGCCATCGACACGGCTGAACAGAAGGCAAAGAGGAATAGAATAGAATAGTTCTTTATTTGCACAGAAAGTAGATACATGTTACAGATGTTGATGTGCAAGTTTAATTCGCTACCTAATGCAACGGCTACACTTCGCGTTATTGCGAACTTTTCTTCGTGCGCTCTCTCTCGCACACCCCTCGATTACTCGCTGAGCAACAGAGAGCGCACGAAGAAAAGTTCGCGATAACGCGAAGTGTAGCCGTAGCATAAGGGTCAGTTCACAACGACACGCTCCGCCCAGAGCGGGAGAAGTCATTGGATGATTACACAAAAAAAAAAAAAAAAAAATATTGGGTACTATATACCTACTCTAGATTTAGAGTAAAACTATTACAGCAGGGTAAGATTTCGGGTACAATTTTTTTTAGGGTAAGGTCTGTTTCGAATATTACTGGATCGTTCCAAGTTTTTGGTAAAACAAAACGAAACCATTTTTCAGAAACGAGAAACTTCTAGGCAGCAGTTTATCAATGCATTGATTCGACTGACCCCTGCCCGACCCGTCTCAACTCAACGGAGCAAAGAGTACCCGTTTTTCTTGGTTGGTTCTTTTTTGTTCAACCAAATTTGATTTATGTGCGACTTAGTTCCAATGTCGTATTTAGCCACAGTAATAGCACAATATAAAATAATAGCACAATCTGGAACTAGACGTATTACATTAATTACGAGTTTACCCTAAAAAAGGCAGAAGTCCCTAAAAGTGGAAACACTGGCAGACACGCTCCAATGCACCGCGCCGCGCGGCGTTTCGCTGCGCCGCGCTGCGCAGCGCGAAACCACTGGCCTCTTCAAGCATCGTCACTCGCGTCACGTCTCGGTGTGAATTGACCCTAACATTGTCATTTCGAACCATCATTACCGGCTTGCACCTATATTAAGCATATTTTATTTTTAGGCACTATTTGTGAAATCTTACTGTTGACCAAATGTACACCTGTTGTAAACGTTTTTATCTAATAAATATTTGTAATATTGTCTTGTATTGTACCTAATTATGATCCTTATACTAACTACCTTTAACTAAGGCATGCAAACAGTTTTGGGCTATAATAATAAAGCCTCATTTCATTTTGATTATTAACACATTCAATCAGATCTATACAACTTTACCATGTCATGAAATTTAGTAAGTAATCTGAAATAGGAAATACAATACAAAATGTCTAGTTTAATAAAATGGGATTATAAATTCGTCAAGTTCGGGGTCAATACAGTTAAATCTAATCTAACTAATATTATAAACGCGAAAGTTTGTAAGTATGGATGGATGGATGTTTGTTACTCTTTCGCGCAAAAACTACTGAACCGATTTGGATGAAATTTGGCACAGATAATTTATAACCTGGTTCTGTGCCTACCCTATGGTAGCGGTAGGTAGGTTATACGGTTCTTTTGTGGTGTATGTTGATTAAAGTTGTAAATAAACCGTTTTAAACCAGGATCCGTGGTCTGAAAACCGTTTTAAACTTGTTTGAAAGAGTTTTTGAACCACGGATTTTGGTTTGAAACCGTTTATTTACAACTATAATGTTGATAGAAAGAAATAGAAATCGATTAAAATTTTCTACTAAAAATATTTTGCTTTTGCAACATTACGAAACGTTCCTTTACATTTATAGAGTGCAGTCAAAATATTCTGGAGATGTGGATGAAAATAACCTCCGTGAATTTAGCCGAACGATTTCATTATTATGAACTTTTGTTAATGCTCATCGTTAGAGAGGGTTAGAGAGAAAAGAAAAATCGTTAGAGAGTAATTAGTTTTTATGTAAAAACAATTTTAATTTTTCGTGTGAAGTTGGCCCCCCTTCCCGCAAAAATGGACTTAGACGTAATTTTATTTTTTAAATCGTTTGCGAATCGTTAGAGAGAGATTGAGAGTTACACAAAATCGTTAGAGAGTTAATATTTTATTTGATATTAAATCATTTCTAAGGGCGTGACGTTAGCCTACCTCTGTGAATTTTGCCCCCGATATAATTATTCTCAACTTTTGTTAATGCTAATCGTTACAGGATCGTTAGAGAGAGTAAGAGAGAAAAGAAAAATCGTTAGAGAGTAATTAGTTTTATTTATCAACGATTTTAATTACTTTTGTGAAATTGGCCCCCATTGCCGCAAAAATTGACGTAGATGTAATTTTTTTATTTTTATAATTTGAGAATCGTTAGAGAGAGATAGAGAGTTAAAAAAAATCATTAGAGAGTTAATATTTTAATTGATATTAAATTATTTCTGAGAACGCGTTTTAGATTAAACAGGCTCGCTCTTATTATGGGCAACATATTCAGCCGAACGGTACTTTTACTGTACCTATACTCCATTTATTATAGCATTAGAAAAAAGAGGCTTGTAGAAGCAGGAATGCAAAACCTTTTATTTCAAAGTTAATTTATAACTTTTTTAGATAAATCTAAGACAGTCTACTAAATAATTAGATAAACGAAATCAAAGTCATTTTATTTTGAATCATTCTTTATTGCATCTTCATACATTACAACAAAACGAATAAATGTAACAACCAATCACATGGTCATTTAAGTTTTAATTAAGAATAAAGGAATTTGGTAATCTCCATCACCTTTCTTTGTATCAAATATTAATGCAGCATCCGTTAAAAACCTTTCAGTTGATCCTGTGAAATACAATAATTACAAGTCAATTTTTCCGTACCCATATAATTTCACTGCTAGAAATAGGTCTTATATATAATATAATACACGACAACATTTATAACTTTTAGTTCGCTTTGCATGTGTTACTTCCTAATACAATAATATCACTTAATTAATAGTCAATGACAATGGTTGTTCATTTGTTAATGGTGAGGACAGTCGACAAAATGTATTAAAAGCAAAAGAAAGTAAATCAAGTACATACCAATATGAACAATGATACCGCTGCCGCCGCCTTCCTTTTCCCGTTGTATTCTTTAAACCAGTGGATAGACCTGCCAGATGTGCTTCTTTTGAGAACTTTATAGTAGTGTCATGCCATATTAAACTTGTTGTGTGACCTGTATGTATGATTAAAGGTTATTAATTTAAATACAATATTCACAAAACAAATTAATGAAATTATGTTGTACTTTTTTATTTAACTGTACTAAATCATAATACTACTGAATGCACGAGGGGCATTCACTGCTTGGTGCATAAAAAAATGTTAAGAAATATTAGAAGTGCTGTACCTTCATTTAAAGTCTCATCTGAATAATATATTTTTCTTCATTAATTCCTTAGCCTTTTTATTTAATGAAGGTATTTTAGTCTCCATAGGACGATCTTGTGCTTGTCTATGAGTACACTTTTTCTGCTCCATTTGATTTATGTAAACTTAAATGTTTCTTTACAAACTGCTTCTCTTGAAATCTGGCAGAGACTCATCACATCACTACTAACTGCTACTAATACTAATGTTTTATCACAATGCACGTTACTTTCGAACATTTGTATAGTAATAATTTTAGTAATCATCCTTACCGGCAACTTCTGCGGTTTACTTATCATCTCAGTCTTATAACAAGGAGTTCCTGCTGGCCAGGACTCCGTAAATTGCTTAAAAATATTGATGACAGTTTGCTTCTTTCTATTTTTCTTGGGAGACATTAAGATTGAACATAAGAAAAACAGTACCTAACAAATAACAACTAAATCACGAAAATTCGACAATAACAAAACACAAGGCGTAGCATTCACAACTATTCACAAGGGAATGACATTAATGACATGACAATCACAGAACATTTACGTCAATTTCACAGACGAGATAAACCGGTAAAATTAAAAACACCCGGCTGTCACAGCTTATGAAGGGATTATGTGACCTTTTAGATTTGGTAGAATTATAGTGAAACGAAAAACGTTCACGGTATTGTTCACTCCTGCTTCTTTTAGGTTTTTAGCATTGACACTTTCATTTTAAATTGGAATGAAATAATATATTTAAATGAAAGCCTCTTAATTTCATAAGATATTTAGTTAAAATGATTACAATGAAGTGTGACAGCTGGTATACGAAGAGATTTGAATTAATTTGGTGTCAATTGTAACTGTAACAAGTTTATTGTACTTTTTTTACAAAGTGTACATTAAAAATAACCTTTTTTAACTTCTGTCTAATACTATTGTAAATGGAGTATAGAAGTTAGTGAAGATACCAGGCATTTCGTCATCACATGAGACAGCTTTGATCAGAGGACTCACACTGCTATAGTTATAGAGTGTATTACATTATTTTCTGGTATCTTGGATGGGCCGGCATGAAAATTATATATCTCCACCTGCTCAGTTTCTCGACAGTATTTTAATAAGAGAAGACATTGAAAATGAAGAAAATCAATAAATCATTATTTAAAACTAAAAAAAAAAGGTTTATTTCATAAAAAATCTGTAAGACTTGCATTCAAAGCATATTATTCAGTTTTTAAATATCATAATTTTCGAAAGGCTTTTCATCCACGTCCGATCTCGATTCTACGTCATAAAACAGGAATTCTCCATCGTAATTAAAAAAATGTTCTTGATCAGTAGGTACCAGTGTTGCAAACTTAGTGGAATTTCCACTAGATCTGGTGGTTTAGACTTACCTTTTAGTGGACGAATTTGGGTTTTAGTGGCTAGTGGATTTTTCTAGTGGCTTTGGTTGCTTCAGTTAGTGGTAAGGTACGAAATTCAACCACTAGCACGATTAACATATTTTCGGAACATAACTCGAACGTTTACGTTATAAGTGTATATTTTTTTGATGTGTAGGCAACACTCAGAACTACGGTGGTTGTTTTCGGGGATCCCCCGAAAATAGTTTGACAATTTCTTGAATAATTTTGATTATATTATACTTTATTTGTATAATAACTGGGTCAAGTTTGATTTGAATTAATTTTTTTTGTTTTCTATGCATGCACAAAAATATAAATACGACGTACAGTACAGTTCGGAGTTCGCGTTGGATGTTTTACTTGTTTTGGTTTATTTTGTAAAACGAATATGCCTAAACCACAGTACACCCAAAAGAAATCATAGAAGAAGCCGATTCTTTCGAAGATGATTGCCTTTAAGATTTTTTTTTGTACTTTTCAAAAATAAACTATAATTTTAAAAAATACAATAATGTTGTTTTTTTTTCAAATAATATTTAGGTATTATTTGTCTGGCATAATATGTTAGTGGTTTTTTGGTGCTTTGAGGGATCGCCAAATTTAGTGGTTTTCTGGTGGGTTACTATACCACAATTAGTGGTTTCGTTAAAATAAAGTTGGCAACACTGGTAGGTACTATTATCATTTTACTCCTGCTAAGCCTGTGGACTATGCTGAAACATGCACTTCTTGCACTTATAGATTCTTATTAGCTATAATCTAAAGAGAGGTCTAAAAGAATTATGCTACACATTTTTGACTGAAAATATCCCATTTCATCTTATTTCAGAAAATTCTAATCAAGTTATATACTTAAAGTAAATAACTTGATTAGAATTTTTGTTTGCATTGTCATATTCTTTACAACAAAATTTTTTTTTTTTCTTTCTTTATGGCAATTGAAAAAGAATGATTGATTGACTGTAATGACAGTACCATATGTCAATTATGAAAAGTTTGTTATTTTCTGGGGTGTGTTCACTTTATTAGCCTAGATAATTAGAAAAGTTTGGAAGTCTTAGGAGTAAATTAACACTAAATTAATTAAGTATTTCTTAAGAAATGAGCAGTACCTTTGTACTCATATTTTAACTATGTCGTATCTATTTTGTATTTTACTGTGTGCATAAGATTAGAATAAATAAATAAATTAAAAAAACGATTTTTCTCAAAATTGGTAATCCTTAAAAATGCATGATACAGTTAGAGCTACTACTTTTGATGTCTATCCAAATATATTTAACTTATCCTGGTTATTGATATTGGAATGATTGAATAATAAAAAACCATTTTTGGACATGTCCTTTCGAATCGATGTAACCTATGGAAGATACTCACATCCATTCATCAACTTGAAAAGAGCTGATAATCTTCAAACGGCTGAACCGGTTTTCTTGAATCATAGCTAAGAACATTCTATCAAGTCACCTTTCAAACAAAATAAAAAATATCAGAATCGGTTCAGCCGTTTGGCAGCTACGATGTCACATACAGACACACACGTTAAACTTATAACACCCCTCTTTTTCGGTCGGTGGGTTAAAAACGACCCGACCAGCTCCCGACAAGCACCCACCTTTTGTGTGTTTTGAGCATAAATGATGCACTATAAGTACCGAATCAAATTGAAACTACCAACAATATTTCGTATTCTTATCAGGTATCACTGTGAAATGATCGTTGATCAAATACACAACTTTACCACTCATAACTATAACGTTCCTCTGCATCATGTCATGTATCAGTAGGTAGTACCTACTACTCACGGTACTACTCGCACTCACGGTGCACAGTGAGAAAAGTAAGTGTGGCCGCTTCATTCAATGCAATAATTCTCGCGGTAAATCTCTTTGATCTGCCTAAAATGCTGCCACCAGAGTTATCAATCACCCAACGTCAAACGCCAATGTAAATGCCGTTGACAAATTCTCGAGGTAAGTCGTGGTGAAGTACACCCACGGTTAACGTCTACCGCGATAATCCGTTGGTGTGGCCCCAGCATATAAGAGATTTGTCATATTTAAAAATCATTTTAAAAAACTTTGTACCTCCGGCGGGGGGAGTGGGGGGATCTACGAACCCTTCCCCCCTCTCTTCCCTCCCCTATCCCCCATCGAGGCGGCACGTTTCTTAATTTTAACCTGCTCAGGTCCTAGGGTAAAACGCGTTCTCAGAAATAATTTAATTTTAATTAAAATATTAACACTTTAATGATTTTTTAACTCTCTATTTCTCTCTAACGATTCTCAAACTATATTTAAAAAAAAATTACGTCTTCGTCCATTTTTGCGGGAATTGGGGCCAATGTCACAAAAGTAATTAAAATCGTTGATAAATAAAACTAATTACTCTCTAACGATTTTTCTTTTCTCTCTAACTCTCTCTAACGATTCTCTTACGATTAGCATTAACAAAAGTTGAGAATAATTATATAGGGGGCAAAATTCACAGAGGTGGGCTAACGTTACGCCTTTAGAAATTATTTAATATCAAATAAAATATTTACTCTCTAACGATTTTGTGTAACTCTCAATCTCTCTCTAACGGTTCGCAAACGATTAAAAAAATAAAATTACGTCTAAGTTCATTTTTGCGGGAAGGGGGGCCAACTTCACACGAAAAATTAAAATTGTTTTTACATAAAAACTAATTACTCTCTAACGATTTTTCTTTTCTCTCTAACCCTCTCTAACGATTCTCTAACGATTAGCATTAACAAAAGTTCATAATAATGAAATCGTGCGGCTAACTTCATCAAAAGATTTATTCAACTCATGTATGTGAACAAAATCGAATTTTAATTCTGCGCAAAGAGATATGAGAAAACAGTCCATAAATAAATTGTTTTCCTAACTCTTAACTTTGTAGAATTGCATGTTCTTGGACCTTGATTATGTATAACCTCTAAGTAGTCTGTGGTATAACGAAACGAAACACATGGCAAAAGCAAAACAAAAAAAAAATCATCTGTCTGTAGCCCATAGAGTAAAGTAATATATGCTGTAGCCTCTTGAGTATTAATGTTCTGTGGTCTGTAGTGCAGTGATCTTAAGCTTTTATTTTGATAAAAATTCGCTGTAAATGCGATAATAAACGATGAAACCCATCGTAGACATTAACTCGCTACGTACGGAGCACGAATCTGACGAACAATGGGAAGTGAGACGCAATTTCATGGAGGAACATAAAGACGATTTTGAAGAAGGAGAATTGATTACTCTGGCACAACTGTTTACTAACATCGAGTTTTTGGGATGTCGGTACGTAAATAATCTTTATTATATACGCCAGTTATGTAAAATCTCGTATATGTGCGAGCCTATTGCTATCAACCGCACATTCAGAATTCGAGCTGCTACTGTACTACATACTAAATTCTCGTTAAAAAAACTAATATAACTGCCATGCGCTTGCCACCAGACCAACGAGGTAGTCAAGAGTCCGTCCTAAAGTTGACTGTTTTGTAAGATGACCCAATGACCATTTTGTTTATAGACTCATCAGTGCGGATTTCGATAAAATTTGGCAAGGAGATAGATGGCATCCCGGGGAAAGACAGGCTAATTTTTGTGTCAAAAATGACCTTATCCACGGGCAAAAGCTAGTAGCCAATAATGTATATATGTGTAAAGATATGCAGACGGAGATGCTGAAGGAAGCTAGTATAAATCTATCACTAACGAGATACAATAGAATTTTAATTGTTATCGGCCTTTAAAAGCCCAATCAACAGTTGAGTGGATAAAATAAAGTTAAAAATGAAGGGACATACTTCTTTGATACATTTTTTATATAGGTACCCCCATACAAGAAATAAATGTAGTGTTAGACAATCTAAGAAGTCCGTTTTGACAGCTATAAAAACACTATGTGTAGTGATGAAAAAAAAAATGGTTTCTTATAAACTGATTCTCGAGACATATCAATTGATCATACTTAGAGAGTTTGTAATCGACAACTTATCTACATTTATTATACTGATTCTCAAGGCATAACGTTTTACTTGTACGAGAATAAAACGTCAAAACAGACTTCTTAGATTGTTGCGAGTGTAAATATTGTACAGTTGTTTAGAAGTCCGACTTGCACTTGGCTGCTTTTTCTTTCAAATTTGATTAAGAGCGGAGTCACCTAACAAGCATCTCCTTGCTTAAAAGTTTTTTTTTTGTTTTTTAATTATTTTTTATTAAATATTTATTTTCTTTTACACAGATACCCAGCAGAAACAATGAAGCGCATCGCCAAACTGTCAGAGAGTGTATCAGCTAAATATAGAGAGAGCAGGAAACATAAACTAAAGAGGACATTTGTACAAGCCAGTGACGCGGCTGAACAGAAGGCAAAGAGGACCTTTACTAATAAATAGAACTATTGTATATTATTGTGTGTAATAAATACTTATTGCTGCGAAAATGTTTGTTTTTCAATTTTTTACTATGGCCTCCCTACAGTCCCTGCCCAGTGCAGTGCTGTGTGCAATGGTGGCCCAGTGGTTCAAACTTCGAACCAGGCAGGCATTTTGTGTAAATTATTTCATCACCACTGCTCTCAAAATGGTGAAGGAAAACATCGTGAGGAAACCGGCATGTCCTAGAACCAAATTTTTTTAAACTAGCACATGAAAGGAGATGCCGATGACAGGTTATAAGGGCTATTGTGTTGTTAGCTTGTTTATTTATTGTATTTAAGACTAGCTTCCGCCCGCGTGGTATGTCGATAAAAAGTACCCTATGTCCTTCCCCAGAATGGCATCTATCTCCTTGCCCAAATTTTGTCGAAATTCATTGTGGTTTAGGCGTGAAAAGGTAACATACAGAGAGTTACTTTCGAATTTGTATGGAAGATTGGATATTAGTATGGATTTGTCAAAATAAATAGAATATTTAGAAAATGTCATCATGAAGTAAAGCTAATAATGATATGGTGGGTAGTTGTATAGGCAGGCAATAAAAAGAAAAAATAAATCATTGCTCCTTTATTTCTTTTAACACAGACAAACATGGTCTTTTAAACGGTGATTTATGTCTTTCAATAAGTCCTTCCATAACGGTACAATCAATATCTCTTTTAATACTATTTTGATGTTTTAAATACCCTAACATCAATTTCCCATAGTTTTTGTCACTAGAACAATAATCGCAATGATTTTTTAACCAAGAAAATATGTAATTTTGTATGGAATCGGTTTTATTACAGGTTTTGTATGCCGTGTGTATGTTGAAAAGATTGTGTGAGAACTCTTCAGAAGTAAATTCAAAGTCTGATAAAATTTCTAAGAACTCGGTTTGGTTGTTAGCGCATAAATTCAAAATGAAGTCGTTGACCACATTATTTTGTATTTTCAAGTCTTTTAATATTACTTTTAATGCTATTTTTAAGTATTGTGGATATTTATTATAGGTTTGGAGTAGAACATCAGTACAAAATCGGGAGTTTTCACGTTTGATATAGTTGTGAAGGAAATATTTATGAAAGGTGCTTAAAAAATCCGTGTTCACATCTTCAGTGTTCAGAATATGTTCAAATAACTTCTCTGCAGTACTTGTAGGTAGGGTTTCAGCTAGTGTCACTAATAATTTCGGAGTTTTTCTACACTTTTCAACTAAGTAACCAAACTTTGATAGTAAGTCGATTTCCGGGTCTAAAAACTCTTCTGCCGCGTTTGAAATGTCTTCATCTTGATTTTCTTGCATTGCTGGGCTCTCATCGATTTCCGGAGAGTCAGTTACGGTAATAGTTTCAGTAGTTTTGTTGATTAAATCCATGTTTCTGGGTCCGAACTTTTGTAACCATTTATTTGACTCATCTGGAGGCGCGGCGGCCCTTAAGCAGCGCTGTAATAGTGCTTTATTTTCAGGTGCAAATGTCCAAATATATGACATCGTTAAGAAAGTGTTATTAGAGCTACTTTATAAGAAATTATTTGATATTGTATCTAGCTGCCGCCGAAATACACAGCATCATCAAAATAAACAAACAAATGTCACTGTCAAGTCGCAATTTGACAGTTATTTATTTGACGTTTGTAGAGATGCCCAAAATCACAACAAACATCTAGCGATTAAACAACACAACAGAAGACGACAAGTTCGTACGAGACAAGACTCATAAAAGTTTGTGAAAGTTTGTTGTAACTTAAAAGTTTTATAACTTATTTCTTGTACACTAGGCACAATAAATAAGTAATTAAAACTTTATTATTTTTAGAGACACTTGGAAGTCTTTTGTTCCCAGAAGAATAATAATCTTCCATGGAAATAGAATATTGCTCGAAAGGATTAAACAAGCCTTTGTTTTCGTGGATTTAATGATACTTACTATTCAAACAAACAACAGATGGTTTACTATACATTTTATTTACTTAAGCAGGCAGTAACACTTATAAGCCTATATGGCCTTTAAAGTTACAAAAGTAATATTTTACTAAGAAAAACATTATTGTATTAAAAAAACCTTATTACCTTAGCTAAAATTTTGTAAGTTCATCCTCTTAAGTACAGTTCTTCATAAAGTTTTGAAATATTTTTATATTTTGAATAAGTATAACACAAGATTCTAATTGCACAAGAAAACATTAGGTATTTTAATCGATTCCATAACACAAGAGTCGCCTATATTAAAATTTATACACAGAATAAAAGCTTTTTTTAAATTAATTTATTTAATTCAGACAAAAATTAATTATAAGTTATAGCGTTATTTTGTAAATAGTTGTAGAAGTGAATAATTAATAACTAAAATCACATTTTGGGCACTTTTAAGTAAGTTTAATTCTAATTTAGAATAATGTATTCTACAACTGGAAATGTTCCACTGGTCTCGGAATAACAATTCTTGGTCCTTCGAGAACATTTAGCTGCAAAGCTATTAATTCCAACACATATTTTTCTAAAGCCATCATACATAGGCTTTTGTAAGACGTACAATGATTTTCTATAATTCGCTTAATAACTCTTATTCTTACGTTAAAACCCGATAGGCTTTGTATGAAACACAACAAAAGTCTCCCATAATTTTTGTTATAAGCACAATATAGGTTGTACAATTCTAAATTAGTTTGTATGTATTGGAAAATACTGTCGTTCTTCTCACTTTTTTTGTACATCAGGTATATCACGGGCAAATTATGATTGAATTGTTCGGGTGTCAACTGTAACTCACACACAACTTTCATCAAATTCGTGCAGTCCTTATCGTTTAAAGTTTCAACATAATCTAGTAAAATGTTATTTGGAATCTCTGTGTCTATCAACATCGTTTTTATAGTTGTTTTAAAATACATTGGGTAAGCCTTACTTGCTTTTATCAACAAATGTAGCGAGGACCAAGAATAAACTCTTTTTAAATAGACACGAAAGAAATACTGATACAAAAGTTGAACAAATTCTTCATTTATGGCTTTTTTCGAGAAAATTCTGTCACAGATTTTTTCAATAGTTCTTGCGGATAAGTAGAGAGCCATTCTTGGTATTAAGATCAGAGTTTTGACTGATTCCCTTTCTATGTAGTTGTAGCTTCTTATGGGATCTTCTTCTATGATATCGTATAAGCTTCTCTCCAGTGCTTGTGGGGCCGGGCGAATCAGTCCAAGACAAACGTTACTGTGTTCTAACATTCTTCTGTTCAACATATCGTCACTTTTAAGGTAGTTCAGGTTGATGAATCTGTGGCCTATTCTGATTAACCAATCATCTCTGGGCGCTATGGTTTCAATGCAGCAGTTCTTTGATTCATTATTTAAATGGTTCATATTCCGAATTGCGTTCACACACTTGTAGTTCGTTTTAATTTCAGTCACTGTTTTGCTTTATTTTATTCTGCTATCACTAGTCCTTGAATTCACTAAAGATGTCACATCTCTTCTAAAACACACAAAAATCTATTAAAATTTCACCATTTAGGCTCTGACTTAAACGTAACGTAAATAAACATTCGCTTATTTATTAACAAAAATATAAATTACACCGAAAATTCCGACCAGCTAGTTTTAGCACACCTTTTCACGTTGATGGTTACTTATATACTAAATAAATATAGCACCCTGACGGCATATGTCAATTTCCAGGTAAATAACTGATATAATAGAAGTCTCTTTACCTGCACCCATTGTTTTAAACTGCCATTGTCTACTTGTGGTAATTTTAACGTTTCCAGTAATTAGTTAATTTCACTAAAGGGCTTATTCAGAAAAAACTTCAGTGGTGTATAAGTAATTTAGTTTTATTAAGTTAACAGAAATAATTAGGTAGGTAATTACAATATTATTATTATGTAGTATGGTATATTATATGTATTTTTTTTTTTTTTGTTTATGTAGAACAAACCTTCCCAGATTTAATAAAATAATGAAGTAATAAGGTAATTTGTAAGTTACGAGAGAAATTATTAGCAAGTTCCTAATCCTTCGACAATCTGTATTTCAAATCTCTATTAAGTAATAATTATCCTATTTCAAGTAGAAGCTCAAGCCACTAGCCAACTTAGTAGAAGTAACAATAAACTGCCTTGACGGGCTGTGCTTGTATTACTCCACCCTAAAACGGGTGATAAACGTACGAGCAAGTACGCGTACTTATGGCTAGGTGAGTTTACTCGCCCGTGTGTCATGCTAAGTACGCGGACTTAAAAACTGCTGAGTAAGTTCGTCGGCGATCTAACGAGTTTGAAATTTTGCTCGTAGCCCGCCTTGGCTCGCCGTCTGTCATCGCTGCGAGACGCCAATTTAACAATGACAATTTGAGCAAGCTTCACGTGTGTCACCGACGACGGCGACCCGAGTAAGGTTGCGAACTTAAAAAACCCGTAGAAATATCGACTACGTATCAACATAATCGATCGACTATGTTTAACATTACACGCACACTCAACACTATCAGAAAATACTCATTCAGAACGAATGATTTTTTTTATTGAAGTCTTTTGTCACCTGTCACGCAAGTCAATTTGTAATTTTGTCATTGGCAATTTGTCAGTTTGATTTTGTATAGCGTGGAGTAGGGTTGTGTTGGAAATTATCACAAAATCAATATTTCGATTACGTCCGTGATATATAAATAGGTACATGTAGAAGAAAATAGAAGACTGTGGTGAGTATTGAGTTTTTTGTGAAATATAATGTAATTTGTTATAACTTTAACACGCAGTATTAATTGAGACGAGGCGGATTAAAAATATTATTATTCTTTATTTACATAGCCGGTATAATAATACCTACCAAAAAATACCGATAAATATTGGTATTTATTTACACATTTTCCTTGTTGCACAGTTTTGTAGACGTGTTTATTTTTTACTTCAATATATGACATAAAATAAAAACATTGATCGTACATTCGTGAAATAGCTATTTTTTTCTCTTCTTATTGGATATGTGAGTATTCACATAAGGCAGGTGTGTAGGCACTTATTCTAGACGCACTAAACAACGTTCCATAGGTACCTACATATATTTTACTTCAATTTTAACAGATTTTAAAAAATCGGCCAAGTTCATGTCGGACCACGCACAATGAAGGGTTCCGCATGAATTTGATCCCAAGAATTAACATAACATTGTATTTGAAAAACATGTTTTCCCATGAAAACATGTTTTTCAAATACAATGTGTTCACAAACTTACATTTTCAGTTGGAACTTATGGAAGTTCCAACTGAACTAAGTTTGTACGCACAATATTGGGAGATTTGAGTACCATGTTTTTTTAGGACCATAGACTTTTTATAGGTTTTCTATAATCCTGTAATCTAGAAGTGTAGAAGTACTTTATGCATTTTTTTTCAATTTACTAGCTGCGCCCCGCGGTTACACCCGCGTAAGTCTCAATCCCGTGGGAATATCGGGATAAAAAGTATCCTATGTGTTAATCCAGGTTATAAACTATCTGTTCGCCAAATTTCATCCAAATCCATTCAGTAGTTTTTACGTGAAAGAGTAACAAACATCCATCCATCCATCCATCCATCCATACTTACAAACTTTCGCGATTATAATATTAGTTAGATTTTCGCTAGTTATGTACCATGTAATAGTGGGCGAGCCTTTTGCCCGGGCACATATTCAGACTCCGGGCTGCTACTGAGAAGATCCAGATGGAAAAACCCAACTACACTTTGCCGACCCGGGAATCAAACGCAGGACCACACGCTCAGCTACTGCTGAGTGTTACTACACTTGCGACCATCAGACCAACGAGGTGGACAATATTATTCCGTGCTAATCTGGTTTTTTAATCTAAAACAAGTGCGAGTCGGACTCGCGCACGAAGGGTTCCGTACCATTATTACATATTATAAAAACTTTTTCCAAAAAAAAAACAACCGACTTCAAAAAACAAACACAAAAAAAGTGAAAAATAACTTTATCAATTTTCGTTTTTAGCCACCGACTTCCGAAATTAAAGTTATTTTTCACTTTTTTTGTGTTTGTTTTTTGAAGTCGGTTGTTTTTTTTTGTAAAAAGATCTTATTTTTCACTTTTTAGTTGTGGTACCTACCTCACACAAATTTGTATACCGTTATCTGCTATGTAAATAACAGTTTCGGATAGTATATCGTATAGTCGAATAGTTATATCGTCTAGATACGCAAAGTGGGAAAAATACGTAATTATTGAAGCTAACTCAAAAACTACGCAAGTAAAATTAATAAAATTTATATGGGACCACCTCTGAAGCATGACCTACCAAACAAAAAAAGAATCATCAAAATTCATTCATAATTGGCGGAGTAATCGCGGAACATACATTCATACAAAAAAAAAAAACATACAGACGAATTGAGAACCTCCTCCTTTTTGGAGAAGTCGATTAAAAACAAGGTCCTCCGCCGCGTCTGTCTGTCTGCCTGGTCGCGAAAAACTCAAAAACTACTGCACCGATTTTCATGCTGTTTTCACCAATGGATAGAGTTGTTTTCGAGGAGAGTTTTAGTATATAACCGACATACACACGGGCAAAGCCGCAGGCATCAGCTAGTTATGTATAAAAACCGTCCAAGTGCGAGTCGGACTCGCGCACGAAGGGTTCCGTACCATTATCTATAAAAACGGCAAAAAAAATCACGTTTGTTGTATGGGAGCCCCTTTAAATATTTATTATATTCTATTTTTATAGTATTTGTTGTTATAGCGGCAACAGAAATACATCATCTGTGAGACTGTGAAAATTTCAACTATCACGGTTCATGAGATACAGACAGACAGACAGACAGACGGACGGACAGCGGAGTCTTAGTAATAGGGTCCCGTTTTACCCTTTGGGTACGGAACCCTTAAAACAATTATGCATGGAGGTATGTAGGCAACTTGAATAAGTAGTAATGTCATGGGAATTTAAAAAAAAAACACCCATTATTGTAGATTGTATGGCTGATAGACACGCTATGGTAGATATGTTATGGATGATATTCATGGAAAAAATCCCAACTTATATTACACTAGCTTCTACTCGCGACTTCAGAATAGGGAATATGCATGTATTTTTTTAATCTTTTTATTCGATAGTTTACATCGTCAAATAATAGTTTTAAAAAAAATCGACGGCAAAAAAGCAATTTAAAGTAGTTAAAAAAATGTTAAAAAATATCCAACCGATCCGGGCTATTTAAACGCCCTCCATTTGGCGCGCTTGGTGTGGTGACGTCACAGTCCGTGAAAATAGACAAGCAACTGTCAAGTCAACGTCAAACACTCCTTTTTCTATGAGCGTTTGACATTGACTTGACACTTGTTGATTGACTTGACATTGACATTTTGATTGTTATCCCGGATTGTTACGTAACATCCGCTCTTGGCTAAGAGCGGATGTTACGTAACACCCTGTATAAGACTGTTGCAACGCTATAAAAGCTCTTACATACAGGCGCGAATCGCCGCGCGACGCGAATTTTAACAAAACAATTTCTGAGAAAACTACACGGCGAACAATGCGGCGGTGTCACGTCGCGCGGCGAATCGCGCCAGTATGTAAGAGCCTTAAATGTCAATAGGGAATATGCATGTGATTCAAATATGGGTCAAATATTTTTGTAAAAAAACACCCATTATTGTAGATTGTATGGCTGATAGACACGCTATGGTAGATATGTTATGGATGATATTCATGGAAAAAATCCCAACTTATATTACACTAGCTTCTACTCGCGACTTCAGAATAGGGAATATGCATGTATTTTTTTAATCTTTTTATTCGATAGTTTACATCGTCAAATAATAGTTTTAAAAAAAATCGACGGCAAAAAAGCAATTTAAAGTAGTTAAAAAAATGTTAAAAAATATCCAACCGATCCGGGCTATTTAAACGCCCTCCATTTGGCGCGCTTGGTGTGGTGACGTCACAGTCCGTGAAAATAGACAAGCAACTGTCAAGTCAACGTCAAACACTCCTTTTTCTATGAGCGTTTGACATTGACTTGACACTTGTTGATTGACTTGACATTGACATTTTGATTGTTATCCCGGATTGTTACGTAACATCCGCTCTTGGCTAAGAGCGGATGTTACGTAACACCCTGTATAAGACTGTTGCAACGCTATAAAAGCTCTTACATACAGGCGCGAATCGCCGCGCGACGCGAATTTTAACAAAACAATTTCTGAGAAAACTACACGGCGAACAATGCGGCGGTGTCACGTCGCGCGGCGAATCGCGCCAGTATGTAAGAGCCTTAAATGTCAATAGGGAATATGCATGTGATTCAAATATGGGTCAAATATTTTTGTAAAAAAACACCCATTATTGTAGATTGTATGGCTGATAGACACGCTATGGTAGATATGTTATGGATGATATTCATGGAAAAAATCCCAACTTATATTACACTAGCTTCTACTCGCGACTTCAGAATAGGGAATATGCATGTATTTTTTTAATCTTTTTATTCGATAGTTTACATCGTCAAATAATAGTTTTAAAAAAAATCGACGGCAAAAAAGCAATTTAAAGTAGTTAAAAAAATGTTAAAAAATATCCAACCGATCCGGGCTATTTAAACGCCCTCCATTTGGCGCGCTTGGTGTGGTGACGTCACAGTCCGTGAAAATAGACAAGCAACTGTCAAGTCAACGTCAAACACTCCTTTTTCTATGAGCGTTTGACATTGACTTGACACTTGTTGATTGACTTGACATTGACATTTTGATTGTTATCCCGGATTGTTACGTAACATCCGCTCTTGGCTAAGAGCGGATGTTACGTAACACCCTGTATAAGACTGTTGCAACGCTATAAAAGCTCTTACATACAGGCGCGAATCGCCGCGCGACGCGAATTTTAACAAAACAATTTCTGAGAAAACTACACGGCGAACAATGCGGCGGTGTCACGTCGCGCGGCGAATCGCGCCAGTACTTGAAAGCCATACTTGAAAAGGCTTTTTCAAGTATTTGAATTACCCACAGTTTTTTTGGACTTTTTAAAAATTAATTTCTCGCTCAAAAATAAATTTTATTCAAAAATA
Organism: Lithophane semibrunnea; assembly: GCA_947363905.1. Taxonomy (NCBI): domain Eukaryota; kingdom Metazoa; phylum Arthropoda; class Insecta; order Lepidoptera; family Noctuidae; genus Lithophane; species Lithophane semibrunnea. The sequence continues at coordinate 9,126,691 of OX376215.1, forward strand.
TTGATGGAAGCATAATTCTGAAGTAACATAGTTTATAAAAAAAAATATTTGACCCATATTTGAATCACATGCATATTCCCTATTGACATTTAAGGCTCTTACATACTGGCGCGATTCGCCGCGCGACGTGACACCGCCGCATTGTTCGCCGTGTAGTTTTCTCAGAAATTGTTTTGTTAAAATTCGCGTCGCGCGGCGATTCGCGCCTGTATGTAAGAGCTTTTATAGCGTTGCAACAGTTTTATACAGGGTGTTAGGGTAAACACCGTTATCCTTGAAACCAGTGGTTTGATTTCTTTTCGTATTACGATCAACATGCAACCAGATACTGGTCTGCAATTGCAAAAAACGTAAGAAAATTTGAATTTCGCGGGCTATCTTATTGCATAATTTTGTAAAACATTGTTTACATATTATAACCCTACTAGCTTCCGCCCGCGGCTTCGCCCGCGTGGTATGTCGATAAAAAGTAGCCTATGTCCTTCCCCGGGATGCCATCTATCTCCTTGCCAAATTTTATGGAAATCCGTGAAAAGGTAACATACAGACAGACAGACAGAGTTACTTTCGAATGTATAATATTAGTATGGATACTAGCTTTCGCCCGCGGTTTCTCTCGCGAGGTATGTCGATAAAAATATAATAGCCTATGTCCTTTCTCAAGCTCTAGACTATCTGTGTACCAAATTTCATTTAAATCGGTTCAGTGTTTTGGCGTGAAAGCGCGACAGACAGACAGACAAAGTTACTTTCGAATTACAATATTAGTAAGGATTGGTTTACGCGGCGCACGCCAGTAAAGCTTCTAGTCGGCATGATTTTTTCCGACATCTTCAGCAATCATCGTTATATTTCAGCCAATATACACAAAACCCAAATGAATTTATACTACTTAAATCTTCCTTAAGAACTCCTCCGTCCATTGGCGAATACCGTATGAAAATCCGTTGGGCAGTTTTTGAGTTTATCGCATTCACAGACGTGGCGCGGCGCACATCTAACGCTTTCACGCTAAAACGGCTGAACGGATTTAGATGAAATTTGGCACATGGGTAGACCCTGACCTGGAATAGGACATAGGATACTTTTTATCCCGATATTCCCACGGGATCGAGACTTACGCGGGTGAAACCGCGGGGCGCAGCTAGTGGTTTAATAATGTCTAGTGAAGCATCCCCAAGGTAACAAACAGTTAACTTTTAACCCAGTTAAATTATAAAACTAACTGAGACAAAACCCGGTTAGTAAGTTGCGACCAAGTACCAGGATACCATAAGTTCTAACTGGTGTGCCACAGTTACTCGACATACATTTTTTTATTTCCATTCCTGTTTCAATCGCTAGGTTGAACTGTATGTGTTACTAACTTATGCTCCGTCTACCCGTTGGCCCAACACGCGCAAATATACGCCACAGAATGGCTAAAATGTGTTTTTTTTATATCCCATAACTCTAGGGTATGATTGAGATTGAGACTGGCATATTATGAATTATTCTTCAATCATCATTTTTTTTTGTTTTAATTTTTCATACAAAATAATTCGACAAAGTCACGATTATTAATGTAAAACACCCTCACGTGAAATATGACAACGTCGCATTTTCTTAGCTTTAAATATGAATGATTGGTTTGAATAAAAATGTTTATCGATGAAACTTAGATACCTATACACATCGAGAGTCTATTTTATATCTTTGAAACTATGCATTTTTGGACCACCTATTCTAAGAGATTTTGTGTTCTTAAATAATATAACCCTAGAGTTATGGGATATTAAAAACAACACGTTGTATATCACAACGATAAGATTACTAGTAATATTATAAAGAGAAAAGATTTGTATTTTTACCGACTTCAAAAAAGGAGGAGGTACTACGTTCGGATGATTGTTTTTTTTTTTTTTTTTATGTATGTTCACCGATTACTCCGCCGCTTATGAACCGATTTTGAAAGTTCTTTTTTAGTTCGAAAGGGTATACTCCCGAGATGGTCCCATATAAATTTTATTAAGTTTGCTTGCGTAGTTTTTGAGCTAGCTTCAATATTACGTATTTTTCCCACAGTCTATGTAGACGATATAATTATTAGACTCCTTCACTGTTATTTACATAGCAGGTAGTAACTTGTGTGGGGTAGGTACCACCACTAAAAAGTGAAAAATTAAAACTTTTTACAAAAAAAAACAACCGACTTCAAAAAAAACCCTAAAAAAGTGAAAAATAACTTTAATTTCGGAAGTCGGTGGCAAAAAACGAAAATTAAAAAGCAAAGACACCGACTTCCGAAATTAAAGTTATTTTTCACTTTTTTTGGGTTTTTTTTGAAGTCGGTTGTTTTTTTTTGTAAAAAGTTTTTGTATGATTTTATGTAATGAAAACTCAAAAACAACTAGACCGATTTTAAAAATTCTTTCATCAGTAGAATGCTTTTATCACTGAGTAACATATGCGAAAGTGAGTTTGTTTGTTTGTTACACTTTCACGCTAAAAACACTGAACAGATTTGGATGAAATTTTGCACATGGGTAGACCATGACCTGGAGAAGGATATAGGATACTTTTTATCCCGATATTCCCACGGGATTGAGACATACGTGTAGTGGCGGATTAAATGTCGAGAGCCTCCTAGGCAAGTGCGTGGCTAAGTAATAACAGCCGCACGGGTCGATCCATCAGGTTAAGCTACGCTTGCCGGGGCTAGTCCGTGGATGGGTGACCATCTTTACATACCGCGAGACTCCTCCGTGCCTCGGAAAGCACGTTAAGTCGTTGGTCCCGGCTGTCATTTGTGGATCTTTGACAGCCGTTACGGGTCGTCAGAAGCCCGAAAGTCTGACAACCAGTCTTGCCACGGTCTTGGTTGGGAAAAGGCAGGCAGGTGAGCCTCCTAGGCAAGCACCTCATCGACGCCCCCTAGCGACCATATTAATATTATTTAAAAAAAAATTCTCTGTCTGTCTATCTAAATTCCAAGTTTCATCACAATCGGTTCAGTAGTTTATTGCGTGAAGTAAGATATACCTATACACATATACACATACTTTCGCAGTTTTATTATAAGTAAGGATAATTAGGTAGGTAATTAATTTGATATAAATTTTAATTTTTTTTTTTTGAAAAAATCTTCCGCGCGCGCGCCCCTTTTTAACCTTGCGCCCCTAGGCACGTGCCTAGTTGGCCTTAGGGTTAATACGCCCCTGCATACGTGGGTAAAACCGCGGGGTGCAGCTTGATTTAAATAAATGTAAGAGCTTGAGAATTGGACCGTGACTGGGGGCCCCGTATCGTTAATACGGCTGATACCGCGATAGCTACCTACGCCCCTACCCGCTATCAATTTTGCAAACTAACTTACCATTTCACAATTTTACCACAATATCGGTATTGATTTTGCTAAAGGGCATAGCAACATTTTTGTTTACTATTAAACCAATGTTGCAATGAAGATTTAGGTCACAATTTCACAAACACTTGAGTTAATCTGATAATTATCTTATATCACTTATCAGTTTTCTTGAACGCGTTTCATAAATGCAGTTTAAAGTAAATAGTTTGCATAATAGCCACTGATTGATAATATTATGGTGGTTGATTACATTGCAACACGCCTACCTATGGTCCCCGAAGGGCAGAGGTGTACAGTTCGATTCAAACTTATGGGCCTACCCAACCTCAAATTGCTTAGCATGATCCTCCGTTATGCCGAAAATACTGCAACATTAATTTTGAAATAAATATTATGTTAAAGTTGAGGATTGATGCTAGGTCCTATGTTTGACATCAAATTTTGTCGATAGAAAAAAAACTCCAAAGTTAACGGTCAGTGGGTCGTCTTAGGGGTGTCTCTAAACCGAACTATAAACCGCTGGTATTCAAAAATACTTCAAATTAGATCATGAAATCATGCATAATAGATAACTGAACTACCTATAAAGCAGGTCTTCAGTTTTTTATTTTTTTTTAATTACTTACCAACCATTATTTTGACCGTAAAAAGCAATTAACTAACCGATTCGACGCTTGGAGCCGCCAGCATCCCATTCCGTCTCACTCTCACTCAGGCCGCGAGTAGTATGGTGCGAGCGAGATAAAAAGTGAATTTGAGATGAGGTAGGAATCATATTTTAATCAACATACAACCTGCAAATGGCAAAAAACGTAAGAAATTTGCGGGTTACTTAGCGCATTCCCCTTAATAATAACGATTGTTTCAATCATTAAGTTGTTCTAAGATATAACAACAGTTTACCTACTACTAATTTCTTTTAAACTTAAAGATAAGAACGACGTTTTTAAACTACTAATTATTTTAAAGATAAATAATTCTTAGTTATTTACAAATACCGACGCTATCGTAAAACTCGTTAAAGTAATTATCAATACATTAGGATTTTTTTACAAATTCTTAGAATATTTGAGATAAAGTTAAATAACATAACGTCACGCCTGTATTCCCCGATGGGTTAGGCAGAGGTACCTATAGTACACCCACATTTCGCCAGTTATGTTTAAGTCCCATGTAATAGGAGGTGAGCCTATTGCCATCAACCGGGCACAAATCTCCAGGCTGCTACTGAGAAGTTCATGATGGAAAACCCTGACCTGATCAATGAGACAGGATCAATCTGTATTATACAGAATGTAAGGGTAAACACTCTTGTCATTCAAACCATGGGTAGTTGACTTAAATATATAAAAATAAATGACCGAACACAACAAAAAAAAAAAACGTTATTTTCATTAAAAGATTTCAAAAAGTTTCTATCTGACACCGTGCTTGCTAGCGAAACAGCTGACTGACTAAGGGAGGGGTCGCGCTCGCTGCCGGTCAGGTCACATCCCGTAACCCCCGCCCGTGTTGAGACGCAAGTTCGTTGCCATAGCGCATAGAGCAACGAACTTGCGTCTCTTGTGGTAAAATTTAGACCTAAAAAAAATAAAAATAAAGTTGTAATTTTCCATTGATTTTACGTTCTATAAATGAAACCAAACCACTGGTTGCAAGGATAACGGTGTTTACCCTAACACCCTGTATACAGGCTGTAAGGGTAAACACTCTTGTCATTCAAACCATGGGTAGTTGACTTAAATATAAAAATAAATGACCGAACACAACAAAAAAAAAAAGTTATTTTCATTAAAAGATTTTAAAAAGTTTCTATCTGACACCGTGCTTGCTAGCGAAACAGCTGACTGACTAAGGGAGGGGTCGCGCTCGCTGCCCGTTAGGTCACATCCCGTACCCCCCGCCCGTGTTGAGACGCAAGTTCGTTGCCCTAGCGCATAGGGCAACGAACTTGCGTCTCTCGTGTTAAATATTTAGGTCTATAAAAATTTAAAAAAAGTTGTAATTTTCCATTGATTTTACGTTCTATAAATGAAACCAAACCACTGGTTGCAAGGATAACGGTGTTTACCCTAACACCCTGTATATACAATGTGTTTTTTTATATCCCATAACTCCAGGGTATGATTGAGACCATATCAAAGAACCAACTGGCATATGAATTATTCTTCAATTATCATTTTTTTTTTGTTTTCATTTTTCATACAAAATAATTCGACAAAGTCACGATTATTAATGTAAAACACCCTCACGTGAAATATGACAACGTCGCATTTTCTTAGCTTTAAATATGAATGATTAGTTTGAATGAAAATGAATTACTCTTATTTATGAATGAAACTTAGATACCTATACACATTTTTTTTTTTTTTTGTATGTTTGTTACGCAGCCCCGGATCTTCAATTTTTTTTAGGCGGGGCAAAATCTGATAAAATGCCGCCCCCGCCCACTTATATTTATTTTTACCTATCTTTATAATTTATTTAAGCCTATTTATTTACAGATAAACAGGGTGTTAGGGTAAACACCGTTATCCTTGAAACCAGTGGTTGGTGTCATTTATAGAACGTAAAATCAATGGAAAATTCAATTTTTTTATTTTAATTACATTTTATCACAAGACTACTATTACCCTTTCACCCTATGCTCTAAGGCAACGAACTTGCGTCTCAAAACGGGTGGGGGGCGTGAGACGTGACCTGACCGGCTGCGAGCGCGACCCCTCCCTCAGTCATTCAGCTATTTCGCTAGCGAGCACGGTGTCGTTTAATGAAAATAACTTTGTTTTTGTTGTTACTCGGTCATTTATTTTTATATTTAAGTCAACTCCCCATGGTTTGAGTGACAACGGTGTTTACCCTTAGACCCTGTATTTATTTATTTATTTATTTATTTATTTATATATACTTTATTGTACACCACAAAATATATAACGAAAGGGAAAAAAAAAACAAACACTACAAAATATACAATGGGCGGCCTTATCGCTTTCCGCGATCTCTTCCAGGCAACCTTGGAATGGACAGTGATTTGCCTAGACATAATATGGGGCTGTCGTAGGTGCAAATAATAAGTTATCTATACAATACACTAAAATAGATACACATATACATACATATCCTAAATAATAGATACATACATACATACATAGGAAATAAATAAATAAGCAACGAAAAATAATTGAAGACTATAGATAATTACACAGTTACGAAGACAAGATCACAACGACAAGTAATGTTCCTTAACGAGTCTTTTAAACTCTATTAACGACTGCGCGCGTTTTATTTGAACTGGCAATGCATTCCACAAACGAGCGGCCTGGACGGCAAAGGATTTGTCGAGGAAAGTTGAGGAATGCATTGGCATTTTAAGCTTTAAGTTATCCGATGACCTTAAAAATTTTGTGTGGGAGTCACAAAGAAACTGGAAACGATTTTTGAGATAGAGAGGGGTGAAAGGGGAAAAAAGCACATTAAACAAAAGGGAAAGAATATGAGCATTCCGGCGAAGGCGGATTGGTAACCACTTGAGTTTCACACGAAATTCGGAAACATGGTCATATTTGCGCAAACCGAATATGAACCTTATACAAACATTTTGAAGCCGCTCAAGTTTATTAAGTTGGTCTTGGGTAAGGTCAAGATAGCTGGCATCGGCATAGTCAAGGATGGGTAAAAGAAGCGATTGTGCAAGAGCAATCTTGGTGGCAGTCGGTAGAAAATTACGTAATCTCTTCAAAGATGCAGCGGATGCAAATAGTTTGCGGCTAACTTCCTGCAGCTGGGCAGTCCAAGAAAAGTTCCTATCAATGAATATCCCCAAGTTTTTAACTTTCTCACTAAAGGGAACAATTGAGTTGTCAAAACAAACTTGGGGAAGAGTCGTCCAGTCGATCCTTGAGACCATCCTAGGACTACCCACTACCACAACCTGCGTCTTTATGGGGTTGACCATAAGTCCATATTTCTTGCTCCAGTCGCAAATACGGGCCAGATCACGATTAATCGTTAAGATGGCCTCAGACAGATTTCCAAGAGGAGCTCGCGAGTAAATTTGTAAATCATCTGCATAAAGATGGTAGGAAGAAATTAGTTCGTCGGAGATTGAGTTAATGAAAACTGCGAAAAGTAAAGGGGATAGAACGCCACCCTGAGGTACACCGGCAGAAGTGTTATTCCAGGAAGACAAGATCTCTCCAATGCAAATGAGAGTATGCTCTTCTTAACATCACATGCGGAGAACTGACTAAAAACAAATGGAGAATAGCTGGGAGTCGGAAGTGAAGAAAGATAATTCAGTGTATCCAATTTTGTTGTCCTATCAAAATTGGACGAATGTAGTGCACTTTGCGTATGTAGACGATATAATTATTTCACTCCGTCACTGTTATTTACGTAGCAAATAACCCTTATAAACCTTCCGGAATAAATTCTCTAAATGATGACAACATACAGACAAACACGAAAGGCGACTTTAACCTTTCGGAACGTATATAGATCTCGTTGAGACACAATGGATTTTTATTAAATGCAAGTTGTAAGCATTTATTTTCTTTTTATGGATTTTTTTTTTCTAGCTTTATGTTATATTGAAATCGATAAGATACTACGTTAAAAATATGGACATATTGTACCTAGATTTAATAGTAACACGTTTGTGAAGGGAAGGAACTGACCTTCAAGGTACAGTATTTTACTAGTTTGGAGGTCAGGGTCTCACCTCAAAGATATTGTAAGATGTTCATAATAAAGATTACTTATTATAAAGATTACTTATTTTAGTGTTGCTATTACATTTATACAGGGTGAAATTGAAGTCATGTGCATCCTCTTAAGGGGTCATTGTACTCATAATTATAAACAACTTACACTATGGGAACAACCACGAAATCGCGAAAAAAATCAGCTGTTCTCTACATTCATGTTTGCATAGCTCCATTGGGGGTACCCAGGGTGGGGCCAGGGGGGTAGCTGCCCCCCCCCTGGAAATGTCGAATATGTATGAACTCGCCTAATTACTAATCAAAGTGTAAACGGGGCCATAAGCTCTAACTTTTAAATAAACCGCGCAGTAGACACTGGCAAATTGCACGGTGCAATTGCCAAAAAACCGCGCGCGAATGGCACACTACACTACATATACCTAATGTTTCATGTAGGTGTGTTTGTGTAGTGTGTATGACAAAACAGCCGCGAAGACGATCCGACCTAAAAAATCTGACTTGCCCCGCCCTAGGCTAGAAGCTTGGTACGTACGTATCGTCAAAATTTAGGGAACAGCTGATTTTATTTTCGTGGTAGGCTATATGACGTCACTTTAAATTGAATATGGCGCCCTCTAGAGTACAAAAAGTCAATTAACAAAAAAAAAATCACACGTAATCTGTTTGATTTATGTAACACGTGTGACTCCGGTTTTTTTTTTAAATTTGTCTGTCTGTGATGTATTGTTATTACTTTTTAATCGACTTCTAAAAGGAGGTTCTCAATTCCTTTGTTTGATTTTTTTTTGTTTGATTTTGTTACGTGATTACTCCGCCAATTTTGAATTGATTCTGATGTTTCTTTTTTGTTTGGTAGGTCATGCTTCAGAAGTGCTCCCATATAAATTTTATTAGGTTTTATTGTATTTAGGTCTTCATCAGTTACACTTCACCAAATTGTGCTTTTCGAGAGCAACTGCACGAGTTACTTACTATAAAAATACCAATGTGTGCCAATAATATTTGAAGAGTTCTCTCGATTTCTCCGGGGTCCCATCACCTGATAACAATGGAACCACAGACATCACATAAAAAAAAAAAAAATTGCAAACCCAGGTAATAAGAATTAAAAATGGAGCAATGACAAATAAATTAATTGATAGATACATGGTGCTCACATATTTACAAACATTGTAAAACTGAACGATATCACAATATTTCTAACATTTTTACGAGTAATACTAACAAGTCATTGTCGAGTAATCATAGAGTCACAGATATTATAATATTACGTACAGATACCCAATCCCATAAAAAGAAATGACACCACCCTAAGTCTGGCAATTGAGCTGGCTATTTTTCTTCCCCATTAACAGTTGGCAGCATCATCGACTCACTAATTGCCAGAGACCGTAGATTTAAAACGCCATCTAGGAGTCTTGCCTAGGTACAAGGCAAGACTCGAGATTTCGTCTTTGTTCCTTTTTTTTCTTCCTAGGTGTTCAATTCTTATATTTCTAGGTAAAGTACTAGATTAAAAAAAATGTTGTTTGATTTTCCTTAATGAAACGACTAAACGTTTCAAGTTTAAAGTGACCTGTCATCACTTTAGTAAAACGCCATCTATTGTAAAGAGCTCTCAACCAAATGATTAACAGATAGCTACTTTATCATTCTAAGGATTCGAATTGAAGTAAAAGGCTTAATTTAAGTTTTTTGTTGAAAATACGAGATTTATGAGTGTAAATACATAAATCAGCATTAAACAAAGATGTTTTGATTTTTACTAATATTACTATAGCAAAAATTTGCCGTTTATCGCTTTTTAGTAATTGTTAATTTCATAATTGTTACCTTTTGCTGCCATCTATGATTTTTTTTCAAGACTAATTATAATTTGTTCGAGTTGGGACCCCATGACAGAGTGTAAAAATCTATGACATACAAGTAATAATTTATCCAACTAAATTAGCACCCAGTTTGATTTCGTCCAGACTCTAAATTGTACTATGGAGCAAGACCAGGCTCCTTTTAGAAGTTGGTTAAAAAACACATGCAAACAAAGCAAGCTAATATAAAGTTTGTAATAACAACTTCATTGGTCTCAGGTCATTACATTTCGAGTGTAAAGCATTCCAGCTTTCTTTTAATTACATCCTATAAGAGTTACTGTCATGAGTCAGTGGGTCTAGTGACCTAGTGTTAGACTACTGACTAGGTTACGAGCGCTACTTTGTTCGCGTCTTTGTTTTGATATCATCACGACTGGGGTTAAAGCAGTGTCTTTTGAACCGACTTCTTAAAAAGGAGGAGGTACTGTGGGGCAGGTTCCACAACTAAAAAGTGAAAAATAAAAACTATTTACAAAAAAAAAACAACCGAGTTCCAAAAAAAAAACACTGAGGACGAATCTCACCAAACTTTTATACCGAGTATAAGTTTTTTCCTGCGAATAAATTTTGAATTTTTGACAGTTTTTCCATACAAAAACCGTCAGGCGACAATTTTATTCCACGAATAAAAGATATCCGACTTTGATGAAATCAGCCTTAAAAAGTGTAAAATAACTTTAATTTCGGAAGTCGTTGGCAAAAACAGAAAAAAACCGACCTAATAAAATAAAACATACAGAAGAATTGAGAACCTCCTCCTTTTTGAAGAAGTCGGTTAAAAATTTAAAAGCAAAGACACCGACTTCCGCAATTAATTTTCACTTTTCAGTGTTTTGTTTGGAAGGCGGTTGTTTTTTTTTTTGTAAAAAGTTTTTTTTTACGTGTGCTATTTGGAATCCTGAACGTGACGAGGGATTCTGGGGTTTCAAATGACATTATTAACCAGCAGGTCATAATGAAATTCATAACAATATTACTGTCCGGCTGGAGCTTAGGGCCTAGGGCTTTGTTGTAAATAGTTAACAGTTGCGCTTGCGACCGCCAAACTAACGAGGTTGGTTCCGCACATGGCTATAAATAGCCATTTCCGGCTTTTATAATTAACTGGACAGTGTAAGGATAGCCAGACAATACCAGATAAAACAGGACGACGCGACGGCCGGAAATGTAGCGCCTAGAGACTATTTTTACCCGACCAGGGCGAAGCAAAAAGGAGGGTTATGTTTTTGATCGGTTTTTAATTATGCCATGTTGGGTATCAAATGGAAGATCTTAATTAGCACAGTCCAAAAATATATTATTATAACCCCAAAACATTTTAAATAAAAATATAAGTTATATATATTTTAATATGAGGTCACATAGCCTATAACTAGCGGACGATCAAGACGGTTCCAACGATACCTCATTTGTCAAATTATGATGACTCGTTTAGAATTTATGAGGGAATACATGAACATACATTCATACATACATACATACCGGTCAAAATCATAACCCTCCTTTTTGCTTCGCCGTAGTCGGGTAATTAACCTGCTTTAGACCGTCGAACTGAATAACTTTTCCTGGGACCAATTCTGAAATCGCGAAAGAAAATCTGCTGTTCCATACAAAACTTTAATACTTGGTACTGTTCTAAACTGTATGAGACACCTGTTTTTGAAGATAGAAGTGAAAAGTTCTTAAGGCGCGTTGAGCACTTTTTCGCGAGTTCCATAATTTTTGAACAAAAATTATGGAACTCGCGTCATCGTCACCGAACGCTTATTGGGTGAAAAAAATCATGGAACTCGCGTCATTGTCACCGAACGCTTGTTGGGTGGAAAAATCATGGAACTCGCGTCATCGTCAACGAACGCTTGTTGGGTGAACAAAAATCATGGAACTCGCGTCATCGTCACCGAACGCTTGTTGGGTGGAAAAATCATGGAACTCGCGTCATCGTCAACGAACGCTTGTTGGGTGAACAAAAATCATGGAACTCGCGTCATCGTCACTGAAAGCCTGAAGTAATGAATGAATGTTACTTAGTTTTCACTTCTATCGGTGCACAGCATGTTTTTTATTTCCATACACCTTTATAAAAACAATAACTTTCGTTCTATTGTTTCAGACTACAATGCAGGTACTACTGCTGCTCCTGTGTGCAGTCGGCAGCGTGTACTTGGTACCACTGCAGGAGGTGATACCTCCTAGAGTAGGGGAGAGTTGTGGATATGAGGTAAGTGTACTAGGTGTAGAGTCCAACAAAATCATCACTACATATTTCAAAAAAAACTTTTCACTACAACTTTTTACAAAAAAAAAACCACCGACTTCCAAAAAAAACACAAAAAAAGTGAAAAATAACTTTAATTTCGGAAGTCGGTGGCAAAAAACGAAAACTGAAAAGCAAAGACACCGACTTCCGAAATTAAAGTTATTTTTCACTTTTTTTGTGTTTTTTTTGGAAGTCGGTTTTTTTTTGTAAAAAGTTTTTAAGTACGAGAATTGACCTTCTGGTTAGTCACTAACCACACGGAAAGAAGAAGATTTCGCCAAAAGAATAGGGGCTTGATGTCGCTTTGTTTTGAACCCGTTTAGCTGTATAATGTGTTATTTACAAGCACTATTATTGTAAGTAGTGAGCGATAACATATTGAACTTTACTCTCAGATAATAATTCTGTATTTATGTGCTAAAGTTGATAATGACTGTAGAAAGTATTGTTAGAAATCTCAGATGCTCGCGAAGGAGGAGACGGAACACGTGAGGGAGAGGTAAAATTCGCGCTATCACGCCCCTAGTCGCCACAGGAGACGCCCAGGGCGTCGGGTGTCCCAGGCGGATTCGCGGGCTTGCGGACGGCGAGCAATGGGTAGCTCGTCGTCCGATAAAGACCAGGCTCGGGTCGACGGCGCGTTGTGTTCCACGCGCGCCTCAAAGAGATGTCAGAAAATTTGACGGGGTCCGTTAGGACCGAAGCCTGCCAGGGTTGCGGGAAAGTCCGAAAGGGATATCGGGACCCTTGGCAACAGGCAACTGAAGGAACACGGGTGGGTTTTAGTCAGTAAAAGTCTGACACGCCCTCCCGCTCCGCCCAGAGTGGGAGAAGTCATTGCACGATTCGGATTCATATGAATACGAATCGTGCCTCAATAGGCTCGCCCCTCCACTCCACAGGTACAAGTGAGAATATGGGTGTATTATATATAATAAGAATATGGGAGAATATGGGTACATCTCTGTTATGTTACGAAAAATGTACAAAATATTTACCAGGACATACTGGCCAGATTTATTAATTCTTTTGCTTATGAAATTCCAGAGTTGTCACGCCACACCTGCTGGGATGCTGAATGTCCACATTGTTCCTCACACGCACGATGACGTCGGCTGGCTGAAGACTGTGGACCAGTATTATTATGGCAGTAAGTATACCACATCTGTCTAGGCTGATTCAATCAATCTGCCTAGCCTTTCCTAACTATATTGAGGTCGGCTTCTAGTCTAACCGGATGCAGCTGAATACCAGTATTTTACGTGGAGCGATTGCCTATCTGACCTCCACAACCCAGTAACTGGGTAATACGTTACCCCTTGGTAAAACTGGTTGACAGACTTTCGGGCTTCTTACGACCCGTAACGACTGTCCACAAATGACAGCCGGGACCAACGGCTTAACGTACTTTCCGAGGCACGGAGGAGCCTCGATATGTAAAGATGGTCACCCAACCACGGACCAACCAAAAATGCGTAGCTTAACCTGACGGATTGACCCGTGCGGCTGTTATTACTTAGCCACGAGCTCCTCAGTTAGCACCTAGTAGTATTGAGATGATATTACATGGTAGATACTTAGATACTCGATAGTAGTAGAAGATGGTAGATTGTCCCACTGCTGGGACACAGGCCTCCTCTCTGTGAGAGGGACTGGGTCGTAACCCACAACGCGGGCCCAGTGCGGGTTGGTAAATGTCACATGTCTTCGAATTTTTGGTTCTAGGACATGCCGGTTTCCTCACGATGTTTTCCTTCACCGTTTTAAGAGCAGTGCTAACGTCTTTTGTCTGATATAGGTAAGGATAATGATTCTAAAATAGTTCTTGATGATCTTCTTTACATTTTCAGGTCGAAACAATATCCAGAAGGCTGGTGTCCAGTACATCTTGGATTCTGTTGTCAAAGAACTTTGGGAAGATCCGAAAAGGAGGTTAGTCATTTGGTCGATTCATCTTTTACTTAGTTCTAAAAGAAATCTCATCTTCTGTCCGTCTTGATCAGGCTTTCAGAAACTGGGGTAACGGTACAGGTGGGGGGTAAAGGCGGGCAGATTGATTGAGTTATGGTAATTACCGTTATGCTCTTTTCGGTACCGGTATCGATCGCAATCTCTGGATTTTTACGATGCGAAATAGAGGTAACTAACTGCGCCCAGCGGTTTCACCCGCGTAAGTCTCGATCCCGTGGGAATATCGAGAATAAAAGTATCCTTTGTCCTTCTCCCGGTTATATATGGTCTACCCATGTGCCAAATTTCATCCAAATCTTTTCAGCCGTTTTAGCGTGAAACCGGTAATAAACAAACTCACTTTCGCGTTTATAATATTAGTTAGGATAAAAGTATGAGTTTAGTACTGTGATTATAAATTACTCGTTGACAGTTTAGTGAAACTTTTTATGTTGTAAAAGCGCACTCCTAGGTAACATCTCCTCCAGGGTTGCGGGTTAGTCCAAAAGGGATACCGGGAACAGGCAACTGAAGGAACACGGGTGGGAAGGTACTGTAATGCCTGAGGGGCGTTACATGTGAGGGTGTGTGGTGGAGGTAATTTCAAAGAGGAGCAGGTTTTCCAAGGGTTTATTAATTAGAAGTCACGTTTATACATATTAAGGGTCCAGCCTGATCTGACCCTCACTAGACATAAACACACACCTGTCAATATTTAAACAACGACTGCTGGAGCGTTCGCAAGTCAAGGCTGCGGTCATACCAGCCAGCCCAACGTGAGATTGCATATCGCATAAATCTCTACAGTACACAGTAAAAGTCTGACACGCCCTCCCGCTCCGCCCAGGGCGGGATAAGCCATTTGAAGTATTTCCCACAAAAAAAAATTAACATCTCCTAAAACTCCAATCTTACCTTTTCTTTTCTCCTCCAGATTCATCTACGTAGAAACAGCATTTTTCTGGAAGTGGTGGGTCCGTCAGCCAGCTAACATCCAGGAGAAGGTGCACACGTTAGTGCGCGAGGGACGGCTGCAGATGGTGGGGGGCGCGTGGAGCATGAACGACGAGGCAGCGGCGCACTACCAGAGCACTGTCGACCAGTTCACCTGGGGTCACAGGTAAGAAAGTAGCTATGAGAAGCTGCATTTTTTCAAAGTGAAACTACCTTGGAAATGACCAGAATCCACCAAAAACTCCCATGATCCGTCAGGATCACCTGATTTTGAAGGTTTCAGGGGGTGTTGATGGAGATTCAGTATGCTCTGACGGGTTCCTGCTGTTTTGAAAGGTTCTAGGTGTTTTTGAGAGGTTCCGAGTAATTTAGAAGGCAGTTCTGGGTGCTTCTAGCAAGATCTAGGAGTGTGTGAGGGAATCTGGTTAGTTTAAGGGCTATGACTGTTTGATTTTGACCTCGGGCGCATATCCATGAATTTGCGGACGACGTCGGATAGAAACTTTTTAAAATTCATGGTTTGGGTGACAACGGTGTTTACCCTAACACCCTGTAAAAATAACAATATTAGCATTATATTGAAAACAAAGATACAATCATTCAGCATATTTCATGGTCTTTCTCATAATTGGTCGAACTGTTACTATGTAGGTACATTCACATTTGACACACTCAATTACCATTATGCAGGCATCGTTTACTGCTTGCTAACAAGGTCAAAGGTCAAACTGATATTAGTCACTGGTATTAGTCACATATCTTTTAATACACGAAATCTCTTAAGGGGTTATTGTACTCATCATTATGAACAGCTTTCACTATGGGACTGTGGCGGTATCTACATCGCCACATGCAAACTACGCATCAAAGACCTGACGTCACACAAAAATCCTGTCGTCACATAGATCCTGCATCGCGCAATTAAAGTTTACCGTGCAATGGACATATAAACAAGAACCCGACATCAATCGTTGGGCAGTTGCCCGCCAGACACACAACACCGGTCTGGTCGGAGGATCCTCCCTTTTCTATGGCGGATGAGTGAACTTTACACCCTGTTCCTCATAAAGGACCAACACTGAAATTGCAAAAAAAACAGGGAACAGCTGATTCTTTTTCGCGATTTGGACCACATTCGCTTTAAGTTTATTAAAGTTTTCATTTAGGGATTTGGAGCCTGGAGTTTTACCCCGTTATTAGTGAGCATGAGGTCCTGTGGCAATAGGCTCGCCCCATATTACATGGGACTTAAAAATAACTGGCGAAATGTGGGTGTGCATATTATAGTTACGCCTCTTCCTAACCGTTCGGGGAATACAGGCGTGATCTGTTAATAAATAAATGTTATATTTTCTTGCAGAAAGTTGAACCAAACTTTCGGCTACTGCGGTCGACCCCGCGTTGGTTGGCAAATAGACCCGTTCGGCCACTCTCGGGAGTTCGCCTCTCTCCTGGCTATGATGGGCTTCGATGGTCTGTTCCTGGGCAGGATTGACTACCAGGACAAGAGGGCCAGGTTCCAGAAAAGGAATATGGAAATGGTTTGGAGAGGCGACGATGTTTTGGGTAAGTTACTGGGCGTTAATCCTAACTTTCCTAACTTATATTATAAAAGCGAAAATGAGTTTAAATAATACTAGGAATTGAGTTGTACCGAATACCATTATAAACAGTAAAAAAAAACTTTTTACAAAAAAAAACATTAAAAGGTGAAAAATAACTTTAATTTTGGGAGAAAAACGAAAATTGAAAAGCAAAGACAACGACTTCCGAAATTAAAGTAATTTTGTGTTGTGTTTTTTTTGGAAGTCGGTTTTTTTTTTGTGAAAAGTTTTTATTTTTCACTTTTTAGTTGTGGTACCCCACACAAACTCGAATGCTATGTAAATAACAGTGACGGAGTCAAGTAAAATATCATCTACCATCTAAATGGGAAAAATACGTAATTATTGAACCTTACTCAAAAACTACGCAAGCAAAGTTAATACAATTTATATGGGACCACACGGGAAGCACCAGCTTTCAAATAAAAAAAGAATCATCAAAATCGGTTCACCCAGTCGAAAGTTCTGAGGTACCAAACATAAAAAAAAACAAAAAAAAAAAACAAACGAATTGATAACCCCCTCCTTTTTTTAGAAGTCGGTTAATAAGATTTTTATTTATGTTTTATTTTATGTATTGGGTCCCCACCTATGAAATTGGCGTTTTTTTCTCATAAATAGAGAACCTCGTCACTTCTATGATTTAAAATATTCATCAACTGCTTGGTATTATATCGAATAATGACCATCATAGTCAACTACCAATAGTAAAAAAAACCTTTTTACTTTAGTTTTCTGAACATTAAAAATACCTTAAAAGTGACTCCTCATTTTGTTAGCAGGAATGACCACAATTTTTTTTTAACTTAGCCACAACTTATTTTAGTCTCTTAATCTAAGTGGCATATGTTATCTTAGTTTTTACATAACGCTGATTTCATAGGTGGGGACCTAATAGGTATATAAATATATATTCAAATATTTCATCCGCCTAATTCGTGGTACCCATTTCAATTCCTTTTTGCTTCATTTCATCTCTTTTAACATCCCACTACCCGTTAGGCACACACTTCGTCCTCGCCAACGTCCTCTATTCGCATTACCTCAAACTAGTACCATAACCCTCAAAACTAGTCCGTTGTATGTACCTAGCCCTCACCCATATTAACAACATTTTGCTGTATGACAAATCCTTAGATATCTTTGCGAGTACTGAACTGAGATTCCTGAACACTGCAACTCGTTACCTGGAGTCCATTGCCACTCCCAGTACAATCTCTTTGGAGTGACTAAATTAAATTAGTGTATCTTGCTACTTATTAATAATTTATTGCCAATTCTATCTAATTTTATCGAATCTTAACTAAGTTTGTCTAATTTCACCTAATCCTGATTAATTTCAATAATTGTATTTCATCGAATTTTGTCTAGTTTATAAGTTATGTTAATCTAATTTTATATGTAATTCCTAACAGATACTGACCGTTAACTTATATGTGTGGTGCAACTGTAAATATAAGTTGGTTGTTCAATAAATAAATAAATAAATAAATATATATTTTTTAATTTCCAGGTAAATCATCCGACATATTCACCGGAGTGCTTCACAACACATATTCTCCGCCTCCTGGGTTCTGTTTCGATGTCCTCTGTTCAGATGAACCTATCATTGATGACCCGAGCTCGCCTCTATACAATGTGGAGAACAAGGTATTATTTAGTTTTTATACAACGTGTAATTTTTGAAGTGAAAACTTCTTTAAGCGCGTTGAGCACTTTTTTGATGGACAAAAATCATGCTCGCGTCATCGTCACGCTTGAAGTGATTTGTTTTTTAGCGCCATCTACCGTCTACCGTTTGAATTACGTTGAGGTTACGCATTGTTGCTTAGTTTTCACTTCTATCGGCAGTCCCGATTGAGTGTTTTTTATATCCCATAACTCTAGAGTATTAACGAGACGATGTCACCGTTGGATTTTCAACTCTCGACGCTAAGCAGTGGGTTGAAAATTGAGTGCGCAGTAAAAATCGCCCGTTGGTACGACGGCTGAAAGCTGTCAATGTTTTATAATAAACTAGAGCTCGTGGCTAATAATATCGACCTTATTCCTTTAAGATTAAAGTTTAAAATAGTCTAGCAATTATTATTTTGTTCCTTTTTCTTGTGGTATCAATGCTAGGCTAGTATTTATGTAACTTGACAAACCCTTTTGTGTTACGGGAGTCTATAACGTGCCGCTACAATGGCGACATTAATTTAACACACGTATACGATTTCGTGTATTCGTTTTATGAAAATATTTGAATTTCATTAAACGTTATTATTTATTGATTTATTTACAATTTTCTAAATTACCATCCTGGAGCAACCTGTACTTAAAGAACTGTAGCGAAGAGGTCATTTGCCGGGGTCACGGATCATATGGTAGGCAAACAGAGGAAAGCCGCGCAATTTCTTAGAAATTATGCCGATAAAACATAGTACCGATAGAACGTGAGCCAGCTGGTAGGTAGCTTCATGAATGAATCTTTTACACAGAGTGATCTCAATTTTGGTTATGTTTTTGTTATTTAGTTTGTTTGAAAATTTATTTTTTTCAATTTACAAAATATTTTATTTTATTATAACTTTTATGTTTACTGGCCAGTAACCCTACCCGTGTGTTAAATTAATGTCGCCATTGTAGCGGCACGTTGTATAGATGACGATCACGCCCTATAGCCGGTCCGGTCTCAAAACGGTGAAGGAAAACATAGTGAGGAAAGCGGCATGTCCGAAAATTCGAAGACAATAGGGAATATGCATGTGATTCAAATATGGGTCAAATATTTTTTTCTATAAACTATGTTACTTCAGAATTATGCCTCCATCAATATTTTTGAATAAAATTTCTTTTTGAGCGAGAAATTAATTTTTAAAAAGTCCCAAAAAACTGTGGGTAATTCAAATACTTGAAAAGGCTAAAAGCGGATGTGACGTAACAATCCGGAATAACAATCAAAATGTCAATGTCAAGTCAATCAACAAGTGTCAAGTCAATGTCAAACGCTCATAGAAAAAGGAGTTTTTGACGTTGACTTGACAGTTGCTTGTCTGTTTTCACGAACTGTGACGTCACCACACCAAGCGCGCCAAATGGAGGGCGTTTAAATAGCCCGGATCGGTTGGATATTTTTAAACATTTTTTTGACTACTTTAAATTGCTTTTTTGCCGTCGAATTTTTTTTTACTATTATTTGACGATGTAAACTATCGAATAAAAATATTAAAAAAATACATGCATATTCCCTATTATGTGACATCTACCAGCCCGCACTGGGCCCGCGTGGTGGATTACGGCCCGCTCCCTCTCACAGAGAGGAGGCCTGTGTCCCAGCAGCGGGAACATTACAGGCTGATTTTGCTTATGCTAATATGTTTTTTGTATAGGTCGACAATTTCCTGTCGATATCTCGAAATATCTCAGAGAAATATCGATCTAATAACATATTAGTGACAATGGGAGATGACTTCAACTATCAGGACGCTGGCATGTGGTTTACAAATCTCGATAAACTGATTGAGTAAGTGAGTTTGTGTGTGTGTGCATGTTAATAGTTAGTTTGTGTGCTTGTGATCATGACTGTGTTTTTACTCACTTAAATGTCTCGCTGGTGGTGGCGCGTGTGTTGGATCATTCGGTTCCCTACAAAATGGTTGAGCTGGATGGTGCTGATCCACGTGTCATTTCCGTGAACGGGCGCCGTCAGTTGAGACTGGTCATCTCTTATCTGCCAGGGCTTATTTATAATCTTATATTTTGAATTGTTTTTGATTATTTTTCGTTTGACATTGTTCTCACATATAGAAGCACCAAGAATACTGTAACCAGGATTTTGTAATATCTATATACATTTTTAAAAGAGTGTCCTTGGAGTTTCTTACCCGTTCTTCTCCATAGAGATCTTCGATTTGGAATGGGCAACTAGCTTCAACTTTTTGACTAACTGACCGACTTTTTGACAATTCAAAAGTGCCTGTAAATGGTTTAACTGAAATAAATACTTTGAGTTTGAGTTTAATTGGGATTCTTGTAAAGCTAATTCCTTCCTTGCTTTAGTAGAAGTTTTTAATTTTTTGTATCTGCAAATTAATAATACTTAGTGTGTGCAAGCTTTTAAGCATGAACGTGGGTTTTCAAGATGTATAGAATATCTGAAGCATTATCTATTGGTAGCGGACCTGAGTCACAAGAAAATAAATAAATATTCATAAAATTCATCTAAAATTAAAAACCCACAAAGTGCTGCCTAAAAAATGTGCTATAAATAAAACCTTTGGCTAACCTAGCCAATTATGCCTTATTGCGTTTGTCCATCGCAGCCATCACCGGGACCTCACCGAGGACGAGATGACGCCGCCGAAGTAGCGATACATACATCTAAAATGGCGGCATGTCCACCGCACGTCCGTCATCTGAGCGCCGACATTCAGTGCCCTGTATCAAAAGTTACAAGTTTACATGTTCACAAGTTACCTAGAATGTAAATTTTTGGTTAAATTCATAGCTCATCTCCATATTCATAATCACCCTTAATGTTCCCACTGCTGGGACACGGGCATCAGGTCATCTCTCTCTTTTGAATCGAATTAAAAAAAGAAAATCGAATTTAAAAATCACGAATAAATGTAGCAATACTTAGTACTTGTGAACTAAATAATGACACTTTACACGTGTAGTTTTTTTTTTATAATAATGATTTTTTTACAAGAAAAATGCTTATAATACAAGGTTTGTAAGCATTGATAAATAGGGCACTGGTCGCCGTAGTTTCGGATAGTTCGCCGCGACCGCTATAACTCGGCCCGAGATTCTGACGGACCGATGTGCCGGCAATACAAAACACGATTCATTTTGTCCACACACTACCGTCGCACCGGCGCCGTTCGCCCGGCTATTGTTTTGACATTCGACATGCAGACGTGGACGAACGACCTTACACTACAAAAACACAGACCAACTGGTTTTTAAAATAATTATTCCTCTTGTTAAAGATAAACACATTCTTGGAGATATGTGCGAACATATCAAGGGTGTATCGAAGCAACAATATTCTGATAACGATGGGAGAAGACTTCCACTATCAGGACGCTGCCATGTGGTTTAAGAATCTAGACAAACTTATTGAGTGAGTCTGCATGTTTGTTTATGGCATGTATTTAATCGAACCTCTAAAATTCCCATTGTGCGCTCCTAAACATATTTTTACCACTTTAATATACTGATTGCGCCTCTTTTTAACTGACTTCAAAAAGGAGTTGGGGGATCAATTCCACTGTATGTTTTTTTTTGTGTTTGTAACACGATTACTCCGCCAATAATGAATTGATTTTCGTGTTTTTTTTTTTTGTTTATCTTGCTTCAGAGGTGGTTCCATATAATTTTTATTAACTTAATTTGCTTGCGTAGTTTTTGAGTAAGCTTCAATAACACGTATTTTTTCCACTTAGCCTACCTATATGGATGATGTCTTAAGTTCCCGTCACTGTTATTTACATAGCAGGTAGTATTCGAATTTGTGTGGGGTAAGTACCACAACTAAAAATTAACAAACTAAAGAAACTAAATAGACACAAAAAAAAAACTGGCTTCCAAAAAAAAAAACACTAAAATGTGAAAAATAACTTTAATTTCGGAAGTCGGTGGCACAAAACGAAAATTCAAATTCTTTCCTTTTTTTGAGTTAAAATAAAAGAAAGAAAAATGTTGAGTGCGAAAAGTTTAAATAAATAAATAACGACACTTTGTAAAAACATTCAAGTTTGGTTGCAGT
The DNA here is from genome assembly GCA_947363905.1 of Lithophane semibrunnea. NCBI lineage: Eukaryota > Metazoa > Arthropoda > Insecta > Lepidoptera > Noctuidae > Lithophane > Lithophane semibrunnea. Next base: position 9,149,155 of record OX376215.1, read on the forward strand.
TATTTGGCAATTTACAATTTTTAGGTCCTAGGAATAAAAATAGGAATTATTTGACGTTCACAAAAGACGCGCATTCATTATTTTAGAGTTTTCAAATAATATTTTTAGAAGTGCAAAATGGGAACTATTAGAGGCTCGGTTAACACACCAATAGCAGAAAAACAAAAGACCAAAGTTATTTCACGACAGTGTACATTATTTTTATCTCACGAAGCGACGCGCGCTATGTTTGTGGTAACTAAGTGTGCATACTGTAAATGTGTGGGCGAAGACGAGTAGTGTCACTCACACACACACTCACCAGCACACACTTACACATACACACTTATGACTTCGCCATTGCCTCGGACGATACCGAGAGCTGCTGCGCTTACACACACATACATAGCGTATTTGTACACTTGGTAACCACAAGTAAAACGCGCGTCGTCGCTTCGTGAGATCAAATAATATATTCAATTTTGTTGGCCTGTTCCACGGCATCTTTGTTGGCAGCGCAGAGGTCGCTATGGATGTATTTTTTAGGGCTCAGAGGACAGGATAGTAGGATAAGGTATATTTTGATAGCTTTACATAGAAAAATACAATAGACATAGATATATTTAGTAACCTATTCCACTTAAATAGACAACGTCATAAAAAAAAAACCTGTGAGAAATTGACACCATCAAATCGAGTCCAGCGCTCGGCGTGGCAACACGTCGTGTTCTGTTTCGCGATTGGTCCATCCTGAGGATGCCTCGTTGAGAGGTGAAACACGTTTCGATTTCTTACGGGGTTTTTTTATGACTCTTGAGGAATAGTTAACCGGAATAGGTTACTAAATATATCTACGTCTATTGTATTTTATTTATAATGGATTTCCGCAAAGTCACGCCTGAATCAATGAACTAGCTTTACATAGTTTTAAACTTAAGCTTTGAATGTAGATTTGTTGACTGGTGATTCTGTCTTTGTTGCATGTTTTATAATGTTTTGCACGAGCGTCTGTCGTTAGCCAAAGCTTGCTTTGCTTTAGGAACACCTGCGCAATGAAAAAAAACTTATTTTACGCAAAAAAATCTCCACGACAATTATTGAAGTGAACACTACTTTAGGCGCGTTGAGCACTTTTTGGTTGAACAAAAATCATGGAACTCGCGTCATCGTCACGCTTTAAGTTATTTGTTTTTTTTTGCGCCATCTACCGTCTACTGTTCGAATTACGTTGAGGTTACGCATTGTTGCTTAGTTTTCACTTCGGCGGTCCGCAAAGACTATCCCGCATGTTTTTTTTTAAATATTTGTGTTATATGTAGTGCACAATCTCATTATTGGTTCTTCTCGAAGGGATTTCGTGCTACTCAGTAACTGGGTTGTGGAGATCAGATAGGCAGTCGTACCGTATAGGTAAAATACTGGTTGGATATCCGGTTAGAATGGAAGCTGACCCCAATATAGTTGGGAAAAGGCGAGAAGATTGAATCTCATTATTGGTTCTTCGTCTAAATATGTATCGCTTTTTTATAGTTTGTCAAGATTTATATACCACAAGTCAGCGTTTTAAAACATAATTGATGTTCAAGTCAAAATACCGTTTTCAAGAATATGTAGAAAATATTACCTAGCATTGCTACCACTCTGCTGGGGACTTGGGAGTTTGTTGCGCCACTTCTTCTTCCCAGCTAAAGCACTAGGAAGTGGTAAAGGGCGGGCTTTTTGGGGGACTGTCTTATGTAATTTTGACGTTCGAAAAGTGTTGATTCTTATTTTGAATAAATGACTTTTGGTTTGATTGATGAATGATGGATGATTCTGACTCAAGTCACATAATAATTATCTAACCCTAATCGTCAAGGTCAATAATAAGTTTCACAATATTCATGTTGATCGCTGATTTGATTAGCATCAAGGAGAAGTTGGAGCGAGGTGGCTGGTTCTTCAAGTCCAACACCTCAGATGCTGAGAGCCTAAACGATTTTATCTGTATAATAATTTCGTGTCAATTTAAATGATGGAATCGTTTTTATTCTAGAGAGCAAATCATAATAGCTTACAGTACAACTATTGGTGCAGACTGGACGCTCTCAAGCGACTTTCAAGTCCATTGAGTCTAGCCGAAAGTCAAGTGAAAAGGGCAACTGATAGAAATCCGACGAGAGACGAAACACGAAGTTTGCCGAGAGACATTAAGAATCTAGTTGTACTGTACAGATATCCCGAGAAAAATATGCGCTTCGGGAATCATATTCGAAACCACGAACGCGGGATAATGAGATATAATAGCAAAAGTTAAAAAAAAATCATTACCATGAATACACAATTATAGATTAACGATTCTATGCAATTCCAAAAATCTTTTCAAAACATTCGTGACACAGATGACGATCTGCAATTGGAGTATAACGACAGAGAGAAAACTTCACACAAACGCAAAATGAACTACTAGAAAGCGCAGCACTACAAAACAATAAATAAATAAAACAATTAGAGGCTTTGCCTCTGTGAAGGGTTAATCTGTGGCGCGACATTCGTGCTTATTCTGAAACACGAAGATTAATGAAGCGCATACCTTTTCTAGTTTACCTGTACCTAGGTTTTGGTGGCACATTTACTGATCAGACTTTTAGATAACTGATACATCTTCTCTCGTGTACCCATATTAGAAACACTAATGACGTTGTAAAAATATTGGCCAGGCTGCAAGGTTGTGCCGAGGCGTAATCTACGGTTTCCTAAAAGAGCAACAGCCGCCATATAACGGCCGCCGTGACGATTGTCATGACAATGATGCGGCGGCTAAGATTTAAATCGTTAGATCCGCGATTTGATACCTCTGACACACAATGACGCAATGACTTGATTCGATTGTCATGGAAACGCTATTTAACATGATTAAATAGCGTTCCATGACAACTCTTTTCGTGTGACTAAGTACGGTGAGGCTGCGGGGTTTGACTTTTCGGTGGCAAACACGCTATCTATAGGAAAACACACCAACATACTTTCATAAATAGTTTCAATGACGTGACGTCATTCTTTGGTAAATTGCAACACGCAATGTGGCGGTCACCGCTCTTCTGGGAAACCGTGACTTTACCGTCCAATAAGTACTATCAAACATTCAAATCTGAGATAACAAATACATTTATTTGCAGATTGCAGTATTTTTAGATAGCGTTAAGAATCAAGCGAGATACTATAGGTCTAATAACATTGTATTCACAATGGGAGGTGATTTTACGTACCAGGATGCAGCGATGTGGTATATAAATCTTGACAAGCTAATTAAGTAAGTATTTTTATATGGTTGTATGTATTCTAACCTCTAATAATTCTCTTTTTGCGCTCCTAATCACTCTAATATACTGGTTGAATCTCTTTTTGTGAACCTCTAACCTCTTTTCTTTTTTGGGGACCTAAAAGTACTAAATAGCCAAGTAGCTTCAACAAATGTAGATGTAGCGCTCGCCGGACGCTCCCGCCGCAGCGCTCGCTCGGCTCGCGCGTCTTTGGTTCTAACCTAACCCATTTACAGCGCTAGCTGCTAAGCTCGGGCACCCTGACTGATTAGTAGAAATTTAATGTTGTCCCATTACGGCAGAGGAACTATTTGATGAAACGCACTCTAGAGCAATGAGTGTTTTCTGAAATGAGTTTCACTAGGTGGCAGCACTGACACGTCAGGCACCTGTCAAAAGTGTCAAAGCGCCTATTTTAGTCGTGCCTGAATGATGAACGAATGAATTAAACAAATTATGAATGTCATAATATATTTTAAATTGTCGAAGTGGCGCCAACTGGTGGAGTGAGCCGATACTCGTGGAGAGTTTTTAGGACAATACCCGGTATTGGTACCGAAAATACCGGTAATCAAACTGCTTGCTTCGCTGCCTGTCTTTAAATCCCGAATTTGTTTAAACAATTTTGCATGAGTGTGTGAGCATGTACTTACTAACAATTTTTTAATGATGTATTTTAATTTCGGGAATATTTTAGACTAATATTGTCTTTATAATTTCAGATATGCTAACTTGAAAGCAGCTAAGGATGGTCTGAATGTTACATTGTTTTATTCTACTCCCGATTGTTATCTTAAATCAATTAAAGATGCTAAGTAAGTATGTTATTGCAGTAATTTTACGTCCTTTGATACAATTTCTTTATTATTTTATTGTATATTTTCCCGAAAAATAACAAATCTTTTATTAAAAAAAAAAGATAAAAACGCACTGTTTCTGCATAATATGACACTTTTATTTATTTTTGTCGGTAACTAACCTGGTACTTACCATCATAAAATAAACTCCGCCATTACTGTTATTTCTGGTATGTACCGGTACCAAATATTTCCCGGTAAATGTCCCGAGAACTGAGCCATACTGGTATTTTTGGTACCGATATCAAACTTTTATCGATACCAATCCCGGTATACTTACCATTACACACATTATTTTTCAGCCCGACTCTGCCTACAAAAGAGGATGATTTCTTCCCGTACGCCAGTGATTCCACGGCCTATTGGACTGGCTACTTCACTTCCAGACCTACCACAAAATACTTTGAGAGAGAGGGGAATAATTATTTACAGGTATTAAAAATTAGAATTTAGTTTTATGTAGGTATAACGTTGTAGTACGCTACTTGAACGTGCCATGCTTTCCTATAATTTAGATACATGCAGTGCCCTGTTTATCAAAACTTACAAGCCTTGTATTACCAAATGTCATTATTTCTAAAATAAAAGTGTAAAAATATAAGTATATTATATTTTTACACTTTTATTTTGTTTATCAAAAATATATTTGTAAGTTACAACTTGTAGAAAATCATAACAAATCCTGAGAGTGTCCGGCGACTCTCTGTTCCGTCACAAGTTTACAAGTGTCGTGCTTAGTACCGCAATAAATGTTTAAATTCGATTTTCTTTTTTAAATGTGGACAAAAGAGAGAGATTACCTGATGCCCATGTCCCAGCAGCGGGAACATTAAGGCGATACCCTGAGCAAAACGCCACGCTAGCCGCTTTTTGTGTCATTTTAAGGAGCTGTCTACTTGTTATTAAAAAAGAAATCCTACTATCCTACTAATATTATAAATGTGAAAGTTTGTGTGTTTGTGTGTTTGGATTAACACATAGGATACTTTTTATCCCGATATTCCCACGGGATCGAGACTTACGCGGGTGAAACCGCGGGGCGCAGCTAGTATCAAATAATTTCATATCAACATAACCAATAAATAACATTAGGATAACAACGTTTTGTCTATATTTTCAGATGGTGAAGCAGCTACAAGTGCTTGCTGATTTAGAGAAACACAATCAATTTGTATTAGATGAACTGAAAAGCGCTATGGGTATGAAATATTATATTTTCTAAGCATTCACAGTTAACTCTGTTTACATCACCAATCTAAGTTTTGTAAGAGATGTATTATGAATATAAAGCAGATTAACGTTATTTTCCTTTGATAAAAATACTTGTTTTTCCTAACTAGCTGTCGCCCGCGCTTTTGTCTGCGATCCAGGTTGAAAGTAACCTATGTCCTTCTCCAGGTTCGAAGCTACATATCTGTCAAATTACATCCTAATCCGTTCAGCCGTTTTAGCATGAAAGCGTAGCAAACAGACAAACAAACTCACTTTCGCATTTATCCTACTATCCTACTAATATTATAAATGTGAAAGTTTGTGTGTTTGTGTGTTTGGATGTTTGTTACTCAATCAGGCAAAAACGGCTGAATGGATTGGGATGAAATTTGGCAAACAGATAGCTTATAACCTGGATTAACACATAGGATACTTTTTATCCCGATATTCCCACGGAATCGAGACTTACGCGGGTGAAACCGCGGGGCGCAGCTAGTAATATTATATTACTAGATTTTGTCCGCGGGTTCACCCGCGTGGATATCCCCTATATCACCCCCTATAGGATTATTTTTGAAACAAAAAGTAGTCTATGTCCTTCCCCAGGATGCCATCTATCTCCTTGCCAAATTTTGGCGAAATCAGTTCAGTGGTTTAGGCGTGAAAAGGTAACGTTCAGACAGACAGAGTTACTTTCGTTCGAGTTAGTATTGTAAGCCATACATTTTACCCTCTCTGTATAATTTTCATGCATGACTGCCCCGTTGGTCTCGTGGTCGCAAGCGCCACTGCAGAGCGTGGGGTCCTGGGTTCGATTCCCGGGTTGGGCAAAGTGTTATTGGATTTTTCCATTAGGAATTTCGTAGTAACAGCCCGGAGTTTGGAAGTTGGCGGTGTGATACCCCCGTGCCTCGCGCGCGCGTGTCGCCGTTGGTCCTGCGCCTAATCTCTCTCCGGTCGTGTCGGATTACCGTCCCATCGGACTATGAGAGTGAGGGAAGAGAGAGTGCACTTGTGTCTGCGCAAACACTTGTGCACTATAATATCTCCCGCGCCGAAGGCTAGTCTCCGTTGAGATTGGCCGCCGTGGCCGAAAATACGGTCTGGAGGATTATATAATTTTCATGCTATAGTTCTTTCGTTGCAGGAGTGATGCAGCACCACGATGCTATCACGGGCACGGAGAAGCAGCACGTGACGCATGACTACGAGCGCCTGCTGAACCAGGCCATCGACGACGCTCTTATTATTGCTAAGCAAGCTTTCAAGTGAGTGTTGAATCTTTTAGTTGTTTTACAAAATACATTATGATTTTACGATTCAACTAATAAGAAAATATTGTCATTACATTTTTTTATTATATGAGTATGAGTTTTTGGATAATTTAATTCAATATTTCTGTAAACGGAATGTAATTTTCCAGAAAAACTATTATGATAAGTTATTTGTAGGGTTCCATACCCAGAGGTTAAATCGGGACCCTATTACTAAGACTCCGCTGCCCGTCCGTCTGTCTGTCATAAATATTTAAGGGGAGCCCCCTTAAATATTTATTTTATTCTTGTTTTTCCATACAGCAAACGTGATTTCTTTGCCGTTTTTATAGATAATGGTACGGAACCCTTCGTGCGCGAGTCCAGCTCGCACTTGGCCTGTTTTTTAATATAACGTGTAAAAGTGATTCCAATATCCTATTTACAGAATAAACAATTTCATTTCATTAATTTCAGTTTAGCAATCGATTATATTGAGTAGGTTTCTTTACGTTAGGTTAGCTGCAAAATAACGTTTAATAATAAAAAACCTTAAAACTGGTATTAGCGCCTGGTATTAATAGATATATTTATTTTCAGTAAGATGACCGTCAGAGACGCGACCAAGCCGCCTCTGTTTGACTTCCAAAGATGTCACCTGAACGAATCAAGCTGCTTTATTTCTGAGAACAGCGAAAAGTTTGTTGTAAGTATGTTTTTTTATTTATACGTGTTTTTTTTTTAATCCTATAACTCTAGGCATCTAACCCACCAGGTGGCACGCGCGCGGACCAAAAATTACCGTATTTAATTAGCAAGTCCTTGTCCTTGTTAATGAGACAATGTCAAAGAATCAACTGGCATAGAAACAATTTGTTTTTTTTTTGTGTTACACTCTCGATGTGTGTATCTAAATTTCATTGATAAGTATCAGTAAATCATTTTCATTCAAATCAATCATTCATATTTACCCGACTACGGCGAAGAAAAAGGAGGGTTATGATTTTGACCGGTATGTATGTATGTTCATCTGTTCCCTCTTATCTTCCAAACCACTTATCACAATTTGACAAATGAGGTATCGTTAGAAGCGTCGTGATTGTCCGCTGGGGCTATGTGAAGTCACATTAAATTAAAAATGGCGCCCTCTAGAGGACATAAAGTGAGGAACTTAAAAAAATAGATGGTTTAATCGTACCATGTTGGGTATCAAATGAAAAGGCTTAATGAGCACATTTCAAAAATATATATATTATAACCCCAAAAGAATTAAAAAAAAATCAAGTAATAAAAACTAAAACCCAACTACCACTTAAAAGGTATAAACAAGACACCACAGACAGACAAATCAAAAATCCGGAGTCACATGTAATCTGTTTGATAACCCTAAGTACCCTGTAGACCTAACACGTGTGACTCCGGATTTTTAATTTGTCTGTCTGTGGTGTCTTGTTTTACCTTTTAAGTCGTAGTTGGGTTTTAGTTTTTATTACTTGATTTTTTTTAAAGCTAAGAAAATGCGACGTTGTCATATATTTTTTTGTACGGATAAAAATAGTCTCATAAAATTTTTATCTTTTACTTTTTTCTCGTAAGAGAGTGTTTTACGTTAATAATCGTGACTTTTTCGAATTATTTCATACGATACTTTTTTCAAATACAAGGGAATAATATTTGGACTGTTCTAATTTCAGATAACTATCTACAATCCATTGGGTTGGACTGTAAAGGAACCGATTAGAATTCCGGTTGGAGTTGGCACATTTGAAGTATATGATTCTGATGGTAAGTTAGTACTAAAAATTAACTATCTCCCCATGTGCACGGGTCAAGTAATAATAGATAATTAAGTGTATCGGATTATTAGTAAAGACTTGACAGGTTAAATAGAATAAAAGTTGATACCGGTACCAAAAATATCGGTAAGAACTAATACAGCTATTAAAAATACCGGTAAAAAGAAATACCGGTAAAAGGAAATATCAGTAAAAGAAAATACCGGTAAAAAAGGCTCGGTATCTTCACCTTCGAACTTCACAGCATAATTTTCACCGGTTATTACTAAAGATGCGACAATGCCATATTCCATGCAATGTTACATTGTTACTATATTATTCACATAGCATACAAGCTTAAAAAATAATATTTTGTGAAATTTAACACGACTATTAAGGTCAGTTCACACCGAGACGCGACGCGACTCGACTCGTACTATTTTATGATCCGATACAGTATCGAATTTATTTACAATAAGGTACACGCGCACCGCGCATCACAGCGTACTTTGATACGTGTCAACCCTCGCACTGAAGAAAATAAATACTCAAAAATATATTTTTATTCAACAGGTATATTAATCAAAATCCAAATGGTACCTCTACCAAAGAAAGTCATAAGCATACCAACCCGCAACTCCAAAGCCACGCAAGAAATACTTTTTATAACAGACTTGAAACCTCTTTCATACACATCTCTTTACGTGAAAAAAAAATCAAACAGACCAAAAAGAAATTTAAAAAAAGATTACGATTATTATTCTAATATGAATAATAATTTCTGGGACCCGTTAAAAGAGCCAATTATTAATAGATTAGATGATAAAATAAAAGAAAAAGATGGAAAAGATTTAAGTGAAATTCAAGCGATACCATATGCTCCTGTTTATTCCGAAGACATCTTGAATATGGAGGACAGAGAGACAAATCTAGATATCCTAAAAGATGGTAAAAATGATGAAGAGGTTTTGGAGTTGGAAAAGTTTTTAAGTGAAAGTAGAAGGAAAAATGAAAAGAAAGTTGATAGGATGCTACTGTATCCTAATTTAAGTGTGGACGAGTTGAGGATGCTGTCAGATGAGCCGAGGACGGTTGAGAAATTTGACGACGACCTGGTTATTGGAAATCAGGTGAGTTTTTATGCTTCAAGCATTTAAACAGGGTCTAAGGGTAAACACCGTTGTCACTCAAACCATGGGTAGTAGTAGACTTAAGTATAAAAATAAATGAGAGAGTCACAACAAAAAAAAGCATTATTTTCATTAAAAGATTATAAAAAGTTTCTATCAGACACCGTCCGCAAATTCATGGATATGCGCCCGCGGTCGCCGCCCCTCCTACCTATTTATTCATGTGTTGTGTACGTAGACACAACACGAATAAATACACAATAGGGGTCGCGCTCGCGGCCGGTCAGGCCACGTCACGCGCCACCCGCCCATGATGAGACGAGACGTTCGTTGCTCTAGCGCGTATGGTGAAATACTCTTGTCATAAAAGGCAGATTAACAAAAAAAAAGTTGTAATATTCCATTGATTTTACGCACTATAAATGAAACCAAACCACTGGTTTCAAGGATAACGGTGTTTACACTGTACATAAAAAAAAAAACAAAATTCCTTCAGACTAAGGCAGTTCAAAGTATCATCACGTACCAAAACAAAACACAAACTTAGTTTTAACAACAGACATATAACTACTTTCTGCTCTTTTTAGTAAAATAGAAATGAGTGCAGTGCATTTCGCATTTTTCGGGCAAAAATAACATACAGCGTGTAACAAAAACCCTCTCCGATCCGTGAGGGTGTTGTTAACAATCATACTGAGAGTCCATTTAATATCCTTTTTATGGAAAAATGAAAAAATTAATGCGCCGCATTTTTTTTTCAAAACTTTTATTTTCAATAATGCTATTTTTTATTATTTTTCTCTAGTAATGTTATTGCAGTACCCCTTCCGCATCGGACAGGGTTTGTTTTTAAATACTGTATACAACGTGCCGCTACAATGGCGACATTAATTTAACACACGTATACGATTTCGCGTATTCGTTTTATGAAAATATTTGAATTTCATTAAACGTTATTATTTATTGATTTATTTATAATTTTCTAAATTACCATCCTGGAGCAACCTGTACTTAAAGAACTGTAGCGAAGAGGTCATTTGCCGGGGTCACGGATCATAATGGTAGCCGAATAGAGGAAAGCCGCGCAATTTCTTAGAAATTATGCCGACAAAGCATTGTACCGATAGAACGTGAGCCAGCTGGTAGGTAGCTTCATGAATGAATCTTTTATACAGAGTGATCTCAATTTTGGTTATGTTTTTGTTATTTAGTTTGTTTGAAAATTTAAATTTTTCAATTTACGAATTATTTTATTTTATTATAATTTTTATGTTTACTGGGCACTAGCCCTACCCGTGTGTTAAATTAATGTCGCCATTGTAGCGGCACGCTGTATAAATAATGACGGAAATCGATTCAGAAGCCGATTTTGAACAAACGACTATTGTTAACAAATCATGATACGACATTAAAAATATGACTTTTTAAGAACCTCTGCCGTATCTTTAAAAAAAAATGAAGACATGTGTCCCCCACCAATGTCCACTCCCTTTCACAAAGAGGAGGCCTGTGTCCCAGGAGTGACAACATTACAGACTGATTATTTTTACTCTGTGTTATCTTTCAGCACCACCGTAGAAACGGGTTCTGTCGACGGAAGAATAGAAAAAATGACAGATTGTGAATGTTTATCTGTCATTTTGTCTATTCTTCCGTCGACAAAACCCGTTTCTACGGTACGGGAAATACCAACATGATATTTAAATAAAATTTTATTATTTTTCAGTTCTACAAATTAGACGTTAACAAAGCTACCGGATTGATTCGCGAAGTCACCTTCCCTGATCACTCTAACCTAAACCTCTCCATCAACATGTACTACTATACGGGAAGCTGTGGCGACAACCGCGATGCCACCAACCGCTCCTCGGGCGCTTACATCTTCAGAACAACTATCAACAGTCCTATTAAACTCTCGACACAAAAAAGTGACGTCATCAATGGAGATTTGGTCAAAGAATTTAGAGTCAATTTAGACCCAGCGGGTTATGTTAGCACAAAGTTATATGACGATCTAAATTTTATTGAAACTGAATGGATTGTAGGACCTATACCGATCGCAGATGACCTTGGCAAAGAGTACGTTATAAAATACGAAACTAACATTATAAATAATGGTGAATTTTACACTGATTCTAATGGACGACAGATGTTGAAAAGGAAATTGGATTATCGACCACAATGGAATCTTACACTAGCTGAACCCATACCAGGAAACTATTATCCTGTAACTAACGAGATTTATATTGAGAACGATGATATGAGACTGACAGTTTTGACTGACAGGTCGGAAGGAGGTACTTCTTTAGTTGAGGGCGAGGTGGAATTAATGTTACATAGGAGGCTATTATGTGACGATGCTTTTGGCGTAGGTGAAGCTTTGAATGAGACAGCTAATGGTCAAGGATTGGTAGCTAGAGGCAAACACAGAATTATAATAAGCAAAGATAAAGAAATTATCCGAAGGAATGTTTTAGGCATGCATTTGAGCCCGACAGTTTTATTCTCAGATGCAGCAAATATAAAATATGACGAATGGCTAAAAATGAACAATGAATTCAGTTGGATGGATAAAGATCTGCCCAAAGGAATTCATTTACTAACCTTAGAACCTTGGGACTCGAAATTATTAATCAGATTCGAGAACTATTTAGATGATGAAAATTCGTCAGTCGAAGTGAATTTGTCAGAATTATTCAAAAATATTGAAATCAAATGCTTGAAAGAAACTATGTTGTCGGCTAATATGTTTGTAGAAGAATATGAGCAATGGGTTTGGAAAAAAGAGGGTAGTCAGGAAAAATCTGAAGAAAGTATGGAATTAGTTGATAATGACTTGAAAATTAAAATAAAGTCGAAACAAATTAGGACGTTCATAGCGTGTTTTGAACGTAAAGAGAAATCTGAATCTACGATTCCTCAGTAGGTAAGTATATCTACCGCTCTCAAAGACGTTACTTATGAACAATCCATCATTTACTTTAAAACCGGCAGGTCCTAGAACCAAAAATTCGAAGACATATATGTGACATCTACCAACCAGCACGCGTAGCATGGCGCTTTCTATCTCTACGAAGAATAGACATAGCTTTTTCTATACAAAGTGACAGTTCGTTTCTTCATTTTTGACATCCACCGTAGAAATCTTTCTACAATCTGTCATTTTGTCTATCATTTCTAACGATCTTTGTCTAGGTCTTTTTATATGTAGACTATTTCGGAAGAAAGTTTTCTATCCTTACTGTCAAAATCACACTGACAATCGATAAATCCTATGATAAAACAAAAAATTCTGAGTCGAATTATGTAAAAGAGTGAATTTCGTAAAAAGTGCAGTTGACTCTTTCTATTTTGCTACCGTCTCGTTCTGTCTACTGTCTATAGGAAACGTCATTTTTGTCTACTCTTCCGTCGACAAAACGGTGCTCATGCTACGCCTGCTGCACTGGGCCCGCGTGGACAGCCCACTCCCTCTCGAAGAGAGGAGGCCTGTGTCCCAACAGTGGGAATATTACAGGCTGATTTGCTATACAGGTACTGTATATTGACACACTGTCAGTGAAAAATATGACAGATGGGGTTTTTTTTTAAAATTTTGTTGGCGTCTATTAAATGCTGGTAAGTTAAAGTTAATAAATATTATCATTAAGTGATGTCTTCGAGTCCTCGAGTAGCAAGGAACTGCGACTGTTGTCAAAGTATTTTTTTTTTTTTGCGTTACAAATTTTATGAGATACATACTGTTAGAGACAGGGCCTGCGCCCACTGGCAGAACGGCAAGGAAGTTTTATGCGACGAATAGAAATATATCTTACTAGCTGCCCCGCTCCGGCTTCGCACGGGTAGCACTAAGTACCTACCCTACCCCTACCCTACCTACCCTACCTACCCTACCTACCCTACCTACCCTACCTACCCTACCTACCCTACCTACCCTACCTACCCTACCTACCTACATACCTAACCTACCTACCTACATACCTACCTACCTACCCTACCTACACCTACTTTACGTTTAAACCTTCCCTTGAGGATAACGAACACAACAAAAAAAGAATTGGCCAAATTGGTCCAGGCGTTGTTGAGTTATGCGCTTACCAACACATTTTGCGATTCATTTTTATATTATAGATTAGTACGACAATAAAATTGAAATTTTAATGATACCGCCTAATGTCTAAGGATTCCGGGGCTTCGTTACCGTCAGTTAGAGATGGGTAGCTATTCTAATAACTAGCCAAATAACGGCTATTTAAAAAATAGCCACGGCTATGGTATCCGTCAACACGATAGCTAGCTATTGGCTACTGGCAAACTCGATAACTGACAAGTTATAACTATTTCGTTCAGCCGTCTGGGTAGCCGACTCACGACTGGCTACTGGCTACTCCGCTACTCCGGCTACGGCTAGCCAGACTATGACTAGCTAGCCGTACGTAAACCGATACCGATAGCGCAGCGATAGCTGTTATAGCTGTGTGTGCGCGCGCTGCGACTGACTCATGAGTAGGAAGGAAGAGTCGCGAGTTTAAACTTCATTCGCATCGCATATCTCTTTGTCACAATAGTCACAATATAGAGAGAAAGAGAGGTCATTATACTTAGTAATTTCGTTTAGACGAATTTACGAAATACGATAGTTGAAAGCAGTTAGAATTTAGATAGTTTGTCAGATGTAAAGGTAAACAAAATAAATAAATATTTGATAATTATTGTATGTATAAAATGACTTTTTGGCTTTTTATTTCAATGACTTTAAAATGAAATTAACTTCCCTTCATACTTTCTTCAGGCTTAGGACTGACGATGAAACATTGAGTACCTACCATCTACCTTTACCTACCTTTTACTACCTACCTTTCAATCACCCGTGCGAGTGAAATGCAAGTGCATGTCGTTTGTCGTAATTGTTAACTTTATGATTTTAAACCTAATTTAGTGTGTAGTTGGGTTTAAATCGTTTTAATCATCCAGGGCAGCGCGACATCTGTAGGTTACATGCCTTCAACAAAAGTCTGAGTCGATGTACCCTGTGAAAGTTTTTTAGTTCATATCCAAATAAAAGAGATGACGCTATTGTAGACTTTCGATGTTTTTATTATTAATACGTATGACCTACGAGGGGAAGTCATTTCTTTACAAAATAGTATAAAATAAAGTAAAAAAAAAACGAAAACATGACATTAATTTTATCAACTATCTAAACTCGTTGCCGCGACGCCGCGAGGATCGAACTCGGATCGGCCAGCTACGCTGCCGGCCGCCGCGGCTAGCGCTAGTCGCTATTGAAGCATTTATTCAATAGCCAAGTAGCCAAAATAGCTGGCTAGCTAGCTGGTTATTCAACCAAAAATAGCCGGCTAGCTAAGCTATTGAAAATTCGGCTAGTTACCCATCTCTACCGTCAGTAAGTGTTTGCATGTAGTGATGCCGAAGGATCCCCTGTCGTGTCGTGCCGTGCCGCCGATGGGCGCAGGCGCAGCCCCACATTTGATTTTACTTTAGTACACAATTGAATGCTTATTTTTAGTTTATTATTGGTCAAAATGTTATTTAAAATCAAGTCATTTCCAAAACCTTGTCACGGATGTTTTTCTTAACATACACTGTGAAACCGATATCGATAATTTTATTAAATGACGCAATAATCGAATAATTTTTAGATTTATAATGTTATTTTGACTTATCCTGAAAGTCGTGTAAAATAAAATAATCAATAGATTTATTTGTTTTTGATATATTGTATTATGGTTATAGGATGTTTAATGTTCATATATTTTGTGTGATCTAAAAATAATGAACCAAATAAATACTTTATATATGTATTTTAAATTAATTTTGGTGTATTATTTATCTCAACTTATAGAAATTAAGTGTTCGATGTGAGTGTTATACTGAATTAAGACAGATTCTGTACTGAGTTAGGCTGAGTCCTGAGTGACGGCGCACCGCGCAGGCGGATTGGGGAGCGGATTTATCAGACTGTTGTCTAGAGGGCGTCCTGAGTGACGGCGCGCTGCTGTTGTTTATTGCTATGGCACTACTGTTGCCATAGTAACGAACCCAAAGACATGACATTGTAATAACGTTCTGTCAGGATATTAATCAACGATTCATTCGTGTTTTTGTGTGCATTTTTGCAATATAAAGTGAACATTGGTGCTTTCAAATGATACTCATTGTTATAGTGTATGGATAACATAGTAATTAATGAGGATTATGAATTAGATTTTTCGATCTCTTACGTATACGTTCATACAAAGTTATCGCGGCATGTATAATGAGAAACGCCAAAATGAGGGAACAAATGAACATACATACATACCGGTTATACTCATAACCCTCCTTTTTGCCGTAGTTGGGTAAAAAGATGCGAGTGAAAAAAACAGAAAAAAAAACAGGAAAACGAAAAACTATTTATTAAAACTTAACAATATTTATAATCAATTAGGATTTTCTGTAATGACGTTCACAAATTGGCAGCACTGAGCACCGGGCACCTGCCAAAATTGTCAAAGTGCCTTTTTGTTTACTCGTAACTGAATGATGAACGAATGAATGAAACGAATGATGAACGTCATTAATTAAAATTCATTGTCGAAAAGACCTCTTGTGAAAGTGGCGCCAATTGGTAACGTTACTTTTCATAAAAAAACACGATTACAACCATACACTATCTTTTCATATAACTAACTACAAATGTCCTAATCTCTTGTGGTTTTAGCTCTATACCTTCATTAAAAAAAAACACAGGCGTTGGCTTCGTAAAACCACCTTGATCAGCACTGAATTCAATATTAGTATGGTTACCATAGGCCTCGTTAAAATTCTTCACGAACTTATCCGTCTGCCATTTCAAAGGCATATGATCTTTCAGCCACATATGAGCTGATAAAGTAGTTTCTTGGGCGCCAGTAATCGTAAAATCTTGAAACAGTTCTTGAATAAAAACTCTTTTAATTCCTTTCCTAACGACATCAGATTTTTCTAAATAGTTTTCTAGGCGCAACAAGAGTTTGTCATGCCATTTTTCTAGCGTCAAAATATGGACGCCGACCGGCAATTTCGTTTTTAACGCTGAGTATTCATTTTTGCTGCTAAACCATTCCTCGTAAGTTATATTATAATACGACTGATGTATTGAAGTAAACACTGTCGGTGCTAATTCTAATTCTTTTGCGAATTTCTTTTCAAATACTTTATTCGGTCTATAATCGGCTTTTGATAAGTACAAATGATGCTTCCCTCGAACGATAAGACCATTGTCATATTCTGTTTCGTTAAGATTGGCGCTTATACCGATGTCATCGGTATAAATTCTTCTGTGTAGCATCATGTCGACGGTTCCCTCGAAAAGACTGGTCCCGCCTTGTGCCCGGTCGGTAAATATTGAGAGCCGAATGTTCCTCTGCACATCTTCTATGTATAGCTTAGTTGTCACTGGGTAGATATTACCTGGAAAGTTAAAGGAGATTAATACATATATACAATCAAATACGCTATATATTCCTCTGGCCACGGGTAATCTGACCGGGATGGTTACCGGCCAGGCTAGCGGATTGTATATTACCATCTGTAACAGAGATATAAAGGGTGTCAGGGTAAACACCGTTGTCACTTAAACCATGGGTAGTTTAGTAGAATTAAATATAAAAATAAATGACCGAGTCACAACCAAAAACATTATTTTCATTATAAGACTTTAAAAAGTTTCAATCCAACACCGTCCGCAAATTCATGGATATGCGCCCGAGGTCACCGCCCCTGCTACCTACCTACACAACACATGAATAAAATCACAATAGGGGTCGTCTCGCGGCCGGTCTGGTCATGTTCCGTGCCTCCGCCCGTGTTGAGACGTAAGTTCGTTGCCCTAGCGCGTATGGTGAAATACTCTTGAGGTAAAAGGTAATATTCATTTAAAACAAAACTTGTTATTTTACGTTCTATAAAAGAAACCAAACCAGTGGTTTCAAGGATAATGATGTTTACACTAACACCCTGTATAAGTGCGGAAACTAGGTGACTTTCTACGAGTGTATCAGCCGACACTAGTCACGAACGTGTATCATACAACGTTTTACTATGCATTGTGCGAGGAATAAAATTAATACTTAAATTGATCTAAATCTAGAGTAGGTAATTAATAATGCGTTTAATGAACAGTATTAGTTTTATTGCTAAGGAACTTCATTCCTGACGGGGGTCGTCAGGCCCTCGTCTCTTCTCACTTAAGATTTAAAACAAAAACATCACCGGGAAAACGACGAAGTTAAAAAAAAAAACTGAAAAGTAAAAAGCACTAGTAGGAAAAAGTGGCACTTTCCGCACAATTTGGCTGCTTTGAAAACGGCTCTTTTCGAGCACATGCATTGTAAATGCATTTTCTAATAATGAGGAGCTCGTGGCTAAGTAATAATAGCCAGACGGGTCGATCCACCAGGTTAAGCTACGCTTGCCGTGTTTGGTCAGTGGATGGATGACCATCTTTACATATCGAGACTCCTCCGTGCCTCGGAAAGCACGTTAAGCCGGTGGTCCCGGCTGTTATTCGTGGATCTTTAACAGTCGTTACGGGTCGTCAGAAGCTCGGAAGTCTGACAACCAGTCTTACTAAGGGGTATTGTATTGCCCAGTTACTGGTTTGTAGAGGTCAGATAGGCAGTCGCTCCATGTAAAATACTGATATTCAGCTGCATCCGGTCGAAGAACAGCTGGAAGCCGACCCCAACATAGTTGGGAAAAGGCTAGGTAGATTGATTGCATTGTAAAAGCATTTTCAATGCAAAATAAACACTCACTAGCAATCCCGGCTTCTGCATTATCCAGTGCCGGGCTATACGTAGCCCTGAAATCTCTAATCCTCTTAATAGTCTGTCGTCCATTGCTATCAGTGAAGAACGCAGCGTTATTCTGAATATCCGTTGAATATCTGATGAAAATTTCTTTACCCAAATTATCTCCGTCAGGTATGGGACCTACAACCCAATCAACCTGTAGAAAAATATGGCTGTTAGTTTTTAGCAGTTGGAGCCTAAAACGGCCACTTTGGCAGAATGGTAGTAAGATAATATTATGAATCATCGTAAAATGTCACAACACTGACAATATGGAATATGCATGTATTTTTTTAATATTTTTATTCGATAGTTTACATCGTCAAATAATAGTAAAATAAAAATACGATGACAAAAAAGCAATTTAAAGTACTTAAAAATAAAAAAATAAAAATATCCAACTGATCCGGGCTATTTAAACGCCCTCCATTTGGCGCGCTTGGTGTGGTGACGTCACAGACCGTGAAAACAAACAAGCAACTGTCAAGTCAACGTCAAACACTCCTTTTTGTAGGAGCGTTTGACACTGACTTGACACTTTTTGATTGACTTGACATTGACATTTTGATTGTTATCCTGGATTGTTACGTCACATCCGCTCAAAAATATTGATGGTGGTATAATTCTGAAGAAATATAGATTATATAAAAAAAAATTTGACCCATTTTTGAATCACATGCATATTCCCTCATCTGTTTGACAGTTTCGTGTGGATATTCGTAAAATGGTCCAATTTAATCATGTACGGAATCCATTGTAACAGGTAACGCGTCGATGGTCACCCTGGCTAAAAACTAGTGCTAAAAATAAATGTTACTAATAAATTATCTATGTTTACATTCTTTTTATACACACCTCTATGGTTGGCAGACCTCTATACAATTTAAAAGTTAAACCCGCGTAATTTGAAAATCGAATCTGTAATTCTTCAACAATGTCAGATTTTATAACTTTGGCGTCGTAAAAATCCGTTATTAATATAGGTTGGGGGTCCATAGGTCTGAAGATGTGTGCCCCTGGCTTCTTTTTTTCTGTGCCTAGTTTTACAGGGTCGTCTGATACATAATAACACATTTGAACGTAGAAAATGACGCTGACGCCGTTTGAAAGGACAATGCTTGATAGTGTGCGATTTGAGAGGAAGTTTATTTGTATGTACTGGAAAAAATAAAATTCAGATTTAAAGACCTAAAAAATTAAAGTAATAAAAACTAAAACCCAACTACGACTAAAAAACTATAAACAAGACACCATAGACAGACAAATTAAAAATCCGGAGTCACACGTGTTAAATCGAACAGATTACGTGACTCCGGATTTAAAAAAAAATGTTTTGGTGTATTTATAATATATATATTTTTGAAATGTGCTCATTAAGCCCTTTCATTTGATACCCAACATGGTACGATTAAACATTTTTTTTTTAGTTTTTGACTTTATATCCTCTATAGGTCGCCATTTGTAATTTAATGTGACATCATCACTAGAGATGGGTAGCTCACCTTTTTAAAATGAGGATCGTGGGAGGCATTCTTTTTACAAAGTGTGGTAGCACACTGTGCTACCACGATTGAGGCGAGGCTGCAGTGGCTTGTGAGCACGAACGTGCTGTGAGTGAGTCAGTGAGTTGCGTGACTCGCCGACTCACCGAGTCGCGTGTGTGGTGTGTATAATGAGTAGTGACGACAACGCGACACGGCACACATACGTAGTAGAGTAGGCACACGCGCGGTGAGTTCTGTGGTGTATGTTTGTGCTAGCAACCGTGAACGAAGATATCAATGATCAAAATACAAAAAAAGAGTGAGTGACTGGATCGACTGACTCATTTCGTTCAAAACAGTACAAATGTTCTGTGTGTAGCTAATCTGTGCCAGTGTGGTGTGTGCTAGCACATCAAAATAAAATGAGTGAGTGACTCTTTTCAACCAAGTGAGTAGCTACAACTGTGCTAGCACGTGTGCCGAGTCACCCAACACTAATCATCACATAGCCTATAACCAGCGGACGATCAAGACGCTTCCAACGATACCTCATTTGTCAAATTATGATGGGTAGTTTAACCCACATAAGTCACGATCCCGTGGGAATATCGGTATAAAAAGTATCCTATGTCCTTTTCCAGGTCATGGTCTACCCATGTGCCAAATTTCATCCTAATCCGTTCAGCCGTTTTAGCGTGAGAGCGTAACAAAAAAAAAACAAACTAACTCACTTTTACATTTATAATATTATTACTAGCTTCCGCCCGCGGCTTCGCCCGCGTGGTATGTCGATAAAAAGTAGCCTATGTCCTTCCTCGGGATACCATCTATCTCCTTGCAAATCCGTTCAGTATTTTAGGCGTGAAAAGGTAACATACAGACAGACAGACAGAGTTACTTTCGAATCTAACTTCTAACTAATATTATAAACGAAAGTTTGTAAGTATGGATGGATGGATGGATGTTTGTTACTCTTTCACATAAAAACTACTGAATAGATTTGGATGAAATTTGGCAAACAGATAGTTTATAACCTGGATTAACACATACGATACTTTTTATCCCGATATTCCCACGGGATCGAGACTTACGCGGGACAAACCGCGGGGCGCAACTAGTTTATAATATTAGTATGGACTAGCTTCCACCCCCTGTGTCCTTCTTCCCCAGGTTGCCATCTATCTCCTTGCCAAAATCCGTTCAGTGATTTAGGCGTGAAAAGGTAACATACAGACAGACAGAGTTACTTTCGAATTTATAATATTAATATGGAAAGTAAGGACTGGTTAGGATTGTCGCCTCCACCTTCTTTATAGACGAGGTACTGTAACGTCTTCAAAAACATTCAAACCAACCTCATTTTTAATGAAATTGTCACTAGATTCAGAGCTATGATACCCAAATTGTTCCATTCGCCGATAATAAGTATCTGAATTGAAATGAGGCGTTGTACTAATCACTGGTTCTGTAATGTCCTCATAATAGAGTTCTATGTCGGCGGCGGGAGAGGGTTCCTTCGTTGTGGAGCCGACTTTTTGCGTGGTCTTCATTGGGGGGCTACTCGTTGTGGTGCGAGTTGGGGTTGATGTTGGGGGCGGGCTGAAAAAATAATTAAATTGGAATAATAATGAAGATATGAATTACGCACAATGGAGGGTTCCGTAGTTGGGATGAATTTATCCAACAAACTTATCATTGTAGTTGAAAAACATGTTTTTGCAACTGCAAGTTGGTCGATTATTACTCGGTAACTTGTGGAGCCTACGAAGCGGCGTTATATATACTACTGCCGTGAATTTTCACATATCCAAAACCAACCATTAAGCTGGCAGGCGGGGGGAAACTTGACTCCAACAAAAAACAAAAAATTGCACTTTAAAGCTTAATATTTCGCAAACGTATCGCTGAATCCAAATCACTTTGTCAGCGTAATTTATATGTATACTCATACCAAACTACAGCTATCTAGTACCAATAGTCTCTGAGCTAAGCCGCGGACAGACGGACATGGCGAAACTATAAGGGTTCCTTGTTGACTACGGAACCCTAAAAAGCGACTCTTGATACGACACAATAAAGTGCGTCGCACAGCGGCAATTACCTACAGTTATATTTACCTCGAAGTTGCCTCTCTTTCTATCGCGTAACTCTTATATCTTATGACTAAACACAGTCGTCTACGTTACGCTCACTGAATTGGCGCGACAAGTCGAGCCCGCCGCGTACTTGTAGCTTCATACCTTAAATGCGGAGTGCGCCTTCTGTAATATTCTGTGGTAAAGCCCGTAGTCTGGATTTGTGATCGGACGATGGCAATAGGTGCACATCCTATCACATGGGACTTAAACATAAAGGTATAAATCGTCGTGTCGCTAGCTACGGAAGGTATTTCATAGAAATACATAGAAGGAGTTCGTGGCTAAAGTAATAACAGCCGCATGGGTTGATCCATCAGGTTAAGCTACGCTTGCCGAGGCTGGTCCGTGGATGGGTGACCATCTTTACATATCGAGACTCCTCCGTGCCTCGGAAAGCACGTTAAGCCGTTGGTCCCGGCTGTCATTTGTGGATCTTTGACAGTCGTTACGGGTCGTCAGAAGCCCGGAAGTCTGACAACCAGTCTTGCCAAGGGGTATCGTCGTATTACCCAGTTACTGGGTTGTGGAGGTCAGATAGGCAGTCGCTCCATGTAAAAATACTGGTATTCAGCTGCATCCGGTTAGACTGGAAGCCGACCCCAAATTGGTTGGGAAAAGGCTAGGCAGATGGCAGATGATATAGAAACCAGTAGTGTCGCGGCGACACATCGCCTGCTGCTGCTGCCTGCAGTCAGCTACAGACTCGTACCGAAACTGGCGAAATGTGGGTGCTATTACAAGCACATCTATGCCTGACCCTTCGAAATAAGCAAGCGTGATGTTTATCAATTTAATGTTACGTCACATAGTCTGCAACGCAACCAGCGGACGATCGAGACGCTTCCAACGATACCTCATTTGTCAAATTATGATGGCTAGTTTAGAAGTTATGAGGGGAATAGATGAACATATATCATCATCTGCCTAGTCTTTTCCCAACTATGTTGGGGTCGGCTTCCAGTCTAGCCAGATGCACCTAAATACCAGTATTTTACATGGAGCGCGTGCCTATCTGACCTCCACAACCCAGTAACCGGGTAATACTATACCCCTTGGTAAGACTGGTTGTCAGACTTTCGAGCTTCTGACAACCCGTAACGACTGTCAAAGATCCACAAATGACAGCCGGGACCAACGGCTTAACGTGCTTTCCGAAGCACGGAGGAGTCTCGGTATGTACCTAAAGACGGACCAACCCCGGCAAGCGTAGCTTAACCTGATGGATCGACCCGTGCGGCTGTTATTACTTAGCCACGAGCTCCTATATAGAGCTGTAATAGATGAACATATATACCGGTCAAACATCATACCCCTCCATTTTGTTTCACAGTAGTCGGGTAAAAATAACTAAATCACTTACGTAGTAGTAGCAGAAGTAGTAGTAGAAGTTGCAGTACTCGAAGATGAGACAGTCTTTTGAGTAGTGCTCTCATCATTTTCTATTGAAGAATTTCCTGTGGACAGTGCTGTAACATCATCATTATACAACTCCAACTCCCTGGTTTTAGTGTCATTCAGAGACAGGATTTTGAAAGGACTTTCCGACGCATCTTCAAAATATTCATACTCTGGGATGTCATCTAGTAACGACTTGTCATCTATCTTGAGCGTGTTTGTTTGTCTCGTCAAATACTTCTTCTTTTTCGAATTCTTGTTTAGTTTTTTGATAATGGATCTTTTTGATCTAGTGCGGACATGAATGCGATCAACGTAGTATGATCTGTAGCCCATAGGGGGTAGCTTCTCGGCTATGAACACCAGTTCATCTTCTCTAAGGAATTCATCTCTGCCTGGGAGTGTCATTACTAATCTTGGGATTTCTACTATTGAGTGGTTTTGTTTTACACCTGGAAAGGAAATCATCAATCAATCAAAATAGGTTTTTATTTTTATATGAATTCTAATTTTATTATCATTAGTCTTTTAGATAGTTTATTTTCTATTTTGTGAATGTGAGAACATTGTAGGCTTATTGGACTTTTATTGAACATCTTCTATTTTTGTTAAGTACCTGGTACTTACTTGTTGAAAGGCCTACATTGTCCCCCCATGCCTACCAACTGTAATTTGAAAGTATTGTAAAAGCCAATTATTTTTAAAAGAGTAACCATGGAGTTTCTTGCCGGCTCTTCTCCATAGGAAACGACCAATTGGAACCGTGCACCTAGCTTCTGACGTTTCATAAGTGCCCATGTAGGTTTATGTGAAATAAAATATTTTGAGTTTGATTTTGATTTTGAATCAAGTTTATTCGCATAATATGGGTTTACAAAGATGTTACACTGGTACGGTTTCACCATATTCAGCTTATGTTAGCATGCAAATTATAATATATCATATTATTATGCTGATTTAGTCATCCTAGCTCGTACGAATACCAAAACAAACTGTGTTTTTAACCGACTTCTTCAAAAAGGAGGAGGTCAATTCGTCTGTATGTTTTTTTTTTTTTTTTTTTTTTTCTTTTTTTTTTTGTGTGTATGTTACCCGATTACTCCGCCAATTATGAATCGATTTTGATGATTCTTTTTTTGTTTGGTAGGTCATGCTTCAGAGGTGGTCCCATATAAATTTTATTAATTTTGCTTGCGTAGTTTTTGAGTTAGCTTCAATAATTACGTAGTTTTCCCACTTTGCGATGTTGATGACATGTTAATTGACTCCGTCACATGGCAGACAACGGTATACGAATTTGTGTGGGGTAGTTACCACAACTAAAAAGTGAAAAATAAAAACTTTTTACAAAAAAAAAAACAACCGACTTCCAAAAAAAAAGTGAAAAATAACTTTAATTTCGGAAGTCGGTGGCAAAAAACGAAAATTGAAAACCAAAGACACCGACTTCCGAAATTAAAGTTATTTTTCACTTTTTTTTTGGAAGTCGGTTGTTTTTTTTTTTGTAAAAAAATTTTATTCTTTTGGCTGTTAATATTTTATTTTTCGCTGTTATTTTATTTTTATTGTCGCTGTTAATATAATATTATATTTACCTTTTTTATGTCGTTTATTTATTTTCTTTCTTATTTATTTACATTTTTAAATATTTTTATAAAATCATAAAAAAAACATTTCAAAATATAAAAAATAGTAGCCCATCGGCATCAGGATCAGGGTCCAAGCTGCCGGTGGTCAGGGCTCTAGAGAGAGGAACCTCCTCACTATGCGTGCCGTGTCCAGGAGTACTGCTTTCTGAATCAAGCCCTTGACCCAGCCGTGCAATGAGAGCCTCCTGACATGTTGGTCGAGGCTCTTCGCTATTAGGCCATTGACCGTAACGATTATCGGTACAATGATTGCAGAGTCCACGTCCCACATGTCGACAACCTCGTGTGCTAAATCAAGATACTTGATTTTTTTATCTTTCTCAGCTTTCACGAGATTCTCGTCATGAGGGACAGAGATATCAACAATCATTGCACGGCGCTCTCGTCGATCTACCACCACAATATCAGGCTTATTGGCTACAATAGTCCTGTCAGTGATGATAGATCGATCCCAGTACAATGTGGCGTGACCATTTTCGAGAACTGGGTCGGGCACATACCTGTAGTATGGTACTTCATACTCCACAAGGTTGTACTGCCAGGCAAGTTGCTGGTGGATAATCCTAGCTACTAGATTGTGTCTGTGCAAGTACTCGCCATTAGCAAGACGAGAACAACCGGAAACAATATGTGGGATCGATTCACCGGGACAGTGGCATGCCCGACAGATGTCAACCGTACCGTCCTTGACAGAACGAATGCCGCCTGTGATAGACAGGCGATAGGTTTATAGTAGTGTAGTGCCTAGTACAGGCATCATACTTTGTAATAGCTACATTATTTCTAAGATTTACACAGAATTTTACCTATTTTTATTTTTGAATAAATTTTATTATTTATATAATATTTAATCCAACAGTGCCATCCTTTGTGGGAAAAAGTAAATTAGAGTTTCTGCTAGTGAAATTCGCCCCACCAAAATCAATTAGTGGGACACAGTAGACGACAAATTGTGAACATTCCACTTTATCCCACTGGTGGGGCAAACTAGAATAATCGTAAATATCGTTTGGGGTAGTCAGAAGCCCATAAGTCTAACAACCAGTCTTACCAACGGGTGTCGTGTTACCCAGTAACTGGGTTGTGGAGGCCCGCTAGGCAGTCGCCTCAGGTAAAATACTGGTATTCAGCTGCATTCGGTTAGACTGGAAGCCGACCAGGGGGCTTAAAACGGCCACTTTGGCAGAATCATAATAGGAAAAAAAAAATCAAGTAACAAAGACAAATTAAAAATCCGGAGTCACACGTAATCTGTTCGATTTATGCCCTAACACGTGTGACTCCGGATTTTTAATTTGTCTGTCTGTGGTGTCTTGTTTATACCTTTTAAGTCGTAGTTGGGTTTTAGTTTTTACCCGACTACGGCGAAGAAAAAGGAGGGTTTTGATTTTGACCGGTATGTATGTATGTATGTATGTATGTTCATCTGTTCCCTCCTATCTTGATTTTTTTTTTAAATTCTTTTGGCGTTATAATATATATATTTTTGAAATGTGCTTGTTAAGCCCTTTCATTGGATACCCAACATGGTACGATTAAACCATTTTTTTTTTTAAGTTCCTCTCTTTATGTCCTCCAGAGGGCGCCATTTTTAATTTAATGTGACTTCACATAGCCTATAACCAGCGGACAATCACGACGCTTCTAACGATACCTCATTTGTCAAATTGTGATTAGTGGTTTGGAAGATAGGAGGGAACAGATGAACATACATACATACATACCGGTCAAAATCATAACCCTCCTTTTTTCTTCGCCGTAGTCGGGTAATAATTATGTATCATCGTAAAATGTCACAAACTGACAATTTATAATATGATCTGGATGCAATTCATCTGTTAGACAGTTTTCTGTGGAGATTTGTAAAATGGTCCACACATTATGAATTGCTTTTGTGTCAAATTAGAGGATTTGCTAATGATAGCTGGGACTTAGGAAATGAATTGCTTTTAGAGGAATTGCTAATGTGGCCGTTTTAGGCCCTCAGTTGGGAGTGGGCTATAAAATAATATGTTACTTACCTTGTGGATCAAATACGCTATATATTCCTCTGACCACAGGTAATCTGACCGGGATGGTTACCGGCCAGGCTAGCGGATTGTATATCACCATCTGTAACAGAGATATACAGGTTGTCAGGGTAAACACCGTTGTCACTCAAACCATGGGTAGTTGACTTAAATATAAGACAAATGACCGAGTAACAACAAAAAAACGTTATTTAGATCAAAAGATTTAAAAAAGTTTCTATCCGACACCGTGCTCGCTAGCGAAACGGCTGACTAACTGAGGGAAGGGTCGCGCTCGCGGCCGTTCAGGTCACGTCCCGCACCCCCCGCCCGTGTTGAGACGCAAGTTCGTTGCCCTAGCGCATAGGGCAACGAACTTGCGTCTTTTGTGGTAAAATGTAATTTAAAAAAAAAGAAAACAAATGTTGTACTTTTCCAATGATTTTACGTTCTATAAATGACAACAAACTACTGGTTTCAAGGATAACGGTGTTTACCCTAACACCCTGTATTAGTAACATAGATATTATATCTGTGATTGGTAAGTAGTCGTTCTTTGTGGTTTGAGGTCAGGGCCTGACATCTAGGGCTCTCCGCAAGTCGCACCGCCAAGACCTACCCTACCTCAAATTGCTTAGCATGATCCTCCGTTATGCCGAAAATACTGCAGCATTAATTTTGAAATAAATATATGTTAAAGTTGAAGATTGATGCTAGGTCCTATATTTGACGAAAACACGATTACATAAAAAATCTCAATATAAAAAAAATCCAAAGTTACCTCTAAACCGAACTATAAACCGCTGGTATTCAAAAAATACTTCAAATTAGATCATGAAACTTTGCATAGAACTAACTATAAAGCAGGTTTTATGTTTTAAAAAATTTTGTTAATTACCATTATTTTCACCGTAAATAGCAATTACCTAAACTATTCGGAGCCGCCAGCACCTCACTCCGTCTCGCTCTCACTTAGGCGGCGAGTAGTATGGTGCGAGCGAGATAAAAAGTGAATTTGAGCTGAGGTAGGGTAGGCCCTTAAGCCACGCTCTAAATAACTTCTGACATTTGGAAGAATGAAGAAGTCGTGGGGTAAGTTTTGAGTATGAATGTGGATGGCTATACGAGTAGGGGGAGACCATAGAAACGATGGATGGACTGTGTGAAAGATGATATGGATAGAAAGGGAGTGACTACCGAGATGACGACTACGATAGAGAAGTATGGAAGGAAGGGACATGTTGCGCCGACCACAGGTAAATTGGGATAAAGGCAGGAAAGTAGGGCCGGATTTAAGGCGGGGCAACAGGGGCCATGGCAAGTTTTAATTCACAAGGAACCTTCTTTTCATATCCGGGGTTGGTGGTTTTAAATATGACACGTTTAATTACTTTGATACCGATAGCCGATTTTTTTTTTCTTCTTGAAATTTTGGGAGCCTCCACTTCTTGGTTGCCCTAGGGCCTCCACATCTTTAAATCCGGCCCTGCAGGAAAGGGAGGCTATAGGAGAGGGAATGCTATAAGAAAATGGGCACTTACAAAGAACCGCTCCCCCTGTATGTTCCAACAGGACGACGTGTTGAACTGACAGGCGTAGTAAATCAGTTTCTTTGAAGAGCTCCGGAGATTACTGGAAAAAAATATGTCTTAGGACTATAGCTGTCATGTTAGTCCTGAGTGACGGCTAGGAGTGAGGCGTATTTATCGTCACAGATAGAAATCACAGATATTAAAAAATAGCAGATAGCAATTGCTCCTAATGATAAAAAATATCTGTTACTTAAAATCACAGATCATCAAGACTGTTACTGTTAAAACTTCGGATACGATTTTCGACTTTAATGAAAGGAAATAAAGAAGATATTCAATTGAGTTAATACGTATTTATCGTCTGTACAAAAGTCACAGGCTGTGATTTTATAACACATAGACACGATTTTCGACTTTAAATCAAAAGACATAAAGATGATATTCGATTGAGATACGTATTTATCGTCCGTACAAAAATCACAGGCTGTGATTTAATAACAGATATTTGGATCTGTTATTTTTTGTCACAGTCACAGTGATCACAGATATCGTGTTTCACCTGTTACAACCCATCTCTAGTGACGGCGCACCGCGTAGGCGGAATGAACGGCGGATTAAACTTATGTTAAACACGTTTGAACTTGTCCGGAGTGCGAGCGGGCGCGCACACTTCACGACGCAGTCTACTGGCGGATGCGCTCATCAATACGTAATATTTGACTTTTCCGCGTGCACTAAGGACACTATCCGACGTGTAAATCCACTCCGCAATCCGCGGTGCGCTGTCACTCAGGACTCAGACTAAGCCATGGTGCACACAGCACACTATTAATAGTTGATCGCCGACTGTTCACACCGCCGGCTAGTATTCGTTTCGTTGCAAACGAATACTAACCGGCGCTAATAGTGTAGTTTACTCTAAGAAAATTGCTTCGACTTCGTGCGCCCGCGTGATTGCAAGCTGTAGTGTGCGAGCGAGATAAAGAGTGAGGCGGCGCGTGGAAGTGGGGGCGAAATCTGAGTTTGAGCTGAGGTTAGGGGCGCCCGGTGTGAACAGTCGACCACAAAAGCTATCAAAAAGAGTACTCTCTCGACGTAATCTGTTTGGTTTATCACGTGTGACTCCGGATTTTTAATTAGTCTGTAGTCTGTAATTTCTTGTTTATATCTTTTAACTGACATTTCTGTCGTAATTGGGTTTTAGTTTTAAAACTTTAATTTTTTCTTCCTCTCAATGTTGACATTATAAAAACAGTTTTTTCGACTTTATAAGTACTTGACTCTTATTCGTTGGTCTAGTGGTCGTAAGCGAGCTGAGCATGAAGTTCTGGGTTCGATTCCCAGGTCAGGCAAAGTGTTATTGGGTTTTTCCATCTGGAGTTTGTCAATAACAGCCCGGAGTCTGGATTTGTGTCCGGTTGATGGCAATAGGCTCGCTCCCCTATTACATGGGACTTAAACACAACTGGCGAAATGTGGGTGTAATATAGGCAGTGGCGTATTAACCTTAAAGGCAAACTAGGCACGTGCCTAGGGAGTTTGTGCGCGCGCGGGAGCAACTAGAATTAGTTCTATTTCTTTGTTTCTTTTTGAAGTTCAAAAGTGCCTTGTATGTGCCTATTTGAAATAAATTATTTGACTTTGACTTTGACTTTGAAGATTTTTAACAAAAAAAAAAGAAAATTAATATAAATTGTGTAAATAAGTATGCACCTACTTCCACAATATAAAAGATTATTGAATTCTATAGAGATGTAGAGCTTCCGAAGCGTGCTCCGCCTTCTTGATTATTCCTACATTGCCTGATTTTATGAAAGAAGTGGGTATCTGTCAACACACACAGTCAGATCTGTTTCCCAGAGAGGCGTAATGGATTTCCATGTTCGTTTGATCCCTCTTGCTTTCTTCACTTTCATCACATATTCCCTGGCCTACGTAATTATCCCTAGTAATATTATAACTGCGAAAGTGTCTTTGTGTATAGGAATATCTTACTTCTTCATGCAATAAACTACTGAAACGATTGTGATGAAACTTGGTATGTAGGTAGATAGAACAAAAATTTTTTTTTTTAGTATATCCGTGCTTGCCTAGGGCGCTCTCGACCGGCCACGATAAGCAGGGGCCTGCCGGCGGCAAAATTGGGGGCTGTGTCGTCGCCCGCACAGTCAGGTCCAAAGAGGTGGCACGCCGCACATCATGCGTGCCTTTATAGGAGGACGTGCGGTCGGCCGCACTTTGTGATGAGGCCCGCTAGGCATGGCGGGCTGATACCAGTCGGGGGTGCGGCGCATGTAAAAATATCTCCCGGGCCCCCGACTCATGGTAGAAGCAGGAACAGTGGGGCTGGTAGGAGTCCGACATAACATCCATGAGGATTTCCCCACGGAAAAAAAAAGGGCGCTCTCGACATTTAATCCGCCAATGACCTCTGCCTAACCTTTCCGTGAATGTTATGTCATATCATGTTACTTACTTGAAAGCCTGCCGGTACATCTGCATACACAACTTCTTGGCTAGAGCGGCTTTCCTGGTGTAGTACTCGATGATGCGGGGTCTGCTGGCCCCCGTGATGATCGAGTGGTCTTGTAACACTCCTGAAAGAATAACTTCATTTATATCTGACGTTCAAACAATTCGGGCTCACACACGGACGGTTCCGTACACCGTGCAATATTTACCACTACCTACATAATTAAATAAAATACTTCAGTAAAAAATAACACGTTTCTTATACAGGCTGTCTCAAAAGTGGTTCAATTGAGGATATCCCAACTTTTAAATTTTTAAATGATAGGTGACCACCTCCTCTTTACCACATTTGTCTATGGAACACTACGTTTGAGACACCCTGGATACAGGGTGTTAGTGTAAACACCGTTATCCTTGAAACCAGTGGTTTGGTGTCATTTATAGAACGTAAAATCAATGGAAAAAAACAATTTTTATTTAAAAGGAAATCTACATTTTTCCACAAGAATATTTCACCCTACACGCAAGGGCAACGAACTTGCGTCTCAACACGGCGGTTGGCGGGGGCGGGCGGGGCCCCTCTTCAGTCAGCTGTTTCGCAGCTCTCTCGAGCGCGTATCCATGAGTAGTATCGGGGCAGTGGCGGTTATTTACTTTTTAAAATCTTTTAATGAAAATAAGGTTTTTTTTTTGTTGTTACTGGGTCATTTATTTTTAAATTTAAGTCAACTAACCATGGTTTGAGTGATTACCCTTGCATACTGTATAGAAAAAATAATTAAGTTAACAATTAAAGGGGGTAACATTTATTTTTATTTTTTTTAAATTTCGTCTGTTTACCTACTACAGTCCTAAAGATGCAGCCCTGTGACAGACGGACGGTTAGCGAAACCTTAGTAATGAAAGATCCCGAATCCTAAAAAGATGGAAGTGAGTATTTTGCGGTGAGTTTTTTTCAGAGCTTCGAGAATATAATAAAATGTTGGTATATCTGAGGGCCTAGACAAGTGACAATCCCTTCGAAAGCGTTTCGTATTTCTACAACGACTTTCAACAGAATTGACATAAGCTTTTCGATAGCTTATGTCAGTCCTATACATTTTTGCCTTTTCCATCATCGTTATCGCTGATAGAATGTCACTTTGTCTAGGGCCTATCTAGACGATATGTTTATCTATCTTCACCCGAGCAAAGCCCGGTATTTAAACTGTGGGTTGGTCGACCAGGGCCGTATTATCAAGTATTGATGCCATCATTATTCCACTGCGAAAAAAGGATGGTGCTATCGGCCTTGTATAGCTCCGTCTCTCACTAACACTGGAAAAATGATGGCATTAAGGGCGCACCCAATCACAAATTGCTTAGCATGATCCTCTGTTATGCCGAAAATACTGCAGCATTAGTTTTGGAATAAATATATGTTTAAGTTGA
Source organism: Lithophane semibrunnea (assembly GCA_947363905.1). Lineage (NCBI taxonomy): Eukaryota > Metazoa > Arthropoda > Insecta > Lepidoptera > Noctuidae > Lithophane > Lithophane semibrunnea. Next base: position 9,181,610 of record OX376215.1, read on the forward strand.
GGATTGATGCTAGGTCTTTTGTGAGGCGAAAACACGATTACATAACATTTTCTCGATGGAAAAAAAATCCAAAGTTACCTCTGCACAGAATTATAAACCGCTGGTATTCAAAAAATACTTCAAATTCGATCATGAAACTTTGCATGATAACTGAACTGATGTGTTTTTTTTTTAATTAACATTATTTTCAATGCAAAAAGCAACTACCTAAACTTTTCGACACTTTAGAGCCGCTAGCGCCCCACTCCGTCTCGTTCTCACTCAGGTCGCGAGTAGTATGGTGCGAGTGGCGTAAAATCTGAGGTTGGGTGCGCCCTTAACATGTCATAATACGGCCCCAGGTGCTCTTAATTATACGACCACGCAGTCTGGTACGGTTAGCGCGCGAACTGTAAATATTATGAACACTGACCTTGGATCCACATGATTTGTTCAAAACTCTCGTCATAGTTGCCGATTTGACCAAATATTTGTAAGTGCTTCGCCATCTATGAACATGAAGCAATAATGTCAATTAAAACGCAATCCTTTTGTCTCAAAACTAACTCAAACACAAAGCATTTACAACCTTATTTTTTGTTTATGCTAAACCCGAAAAGGGGTCATTGTACTCATCATTTTGAACAACTTTTTCAGTTTGAAATCGCGAAAAAAAAATCAGCTGTTCCATACATTTGTGTTCACTTAAATCGACAAAATATATGGAACAGCTGATTATTTTATGCGATTTCAAAGTTCGTCCCATAGAAAAAGTTGTTCAAAATGATTACAATAACCCCTTTTCGGGTTTAGCATAAACAAAAAATAAGGTTGTATAAAACGCAATTAAAGCAATTATAGGCAATTTGAATTGTCAGTCAGAAAGATGAAGCTAGTTGCTCGCTCCAGAGCGCAGTAGGTTCCTATGGAGAAGAACGGGCAAGAAACTCCACGGACACTCTTTTTAAATCTTGGTTACATCTCCATTCATCCTGATCTCTCTCCGGTCGTATCGGATTGCCGTCCCATCGGACTATGAGAGTGAGGGAAGAGAGAGTGCACTTGTGTCTGCGCAAACACTTGTGCACTATAATATCTCCCGCGCCGAAGGCTAGTCTCCGTTGAGATTGGCCGTCGTGGCCGAAAATACGGTCTGGAGGACTATATACATCTCCATTATAAGATCACCTATGTAACTGTGTACCAAAAATTTGCATGTCATTATGTTATGACTGGCTACTGTTCCATGAAGACGCTAACTAATGAAGGGTGATCTACCGATCTCCCTGAAGCGAAAACTCATCGATATGTGTGTTCTGTCCGTCCTAACCTACGGTGCCCAGACCTGGTCGCTCACCGAGTTGCAGAAGTTCCGCCTTGGGGTTTGCCAAAGACCAATGGAGCGCAGCATTCTGGGCGTAAACCGAACTGACTGAATACGAAACACCACGTTGCGCTCCTAAACGGGGATCCTAGACGTAGGGAAAAAGGCTGCCAAGATAAAATGGGATCGGGCGGGTCATGTCAACCGCATGCATAGCGACCGCTGGGCAACAGTCTCCACACGGTGGGTGCCTGAGGATGGACGGCGCCGCCGAGGCCGGCCCAGGAAGAGATGGAGGGACGACCTAGACGCGTACCGCAAGGATGTTTGGCAGAATTTGGGGGAGGCAGTTGCTCAGCAGTGGGACAGTATAGGCGAACATAAAAAAAAAAAAATGTTATGATTTAATATGTTAAGCTACTAATAAACTATCATTGCAAGAACTTTGTAACCATATTTATCTGCAAATAAATCTTTGACTTTGACTTTAATATTTTTTAACACTTTGAGAGACGCTAGACATTATTGGATGTTATAATAATAAAACTTCTATTGTACCTCATTTAGTGTAATCAATAAACATCTACGGCAATAATGTCTACGGCATAGCAAGCGCTGACTACGGTGTAGCCAGTTTTGTCTATGGCGTAGCTAGCATTGAATACGGCGTAGCAAGCGCTGACTACGCCGTAGCTAGCATTGTCTAAGGCATAGCTAACATTGTCTACGGCGTGGCTAGCATTGTCTATGGCATAGCAACCATTGTCTACGGCGTAGCTAACATTAACTACGGCGTAGCTAGGATTACTACGGCGTAGCAAGCGCTGACTACGGCGTAGCTAGCTTTGACTACGACTAGCTTTGAGTATTGTCTTGTTTTCCATAAAATTATTTGCACTACCATCCATAATCGTCGTGTGGCGGTATCTACATCGCCACATGCGAACTACGCATCGAAGACCTGACGTCACATAAATCCTGCATCGCGCAATTAGAGTTTACCGTGCAGTGAACATATATACAAAAACCCAATATCAATCATTGGGCAGTTGCCCGCCAGACACAATACCCGTCTGGTCGGAGGATCCTCCCTTTTCTATGGGGGATGAGTGAACTTTACACCCTGTTCCTCATACCCCTAAAGTCGTAAAATTATTATGACACCAATGAAATTAGTGAAAGTGATTTTATGTAATTTCACGATTATGGCAATTGAAGCGATATTTCTAATGAAATTATGGCAAATACAAGTTTGGTATATAAAATTATGGCAAACATTAGTAAACCATTCAAATCACATTACCAACATTTTTAACAAGTTTGACAGATTGCAACTTGAACGTGAACGTTTTTTGAGTACGAGAATTGGCCTTTTGATCAACCATTTTGAAAGGAACCGAATGTTCCAATACACGTGCCATCATCAGACATTTTGTATCATTTTTATTTATTTAAAACAGTGTCCGTGGAGTTTCTTGCCCGTTCTTCTCCATAGGTATCTACTACGCTTTGGAATGGGCAACTAGCTTCATATTTCTGACTGACCGACTCCTTGACAATTCAAAAGTGCCTGTAAATGGTTTAATTGAAATAAATGCTTTGGGTTTGAGTTTGATTTCATGACATACTCTCAACTGACATACTCTTCAAGTCAAACACACAATAAAAACATAATAAACGGCTTATTTTATATCCTAGAGCTACTAACTCACCTGCACGAACAAATGCATCTCTCTAACGATGTACTTTACAACAGGTCTAGAAGTAAAAGCGCCCCCGCCATGTGTGTCCTTGTCGTACGAAAATGGATAAAAATCGTCCTGTTTTGTCGCTAGTTTCGGTCTGAAAATATCATTAAAATAAACATCATGCCGTACCCCGAAGGCAGAGGACGTGTGAGGCTTCTGTCTCACAGCCGGCTCCGACGAGGAAGTGACAGCTGTCCCATACATATTTGGGCCGAGTAGTTATAGACATTTTGTATGAGACAGCTGATAATTTTTTCTCGATTACCATGGTTCGAGATGATACAACGTTGGTATATCTATATTAATCTTTTTTCACCCGAGCTGGGGGCCTAAAACGGCCACATTAGCAATTCCTCTAATTTGACACAAAAACAATTCATAATTTGTGGACCATTTTACGAATCTCCATGGAAAACTGTCAAACAGATGAATTATTTCGTAATATGAATCGCACGCAGATCATGAATTGTCTGTTTGTGACATTTTACGATAAACAAACTAATTCATACTAATATTATTGAAAGTAACTACTAACTTAAGTCTGTCTTTCTGTCTGTCTGTCTGTATGTCACCTTTTCACGGCTAAACCACTGAACGGATTTCGATAATTGGCAAGGATATAGATGGCATCCCGGGGAAGGACATCGGCTACTTTTTATACTTCATAATATTTTCCTGTTATGATTCTCCCAAAGTGGCAGTTTTAAGCGCCCTGAGCTCGGTCGACCCATACATACTGTAAATATTATGTGTGTGATTTATAAAACGATAACTTACGAAGCTTCATGAATGGCTCTTAAATAGCATGCCGGAGTTGAGTAGAACAAATAAACTTTCTTTTTTTGTTGTCTCTGCTTTCCGTTCAGGTGACTGAAAAATATAAAAAATACATTGTCTTGAAAATATTAGATACAGTAGACAAATATTGCATTTATATTTACAATTCAAAATGAATTCAATTCAATTTTATTTCATCTTAGAGAGGCTCGTGGCTAACAAACAGCCAACATCAAGGTTAAGTTACGTTTTCCGCGGTCAGCCCAATGATGGATTACCATCCATTACATATCGAGATCCCTCCGTGTCTTGGAAAGCACGTAAAGCACTTGGTCCCGGCTGTCATTCGTAGATCTTTGACAGTCGTTATGGGTAGTCAGAAGCCCGAAAGTCTGACAATCAGTCTTACCGAGGAGTATCGTGTTACCCAGTAACTGGGTTGTGGAGATCAGATAGGAGTCGCTCAATGTATCAAAATCAAAAGTTATTTATTCAAACTAGGCTGAGAATCAGCTTTTTTCGAACGTCAAAATTACATAAGTCAGTCCCCCAAAACGCCCACCCTTCCAGTATCCAGCTGAATCCGGTTAGACTGGAAGCCGACCGCGACATAGTTGGGAAAACGCAGTAAGATGTTGCGCGTATTCCGCGAAGCCTAAAGACTAAAGTCTTCAATCAGTGCGTCCTGCCTGTCATGACTTACGAAGCCGAAACGTGGACACTCACGGTACGGCTGGTCCATGAATTCAAGGTCGCTCAGCGAGCTATGGAACGTGCTATACTTGGAGTATCTCTGAGAGATAGAATCTGGAAAGCGGTAATCCGGCAGAGAACCAAAGTTGTCGACATAGCTCACTGAATAAGCAAGCTGAAGTGGCAATGGGCCGGCCATATTAGCCGTAGAACCGATGACCGTTGGGGTAGACGTGTCCTTGAGTGGAGACCGCGAATCGACAAACGTAAGGTAGGACGCCCTCAGGCTGGTGGAGCGACGATCTTCGCAGGGTGGCTGGTAGCAGCTGGATGAGAGTTGCTGAGAATCGTGCTGAATGGCGTGCAATTGGAGAGGCGTATGTCCAGCAGTGGACTGCTGTAGGCTGATCATGATCATGATTAAGATGTTGATGACTTACGCTATAAGCTTGTCAATGTTTGCGAACCACACTTGCGCGTCGTGGTACCCAAACCGCCGCCCCATCATGACCATCACGTGTTTCGTTGTGTAGTATGGACTCTGGCGTTTAAGCATCTGCTGCATAAACGTCTCCACCTGTGGGATACAGGGTTTTATAAAGCCAAGTGTACATAAATGACCTGTTGAGTTTATTTCGGCCTTTCTTCTTAGAGTAGTCAGATAGGAAACGCCGACCTCATCTAGTTTAAAAATTGGCCGAGTTCGAGTCGGACTCGCGCACGAAGAGTTCCTTACCATTATCTATAAAAACGGCAAAAAAATCACGTTTGTTGTATGGGAGCCCCCATAATATGAATATTTATTTTATTCTGTTTTTTAGTATTTGTTGTTATAGCGGCAACAGAAATACATCATCTGTGTAATTTCAATTGTCTAACTATCACGGTTCATGAGATACAGCCTGGTAACAGACGGACAGACAGACAGACAGCGGAGTCTAAGTAATAGGGACCCGTTTTCCCCTTGGGTACGGAACCCTTAAAAACGACAAAAAAGAAGGAAATTCAAATCAAACTCAAAAAGGAGGTCTAATTGGCTACTACCGTGGTGATGAGAGATTCGGCGTTCTCGTATTCGCTTACAGCATTCTTGTCTTGAAATAATAGTGTTATTATTAATAATATTGGGTGCTGGATGGTTTTCAGCTATTAATTATTACTTGCTTTAATATTACTAGGACTTAGGTCGGCTCCTAGCAAACCGATTTCCGGAGTAGCAACGGACCCCCCGACTAACAACCTAGACATTGTGTCCTCAACAAAATTGACAGGAAAACTCCGCTTGCGAGATGCAGGATTTCAACTTAGGGATTATTTTTCTCATAAACCTTACTATTTTTGTTCTAATAAATTAGTTTTAAATCAAAGCAAAAATTATGTTGTTTTTTCACGTATTTTTTGTTTTTTGGTAGAACTTTTGGTTTTAATTTAATTTAAGGGTGAAATTCTGGAAATTCATTTAGGTTTTTTCGTATGAGAGCGAAAAGATCAAACGATTTCCCTCAAGAGTAGTTTAGCATGATTTCATTGGATCCCAAATTCATTTGGTTACGTTACTGGGGCCACTACCTCTACTGTGACGCCCATATATAGATTTAAAGACAGAGACAGCAACAGGATTTCCAGCGCAAACAAAAGAGATGAATAAATTTTATCTGCTCCTGCTTTTTATGACCATTTTCCGAGTTTTCTCGATTATAATCCGTAAACAGATGTGGAAACAACATTAAATTCACTTACTAAACTAAAAACGCTTAAAAATAATTCATGAAATAGGTAGGCTGAATGACTTATGCATCATAATACCTTTGCCTGTTAACTGTCAGACGTCAGATTAGCGCATGCGTGGTGGCTTTATTTTTGGGACAAAAATTGCAAAGACTAGAGTGTGAGCTTTGACTTGAAAGGCGGGCTTGTTACCACTGCGTCACCACTGCTTTACAAAGTCCAATTTAATAAGTTAGAAACTCCGCAGATCTATGTGATGGATATACACACACAAGATTTAAGACACGATAAGATTTAATGATAAGAAAGAAAAGATTTAATGTTTTTTTTTGTTTCAGGGATAAAGTAAACTGAATTCTGTTTTTATTCTGGTGTGGTTTTTTATTCTGTGGTCCGTAGTGGTGGCGATGGTTTACTGATTCTAATTTTAATGATTGTGTCTTTGCTTTTCAATTTTCGTTTTTTGCCATCGACTTCCGAAATAAAAGCGATTTTTCACTTTTTAGTGTTTTTTTTGGAATTCGATTGTTTTTTTTTTTTTGTAAAAAGATTTTATTTTTCACTTTTTAGTTGTGGTATCTACCCCACACAAATTCGAATACCACTACTGGGGGCCTAAATAGGCCACATAAGCAATTCCTCTAATTTGACATAAACAATTCATAATTTGTGGACCATTTTACGAATCTCCATAGAAAACTGTCAGACAGATGAATTATTTCGTAATATGAATTACACGCAGATCATAGAATTTGTGACATTTTACGATGATTCTTATTATTTTCATATTATGATTCTGCTAAAGAGACCGTTTTAAGCGCCCTGCTATGTAAATAACAGTGACGGAGTCACTTAAAACGTCGTTTACTTATAATAATTACTTAAAAATTATAATTTAAGTGTTCAAATAATCAAATCAAAGCACTCAATTTGTAAATGGCACCACATATTGGCATCCACAGGTTAAAATACAATAGACGCAGATATATTTAGTAACCTATTCCGCTTGAATATTCTTCAAGAGTCATAAAAACCCTGTAAGAAATCGACATGACGTGTTTCACCTCTCAACGAGGCACGCAAAGTCTTTGCGTCCAGCGCTCGGTGTGGTAACACGTCGCGTTCTGGTTTGCAATTGGTCAATCGTCATCTTGAAGATGCCTCGTTGAGAGGTGAAACACGTGTCGATTTCTTACAGGGTTTTTATGACTCTTGAAGAATAGTCACGCCTGAATCAATTAACTATCCACAGGTATGTTTTCAGATCGATTTCTTCACAATTTCATAAAATACTTTGGAACAGACCACTCTCTCTCACAGGGAGGAGAGGAGGCCTGAATTCTAGCAGTCTGCATAATTACTAAGTTGTCTTGATAACATACCCTCTCATCCACATTCCTGAATGCCTCAGACGTGGTAACGATGAGGGGATCGTCGCAGAGCATTCCAAAGCAAAAGCCTGGTGGAGACCAGTAGCCATCAAACAGCTTGTGGGTGTAAATGTCAGTCTCGGAACCTGGAATATTCAAGATATACCGTAATCCTAACTACATATTATAAAACAAAGTCCGCCGCGTTTGTCTGTCTGTTTGTTTGCGATAAACTCAAAAACTAATGCACTGATTTTCATGCTGTTTTCACCGATGGATAGAGTGGTTCTCGAGGAAGGTTTCAGTAAGTAACCGACATCCGCCCTGGCAAAGCCGCGGGCATCAGCTAGTATATTATAAATGCGAAAGTGAGTTTGTTTATTAAGCTTTCACGCTAAAACGGCTGAACGGATTAAGATGAAATTTGGCACAAAGGTAGACCGTGACCTGGAATAGGACATAGGATATTTTTATCCCGATATTCCCACGGGATCGAGTCTTACGCGTGTGAAACTGCGGGGCGCAGCTAGTGTATCGATAATTTTACACTTTTTGGAAAATGTATGCCTGTAGTACTGCCTGTTGACTAACTGTATGCCTGTAGGCATAGATTCTGGAAATTTAGCTTGCTTCACCAAAATATGGAAAAAAGATACCTAAAAACGGGTTCTTAAGGTACATTTTTCAAAAAAACTTAAAAAACTGCCATAATTTTGCGAAAGCGATTATCTATTAATATGTATCTGTTATATTTACACGGGACCTACAATCTTTTGGACGTTCGTTGATCGAGCAAAATCGTTATAGCTAGTCGCTTCCTCGTCGATGGACAGGTGCCTTTATTTATCTTACCTAAATCTTAAGCCGTGTACAGGGGGCCTAAAACGGCCACATTTGCAATTCCTCTAGAAGCAATTCATTTCTTCATTTCCTGAATTTCCAGCTACCATTAGCAATTCCTCTAATTTGACACAAAAGCAATTCATAATGTGTGGACCATTTTACGAATCTCCATAGAAAACTGTTCAACAGATTAATTATTTCGTAATATGAATCGCACGCAGATCATATTATGATTTGTCAATTTATGACATTTTACGATGATTGTTATTATTTTCCTATTATGATTCTGCCAAAGTGGCTGTTTTAAGCCTCTGACCGGCGTTACAGGGCGTAACGTACCATTCGCAGCGAGCATGTTACGCTACGTCGTGTTCTAAACTCCGTGTAACATGCGCTCGTTGCCTGCGTGTTCGTGCTCGTTTCCACGTACTGACTGCACGAATGCTCGCTTTGTAACATGTTACATTATACCCCGTAACACCGTACACGGCTTTATGTTATTCTTACCCAAATCATCGCTCCCTCGCCACACGAACTCCAGCGACTTTGACTTCATTCGCGTTAGCTCATCATCAAAGCTGATTGGGTTGATGAAGTGTCCATCAAACCCCATCTGCGCCATGAGTGAAGCGAACTCCCTGGAATGTCCGAAGACGTCTGCCTGCCACGTTACTAAAGGTCGCCCACATTCCATGAATGTTGCATTCATTTTTCTGTAAAACATCACATGACTGACTCCTTTGTTGGTCTAGTGGTTGCAAGCATGAGGTCCTACGGGCTAATACCTCCTATCCTAGCCTTTTCCCAACTATGTTGGGGTCAACTTCCAGTCTAACCTGATACAGCTGAATACCAGTATTTTACATGGAGTGAGTCCTTATCTGACCTCAACAACCCAGTAACTGGGTAATACGATACCCCTTGGAAAGACTGGTGGTCAGACTTTCAGGGTTCTTGACGACCCGTAACGACTGTCAAAGATCCACAAATGACAGCCGGGACCAACGGTTTAACGTGCTTTCCGAGGCACGGAGGAGTCTCGGTATGTAAAGATTTCATTCCAGACCCATTCACGGATCAACCCCGGCAAATGTAGCTTAACCTGATGACTCGCGCGGTTGTTATTATATTACTTAGCCATGAGCTCCGCTTCCTATGGGCTAATTGCGTAATAAATATAAAATCACAATTAAATTGATCGCAATGGGTTTCACTTTGACAGTTCACACACCTTCATTGCGTTATTTACGATGTTGAGGAGATGAATTTGTCAAACATAAGAAGCAATGGATTAGCAATATCTATCAAAACTCTCGGATTTTCAATTTAGAGTGTGTTACGCAACGCAATTAGGGTGCTGGGTTCGACTCCCAGGTCGGGCAAACTGTTATTGGGTTTGTCTATCAGGAATTCGACAGCAGTAGCCTTTTTTTTTTTGAGCTTTGAAAATCATCCAATGACTTCTCCCGCTCTGGTCGGAGCGAAAGGGCGTGTCAGACTTTTACTGACTAAAACCCACCCGTGTTCCTTGAGTTGCCTATTGCCGAGGTCCCGGTATCCCTTTCGGACTTTCCCGCAACCCTGGCAGGCATCGGTCCTAGCGGACCCCGCCGATTGTGCTGACATCTCTTTGAGGCGCGCGTGGAACACGACGCGCCATCGACCCGGGCCTGGTCCTTATCGGATGGCGAGCTGATAGCAGTATCCTGGAGTCTACATTTGTGCACGGTTGATGGCAATAAGTTTACCCTATATCATGGGACTTAAAGAAACATAACTGGCGAAACGTGGACTTAAGGAGCATCGCTGCCTAACCCTTCGGGGAATACAGGCGTGTAATACGTTATATGTAAAATATTAGATCCCCACCTATGAAATCAGCGTTTTGTATGGGGAATTTTAAAGAAGTTGCATTTTTCATACTAACATTTTCTTAATGTTTAGAAAAAAAACCATGAACACTAATGTTTTAAAACTTTTATGCACTAATGTTTAAAAACTAAGATAACGTATGCCACTTAGATTAATTAAGTAGTGACAAAAATAAGATTTGGCTAAGTTAAAAAAAAAAAATATGGTCATTTCTGCTAACAAAAGGAGGAGTCATTTTTAAGGTATTTTATATGTTAGAAAACTATAAGTAATAAGGTTTTTTTTACTATTGGTAGTTGTTTATGATGGTCATTATTCGATATAATACCAAGAAATTGATGAATATTTTAAATCATAGAAGTGACGAGGTTCTCTATTTGTGAGAAAAAAACGCCAATTTCATATGTAAAGATAACGCTCTTTCGAGCCTACTTTACGTCTTTTTACACGAGCAGCCTCTGGGCTAGATATACGCAAAGATCGTACAGCGCTCTCCGCGTTCAGTTCAATAACGCGTTTAGGATGTTGGTGGGGCTGCCCCGCTTCTGTAGTGCGTCGGGGATGTTCGCGGATGCGCATGTAGATTGTTTCTACGCAACCATGCGCAAAAGGTGCGCTTCCATGGTGCGCAGGGTGTGGAGCAGCTCCAACAGTATCCTAAGCATGATTTCGAGTCGCCTAGACTGTGTTTTCGTGGGTCACTGTTGTGCCATCTCACATGGGTTGCCACAACGGTGATCCTATTTGTTTGTTTTTGTTTTGTTTTGTAAATTGTCAGTTCTTACTAACATAGTTGTAAGTCTTACTAACCATTTTTGAGTCATGATACTCTAATAAAGAAACATTCTATTCTATTCTATAGGTGGGGACCCAATAATAAGAGAAAGCTCTTCAGGTAAGTTTTAATACCTCAAGGTGTACGTGAACTGGTCAATAACGGCGTGGTAACTGGTGGTAGCTTCATCACTCATGCTCCATCCACCACCCACGAAGAACAGCCTCCCCTGACGGAGGAGCTGGTACACCATGCGTTTGACTGCAACACGAAGACCATTTCACACACTAATCTATCTACACTAATATTATAAAGAGGAAAGATTTGTATTTTTGTGTGTATGTTTGTAATGAATAAACTCAAAAACTACTGCGCCGATTTAAAAAATTCTTTCACAATTAGAAAGCTACATTCACCCTGAGTAACATAGGCTATAATTTATAACGATTACATGCGGGCGAAGCCGCTGGCGGCAGCTAGTTTCATATACATTGAAATGCTTATTTAAAATAACACATCTAAAGTAACTATTTACATTAACTACAGTAAAATAACTATTAACTATTTACACTAACATCTAAGTAACACCTAATGTACCTATTTACACTAACATCTAAGTTGGTCGCAGTTTAAAAATAGGAATTACTTGAGGCTCGCAAAAAGAGGCGCAATCATTATATTAGAGTATCAAATTTTTTTTTAGAAGCGCAATATGGTATCTATATGAGCTTCACCTCTTTTTTTTAACCAGAAATAATGCCTAATTTGGGGTTTCGAAGATACATAAAGCCAAGTAACTGTGACCATCTTTGAGGTGGCGCTCGCCGGTGGCACCGATCTTTTCGCTCGCAGCGCTCGCACGTGGTCACAGTTCTAACCTAACCTAATCCATTTAGTCAGGGTCTCCTAGCTTAGTTACTGCGATAAACTGTGAGAAAAAGTTAGAAAAAAAGTGATTAGAGGTTCACTAAAAAGGCGTACGTCATTAGAAGGTCAATAAAATTATGAGAGGATCAGTTAAATAATTCCCTGTTACAAACTAGTCTAAAGTATTTACTATAAACTAAAAGATTACCTGTTAAGTCTCTGTTCTTCCACCAGTGATAGAAATACGGCATGTCTGAGAAAGTGAACCTAAAACCAAAAGTTAGATTTACCCCTCCGTGCCTCGGGATACACGTTAAGCCGTTGGTCCCGGCTGTCATTCGTAAATCTTTGACAGTGTTACGGGTCGTCAGAAATCCAAATCTGACAACCAGTCTTACCAAGAGGTTTAAAGGGTGTTAGGGTAAACACCGTTATCCTTGAAACCAGTGGTTTGGTGTCATTTATAGAACGTAAAATCAATGGAAAATCACAACTATTTTTTTATTACATTTTACCACAATCGTATTTCACCCTATGTGCTAGGGCAACGAACTTGCGTCTCAACACGAGTGGGGGGCGCAGGACGTGACCCGACCTGCCGCGAGCGCGACCCTTCCCTCAGTCAGTCAGCTGTTTCGCTAGCGTGAAAATAACGTTTATTTTTTTGTTGTGACTCGGTCATTTATTTTTATATTTAAGTCAACCCATGGTTTGAGTGACAACAGTGTTTACCCTTACACCCTGTAGTGTTATCCAGTAACTGGGTTGTGTCCGCGCGCGACTGCTAGTCACCTGCCTGAGGTGTAAGCGGTGAGACGGAGGAGATAGACAATGGCCAAACTAAATCAGTCTGTCAATTTTGTCAATGGCACCCCCCCCCGTCCGTCCCCCGTCCCCATCTCACCGGTCATATACCTCAGGCGGTGACTAGCAATCGCGCTTGGTCTGGTGAACAGTCTACATTTATCAAATGTACATACTTTCTCCTATCATTGGACCAAAGGCCCGTGATGATATTGTCCAAAATATTCTTCATATTAATATCAGTGTGGGCAAACCCGAGTTCATCTGAAATGAAAGTTAAAAAATTTAAGTAATAAAAAAAAAAAAAAAAAAAAAATTATGTCATCTACAACTAAAAGGGTAAAAACTACAATTAAAAATCCGGAGTCACACGTGTTAGATATATCGAACAGATTACGTGTGACCCCGGATTTTTTGTTTGTCTATCTGTGGTGTCTTGTGACCTTTTTGACCTTTTTAGTCGACTGTTTTGTCGTAGTTGGGTTTTAGTTTTTACCCGACTACGGCGAAGAAAAAAAGAGGGTTATGATTTTGACCGGTATGTATTTATGTGCATCTGTTCCCTCCTATCTTCCAAACCACTCATCACAATTAGGCATAAATCGAACAGATGTGACTCCAGTTTTATTTTGTTAATGACATTATGTCCTCTAGAGGGCGCTATATTAATCCGTGAAATCGCGAAAAAAAAATCAGCTTTCCATACTGATTTTTTACGCAATTAGGGTGCTGAATGTGCTGATAGGCAGTGGCTCCATGTAAAATACTGATATTCAGCTGCTTTCGGTTAGACTGGAAGCCGACCTAACCATAGTTGGGAAAAGGCAGGCAGATGGTTGTCATACTTACTTCCTGTATAATGTTCGTAGAATGTGCGTGTCTGTCCCAGCTCACCGTGTGTTGTTGGCACTATGTGCACGTTCAGCACGTTTTGTCCCATTACCGGACAGCTCTGAAAGAAAATAGTATATTATGCAATTAGTGAATAAAGGACGGATTTAAAGCGAGGGCCATAGGTGATACACGAGCATGTGAAGGATTCTAACGACTGAATCACGACCGTAGGGAGTCACTCGCTATGCTCGTGATTCAAGTGTTAGAATCCTGAACGACGCGAGTGATTCATAGCCCTCGATATAAATCCGTTTTATTCAAGAATTGCATACTATACTTTATACCATGACTACATGAAAAAGAACTTACAACTTCGAGTATGTTGTTATGTCAATGTTATGCCTTGGTTTTATAGTACCTACACCATAGCATAGAATACATACTCCATAATGTCGATGACTTCTTTTTCCATGATCCACGATAAAAAGTAGCCTATGTCCTTGTCATACTCATATGCCAAATTTCATCCAAATCCGTTCAGCCGTTTTAGCGTGAAAGCGTAACATACAAGCTCACTTTCGCATTTATAATATTAAGTGAGGATTCTACTCACCGAATACCCACATCCCTCGCCGTACTCTTTTATAGGAGTCAGTAGGTCCTGCGTCACGGGCGTCATAGACAGAACGGGAGACAGGCCCAGAAGTTGTAGAAATATTGTGAAAATCATTGTTTTGATCTGTACACATTACATAAAATATGTTATAAAAAATAACTGTAAAATTATTTATTAAAAAAATGAGATATGTTAAATGGTATGTGGCTATTTTTACCCGACTACGGCGAAGAAAAAAGGAAGGTTATGATTTTGACCGGTATGTATGTATGTATGTATGTATGTTCATCTGTTCCCTCCTATCTTCCAAACCACTTATCACAATTTGACAAATGAGGTATCGTTAGAAGCGTAGTGATTGTCCGCTGGTTATAGGCTATGTGAAGTCACATTAAATTAAAAATGGCGCCCTCTAGAGGACATAAAGTGAGGAACAAAAAAAAAAAATGGTTTAATCGTACCATGTTGGGTATCAAATAAAAGGGCTTAATGAGCACATTTCAAAAATATATATATTATAACCCCAAAAGAATTTAAAAAAAAATCAAGTAATAAAAACTAAAACCCAACTACGAATTAAAAGGTATAAACAAGACACCACAGACAGACAAATTAAAAATCCGGAGTCACACGTAATCTGTTCGATTTATGCCCTAACACGTGTGACTCCGGATTTTACTCGTTATGTTTATACCTTTTAAGTCGTAGTTGGGTTTTAGTTTTTATTACTTGATTTTTTTTTATTCTTTTGGGGTTATAATATATATATTTTTGAAATGTGCTCATTAAGCCCTTTTATTTGATACCCAACATGGTACGATTAAACCATTTTTTTTTTTAAGTTCCTCACTTTATGTCCTCTAGAGGGCGCCATTTAATGTGACTTCACATAGCCTATAACCAGCGGACAACCACGACGCTTCTAACGATACCTCATTTGTCAAATCCTGATAAGTGGTTTGGAAGATAGGAGGGAACAGATGAACATACATACATACATACATACATACATACATACATACCGGTCAAAATCATAACCCTCCTTTTTTCTTCGCCGTAGTCGGGTAAAAACAGGCTAATTTAACATTTTAGATGATTGTTGTTTATTTTTTCATTAGGGAGTTTGACATTTGTCGATGAAATTAAAAAAACAGACAATAAACACACTTTTTCGGCGATAACGTTCTTCCGTTACGTGATGATTTCTACCAGGGGGCTGGCTATGAAGTATTAATGCCATCATTATTCCACTGCGAAAAAAGGATTGGGCTAGCGGCCTTGTATAGCTCCGTCTCTCACTAACACTAGAAAACTGGTGGCATTAATACGTCGTGGTATAGGTGCAGTCTACTCCTACCGCAAGCCGTATTATAGAACCTTCAGGAATAAAAATTCTCAATGATGGTGCAAACCGCATCAATATCTGTTGCGTAGTTTTGAAGAACAACGCGGTAACACAGACACGAAAAGCGACTTTAATGCATAATAATATTATGATGATGCGTGCGGCTTTGCCCGCGTGGATGTTGATTATATACATCTACATATCGGGTGTTAGGGTAAACACCGTTATCCTTGAAACCAGTAGTTTGGTTTCATTTATAGAACGTAAAATCAATGGAAAATTACAACTTTTTTTAAAAAGAAAATCTGCAATTTACCACAGGAGTATTTCACTATACGCGCTAGGGCAACGAACTTACGTCTCAACACGGACGGGGGGCGCGGGATTTGGCCTGACCGGACGCGAGCGCGACCCCTATTGTGTATTCATGTGTTGTGTAGATAGGTAGGAGGGGCGGCGACGTCGGGCGCATATCCATGAATTTGCGGACGGTGTCGGATAGAAACTTTAAAAAAATCTTTTAAAACTAACTATGGTTTGAGTGACAACGGTGATTAACCCTTACACCCTGTATACTAAAACCTTTCGTTACTAGAACTAGACTAGACGCGGCGGAGGACTTTGTTTTATAATATGTAGTGAAGAATAAATTAACACTACCCTGTATAAAATCGACGTCCACTCAACGCGACACGATAAAACTATACTAACATCTTGCATTTTATAGTTATTAATCAATGGATGGAGCAATTTATTAATACCTCATAGAAGATTCTTGAGAATAGTAAACAAATCTATGTTTATAACAACAAACATTCCGTTATTTCATTAGAATTCCTTGAGAAAATTTATTATATTACTCCAAAGAAGCTCCATACATAATCAGCCTATAATGTTCCCACTGCTGGGACACAGGCCTCCTCTCTGTGAGAGGGAGTGGGCCGTAGTCCACCACGCGGGCCCAGTGCGGGTTGATAGATGTCACATACGTCTTCGAATTTTTGGTTCTAAGACATGCCGGTTTCCTCACGATGTTTTCCTTCACCGTTTTGAGAGCAGCGGTGATGAAATCATTTACACAAAGTAAAGCGCCTGTCTGGGTTCGAACCTACAACTCGTATGTCACGGCCGTCACGTGTTAGGGCATAAATCGAATTGATTACGTGTGACTCCGGATTTTTAATTTGTCTGTCTGTGGTGTCTTGTTTATACCTTTTAAGTCGTAGTTGGGTTTTAGTTTTTATTACTATATTTTTTAAAATTCTTTTGGGGTTATAATATATATATTTTTAAAATGTGCTCATTAAGGCCTTTCATTTGATACCCAACATGGTACGATTAAACCATTTTTTTTTTTAAGTTCCTCACTTTATGTCCTCTAGAGGGCGCCATTTTTAATTTAATGTGACTTCACATAGCCTATAACCAGCGGACAATCACGACGCTTCTAACGATACCTTATTTGTCAAATTGTGATAAGTGGTTTGGAAGATAGGAGGGAACAGATGAACATACATACATACATACCGGTCAAAATCATAACCCTCCTTTTTTCTTCGCCGTAGTCGGGTAAAAAGTAGTAGAAGTGGAGTAAAGAAACTCGACGTTAAGGCACTACCCTATCTAAAATTTTATCTGGCTCGCATTATACTACTCGCGGCCTGAGTGAGAGCGAGACGGAGTGGGGTGCTGGCGGCTCTCAAGCCTCGAATAGTTTAGGGAATTGCTTTTTACGGTGAAAATATTTGTAATAAAAAAAAACATAAGAAACATAAGCTTTAGTTAGTTCAATTATTATGCAAAGTTTCATGATCTAATTTGAAGTATTTTTTGAATACCAGCGGTTTATAGTTCGGTTTAGAGTTAACAACTTTGGATTTGTTTTCTATCGAGAAAATTTTATGTAACCGAGTTTTCGTCAAACATAGGACCTAGCATTAATCCTCAACTTTAACATATATTTATTTCAAAATTAATGCTGCAGTAGGTATTTTCGGCATAACAGAGGATCATGCTAAGCAATTTGAGGTAGGGTAGGCCCTTAAAGGGACAGAAATCGTGGACTTGACGTATCGTAGAAGCGAGAAAAGGTTCTCGGCTCGATGTAAAGGGACTCGACATAAAAGGAACCATTCGGGCCTCTGACTTGGCTTCACATGCCGTCGATAAATATCTCTCAGGCATGCTGGTATTCTTACGATGTTTTCCTCCTCTCTGTGAGAGGAAAACTCAAACTCAAAGCATTTATTTCAATTAAACCATGTACAGGCAATTTTAAATTGTCAAGGAGTCGGTCAGTCAGAAATATGAAGCTAGTTGCCCATTCCAAAGCGTCATGTTCGTGAACGGGCCCCGTCAGTTGTGACTGGTCATCTCTTAGCTGCCATGGCTTATTTTAATTTTTGATTTGTTTTTATGTTATAATTGCGGACGCTTTTCTTTTAACGTGCTTTCTACATTGTTCTCACATGTATAATTTCAACATGAATGATGTAACCAATATTTTGTAACAATATTTTGATTTAAAAGAGTGTCCGTGGAGTTTCTTGCCCGTTCTTCTCCATAGGTACCTACTACGCTTTGGAATGGGCAACTAGCTTCATATTTCTAACTGACCGACTCCTTGACAATTCAAAAGTGCCTGTAAATGGTTTAATTGAAATAAATGCTTTGAGTTTGAGTTTGAGTTTGATTCAATCAATCAATCAACTCAGCCTATCGCAGTTCACTGCTGAACATAGGCCTCTCCCAAGCTGTGCCGCAACACCCTATCCTCCGCCATCCAGTCTGTCCCAGCCACTTTCTTGAGGTCGCTGGCCCATCAAATCAAATCAAATCAAGTCGTTTATTACAATCCATAATGTACAAATTAGGTTGTAAATAAAAAATAATAGAAACAATTAAGGACCCTGTCGGGCACAGCAAAAATTTTAAATAGGTAGAGAGCGGAAGAGCGCTTTAAAGGTTTTATTGTTATTAAGTTAAGAATTATTTATATCCTATTACCTATGTATTTATATTTCCATTCATTCTCTTATTCTATTAATATTTTATTTACGTCTATCTATTTAATTATTATTTATTTTTATTATTGCATATTTCTTTACTAGCTTAAAAATTGTTTATTATTATTAATGTAGTATAATTATTAAGTATTATGGTATAATTTATTTTTATTATTTTACTTATTAAAATATATCTGTTAGTCATAATTATGATATAAATTATGTAAGTATTATTATTATTGAATTGAATTTATCCGTTATAAATTATTCGATATCCTATTATCTATGTATTTATGTATTTATATTTCCATTTGTTTACTTATTCTATTAATATTTTATATACAGGTCTATCTATTCATTTATTATTTATTTAATTATATTTAGTATTGCTATTTCATTACTCGCTTAAAAATTGTTCATTGTTTTTAATGTTTTTAATCACTCACCCTCACACACTCACACACCACACACACTCACACCCACACTCCACACACTACTTTCACACTACATTTTAATTATTTAAAATACTATCTCTGTTGTAATTTCTGCATGCTCAAAATTATTCGTGTGTCAGTAAAAGTCTTAGTTGATATAATGAATTGGGAGTCGCTGAAATCTGACATACTAGTTTTTACCTAGTTTGGGTTTCAGAGGCTTCATTGTTTTTGTAACTCTTATTATTTATGTCAATAAAGAATTTATTATTTTTCAACAAATCTCGGGACCATGGGTCCCGGTCCTTTGGAGGGCTTACGAGGGGCCGAAGCCAACTCAGCGGCCCTTTAAACGGGTGATAGACGTGCGAGCAAGTACGCGTACGATGCGTGATGGTTCGGCGAGCTTACTCGCCCGTCTGTCATCGCCGCGAGTCGCGAGGCAATTTGACAATGAAATTCTGAGAAAGCTTCACGTGTGTCACCGTCGACGTCTCGAGTAAGATCGCGAACTTAAAGACCGAGTACTTTAAGTACGCACGATTATCACCCACTTTTGAAAAAATTAAATGGAATCTAATATTATTATCTAGCTGGAGGCGTCACAGAGAGTGTACCTATGACAGCGGACACACTATTGTGATCTATAATATCTCCCGCAACGATGGCTAGTCACCGCACCGTTGAGATTGGCCGCCGATGGCCGAAAGTCGATCTGGAGAATCTACCAGAAAACTTAAATAGACCTTATAAAATAGATAAATAGAGAATAGAGAGATAAATAGATCTTATAAACCTTAATAAATCCAGAATATGTGAAGTCTCCAAGACTTGCGTTTAAATTACACATTAACACTTCAATGAACTAATTTGTACTGTTCAAGAGAAGGTCGCACACACGTATTATATACAACTCATCGTATTTATTTGTTGTGTCATACGAAACACTGTTGTTCCGATCTTTGTACAATCGTTACTTAATATAAATATCAAGATTGTTTTCAATTCTCTCCTGTTGATGTAAATATTATACTACTGTTTTTTATTTTAGTTCACATGATCTTCAATTATTTGTTTAACTCATCTCAGATATGTCAGAGATATAAGGCGTGCTATACAGGGCGTCCCACGGATATGCCACATGGAGGGAAAGTACCTTGAATATTGTAGATGGAACACTTTACTGAGAGAAGACATTATTTGAATTTAAAAAACAATTTAAACTGCATTCATAGATATTTAAATAATTACATGGTTGAACCGGGGCCTTCCAACGCTACGTCTTCCGGTACGCGGTCGCCACTCCAGAACCTTTCGACCCCATCGGCCATCTGTTCTGCGAGCAATGTGCCCTGCCCACTGCCACTTCAGTTTAGCAATACTTCGGGCTATGTCGGTTACCTTGGTTCTCCTACGGATCTTTTTATTTCTGATTCGATCACGCAGGGAAACTCCGAGCATAGCCCTCTCCATTGCCCTTTAGGTGACATTCAGCATTCAGCCTTTCTTTCTATGAGGCCCATTGTGAGCGACCACTAAGGCTATATATTATATATGGACACAGTTCCAGTTAATGTCATTTTACATAATTATATCTTCCGAAATCCAAAATTAATACAAGAAAATACATGTAAATATCTTCGCTACGGCGTTCCTTATTCGGTGCTACGGCGTAGCTCATAATGTGCTACGGCGTAGCTCACACAGTTAAGTCGACTTTACCAAACGTTTTGTTAACAACACAGTCAACACAGAAATCGTTTAAAATGTTTTGGAGGGAAACACAGTACGTAAGTAAATCATAGTTAATATGATTAATGATTAATAAAGAAAAAAAAGACATTTTTTTTTCAAATTACACTTTTAATTACTAACCGCCTTACTAATAAACGTTGTATAGCGCCTGTATAGTTACACACCGCTTTGTCTTCTTTTTTCAAAAGTCAAATTACTTTTAAAAGAAGAAGACAAAACGTGGTGTAACTATACAGGCGCTATACAACGTTTATTAGTAAGGCGGTAAAAGTCTAAAAAGATTCTGTATTTATAATCATTCCAAGGTTCTTCAATAATAACTATACACTGAATATCTACAGCCTTTTCACGTTTCAAGATGGCTACCATCATGGCGTCCGGAAGAAATCCACCACGCCTGCGCGAATCCAACATTTTGACAGTTAACGGGCAAAGGAAACATGTTTCAGGCTTTTATTTTTATAATTTTTATGCGACTTGTTTTAGCGTAGTTAATTAATTTGATGTTGTTTTAATATCTAGTTACAAAGAAGAGTAGAGAAAACTCGGAAAATATTTAATGAAAGCTAGAGTTTATGAAATATATTCATCCTCTTTCAATGTTCTAAAAATCCTGTTGCTGTCTTTGTCTTTAAATCCATAAATGGGCGTCACTGTAGAAATACTTCGGCCAGTATCGTGAACATATGATGTTTGTTCCCAATGACAACATGCTTAGCTACTGTTGAGGGAAATATCTTCGACTTTTCTAGCTCACTGTAAAAACTGTATATGAATTTCTAAAAAATCACCCTTAAATTAAATAAAAACTAAATACTCTATGGAAAAGCAAAAAATACGTGACGAATCTTTATTGTTAAGACTTTAATTTAAACCAAAATTATTTATAGAAAAGTATAGCGAGTTATGAGAAAAAAGTCCCAAAGTTGAAATCCTGCATCTCGCAAGCGGAGTTCTCCTACCAAGTTCGTAGAACAGACAATTTCGAGGTTGCAACCTGGGGGGTCCGTTGCTACTCTGTAAATCGGTGCGCTAGGAGCCGACCTAAGTCCTGGCTATCTGGCTGACGACGATCCAGCTACCAATATTTAATAATAATAATATTACAAGACAGCATCCCCACGGCAGTAGCAGATTTGACCTCCTTTTTACCCGACTGCCCCAGAAGGAGGGATGTAGAATAGAATAGAATAGAATACTCTTTGTAGATAATAGAATAGAATAGAAATTTAACATAGGGTGACACAATGGGCGGTCTGTGTGAACTTTTCTATGTATTTATTTGTATGTCTATTTCTTTGGCACGCTCTGAAGCCTCAGAGCGTGCCAAAGAAACGGCTTGATGGATTTTCACATACGAGGGGTCATTAGGTTCGTGTTAATTGTGGGAGCGATAATTAATATGCTATAATTTTTTTATAAAATTTCTTCTGCAAACATAAAAAAAACAGGGAGGGGAAGGTTTTTTTAAATAAATTACAAGTGAAAAATAAAAACATTTTACAAGAAAATGAACAACTTACTTCCACATACAAACACTAAAAAGTGTAAAATATAACTTTTGTTTCGGATGTCGGTGGCATAAAACGAAAATTGAAAAGCAGACACCGACTTCCGAAATTATAGTTATTTGTTATGCCAGGCTGCAAAGTTGTTTAAATTACCTGGGAGTAATTGTATTAAATTACCTGAGCAAGCGAAGGATAGAATCCTTCGCTTGCTCAGGTTTCAAAGGTAGGAGACGCAGAATAACTTTGCTGCCGAGCGAAACACACAACTTTTCACCTCACTACAGCGAGGAAAATGGTGTCTCCATGCATTGAACAAATATTGTAGGTACGCTTTTAAGCACTTTTAGCGCAATTTTCCGGAAGAAAACTCAATTCGGCATTATGTACCGCTTGCACCACTGCTAAACAAACCAAAATGATGGAACACGAATTGAATATACAGAAAAAAATATATAAAGTTTTTGAAGTGAAAACTTCTTTAGGCGCTTTGAGCTACTTTTTTCGTGCTAGCCAGTGCGATTATTCTAAAAATGAGGTTGGCGCACTGACATGAAATAAGTTTTCATGCACTATCAGTGGACCCGGCGGTATCTAGACACGCGGCCGCGTGTCAAGCCAAGTTCAAGAAAAGAACTGGCGACGCAGCAGCCGTGTGTTTATTACACGAACCATTTGGAGCTACTTTTCACCCCTCAATAACTCAAAATCTATTTAACATACACTAGATTAACTAGAACCCCAAATTTCATAAATACAGCTCAAACGGTTGTTGAGATATCAACGTCTAAAAATCGTCATTTTTATCACTGACTGACTGACCTATAGATCAAAAACCTAACCCACTTCCAGATGACCTAGAAAGTTGAAATTTGGCGTCCAGCTTGGTAATTGTGTGTATACAAAGGAAAAAATCAGAAAACAGTTTTTTTTTAAGATTTAAAAAAAAATTCAAGTTATCGATTTTTATCACCAAGCGCCTATAGAAATTATAATAGCAAAAATATTTTCTTTTGTAAGAGAATTGGTTCCATTATGAAAGGTCGCTTTTATCGTTTTGTATATAGGTACCAGATTATTTAATATAACTTAGACAGCCAATAATTAATAATAATTGTTAATCATTGACTGTTTAACTTTTCCGCGAGGCGGTCAACAGGAGTGCGGCGCGTCCTGGGTCACAGGGATTTCAGGGTTTGGAAATATATTCATAGTCCGTATCTTGAGGTGACATTTAGGCTTCCTGTACATGATGTCGGAGCCGCACCAGAGCCGGACCACAAGATGAAAAAAATCGCGGCGCGGCGCCGCCCGCACCGGTGAGGTACCGGTGCATATCGCCCTTGCGCCATGTGGGCTATATTTATTCGTATATATGTTACCGGTAATCTGTATAATTCAGGTTTTCTATACAATACCTAGGCAATGTATAGAATACATTTGCCACAGTAACTAGAAGCCCATAAATAAAAAAAAAAAAAAAAAATTCGTACTTATACCGATTCGTTCTTATAGACGTTACGTATGTGTTTGAGTGTGTCAAAGCGGATAGTGAGGTCAAAATGTATATGCAAAATAGTGGCTGCGAAAATAATTAATTAAAGCATACGTGGGGAAGGAACCGACAGGGTGGGTCCATGTGAACTTTGTAATTATCATTTTAAGAGTTTTTTGAATTCAATTGAATTGAACTTGTTCCTGACGGAGTTTCCCCGACGGCACACGTTTTTTATAGAACTTCGACACACAAACTACAACGCCGGGCTCAGCGATCTGACATCACTGCGGATAAGTGTTACTAATTAAGTTACAAAAGAAATACATTCTAACACAATCTTGCTACTTATATTTAGAAAATAGATGTTACGGATCACTTTTAGTTGACGAATAATAATAATTTATTTACAAAAAGTAATGATATCCAACCAAAAACATAAATGTGAAATGAGAGCCAAATTCAAAGTGTGGTTATAGACTTCGCCGACAAAAGAATTGAGATCTAAATGGGTGCCAAGTTCTATAGATAATCCTGTTTATAAAGAACATACAACATTCTCAAATAAATTTAAAACAAAATTTCTTGTTTTTTCTGTTATAACAATAGATAGTTAATTGATTCAGGCGTGACTTTGCGGAAATCCATTATAAAATACAATAGACGCTGATATATTTAGTAACCTATTCCGCTTGACTATTCTTCAAGAGTCATAAAAACCCTGTATGAAATCGACACGTGTTTCACCTCTCAACGAGGCATCTTCAGGATGACGATTGACCAATTGCAAACCAGAACGCGACTTGTTACCACACCGAGCGCTGGACGCAGAGTGAATCAAATCGCCCGACACCCCCACTTATATAGGATTGCTGCTCGGCGCTGATTGGCTTGGACCGTTATCAGTGCGATAAGCGCGATAAGGGGCGAACAATCGCAACAAAGGCGACCTTGGAATACTGGTATTTAATTCGTTCAACAGTGTAACAACAACAGTGTGACCGACTATTTAGAGCATATTTATATCTTTACCGTTTCTTTATTGTAAGGCCAACATATTATTTTACTCCTCTCAGATGTTGGCTAGCTAATAAAAACTAGCCAAGTAAAATTTTCAGCTTGAATTCATCCTAAGTGCTTTGTGTAAATAATTCGACTATTCAATGAAGTTATATTTATAAATAGCAAACATTGTTATAACAGAAAAAACAAGAAATTTTGTTTTAAATTTATTTGAGAATGTTGTATGTTCTTTATAAACAGGATTATCTATAGAACTTGGCACCCATTTAGATCTCAATTCTTTGGTCGGCGAAGTCAATAACCACACTTTGAATTTGGCTCCCATTTCACATTTATGTTTTTGGTTGGATAGAAAATTACGCTAGCGGATAAAATGCACTTTTGCACTCAGATTTCGAATGACAAACAAACTCATTCCGAGCTTGTGAGGTGAAAAAGTAATTTTTCACTTTTTTTTAAGTCGGTAATTTTCTTCCATACTTCTCTATCAGTCGTCATCTCGGTAGTCACTCCCTTTCTAGCCATTATCATCTTTCACACAGTCTATCCATCGTTTCTCTGGTCTTCTCCTACTCTTATAGCCATCGACATTCATACCCAAAACTTTCCTCTCGACATTTTCCTGACATAGGAAAGGTATTTAATAAATAAAAACACGAAAATAACAAAATATAACAAATGTATTTTTGTAAATTGTAGTCTTAAATCTATACATGATTACATTTATTGTTCACATTCATTAAATTATTGTATTAGTTCACTAATCATGGAAAGTACACAAAATTGTTCCAACAAAAAATATTTACTTTCTTACACATATATATATCGTTACAAAATAGATTTTTAGGGCTAGCTTTTTATCAGCTCCTGCAGGCGTAGCTATTGGAGCATTTGTAAACGAATACAAAGTTGTCACTTGCATGTCAAGTAAAACGTCATTTGAGTTTGAAGTTTTGTGTGGCTCTCAGCGGAATGTAATATAATGTCATTGGTGTAATAAGTGAGAAATTTATCCAGGATTAAATCTATTATAATCCTAGATTGAGGTTTCCATTTCACCTTAAAACCATCTGTAGCATGGCGCTTTCTATCTCTACGAAGGATAGACATAGCTTTTTCTATACAAAGTGACAGTTCGTTTCTTCATTTTTGACATCCACCGTAGAAATGTTTCTACAATCTGTCATTTTGTCTTTAATTTCTAACGATCTTTGTCTAGGTCTTTTTGTAGGTAGACTATTTCGGAAAAAAGTTTTCTATCCTTACTGTCAAAATCACACTGACAACCGATAAATCCTATGACAAAACAAAGAATTCTGAGTCGAATTATGTAAAAGAGTGAATTTCGTAAAAAGTGCAGTTGACTCTTTCTACTTTGCTGCCGTCTCGTACTGTCTACTGTCTACAGGAAACGTCATTTTTGTCTACTCTTCCGTCGACAAAACGGTGCTCATGCTACGCCTGCTGATAAGTGTTGGTTAAATTATCTAGCAGATAGTTTCACAAAAATTCAGTTCTACATTTAGATGTCGCGAATCATATTTTAATCAACATACAACCTGATACTGACCTGCAAATTGCAAAAAACGTAAGAAAATTTGAGTTTCGCGGGCTACCTAGCGCGTGATGCGCCTTAAATTACTCATAAAATCTCTCATCAGTAATTCTGCTATCAAATCTTATGATAACTGTTTTGAATGGTTGATTGAAATAACACCGGCTATTCACAGTTTAAAAAAAAAATGAAAATGTTTTGTATATTGTCTATGCTTTGAGCAATATATTACTAAATATAACTGTTCTAATAAGTTGAATTTTAAATATTTTCAGGCATATTATATCTGATGCTAGGGATATACAGGGTTATTGGTAAAACACCAACAACCTCTTAAGGAGTCATAGTACTGATCAATATGAACAATTTTTACTATGGGAACAAATATGAAATCGCGAAAAAAAAAGCAGCTGTTCCGTACATTTTGACGAGTTATGCGAACATAAATGTACGGAACAGCTGTTTTTTTGCAAATGGGACCCAATAGGGAATATGCATGTATTTTTTAAATATTTTTATTCGATAATTTACATCGTCAAATAATCATCGTCAAAATAAGTCGACGGCAAAAAAGCAATTTAAAGAACTTAAAAAAAAGTTTAAAAATATCCAACCGATCCGGGCTATTTAAACGCCCTCCATTTGGCGCGTTTGGTGTGGTGACGTCACAGACTGTGCAAACAAACAAGCAACTGTCAAGTCAACATCAAACACTCCTTTTTCTATGAGCGTTTGACACTGACTTGACACTTGTTGATTGACTTGACATTGACATTTTGATTGTTATCCCGGATTGTTACGTCACATCCGCTCTTAGCTTTTCAAGTATTTGAATTACCCACGGTATTTTGGGACTTTAAAAAATTAATTTCTCGCTCATAAAGAAATTTTATTCAAAAATATTGATGGAGGCATAATTCTGAAGTAATATAGTTTATAAAAAAAAATATTTGACCCATATTTGAATCACATGCATATTCCCTATTACTAAGCCTGCGCTGTCCATCCGTCAGTCATAGGGCTGTATCTTAAAGTTAATAAATAAACAAAAAATATAAAATAAAAAGTGTTTTTACCCGGACTGCGCAAGGGTTATTAGAAAGTATTGTTTAATATTGGTACGGAACCTTTTGCGAGCCCGACTCACACTTGGCCGCTTTTCATTATTTAGAAATTATAACATTTTTCCATTAAAAAAATATAAGAATACAGTACAGTTTAAAAAAAATCCCTTTACAACTTAACTTAACTTTACATTAAGTTTAAATAAATAAAAAAAGTACCCTTACACCGAATGCTTATTAGCAGAAAAATCTACAAACCTGTTGCTTCAAAAAAAAAAAACTAGTATAAGTTATGGAATATAGTTAGAAGTAAGTGTTGCCCGCGGCTTCACCCGCGTAGACTCTAATTATTTTTTCTTTAGAAAAATTAATTAAAGTTACTCTTAGGAGTAATTTTGTGTCCTGGCGGGGTTGCGGGTTAGTCCGAAAGGGATACCGGGACCTTGGCTTGACTGAAGGAACACGGGTGGGATTTAGTCAGTAAAAGTCTGACACGCCCTTCCGCTCCGCCCAAGCGGGAGAAGTCATTGGATGATTACCCACACTCAAAAAAAAAAAAGGAGTAATTTAGTGTGACAGCTATCTGCCCTTGAAAGTCGGTCAGATCGGTTCAGCCGTTTCGGAGATTAATCGCAACAAACAGACGGACAAAATTTAAAAAATCGTTTTTTTTTGTTATACGTACCGAAATAATAAAATTCAAGTATCTGTCTGTTCGTAATGTTCAAATAACAGCTGTTTGCTAAATGCATAATAATAATATAAAAGTATACACGGTACACTTTTTGTCGACGACTTTATATATATTTTTTTAACTTAGGCTACTTTTATTTTAGAAAACGAATTAGGGTCCACACGAGTGAAGCCGCGAGCATCAGCTAGTCTTTACATAAAATAACGTTGTTGGCTTAGCTTTACCACAGAATGCTACAGAAGGCGCACTCCGCATTTAAGGTATGAAGCTACAAGTACGCGGCGGGCTCGACTTGTCGGACCAATTGAGTGAGCGTAACGTAGTCAGAAGATATAAGAGTTACGCGATAGAAAGAGTGGCAATTTCTAGGAATATAACTGTAGGTAATTAGCCTGAATTGCTCTTTATTGTAGTTAATTGATTCAGGCGTGACTTTGCGGAAATCCATTATAAAATACAATAGACGCAGATATATTTAGTAACCTATTCCGCTTAACTATTCCTAAAGAGTCATAAAAATCCTGTAAGAAATCGACACGACGTGTTTCACATCTCAACGAGGCATCCTCGGAGGATTGACCAGTCGCGAACCAGAACACGACGTGTTACCACGTTATGACTCTTCAGGAATAGTTAAGCGGAATAGGTTACTAAATAAATCTACGTCTATTGTATTTTGCACTTTATTGTGTCGTAGCAAGAGTCGATTTTTATTTAAATGTTTTTGCGAAGTGAACTATCTGTACCTAATCTGTGGCTATAGCTTTTATCATCCGCAACAGATACGTAACAAGCACCCCATTACATTACATTAGTATATAACAACCATCACACTTCATAAAGGTGTCCAAACATTAAGCGTCAACCAAGCGCAGCTGCCGCGCGCGGCATGCCGCACTGTGTTTAGACGACTGCCGCGCGCGAACGCTTCAGACTACCTGCCGCGCACAAACATTCGTAAGTAATTGTGTTTGGACGAATTATAAGCAGAGCTACAACACACGCAACCGTTTTCATGTCAACTGAAGTGCGCGGCGTGTCTCGGATACGCAGTACAGTGGTACCGAACTGATTAGGTGCTTCGTGAATCTTCGTTCGCTCAGAAAAGAAAGTATGGCCCCGAAGATTTACGAAAGAATGCTTAAAACTTACAATCAAGCTTAGATCATTACTATAAGGATCATAATACACTGCAGCTGTTAGTTCCCGTCTCACTCGCAAGTATGGCGGCTGACTAACATGCCACGCGGCGTGGTAACATGGCGGCAGCTGACCAATAGCGGTACAGGAAAAAGAAGCTCGGTGCGTGGAGGGTGCCGATTGGTCAATAGCATTTCCTGTGCTTTGAAAATTCATCTTCTGCACAGGAACATCGGTAAGCCATTTCAGTTGGGTACTACTGTACTGCCGCGCAAACATTCGTCGGTTTAGTCCACACTAGAGCGCGGCTAAAAAGTGTTCTGCAAACGCCGCGTGTTGCTGCCGTGCTGTTGCCGCGCAATGCTTGGACACACCACGTACAGTACGTACACGTATAGTAAAGAAAGAAAGAGTACAGTACAGTCTACAGCATCTTTCTAATCATATAGTTCAGAATACCGCCGTTCTTGAAGTATGTGAGATCGACTTCTGTATCGAAACGTACTATGACTTGGAATGACTTGCCGTTGCTCACCTGTGGGCAAAAAGTAGCATAGATTATTGAGGGGCTCGTGGCTAAGTAACAAAAGTTGAGGGGCTCATGGATAAGTTACAAAAGTTGAGGGGCTCATGAATAAGTTACCAAAGTTGAGGGGCTCATGAATAAGTTACCAAAGTTGAGGGGCTCATGGATAAGTTACCAAAGTTGAGGGGCTCATGGATAAGTTACCAAAGTTGAGGGGCTCATGGATAAGTTACCAAAGTTGAGGGGCTCATGGATAAGTTACCAAAGTTGAGGGGCTCATGGATAAGTTACCAAAGTTGACGGGCTCATGGATAAGTTACCAAAGTTGACGGGCTCATGGATAAGTTACCAAAGTTGAGGGGCTCATGGATAAGTTACCAAAGTTGAGGGGCTCATGGATAAGTTACCAAAGTTGAGGGGCTCATGGATAAGTTACCAAAGTTGAGGGGCTCATGGATAAGTTACCAAAGTTGAGGGGCTCATGAATAAGTTACCAAACTTGAGGGGCTCATGGATAAGTTACCAAAGTTGACGGGCTCATGGATAAGTTACCAAAGTTGAGGGGCTCATGGATAAGTTACAAAAGTTGAGGGGCTCGTGAATAAGTTACAAATGTTGAGTGGCTTGTCGCTAAGTACAAAAGAGTTATGGAGGTGCTAGTGGCTAAGTACGAGTGTTATTGACGGGCTCGTGTTTAAGTAAAAAGGATGCTGTCATGAGTAAATTGGTGCTATTTTAAATATTGTAAGTTGTACGAACAAAAAGTTTAGGGTTACTTAATAATAAATCGATTGAAAATGTATTCAAGTGATGAAGAAGATGTGTTAACACCCGAATTTATGAAAGAGAGGGCGGCCGATATAGTAGAAAACTTGCTAACTAACAAATCACAGCTGGTTTACATCAAAGCCTACGATGAGTTTTGTAAATGGAAAAATGAAAATCAACTTCTGGCACATTTTCAGTCTGTTTTCCTAACTTATTTTAATGAGTTGTCGAAGAAAAAGAAGTCATCGACATTATGGAGTATCTATTCTATGCTACGATGTAGTTACTATAAAAACAAGGCATAACATTGACATAATAACATACTCTTAGTTCTTTTTCTCGTAGTCATGGTATAAAGTATAGTATGCAACTCTTGAATAAAACGGATTTATATCGAGGGCCATGAATCGCTCGCGTCGTTCAGGTTTCTAACACTTGAATCACTCCCTACGGTCGTGATTCAGTCAATAGAATCCTTAACTTGCTCGTGATTCACCTATGGCTCTCGATTTAAATCCGTCCTTTATTCACTAATTGCATAATATACTATTATTCGAATGCTAAACTCCTGTTCGAAAATCAAATCAAATCAAATAGGAGTTTGTATAGCATTGAGATGGAGTTCGAATATATTGGTGTTCTAAATTTAAACACCAAAACAGTGATTAAAAGTGCTTTTTATTCACTGTTTTCAGTGAATAAAATAAGCTTTTTAGAGGGGGAATGGTATAATAGTATATTATGCAATTAGTGAATAAAGGACGGATTTAAAGCGAGGGCCATAGGTTAATCACGAGCAAGTGAAGGATTCTAACGACTGAATCACGACCGTAGGGAGTGATTCAAGTGTTAGAATCCTGAACGACGCAAGCGATTCATGGCCCTCGATATAAATCCGTTTTATTCAAGAGTTGCATACTATACTTTATACCATGACTACGAGAAAAAGAACATGCAACTTCGAGTATGTTGTTATGTCAATGTTATGCCTTGTTTTTATAGTACCTACACCGTAGCATAGAATACATACTCCATAAGGTCGATGACTTCTTTTTCTTCGACAACTCATTAAAATAAGTTAGGAAAACAGACTCTGAAAATGTGCCAGAAGCTTGATTTTCATTTTTCCATTTACTCAAACAAACAAACTCACACTCAAACTCATCGTAGGCTTTGATGTAAACCAGCCGTGATTTGTTGGGTAGCAAGCTTTCTACTATATCGGCCGCCCTCTCTTTCATAAACTCAGGTGTTAACACATCTTCATCACTTGAAAACATTTTCAATCGATTTATTATTAAGTAACCCTAAAATTTTTGTTCGTACAACTTACAATATTTAAAATAGCGCCCATTTACTAATGACAGCAAAGAACACAAAACAGTCTTTATTCTAATGCTAAACTCCTGTTCGAAAATCAAATCAAATAGGAGTTTGTATATCATTGAGATGGAGTTAGAACAAATTGGTGTTCTAAATTCGAACACCAAAACAGTGATTAAAAGTGCTTTTTATTCACTGTTTTCACTGAATAAAATAAGCTTTTTAGAGGGGGCATGGTATAAAAAAACATACAGATGAATTGAGAGCCTCCTCTTTGAAGAAGTCGGTTAAGAATTACCTTGACAGTAACAACATGTCCGGGCGCCACGTCGCTGCCCAGCTCGATGTCGTACTGCTCGGTCCCGTCCAGCCCCAGGCTGTCGGCGCTCTGGCCGCCCAGGAACTGCAGCGGGATGATGCCCATGCCCACCAGGTTGGAACGGTGGATGCGCTCGAACGACTCCGCGATTACTGCGCGAATGCCCTGAGGGTGAAGAAATATTAGTACATTACTGTCGCGGCCTGCAACTGGGCTATTGATGGACCATCGTCCATCAATAGCTGGTTGCAGCCAAGGCTTGTATAGTACTCTTCTCAAACAATACGCGGAAATTCAAACTAAGTAACTTAATTATAATTTCCAGAATCAATGACGAACAACGATAGAGGACGGAGGAGACAACGGAGGAGCTCGTGGCTAAGTAATAACAGCCGCTCGGGTCGATCCATCAGGTTAAGCTACGCTTGCCGGGGTTAGTCCGTGGATGGGTGACCATTTTCACATATCGAGACTCCTCCGTGCCTCGGAAAGCACGTTAAGCCGTTGGTCCCGGCTGTCATTTGTGGATCTTTGACAGTCGTTACGAGTCGTCAGAAGCACGAAAGTCTGACAACCAGTCTAACCAAGGGGTATCGTATTACCCAGTTACTGGGTTGTGGAGGTCAGATAGGCAGTCGCTCCATGTAAAATACTGGTATTCAGCTGCATCCGGTTAGACTGGAAGCCGACCCCAACATAGTTGGGAAAAGGCTAGGCAGATTGAAATATAATGTGTTATAAAAAATTGAGCATTGAGTAATTTTATTGTTTGTTCTTCCGAATATATAAAAAATAAAAATATGCCTAGTGTGTTCGACGTTTTCATTACTCTGGGCTAAGCCGCGGACAGACAGACGGACATGGCGGAACTATATGGGTTCTTGGTTGACTACGGAACCCCAAAAGAGGAGAAGGAAGTATGTACTCACAAGTAAATATGGTCCTTTAGCCGCCCAGTCCCGACTGGACCCAGAGCCGTAGTCTTTCCCAACTATGGCTATTAGTGGCACGTTCTCAGACGCGTATCTGTAGAAGAAGAGAAGTCAATTAATGAACCAATTAAATTATGGTGAGCTAGCTTCCGCCCGCGGCTTCCACCGCGCGGTATGTCGATAAAAAGAACCCCATGTCCTTCCCCGGGAAGCCATCTATCTCCTTGCCAAATTTTGTCGAAATCCGTTCAGTGGTTTAGGCGTGAAAAGGTACCATACAGACAAACAGAGTTACTTTCGAATTTATAATATGAGTATGGATGACAATGAAATCAAGTCGTCAAAATGATATTAGACTAGCTGCGCCTCACCGGTTCACCCGTATAACAACAAACAAACTCATTTTCGCATTTATAATAATACTAGCTTCCGCTCACGGCTTCGCCCGCGTGGTATGTCCATAAAAAGTAGCATAATATCCTTCTCCAAGATTCAAAGTATCGCCATAGGAAAGGACATTGATCATCCATATATGGGAGTTGGACCAAGTGCTGCCCAGAATGGACACACAGTGCATTATGTTCCTTGGGCTTGTACTAGTCTGTACACCAAAGCTCAATAAAATCTATCCGCGGAGATTTGAGAAAAACTATTTTTTATTGATGAACACCAACCAACCAATGGCGCATTATATTAAATAATGACAGTAATTATGTTAAACAACACATTCTTATTCCATTTTTATGCATATCATTTACATTGTAGTGTAAAGGACTTGTCAATGAATATTCAACGAGTCCAAACACGATGGTGCTATCTTGTTTGGTTGAGGAGTTCCTATGGCCACCTTCCGGCCCCATCATCAGACCCTGGACACTGCCTAGTATAACGCACTTGTCAATGCATATTCAACGAGTCCAAACTCGATGGTGCTATCTCGTTTGGTTGAGGAGTTCCTATGGATACCTGCCGGCTCCGTATAAAGGCAATAACTTTTGAACCCTGGGACCGATTTTTTTTTTTTTAATTTTTGTATGTATAAATTGATGCAAGGAACCATTTGGAAGCACTCCCATGGCTGGGCAACATTTGGTCCAAATTGGTCAATATCCTTTCATCCATATACATTCAGTCGTTTTAGCTTGAAAGTGCAACAAACAAACTCACTTTCGCATTTTTAATATTAGTTAGGAGATACTCTACCTGTCTGCAGCATCAAATATATCCATAGCGTCGCCACTGGGATGGTGCGTGGTCTTAGGACCGGCAGTAGCAGCCATCTTGTTCACAAGGCGAATGTTCGCGAACGTTCCGCGCGACATGACGTCATCGTTGCCTCGCCGCGAACCATAGGAGTTGAATTCTCTGGGAGTAAGTCTGTAAAGAAGAAAATGTAATTCACCGATAAAAGGAGAATGACCAGAAATGTAGGGCACCCTGTA
This sequence comes from Lithophane semibrunnea, assembly GCA_947363905.1. Lineage (NCBI taxonomy): Eukaryota > Metazoa > Arthropoda > Insecta > Lepidoptera > Noctuidae > Lithophane > Lithophane semibrunnea. The sequence continues at coordinate 9,216,168 of OX376215.1, forward strand.
CCAAGCGAAAAGTCCGCCTGTCACAACCAAACCTAGTGTATTTAGAGGAGAATTAAATGCTCTTCTTATATTGTTAACTTTTTTTTACATGGATTCCCGCAATTCGTATTTATTAACCATTTATCTACTTCATATTTTGAGGTTAAGTTCGAGAAAGTGACAGGCTCGAAATGGTGAAGTTGATGACAAATGAAGCGGTACCTAATATCGGTTGCTTTTTATTCTTGATTTGGCGCTTGTTTACTGATGGATGATTATACAATACATCACTTATAGTCAATAATAATTCTTGGTGTCAGGTTTTATATACTATAATGATAATGGATATCAATAATCATGTAGGTAGGTACTCATAGTATGTGCAGCTGGTAGTCTGAATAAGTAATCAATTTAGTACTGTGTTTACTGATTCCTAATATCTTGAAATCTTAACATAACAGCAGGCCTGTTTTCCCAGAAGAGTTAGGCAGAGTTGTATTTACTATATAGTACACCCACTTCTCGAACTTCACATGTTAGTAAATAATAATAAGGTGATAATGTTGTTAGTACCTAATAAGGCACTTATATCAAAAATGAAAAACGCAGTTAAGATATATTCATATTTACATAACGTATATGACCTCGACCGCTACCAGGACAGAGAAAAGAAATATACAAATAAAACAATAGGTAGGACAATTGGGTGGCACTCGGGAACGCGTTGCAACTGTTGCAACACGTAGCATGGACTGTCCACATCACTCCACATTGTGACCAAGTGTTAGTTCAGGTATCAGTTCGGAATCTCAGGGAGATTTCTTGTATCAATGCGAAACATTTGTAACATTATGAATAGGAACTACCAGGATTGATCTGAAAGCATAAAAACTGTTTTTTAATCCTTAAATTGAATAAATAGTCCCGGAAGTAGGTAGGTACTTTAGAAGCTAACTATAATATACATGCTTCTACTAGGTGAGGTAATACTTACAGGCGTCGCGTCGGTACAATCTATGATGTTAAAACACGATCATATCCACGGATATATTTTCTATGTAATATATTCTAAATTGTTCTAACAATACTAGTGAACGGTTTAGGATACGTCGGCGACGCTGACTTGCTGGCCGATGTCTTACTCTAGTTGAGGGCATCGCTAAGGATTATCACACAAAGACTACGTTATGAAAACGCACCTGAGCCCCCGTTTTTGTTAATAAGTATTACAAATTATTATTCAAATAGTTCAGATGAAACCAATATTGAAAGTAACGTCATCCATGACGGCGCCACAGAATAATTATTGCAATACGTCACAGTACAAATGACATTTTACTTTTTTGAATAGGTCCTCTTTTAATTAAATGCATGTATTTGCAATGTATTCCAAAAAAATTATAATAAATTATTACGATGTAACGCGTTACTTAAAGATGTTTTTTGACACACATAAAAATATATTGTATCCTAATATAAAATGGCAAATTGCTACAATTATCTTCTTCATTTTTTAATATTCGTTGACAGGTAGGTACCTATATTTTTAACATAGTAGCAACATTCGGAAATGAAGTGCAATTTCAGTGACATAAGCGGAAAATACGTACCACAAAAGTAAAAAAAGACTTTTATGTTTGGTGTCCGAAAGCCGGGAATCGTTTTCATAACAAAATCGTATATCTGATTTAAAAAATAGGAGTAATTTTATGAACTACATTTGGTTGTGACACTCTAGCTCCTTTGTTGGTACGACAATATGGCATTCTCCTTTTACAGTTGTAGCGGTAGACTAGGATTTTAGAAAAAAATATACAGGGTGTTAGTGTAAACACCGTTATCCTTGAAACCAGTGGTTTGGTTTCATTTATAGAACGTAAAATCAATGGAAAAATACAACTTATTTTTTTTAAAGAAAATCTACATTTTTCCACAAGAATATTTCACCCTACACGCAAGGGCAACGAACTTGCGTCTCAACACGGCGGGCGGCGGCTGGCGGGGGCGGGCGGGGCGCGCGGGGCGCGCGGGGCGTTACATGACCGGCCGTCAGCTGTTTCGCAGCTCTCTCGAACGCGTATCCATGAGTATCGGGACAGTGACGGATATTTACTTTTAAAAATCTTTTAATGAAAATAAGGTTTTTTATTTGTTGTTACTGGGTCATATTATTTTTATATTTAAGTCAACTACCCATGGTTTGAGTGACAACGGTGTTTACCCTTGCATACTGTAGATATTTTTTGTTCGATATATCGATATTTTTAGGCGATATTTTTAAATAATAAATTTCGATAATATAGTTATATTTCCAATAGCAACACCGTTGTCGCCACTGACTAAAACCACTGGGATTCAGAGGGCCTAGACAAAGTGACATTCTATCAGCGATAGCGATGATGGAAAAGGCAAAAATGTATAGGACTGACATAAGCTATCGAAAAGCTTATGTCAATCCTGTTGAAAGTCGTTGTAGAAATACGAAACGCTTCCGAAGCGATTGTCACTTGTCTAGACCCTCAGAGCCGTTAGATGCCTTTCTAAGACACCACAGACAGACAAATTAAAAATCCGGAGTCACACGTAATCTGTTCGATTTATCCTAACACGTGTGACTCTAGATTTTTAATTTCTCTGCGTGAAAAAATAAAAAAATATTGTCCTCTAGAGGGCGCCATATTTATTTAATGTGACGTCACATAGCCAATAACCAGCGGACGATCAAGACACTCCCAACGATACCTAATTTTTCAAATTATGATTAGTAGTTTAGAAGCTATATACACATGAACATACATACAGTTAAAATCATAACTCTCCTTTTTGCATCGCCGTAGTCGGGTAATAAATACAGCTGTATCTTCTTTTTCAGACATTATAAGCACAATGTAACGCGACTCACCCTCGATCAGCTAGGAACCTGGCGGCTGGAGAGTTCCTGGCGATGGAGCCGGCTGGAGAGATGTGGTCCGTGGTGACGGAGTCACCCAGGAGTAGCAGGCAACGCGCGTTCTTCACTCCTACACTGGGTTTTAGCTCCTGCAAACAGAAATAAGATTAAATTTTTTATTAATTACTAGCTGTGCCCCGCGGTTTCACCTGTGTCGATCCCGTCGGAATATAGGGATAAAACTTATTTTATGTCCTATTCCAGGTCATGATCTACCCGTGTACCCATCCTCTCCTCTCTTCTCTAGAATAGGGAACGTCGCGGCGGGGCGGCGCCGGCGTCGAACGGTTCGCATATTGCCTTTTCATAATCGTGATAACTTCGAAATGAAATGTCCGATTCGAATGAATTAAAAAGTATTTTACTGCTACATAAATACCCTTGATGTTAAAACTATTTATTTGAATCAGAATTAATATTATTTTGATAGAACTCCTTCGCAAATAATGCATTAATTTCGAACAAATTTGATTACCATAAAAAAGGTTATAGTGAGTCAAGCTTAAAAGATAGACATATGCTGTCGCGGACTTTTTTTTAGAACTTTTAAAGAGGAACAATTCCATCATACATGATATTTACGTAACATAAACCGTTTACGCAGCGCACGCAACGGAAGCTCTCAAAAAGGAATATTATTGTCCCGTTTTTGCAACATATTTCATTTATGCTCCGCTCCTATTGGTCGTAGCGTGATCTTATATAGCCTATAGCCTTCCTCGATAAATTGACTATCTAACACAAAAAGAATTTTTCAATTCCAACCAGTAGTTCCTGAGATTAGCGCGTTCAAACAAACAAACTCTTCAGCTTTATAATATTAGTATAGATTTATTTATTTCCCACTTACATCTATCTTTACAACCTAGTGCGATAGTATAATTATCTAACTCTTAAAGCTCAAAACACACTCAAAGCGGGTGCGTGTTTCTTAAACAAACTTTCATCCACTATATCACCCCATAAAGCATTATTTTTTAAACAAAAAAAAAAAGTAACAAAAACTAAAACCCAACTACGACTTAAAAGGTATAAACAAGACACCACAGACAGACAAATTAAAAATCCGGAGTCACACGTGTTAGGGCATAAATCGAACAGATTACGTGTGACTCCGGAATTTTAATTTGTCTGTCTGTGGTGTCTTGTTTATACCTTTTAAGTCGTAGTTGGGTTTTAGTTTTTGTTACTTGATTTTTTTTTAAAATTCTTTTGGAGTTATAATATATATATATATTTGAAATGTGCTCATTCATTTGATACCCAACATGGTACGATTTAACCAATTTTAAGTTCCTCACTTTATGTCCTCTAGAGGGCGCCATTTTTATTTAATGTGACTTCACATAGCCTATAACCAGCGGACAATCACTACGCTTCTAACGATACCTCACTTGTCAAATTGTGATAAGTGGTTTGGAAGATAGGAGGGAACAGATGAACATACATACATACATACCGGTCAAAATCATAACCCTCCTTTTTCTTCGCCGTAGTCGGGTAAAAAGTAGTCTATGTCCTTCCCCAGGGTGCCATCTATCTCCTTACCATGGGATCTCAACTCGAACAAATTATAATTAGTCTTGAAAAAAAATCATAGATGGCAGCATAAGTAACAATTTATGAAATTATCAATCACTACAAAGCGTTATACGGCAAATTTTGGCTGAGGTAATATTAGTAAAAATCAAAACATCTTTGTTTAATGCTCATTTACACTCATAAATCTCGTATTTTCAACAAAAAACTTAAATTAAACCGTTTACTTTAATTCGAACCCATAGAATGATAAAGTAGCCATCTGTTAAACATTTTGTCGAGAGCTCTTTGCAATAGATGGCGTTTTACTCAAGTGATGCCAGGGTCACTTTAAACTTGCGTTTAAAGTCGTTTCATTAAAGGAAAATCAATCAACATTTTTTTTAAATCTAGTACTTTACGTAGAAATATAAAAATTGAACACCTAGGAAGAAAAAACGTAAAAAAGGAAGAAAAACATCTAGGAGTCTTGCGTAGTATCTAGGCAAGACTCCTAGATGGCGTTGTAAAACTACAGTCTCTGGCAATTAGTGAGTCGCTGATGCTGCCATCTGTTAAAAAATGGAGGAAGAAAAATAGCCAGCTCAATAGCCAGACTTAGGGTGGTGTCATTTCTTTGTATGGGATTGGGTATCTGTACGTAGTATTATAATATCTGTGTCCTTGCCAAATTTTGTCGAAATTCGTTCAGTGGTTTAGGCGTGAAAAGGTAACATACAGACAGACGGATAGACAGACAGAGTTACTTTCGAATTTATAATATTAGTATGGATTAGTTAGGCTAATTTACAGTTGACACTTACCCTGGTCATGCCATCAAAGAAGGGCGGTCTCTTGATGTAGGTGGAGCTGAGGTCCCAGCCGTACAGCTTGCCCTGCGGCACTGCCAGCGCCTGCCACGACGGCGAGCCTTGCTCGATCTTAGCGTACACCTGGAATTTTTAAGACACGAATCAATCAATCAATCAACTTTATTTTCTCACCACAATATACATTAATTATACAGGGTGTTAGGGTGAACACCGTTATCCTTGCAACCAGTGGTTTGGTTTCATTTATAGAACGTAAAATCAATTGAAAATTACAACTTTTTTTTCTTTTTTTTTAATCTACATTTTACCACAAGAGACGAAAGTTCGTTGCCCTATGCGCTAGGGCAACGAACTTGTGTCTCAACACGGGCGGTGGGTGCGGGATGTGACCTGACCGGCCGCGAGCGCGACCTCTCCCTCAGTCAGTCAGCTGTTTCGCTAGAGAGCACGGTGTCGGATATAAACTTTTTAAAATCTTTTAATGAAAATAACGTTTTTTTGTTGTTGTGTTTGGTCATTTATTTTTAAATTTAAGTCAACTACCCATGGTTTAAATGACAAGAGTGTTTACCCTTACAGCCTGTATACCAACAAATAACAAAAAACTATAATACTAGTATAACCACTACACTAGTGCAAACTACTAACTAGTACTAATGTACTAGTGTAAACTATAATATTACTTAACTAGCGTTGATGTCGGTTATTAAAACCTTCCTCGAGAACCACTCTATCCATTAGTGAAAACAGAAAATCGGTGCAGTAGTTTTTGAGTTTATCGCAGACAAACAGACGCGGCGGAGGACTTTGTTTTATAATATGTAAGGATATACAGTTAACTAACAAAGAGCGTTCCCGTTAACACGCAATTGTTTAGCGTCCAGACATGCAATATTTTTTTTTTTTTTTTTTTAATATACAGGCTGTAAGGGTAAACACTCTTGTCATTCAAACCATGGGTAGTTCACTTAAATTTAAAAATAAATGACCAAACACAACAACAAAAAAACGTTATTTTCATTAAAAGATTTTAAAAACTTTATATCCGACACCGTGCTCTCTAGCGAAACAGCTGACTGACTGAGAGAGGGGTCGCGCTCGCGGCCGGTCAGGTCACATACCGCACACCCCGCCCGTGTTGAGACGCAAGTTCGTTGCCCTAGAGCATAGGGCAACGAACTTGCGTCTCTTGTGGTAAAATGTAGATTAAAAGAAAAAAAAGTTGTAATTTTCCATTGATTTTACGTTCTATAAATGAAACCAAACCACTGGTTGCAAGGATAACGGTGTTCACCCTAACACCCTGTATGTAGTGAAATATTCACAAAACGAATCAATTGATACGTAAAAGAAACACTCTGTACACGCGTAAACAAAGACGAGTGTGACAAGATATATAAAACAAATTCGGGTTTGTTAACATTATAACTTTAGAACTGCTGGATCGATTTCGTAGGTAGGTATCTAGGCAGGTAGGGTAGGTGCGCCGTAGATAAGTACTGGTTGCTATCCGTGCAAAGCCGGGGCGGGCAGCTAGTTTATAATATGTATGAGATGACATCGAGCAATAGACAAAATCCGTCAAACTTTTTTAAAAGTTTTTATTAATGAATACGAGGCTTTTGGCTAATTTTAACTTAGAATTAGAATTTAGAATGTCAAACATAAACATTTTTTCTTTCCTTCTTTCTTTATACAACAATTTTTTTTTTTTGATTCTAAACCCGAATTGGCGTCACAGTATTCATCATTTTGAACAACTTTTTCTATGGGATCAATGTTGAATACGCGAAAAAAAAAATCAGCTGTTCCATACATTTGTGTTCACTTTAAATCGACAAAATGTATGGAACAGCTGATTTTTTTTCCCCTTTTCGGGTTTACCATAAACAAAAACTAATGTTGTATAGAAGAGGCTTATTCACTCACCTCCTTAAACATGCCGGGGATGACATGCTTGTTCTCCACCTCCTGTATCTCGGCCCTCGTCGGCCAGATCTCACGGAGGTACACGGGAGTGCCATCCGCTCTGTTACCTGAAATAATAATGGTGTAGGATTTAAGTTTAAGTAATAATCATCCAATTTTATGCGTGCGGCGATAAGCCGCGGGGTGTGCGCGGGCGCAGCGGAGCGTGACGTAGTGACGCACCGGTGCGGCAGCGGGGCTTGACGATTTGGGAGAGCGAGATAGGGAGTACTTCATCGGTTATTAAGAAATGTCAACCATTTCGATTGAATGAGCGAGTGAAAGAATTAATGATGAGTGAGTGAATGACTGAATGATGAGTGAATGAATGATATTCTTCCCCTTACCTAATGGCTGCGTCTCGAAATCAATATCCACTGTTCCCGCTAAAGCATAGGCTATGACCAACAATGGCGACGCCAAGTAGTTCGCGCGAGTGTTGGGATGGATGCGACCTTCGAAGTTCCTGTTGCCTGATAGTACGCCACAGCAGACCAACTCGTTCTGTAAGAAAGAAACATGTCAAAGTTAAAGATTTATTTGCAGATAAATATGGTTACAAAGTTCTTACAATGATAGTTTATTAGTAGCTTAACATAATTAATCATAACATAACGGCATGCAAATTTTTAGTACACAGATTATTAAATTTAAATTGAAGGAATTATTTTATAGTGTAGAAGGAATTCTCAATTAACCAGCTGCGCATGTTTATGAGACACTAAATATTGCCATCCTGGATGAAAAGTAGCCTACCTTCTCCGGGTCATGGTCTACCCATGTGCCAAATTTCATCCAATTCAGTGCTGCCGTTTTAACGTGAAAGCGTAACACACAAACAAACTCACTTTCGCATTTATAATATTAAAGTTAGGATTTCAGGTATAATTACCGGGTTTTGCATTTGATTATTTTAGATTTTACCCGACTACGGCGAAGCAAAAAGGAGGGTTATGATTTTGACCGGTATGTATGTATGTTCATGTGTTCCCCATATCTTCTAAACTGCTCGTCACAATTGGACAAATGAGGTATCGTTGGAAGCGTCTTGATCATCCGTTGGTTAAATGTAATGTGACCTCACATTAATTATTAAATATGGCGCCCACTAAAGGACATCTAAAAAAAATATTTTTATTTTTTCTGTTTATTTATGAGTGTAAGCATACGTATTTTTCGGTTCTTTTATTTTATGATTGAATATGTAAATTAGGGTCTGATAAGGTCTCACCTTCTCGATAGTGTTAGCAATGTTATCGTCGATGGGCCCCGAGTTACCGATGCATGTCATACACCCGTAGCCGACGATGTCGAAACCTAACTTCTCTAGGTATGGAACTACTCCGGATTCCTGAAAACAAAAAACAGAATCATCTGCCTGCCTTTTCTCAACTATGTTGGGGTCGGCTTCCAGTCTAACCGGATGCAACTGAATACCAGTATTTTACATGGAGCGACTGCGTATCTGACCTCCACAACCCAGTAATTGGGTAATACGATACCCCTTGGTAAGACTGGGTTGTCAGACTTTCGGGCTTCTGACGACCCGTAACGACTGTCAAAGATCCACAGATGACAGCCGGGACCAAGGGCTTTACGTGCTGTCCGAGGCACGGAGGAGTCTCGATATGTAAAGATGGTCACCCATCCATGAACCAACCCCGGCAAGCGTAGCTTAACCTGACGAATCGATCCGTGCGGCTGTTATTACTTAGCCACGAGCTCCTCCAAAAAACAGAATATATAAAATAAATTAACTTAAAAATTAAAAGCTGTTGTTTCTTTTTGGGTATTGGTATAAACCAGTGTTTTTCAAGCTGTGGGTCGCGACCCCTTGGCGTCGCGAAGCCTTACTCAGGGCATGGGGTCTCAACTCGAACAAATTATAATTAGTCTTGAAAAAAAAATCATAGATGGCAGCATAAGTAACAATTTATAAAATTAACAATCACTAAAAAGCGTAACACGACAAATTTTGGCTGAGGTAATATTAGTAAAACTCAAAAGATCTTTGTTTGATGCTGATTTATGTATTTACACTCATAAATTTCGGATTTTCAACAAAAAACTTAAATTAAGCCGTTTACTTCAATTCGAACCCTTAGAATGACTAAGTAGCCATCTGCTAATCATTTTGTTGAGAGCTCTTTGCAATAGATGGCGTTTTACTAAAGTGATGACAGGTCAATTTAAACTTGCGTATAAGTCGTTTCATTAAGGAAAATCAAACATTTTTTTTTTTAAATCTATTACTTTACGTAGAAATATAAAAATGAACACCTCGTAAAAAAGGAAGAAAAACATCTAGGAGTCTTGCGTAGTATCTAGGCAAGACTCCTAGATGGCGTTAAAAAACTACAGTCTCTGGCAATTAGTGAGTCGCTGATGCTGCCATCTGTTAAAAAAATGGAGGAAGAAAAATAGCCAGACTTAGGGTGGTGTCATTTCTTTGTATGGGATTGGGTATCTGTACGTAGTATTATAATATCTGTGGTTAGGAGGTCGTGGACAAAGACAAAGAAAAAGGCAAGTTTTTCTAGGTCCTACACTTCACACTAAAAATACAATTTCAGTCAGAAGGATGACCGTAGGGCCTAGAGGGTAGCTAGAATTTGTTAACTTCTAAAGGGGTCGCGTATTCAGAAATATTGAAAAACACTGGTATAAACAATTCATAGACGGGGTAGAGGTATGAGGAACAGGGTGAGAGTTCACTCAGCCTCTATAGAAAAGGGAGGATCCTCCGACCAGACGGGTGTTGTGTCTGGCGGGCAACTGCCCAACGATTGATGTAGGGTTCTTGTATATATGTCCACTGCACGGTAAACTCTAATTGCGTGATGCAGGATTTATGTGACGTCAGGATTTTTGATGAGTAGTTCGCATGTGGCGATGTAGATACCGCCACAGTTTTATTAAATTGCGTGACCACATCATCGCTTGATACAAGATCCCGACATCAATCATTGGGCAGTCGCCCGCCAGACATAACAGCCATCTGGTCGGAGGATCCTCCCTTTTCTATAGAGGCTGAGTGAACTCTCACCCTGTTCCTCATACTCCTAAAAAACCATGTTAGCGGAACTATGTTTAATGACACATACCCTTTTTTTTTTTGAGGGTGGGATATCATCAAATGACTTCTCCCGCTCTGGGCGGAGCGACAGGGCGTGTCAGACTTTTACTGACTAAAACCCACCCGTGTTCCTTCAGTTGCCTATTGCCAAGATCACGGTATCCCTTTCGGACTTTCCCTCAACCCTGGCAGGAATGAAACATACCCTAAGATAGTAGGTAACGACGCCAGATCCAGGTGACAAGGAAGTCTTGATGTAAGGAAGAACGCTCAGGCCGTTCTCTACCGCCTTCTTTGCTAGGAGACCTGAACATATAACAAAAGTTTTAAATTTTTGAAAATATAGTGCGCTTAGAAACTAATGTCAAGTACTGGGAGTATGTTTTTTGGTTGTATATGAAGTTGTTTGTTGGTTGTAAATGAAGTTGTTTGTTGGTTGTATATGAAATTGTTCGTTGATTGTATATGAAGTTGTTTGTTGGTTGTATATGAAGTTGTTTGTTGGTTGTATATGGAGTTGATTGTTGGTTGTATATGAAGTTGTTTGTTGGTTATATATGGAGTTGTTTGTTGGTCGTATATGAAGTTGTTTGTTGGTTGTATATGAAATTGTTCGTTGATTGTATATGAAGTTGTTTGTTGGTTGTATATGAAGTTGTTTGTTGGTTGTATATGAAGTTGTTTGTTGGTTGTATATGGAGTTGTTTGTTGGTCGTATATGAAGTTGTTTGTTGGTTGTATATGAAATTGTTTGTTGATTGTATATGAAGTTGTTTGTTGGTTGTATATTAAGTTGTTTGTTGATTGTATATGAAGTTGTTTGTTGGTGGTATATGAAGTTGTTTGTTGATTGTATATGAAGTTGTTTGTTGGTTGTAAATGAAGTTGTTTGTTGGTTGTATATGAAGTTGTTTGTTGGTTTTATATGCAGTTGTTTGTTGGTTTTATATGAAGTTGTTTGTTGGTTGTATTTATGAAGTTGTTTTTTAGTTGTGTCTGTTTATTGTGCGTGAGCTGTGTTCGTATGCAATGAGGGTGTGTGCTTGTTAGTTGTGTATATTTATAGAGTGTGTGACTCACCGGCTCCCAGCATCACACTAGGGTTAGAAGTATTGGTGCACGAGGTTATCGCAGCGATGATGACAGAACCGTGTGTGATGGAGTACGTCTTGCCATCGCTAAAGCTGAAGCTACCCGTAGTTGATAGGTTTGCGGGCGAAATGCCGTAGCCTTTGAAGCCGACCTGGGAAAGGATGAGAAAAATAAAGAATTTAAAAAAAACCGGCCAAGTGCGTGTCGGACCACGCACAATGAAGGGTTCCGCAGTTAGGATGAATTCATCCCAAGAACAAAGTTAACATTGCAGTTGAAAAATATGTTCTCCCATACGTTCCAACTGCAAATGTAAGTTTGTACGCACAATATTGAGAGATTTACCATGTTATTTTAATATCATAGAATTCTTATAAGTTTTCCTGTAATTTATACGGATAGAACTATTTTCTGTTTTATTTTCAAAATATTAGGCTCAGTAGTTTCGGAGATAATTAATAAAGGTATGGTCAATTTTCATCAATGTTCTTAAATACCCTTAAAACTATTTATTTTAAAATTATAAAAAAAATTATTTGAGGTCCTCCCAACTAGCCCTTTCATTTGATGTGTCACACGGTACAGTTTGCAAAACTATTAGGGTTCCGTACCTCAAAAGGAAAAAAATGAACCCTTAAAGGATCACTCGTGTGTCTGTCTGTCTGTCACAGCCAATTTGCTCCGAATCCAATGGACCGATTATGTTGAAATTTGGTACACATACAGGGTGTTAGGGTAAACACCGTTATCCTTGCAACCAGTGGTTTGGTTTCATTTATAGAACGTACAATCAATGGAAAATTACAACTTTTTTTTTAATTTTTTTAGATCTAAATTTTACCACAAGAGACGCAAGTTCGTTGCCCTATGCGCTAGGGCAACGAACTTGCGTCTCAACACGGGCGGGGGGTACGGGATGTGACCTGACCGGCATGGCAGCGAGCGCGATCCCTCCCTTAGTCAGTCAGCTGTTTCGCTAGCAAGCACGGTGTCAGATAGAAACTTTTTAAAATATTTTAATGAAAATAACGTTTTTTTTTTGTTGTGTTCGGTCATTTATTTTTATATTTAAGTCAACTACCCATGGTTTGAATGACAAGAGTGTTTACCCTTACATCCTGTATATGTATTTCTGCGACCCAAATACGGACTTGTAACGAAAATAAATGAATTGGAAATACGGGGATCACTTAGAAAATTAAAAACACATTCGAGGCCGTCTTTGGGGACTGCCCATAGAAGTGAAAATTGCGTAACCTGAACGTAATTGAAACGATAGACGGTAGATGGCGCTAAAAAAAACAAATCACTTCAAGCGTGACGATGACGCGAGTTCTATGTTTTTGTCAAAAAGTGCTCAACGAGCCGAAAGAAGTTTTCACTTCAAAAAATGTGTCTTATAAGCCTCTGCCTACACCCCTTTGGAGAATGCAGCCGTGATGTCGTACTAATCACAAGGCCGACACACCTAAAACATAACTGCTAAAAACTTTTTACAAAAACAAAACAACCGACTTCCAAAAAAACACAAAAAAACTGAAAAATAACTATAATTTCGGAAGTCGGTGTCTTTGCTTTCAAATTTTCGTTTTTTGCCACCGACTTCCGAAATTAAAGTTATTTTCCACTTTTTTTGTTTTTTTTGGAAGTCGGTTGTGTTATTTATTTATTTATTTATTAAAACTTTATGCACAAGTAAAAACTACTGTACAAAGGCGGACTTAATGCCTGAGGCATTTTCTACCAGTCAACCTTAGGGTGACTGGTAGCATGGCAGGTGCAACATAAGATAATACATATAACTTGAAAATAATGAATAATAATTAAATAAACATACATAGATACATACATAAACATAATAAACATACATAGATACATACATATGAACAAAATAAACTTAGTTGGGAGAAATAACGACAGGTAGGGGAGAAAACGAATCCAGCAAATTAACGCTGGGATGATTCTGCCAACTTCTTACGAATATGTTCACGTGCCTTCACTTTAAAGGATAAGCGACTAGTTGCCGTCCTGATATCCAGAGGGAGCGCATTCCAAAGAAAGACCGCTTGGACGAAGAAAGAAGAGTGGATGAAACCAGAGCGGTGACAAGGACATCGTAGAAGACGATTGTGTTGTGTTGTGTTTTAGTTGTGGTACCTATCCTACACAAATTCGAATACCACTACCTGCTATATAAATAACAGTGACGGAGTCACATAGAATGTCGTCTAAGTAGACTAAGTGGGAAAAATACGTAATATTGAAGCTAACTCAAAAACTACGCAAGCAAAGTTAACAAAAATTTTAACAAAAAAATAATCATCAAAATCGATTCATATTTGGCGGCGTAATCGCGTAACATACATTAAAAAAAATACATACAGACGAATTTAGAACCTCCTCCTTTTTGAAGAAGTCGGTTAAAAATGCACGTGTATTATAACTACACATAAGCATGTATGTAATATAATTAATAAGAACAAATCACACTTCCGCTTAGTAAGCCATTATGATTGTCAGTTCTTGGTAGTGACCTTGTTCAGTAAGCATCGTTTGAGACATCGATTTTGATACGGATTTGCCTGCTTTTTAATTTATCTATAACATTAATATCATCTGCCTAGCCTTTTCCCGACAATGTTGTGGTCAGCTTCCAGTCTAACCGGATGCAGCTGAATACCAGTATTTTACATGGAGCGACTGCCTATCTGACCTCCACAACCCAGTAACTGGGTAATACGATACCCCTTGGTAAGACTGGTTGTCAGACTTTCGGGGTTCTGACGACACGTAACAACTGTCAAAGATCTAGAAATGACAGCCGGGACCAACGGCTTAACGAGCTTTCCGAGGCACGGAAGAGTCTCGGTATGTAAAGATGGTCACACATCCACGGACCGACCCCGGCAAGCGTAGTTTAACCTGACGGATCGACCCGTGCGGCTGTTATTATTTAGCCACGAGCTCCTCTCCACGATTTAAAACATTAATATGCGAATCAAAATTACATTGAGGTGTTTATTTAAATGACTCGGAGTTTGTTTGTCTGAAGAATAAGATCAGGATTGAAGTTATGTGTGTCCCAGCAGTGGGAATATTATAGGATTATGCTATACATAAAAACTCAGCACTGCTCTCAAAACGGTAAAGAAAAACATCGTGAGGAAACCGGCATGTCTTAGAACCAAAAAATCGAAGACATGTGACATCTACCAACCCGCGCTGGGCCCGCGTGGTAGATTACGGACCACTCCCTCTCAGAGAGGAGGCCTGTGTCCCAGCAGTGGGAACATTATAGGCTGACTATGTATTACACATTGACACACAGACAGACAAAATTATGCCTACATAATAAAAACACGGAAGAGTGAAAGAAAATGCTGACTTTAAACTTTTTACGTAACAAAACATAACTATTGTACTTTTATTTGCACATTTCGTTACTGTGGCTTTCTATTTGAGAGCGTTACTTCAAACATTTAAGGGCTAATTTAAACAAAGCCAGATATCTTTTATTCTGGGAATAAAATTGACGTCTGACAGTTTTTGTATAGAAAATCTGTCAAAAATGTAATATTTATTCGCTGGATTAGACTTATACTAGGGATAAAAGTTTGGTCGAATTCGACCTTAATGGATTTTTTTAGAATTTGTGTTTAGAATAGATTAGATTTTGTGCGTATTGAATATTAAGTGTCCCGTGTTTTCTATGGATTTAGGTAAGTGACGCATATATTTTTTCGGTCTCATTAAAAAACTAGTTCAAACTTTTTGAAGAAGTCGGTTAAAAACGGTCTTGAAGGTTTAAGCGGGGCTAAACCTTCAAGACCGTTTTTAACCGACTTCTTCAAAAAGGAGGAGGTTCTTTACTCCGCCAAAAATGAATCGATTTTGATGATCCTTTTTTTTGTTTGGTAGGTCATGCTTTAGAGATGGTCAAATGGAAATGTGGGTGTACTAAAGGTACACCTCTGTCTAACCCTTCGGGGAAACAAGAGATTGATGTTATATTATTTCTGTTTTCGCAAGATCTTTTCTTTGTCAGAAGTGTCATTTTTACCCGACTACGGCGAAGAAAAAAGGAGGGTTATGATTTTGACCGGTATGTATGTATGTATGTTCATCTGTTCCCTCCTATCTTCCAAACCACTTATCATAATTTGACAAATGAGGTATCGTTAGAAGCGTCGTGATTGTCCGCTGGTTATAGGCTATAAATGGCACAATGGCGCCCTCTAGAGGACATAAAGAGAGGAACTTAAAAAAAAATGGTTTAATCGTACCATGTTGGGTATCAAATGAAAGGGCTTAATGAGCACATTTCAAAAATATAATTATATATTATAACCCCAAAAGAATTTTAAAAAAAATCAAGTATTAAAAACTAAAACCCAACTACGACTTAAAAGGTATAAACAAGACACCACAGACAGACAAATTAAAAATCCGGAGTCACACTTAATCTGTTCGATTTATGCCCTAACACGTGTGACTCCGGATTTTTAATTTGTCTGTCTGTGGTGTCTTGTTTATACCTTTTAAGTCGTAGTTGGGTTTTAGTTTTTAATACTTGATTTTTTAGCTTATATTAAGGCGCTGAAAACAGGCAAACGGTAAAAGTAAAACAACAGGCAACTAAACTTATTTTCCTTACTTAACTTGAACAAAAAAAATGCCAAATCTATACCTTTGTATAGTTTATGGTAGCGGAAAAAATATATGTTAATCTTAAACATATTTTTTAGAACTTGGCTTGAACAAATTAACTGTAAAATAACCTTTTACCGAGTTCTAATCTAAAATATCTGTATTAAATATCAACGTACGTTGGTATTTTAATTAATTACAAGAACGTCTTATATGAATTATAACCTGGATAGTTTATAACCTGGATAAACAAATAGGATACTTTTTATCCCGATATTCCCACGTTACGCGGGTGAAACCGCGGGGCGCAGCTAGTTCTTCATATTTTACAATAAATTATAAGCGTTGTGTCATCGCGCTTCTCTTTCTTTTCTATGCGGTCCGACAGTGACCGCGGTTTAGCTGTTGTCAGCGTCTTATGTTAATTTATTGCTCTGTGTATTAATGTGTGGTTGTTTCCTCAAAATACCATTTCAGACTCCAACCTACATGGTCCTCATATGGCCTGACCAAGATCATGTCTGGACTTTAAAGGAGACGGTGACCTCTGAGTTTGTTTCGGCCTTTCTTCTCAGAGTAGTCATATAGGAAACGCCGACCTCATCTAGCTTATTTTTACTATTTTATAATATGACGTGTAAAAGTGATTCTGATAACCTATTTACGACATAAACAATTTCATTTCATTTCATTGCAAGAATTCGCAATAATACCTAATTATTTAACAAGAAAGTTGTAATTCCTAATAATTATAATATTAACACCACTTATTACAATTACGTAGTGATCGTCATTAATGACCCAATTAGACACTAATTACTTAAATTGACTCATAATAATATTATGGCCTAAGGAGGAATCATGGATGTTTATGTAGCAATCATTGTATGAATCAGTTAAGACAGGTTTATTTACTTATTTTTACCCAACTACGGCGTATCAAAAAGGAGGGTTATGATTTTGACACATGTCATATGCTAACACGTGTGACTACGCATCTATCGGTCTGCTATTCAATTTAATGTGACGTCACATAGCGGACGATGAAGACGTTTCCAACGATACCTCATTTATCAAATTATGGTGAGAAGTTTAGAAGTTATGGAGGAACAGATGAACATACATACATACCGGTCAAAATCATAACCCTCCTTTTTGCTTGGCTGTAGTCGGGTAATAAATATGAATAATAATATCAATTTGACCACAAAAAAGTAGGTCATCGTTAAAATTGATTTAACTATCAATGAAGATACCGGAATCTTTGAGGTATTTATATACAGGTCGTGTTTTTTATAAACAGAGTGACTACCTACTGTCTTAGAAATGTTACTGCCGGAGACTGACTTAATTGTAACTCTCACTCGCCGAGTCGTTGAGCTCCATAAGTTCTGAGTTGAGCTCCACTATTACTGACAAATGCTTGCACTGACTGGACAGGTCCACTCAAATCTGTGTGGTTCTTTCCTCAAAAGACCATTTCAGACGCTAATCTACATGGTCCTCATTATGGACTGAGTTTGTTTCGGCCTTTCTTCTTAGAGTAGTCAGATAGGAAACGCCGACCTCACCTAGCTTATTTTTACTATTTTATAATATGACGTGTAAAAGTGATTCTGATATCCTATTTACAGAATAAACAATTTCATTTAACATTTTTTTGTAATTTTCGAGGCGAGCTTGGTTACAATACGGTGGAAAAATCACGTTTATACTTTCAATGTTAGTATTTATTTGATAGTTCCATAATACTCAGTGTGTTCATTTTGAACGTTCCGGACCCAAAGGGGAAAACGGGACCCTATTACTAAGGCTCCGCTGTCTGTCTATCTGTAAGTCTGTCACCAGGCTCTATCTCAGAAACCGTCATAATTAGACAGTTGACATTTTTGCAGATGATGTATTTCTGTTGCCGCTGTAACAACAAATACTAAAAAAAACAGAATAAAATAAATATTTAAGGTGGCTCCCATACAACAAATGTGATTTTTTTGCCGTTTTCATAGATAATGGTAAGGAACCCTGCGAGCGCGAGTCCGACTCGCACTTGGCTGGTCGTATTCTTGTCTTTTGAAACACGCTTTATATGTTATAACAATTAACCAAACCACAAAAACGATAAGGTACATTTAGTCGCTATATATTTTGTTATAACCACAAATGCCATTATTATAACAAAAACTATTGACTTGGTGAGTATTATCATACTATTTAATTTTAATGTCATAAGCAGATCAGAGAAGCAGAGGTGGCCCAGTGGTAATGGCCCCGACTTACGATGGTCGAGGGTTCAAACTCAGCCAGGCGCTTTACTTTGTGTAAATAATTTCATCACCACTGCTCTCAAAGCGGTGAAGGAAAACATCGTGAGGAAACCGGCATGTCCTAGAACCATAATAACGAAGACATGTGACATCTACCAACCCGCACTGGGCCCGCGTGGTGGATTACGGCGCACACCCTCTCACAGAGAGGAGGCCTGTGTCCCAGCAGTGGGAACTTTATAGGCTGATTATGTAAGTAGATCTCTAACTTTGTCATAATTACCATGAAACCTCATCATCTGCCTGCCTTTTCCCAACTATGTTGGGGTCGGCTTCCAGTCTTACCAGATGCAGCTGAATACCAGTATTTCACATTGAGCGACTGTCATCTGACCTCCACAACCTAGTAACTGGGTAATACGATACCTCTTGGTAAGACTGGTTGTCAGTTTTAGGCTTCTGACGACTCGTAACGACTGTCAAAGATCCACATAGACAGCCGGGACCAACGGCTTAACGTACTTTCCGAGACACGGAGGAGTCTAGGTATGTAAATATGTTCACCCATCCAAGGAAAGACCCCGGAAAGCGTAGCTTAATCTGATGGATCGACCCGTGCGACTGTTATTAAGTGCGTTGAGCTTAAAAATGTATTTTGTATAATATTTTTTTATTGCCCTTTGGACTAGTAGTTGTCAACGCGACTACTGAATGAGATCCTCGGTTCGATCCCCGAGAAATCCCACGAGGAATTTCTCAGTAAGAGCCTGGAGCCTAGATTTGTGCCCGGTTGATGGCGATAGGCTCGCCACACTATTACATGGGACTTAAACATAACTGGCGAAATGGTCTATAAACACCGCCTGGGATTACATGAGTCATTATTATACTTTTTAGAAGCAGTGATGGTTTAGTGGCCCAGACATTCAAATCGTAGGTCGTGAGTTCGAACCGTCTTTGTGTAATTTATTTCATCATCACTGCTCTCAAAACGGTGAAGAAACCGGCATGTCTAAGAACCAAAAATTCTAAGACATGTGACATCCACCAACCCCCACTGGGCCCTAATGGTGGAATACTGGCATCTTCTGTGGGCCTAAAAAGGCCACATTAGCAATTCCTCTAAAAGTGATTCATTTCTTGATTTTTTTCCAGATTCATTTCCAGCTTTTATTTTTTTATTTCATGCTTACAATCTCATTACAGGTTCATGTTTGTTTTGTACCATTAAACCAGAAATGGTTTGTATTGGTACTCACATTCGCTATTAGAACACAACTAGTTAAACAATCAACATATATTTACTTATTATAATGTTGGTTATATTCGTTCATTACCTGTCATTAGCAATTCCTCTAATTTGACACAAAAGCAATTCATAATTGGTGGACCATTTTACGAATCTCCATAGAAAACTGTCAAACAGATGAATTATTTCGTAATATAATTCGCACGCAGATCATATTATAAATTGTCAGTTTCTGACATTTTACGATGAATCATAATATTTTCCTATTATGATTCTGCTAAAGTAGCTGTTTTAAGCCGGGCCTAGACGAGTGACAATCGCTTAGAAAGCGTTTCGTATTTCTACAACGACTTTTAACAGGATTGACATAAGCTTTTCGATAGCTTATGTCAGTCCCATACATTTTTGCCTTTTCCATCATCGTTATCGCTGATAGAATGTCACTAAGTCTAGGGGCTCTGATCAATCGCTGTCCATCAGTCGAGATTGTGGTTAAAAGCAGACCCACTCTGCAATAAATACGGCCCACACCATCTCACAGAGAGGAGGCCTGTGTCCCAGCAGTGGGAACGTTGTAGGCTGATTATGCTATTTTTTTTTTAGGTTTTCATCTAATTTTCAAGATGGCGGACACCACCCCGTCGTACGATTTGGTGAGTTAGCTTATGAAGTGACAATTATTATCATAAAGCTAAATCACTAAATAGTATTACTGGGTGTTTGCTACTTTGAGACAAGAAATCTACTGCTCGCAACGAACTGAGGATTTTGACAAAAATGTAAAAAGATCAAGAACTCTTACGAAAAGTGAGTTTGTGTAACTTTCAAAAACTGCCTTGAATTTTCCCAAGTATGTTGGGGTCGGCTTCCAGTCTAACCGGATGCAGCTGAATACTAAATACACGGAGCGACTGCCTCCACAACCCAGTTACTGGGTAACACGTCAGACTTTGTTGTTTTTTTTTATGTTGTGTAACTGTATGTTATGTTAGTAATCAATATTTTGTATTTTACATGTGCGAATTTTTTTCTTTTTGTTTTGTAGGCTTTTATTACTTCGAAAATTAATATTTTCTTTTTTTTATACTTAATATATTATTTTTTATTAAAATATATAAACAGTTTTATTTGTCTTCCTTATCATAGGAAATATTTGTTTATCACTTAATTGTTGTTTAATTCATTGCTTTTCTTATTATTTTAAAACAATAACTTCTAGGGCTAAAATAACATGGCAAACAATAACACAACTGTTTTGAACAGATAATAAAATAAACAACATTTTTAAGAAGAACCTTTTTTTTTATTGACGAAATTATCTGAATTATATGTTTTTTTTCTATATTTCATGTTTCTGTCGAATTATGATGAATATATATACTTTTTAATTATAATTTATTTTATACTAGCTTCCGCCCGCGTGTTATGTCGATAAAAAGTAGCCTATGCCCTTCCCCGAGATGCCATCTATCTCCTTGCCAAATTTTATCGAAATCCGTTGAGTGGTTTAGGCGTGAAAAGGTAACATACAGACAGACAGACAGACACTACAGGCAGAGTTACTTTCGAATATATAATATTAAGAATGCAAGTTGATTCTTCGACATGGTTTCATTAATATACTAGAGTTATGACGCCTGTAATCCCCGAAGGGTTAGGCCGAGATGTACCTATAGTATCCCACATTTTGCCAGTTACGTTATGTCCCATGTAATAGGGAGCGAGCCTATTGCCATAAACCGGGCACAGATCCAGATTCCGGGCTGCTACTGAGAACTTACAGATGAAAAAATCTAATAACACTTTGACGAGAAATTAAATTAAATGAAATTGTTTATTCTGTAAATAGGATATTGGAATCACTTTTACATGGCATATTAAAAAAAAAAAATAAGCTAGATGAGGTCGGCGTTTCCTATCTGACTACTCTGAGAAAAAAGGCCAAAACAAACTCAGAGGTCACAGTCTCTTTGAAAGTCATATGGCCTGACATAATCTTGGTCAGGCCATATGAGGACCATGTAGATTAGCGTCTGAAATGGTATTTTGAGGAAGGAACGACACGGATTGGAGTGGACCTGTCCAGTCAGTGCAAGCGTTTGTTATTGTCACTATACTTCGAGTACAAATTAACCAAACATATTTTTGACACTCGCAGGTTCCTCTAATCAATAACACTAATTGTTTTCACCCCTAATCCCAGGTAAATTACTTACACTATAAGGTGCCACTAATAATCACTGACGATTTAATCTTTCTCAATTAGGTAATTACTAATTGTTACCTAATTAAAGACAGGTACATCTCATTAGTGATTTTAATATAAATACTTTGACATTTCGAAATTCAAATCAGTATTCCCTTGACACTTGAACAAGTAAGTTGTAGTAAGCGAGATTTAAAACAAAGCTAAGTGATAATTTTGTGAAGTGACATGTGTCATCTGCCTAGCCTTTCCAACTGTTGTCGTCGGCTCCAAGTCTAACCGGACGCAGCTGAATACCAGTAGGTATTTTATATGGAGCGACTGCCGCTCCGACCTCCACAACCCGGTTACTGGGTAACACGATGTCCCTTGGTAAGACTGATTATAAGAAATATACATCTCAGCAGTAGTAGTCACTCACTCAGTAGACATGTTTTTCATTCTGTCACTGGGTGTAGTGATAACTGCCGCTGTATGACAGTAATCATCTCTGATCTGACTGCTGGCGAGTGATACCGATCGTCACATTTTTAACACAATAATAGTTCTCCCTTATCATTGTGTCTCTCAGCGTTAGTAGTCACTCACTCAGTAGACATGTTTATTATCCTGTCACTGGGTGTAGTGGATACTGCCGTTGATTGACTATTTTGTCATTCGATGTAATGCTTATTTCGAATTACCATCAAGTTTCCAGCATGTTAACTTTCAGTAGCAGTGATCATTCACTCAATAGACATGTTTTTCATTCTGTCACTGGGTGTAGTGATAACTGCCGCTGTATGACTATTCATCATACCCAGCATTAGATTTTATCAGGCGATTTCATTTGCCGCCATTTCAAGTTATTTTTTGTCTCTCAGTAGTAGTATTCACTCACTCAGTAGACATGTTTTTCATTCTGTCACTGGGTGTAGTGATAACAGCCGCTGATTGACACTTAACATCATTCAAAAACCTATCATCTTTATGCATCATCGTATTTGTCTCTCAGTAGTAGTAGTCACTCACTCAGTAGACATGTTTTTCATTCTGTCACTGGGTGTAATGATAACTGCCGTTGATTGAACATTTCATCTTTCTATGTAATGCTTATTTCGAATTACCATCAAGTTGCCAACATGTTAACTTTCAGTCGTAGTAGTCACTCACTCAGTAGACATGTTTTTCATTCTGTCACTGGGTGTAGTGATAACTGCCGCTGAATGACTATTCATCATACCTAGCATTAGATTTTATCAGGCGATTTCATTTGCCGACATTTCAAGTGATTTTTTGTCTCTCAGTAGCAGTAGTCACTCACTCAGTAGACATGTTTATAATTCTGTCACTGGGTGTAGTGAATACTGTTGTCGACTGACACTTTACCATCATAATACAAATCGTTTTTTTGAACCATCATCTATAATCATCATGGTATTTGTCTCTCACTAGCAGTAGTCACCCACTCAGTAGACATGTTTTTCATTCTGTCACTGGGTGTAGTGATAACTGCCATTGATTGACCATTTCATCACTCTTAAGTCGTTTATTTCAACCTATCATCTTTATGCATCATCATATTTGTCTCTCAGTGGTAGTAGTCACTCACTCAGTAGACATGTTTTTCATTCTGTCACTGGGTGTAGTGATAACTGCGACTGATTGACTATTCATCATATCTAGCATCTAGCAAAAGATTTTATCAGGCGATTTCAATTGCCGAAATTTCAAGTGATTTTTTTGTCGTTTTGGGACAGTTGTCACTCACACAGTAGACATGCTTTTCATTCTGTCACTAGGTGTAGTGATAACAGCCGCTGATTGCCACTTAACATCATTCAAAAATCGTTTATATCAACCTATCATCTTTATGCATCATCGTTTTTGTCTCTCAGTAGTAGTAGTCACTCACTCAGTAGACATTTTTTTCATTCTGTCACTGGGTGTAGTAATAACTTCCGCTGATTGACTATTCACCATATGTAGCACCTAACAAAAGATTTTATCAGGCGATTTCATTTGCCGAAATTTCAAGTGATTTTTTTGTCGTTTTGGGACAGTTGTCACTCACACAGTAGACATGCTTTTCATTCTGTCACTGGGTGTAGTGATAACAGCCGCTGATTGCCACTTAACATCATTCAAAAATCGTTTATATCAACCTATCATCTTTATGCATCATCGTTTTTGTCTCTCAGTAGTAGTAGTCACTCACTCAGTAGACATGTTTTTCATTCTGTCACTGGGTGTAGTAATAACTTCCGCTGATTGACTATTCACCATATGTAGCACCTAACAAAAGATTTTATCAGGCGATTTCATTTGCCGAAATTTCCAGTGATTTTTCTGTCGTTTTGGGACAGTTGTCACTCACACAGTAGACATGCTTTTCATTCTGTCACTGGGTGTAGTGATAACAGCCGCTGATTGACACTTAACATCATTCAAAAATCGTTTATATCAACCTATCATCTTTATGCATCATTGTATTTGTCTCTCAGTAGTAGTAGTCACTCACTCAGTAGACATGTTTTTCATTCTGTCACTGGGTGTAGTGAATACTGCCGCTGATTGCCACTTTACATCATTCTACAAATCGTTTATTTCAACCTATCATCTATAATCGTCATCGTATTTGTCTCTCAGTAGTACGAGGGGAGTTCAATAAATACTGAGAATGCGATACATTCTCCTTGGAAAGAAAAAAAATAAATACGGGCAGGGATAGCCCAGACACTAGCTATGATGATAATAAAAAAAACAATCGAGTCACTTTTGTTTAAAAAAAAAGGAAGCCATTTGTTTGCGCCGTTTCGGAACGTGTTCTGTAGTTATTTTTTATCACCAAGATAACGCGTACAAATCCAGAGTTGCGATGGCTGCCATTCAAGAAGCTGACTTCGAATTGATGGCACATCCTCCATAATCACCGGACCTTGCTCCAGTTATGTTTACCGATTTTTGCGGTTAAAAGAACATCTCAGGGGCCAGAAATTTGAAGATGATGAAGCAGTAGTCACCGCCGTACACGATTTTTATGGGATCGGAAAGAAGATTTTTTTAGAAAGGGAATTTTAGTTTAAAAAAAAAGTTATACAAAGTGTATAACCCTGAAAGGTGACTTCATCGAAAAATAAAATAACATTTAATAACAGATAATTGCGTCATACTCATTCTCACTATTTATTGAACACCCCTCGTAGTAGTCACTCACTCAGTAGACATGTCTTTCATTCTGTCACTGGGTGTAGTGAATACTGCCGTCGATTGACACTTTACATCATTCTACAAATCGTTTATTTCAACCTATCATCTTTATGCATCATTGTATTTGTCTCTCAGTAGTAGTAGTCACTCACTCAGTAGACATGTTTTTCATTCTGTCACTGGGTGTAGTGATAACTGCTACTGATTGACTATTCATCATATCTAGCACCTAACAAAAGATTTTATCAGGCGATTTCATTTGCCGAAATTTCAAGTGATTTTTTTGTCGTTTTGGGACAGTTGTCACTCACACAGTAGACATGCTTTTCATTCTGTCACTGGGTGTAGTGATAACAGCCGCTGATTGACACTTAACATCATTCAAAAATCGTTTATATCAACCTATCATCTTTATGCATCATCGTTTTTGTCTCTCAGTAGTAGTAGTCACTCATTCAGTAGACATGTTTTTTTTATTCTGTCACTGGGTGTAGTGATAACTGCCGTTGATTGAACATTTCATCTTTCTATGTAATGCTTATTTCGAATTACCATCAAGTTGCCAACATGTTAACTTTCAGTCGTAGTAGTCATTCACTCAGTAGACATGTTTTTCATTCTGTCACTGGGTGTAATGATAACTGCCGCTGTATGACTATTCATCATACCTAGTATTCGATTTAATCAGGCGATTTCATTTGCCAACATTTCAAGTGATTGTTTGTCTCTCAGTAGTAGTAGTCACTCACTCAGTAGACATGTTTTTCGTTCTGTCACTGGGTGTAGTGATAACTGCCGCTGTATGACTATTCATCATACCTAGCATTAGATTTCATCAAGCGATTTCATTTGCCAACATTTCAAGTGATTGTTTGTCTCTCAGTAGTAGTAGTCACTCACTCAGTAGACATGTTTTTCATTCTGTCACTGGGTGCAGTGATAACTGCAACTGATTGACACTCTCCATAATTCTTTAATCGTTTATCATCTTTATTATACATCATCGTATTTGTCTCTCAGTAGTAGTAGTCACTCACTCAGTAGACATGTTTTTCATTCTGTCACTGGGTGTAGTGATAACTGCCGCTGTATGACTATTCATCATACCTAGCATTAGATTTTATCGGACGATTTCATTTTTTTCACTCAGGAGACATGTTAATAATTCTGACACTGGGAACGTGATGACTAGTACCGAATGATACTGATCGTCACATTCTTATCATAATAAAGCGTTCATCCTTAAAGTCTTAGCAGTAGTAGTCACTCACTCAGTTGATATGTTTAAAAAATTGTCACTGGGTGTAGTGATTACTGCAGCTGAATGGCACAAATATCATCTCATCTTCTTTATTATAAATTGTTTTTAGCATCATTTTCATCGATTTATCTTCCAGTAATAGTGATCACTGACTCAGTAAGTAGACATGTTTTTACATTCTGTCACTGGGTGCAGTGATAACTACAGCAGAATGACAGTAATAATCTCATTCTCTAGTAATTCTTTTTTGTTAACATAGTTGCTCTCTCAGCACCAGTAGTCACTCACTCAGTAGACATGTTTTTCATTCTGCCACTGGGTGTAGTGATAACTCCTGCTGAGCGACGATTTTCATCACATTGAGTCCAATAATTTATCATTTTGAGACAGTTGTCACTTAGTCCGTAGACATGTTGATCATTCTGACCATAGGAGTTTGATGACTGTAGCCAAATGATACGAACCATCACATTCTTATTTTATTACTAATATCACTTTGTATGTCTCTCAGTAATAGTAGTCACTCACTCAGTAGACATGTTTTTCATTCTGACACTGGGTGCACTGAATACGGCCGTTGATTGAACATTTCATCTTTCTATGTAATTAAATACCATCACTCCAGTATGTTAACTTTCAGTAGCAGTGATCACTCACTCAGTAGACATGTTTAAATAATTCTGTCACTGGGGGTTGTGATAACTGCAGCCGAGAGATACTGACATCGTACGATGTAAACCAATCATCTCATTTCTGTTGTAATTAATATTGTCCTTAGCATTATTTGTCTCTCAGTAGTAGTGATCACTCACTCAGCAAACATGTTTATAATTCTGTCACTGGGTATAGTGAAAACTGCCGGTGATTGACCATTTCACCAACAGTATGTAATGCTTATTTCGACTTACCATCACGTTTCCAGTATATTAACTTTCAGTAGCAGTGATCACTCACTCAAGAGACATGTTTAAATAATTCTGTCACTGGGTACAGTGAACACTGCAGCTGAATGACACAAATCATGTCATGTTCGTTGGTATTATTTGTTTTCAGCACCATTATTATCCATTTATCTCCCAGTAGTAGCGATCACTCACTCAGTAGACATGTTCACATAGCTGTCACTGGGTGTAGTGATAACACTTCTGAAAGATAACATTACAGTAGAACAAATGTATTGTAACAGAATCTCTTCGCTTCAGTTTTCACTCACTCAGTAGACATGTTTTTCATTCTGTCACTGGGTGTAGTGATAACTCCTGCTGAGCGACGATTTTCATCACATTGAGTCCAATATTTTATCATTTCGAGACAGTTGTCAGTCACTCAGTAGACATGTTGATCATTCTGTCACTGGGAGTTTGATGACTGTCGCCAGATGACACAAATCATCACATTATTGTTATTTTACTAATATCACTTTACGCGTCTTTCAGTTGCAGTGATCACTCACTCAGTTGACATGTTTAAATAATTCTGTCACTGGGTGTAGTGATAACTATCACTGAGTGACACTGACCACCTCATTAATATCGTATTGAATGCTGATCATTGCATTTTTGTTTATTTAACATTCAATTCTATCATTCTCTGTTTTACCATGATTATTTTGTCTATCAGTATTAGTAACCATTCACTCAAAAGACACGTTTATAATTCTGTCACTGGGTGTAGTGAATACTGCAGCTGAATCGCACTTGTCATCATAATTACTACAGTTCGTTTTAAGTGAGTTTTTTGTCACTTTGGGCCGGTTGTCACTCATTCAGTAGACATGTTTATCATTCTGTCACTGGGAGCGTGATGACTGTCTTCAAGTGATTTCATCAATATTATTAAATCATGTTGTTTTACTTGCATGAGTGAGTACTAATTACTAGTGTGAATTATTATTTTGCTTATATTTTTTTTTTTAACTATTTTTTAGAGGTGTACCCAAAGTGTAAAACGGGACCCTATTACTAAGACTCCGCTGTCTGTCTGTCTGTCTGTCCGTCTGTCTGTCTGTCGGTCTGTCACCAAGCTATAACTCATGAACCGTGATAGCTGGACAATTTTCACAGATGATGTATTTCTGTTGCCGGTGTCGCTATAACAACAAATACTAAAAAACAGAATAAAATAAAACATTTAAGGGTACGGTACGGAACCCTTCGTGCGCGAGTCCGACTCGCACTTCGCCGGTTTTTTAAAATTTATTTATTTAAAATTCTCGCACACAATAAGGTACAAACGGCTACACATCAAGCTTTACATTTCCAGTATAAGCTGATCTCGCATTGTATAGGATTTCCGTACACTGCGAGATCAGCATAAACTGGAAGTGTATAGCTTGATATGTAGCCGTGTGTACAAAGGCGAACTAACTCTACCAGTCAACCAAGGGTGGTGAAGAAATAAGATGGCAAGTGATCTGGTGTTACGTCTAATAACATAATAATTATAATTGTAATAATGACGCTTTATTCTTTAATGTGAAGATTAAAATGTATTCACTAATCACTCATTGACAACTAATTAGCGACAGGCACATCTCATTAGTATTTTAAATATAAATAGCTATGGTGATCCCGAATTTAAATCAGTTCCTACTTGGAGTTTGTACTAGTAACTAGTTTAATCATGTAGTGATGTTTTAGCATAAGTGTCTTCCTGTAATTGTGATTGCAATAGTAAGCCGCGAGAAAGCTTGAAGTAAGGACAAAACTCGTCATCCACATCTGCCTACCTTTTTCAACTATGTTGGGTTCGGCTACCAGTCTAACCGGATGCAGCAGAATACCAGTATTTTACATGGAGCGACTGCCTATCTGCCCTCCACGAAAGAGGAAGCTGGTAAGGTCTATTTATTTTTATTTCATAATCTTCAAATAATGCATTTGTTTTGGCATAATATGTATAGTGGATGGGGTTACATTGTATACTATATAACTCTTGGTAGTAGTTGTCACTCGCTCAGTAGACATGTTTGACATTCTGTCACTGGGTGCGTGATGATTGCTGTTGATAGTTACTGATCGGAACATTTTTATATCACAACATTATTATTGTCTCTCAGTAGTAGTGATTACTCACTCAGTAAACATGTTTATAATTCTGTCACTGGGTGTAGTGATTATTGCTGCAAAGATACATACCTCACCATCTTGTGAAACGAAAAGAAAATTATCACGACTTTTTCTCGACTCACAATATTTCAGTAGTAATTTTCACTCACTCAGTAGACATGTTCATAATTCTGTCACTGGGAGCGTGATGATTGCTGCAGAAGTATAATTTGATCATCGTCATCTTTGTATGTAAGAATTTCTTACGCCCAAAATTTTCTCTCACTCTACATCATTCTACAAATCGTTTATTTCAACCTTATCATCTATAATCATCATCGTATTTGTCTCTCAGTAGCAGTAGTCACTCACTCAGTAGACATGTTTTTATTCTGTCACTGGGTGTAAGTATAACTGCAGCTGTGAGAAGCTTCTCACCATTGTTTGCATTTAATTTTGGAGTATTCATTAATGTTATAAAACGACTCTCTTCGCAATAGTTGTTACTCACTCAGTAGACATGTTTATAATTCTGTCACTGGGTGTAGTAATAACTGCTGCCAGGTGAAGCAAATTAAAATATATTTTTTTGGATTTATCTTTCATCATTGGCTTCTACCATTGTTTGGTCTCTCAGTAGTAGTAATCACTCACTCAGTAAACATGTTGTTTATTCTGTCACTGGGTGTAGTGATAACTATCGCTGACTGACGCTGACCTGATACTAAATCGAACACTTTTTATGCTATATTTTATTTCAACGTAAAAGCTGTTTTTATCACTGTTACTCAGTAGTAGTTTTCACTCAGTCAGTAGACATGTTTAAATTCTGTCACTGGGAGTGTGATGACTGCTGCTGAGTGATGCAGTCAAGCAAAGAAAGTAGTGACTCACTCAGTAAACATGTTTATAATTCTGTAACTGGGTGTAGTGATTATTGCTGCATACTAACATCATCAGCATTTTGTGAAAACGTTTTAATTCAATTTTTTTTTATGTTCAGATAATTTTCACGACTTTCTCTCGAATCACAATATTTCAGTGGTAGTTACCACTCTCTCAGTAGACATGTTCATAATTCTGTCACTGGGAGCGTGATGATTGTTGTAGAAGTATATTATCACCATCATTTGTAGCTGTAATAATTGTTTCCGCCAATCATTTTCTCTCAGTAGTAGTTATCACTTCCTCAGTAGACATGTTTATAATTCTGTCACTGGGTGTAGTGATCACTGTTGCTGAGTGATACTATCATCAATTATTATCATCACGCTAAGAAACTTTATTATAAAATATGTTATATTTATCAGCGGTTTTTTTTCCGTTGATTTTGTGTTTTATGAACCTAATTCGGAAAATATTTTTTCGAATCGTTATTAGTTCTTCTTAAATATTTTTCTAATTAATAAATTACCACCCTATTTGTTAATCACTCATTAAGACAAGAAAGGACAGTAATTGGCACATTTTCAACGTAACAGGTACATCTCATTAGTACTAGGAATATAAATACTTGTGATTTTTTAATATTTAATCAGTATTCGTTGGGCACTTCCACTAGCGACAACTTCAGTGAAGTATCCCAAGTCATTCCTAAAGTGGCATGATATCTCAGGCACGAAAAAAGGCGTTGGTCTATCTCCCTCAGTAGCAGTTTTCACTCACTCAGTAGACATGTTTATAAATTCTGTCACTGGGTGTAGTGATGATTGCCGTTGGGAGAGATTTATATCACCATGTCATCAAAATAATTTTTGTAGTTATATCAGATCTTCATCTATCAGTTGCAGTTGTCACTCACTCAGTCGAAATGTTAATAAATCTCTCACTGGGTGTTCTGATGATTGCCGCCGGGAGAGACTTATACCATCATGTCATCAATAGAATTTGTGTTGTTATAATTATCAGATCATCATCTATCAGTAGCAGTTGTCACTCACTCAGTAGACATGTTAATAAATTCTGTCACTGGGTCTAGTGATGATTGCTGAGAGAGACTTACACCATCATGTCACCAATAGAATTTGTATTGTTATATCAGATCATCATCTATCAGTAGCAGTTGTCACTCACTCAGTAGACATGTTTGTAAATTCTGTCACTGGGTGTTCTGATGATTGCCGCCGGGAGAGACTTATACCATCATGTCATCAATAGAATTTGTGTTGTTATAATTATCAGATCATCGTCTATCAGTAGCAGTTGTCACTCACTCAGTAGACATGTTAATAAATTCTGACACTGGGTGTAGTGATGATTGTTGAGAGAGACTTACACCATCATGTCACCAATAGAATTTGTGTAGTTATATCAGATCATCATCTGTTCATCATCAGTTGTCACTTATTCAGTAGACATGTTAATAAATTCTGTCACTGGGTGTAGTGATGATTGCTGAGAGAGACTTACACCATCATGTCACCAATAGAATTTGTGTAGTTATATCAGATCATCATCTGTTCATCATCAGT
This sequence comes from Lithophane semibrunnea, assembly GCA_947363905.1. Classification (NCBI taxonomy): domain Eukaryota; kingdom Metazoa; phylum Arthropoda; class Insecta; order Lepidoptera; family Noctuidae; genus Lithophane; species Lithophane semibrunnea. The sequence continues at coordinate 9,247,918 of OX376215.1, forward strand.
TGTCACTTATTCAGTAGACATGTTAATAAATTCTGTCACTGGGTGTAGTGATGATTGCTGAGAGAGACTTACACCATCATGTCACCAATAGAATTTGTATTGTTATATCAGATCATCATCTATCAGTAGCAGTTGTCACTCACTCAGTAGACATGTTAATAAATTCTGTCACTGGGTGTAGTGATGATTGCCGTTGGGAGACTTATATCACCATGTCATCAAAAGAATTTGTGTAGTTATATCAGATCTTCATCTATCAGTAGCAGTTGTCACTCACTCAGTAGACATGTTAATAAATTCTGTCACTGGGTGTAATGATGATTGCCGTTGGGAGACTTATATCACCATGTCATCAAAAGAATTTGTATAGTTATATCAGATCTTCATCTATCAGTAGCAGTTGTCACTCACTCAGTAGACATGTTAATAAATTCTGTCACTGGGTGTAGTGATGATTGCTGAGAGAGGCTTACACCATCATGTCACCAATAGAATTTGTGTAGTTATATCAGATCATAATCTGTTCATCATCAGTTGTCACTCATTCAGTAGACATGTTAATAAATTCTATCACTGGGTGTTCTGATGATTGCCGCCGGGAGAGACTTATACCATCATGTCATCAATAGAATTTGTGTTGTTATAATTATCAGATCATCATCTATCAGTAGCAGTTGTTACTCACTCAGTAGACATGTTAATAAATTCTATCACTGGGTGTAGTGATGATTGCCGTTGGGAGAGACTTATATCACCATGTCATCAAAAGAATTTGTGTTGTTATAATTATCAGATCATCATCTATCAGTAGCAGTTGTCACTCACTCAGTAGACATGTTAATAAATTCTGTCACTGGGTGTAGTGATGATTACTGCTAAAGGATATTCTCATCAAATCATCGAGATTATAGGAAATTCATAATTTAAAATATATTTAGACAATAATTTGTTACTTAAAAACATTTCAGATTTTATTAAGTATCGACAGCAGCAGTTTTCACTCACTCAGTAGACATGTTTGTAATTCTGTCACTGGGTGTAGTGATCACTGTTGCTGAGTATACTATCATCATTTATCATCACAATAAGAAGAATCAGCATCTTTGAATATGTCATCGGTAAATCTTAAAAGCAGTAGTAGTCACTCACTCAGTAGACATGTTTGTAATTCTGTCACTGGGTGTAGTGATCACTGTTGCTGAGTGATCATTTATCATCACACTAAGAAGAATCAGCATCCTTGAATATGTCATCGGTAAATCTTGAAAGCAGTAGTAGTCACTCACTCAGGAGACATGTTTATAATTCTGTCACTGGGTGTAGTGATCACTGTTGCTGAGTGATACTATCATCATTTATCATCACAATAAGAAGAATCAGCATCTTTGAATATGTCATCGGTAAATCTTAAAAGCAGTAGTAGTCACTCACTCAGTAGACATGTTTGTAATTCTGTCACTGGGTGTAGTGATCACTGTTGCTGAGTGATCATTTATCATCACACTAAGAAGAATCAGCATCCTTGAATATGTCATCGGTAAATCTTGAAAGCAGTAGTAGTCACTCACTCAGGAGACATGTTTATAATTCTGTCACTGGGTGTAGTGATCACTGTTGCTGAGTGATACTATCATCATTTATCATCACACTAAGAAGAATCAGCATCCTTAAATATGTCAACAATAAATAAACGCAATAGTAGTCACTCACTCAAGAGACATGTTTATCATTCTTTCACTAGGTGTAGTTGCTGAGTGATACTATCATCATTTATCATCACACTAAGAATAATCACCATCAGTGAATAATTATGTCATCAATAACTTTTTAAGCAGTAGTAGGGACACAAGTATAAACACGTTTCCTGAGTGGGTGCACTCAGGAAACATGTTTATAATTCTGTCACTGGGTGTAGTGATCACCGTTGCTGAGTGATACTATTATCATTCATCATCACACAAAGAAGTATCATCATCAGTATAGACTAACCTTACTGGTCAGACAGTCCTGGAAGTCTTTCTTCATAACTGACACGGACACCCTGTCCTGGGGCCTCTTTGGGCCACTCACTGACGTCACTACTGTTGACAGGTCCAGTTCTACCACCTGGAAAATAAGTTTATAAATTCAATTTAAAAGGTCACTGGGCACCATAGTATCGAAACTACCCACGCTGTACAGAAATAAAATAAAATAGGGTGAAATAGACATTGTGTCTAGTTTACGATAGTATGGGTGGCATTAGTGTGGGTACTGTCTGTCGGGACACCAGCGACCACCATAGTATGGAAACTATACCCACGCTGTACAGAAATGGTCACACACGCAAGCCTGTTGCGAGTACTACGCATCTGACCTTTTTGAACAACATCACCAATGAGGTCTCATATTTTAATAGCATATTCAGGGTGTAAGGTTAAACACTCTTGTCATTCAAACCATGGGTAGTTGACTTAAACATAAAATTAAATGACCGAAAACAACAAAAAAAAACGTTATTTTCATTAAAAGATTTTTAAAAGTTTCTATCCGGCACCGTGCTCGCTAGCGAAACAGCTGACTAACTGAGGGAGGGGTCGCGCTCATGGCTGGTCAGGTCACGTCCCGCACTCCCCGCCCGTGTTGTGACGCAAGTTCGTTGCCCTAGTAGCGGACAGGGCAACGAACTTGCGTCTCTTGTGGTAAAATGTAGTTTAAAAAAAATAAAAAAAATGTTGTAATTTTCCATTGATTTTACGTTCTATAAATGAAACCAAACCACTGGTTGCAAGGATAACGGTGTTTACCCTAACACCCTGTATAACTTTTATATCATTTTTTTTTTGGTTATTATATTTATATATATATTTTAGATTTACAAATTAAACCCTTCCATTTTATACCCAACATGGCCTGACAATTTTTTTTTGTTCATGGCTTTGTTTCCTCTAGAGGGCGCCATATTCAATTTAATGACCTAAAAACAGCGGACCATCAATACGCGTCCAGCGATAACTCATTTGTCCATTTATAATGAATAGTTTACAATGGGAACACGCGAACATACATACCGGTCAAAATCATAACCCTCCTTTTTGCGTCGCCGTAGTCGGTTAAAAATGGAATACGAGTCTTTATTACATTTTAGTCAGTGTGTGATCTTACCTCAGAAAAGATAGGATCCTGTTCAGCATTATTGTAGTCTCGGAACTGCTTGGTGGCGCGCAGGTAAGCTTCAATGATGGAGATCTTTTCCACGGAGCGGTCTGGAGACGAGACGAGAATTTTATTAGAATACGAAAAATGGATGTATTTTTTTCATTTTTTTATTCGATAGTTTACATGGACAAATAAATCTCTATATATAAAAATAAATCCTTATTTCCCTTGGTCACGCCATCACGCTAAAACAGCTGAACGGATTTGGATGAAATTTGGCACAGGGGTAGACCATGACCTGGAATAGGACATAGGATACTTTTTATCCCGATATTCCCACGGGATCAAGACTTACGCGGGTGAAACCGCGGGGCGCAGCTAGTAGTTAAAAAAAACCGAGGGCAAAAAAGCAATTTAAAGTTAGTACGTTGTATATATGCTAGTCGCGCGGTAAACTTAGCTTGCGCGATGCAGAATTTTGTGAGACGTTAGTGTTGTTGTGTGGCGGTATCTACATCGCCACATGCGAACTACGCATCGAAGACCTGACGTCACACAAAAATCCTGACGTCACATAAATCCTGCATCGCGCAATTAGACTTTACCGTGCAGTGGACATATATACAAGATCCCGACATCAATCGTTGGGCAGTTGCCCGCCAGACACAACACCCGTCTGGTCGGAGGATCCTCGCTTTTCTATGGTGGATGAGTGAACTTTACACCCTGTTCCTCATACCCCTAAAGTTGCATGTTACGATGTAGAGAATATGGGTCATCGTCATAAGACACGTGAACCTTCGTTGAAAATACTGCAAACAGTGTTCTGACTACGCAACACTTTATAACTACACTAGCTTCCGCCCGCGGGTTCGCCCGCGTGTAATCTTTATAAATTACAGCCTATGTTACTCAGGGTGAATGTAGCTTTCTAATGGTGAAAGAATTTTTTAAATCGGCGCAGTAGTTTTTGAGTTTATTAATTACAAACATACACACAAAAATACAAATCTTTCCTGTTTATAATATTAGTGTAGAAGTGTAGACTAGCTTCCGCCCGCGGCTTCGCCCGCGTGACATGTCGATAAAAAGTACCCTATGTCCTTTCTCAGGCTCTAGACTATCTGTGTACCAAAAATTTAAATCGGTTCAGTAGTTTTTGTGTGAAAGCGCGACAGACAGACAGAGTTACTTTCGCATTTATAATATTAAGTATGGATTGCATTTGATGAATATTTTTACTTTTGCTAGAACTAACTCAGAATAGTATAAATATTACGTTCATCGATCATTCCGACTTTTCCAACTTTTATGACTGAGATGAATATCTGACTTCTCTAGCCTCAGTATAGCCACAGATATTATATTATAATACTACGTACAGATACCCAATCCCATACAAAGAAATGACACCACCCTAAGTCTGGCTATTGACCTGTTTTTTTTTATCCTCCATTTTTTTAACAGATGGCAGCATCAGCGACTCACTAATTGCCAGAGACTAGTTTTACAACGCCATCTAGGAGTCTTGTCTAGATACTACGCAAGACTCCTAGATGTTTTTCTTCCTTTTTTATGTTTTTTCTTCCTAGGTGTTCAATTTTTATATTTCTACGTAAAGTACTAGATAAAAAAAAAGTAGTTTCGATTTTCCTTATTAATGAAACGACTTAAACGCAAGTTTAAAGTGTTAAGTTTACCCTGTCATCACTTGAGTAAAACGCCATCTATCGCAAAGAGCTCTCGACAAAATGATTTACAGATGGCTACTTTATCATTCTATGGGTTCGAATTGAAGTAAACGGCTTAATTTAAGTTTTTTGTTGAAAATCCGAAATTTATGAGTGTAAATACATAAATCAGCATCAAACAAAGATGTTTTGAGTTTTACTAATATTACCTCAGCCAAAATTTGTCGTGTAACGCTTTGTAGTGATTGTTAATTTCATAAATTGTTACTTATGCTGCCATCTATGATTTTTTTTCAAGACTAATTATAATTTGTTCGAGTTGAGACCCCATGGTATAGCATAAACATCAGTTCATAACCATTTCGACTATTCTAACTTTTCTGAGTCCACCGACTTACTAGTCTGACTGAGATACTGCAGCGAGCGCTCGTCGACCGGGAAGTGCGCCACCGTGGCACCGAACTCGGGACACATGTTGGCGACCGTGGCGCGGTCCGCTATGCTGAGAGCGGACACTCCGGGGCCGTAGAACTCCACAAACTTACCGACCACGCCGAGGGAGCGCAGGTGCTGGGAACAAACAATTATGGTGAAGGCTTCATATTTTAGAGGTATGAGGAACAGGGTGTAATTAATTATTTATGCAACTGTTATATAATAAGGGGTATTAAAACACGAATGTGGGTTTATCTATATCTATATATGTAAACATAATAGTATCACATGAGTGTTTTAATACCTAATTATTTACAGTTACATACAAGACTTTATCTACAGGCTAAGAGAGGAGCTCGTGGCTAAGAGAGGAGCTCGTGGCTAAGTAATAACAGCCGCTCGGGTCGATCCATCAGGTTAAGCTACGCTTGCCGGGGTTGGTCCGTGGATGGGTGACCATTTTCACATATCGAGACTCCTCCGTGCCTCGGAAAGCACGTTAAGCCGTTGGTCCCGGCTGTCATTTGTGGATCTTTGACAGTCGTTACGAGTCGTCAGAAGCACGAAAGTCTGGCAACCAGTCTAACCAAGGGGTATCGTATTACCCAGTTACTGGGTTGTGGAGGTCAGATAGGCAGTCGCTCCATGTAAAATACTGGTATTCAGCTGCATCCGGTTAGACTGGAAGCCGACCCCAACATAGTTGGAAAAAGGCTAGGTAGATTGATTGACAAGACTTTATCTACACTCATGATATGAATCCTCTTTAAAAGGTTCTTTGCAATACTAATATCGAACAAATATGGCGGGATACGACACGTGAATTCGAATAAACTATAAGTTTTTTTTTTTAATTACTATGCTTTTTTAGTGAAACGCGCCTGCATGACAGCGTTCTTTTTATTAATGGGTTGCATTATGAAATTCAATACAACATTTTAACACCCGTTTGGATGATATAATGGTTCGTGCTGATTCTCAGCCTAGTTTGAATAAATGACTTTTGATTTTAATTATGTGAAGTCCTGCTTAGTCTAACAACCAGTCTTGCCAAGGGATATCGTATTACCCAGTTACTGGGTTTGTGGAGGTCAGATAGGCAGTCGCTCCATGTAAAAATATTGGTATTCAGCTGCATTCGGTTAGACTGGAAGCCGACCCCAACATAGTTGGGAAAATGCAGGCAGATGATGAAGTGCTGCTTACCTTAGTAATAGTGAGCACCAGGTCAGTGGATGTCACGAGGGGGTTCAATTCCCCGACGAGCTTGTATCCAACCACTTTGGGTAACAACATGCTGATAGCCTGCCCCAGCATGACGGCTTCCGCTTCAATACCTGTAAGGAGAGAAATTAATGTTTTCTAAACATATTATAAAAATATTTAATCAAATAATAATAGCGTTAACATTTCAAATCCCTTTCCGCAAATCCAACCTTGGTCTCAACGCTCCCTTGATCCGAATGTGCAGAAATTACAATAGCTTTTGTAAATCATCAGAAACCGACTTACACGGAGTATCTCTTAACAAATTTAGAAGATCAGTCTCCGAGGTACGGGATTGCATAAAATAACCAATAAATAATATTAGTTATCTCTCTCTCTCTCCTTCTACCTTTTCTGGCAAAGTTTTATATATTTTTTTTTATTTTTTATTAATATATAGGTAATTTTGTATTTTGTTTACTTATTTTTATTTTATTACTATGTTGTCTTGTGGCAAATGCTGTGTATACCTATAATAGGCATTCATACCAGTATATTTTTATCTTACTGTTCCCATTTAATTTTTTTTGTATGTACTGCTGTTGGTGTACCAAATAAATAAATAAATAAATAAACATTAAATATAAGGATCTATAGTAGGTACACTTGACTTATTCTAGTTAACAAAACAGGTAAGTGTTGCAACCAGCACCCTTACTAAGTTATGAAATAACTTGTATTAAGAGCAGTGGTGCAGTGGAGCAGTGGTGGCCAAGTGGTAACGGCCACGGAGCAGTGGTGGCCAAGTGGTAACGGCCACGGAGCAGTGGTGGCCAAGTGGTAACGGCCACGGAGCAGTGGTGGCCAAGTGGTAACGGCCACGGAGCAGTGGTGGCCAAGTGGTAACGGCCACGGAGCAGTGGTGGCCAAGTGGTAACGGCCACGGAGCAGTGGTGGCCAAGTGGTAACGGCCACGGAGCAGTGGTGGCCAAGTGGTAACGGCCACGGAGCAGTGGTGGCCAAGTGGTAACGGCCACGGAGCAGTGGTGGCCAAGTGGTAATGGCCACGGAGCAGTGGTGGCCAAGTGGTAACGGCCACGGAGCAGTGGTGGCTAAGTGGTAACGGCCACGGAGCAGTGGTGGCCAAGTGGTAACGGCCACGGAGCAGTGGTGGCCAAGTGGTAATGGCCACGGAGCAGTGGTGGCCAAGTGGTAACGGCCACGGAGCAGTGGTGGCTAAGTGGTAACGGCCACGGAGCAGTGGTGGCCAAGTGGTAACGGCCACGGAGCAGTGGTGGCCAAGTGGTAACGGCCACGGAGCAGTGGTGGCCAAGTGGTAACGGCCACGGAGCAGTGGTGGCCAAGTGGTAACGGCCACGGAGCAGTGGTGGCCAAGTGGTAACGGCCACGGAGCAGTGGTGGCCAAGTGGTAACGGCCACGGAGCAGTGGTGGCCAAGTGGTAACGGCCACGACTTACGAGTTGTAGGTCATAGGTTCGAACCCTGACAGGCGCTTTACTTTGTGTAAATAATTTCATCGCCACTGCTCTCAAAACGGTGAAGGAAAACATCGTGAGGAAACCGGCATGTCATAGAACCAAAAATTCGAAGACATGTGACATCTACCAACCCGCACTGGGCCCGCGTGGTGGGTTACAGCCCACTCCCTCTCACAGAGAGGAGGCCTGTGTCCCAGCAGTGGGAACATTATAGGCTGATTATGAAGGGCAGTGGTACAAGCCCATACTTAATTCAGTTTCACAAAAGAATTGCAGGCAGAACAAGTGTTTAAAATTTGGATCATTTGAGTTTGTTTGTGTGTATGTGAGTGTGTATGTGTGTATCAATTAAAAAGGTATAAACAAGAAATCATAGACAGACAAATTATAAATCCGGAGTCACACGTTGTAGGGCATAAATCGAACAGATTACGTGTGATTGTGATCAAAATGTAAATCCAAGATGGCGCCAGGATTGCGGGTTAATCCGAAAGGTATACCGGGACCTTGGCAACAGGCAACTGAAGGAACACGGGTGGGTTTTAGTCAGTAAAAGTCTGACACGCCCTTCCGCTCCACCTAGAGCGGGAGAAGTCATAGGATGATTTCACCAAAAAAAAAAAAAGATGGCGGCTGCGAATAAATCATACGTGAGAAGGAACTTCGTTCCTGACAGGGATTCTCATACCACAACATTATCATAAGAGCGTTTATTCTGAAAGTAGCAGGGCTACGTCGCAAATATATGTCAAATATTTCGCTATTTTGATTAATTTGGCAATATTACTGTATGGAAATATGAAATATGGCTAGACAACTGTCTAAAATATTGATTATGAAATGCAATAAATAATATCGTAACACGAATATTTAGTTTTAGTTGTAAAAAAGTTTACTACTAAAACTAAATATAAACGATGTTATGATAAAATACAATAGACGCAGATATATTTAGTAACCTATTCCGCTTAACTATTCTTCAAGAGTCATAAAAACCCTGTAAGAAATCGACACGTGTTTCACCTCTCGACGAGGCAACCTCAGGATGACGATTGACCAATTGCAAACCAGAACGCGACGTGTTACCACACCGAGCGCAGGACGTAGAGAAAAAAAAATTAAAAGAAATGAATCCTACTAATATTATAAATGTGAAAGTTTGTGTGTTTGTGTGTTTGGATGTTTGTTACTCAATCAGGCAAAAACGGCTGAATGGATTTGGATGAAATTTGGCAAACAGATAGCTTATAACCTGGATTAACACATAGGATACTTTTTATCCCGATATTCCCACGGGATCGAGACTTACGCGGGTGAAACCGCGGGGCGCAGCTAGTAGTAAATATATCTGCGTCTATTGTATTTTATAATAGATTTCCGCAAAGTCACGTCTGAATCATTTAACTATCGATGTTACGATGTTGAAACACTTTGAAGCAATCTTAATATTAACGAAATATTATAATAATGTTTGGTATGTATGGTGTATGAATTATAGTACTAGAAATAGGGACCTATTAGTTCAACCAGGTTTCAGACTGGCTAAAGTAGACTCATCTTTCATGGGATACTGTTTAAAATGTTACAATAAAATTCCTCCACACATACTTCAACTGAATGAGACGAAATTCAAAACTAGTATAAAACGCACACTATGCAGGCAGGCATATTATAAGTTGGAGGATTACATCTCTGATAAAAATGCTTGGCTTAATGCTGGTCCTGCTCCATAATCACAACTAACTAATTAACATTCGAACATACAGTTGGAGCTGCTGAAGATTTTAAGATCATCATCATCTTTGCATTGTATAAACTCAATCTCCTTTGTATTATATAATTGCATAGCACAGGTGTGAGTACTATGTACTATTGATCCATTTACCGGGTAATTTGTCTTTAATTGACTTGAATGTGCCCTGGCGGCTGGGAATGTCATGCTCACTCAAATGTCTCGCTGATGGTGGCGCGTGTGTTGGATCATTTAGCTCCCTTCAAAATGGTTGAGCTGAATGGTGCTGATCCATGCGTCATGTTCGTGAACGGGCGCCGTCAGTTGTGACTGGTCATCTCTTAGCTGCGATGGCTTATTTAAATTTTTGAATTGTTTGTATGTTATAATTGCGGACGCTTTTAACGTGCTTTCTACATTGTTCTCACATGTATAATTTCAACATGAATTATGTAATCCATATATTGTAACAATATTTTGATTTAAAAGAGTGTCCGTGGAGTTTCTTGCCCGTTCTTCTCAATAGGTACCTACTACGCTTTGGAATGGGCAACTAGCTTCATATTTCTGACTGACCGACTCCTTGACAATTCAAAAGTGCCTGTAAATGGTTTAATTGAAATAAATGCTTTGAGTTTGAGTTATGTCAAGTCCCTCACCGCCCACGCCCCAGCCCACGACGCCCAGCCCGTTGATCATGGTGGTGTGGCTGTCGGTGCCCACGACGGAGTCCGGGTGCAGCACGTCTCCGCTGAACACGACGCGCGCGAGGTACTCGAGGTTCACCTGGAAAACAATTATCATATTTTACATCACATGTCAAAGAAAAGTTTTTAAAGAAAGCGGCCAAGGGCGAGTCGGACTCGCACTCGAAGGGTTCCGTACCACCGTACAATATTTAACACTACATATTTTTTCGTTTGTATTATATAAAATATAAACTTTTTTAGGGTTCCGTACCCAAAGGGTAAAACGGGACCCTATTACTAAGGCTCCGCTGTCTGTCTGTCCGTCTGTCACCAGGCTGTATCTCATGAACCGTGATAGCTAGACAGTTGAATTTTTCACAGATGATGTATATCTGTTGCCGCTATAACAACAAATACTAAAAAACAGAATAAAATAAATATTTAAGGGGGGATTTTTTTGCCGTTTTTATAGATAATCTTCGTGCGCGAATCCGACTTGCACTTGGCCGTTTTTTTTTTTTGTTATAGCAAAGTTTCAAGTATCTATTACGGTTCAAAATACGCGCTTTGTCGTGGAGTTGCGGATATCAGCCCGTATTCCCTATTACCTACGGTTTAAAACATACAGCCCCGGGACGGACGGACAGCGGTGGCTTAGTAATTGGGTCCCATTGGGTGCGGAACCTTAAAAGCCTCGAACCCGGCCAAATGCGAGTCGGACCACGCACAGTGAAGGGTTCAGGGAAGCATGTTTAGGGGCTTCTTAAAAGGTGGCAGGTGGCTTACCAACAGTAACGTTTAACGGACCCCTAGCTGTTTGGTGAAGCTAAAATCACCTTCTAACTTAACCATGCATAGGCGATTCCTAAACATAAGGGATGACGGTGAAAACGGGGATTAGACCAATGTACCAATACTTATCCATACTAATATTATAAATTCGGAAGTAACTCTATCTGTCTGTCTGTATGTTGCCCTTTCACGCCAAAACCACTAAACGGATTTCGACAAAATTTGGCAGGGAGATAGATGGCATCCCGGGGAAGGACATAGGGTATTTTTTATCGACATACCACGCGGGCGAAGCCGCGGGCGGAAGCTAGTTGCAAATAACTGCTACTAGCTGACTCATCAGTTTTACATGGTGTGAAACTTAGTTGCAAATGCAGGTTACATACCTGGTGCACAATGCCAGATCCTGGTGGCACGATGAGCATGTTATCAAAGGCCTGCGCGCCCCACTTGAGAAACTGGAAGCGCTCCTTATTCCTCTCAAATTCTAGCTCCTGGTTCTTGTTTAGCGCATCTGGACTGCAAACAACACAAATAGGGTGTAAGGATAAAAACTTGTCATTGTAACCATGGGTAGTTGATGTAAATATAAAAATAAATGACCGAGTAACAACAAAAAAAACTTTATTTTCATTAAAAGCTTCTATGCGACACCGTGCTCGCTAGCGAAACAGCTGACTGACTGAGAGAGGGGTCGCGCTCAGGGCCGGTCAGGTCACGTCCCACGTCCCCCACCCGTATTGAGACGCAAGTTCGTTGCCCTAGCGCATAGGTGAAAGGGTGAAATACTTTAGTGGAAAAAAGTAATAAAAAATAGTTGTCATTTTCCATTGATTTTACGTTCTATAAATGACACCAAACCACTGGTTTCAAGGATAACGGCGTTTACAAAAAAAACAATTGACCCCAAAAAAAAAAACTAAATAGTGAAAAATAATTTTAATTTCGGAAGTCTTTGTCTTTGGTTTTTACCCGACTACGGCGAAGAAAAAAGGAGGGTTATGATTTTGACCGGTATGTATGTATGTATGTATGTATGTTCATCTGTTACCTCCTATCTTCCAAACCACTTATCACAATTTGACAAATGAGGTATCGTTAGAAGCGTCGTGATTGTCCGCTGGTTATAGGCTATGTGAAGTCACATTAAATTAAAAATGGCGCCCTGTAGAGGACATAAAGTGAGGAATTTAAAAAAAAATGGTTTAATCGTACCATGTTGGGTATCAAATGAAAGGGCTTAATGAGCACATTTCAAAAATATATATATTATAACCTCACACGTAATCTGTTCGATTTATGCCCTAAGACGTGTGACTCCGGATTTTTAATTTGTCTGTCTGTGGTGTCTTGTTTATACCTTTTAAGTCGTAGTTGGGTTTTAGTTTTTATTACTTGATTTTTTTCATTTTCCTTTTGGCCACCGACACTGACCTTCCGATGACCTACCAAACAAAAAAGTCTTCAACATCAATTCATAATTGACGGAGTAATCGCGTAACAACACACAATAAAAAAAAAACATACAGTCGAATTGAGAACCTCCTCCTTTTAGAAGTCGGTTAAAAATTGACATAACATACATACACACATCAGCCTATAATGTTCCCACTGCTGGGACACAGGCCTCCTCTCTATGAGAGGGAGTGCGCCGTAATCCACCACGCGGGCCCAGTGCGGGTTGGTAGATGTCACATGTCTTCGAATTTTGGTTGTGTACTTCTCCAGGTCAAGGTTTACCCAGGTGCCAAATTTCATCCAAAACCGTTCAGCTGTTTCAGCGTGACAGCGTAACAAACAAACTCATCATTAGTTAGGATCGTCAGAAGCCCGAAAGTCTGACAACCAGTCTTACCAAGGGGTATCGTATTACACAGTTACTGGGCTGTGGAGGTCAGATAGGCAGTCGCTCCATGTAAAATACTGGTATTCAGCTGCATCCGGTTAGACTGGAAGCCGACCCCGAAATAGTTGGGAAAAGGCTAGGCAGATTGATTGAATATTAGTAACGATTATTTGAATTTCCCAAATCAATGAAATCCTACTTAATATTATAAATGTGAAAGTTTGTGTGTTTGGATGTGTGTTACTTAATCAAGCAAAAGCGGCTGAATGGATTTGGATGATATTGGCAAACAGATCCATACTAATATTATAATATTCGAAAGTAACTCTGTCTGTCTGTCTGTATTACCTTTTCATGTCTAAACCACTGAAAGGATTTCGACAAAATTTGGCAAGGAGGTAGATGCCATCCTGGGGAAGGACATAGGCTACTTTTTATCGATATACCACGCGGGCGAAGCCGCGGGCGGAAGCTAGTTCTTCATAAATGAGCTAGGCTGATATTTAGACCTACCTCCTTGCAAAGTCCACCTGCACAGAGTGATCTATGACCAGGTCAGCTGGACATATGGGGTTGATCTTCTGAGGGTCACCGCCCAGGTTTTTAACGGCATCTCTCATGGCTGCGAAGTCCACCACCGCTGGTACTCCTGTCAAGTCCTGTAATATGAAATAGATTATTTAATACTACTATTAATAATACAAGTTAAATTAACAAAGGGACATTCACCTGTGGGCCTAAAATGGCCACATTAGCAATTCCTCTATAAGCAATTCATTTCCTGAATTTCCAGCTGTCAATCATAATGTATGGACCATTTTACGAATCTCCATGGATAACTGTCAAATAGATGAATTATTTCGTAATATGAATCGCACGCATATCTTATTGTGACATTTTACGATGATTCAATATTTTCCTATTATGATTCTGCCAAAGTGACTGTTTTAAGTTCCCTGGTCTCCTACTCCTCACCTGCAGTATAACCCTGGCGGGTTTGAAGGCGATCTCCACGGCGTCTCCCGCCTGGTTGGTCTCCCACTGCAGCACGTTCTGCACATCTTTCTCCAGCACCTGGAAGCCGTCGCAGTTCCGCACACACGACTCCAGGAGTACCCGCACTGAGTATGGCAGCCGATCTGGAAAACAATTATGGCTGAATAGAATAGAATAGAATCCTTACTAATAATATAAACGTGAAGGTTTGTCAGTTTATTAATAATATAAACGCGAAAGTTTGTAAGTATGGATGGATGGATGTTTGTTACTCTTTCACGTAAAAACTACTGAATATTCCCACGGGATCAAGACTTTTGCGGGGCGCAGCTAGTTATCTATAAAAACGGCAAAAAAATCACGTTTGTTGTATGGGAGCCCCATTAAATATTTATTTTATTCTGTTTTTTAGTATTTGTAGTTAGTTTAGTATTTATAGCGGCAACAGAAATACATCATCTGTGAATATTTCAACTGTCTAACTATCACGGTTCATGAGATACAAACGGACGGACGGACAGCGAAGTCTTAGTAATAGGGTCCTGTTTTACGCTTTGGGTACGGAACCCTAAAAACATAGCAGTTATTTTAGTATATTGTGTATCTTACGACTTGCAAGCTAATAAATTATAAATACAGTCTACATTGGCTTGTGCAACGGGTGTGTGAATCCGTGAAACCGTGCACCGTGGGATGCTATCGTCACACAATACAGCTGGTAGCACTAACCGTCATGTATTCCGAGTATTTTAATCGACACGTGTTTGTTTACAAACATCTCTGACGTGAACATTGCTGCGTGCCGGAATGTGCCGGTGACATACCTGTACAGTACAACTATTGTTTAATGTCCCTCGACAAACTTCGTGTCGCTCTTTCGCCCGGTCTGCACCAAGTGCAAAGGGCAACTGATAGAAATCCGACATGTACAAATCAATCTGCCTGCCTTTTCCCAACTCTGTTGGGGTCGGCTTCCAGTCTAACCGAATGCAGCTGAATACCAGTATTTTAGATTGAGCGACTGCCTATCTGACTTCCACAACCCAGTTACTGGGTAATACGATACCCCTTGGTAAGACTGGTTGTCAGACTTTCGGGCTTCTGACGACCCGTAACGACTGTCAAAGATCTACGAATGACAGCCGGGACCAACGGCTTAACGTGCTTTCCGAGGCACGTAGTCTGGCTAAAGATGGTGACCCATCCACGGAACAAGCCCGGAAAGCGTAGCTTAATCTGATGGATCGACCAGTGCGGCTGTTATTAATTAGCCGAACATGTACAGTACCACTATTTTCTAAATGTCCCTCAGCAAACTTCGTGTCGTTCTTTCGCCCGGTCTGCACCAAGTGCAAAGGAGAACTGATAGAAATCCGACGAACTTGGAAAAACTTTTTACAAAAACCGATTAAAAAAAAAACTACTAAAACGTGAATAATACTTTAATTTCGGAAGTCGGTGTCTTTGCTTTTCAATTTTCGTTTTTTGCCAACGACATCCGAAAATAAAGTTATTTTTCAGTTTTTAGTTTTTTTTTTAAGTTTTTATTCAAATCCGACTGGTAGTTCCAGAAATAACGTGATAAAACAAACAAACTATTCAATTTTATCCCATTAGTATAGAGATAGGTGCCAATACGTCTACATTCCGTCTTCTTGCTCGAGTTTAGCTTACGTGACTCCGCACGCGTCCGCGCGGGTTATTTGACCATTCTGGCCAAGGTCAGAAAGCTATCCGACTCGGGTGTATCTGACGACCTCTGTACGCGTAACATAAACACCATAGAAACGGGTTTTATCGACGAAAGAATAGACAAAATAAAAGTTATAAAACTAAAACCCAACTACGAAAAAAAAGGCAACTAAAAAAAAAAAACAACCGACTTCCAAAAAAAACACAAAAAAAGTGAAAAATAACTTTAATTTCGGAAGTCGGTGTCTTTGCTTTTCAATTTTCGTTTTTTGCCACCGACTTCCGAAATTAAAGTTATTTAAAATTATTAAAAAAAAAAATTAAGTAATAAAAACTAAAACCCAACTACGACTGAAAAGGTATAAACAAGACACCACAGACAGACAAATTAAAAATCCGGAGTCACACGTAATCTGTTCGATTTATGCCGCCCTAACACGTGTGACTCCGGATTTTTAATTTGTCTGTCTGTGGTGTCTTGTTTATACCTTTTCAGTCGTAGTTGGGTTTTAGTTTTTATTACTTAAATTTTTTTTTTCACTTTTTAGTTGTGGTAACTACCCCACACAAATTCGTATACCGTTATCTGCAGCTATGTGACGGAGTCAATTAACATGTCATCAACATAAGCAGTGGGAAAAATACGTAACTATTGAAGCTAACTCAAAAACTACGCAAGCAAAATTATTAAAATTTATATGGGACCACCTCTGAAGCATGACCTACCACACAAAAAAAGAATCATCAATATCGATTCATAATTGGCGGAGTAATCGGGTAACATACAAACAAAAAAAAAAAAAAAAAAACATACGGACGAATTTTGAACCTCCTCCTTTTTGAAGAAGTCGGTTAAAAAGATATAAACAACATACCACAGACAGACAAATAAAATTTCCGGATTCACACGTAATGTGTTCGATTCACGCCCTAACACGTGTGACTCCGGATTTTTAATTTGTCTGTCTGTGATGTCTTGTTCATACCTTTTTAATTGTAGTTGGGTTTTAGTTTTTACCCGACTACGGCGAAGAAAAAAGGAGTGTTATGATTTTGACCGGTATGTACGTATGTTCATCTGTTCCCTCCTATCTTCTAAACCACTCATCACAATTTGACAAATTAGGTATCGTTGGAAGCGTCTTGATCGTCCGCTGGTTATAGGCTATGTGACGTCACATTAAATAAAAATGGCGCCCTCTAGAGGACATAAAGTCAAGAACTCCCATACACTCCCGCTCGCGTGGTGGATAACGGCCCATTCCCTCTCACAGAGAGGAGGCTTGTGTCCCAGCAGTGGGAACATTATAGGCTGATTATGCTACTCATCCACGGACTTACCTCGGCAAGCATGCTTAAATGCTTGCTCCCTATTACATGGGACTTAAACATAACTGGCGAAATGTGGGTGTACTATAAGTACACCTCTGCCTTAACCCTTCGGGGATTACAGGCGTAATGCCTATCAGCTATTACTATCAGCTATTACATAAGATACACACCCAAATGTTATTGTACAAGGTCTAAGTGCCCATCGATAACAACGATGAATTTTAATTCCAGCTGACTTCTGACCCCCACCCGAATTGTCAATCACTACAGTTATCAAGGCAATTATATAACAATTGGTTCTGATAAAGGTGTTTTCTCAAACATGCTTGGAATTTTGACAACGAGCATTATTTTGACAACCTTCTTCGAGATAAATCGAAATTGCCGTACTGTTCAAAAACAAATGACGATGCGGCCGGCAAAGTAAGTATGAAAATCCATATCTGTCGTGTTTAGCGGCCAAATAAACTATGAAAACTCATATCTGTTGTGTTATTTAAAAATGGAACGAACTTTTTACTTCAGCGCATCAAAGATTTTATTTAAATTTCGATTTGGCTTGCAAATAGAGCTGTTTCAAATAAAGAAGAAAGAAATGAACATCAATAGCGCGTGAAAAATTAACGTTGTTCGTCATTGATTCTGGAAATTATACTACTATTATTAAGTTACTTAGTTTGAATTTCCGCGCATTGTTTGAGAAAAGTACTATACAAGCCTTGGCCGCAACCAGCTATTGATGGACTAGTCTGTGTGCCTCGGCTTCGCCTCGGCCCACAATTTCACGATCGTCCATCAATAGCCCAGTTGCAGGCCGCGACAGTAATGTACTATTTTGGAGTTTCTGTATTCAGCTACATCCGATTAGACTGGAACCTGCATAAGCATAGTATAATCAGCCTATAATGTTCCCACTGCTGGGACACAGGCTCTGTGAGAGCGAGTAGGTTGTAATCCACCACGCGGGCCCAGTGCGGGTTGGTAGATGTCACATGTCTTCGAATTTATAGTTCTAAGACATGTCGGTTTCCTCACGATGTTTTCCATCACCGTTTTGAGAGCAGTGGTGATGAAATAGTTCACACAAAGTAAAGCGCGTGGCTGGGTTCGAACCCACGGCCAACAACTCGTAAGTTGGGACAGTTACCACTGAGCCACCACTGCTCACACTGGAAACTGACCTGGATAAGGCAGATGATTTTTGGAGCTGGTGAGTTGTTTTCGAATTTCATCGGGCGAAGTGTAAAAAAATCAAGTAATAAAAACTAAAACCCAACTACGAAACAAGACACCACAGACAGACAAATTAAAAATCCGGAGTCACACGTGTTAGGGCATAAATCGAACAGATTGCGTGTGACTCCGGATTTTTAATTTGTCTGTCTGTGGTGTCTTGTTTCGTAGTTGGGTTTTAGTTTTTATTACTTGATTTTTTTTTAAATCTTTTGGGGTTATCATATATATATTTTTGAAATGTGCTCATTAAGCCCTTTCATTTGATACTCAACATGGTACGATAAAACCATTTTTTTTTAAGTTTCACACTTTATGGCCTCTAGAGGGCGCCATTTTTAACTTAATGTGACTTCACATAGCCTATAACCAGCGGACAATCACGACGCTTCTAACGATACCTCATTTGTCAAATTGTGATAAGTGGTTTGGAAGATAGGAGGGAACAGATGAACATACATACATACATACATACCGGTCAAAATCATAACCCTCCTTTCTTCCGTAGTCGGGTAAAAATAGTAGGAAAACGTCGAGAGGACAGTTTTGATTTGGGTATGAATGTCGATGGCTATAAGAGTAAGGGAAGACCATAGAAACGATGGATGGACTGTGTGAAAGATGATATGGATAGAAAGGGGGTGACTACCGAGATGACGACTAGTACTGTACAGAAGTCATCATCTGCCTAGCCTTTTCCCAACTATGTTGGGGTCGGCTTCCAGTCTAACCGGATGAAGCTGAATACCAGTATTTTACATGGAGCGACTGCCTATCTGACCTCCATAATCCAGTAACTGGGTAATACGATACCCCTTGGCAAGACTAGTTGTCAGACTTTCGGGCTTCTGACGACCCGTAACGACTGTCAAAGATCCACGAAAGACAGCCGGACAGTCTACCCTACCTACCCTATATCACTTAGGGGTATGAAAAATTGATTACGACCGATTCTCAGACCTACCGAATATACATATAAAATTTCATAAAAATCGGTCAAGCCGTTTTGGAGGAGTATGGCAACTAACACTGTGAAACGAGAATGTTATATATTAAAAGATACAGAGTGTTAGTGTAAACACCGTTATCCTTGAAACCAGTGGTTTGGTTTCATTTATAGAACGTAAAATCAATGGAAAAATACAACTTTTTTTTTTAAAGAAATTCTACATTTTTCCACAAGAATATTTCACCATACACGCAAGGGCAACGAACTTGCGTCTCAATACGGCGGCCAGCGGTTGGCGGGGGCGGGCGGGGCGCGCGGGACGTTACATGACCGGCCGTCAGCTGTTTGGGAACTCTCTCGAACGCGTATCCATGAGTATCGGGACAGTGACGGATATTTACTCTTTAAAATCTTTTAATGAAAATAAGTTTTTTTTTTTGTTGTTACTGGGTCATTTATTTTTACCCGACTACGGCGAAGAAAAAAGGAGGGTTATGATTTTGACCGGTATGTATGTATGTATGTATGTATGTATGTATGTATGTATGTTCATCTGTTCCCTCCTATCTTCCAAATCACTTATCACAATTTGACAAATGAGGTATCGTTAGAAGTGTCGTGATTGTCCGCTGGTTATAGGCTATGTGAAGTCACATTAAATTAAAAATGGCGCCCTCTAGAGGACATAAAGTGAGGAACTTAAAAAAAAAAAATGGTTTAATCGTACCTTGTTGGGTATCAAATGAAAGGGCTCAATGAGCACATTTCAAAAATATATATATTATAACCCCAAAAGAATTTAAAAAAAATCAAGTAATAAAAACTAAAACCCAACTACGACTTAAAAGGTATAAACAAGCCACCACAGACAGACAAATTAAAAATCCGGAGTCACACGTAATCTGTTCGATTTATGCCCTAACACGTGTGACTCCGGATTTTTAATTTGTCTGTCTGTGGTGGCTTGTTTATACCTTTTAAGTCGTAGTTGGGTTTTAGTTTTTATTACTTGATTTTTTTTATATTTAAACCCATAAACCCATGGTTTGAGTGACAACGGTGTTTACCCTTGCATACTGTATAATAATAAATAATCAGTTAGTCACAAGAGCATACAATCTTCGTCAGAGGGCCATCCCGTTATCAGTAGGCATAGATAAGTACTGTCATTCAAACTTATCAAAATCTTTGTGTAAATATTTATCTCGATATTTATTACCTTGAACTGGGTTTATGGATAAATTGCACTGGTTGTAAAATCCAGATCAAAAGTAATTTATTCAAACTAGGCTGAAAATCAGCACTTTTTTTTGGACCTGAATACCAGTATTTTACACTGGTAGCGCCCCGCGGTTCCATCCGCATAAGTCTTGATTCCGTCCACCCGCATAAGTCTTGATCCCGTGGGAATAACGGGATAAAAAGTATCCTATGTGTTAATGCAGGTTATAAAATATCTGTGTGCCAAATTTTATCAAATTACGTTCAGTAATTTTTGCGTGAAAGAGTAACAAACATCCATCCATCCATCCTTACAAACTTTCGCGTTTAGTAGGAAGAGATATTAGTAGGAAGTAGGATGAAGCAATTGCCTATCTGACCTCCACAATTCAGTTACTGGGTAACACGATATACCCCATGGTAAGACTGGTTGTCAGGCGTTCGGGCTCCTTTTTTTTTTTGAGGGATGGGATATCATCGAATGACTTCTCCCGCTAAGGCGGAGCGGGAGGGCGTATCAGACTTTTACTGACTAAACTCCACCCGTGTTCCTTCAGTTGCCTGTTGCCAAGGTCCCGGTATCCCTTTCGGACTTACCCGCAACCCTGGTCCATCCGCCATGCTGGCCCAATGCGTATCGGTAGAGGTGACATATCTTTGAAGTTTTTCTTTATATAAACTCACCATATTTTTCTCCTAGCCCTGTTACGTCATAATATTTGAATTCCTTTCCATCAATGTTAATGGACTTCAGGAGGTAGTTGTACGGGTTGTTGGTGGCTGGAACAAATAATAATATTATGTTAACAATTTAATGACACTGAACTACTAAAGTTTATCTAAAGAGGCTATGAAAAGTAGATGATAATCTTGAGATACGAGATTATTCAGCCATTGTTAATTTTTTTAACCGAAAATTAAGATACTGGTCAGAATATGATCATTTTTGATGTGTGAAATCTTTCCTCACACTTTCCTGCAATCTGTGGGAGTGATTTCGTGAAAAGGGACGGAAGTGAGTAACAGGAAGCCTAGAGTCTAGACGAAGTGCTAGAGTTGGCCGTCACACGGTACCAAGTACCAACCCATGGCTGCCTAATCTGCCTATGTGAGTTTCATGCCGATGGAGCTTAAGAACGCCGAAATCCATTGCGTAATTTCCTCGGAGGTGTGTCGCTACGCTTATGCATAAATTAACATGTACGTCATCATAAATCAAGTAAACACAACTTCACTAAGTTCAAAAGTCAATTTCTAAGTTACTTTACATAATAATTATACAGGGTGTTAGGGTAAACACCGTTATCCTTGAAACCAGTAGTTTGGTGTCATTTATAGAACGTAAAATCAATGGAAAATTACGACTTTTTTGTAAATTACTTTTTACCACTTGAGTATTTCACCCTTTCACTTATGCGCTAGGGCACCGAACTTGAGTGGCAACACGGGTAGGGGGCGTGGTGGGAGGTGACCTGACCGAACGTGAGCGCGACCCCTCTCTCAGACAGTCAGCTGTTTCGCTAGCGAGCACGGTGTCACATAGGAACTTTTTAAATGAAAATAACGTTTTTTTTTGTTGTTACTCGTTCATTTATTTTATATTTAAGTCAACTACCCATGGTTTTAATGACAAGAGTGTTTACCCTTACACCCTGTACATTGAAGCAATGCAAAGGTATTTACAAGGCAGATGTGTGGTGGAAACGCCGGGATGGGACGCCCTAGGACATAATTATAATGACCTTATTGGTGATGTTCTTCAAAAAGGTCAGGTGCGTAGTACTCGCAACCGGCTTGCGTGTTTGACAAGCACCTATACTACGACGTATTAATGCCACTATTTTTCCAGTGTTAGTGAGAGACAGAGCTATACAAGGCCGCTAGCACCATCCTTTTTACCCGACTACGGCGAAGAAAAAAGGAGGGTTATGATTTTGACCGGTATGTATGTATGTATGTTCATCTGTTCCCTCCTATCTTCCAAACCACTTATCACAATTTGACAAATGAGGTATCGTTAGAAGCGTCGTGATTGTCCGCTGGTTATAGGCTATGTGAAGTCACGTTAAATAAAAATGGCGCCCTCTAGAGGACATAAAGTAAGGAACTAAAAAAAAAATGGTTTAATCGTTCACACGGCTACACATCAAGCTATACATTTCCAGTTTATGCTGATCTCGCATTGTATAGAATTCCCTTACAATGCGAGGTCAGCTAATGCTGGAAATGTATAGCTTGATGTGTAGCCGTGGGTACCATGTTGGGTATCAAATGAAAGGGCTTAATGAGCACATTTCAAAAATATATATATTATAATCCCAAAAGAATTTTAAAAAAATCAAGTAATAAAAACTAAAACCCAACTACGACTTAAAAGGTATAAACAAGACACCACAGAGACAAATTAAAAATCCGGAGTCACACGTAATCTGTTCGATTTATGCCCTAACACGTGTATACCTTTTAAGTCGTAGTTGGGTTTTAGTTTTTGTTACTTGATTTTTTTTATTACTATATTTTTTATTACTTGATTTTTTTTCGCAGTGGAATAATGATGGCATGAATACTTCATAGTCAGCCTCCAGGTGTATGGACATAAACGAAGCAAAAGGAGTGTGTAATGTCTGCTCGTTAGACAAACACTTCCACACAATATGCATAACGGACAGTCCTCTGTGCAGGGCGTACATGGAGGTTGAGGAAACCGTCGCACACATGCTCTTTGAATGCACGGGCGTCACCCAGATCAGAACAGAAACCCTTGGGTCACCCAGATCTTTCACAGATATTCTGAACAGACCAGGAGATTTAATTAGCTTCTGGAGGGAGGTGGGCCGGTTGGACTAACCTCTTCAGTAAGTGAAACCAAACCCCATAACATGGAACATGAACATAGAAGTGTGTAAGGATCGTAGCAGGTGGCGTTCTGTAGTTCCTGCCTACCCCATAGGAGGAAGGCGTGAGGATGGAGGATGTTGTATACATTGAAACAAGACTAGAGGTATGTTTTTATATTAGGTCTTTACCTATGAAATTGCCGTTTTGTATGAAAAAATTTAAACGAATTTTTTTCATGTATTTTTTATTTGTATTAATCGAAGTAATCACCCATGCAATCAATGCATCTTTGCCAACGCAGTGGCAGTTTATTGATGCCCTTCTTAAAGAAATCAGCTGGACGGGAGGCAACAAATTCTTCAAAGGCATTTTGTACTGCCTCTCGGGTATTGAATATTTTTCCCGCTAAGAAGTTATCCAAATTCTGAAAAAAGTAGTAGTCTGTAGGCGCAAGGTCTGGTGAGTAGGGCCGATGACGGAGAGCTTCCAACCCCAGTTCTTGCAACTTGGAGACCGTCTGCTGTGCAGTATGAGGTCGCGCGTTGTCGTGCAGGAGCAGCGGAGACGAGCGATTGACCAATGCTGGTTGGAGATGTGCCAGCTTCTCCATCATTGTGTTCAGTTCTTCACAGTACACATCTGCAGTAATGCTCACCCCGTTTGGTAAGAAGCTGTGATGAATCACACCGGCGCTAGACCACCAAACAGTGACCATCACTTTTCTAGGGGTAAGTTTTCGTTTAGAGCATTGTTTAGGTACTGAACCAGGATCCAACCAACTTGCTGAGCGCTTGCGGTTATCAAACAGAATCCATTTTTCATCGCAGGTAACAATGCGGTTCAAAATTCCTTCATTTGTGTGTCTGTTGAGCAGTGCAAGGCACGCCTCGACGCGTACTTCGCGCTGGCGATCATTGAGTTCGTGGGGCACCCATTTGTCAAGCTTTTTTACCTTGCCAATTTGACGCAAATGGACCAATATTGTTTTGACGCTAACGTCGAAAGCTGCTGCTAATTCAGCCGTAGATTGTGTATCATCAGCTTCCACAATCACCTTTAATTCGTCATTGTCGACCAAAGACTTCGGACGACCGCGAGGTTCATTTTTCAGGTCGAAATTTCCAGAACGGAAGCGAGCAAACCAATAACAGGTGGTGCGTTGGTTTGTAGTGTTAGCTCCGTAAACGTCGTTGATGTCGCGTGCCGCTTGTGCCGCGTTGCTGCCACGACGGTACTCATATTCCATAATTACTCGAATTTTTAACGTATCCATGATGACGAGAAAGATTGAAATGCGATGAAAATGTAACACTAATCATTAAACAAATGACTTCTTTTGAAAAAAGAATTCTATGTTTTTAAAATAAATTCTTAGCCAAACAAAAATTATTTTGATTTGAAATGGCCAGTACTGCAGAACAGCAATTTCATAGGTAAAGACCTATTATATGACTCGACATGGATCGAAACCGGGAAACCGGCAAGGATTAATGGCAACTGTGGTATTGGTGATCATGGTGAATACCCTTTTTTTTTTTTTTTTGTGGGTGGTATATCTTCCAATGACTTCTCCCGCTCTGGGCGGAGCGGAAGGGAGGGACTCTGGCAGGGCAGTGAGTTGATTGATCTGCGCTCGCGCCTTACGTACTCGGTGGAACGTCGTTTACATTATTGTTCATTTGATAATGTGATTATTGTGTTTCCTTTAATTGCATCTCCTAGCCCACAAACCCACACATGAGACAATAAGACCTCGTCTGATAGACGTATTGCCTTTATATAAATTACAGTATTGTGTCTTTCAGAGCTGTGGCACAAAAAGGTTGTTTTTATAATTTGTGTCAAGTTGAACATCATAAAATGAACATAGTAAGTAATATAGTAATAATCCGATACATTCTTGATGGATTAAATCAGCCAAAACAGATAGATAGGGCTCCATGGAGATGCACTACTCAGCAATTGTGCACTTTTATTATTTCTAACGTGAAAATAATTTTGTGCATGTCTACTTATTTCACGGCATTATAATAGCACAGTGAAGTGAAACGTTTGGGAATACACTGAACAAATGGTAACTTCAGGCACAAGATTAGTCTCAACAAAGTTGAAAAATGGCAAAAAATATTACAAGGAACAATAATGTTTTATTGATAAAGTCTTACATTTTTAAAGTAACTATTGATGACCAAGCAGTTTTCAACTATTACTATGTGAATTCTAATTAGATAATATACATATTTGTTTATTCATTTCGATATGAACATTCAAATCATTCGCCTTGACGAAAAACGTATCAATAGTAGTAATTACACATTTGCACCTGTTGTAACCTAAAAAAAGTTAACGTAAACATGAATTTAGACGTTCATGGCAATATAAATATTCATTTTGTGGTTATTTGTCAATATTAGTTCAGATAACTCGTTCTAAAGGGTTTTTTTTCAACCATTTACTAATACTTTCGAGCCCAGTTTATAAATTGCTAACGATTATAACTTTTAAAAGACAGATAAAAGTTTACTAACAAAGTTACGATAAAACTCTTATCAAGTAGTTTTCGGCAAGTTACTATTGTATTGTTGAAAGTTAGTCAAAAAATAATATCAAAATTTCACTTACCCGCCATGTTAGTTGTTAACTTTTTTTGCGCACTAATCGAAGGCACAGGCACACTCCCGAATCCCGATTATAAAAAGGGAAAACGCACGAGAAATTATACAAAATCTACGTCACGCAATCTACTATCAACGCCACACACGGTCGGTTTGATTAATTGACACTGACATAAAATAAATGCAAGGAACTGGAACATCACCTGTCGCCACTCGTTGGGGCCCGGGTTGCGTAATGTCAGAATTGTGATACCAGCAAAATTTCTGAAAAACTACTGCTTCACACATTATTCTGTCAATTTACGACACGAACGGAAATAGAACAATTCGTTTAGAATTAATAGCATTTTTTGTGATTTGTGGTGCAAGTGGGCTTTAGATTTGAGAATTCTACATCTACTGTGCAATATATTGTGATTAGATTAGATAATTGATATTGCTCTGCTGTCTTTTGTAAATTTCTGAAACTCAGAACAACTAAACTAACTAACTAACTATTGAAGTTTATCAACCATGGCACTTACTAAGGTAGTGGTCGTGCTGCTTTTCTTTTCTTTATAATTATGTATATAGTTTCAAGGTAGAGGTGTGCTGAAGAGATCTAACCTAAGTTTCTTGTTCATGCTAGTGTACTAATAAACTTGATCATATATAATAGTAGTCTATGAACTTGATCACTGTTTATTTTCTTAATCCATTCTGTATTGCTGTCAAAGAGCTAGCTAATAATAATTTATTATGAGTAAGACGTTTGTGTACTTCAAGCTGGATTACCAATTTAGTAGTATTAGGATTTCAAGGATTTCATAAGAAAATGGAAGTATGATTATCGACAACACTCTACGTGATAGTAATCACAAGTTTTTATTTAACTTGCTTTGTTAGTATGTGTAACCGTGCGTTTGCACTGGCGAAACATTACAACAAAACATGTAAGCTCTAGTTCCTGTCAAAACTTGTATGGAACATTGACAGAAGATAGAGATTTCAACATGTTTTGTCGCAAATGTTTCGCCAGTGGAAACGCACGGTAAGTCAAATCTTTTTTGATCTAAAATGTTATGAAGTTCGAAACGGTAAACAATGTATTTTAAAATCAAGAAAATTTATTTAATTTAGAATGCAGCTTTTTTCGCGTTCCGACTTCCTTTCCTACCGTTCGTTTTATCATAACTCATTAATTATCTTTGTCTCATCTAACTCAGTACACTAAAAAGAGACCAAACATGATGCTTCTAACGAGAGTTGTCAAACGCGGCTTCCATGACAAAAAATTGAAAAAAGTTCGTTGACTGTCATTGTTTTGTTAATTTATTGCGTTTTTATTTGTTAATTCGTGTAAAGTGACCACCAAAATGTCGACTTTCGATTTAAACTCAATAAATTCCGCGCTATCTGATTCCGGCAGGCCGACCAGTGGCGTGGATTTTTCTGGAAAATCTTTAAAATTGGACACTGCGAACGATGGTATGAAAAGTGTTTTTTTCGCATTTCTGTCCATTTATTATGTTAAAAACAAGTACATTATACATATTGATATTGAAAAGTAGTAACTTTGAAGTACATTCCAAGCTTATAGTGTTAATTTTTCAGTGTTTGTCAAACATAACCTCAATGTTCATGTTTTATTTAATTTGCTATTGATAAATCTATTTTCCTGTTCATGTCGTTATGGCAACCACATTAAAGTCTCGTTTTTACTTGGTGTTGTCGACTTATCCCTAAAAGGGGGAATAATGCGTAACCCTACTTTGATTTTCTTGCCCGTTCTTCTTCATAATTACCTACTACGCTTTGAAATGGGCAAGCTTCATCTTTATCATTCTGACTGACCGACCCCTTGACAGTTAAAAAGTGCCTGCAATTAAACTTTACACTTTGAAATTGTTTCTTTTATCAATTTTTTTATTTTTTTACATGTAGTTACATTGTGTTGTGTCTGTGCTAAATAAATCTATTTTCTTACTTTTTTTCTTTCAATTGGTTTTAATTGAAATAAATGTTTTGGGTTTGAGTTTGTGTAGCAGTTGACCAAGCCAATGGGTTTAAAACGCCACACAAATTCCACCTTTTATGCATATCCTAACTAATATTTTAAATGCGAAAGTGAGTTTGTTTATTTGCTTTCACGCTGAAATGGCTGAACGGATTTAGATTAAATTTGGCACAGGGGTAGACCATGACCTGGAATAGGGCATAGGATACTTTTTATCCCAATCAGTATTTTACATGGAACGACTCTCATGTACGACTGTATCCTATAAAAATATCAATAGCTAAACTGATTAATGAATTAAAATAAATCCATTTTTCCAGCACAACCCATCGTGGACGCCATCAATGGGTGCCCCGACCTTCAGTACCTCACCCTCACGGGCAACACCCTGGGGGTGTCCGCAGCAGAGGCCATCTCCAAAGCCCTGGAGCATCACCCGGAGCTGAAGGTGGCTCGTTTCTCTGATATGTTCACAGGCAGAATGAAGACGGAGATACCGCCGGCTTTGGTGAGTGGTTTATTCATTAAATTTTGTCCTTTTTAGGGTCACCTGAAGGGTGGGTACTAAGCCTCCGCTGTCTGTCTGTCTGTCAGCAGGCTTGGTAAGACTGATTGTCAGATTTTCGGGCTTCAGATGACCCGTAACGACTGTCAAAGATCCACGAATGACAGCCGGGACTAACGGCTTAGCGTGCTTTCCGAGGCACAGAGGAGTCTCGGTGTGTAAAGACCTATCCACGGACCAACCCCGGCAAGAGAGGCTTAACCTGATGGACCAACCCGTGTGGATGATTTTACTTAGCCACGAGCTCCTACCTTATGTATGTCTCTATAAGTCCGGTCGCTCAGTGCTCGCGTTAAGGGCGGTCCTTCTAATGTGTGAGCGCGACGGCAATATACATATGAGCGCGAGCGATAGAGATAAGTAATGAAGGGTCATTGTACGAAATTCTTTCTGCTTTGCGACCGGAATATACCTATAATATTCTAATGTCCTTTCTCCAGGCGGCTCTAGGAGACGGCATGATATCAGCCGGCGCTCGACTCAGCGTGCTCGACCTCAGTGACAACGCATTTGGACCTATCGGAGTAGAGGGGCTGGCGAAATTGCTGCAGAGTGACGTGTGCAGTGAATTGGAGGTAAATATTGGCTAGGTTTTATAATAGTTATTTGTTATGCAAGGCTGCTAAGTTGTTTTTTGGCGCGAGTACTTGTATTGAAACCTGAGCAAAGCGAATGGTTCAAATATTGAATC
Source organism: Lithophane semibrunnea (assembly GCA_947363905.1). NCBI lineage: Eukaryota > Metazoa > Arthropoda > Insecta > Lepidoptera > Noctuidae > Lithophane > Lithophane semibrunnea. Next base: position 9,277,074 of record OX376215.1, read on the forward strand.
CTGAGCGTTGCGAAGGTTTCAAAGGTACGAGGCGCAGAATAACTTTGCTGCCGAGCGAAACACACAACTTTTTACCTCGCTACAGCGAGGAAAACGCTAGGTGTCTCTATGCATTTAACAAGTATTGTAAGTACGCTTTTATGTACTTTTCGCGCAATTTTTCCTGAAGAAAGCTCAATTCGGCATTATGTACCGCTTGCACTAACTCTGCCACTGCTAAACAAACCAAAATGATGGAAAGTGAATTTAATATACAGAAGAAAATTAGATCAGAACCTCCTTTTTGTTGAAATCGGTTAAAAAAGCTGTGCTTAAATTTTTGTGAATATTTTTATTTTACTATATTTTTTTTTTTATTATGGTAAAAGTTTTTTGAAGTGAAAACTTCTTTAGAAAGCACCTAAAGAAGTTTTTACTTCAAAAAACTTTTTTCGTGCTGGCCAGTGCGATTAGTCTAAAAATGAGGTTGGCGCACTGACATGAAATAAGTATTCATGCATTATCAGTAGACCCGGCGCCCCAGTGTGTTAAGAACCCGATTTTTGTTTCAGTCTGTTTTTATTCAAGTAATCGATAGTTTCTATCATTTCTGGTGCGAGAGTTCAACTCCGGCTTCGCTACGACAGGTAACTTTAAAAAAAAAATATATCAAAGTTTCGTAATATCCGAATCATGAAAAACGAATAAAAAATCTTATTTTAAAAACAGAACTATGTATTCCAGTTTCTATTTATTCCATTAATAGTATGTACAGCAACCTACCTTTCCACCAATTTCTGTTGCTCTAGTATGAATGGGACGCGAGATATGATTCTTTTTCTCATTTTTCGTTTTTATTTTTTTATTCACCTATAACACCGTATTAGGTCGTGATTTTTACATCAAAATATTGCTTATACTTTCTATTATGTGTAGTAATAAAACCACAACCTAATTCCGTGTTATTCAAAAGTTATTGCAAATTATAATTTTTCTTCAGGGCTGTCACTTTTGTGGATCCGAAAAAATATTAACTAAAATATATTTTATCCGACCAAAAACCAATTTGTTTTGAATTTATCATAAATGGTTACTCTTCCTCATTACTAATAACAACAAATTCAACGCGAGAATAATCATCGATTTCTAGATTTTTTTCGTTAACAGGTCTCAACAAAGACAATGCGACTACTGGTAATGTAATTCTCTTTGCTTTTTTTTTTCTCTCTAATGGGTTGAAATCAGATATTATTGGATCAGATGAGACTAAGACTCTGTGAAAAAGGTCAGACATGGTTGCTTCACGAGAAATCTTTATAGTATGGTGCTCTCTGTCAAACCTCCAAAATTTATTCGAGACAGCCGCCTGTTCAGAGAGCATGCCAACAGGTAAACTTGATGAATCTATTATTTTCGCACCATGGAATAAAATTGTAGGATGCCATTCATACTTTGCAAATGGTCCTCATATGGCCTGACCAAGATTATGTCTGGACTTTAAAGGAGACGGTGACCTCTGAGTTTGTTTCGGCCTTTCTTCTCAGAATAGTCAGATAGGAAACGCCGACCTCATCTAGCTTATTTTTACAACTTTTTAATATGACGTGTAAAAGTGATTCGAATATCCTATTTATAGAATAAACAATTTCATTTCATTTCATTACCAAAAGGCCCATTTTTTCTCTGATTAGACCTTGGATTCTTTTTTTACGATCCTCGGCCAGTCGGCGCTCTTCTGATCTTTCAGTGATCCTCCTTTTCTTTACCTCAACTTTGTATCCAAGATTTAATACAAATTCTAAGGCCCTAATCCATGAATGAAGTGGACTTATACCATACCAGACGTTCTTCTATGACAGGTTTGGAGAATGATATCTCTAAATCATTAAATTGCGACGAGGTCAAATTGCAATATGGACAACGTACCTAACTGGCATGGTGTAGAATGAATTGCATTCAGGACTTTCCCATCAAAGCCGCACAGTAGAATTTGCATTCAACTTTTATTTTATGCCCTCGCGAGGTTTCAGTTATCATGGGGGTAAGATTTTGTATCTGCTCATCAATAAACTGTTTCTCAGAAATTATTAATTCTTTCGTTTCTTTTTTATATTTTAAGTGTAACGGTCTACAGTAGCGAAAAGATGACGGTGCAGGATTTACCCATATAACATCATCCAAATTTATTCTGAAATAGACTCTAGCTGACACAACATAACTATAATTTAGTTTGACAGCACTAAGGTGGTACTGAGATAAGTTAGATAATAGTTTAGTGAAAATGCTATTCTGAATTTCACGATTTAACCTAAAATTTTGTCTTATATCTAAAATCCTCTAACTAAATCTGACTATTTTTAATCGCGATTAAAAATGTGTGGAATAAAATTAGATGTCATGAACTACAATTCAAACCAACACCTCGACTTCAGTTGCAAAACAGTACTGTATCTTTTTTTATTTTCTTTTGCTTATATCTCGAAAATGGTGTGTCCTATCGCAAAAATAATGAAAATTTCGACCCCCTTTAGAAAACCCTTAAACCCCTGAGGCTCAGCATGTTGGTTTTTTTTTTTTTTTTTTTGCATATTTTCCATACAAAATGTGAAAAATTCCATAAAAAATCACGTCGAAGGTGCGTTTACGAGCGCCTCCGGCTCTAAAAAAAAATCACGGGGTAGGGAAAACAATAGTACCAAGTGGAGGCGCGATTGTCAAATTCGATTTAAGTTGTTTAAAATAATTTTTAAATTTAGATCTTTTTTTTGTCAGAATAGCGTTAACATTCTCATAGCCAAAAATAAGGAATTTTAATTTAGTTCGGTGTACAACAGAATCGGCAAAATTAGCTAGGTACTCGTTAAGTCCTTCGGATGAGAATTTATTGACTGTTAGGAAGGTGTACCAGCCCAACATGATAGCATTTCCTCCACTTGTATCCAGAAAGGGCCAGTAGCCGTTGAGTAGCAGTGGAGGGACTCGACCAATAATTAGACCGTAGTTTTATACCATAGTCATGTTATTGTAGTTTGAAGATTCTCTTAACAGTTTGTTGTTTTTTAAATTTTCGTTTAACAGTCAGACAATTTTAGCCAACTAAGCGACAAAATAACGATACTAGTCATCGACATGATAAATAAACTAAAATATTATAACATAAAAAAGTATCTACATTTTGATTGAAGTGACAGCCCTAACTGCAGATATTTCGGATATTACTAAAATTTGTAATAACTTGTGGATAACACGGAATTATGTTGTGGTTTTTTTACTACACATAAAAGAAAGTATAAGCAATATTTTGATGTAAAAATCACGACATAATACGGTGTTATAGGTGAATAAAAAAATAAAAACGAAAAATGAGAAAAAAAATCATATCTCGCGTCCCATTCATACTAGAGCAACAGAAATTGGTGGAAAGGTAGGTTACTGTACATACTATTAATGGAATAACTAGAAACTGGAATACATAGTTCTGTTTTTTAAATAAGATTTTTTATTCGTTTTTCATGATGCGTATATTACGAAACATTGATATTTTTAAAAAAAAAAGTTACCTATCGTAGCGAAGCCGGAGTTGAATTCTCGCGCCAGAAATGATAGAAACTATCGATTACTTGAATAAAAACAGAATGAAACAAAAATCGGGTTCTTAACACACTGTGCGGCGGTATAGAAAATTATTGAATAGAAATGTTCGAATTTTAAAAACTCTTTCCACGCTAGTGGGTAAAATGCACTTTTGCACTCAAGCCCAAAACACACACAGAGCGGGTGCGGGGCGGGAGCGGGTCGGGCGCGGGAGTACGGCGGGTATAATAATTTGTAATTCAAGGAATTATATGGATGTCAACACACAGAACGCGGGCGCGGGTCGGGCGCGGAGCGGGAGCCGCGCCCGCCACCCGCCGACACAACAGCGCGGGACGGAAGTGGGTCGGGCGCGGGAGTACGGCGGGTGTCATAAATTGTAATTCAAGGAATTATATGGATGTCAACACACAGAACGCGGGTGCGGGTCGGGCGCGGAGCGGGACCCGCGCGGCAGTCGCGCCCGCTGAAACAACAGCGCGGGTTGGGAGCGGTTGTGCTATTCTGTAAAAATATCTCCGTGAAAACTAAGTGTAGTAAAATACAAAGTGAGCTTAGAGTGAACTGTCACTTGCCTTAGCATCAGTAGGTATCGATAAGAATGACTCACTCCACGCTCACTTCACCTAAGTTTTCAAGGTTAGATAGTTACAGAATAGCAATGCGGGTGAAGCGTCGTTACATTCGTTGCAATACACGTATCGATGATATTCTCCATATTGATGTCTTTTTTTATTAATGTCATGAACCTACAAGCTTTCCATTTTCGCGTTCTTCTTTTTAAAATAAGTAAAAATAATAATTCTTCGTCCGTGTCAGAATCACCCGACATTTTTACACTGCAACCGCTGCCGCTTGTCAAAGTACAACCGCGCCCGACACGCGCCCGCCCCGCTGCCGCCCCGCGCCCGCGCTCTGTGTGAACACGATGAACCGCGCGACTCACGCGATGAAAACGACCCGACCCGCTCCCGCCCCGCACCCGCTCTGTGTGTGTTTTGGGCTTCAGATTTCGAATGATAAACACTCTTTCCGAGACTGTGAGGTGAAAAAAAAAAAATTCTTTGCTGGCCGCATCATCACTTGTTTTTGCCCAGTAGAGTAATTTCGATTTATCTCGAACAAGGTTGTCAAAATAATGCTCGAATTTCCATACATGTTTGAGAAAAATACTCACCGACCCTTTCCTACCAGGAACTCCGTCTAAACAACAACGGGCTCGGCATCACAGGCGGCCGCCTGCTCGCCAAAGCGTTGTCCTCACGTCCTCGCAAGCTGAAGATCTTCATAGCGGGCCGGAACAGGCTCGAGAACGACGGAGCCACCGCTCTCGCCAAGGTGTTCCAAGTAAGTTGGATGAGGAACTACTACCAGAGCGATCCAGAAAGAAATCTAGGAGGCGAACGCGAACATGACGGTACAAGGTCATAGTGCCGCGCGGCCTAAGGGCCAACGCAGACGGGACGGGATGGCAAAGGATTTTGCCGTCAGTCAGCGCACACTAGCCGCTTAGATACCGCGGCATTCCAGCGTCACAACCAGCGCCGGCGTCCTCGGCATGCCGTTGGCTACCGCAGTACGCCACGGCATCCCGCCGCGGGAGCCCGCCAGAGCGCGGGAGCGTCTTTTAATGCCGTGCCATGAAATCCCTTTCGATGCCATGGCATCATTTTAAAGCATAGCAATTTATGTCGTATTTCTATATCGATACGTTTGAATGTCCATTGGTAAAAATTTTAATCCCTTGCCATGCCGTCCTGGTCTGCGTAGGCCTTTATCGGAACAGACGCTGGACGCTGCCATCTTGTTTGTTGAAAACGGTTGATGGCAATAGGCTCGCCCCCTATTACATGTGACGGCAGTTGTCCCACCGAGGAAGCGACTAACTATCGGCTAGTTTCTCGCTCGAGAGACACAATAGATATTCATATTTTATTTGCATTCCATAATGTAGATAAGGTATTACAATGGCTTAAAGCTAATAGTACAAATAAGGACCCTGTAGGGCACAGCAAAAGTATAAAATTAAGAAACATATTAAATAATTCAACAATTTTTAAATTTATATTCTTAACAATAATTGAGATCACATTGTACTGGGATCGATCCATCATCACTGACAGGACTATTGTTGCCAATAAGCCTGATATAGTGGTGGTGGATCGAACAGAGCGGCGCGCAATGATCATTGACATAACGGTCCCGCATGACGGGAACCTCGTGAAGGCCGAGAAAGATAAACAAATCAAGTATCTTGACTTGGCTCACGAGGTTGTCGACATGTGGGATGTGGACTCTGCGATCATTGTGCCGATAGTCGTATCAGCCAATGGCTTAATTGCCAAGAGCCTCGACCAACACCTAAGGAGGCTCTCGTTGGGCAGCTGGATTAAGGGCTTGATTCAGAAAGCTGTACTCCTGGACACGGCTCGCATTGTTAGGAGGTTCCTCTCTCTAGAGCCCTGACTGCCGGTAGCTTGGACCCTGTTCCCGATACCGGTGGGCTACTATTTTTTATATTTTTAAATGTTTTATATATTTTTTTTATTCTAATATTTAAAAATATAATTTATATGTGTGAAAAGTGAAATAAAGGAAATCATTGAGATCATATTATTATAATATTTTTCTATGTACTTATGTATGAAATGTACGACTAACTGTGTATGGTGTCTGTTTGTGTTAAATCATTTTTTTTTGTCTTGAATGTATTCGTTCATTGTTTAATATGCTTTTTAAATTAATATTAGCTTGATTTTATCTATAAATTTCGTATCGCTGGTTTCATCTTTTATTGCATCTGGTAATTTATTAAATATTTTTATGGAAATTACGATATACATTCCGTGTAAACAAAAGAGATGTATATATTAACAGTTGATTGCTGACTGTTCATACCGCCATCACCAGCGAGTACTCGCTCCACTAGTTTGTCACTGAGCAAGAGCATGAGCTATCAAATATAATACTCGCTCAGCGATTTTGCTCAGCTATGCTCGCTTGGTGCAATACATATACATATACCAATACAATAACATAAAAACTATATAGAACATTTAAAAAATAAACCATATTTTTTACCGGTTATCTGGTTTGAATAGGTTTTTATTATCTTATTTATCTTTTGTATAGATTCTTTTCCATTTTGTGAATGTGAGAACGATGTAGGCTTAGTCGACTGTAGTAGTTTTTTTTGAACATTTTCTATTTTGTTAAGTACTTACCTGGTACTTGTTGAAGGGCCTACACTGTCCTCCCATACCTAATAACACTGTGGAGTTTCTTGCCGGCTCTTCTCCATAGGAAACGACCAATTGGAACCGTGCACCTAGCTTCTGACGTTTCATAAGTGCCCATGTAGGCTTATGTGAAATAAAATATTTTGATTTTTTGACTGCAAATTAACGTAATTTCTTGCTTTTTAATACTTTATCAACTAGTTAATTATTCAAGCGTGACTTTGCGGAAATCCATTATAAAATACAATAGACTTTTAACTATTCCTCAAGAGTCATAAAAAACCCTGTAAGAAATCGACACGTGGTTCACCTCTCAACAAGGCATCCTCAGAATGACGATCGACCAGTCGCAAACCAGAACACGACGTGTTGCCACACCGAACGCTGGACGCAGTGTACTCTAACAACTGATTTCCTCAGGTTTTCATGATATTGGTTAGATCTAAGTGGTTGTACCTAAATCCATACTAATATTATAAATTCGAAAGTAACTCTGTCTGTCTGACTATCTGTCTGTATGTCTGTATGTTACCTTTTCACGCCTTAACCACTGAACGGATTTCGATAAAATTTGGCAAGGAGACAGATGGTATCCCGGGAAGGACATAATCAAAATCAAAATCAAAAGTCATTTATTCAAACTAGGCTGAGAATCAGCACTTTTCGAACGTCAAAATTACATAAGACAGTCCCTCCAAAACGCCCACCCTTCACCACTTCCTAGTGCTTTAGCTGGGAAGAAGAAGTGGCGCAACAAACTCCCCAGCAGCACAGCTGTCTGTTTCATAGGCTTTTTATCGACATACCACGCGAGCAAAGCCGCGGGCGGAACCTAGTAAATAAATGTATCTATTTGTTACAGAACATGGGCACGTTAGAAGAGCTAGCCATGCCGCAGAACGGTATCTACCACATCGGTATATCAGCGTTGTCAGAAGCATTCAAACATAATGCTCAGTTGGCTCGACTCAACCTAAACGACAATACGGTCGGTGCCAAGGGAGCGCAGGCCATTGCAGCTGCGTTGCCCAAGTAAGTTATACAATGTGGACAGTAGGGCCGGATTTAAATAAATAAATAATCGTTTATTTGCTAAGAAAGTAGGTACATAAAATAAAGGTGTTCACAATTTTTTTAGATCCCTGTACAATCTACCTTAAATTAGGCATGCAAACATTGAAATAAAATGTATTTGACTACAACAAAATAAAAAACCACGTCAGTAAAATAAAAATGTCAAAAAATATAGAATTTAAAATGGAAACATACAATGTCAATAATTAAATATAAAGAGCAGTGTCATTTAAAAAATCATCAATTGAATATTAACACTTATCAAGTAATAGCCCTGTCAGTTTCTTTTTAAACATTTGAATTGGATATTTTTTTATAATGTCTGGTATTTTGTTATAAATGGTGGGACCCATGCCGAAAAGTAGTTCTTATTTTTCTTTACAAAAATGGCCATTTCCAAAAATTTTTAAAGGTTTAAAAAAGCATTTCCAATTTTTAAAGGTCGCGGGAAAACCAAGAAGTGGAGGCCCCGAAAATTTTATAAGAAAGTTGAAACTTTTACCTGAAACTTTTTGAAAGGCCTACACCGTCCTCCCATAACTATTAACACTGTAATTCAAAAATATTGTAAAAGCCAATTATCTTTTGAGTAACCATGGAGTTTCTTGCTGGCTCTTCTCCTCCTCCTTCTGGTGCACCTAGCCTTTGACGTTTCATAAGTGCTAAGTAGGCTTATGTGAAATAAAATATTTTGATTTTGATGAAAGACGAAAAAAAAATTGATTTAATTCGGTTTTCGGTATCAGAGAAATTCAACGTATCATTTTTAAAACCATTAGCGCAGGACACGAAAAGAAAAAAAAGGTTTCTTGTGAATGTGAACTTTTTTTATCTAAATAATCAAAATGTGGAGGCCCGGGGCTATGGCCCCTGTTGCCCCGCCTTAAACCTGGCCCTGCATGTGGAGACGACAATACAACAATAAATGAAAACACTGGCAATACTAATGCATAAGAGTATTTTGGAACTATCAAATAAATCCTAACATAGAAATTATAAAAGTAATTTTTTCAAACAAACTAAATAGTAGTGATGGGCCGACTGTGGGGTTTGCCTATCTTTGACTAGCTATCGAAACGAAACTATCTAACTTATATTATAAACGCGAAAGTTTGTAAGGATGGATGGATGGATGTTTGTTACTCTTTCACGTAAAAACTACTGAATGGATTTGAATGAAATTTGGCAAACAGATAGTTTATAACCTGGATTAACACATAGGATACTTTTTATCCCGATATTCTCACGGGATCGAGACTTACGCGGGTAAAAAACCGCGGGGCGCAGCTAGTTCGATATATTTGATTATTTTTTTGTATGTAGACCGAGAATGTCATTAAATATCTCCACCTTGTATACTTCTTATACTTAGACAATCAATCTGCCTAGCCTTTTCCCAACTATGTTGGGGTCGGCTTCCAGTCTAACCGGATGCAGCGGAATACCAGAATACATGGAGCGACTGCCTATATGACCTCCATAACCCAGTAACTGGGTATTACGATACCCCTTGGTTAGACAATAGAATTAGAATCAGTTCTATTTCTTTGTTTGTGTTTTTGTAACTTTAATGTGCCTACTTACTTGAAATAAATTATTCGATTTTGACTTTACAAATAATATTCTCATAAATAAAATTCTTGAATATTCAGCCAAAAAAATTAAAGCAAATCCTCCTCTTCTATATTCAATATTAAACCCAGAAACTAACTCAAAGACTGGTTGTCAGACTTTCGGGCTTCGGACGACCCGTAACGACTGTCAAAGATCCACGAATGACAGCCGGGACCAACGTTTCGGAGGAGTCTCGGTATGTAAAGATGGTCAGTATCCACGGACCAACCCCGCCAAGCGTAGCTTAACCTCATGGATCGGCCCGTGCAGTTGTTATTACTTAGCCACGTGTTCAAATACCATATTTTCTATTTGTTACAGTTTGAAAAATTTGAAGAGTATAAACTTCGGCGACTGTCTGCTCAAAAGTAAGGGCGCCAGTTCGCTGGCGAAGGCTTTCAAGAACAATTCATTACTTTTGGAGGTAAGAAATTATAATTTTTTAGGGTTCCGTACCCTAAGGGTAAAACGGGACCCTATTACTAAGGCTCCGCTGTCTGGCTGTCTTTCTGTCACCAGGCTGTATCTCATGAACCGTGATAGTTAGACAGTTGAATTTTGAATTTTCACAGATGACGTATTTCTGTTGCCGCTATAACAACAAATACTAAAAAACAGAATAAAATAAATATTTAAGGGAGCTCCCATACAACAAACTTGATTTTTTTTGCTCGTTTTTGCTTGATATTGATAACGGCAATAGGTAGATGCTTGAAAATATCCACAGAATATTTAGTTACATATTCACTTTAAAAACTAAATAATTAAATTAAAATAAAACAAACATTTAAGGGGGGCTCCCATACAACAAACTTGATTTTTTTGCCGTTTTTTATAGATAATGGTACGGAACCCTTCGTGCGCGAGTCCGACTCGCACTTGGCTGGTTTTTATTTTATGGGCCACTAACTTGCCCGTGACTTCGTCTGAGGTCCAGGAGGAAAAGTAGCCTATGACCTTCTCGAGGACCATGATCTAAGTTAGGACATAGGATACTTTTTATGCCGATATACCTATAGTCGGTGGCAAAAAACGAAAATTGAAAAGCAAATTCACCGACTTCCGAAATTAAAGTTATTACAAAAAAAAAAACAACCGACTTCCAAAAAATGTACTAAAAAGTTAAAAAAAAACTTGAATTTCGGAAGTCGGTGGCGAAAAACGAAAATTGTAAAGCAAAGACACCGACTTCCGAAATTAAAGTTATTACAAAAAAAAAACAACCGACTTCCAAAATTAAAGTTATTACAATAAACAAAAAAACCGTCTTACAAAAAATGTACTAAAAAAGTTAAAAAAAAACTTGAATTTCGGAAGTCGGTGGTAAAAAACGAAAATTGTAAAGCAAAGACACCGACTTCCGAAATTAAAGTTATTTTTCCCTTTCTTAGTTTTTTTTTTTTTGGAAGTATTGTTTTTTTTTTTTGTAAAAAGTTTTTAGTGAAGTGAAAACTTCTTTAGGCGCGTTGAGCACTTTTGGGGTGAACAAAAATCATGGAACTCGCGTCATCGTCACGCTTGAAGAAATGAACTCAAGTCAACTACCCATGGTTTGAGTGACAACGGTGTTTACCTTGACACCCTAAATTAAGTGTATACAGGCTGTAAGGGTAAACACTCTTGTCATTCAAACCATGGGTAGTTGACTTAAATATAAAAATAAATGACCGAACACAACAAAAAAAAAAGGCCATTTTCATTAAAAGATTTTAAAAAGTTTCTATCCGACACCGTGCTCTCTAGCGAAACAGCTGACTGACTGAGGGAGGGGTCGCGCTCGCGGCCGGTCAGGTCACATCCCGCACCCCCCGCCCGTGTTGAGACGCAAGTTCATTGCCCTAGCGCATAGGGCAACGAACTTGCGTCTCTTGTGGTAAAATGTTGATTTAAAAAAAAGAAAAAAAAAGTTGTAATTTTCCATTGATTTTACGTTCTATAAATGAAACTAAACCACTGGTTGCAAGGATAACGGTGTTTACCCTAACACCCTGTATGTATGTTTCTGTTCACAGTCTCTAGACCTAAGTCACAATGAGATCGGTCGCGACGCTTGCATGGAGGTAGTAGAGGCTATCACGGCGCTACCAGACAGTTACGACAGGCTCAGCAGAGTAGTTTTAGCTGGTAAGTGGAGTTCCCATCCCATTCTTCTCCATACTGACTCCATTGAGAGCTCGAGAGGGGCTCGTGGCTAAGAGAGGAGCTCGTGGCTAAGAGAGGAGCTCGTGGCTGAGAGAGGAGCTCGTGGCTAACAGGGGAGCTCGTGGCTAACAGAGGAGCTCGTGGCTAATAGAGGAGCTCGTGGCTAAGGGAGGAGCTTGTGGCTAACAGAAGAGCTCGTGGCTAACAGAGGAGCTCGTGGCTAACAGAGGAGCTCGTGGCTAAGAGAGGAGCTCGTGGCTAAGGGAGGAGCTCGTGGCTAAGTAATAACAGCCGCACGGGTCGATCCATCAGGTTAAGCTACGCTTGCCGGGGTTGGTCCATGGATGGGTGACCATCTTTACATACCGAGACTCCTCCGTGCCTCGGAAAGCACGTTAAGGGTTTAGGGGTATGAGGAACAGGGTGTAAAGTTCACTCATCCACCATAGAAAGGGGAGGATCCTCCGACCAGACGGGTGTTGTGTCTGGCGGGCAACTGCCCAACGATTGATGTCGGGATCTTGTATATATGTCCACTGCATGGTAAACTTTAATTGCGCGATGCAGGATTTATGTGACGTCAGGATTTTTGATGAGTAGTTCGCATGTGGCGGTGTAGATACCGCCACAAGGGGATTACCCCTCAGATCTATACTTCTATACTAATATACTAATAATAATAATATTATAAAGAGGAAAGATTTGATTGTTTGTTTGCATTGAATAGGCTCCGAAACTACTGAACCGATTTGGAAAATTCTTTCACCATTAGAAAGCTACATTCACCCGGAGTAACATAGGCTATAATTTATAAAGATTACACGCGGGCGAAGCCGCTGGCGGCATCTAGTTTTAAATAAATAAGTTAAACTGAACATTATTTTGTATTTTATAGGTAACAGTCTTGGTGGAGCTAACAATAAAAAGACGATGAGGGACAAACTAGGCGCATCAGCAGAGCTCAGCGACGGTGAGGGCAGTGAGGACGAATGTAAGTATATCATCTACGATAGTTCATTGATTCGGGCGTGACTGCGGAAATCCATTATACAGGCTGTAAGGGTAAACAGTCTTGTCATTCAAACCATGGGTAGTTGACTTAAATATAAAAATAAATGACCGAACACAACAAAAATAAAACGTCATTTTCATTAAAAGATTTTTAAAATTTTCTATCCGACACCGTGCTCTCTAGTGAAACAGCTGACTGACTGAGGGAGGAGTCGCGCTCGCGGCCGGTCAGGTCACATCCCGTACCCCCCGCCCTTGTTGAGACGCAAGTTCGTTTCCCTAGCGCATAGGACAACGAACTTGCGTCTCTTGTGGTAAAATGTAGATTAAAAAAAAAGTTGTAATTTTCCATTGATTTTACGTTCTATAAATGAAACCAAACCACTGGTTGCAAGGATAACGGAGTTTACCCTAATACCCTGTATTGGGTCCCCACCTATGAAATTAGTGTTTTTTTCTCACAAATAGAGAACCTCGTCACTTTTATGATTTAAAATATTCATCAACTGCTTGGTATTATATCGAATAATGACCATCATAGACAACCACCAGTAGTAAAAAAACCTTATTACTTATAGTTTTCTAAACATAAAAATACCATAAAAATGAGTCCTCATTTTATTAGCAGAAATGACCACTATTTTTTTTTTTAACTTAACCAAAACTTATTTTTGTCGCTAAATCTAAGTGGCATACGTTATCTTAGTTTTTAAACATTAGTGCATAAAAGTTTTAAAACATTAGTGTTCATGGTTGTTATATAAATTAAGAAAATGTTAGTATGAAAAATGCAACTTCTTTAAAATTCCCCATACAAAACGCTGATTTCATAGGTGGGGTCCTAATAAAATACAATAGACTCAGGTATATTTAGTAACCTATTCCGCTTGACTATTCTTCAAGAAGAAATTTCTTAAGAAATAAGCAGTACCTTTGTACTCATATTTTAATTATGTCATATCTTTTTTGTATTTACTGTGTGTACATAAATAATAAAATAAATAAATAAATAAAATCCTGGTATTCAGCTGCATCTGGTTAGAATGGAAGCCGACACCAACACAGTTGGGAAAAAGGCAGGCAGATTGCTGTAAAAGCTAGTCATCATCATCTGCCTAGCCTTTTCCCAACTATGTTGGGGTCGGCTTCCAGTCTAACCGGATGCAGCTGAATACCAGTATTTTACATGGAGCGACTACCTATCTGACCTCCACAACCCAGTAACTGGGTAATACGATACCCCTTGGTTAGACTGGTTGTCAGACTTTCGTGCTTCTGACGACTCGTAACGACTGTCAAAGATCCACAAATGACAGCCGGGACCAACGGCTTAACGTGCTTTCCGAGGCACGGAGGAGTCTCGATATGTGAAAATGGTCACCCATCCACGGACCAACCCCGGCAAGCGTAGCTTAACCTGATGGATCGACCCGAGCGGCTGTTATTACTTAGCCACGAGCTCCTCAAAAGCGAGCTGCTGTAAAAGCTAGTGATTCATGATTATTATATGCTGCACCGATTGACGTCATAACGTCCAACGCCGGGTGTCGCTGAAAACCAGCGCTGTGGCTCTGTCTCGCATAGGGTCGCAGCATTATGCTGATTGATGGCCGTTTTGCGTGAATGTGACGCATATTTTCCCCCAACTTGTTATTTTTCGTGTATTTTGCCTTTCCTAGCGTCATGTTTGCCGCAAATAGACGTGTTTTCTTTCTTTATTCATTCATAAGTTATAACACTTATAACAAAACTTTCCCAGATGTAACAGACTCGGAAGAAGACAACTCAAATTCAGAAGAAGAACAAGAAGAGAATGACGGACAGAACTCAGAAGATAGTGCGACAGAAGACGCGCAACACTTTGACACAGTCACGGAGTTCGCGCAGGATGTCACGCTAGATACATCAGGTATGGTCGATTCTAAAAGTATCTGACGATAAAACAACCGACTTCCAAAAAAACCACAAAGTGAAAATTAACTTTAATTTGGGAAGACCGACTTCCGAAATTAAAGTTAATTTTCATTTTGTAGTGTTTTTTTTTAAGTCTGTGTTGAATTTTCGTTTTTTTCATCGAAATCCGAAATTAAAATTATTTTTCACTTTTTTTTTTTGGAAGACTTGTTTTTTTTTTGTAAAAAGTTTTTATTGCGTGTATTTTGAATAATTAATACATCTCTCTAAGGGCCGATTTAATCAAAGCCAGATATCATTTATTCGGTGAATAAAATTAACGTCTGACAGTTTTTTTATAGACTATCTGTCAAAAAATTAATATTAAGCGAATAAATTTTGTTCGCTTGATTAGACATACTAATTTAATTTCTGATTATGTATGTTATTTTACTAATAACTATTAATATTGGTTACAGGAGTGGAGGAAGTGGAATCAGACGTGGGAAGGTTCCTGGCGCAGCCGACAGTGGAGAACCTGAACAGACTGGGAGCGAACGCGGCCGATGTTATAGATGTACATTTACAGGTAAGCATACTAGAAATGAAAACATCTTTAGGCGCGTTGAGCACTTTTTGTGTGTACAAAAATCCTAGGACTCGCGTCATCGTCACGCTTGAAGTGATTTGTTTTAGCGCCATCTACCTTCTACAATTTGAATTACATCATCATTAATTTTTAAATTAAAAAAAATTATGTAATAAAGACTAAATGTAATAAAATAGACAGACAAATTAAAAATCCGGAGTCACACGTGTTAGGGCATAAATTGAACAGATTACATGTGACTCCGGATTTTTAATTTGTCTGTTTGTGGTTTCTTGTTTATTTGTTTTATTATTTATGTACACACACAGTAAAATTCAAAATAGATACGACATAATTAAAATATGAGTACAAAGGAACTGCTTATTTCTTAAGAAATATATTGCTTATTTCTTGTTTATACCTTACTAGCTGCGCCCCGCGGTTTCACCCACGTAAGTCTCGATCTCGTGGGAATATCGAGATAAAAAGTATCCTATGTGTTAATCCAGGCTATAAACTATCTGTTTGCCAAATAACATCCAAATCCATTCAGCCGTTTTTGCGTGATTGAGTAACAAACATCCAAACACACAAACACACAAACTTTCACATTTATAATATTAGTAGTAGTTGGGTTTTACTTTTTATTACTTTAATTTTTTGACGTTTAAAAGTGCCTCTTATGTGCCTAATTGAAATAAATTATTTGACTTTGATTTCGATGATTCTTGATATTGTTGAGAAAAGTTTAATAATTATTGTCTTAATATTCTTTCCAGGGTATCAAAGACCCGACGGCTCTCATCCAAGCGTACGTAGACGCCACATTCTGCGTGGCCGGCCTGTCGGAGCAGCTGCCCCAGGCGGCCGACACCGCGCAGCAGATGTTCCCCGTGCTGCTGCAGCGCGCCGCCCAGCAGCCCGCCGCCGCCTGGATACTGGCCAACACGGTGCTGTCCGCGCTTGGACTTATCAAGGTCACTACTTACAATGTTAAAAAAAAAAAAAGAATTATACGTTTATTAGCATTGTTACAAAAAAAACACCTTAAGGGGGATGCGCTAGGGTGGCTCGCGAAATTCAAATTTTCTTACGTTTTTTGCAATTTGCAGGTCAGTATCAGGTTGTATGTTGATCTAAATATTATTAGCGCTCGTAACAAATATGGATTTACAGAATTATAAACATTAAAATCAGCAATACAACTCTCTAAGCTTATGAAAGTGTATTAAATTACTATTTCATGAAATCATGACATTTGGCACTTTCATGAACTTAGAGAGTTGTATTGCTGATTTTAATGTTTATAATTCTGTAAATCCATATTTGTTACGAGCGCTAATAATATTTAGATCAACATACAACCTGATACTGAACTGCAAATTGCAAAAAACGTAAGAAAATTTGAATTTCGCGAGCCACCCTAGCGCATCAACCTTAAAACTAAGGGCCTCAGCTCAGCATAATGTCAGATAGCAACACATATTGTACCAATTTTTTTTTTTTTTTTGAGGTTGGAAAATCATGACTTCTCCCGCTTGGGCGGAGCAGAAGGGCGTGTCAGACTTTTACTGACTAAAACCCACCCGTGTTCCTTCAGTTGCCTGTTGCCAAGGGTCCCGGTATCCCTTTCGGACTAACCCGCAACAGTGTACCACCTGACGCTGATTTTCAGCTGCAACCCACGAGTGTCATAAACTAGAATAATAATATAATAAATTAAAAATTGATTCATAAGATAAAAGAAATACAATAAATAAAACACCTAATAATTGTGAATGTTTAATAAATAAAATAAAGTATTTAAAATAGCAACATTCCGTTTAATCGGCATGGACTCGCGCGCAGCCGGCTTAGAGTAGTCTTTGCGCAAAGCTGTCAAAAACAAACTGTTTGTCTGATAAGATGGCCTCTGCTGGCCCATTATGCTTATACACGATGGCCCATGATGGCCCAGTGCTCATGTCCAAAATGGCTCGTTATGGCCCAGTTACCTTATACACGATGGTCCATGCTGGCCCAGAAGCCTTGTATGCGGTGGTCCAATAATATTATATATTATAATCCATACTATAATATATCATATCTATGCTTAATATTATAAAGCTGAAGAGTTTGTTTGTTTGTTTGAACGCGCTAATCTCAGGAACTACTGGTTGGAATTGAAAAATTCTTTTTGTGTTGGATAGTCCATTTATCGAGGAAGGCTATATAATATCACACTCAGACCAATAGGAGCGGAGCATAAATGAAAAATGTTGCAAAAACGGGAAAAATTATTCCTTTTTGAGATCTTCTGTTGCGCGCGCTGCGTAACCGGTTTAAGTTACGCAAATATCATGTATCATGGAATTGTTCCTCTTTAAAAGTTCTAAAAAAAATCCGCGACAGCATATGTCTACCTTTTAAGATTGACTCACTATAACCATTTTTATGATAATCAAATTTGTTCGAAACTAATGCATTATTTGCGAAGGAGTTTTATCAACATAATATTAATTCTTATTCAAATAAATAGTTTTAACATCAAGGGCTTTTATTTAGCAGCAAAATACTTTTTTAATTCATTCGAATCGGACATTTAATTTCGAAGTAATCATGAATATAAAAATGCAATACGCGAACCGTTCGACGCCGCCGCGACGTTCCCTACTCTAGAGAGGAGAGGATGGGCACACGGGTAGACCATGACCTGGAATAGGACATAGGATACGTTTTATCCCTATATCCCCACGGGATCGAGACCTACGCGGGTGAAACCGCGAGCACAGCTACTTTAAAATAAATGTATACTCAGATCAATGTATGTATGTTTAGATATCGATACTTATCATGCCGGCGGCGGCGGAGGTCTGGTAACTAATTTGACCCTGTTGCGTACAGCAAGCAGTACGCGATTAGTGTGTAACAAATGCGCGTAGGTCGGCGTGTACGCATAGGTCGCGGGAGACCGCGGGAGCGCGCGGCTAGCATGCGCACTGTACAATGGCTGAAGGCGGACTGAGCTGCCCGTTGCAGGCAAACTCGCATGCGAGCTGTATTTGCTGAGCAAATGTGAACTCTAGAAACGTGACGAACGTCGCAGGGGTAGGGCCTTTTCTACCAGGCTTGCCCGGGACCCTTGGCAACAGGCAATTGAATGAACACGGGTGGGGTTTAGTCTTTAGTTAGTTAGTAAAAGTCTGATACGCCCTCCCGCTCCGCCCAGAGCGGAAGAAGTCATTTGAAGACATCCCATCCTAAAAAAAAAAAAGGGGAAGAGCCTTAGAACTTTTTAACCGACTTCTTCAAAAAGGAGGAGGTTCTCAATACGTCTGTATGTTTTTTTTTTTTTGTATTTGTGTTACGCGAATACTCCGCCAATTATGAATCGATTTTGATGAATCTTTTTTTGTCTTTGCTTGCGTAGTTTGTGAGTTAGCTTCAATATTACGTATTTTTCCCAGACTGTTTAGTTTATCTAGACGATATCTTAATACACTCTTTCACTATTATGTACATACAGTCACGAGCACTAATATGTATACACTTAGCAACTTTTAAAAGTGATTTTCTCCTACTGTATTGATTGTAACTTTATGATATTACGAATATAGTATTTTGGAACCCCTATTATTATGAAAAAATTATCATCTCAAAGTTACAATTTTAATTCCACGAGAAAATCGTTATTGAATTTTGCTGAGTGTATACATATTTTTGTTCGTGACTGTACATAGCAGGTAGTATTTGAATTTGTGTGGTGTAGGTACCACAACTAAAAAGAGAAAAATAAAAACTTTTACCAAAAAAAAAAACAACCGACTTCCAAAAAATACGCTCAAAAAGTGAAAAATAACTTTAATTTCGGAAGTCGGTGGCAAAAAACGAAAATTGAATAGCAAAGACACCGACTTCCGAAATTAAAGTTATTTTTCACTTTTTAGTTTTTTTTTTGTAAAAAGTTTTTATATTATTAAATGTTTTTCCATACGCAACGCCTGTATTAACTGTTATTTTTTCATTTGTTCCAGTCAGAAGACAAGAACCGTAAGATTCGCTGGGCATTAGGCCCCTGCTACACGTCCCTCTCTCGAGTCATCGACGCGCCATACTTCCCGAATGCCCTAAGAGACACAATACGTTTCTTTGCGAGCAGCAAGAAGAACTCTCTGCCTTTCGCCGCGAACTTGTGCCGGTAGTTAATGGACCATTAACTTGGTTTGTGAGGCATTAATTTGGTTAATGAGTGATTAACTATGTTAGTGATAAAAGATTTAGACTTATAGCACCACAAAAAGTGTTAGTAGTAATAATGATTTAATTCGTTTTACCAATTTCCTTTGATGGATGTTAGTGCTACAATCAATAGTACTGGGGGCCAAGTCTACTAATTTACAAACGTGTTAGTGGTCTCACAATGATCAGTTTTTGACGGATATGCCATACAAAATGTGTCAAAAACTAATCATTGCGAGACCATTGACACGTTTGTAAATTAGTAGACTTGGCCGCCTGGTTACCACACTACTATAGCGCAATTTGGTAATAATAATAAATATGAGGTGTATGAAACATAGTATTTAAAGATAGAAAAGTAAAGCGTCTATACATGCTAAAAAAATACAAATAATTAAAAAAAAAATTGGTTGTCTGTAAAGTCGATTTACGGACGATAGTTTAACGTGACAACGTCATAACAAGTGCCTTTCGCTCGCTCGTGTAGCGCTCTCGCTCCGATCGTAACGTTACAATGAGCGTAACGGGACACTGAGTGTAACGGAAAAATGAGTCGTCCTTTTTCGAGCGTGCAGCCGGCGTTCATCGAATTATTAGACGTTGTCACGTCAAAAAAAATATTTTTTTTATAGTAAAATATTCACAAAAAATGTTAAATTGATACGGGAAAAAAACACTGTACACGCACACTTGTCTTTCTACGTTGAAATACAAGTGTGCGTGTACAGAGTGTTTCTTTTACGAATCAATTTAATAGTTTTGTGAATATTTGTCTATTCACTACTAACTGACTTTAACTTAACGTACCTGGGGGCCCACACAAAATCCCTTTTCTGTAAGCGTTAACGCCAACGGAAAGATCAAATTGTATGCAGTTGACAGCAGCAGTCACGTGACATCTCTAAAGCTAATGTCAACTCCATACAATTTGATCTTTCCGTTAGCGTTAACGCTTACAGAAAAGGGATTTTGTGTATAGCCTCTGAACTGACTTTAACTTAACTGAAATCTGTTGAATAAAATTGTCGTCTGACAGTTTTTGTATGGAAAAACTGTCAAAACTCATTTTTTTTTTTTTTTTTTCTTTAATGGTCACTATACTATTTCAGGTTAACGGGAACGCCCTTTGTTAGTTAACATTCTGTATTTTAAGAGGTCATTGTACACAACAACATAAATGTAGGGAAAAGCAGATTTTTTTTTCGCAATTTCAGTTTTGGTTCCATAGTAAAAATTGTTCATAATAGTGAATACAATGACCTCTTAAAAAAAAAATATCTACACCCATGCTATAAATCCTCTATAAAAGTTTCTGAAACAGAACCAGTGTCATAGTAACCATTATATCATCCAAACGGGTGTTATAATGTTGTACAAAATTTCATAATACAACTCATTTCAAAAAAAGCACGCTGTCATGCAGGCGCGTTTCACTAACAAAGCACAGTCATTTAAAAAAGAAACTTGTAGGTTATTCGAATTCTAAAAATTGGAATTCACGTGTCGTATCCCGCCATTTTTGTTCGATATTAGTATTGCAAAGAACCTTTTATAGAAGATTCATATCATGAGTGTAGATAAAGTCTTGTATGCAACTGTAAATAATTAGGTATTAAAACACTCATGTGGTAATATTATCACAATTCAACACCCATTATTATAATAACAGTTGCATAAATAACTATTAGTGTATGAATGGATACACCTTATATTTAAATCACTGTTATTATTAGCATTTTTTATAATCTTAATTATCATAGGTACACAGCCAATTCAGGCTATATTGTATGGAATTGAACCCACTGGCACTTACTAAATATGATAATTTATTTCATTTACCCATAGTTCGCATAAAATTACCAATTATTCAACTAAAAACTGTTTAAATCAATCAATAGAACTCGCACTTACACACACGAATCAGTATTATTCTGAACTATACTCCATTTGAGATAAGGTTAGACATTCAAACAAACCTTTATACAGTCCGTTCAACCGATTTTGACGTCTATACCGTAGGCATAAGGATGGCATTAAAAGCAAAAAAGGTCTGTCTACTGCAGCTGCCATTTGTCATGCCACCAACGCAATAGAAGTCAAAATCGGTTGAACGGACTGTAAAAAAGGTTTATTCAAATGTCTAATCTATTTCAAATGTGGTATAGCAGCGTGTAAGACTGATTACATCGTTAAAGCTACGGTTTCCTAGAAGAGAGTTGGCCGTCAGCAAATTAACGGTGAATGACGTCACTGAAACGTTATTTAAAAAAGTAAGTTTCCGTTGAAAGCGTTTTTTGACACCGTGAAGTCGAACGTCGCTGCCCAATGATTAAAAACGATTTAAATTTTTGGGCCATTATGTAGTGGTAGGGATGCAAGCGCCAAAAAGTATCGATACTTAAAAAAAATATCAATATCGAACAAAAAATATCGATATATCGTGAATGGGTCGGTGGATTTTTTTTTTTTCTAAAAATTAAAGTATCATAAACATGTTTGTGAAGTTTAATTGTATTTGTTTTTTATTCATTTATATACAAAATTAGGGAAAAGAAGTACTTTTTACGTCTCTGGTTTTAATCAGTGGCGACAACGGTGTTGCTATTGGAAATATATCGTATTTGATACATTTTCGATACTTTATATTTTATATCGATATATCGATTTTTTTTCTGCAAACCTATGTGGCGGCCAACGGTCTTCTAGGAAACGGTAGCATATACAATGTTACGTAACATTTAATACCTTGGTTGTAGGTTAGCTTTCTCCTTCGATTCTTTCACCCCATTGTACATAATAATTTGATAATCTTGTTTGGTTCATTCCACGTAAACTGTTACTAAATTATGTATGAATTCTGTGCTGAAAACATGTGCTGTGCATATTGATGACGATGTCTTATTTTTTAATAACGAAATAATAAATTTTACTATTTGGTATGGAATTGTTTTATTTTGTTGAGTATTTGAATGAATATGTAGTAAGAGTTGTGTTGAACTCATTCCCAGTATAAGCACATGACATCGTTCAGCTCTCAGCTCTCGATTACCAGAAAATCAATCTAACTGTCGAGCGCGCTGCGCGAGCGTCGCGTTTTGCTGCCCTGCGGCGTGTGTGGAGTGCACGCGGCGCTCGTGTCGTGTTCTTACACTCGCCCGCTATTCCCGCCGGCGCCGCTGCCGCTACGCTTGACTGAAGGGTGTTAAACGCCAAGGCGAGCGCCGCGCGCTCGCTGCACATACATACGTCACACGGTGGCAACACGCGGCGCACGCGTCGCTCACACGCCCGAGGAACGCGCACGCCTAATGTGGGGTTTTTAACATTGTAGTAACTTTTATTAGTAAAATATATACATTGGGTAACTTATTATACTAAATTAACTAAAAAACAATTACATAAATAACAAAATCAAAAAGAAAAAACAAAGGGGAGGGGCTCATTGAGCATCAAAGGCTGACCCCATCTTTCTTTGAAATAATTAAACGTAACTGACACACTTAAACAGTCATTTTGACAGTGACAGCAAAAAATAACCTAAAAACGGTTTAGTGTGTTGTGTTGTTATTCATTGTGATTGTAAATAAAAGAAATATGTACGTTTAATAAAATATCTTAGTAAATAAGCGTTTCACTACACAAAGCTAATTGTAAGGTACGTAATAGCCTCCATATTTGTACATATTTTAGTTTTATTTCTATGAAGCAGGCCCTGTTTTCTTTCTTGCTTGCTTAACGAATTGACGAGTCTTTGTGAGACACGAACTTATCATGGAAATGCCAATAACTGTGACAGAATTGCGGAAATCAGCATTCATTAGTACTAGCACAGTTTAATGATCGCAGTATGTTGTTATCATATATATTACTACCTATAATATCGAGCTGATGTCTTTAACTGTACGTCCATGCGCGTATGTGGCTTACTCAGGCAGAAGACAGCCCGAAAGTCTGACAACCAGTCTTACCAAGGGGCATCTACCCAGCTATACTGGGTTGTTGAGGTCAGCTACGCAGTCGTACTCCATGTAAAATACTGTTGGTATTCAGCTCCATCCGGTTTGACTGGAAGCCAACCCCAACATATTTGAAAAAAAGGCTTGGCAGATTAATTTTGTTTAAAACATTATTTAGTATCAGTTCTGAGTCTCTGTGTGCCCTTTGGCAAAGTCCTCCCTTCAAGCCCTTCCAATTCTCCCAGTTCCTTGCCTGTCTTTCCAGTCCAGCGGTCGTCACCAAGTCATCCTGCCAATTTTTTCCAGGGTACCTGCCATACGGACACTTTTTTGTTGCATTTCTCTTCTCCCCTGACAGTATGGCCGGCCCATACTATTAATTGAGTGGTACATGGTGTAGAACATTAGCGGTGTGAACACGAGTCCGGACTCCAAGAAAATCATTGCTGTTAGTCACACTGGTGTTACAGACCATGAGTCCGCACCCATATTTGTATTTGATTTCATTTGGTTTATTAATAAATATTATTATTATTATTTCCAGTTACAAAATGACAGAGATTCTAAACCTCAACATACACTTTGGGGGTGGAGCAGAACTACTGTTCGACAAAATAAAGAAACGAGAAATTGAGTTGCCAGCGTTAAAAAAGTACTTACCAGATTGCCAACATGTAAAATGGACCATCAGAGAATTGTTATTGTGGATTAAAGAAAACTTATTGCGGGAGCGAGAGGAATTGTTTTTACAGGTAATTCATTGTTTTAACAGACTTCTTCAAAAATGAGAAAGTTCTCAATTAGTACCTACCCCACACAAATTAGAATAACACTACCGGCTATGTAAATAACAGTGACAGAGCCAAATTATATATCGTCTACATAGACTAAGTGGGAAAAAATACGTAATATTGAAGCTAACTCAAAAACTATGCAAGCAAAGTTAATAAAATTTCTATAGACCACCTCTGAAGCATGACATACAAAACAAAAAAAGAATTATCATAATTGGCGGAGCAATCGCGCACAAACATACAAAAAAAAACAGACTTGAACCAATTGAGAACCTGCTCCTTTTTGAATTCTGTTGAAAATACGTACTCAGGTGATGCTTATTTCTAAAGAAATCTCTTCTGTAGTCCGCTGTTCCGCGCCTAAGGAATGCGCGGCGAGGCCGGCGGCGTTGACCAATGAGCGGCGGGCGGGGATCAATAGAGGGTCGACTTATAGGGATAGGGACAAGTACACATAGGAGCTCGTGGCTAAGTAATAACAGCCGCTCTCGGGTCGATCCATCAGGTTAAGCTATGCTTGCCGGGGTTGGTCCGTGGATGGGTGACCATCTTTTCATACTGAGATTCCTCTGTGCCTCGGAAAGCACGTTAAGCCGTTGGTCCCGGCTGTCATTTGTGGGTCTATCGACAGTCGTTACGGGTCGTCAGAAGCTCGAAAGTCTGACAACCAGTCTTACCAAGGGGTATTACCCAGTTACTGGGTTGTGGAGGTCAGATAGGCAGTCGCTACATGTAAAATACTGGTATTCAGCTGCATCCGGTTAGACTGGAGGCTGACCCGAACATAGTTGGGAGAAGGCTAGGCAGATGATGCAGATGATGGACAAGTACACAGAGTTTGTGGTTCCAAAACCTAATCTTAGGTATATTATTTGTTTCAGGGTGAATCTGTCAGACCCGGTATTCTGGTTCTTATCAATGATGCGGACTGGGAATTGTGCGGCGAACTAGATTATGAGTTGCAGAACAGAGATACGATAATGTTTATATCAACGTTACATGGCGGATAAAATACACAATTTATTTAAGTATAAGTTTTGTTTTTTTCGACACCATCATTATTCACAGCCCGATTACCCACTGCTACCAGCATTGGGTAATTGTTTTAAGCCGAATTTCCAATAATAATTGTGGTATTTTATCCTTTGGTGATTTTTAAAAATGAACTCGAGCTTTTTGAAGTTGTATCTTCTTGCAAAGTAATAGTTATTTGTTATGCAAGGCTGCAAAGTTGTTTTTTGGCGCGAGTACTTGTATTGAAACCTGAGCAAGCGAAGGATTCTAGAAATAAATATAGAATCCTAAGCGTTGCGAGGGTTTCAAAGGTACGAGACGCAGAATAACTTTGCTGCCGAGCGAAACACATAACTTTTCACCTTTCTATTCAATAATTTTCTATACCGCCGGGTCCACTGATAGTGCATGAATACTTTTCATGTCAGTGCGCCAACCTCAGTTTTAGAATAATCGCACTGGCCAGCACGGAAAAAATAGCTCAAAGCGCCTAAAGAAGTTTTCACTTCAAAAAACTTTATATAATTTTCTTCGGTATATTCAATTTGCTTTCCATCATTTTTGTTTGTTTAGAAGTGGCAGAGATAGTGCAAGCGGTACCTACATAATGCCGAATGAGCTTTCTTACGGAAAATTGCGCAAAAAGTGCATAAAAGCGTGCCAAAAATATTTGTTCAATACCACCATTTTCCTCGCTGTAGTGAGGTGAAGTAATAGCAGATTGCTGCATCGAGCGCCAAGTGAGTTATTGATGCACGAGAGTTATGTAAATTAACACGAGTGCATCAATTACTCACTTTAGCAAGGTGCGTAATCTACTTTTCTTTCAACTACCAATCAAGTCAAGTCAGGTCAACTCAAATCAACTCAACTCAGACAGAGCCGGAGAGACGAGCCTTAGTAACAGGGTCCCGTTTTACCCTTTTGGTATGGAACCCTAAAAACAGTGCAGTAAAGTTGTATGAAATGTCATTGTTGCACTGCAAAACAGTTCAACAATGAAATTTCATACAACTTTACTGCACTGTTTTGGTTCTAAGCAAAAAATACGTCATTTGGGATCGGTTTTGTAGTGATTAATGATAACATTACTATTTAGTTGAAAGAAAACAACTTTGCAACCTTGCATAACAAATAATTATTCCTTTTGAAATTAATGAATAGGTAGTTAAAAAAATCTTTATTTTCAACAATTAGTTATCAACTACTTGTATGCCTAATGTCAGAATGTACTGCTGTACATGGTCGTTGTATGGCTCAAGGCTCAACCAATAAATCGTCCGACTCGTGAGGACCATGTACAATTCCCACTAACTTCTCAGAAGCCAGCAAGGTATTTATGGCTGACTACCAGTATTATATAGTGGTCTGTGGGCTGACCCAAAGAAAACATCGAGCTCAGAACAAGATAAATTTATTTACAATGGGCAAAAAGAAAACAAAATTATTGAACACCATCTATACAGGCTGACGGAACTAAAAATTCAAAATAAGATAATTTATTATTTGACAACACAGTGTGAAAATAATAAGTAAAGTTATAAAGTAAAACGGCCAAGTGCGAGCCGGACTCGCGCACGAAGGGTTCCGTACCATCCATACATATTATAAAACAAAGTCCTGCACCGATTTTCACCAATGCATAGTTCTCGAGGAAGGTTTTACTATACAACCTTACCTATTTTTTGTTTATGCTAAACCCGAAAAGGGGTCATTGTACTCATCATTTTGAACAACTTTTTCTATGGGTGGTCCCATAGAAAAAGTTGTTCAAAATGATATGGGACCAACCTTGAAATCGCGAAAAAAAAATAAGCTGTTCCATATATTTGTCGATTTAAGTGAACACAAATGTAGGGAACAGCCGTTTTCTTTTTCGCGATTTCAAGGTTGGTCCCATACAAAAAGGTGTTCAAAATGATGAGTACAATGAATCCTTTACGGGTTTCGCATGAACAAAAAATAAGGTTGTATAATAACCGACATCCACGCGGGCGAAGCCGCGGGCATCGGCTAGTTATCAATAAAAACGGGTGTTTTTGTATGGAAGCCCCCTTAAATATTTACTTTATTGTTTTTTTAGTATTTGCTGTTATAGCGGCAAGGGTTCCGTTTTACCCTTTGGGTACGGAACCCTAAAAATACATATTTCCGAGAGTCAAAGTCAAAGATTTATTTGCAGATAAATATGGTTATAAGGTTCTTATAATGGTAGTTTATTAGTAGCTTAACATAATTAATCATAACATAATGACATGCAAATCTTTAGTACACAGATTATTTAAATTGAAGGAATTCTTTTAAATTGTAGAAGGAATTGTTAATTAACCAGCTGCGTAAAGCCCGTCTGAAGCGGGCCATTGGAAGTTCTTTAATTTGGTTAGGAATCTTTTTATAAATTTTAATACACATAGGATAGCAACTTCGCCCATATAGTTCCGTTTTCATTCTAGGAATGACCAATCTATTAGGATATCTAGTATTAAACTTACATTTTTCTCCCAGTGTTTCAAACATCTCAGTGTGAGATTTGGTAAATAGTATTTATTTTATTATTTATGTACACACAGAAAACACAATACTGAGCGGAATACTGTTTCAATGTGTATTTTTAAACCCCAGACGTGTTCAAAAGCCCAAACATATTAATTATATTCATATTCATGTTCATATTTTACTTATTTAACTAATAGGTACTTATAAGTAACTAATTATTGATAGCATAAGCATAATCAGCCTATAATGTTCCCACTGCTGGGCCACCACTGGCACTGGCACATCCATTTAGCGGACACACACACACACACTTGACTAACAAAAATTAGCACAAAAGCTTAATATTTCGCAAACGGATCTCTGAATCCAAAAATGGTTTTCACAATGGTTGTCACACCATGGGATTGACGAGAAAAAAAAAACATCGCCACGTTACGTGTAGGGAAGATAGATACCCTAAAAAAATATTTTTCTTTATTTTATTTTACTACTTTGTCGGCGTGATTTATTTGTATACCCATACCAAATTACAGCTTTCTAGTACTAAGAGTCTCTGAGCTATGCCGCAGTCAGACAGACAGACAAGGCGAAACTAAAACTGTATACTGTAGCTGTTTGTTGTTCCTTTGAATAAAATAAAATAAGGGTTCCTTGTTAACTAAGAAACAGTGAAAAGATCGTTAAATTCCGTCCGCAAAATACGCGCTTTGTCGTAGAGTTGCGGATACCAGCCCGTATTACCTAAGATCGTTAAATTAGAAGAATCTTTTCCAAATGTTGAATGAAAACCCACTAGTTGAGCGCGATCATTTTTGAATAATAAATAAATAACGAACGACAACGTTACAAGAACTACTTTGTCAATTGATACAGTATTTTACTAGTTTGGAGGTCAGGGTCTCACCTCAAAGATATTGTAAGATGTTCATAATAAAGATTATTTATTTATTTAATTAGATATGTGCACAGCAATGATACAATATAATATAATATCATTGGTGCACAGAAACTGATACCCTTTTCAAAATCGGCTTAACAAAAAAACAACCGACTTCCAAAAAAACACGACAAAGTGAAAAATAACTTTAATTTCGGAAGTCAGTGTCTTTGGTTTTGAATTATCATTTTTTGCCACCAGCGTGTATACGATTATGACTTATTAACTCAACCTTGTAAGTAAAGCTACGTTAACATACATCGCACTTATAAGGTTTTTCAGCAGGGTGTACGATACGATAGTGTTGTGCTAAAATTCCCTTTCGTCTAAAACTACGCTGACATACAACACAATTATATGGGTTTTCGCCAGTGTTTACGAATATGTTTTGTTAAACTATTCTTGTAAGCAAAACTACCTTGACACACATCACACTTATAACGATTTTCGTGTGTTCGAATATGTTGTGTCAAATGAGTCTTTTGAGTAAAACTACGCTGACATACATCACATTTATAAGGTTTTGTGCCCATGTGTTGAGTACGAATATGTTTTTTTAAACGACTTTTTACACTATAACTATGCTGACATACATCACACTTATAAGGTTTTTCACCAGTGTGTAAACGAATATGAAATTTTAAATTATATTTTTGAGTAAAACTACGTTGGCATACATCACACTTATAAGGTTTTTTGCCAGTGCGTATACGAATATGAGTTGCTAAAGCATATTTTTGATAAAAACTACGCTGACATACATCACACTTATAAGGTTTTTCGCCAGTGTGTCTACGAATATGTTTTTTTAAATCAGAATTTGTACTAAAACTACGTTGACATACATCACACTTATAAGGTTTTTCGCCAGTGTGTATACGAATATGTTGTGTCAAATTAGTCTTTTGACTAAAACTACGTTGACATACATCACAATTATAAGGTTTTTCACCAGTGTGTATACGAATATGTGTTATAAAATGAGAATTTTTACTAAAAATACGTTGACAAACATCACATTTGAATTTTTCACCAATTTGTGTTCGAGTATGTATCATTTTTTTTAAATAAGTGCCAGATTTGGAGTTACTTTTAGGAGTTGTCCCAATAACTATCGAGTCAGATTTTTCCGTCGACTTGTTCGTCTGCTCGGCTGTTATTGCATCTTCTAGTTTTGTTCTTCGAGTGTCTAGTTTTGGTTTCTTCGCACCGGTCGCCCCTGTGATTATAAATCTGGTAAGTACAATGTTGGAAGGAGATTGACATGCACACACGAATCAAAATAAAAAAAGTTTTTATTTTTCACTTTTTTGTTGTGGTACCTACTCCATACAAATTCGAATACCTAGTGGTATTCGAATTTTTATGGAGTAGGTACCACAACCGGCTATGTTAATAACAGTGACGGAATCAAATAAAATATCGTATATCATAGACTAAGTGGGAACGAGACGTGACGCGACACGACGATGCTTGAAGAGGTCAGTGGTTTCGCCCTGCGCGGCGCGCGCGGCGCAGCGGAGCGCTTTAGAGATACGTATTTATTGTCCGTACAAAAATCACAGGCTGTGATTTAATAACAGATATCCGTTTTTTTTTTTTTTTTTTCACAGTCACTGTGATCACAGATATCGTGTTTCACCTGTTACAACCCATCTCTAATTACAATTTCAGTCACACTATACACCGTCATTGCGCGTGCGACTCTTCTCTCTGAGTGGGCGGACCAATGATATTATATTAAACAGATATGTTGTGAGCGCGCAATCGTGAAGACTCGAAAACACCCCAATTGTAACATATTGACTTTAGACTGCGACACGCAATGTACGTTTGCCCAGCACGGCCCCCCAAAATTTGAGTTTTAGGTGTGCGCCAAAGAAATGTACTCGCCTCTAGTAGTATATGTACCGGCTTCTTTTTCAATGTACCTCTGTACTTTTGAAGAAATATGCAAAACAAGGGGGCCGTGCCAGCCAAATGCTTTCAGCACGGCCCCCTTGTAACTTGAAAAATATATAGCGTATTACAAAGTTTGATAGACTCAAGGAATGTACTCTATTAGAACGTTATATGTACCGCAACAGATGTTGTGAATTCGTAATAACAAATGCTAGGTAGATATGGATAGGGGGCCGTGCTGAAAAAAACATTATAAGAAAATATTAAAAAAAGACAAAACAACCTAAGCCAAAAACTATTTAATAATAATTGATGTTTAGCAAGTAACATATGTACCGCATTGGTTTCTCATACAACTTGCTAAATTTGGAAAATAAACCAATTTTACTTCATTCAGCACGGCCCTCTATACTTGCCTATATCTTTTTAAAATATGACATGTTTGTTTACAAAGTTCGACATCCTGAATTATGATTAGGAGTACATTCGTTCCAAATAAATTGCGATTCTGCTGTATTAGTACTTTAAAAGATAAATTGGATCAAAAATATCGTACATTGCAACTGATAGGGTGACCATGATTCCATACCATTAGGTATATCGTAGACGGTCATTAGTACGGTCGCTAAACGAAGCGCGGCACATGACCATGACCATGACGAGTAGTGGCAGCACTAACACGCAGCTGTCTTCGTGCGCAGCTGGCTACGTGCTATATATTCTAACCGCCTTCCTAATAAACGTTGTATAGCGCCTGTATAGTTACACAACGCTTTGTCTTCTTCTTTCAAAAGTCAAATTACTTTTGAAAGAAGACAAAGCGTTGTGTAACTATACAGGCGCTATACAATGTTTATTAGTAAGGCGGTATACCTATATTGACTACCTACATTGAAATAAAGATTTTTTTTGCCAGTGCAAACGCACGGAAATGATGACGCGCAAATGATGATGTGCATGCTGACTTCGTGCATGTTTTTCGTTTTAAATGGTTCAAATATTAAGTCTGAAATGTTCACAACATAAAATAACATAAATTACTTAACGTAAAGCACATAAAAACAGAATTTTACAGGAAGACGATATGTGCACGTTAACTGCCAAACTTTGTCTATCAAAGTAGTGTGCTAACGTTGAACTCAAACTCAAACTCAAAGCATGTCTTCCAAATAAACCAATTACTTACAGGTACTTTTGAATTCGTCGGCATAATTATTATGTTGCTTTTCTTCTTGTGTGAATGCAACAAAAGATATCAATTTGTCTATAGAATTCTTTGTCTACGTTTGAGCCTAAACAGCCAAAACTGTTACTGCCACCACAGAAAATACAAAAAACTAAAATCGGCGGATATTCTCGACTTTTCAATTTTTTTCTTTATTTTGTGTTTACGTCTACAAAATTCCAGTGAAAACTAGCCGACATTTTTATATCTGTGGTCAACGTGTCTATTAGTATTTGGAAGAACACAACTTGTTCAAACAATATTAGACTGTATCATAATAAAAAAAGAGTTTAAAGTGGCACAGGCGCAGTGGCGGGAAAAGCTGAAAAAGAAAATGCTATGTGTAACCTAATTAATGCAATCTCCTTTAGGGTCAAGTTCAGTACCTACATGAACCTACTTATATCCAATCCGTCCAAAATAGTAGTGAGTTCGGAAATCGATAAAAAATAAATACTCCATTTTCGTGCTTGAAATAGAATTCACTGCACAACCACACGTAGAAAACACGTTAATACTGAAATTATTGGAGCAGTTTTTACATTTACTGCTGTAGGTATATTAGGCGCGTAAAGATGTGACTGATCAATAAACGCTCAAGCGCAATATGAAGTAACCGCGACACCAGCTCCACTTCAAAAATTACGGCAGCGTCAGTAAACTATGAAGAAGAATGTTTATTTCAATGTAGGTAGTCAATATAGGTATAGAATATGTAGCACGTAGCACGAAGTCAGCTGCGTGTTAGTGCTGCCACTACTCGGGTCATGTGCCGCGCTTCGTTTAGCGACCGTACTAATGACCGTCTACGACATACCTAATGTATGGAATCATGGTCACCCTATCAGTTGTAATATACGATATTTTTGATCCAATTAATCTTTTAAAGTACTAATACAGCAGAATCGCAATTTATTTGGAACGAATGTACTCCTAATCATAATTCAGGATTTTGAACTTTGTAAACAAACATGTCATATTTAACCTCTCTGGTCGACAAGATTTTGACACGTGACACATCAGCTAACTCGACGGGGTGTTGCGAATTCCGTCATGAAAATCAGGAATTTACATGAACTTTCAGCATTCGAATTTATTAAAAAAAGTATGTTACCGCATCTATTTTATACAATAAATTTGTGGTAAATATCATAAATTATATGTTGAGGTCGGTCAAACCGCGTCAGTCGACTGCGAAAGTTGTATAAAATAGGTATAAATACCCCTATTCAAAAAGTAGGCAACTCAGATTCCCTGAAAATATGTACATAAACAATCTTCTCTCTTGCTGAAAATATGCAAAAGGACCAAATAAAGATATTATCATTCTTTCTGCATTCTTACTTTTACCATTATTCATACTTATACTAGATAAAAAACACGATCAAATATGAACAAAAATTGTGGTGCGACGTGACACTTCTTAGTGCTTACCGTTCACCCAATTTTTCTATTTCGATTCAAATGTTGCACTCAGCCTAATCGATATTCGTTATAATCAAACTTGATTAAAAATTGTAGAAACTGAATAAAAACTCTTTGGTATATTTTTCATTAATTATTTTATTTTTTAAATTAATTTTAGTAATAAGTACATACACGTACACTGTGGAAAGTGGTGTAACGTTTTAGGGTTCCGTACGACCGAATGAAAAATCACGTCACGAGTCTTGTGTCTGTCTGTCACAGCCAATTTGCTTCGAATCTACTGGACCGATTAGGTTGAAATTTGGTACACATATACATTTTAGTGACCCAAACACGGAAGTTTAATGTAAATAAATGGATTTTGCAAATAGTCACTTTTGGGGGGCCAAACCAGAAAATTAAAAAAAAAAGTTTTCGGAAATGCGTTCATACTTGCGAAGGTCTTCTTCTAATTTGATAGCAAAAGAGAAAGAAAGGGAAAGTGTGAATTTAGTCAAAATGAAAATCCAAGATGGTGGCTGCAATTTTTTTTTTTCCTAATATCTTTCGTTTTCATAGTTTGCGATGGTGATAAAGTCAATAGTTAGGTCAAAATGTAAATCCAAGATGGCGGCTGCGAAAAGTTTTTGTCATGTGTGTCGTGTGGTTTTCGGGTGATAGTGTTGATACCCAATAAGATGAAATTATAATTGTATTTTAAATAAATTACCATAGACATCAGTCGCTATCGATTGTAAACTCGATAGCCAAAATCCGTAAAAAAGGACCTCTTAATTATTTCGTCACGTCCGTTCGTCCATGGGTTCAGATATCATACAGGCATTTTACTCGGACACCTATTTATACTATATCGTTGAAAATTTGGAAGAAGGTTTATTCTTTACACCACCAAAAATCGTTTAGTAAAATTACGATAAACATAATTAGGGGTGCCATTCCTCAACATGCAATCGAGGGACGAAAAAAAGATCTATGCACATAAGCATGTAGCATTGTTGGATCTTATAATAAAAATGATAAGATGCTTATAAGTGACTGCTTTTTAAAGTGAATAACCCATTGTAACCGAAAATAACCCGTATTTCAACAATGAATTATGGGTTATTTTCGGTTACAACTGCAGAGTTAACTTTGTTTTTCGTAGTTTTTTCTAGAAATACAAACTTATTTTTGCAGTCGAAAAATTAATGCTGTGCAATGTGCATGCGTATATGTTCATCCCAACTACGGAACCCTTTTGTGCGTGGTCCGACAAAGACAAGTCAGTTTCTAAAATTTCGTTGGGAAACTCGCACAAAAAAAAAAAAAATCTATTACCTACTAAAGTAACCTAATAAAAACAAAAACTACCAAGCTCATACAACTAAAATAAAATATTAGCGTTTGCGGAATTAATTTATCACCATTACCAAACAAAATTTTGTTAAGCCTACGCCTACCTAAAAAGTATACTGGGCATTCTGTAGCAAACTATCAGAAAAGAGTATAAAAAATAAATAATTTTCCAATATATTAAAATAATTTTGAACAGCGAGCGCATTCCGTTTTTAAATTCAATTATAGAAACATTCCGGCGCGAAATTTTATTCAAAAGATGAGGTACCTAGCCCGGCCATAAGGTCCTGTGATCCTAATGACCGAAAAACGATTAAAATAACATTAGAAAAGTATAAATTATTAATTTAACCAGTGCTTAATGTATTTATTGTGTAAAACAATTTTATTTCAATTTCCAAGTATCGATTTCTTATATTCGACATATTAATTAATCGAAAAGAACGAAATTTAAAAAATAATCGTTTGGCATAATCGTTTTCGGACATCATTACAATAAAAAAAAGTATAATGGTCGGCGATTTTGAAAACATTTTCAGTAGTGGTAATGAATAATACGTGTTATTGGACCTGTGTTCGTATATTATGTTAAGATTTTGACATTTTCTAGTTGTATATAATATCACGAATAATATTTGTCACATTTTAAATCGTATCTGCATGTGTATGAGTGATATTCATGAAAAGAAAAAATGAAAACACGCATGATTGGCGCGAAACTTCGTCTTTGGATAACACAAAACTTCATTACCACTATTTATTTAACTTGAACAATGGATGAATTCGTCAAATAATTAAATGATGTATTATTCACTGCCCCTGTGGTGGGGTATGGATGTTCAAAATCACCAATTTTTATGTTTTTTAGCCTCGACCACCACTGTCATCAAAATGGCGATTATGGTATTTACAGTCTTGAATTTTATATAGGTTCATTAATTAACTTGCACGCTGAATATGAAAGATTTAATGGCGTAAACATAATGAGTTTTTATCCAACTCTCATAATTAACGCACATTCATAAGATTTGATGGGTAGCATATTAAATATTTCCATAATCGAGATAGGGTGTCGTATGTGGTAATTCTGGGGTCCAATTGGATCCGCTACCGAGCCGGCGGAGGTTTTTGTGTTCGGGTCCAATTGGGGGCGCTTCCGAACTATACGGTTAAAAAGATATAGGCAAGTATAGAGGGCCGTGCTGAATGAAGTAAAATTGGTTTATTTTCCAAAGGACATGACCAGTTCCTGCACTCGAATTCGGGAACTTGTGCAGGATTACAGTGTATACACTATGATTTAAAAATTAAGATCTAATTTATCATGGATAAATTATACCGAATAAAGCCAAGGTTAAAATATCTGCAAAAACAGTAGTTTAATTGCTTCCGCTATTCTTTTAGAGTGCGTTTCATCCTATGCCGTAGTGTTGGTTCCCCTGTTGTATGACGAATTTTGTACGTTACGGCGCCACCTAATAGGTCCGTTGTTAAAGTGCCAACATTACGGCATAGGAACTATAATGATGAAAAGCACTCTATAAGTACTTTCCGATTTTGACGTTCCATTGTATCTATAATCATCCGGTAACCATAATAAGCTAAACAGTATGGGGAAAAATAAAATAAGAACGAGTTATTTCGATCAAGAGAATAAATGACATGGAATAATATATTATAATGCATGTTTTGTTTTTGATTAATTTGATTTATTTACATTTTATAATCTAAGTTTGCACGCCTACAGGTTAGGTTTTTATTGACATTTGGTGTATAAAGGACTGTTATTTCTTTGACAATGCATCTGACATTAGTGGCGGGACCAAAGGCACAATTTAGGAATCTTTTTCATAAAATCCCCAATTAATCGATTAGAGTCAAAGCATGAAATTGATTCACAAAAAATATATTTTTGAAAAATATATCAATTCAAAAATATTTTTTTAACTGTGTTTGATTAATAATAACATAACATAACATCACGCTTCTAATGCCTGAAGGGAGAGGTGTACTCAAACACCCTCATTTTGCTAGTTGTGTTGTAAGTCTCGTGCATTAGGGGGCGAGCCTATTGCCATCAACCGGGCGCAAATCCGGACTCCACTTGCTGCTGAGATATTCCAGATGAACAAACCCAATAACATTTGCAAGACCAGGGAATCGCACCCAGGACCTAATGCTCAGGTGTAGCTGAGCATGAGGTCCTGGGTGCGATTCCCCGGCACAGCGCTACAGCTACGCTTGGAACCACTAGACCAACGAGGCAGTAAAATGATTTCGATTTTAGTGTTTTAGGTTCGAGAAAAAATCGAGTATCATTTATCGATTTCGGATCACCATTCACCATCCCTACCGATCCATCCGATCTTGGCGTCACGTTGTGTTTACATATTCGTTGTGTACTGTGCGATTATTGTGTTCTATTTCTTACGACCATTGCTATTATTTACGAACTGATAATTATTTTCAAAGCCTGATTACCATTGCTATATAAAAAGGATTCTTCGGTTTTGCTCTACGATTCGATTAAATGGATATTATGATGAGATGCATAAACTGTGGTATATTTCGTAAGGCGGGTTCAAAGGCATATTATGTCAATGCTAACCTTACCCCTGCAAGCGAGACTTGCCCGGTGGTTGAATAATCAGGTATGTAGTTTAATACATTGGAACAATACCTACTATATAACAACAAGACTGCAGGTATAAAGTCTGACATAGCGGTTCGATTGCATGTGAGCCAGCAGCGTTTATTTGGGGAAAGGGTGGCAATGCATCAGCAAAAACCCTGCTATGGGCGGCGGTGATTGCCTAATTCCCGTAACTAAAAACGTTCAAATTCAAGTCGCAATCTCATCTCAGCGAAAATTATTGTCAAAAACTCGATTACCACAACGCCTAGCGCCATCTCATATCGAAAACCAGAGTTATTTAGTGAATACTTATCTTTATTTTTCTCAGTTTCCTGATCTTTTAGACTTGTGAAACTTTTTTGTCTGGAAACTGTAGAATACAACAATTGCAAAAATAAAACAATATTTGCTGCACATTGATTTCGACACCTATGCCGGCGCCCATAGTCCCACTGGTCATGTCATTTAGCAAGTTGTATGGGAAACCAATGCGGTACATATGTTACTTGCTAAACATCAATTATTATTTAATAGTTTTTGGCTAAGGTTGTTTTGTCTTTTTTTGATATTTTCTTATAATGTTTTTTTCAGCACGGCCCCCTATCCACATCTACCTAGTGTAGAATCCTGTTATTCCCGTATTTAAGCTGATTATATCACTACACTGGCTCATCACCACACCAAGCATCTCGTGCAGGCACGCTCCACTTTTCAACCATTCCCGCCATTTGTGGTGAACTGACAGTTGACATTAGTGACAGCGACCTCACTGCTGACGTGCATGAGATAGTGTTTACATATCTATTAAATAGATACACTACACCTAGCATTTGTTATTACGAATTCACAACATCTGTTGCGGTACATATAACGTTCTAATAGAGTACATTCCTTGAGTCTATCAAACTTTGTAATACGCTATATATTTTTCAAGTTACAAGGGGGCCGTGCTGAAAGCGTTTGGCTGGCACGACCCCCTTTTTTTGCATATTTCTTCAAAAGTACAGAGGTACATTGAAAAAGAAGCCGGTACATATACTTCTAGAGGCGAGTACATTTCTTTGGCGCACACCTAAAACTCAAATTTTGGGGGGCCGTGCTGGGCAAACGTACATGAAACGCATGGCGCGAGTAATACGCTTAGTTTGTAGCAGCTAAAAAATTCAAAAAATGCCATCGTGTGTATTTAGAAAGTGTACCAATTATGATACCAAAGTTAATAAAACACAAGGGATCTCTTATCATATGTAGGTAGGTACGCAATATACTTCGATTTCTGATATTTGGAGGTTAGAAAATAGAAAGAAATGGAAATACATTTGTTTGTCGAGAGGACGACAAGGACGCATTCACTCCGGACATAGAATAAAAGTACAGATGCGAATATCGTAGGCAGCACAGTTCTGTTTTCCTTTTTTCTAACCTTGTATAATTAATTTAATCATTTTGTCTTATGAAATGATTGATATACTTAAATAGAAATTAAACATGTCATGTGCAGGAAAAGAAAATATAGATAGCTTACCATTACCATAATGTATCACGGAGAATACTAAAGTAAATCTATTTCTATTTTTTATCACCACATTTAGGCTGCCAGCCCACAGCTGATAATCGGTGGCCGATTTTTAGTAGGAGCCAAATGAAACAGTAGAGATCAAACGTTGTAGGTACAAACCGCGTGACATGACCAGTGGGACTATGGGCGCCTGCATAAGTGTCGAAATCAATGTGCAGCAAATATTGTTTTATTTTTGCTATTGTTGTATTCTACAGTTTCCAGATAAAAAAGTTTCACGAGTCTAAAAGATCAGGAAACTGAGAAAAATAAAGATAAGTATTCACTAAATAACTCTGCTTTTCGATATGAGATGGTGCTAAGCGTTGTGGTTATCGAGTTTAAGACAAGCTTTTGACATTGATTGTCGCTGAGATGAGACTGCAACTTGAATTTGAACGTTTTTAGTTACGGGAATTAGGCAATCATCGCCGCCCATAGACAGCCACACCACCAGGGTTTTTGCTGATGCGTTGCCACCCTTATCCCAAATAAACGCTGCTTTATTAAGTTTTGCTGGCTCACACGCAATCAAACCGCTGTGTCAGACTTTATCGAGTCCGAGCTCGAGCTTCACATCTTCGTCGCAGGTCGTCACCCGCTAGGCCTCCCCTAGGTAACTAGGGGTCTCACCTGGCGGTGACAGACCGCCGAGATGTCGTGAAGAAAGCGGCGCTATGAACATAGCGTCGTGGCGCGCCTACAGAAACACTCATAGCAACCAATTACACGGACGCGTTATAACAGCCGAATAATACCGTTCGCCGATCAAGGCACACATAGTGACGGGCCCGCAGTTGCGGGCCACGGTATAGCATCCGCGGGCACGGGGCAAGGGGCGGAGCCCCGACCCCGCACGCCACGTCCCCTTACGGGGACGTAGCGATATCCAGTAGTCGCGAGCTTCATACAATTTTTGCCTGTTGATGCGAATAGACGTTCAGAGTGTTCGACCTTATTGACAGACAATACTTAATTGATACGCGACTTTTAGTCTTTGATAATTTATTTTTAGATTCCTTTTATTGTTATTTTATAAAATAGGTGTCAGTTATTTTGGTAGTCTATCTATACATATAATAAATCTGTAGACGAGGCGTTTCTGTACAATGAAAAAAAAAAAAAAAAAAATTGGTGGGGTGTCCAAGAATAACCAACAGATTCCATTTCTATCATTTTTGGAATTTTTGTCTGTTTGTCTGTTTGTATGTTCTTTAGTTTGATTGTTCCACTTTAACGTAAAAAGTACGAAATCAATATGGTTAACTTTTATACTCAAATATTGTGTGTAACTCGATGTTTCAATTAGTTTTTGTTTCATCGCAATCGCTTCAAAATATCAAAAGATATATGAATTTAAAGTTTTCAAGAAGGAATTTTCATTACGTAATGTACATCCACGTAACGACATCTATTGACGCGAAATGATACTTACTTCTTAATTACTAGGTTTGTGAGATCGTGTGTTGTTATATGACCGTCATTTTCTTTGCGCGGAAACTTAACGCGATACATTGTGTATTTGTGTATAGAATATAACTCTAAAGTTAGATTAATTAAAATTTTCCAGATGCGTTGTTTATTTATTAGTTTAGTATTAGTGCGATAGGTGGCGCTACCTATCTTTCAAATATTTGATAATCATGAAAGAATAGTGACAAATGTTAATTTCTTAAAAAATATAGGTATTTATTCTTTAATTTTTCACTTTTCTACATAGTTTATTTAGCTTACAGAGTGTTCGAACGTTTTCCCATATATTTTGACAGTATCATTTCGTGCTCGATAGATGGCGTTGTTCGTTTAATGTCATTTTCTGAATCGCGGTGTTAAGACTCTCCGTCTTAGAATGACTTTCGCCCAGATATTCCAAATAATTTTTAGTATAGGTATCTTTGTTTTTGACTTCTTTAGTCTCGATAATATAATAATATAATATAATATAATAAATAAATAAATAATAAATTGTTGGTTGGGTTGGGTTGTCATTCGTTGAAAGTATTGATCAGTGATCTGATTGGTTTTGATTTGGTATTTTGGTTGGTTTCGTTCATTCAAATTAAGAAGTCAAGAAACGAGTCGTTACAGATCGATTCAAACTTAATGGCGGCTCGGAAGTTAGCTTTTAGCTGCGCAGTACCCCACCCCTCACCCCCGCTGTCACATGAAATTGTTACTGCGCAGCGACTCGCCTCATGTTCCGAGCCGCCATTAAGTTTGAATCGAACTGTACTATACTTCGTAATTTGTTCGTATGATTCGTGACCGCCGCTCATTCGATTCGATCGTTGTTGGCGTGTGTAAGGCCTCGGCCTTGAATCTTGCGGGCAGCGGGGCGGATGGCGGCTCGGAAGTTAACTTTTAGCTGCGCAGTACCCCACCCCTCACCCCCGCTGTCACATGAAATTGTTACTGCGCAGCGACTCGCCTCATGTTCCGAGCCGCCATTAAGTTTGAATCGAACTGTATTATACTTCGTAATTTGTTCGTATGATTCGTGACCATCGCTCATTCTATTCGATCGTTGTTGGCATGTGTAAGGCCTCGGCCTCGAATCTTGGGGGCAGCGGGGCGGCGGCGGCGGCGGCGCGGGAGCGGGGCGGGCATCAAAGACCCGTTCTCGAAACTAGCGGGCAGATCGCGCGTCACTATAGCCGCGTAGTGTTGTGTTCACGATTTTGTCGTCGAGATATTTGTTTTTATTCGCGAAAGAAATGGCTGAACAATGGCGGCAACATCTTTTTGATTCAAATTTATTCCTAACGCTCAATTTATTGTGGGCAACAACACTGCAATGCAGACGCGCGGGCGGTCACCGCTTGAATGGAGTGCACCGCTCGCTGCCCGCCGCCTCGCCGCTGCCGCGCCGCTGTTTTCGAGAACCGGTCCATTTGATTTTACGCATAAGATCCTGCTGCGCCCGCGCCGCCACCGCTGCCGCCGCCGCCGCCCCGCTGCCCGCAAGGTTCGAGGCAGAGGCCTTATGGTTGAGTCGATTTGTTCGACTATCGGACAGCAATAAATACATAAATATTGGCACATGTTTCTGGGGAAAGTCAACAATATACATCGATAAATACGGTTCCCGAAGAAGAAGATGCCACACACTATCCAGTAGAGTTCTTAGAATCCCTTAACACACCCGGTCTCTCAGCACACAAAATTTGTTTAAAAGTCGGAGTGCCAATAATTCTTCTCAGAAATTTAAGTCCTCCCAAACTTTGCAACGGCACTCGGCTCATAGTCACCAATCACCAACAAAACGTCATCGAAGCCGAAATCTTAACAGGTTGCGGCGCCGGTGATGTTGTTTTTATTCCAAGAATTCCTCTCATTCCCAATAATTTCCCGTTTAGTTTTAAGCGTGTTCAATTCCCCGTCAGCCTGTGCTACGCCATGACCATTAACAAAGCTCAGGGCCAGACATTATCCGTTGCGGGGGTGGATCTTAGTATTGGTTGCTTTTCCCACGGCCAACTTTATGTAGCTCTTTCGCGTGTGAGCAACCCTAGCAACTTTTTTGTGTACGCTCCAGGTGGTTCCACCGCTAATATTT
Source organism: Lithophane semibrunnea (assembly GCA_947363905.1). Classification (NCBI taxonomy): domain Eukaryota; kingdom Metazoa; phylum Arthropoda; class Insecta; order Lepidoptera; family Noctuidae; genus Lithophane; species Lithophane semibrunnea. The sequence goes on from OX376215.1 coordinate 9,319,263, forward strand.
TATAAAGAGAAGCATTTTCTTAAATAAAAACACAAGTTTTTTGGCAGTTTCTTACTAGGAAAAATCACCAGGCCTGGTCGAAAGATTCGCCCTTTTTAAATGAAGGTACAACTTTTCTAAGCGACATATTATTGTTTTCCGACATCCATGCGAACGAAGTCGCGGGCACAGCTAGTGTTTAAATATTCGTTCAAATTATAAATTATTAATAGTTTACATTTTATTTCTTTTTAGGTGAAGTAGTAGTAGGTACGCATAGATTTTTAGATATCGATAGGTAAGTTTTGGCTAATTTACGTTCAATTTTTTTTATATAAGTTTTATTTTCATTTACGTTTTAGCTTTATTTTCATTTGCCTGCATCAATGCCACCTAAAAAACGATTATCTTTATCTCGAAATTCGGGAGAAGCTAAGAGAATGAGAAATAGGCGTTCTCAAGAATCGGCAGAGGAAAGAGCACATCGGTTAAACTCTATGAGAGTTATTGCCTCAACTTCTCGAGCCAATGAATGCTCTCCCGAGAGATATGCGATTAGCAGCTGACAGAGCGAGACGAGCTACATCACGGGCGTCTCAAAGCTCTTCTCAACGAGAGCTAAGGCTTACCATTGACCGAGAACAACATGTATTATCCCGAGAAGCTGAAACTGCTTCACAACGAGAATTGCGGCTCACTGCTGACCGCGAACGGCATACATTATCTCGCGAGTCCGAAACCTACACTGAGAGGGAATTACGTCTCACAGCTGATCGCGAACGGCATGTACTATCCCGTGAGTCCGAAACCTTCACTGAGAGGGACTTACGTCTCACAGCTGATCGTGAACGGCAGGTACTATCCCGTGAGTCCGAAACCTTCACTGAGAGGGACTTACGTCTCACAGCTGATCGTGAACGGCATGTACTATCCCGTGAGTCCGAAACCTTCACTGAGAGGGACTTACGTCTCACAGCTGATCGTGAACGGCAGGTACTATCCCGTGAGTCCGAAACCTTCACTGAGAGGGAATTACGTCTCACAGCTGATCGTGAACGGCATGTACTATCCTGTGAGTCCGAAACCTTCACTGAGAGGGAATTACGTCTCACAGCTGATCGTGAACGGCATGTACTATCCTGTGAGTCCGAAACCTTCACTGAGAGGGAATTACGTCTCACAGCTGATCGTGAACGGCATGTACTATCCTGTGAGTCCGAAACCTTCACTGAGAGGGAATTACGTCTCACAGCTGATCGTGAACGGCATGTACTATCCTGTGAGTCCGAAACCTTCACTGAGAGGGAATTACGTCTCACAGCTGATCGCGAACGGCATGTACTATCCCGTGAGTCCGAAACCTTCACTGAGAGGGAATTACGTCTCACAGCTGATCGCGAACGGCATGTACTATCCCGTGAGTCCGAAACCTTCACTGAGAGGGAATTACGTCTCACAGCTGATCGCGAACGGCATGTACTATCCCGTGAGTCCGAAACCTTCACTGTGAGGGAATTACGTCTCACAGCTGATCGCGAACGGCATGTACTATCCCGTGAGTCCGAAACCTTCACTGAGAGGGAATTACGTCTCACAGCTGATCGCGAACGGCATGTACTATCCCGTGAGTCCGAAACCTTCACTGTGAGGGAATTACGGCTTACAGCTGATCGCGAACGTCATATTTTATCTCGAGAATCTGAAACTTTTACTCAATATGAAGACCGTTTGACAAATGATAGGGTGCACCATAATATTATTCGATCTCTTGAAGATGAACATGAGCATGAACAACGACTAGAGTCGGGACGCGAATGTTACAATTCTTTGAGACAAGAACGATTAATAAGTTTGTCTAATGAAAGATTAAGAATTGAAAATATTCGGTCTCTTGAAACGGACGAACAGCGAGAGGCCCGTCTTACTGCAGACAGATTTCGACATAGTCTTAATGACTAAGATGTAAACATAGAAGATCAATCTACGAATTCGGTGGTGTGGTCCGACAAATATAAAAGTGGGTTTGCTTATAACCTTACAATTGATTACAGATCATCTTCTGTAATAGGCGATATGAACGTAGTATGTTCTTTTTGTAATGCTTTAAAGTGGAGTAAGGAGTCGGCAGGTGTCTGTTGTTCTGGAGGTAAAATAAATTTGCTTTCGTTCGAAGACCCACCGGAACCTTTGAAATCACTACTTTTAAGAGAACATGTGCAATCTAAACAGTTCTTAGACAATATTCGCACTTATAATAGTGTGTTTCAAATGACATCCTTTGGTGCTAAACAAATCTCAGAAGGTCCTTTCATGCGTACTTTTAAGATACAAGGTCAGGTTTACCATTTGATAGGATCCCTTTTGCCTGAAGACCAACCTAAGTTTCTTCAAATATATTTTGTATCCGACTACAACGAACAGTCGAATATAAGAAATCAATATTTCCCGAATTTAAATACTGAACTCATTTCACAACTTCAGAACATGTTTCATCAGGTTAATTCGTATGTATGCAGTTTTAAATCGGCATTAGAAGCTTTTCCTCAAGATGGTGATAATAATTATAAAATTGTTATAAATGCCGATAGGCGTCCAATTCAGGAACACCCTGGGCGTTATAACGCTCCATCCACGAATGAAGTTGCTGTAGTATTGGTCGACCAGGAATGTGATAGGCATGATATCGTTATCCGTTCCAGAGACAATCGTTTGCAACGTATTTACGAAACCCACAGGGCTTACGACAGTTTGCAATATCCTTTAATATACTGTCGAGGGGAAGATGGTTATAATTTCGCTTTACACCAAACTGATCCGCGTACAGGCGTACCTAATTATAATAAAAAGATGTCATGCCTTCAATTTTATTGTTACCACTTGCAAGTGAGAAGGAATAGATTTGTATACTTGCAACGTTTTCGTGGCTTATTCAATCAGTTTATTGTTGACATGTACGCAAAAATTGAAACCGAAAGATTACTTGATATACGATCTAATCAAAGGCAGCTGCGCGCTGAAGAATACGTGCACCTTCGCGACGCCATGCAGCAAGATAATGATACGGTGAATATGGGCCGTTTAGTTATTTTACCCTCTTCTTTTACTGGTGGTCCACGCTACATGCACGAACGTACACAAGATGCTTTTTGTTACGTAAGAAAATATGGACGTCCCGACTTATTTATTACTGTAACTACCAATCCCAAGTGGGATGAAATCACTCGGGAGCTTCTTGAGGGTCAAGCACCGCATGACCGCCATGATATTATCGCAAGAGTTTTTCATTTAAAATTAAAATCAATGTTAGATCTACTTACCAAAGATAACATTTTTGGAGAAGTATTGTGTTATATGTATAGTGTGGAGTGGCAAAAACGCGGCTTAAAAGATAAGGTTCGACCTAATGATGTAGACAGTTCAATCCGTGCTGAAATTCCAGATCCGATTGCAGATCCCGTGTTATACGACATTGTTAAAACTCATATGATACATGGTCCATGTGGTGCATTTAACGGGAATGCTCCTTGCATGCAAGACGGTCGTTGCACTAAAAGATATCCAAAAGCCTTAGTGGATGAAACTGTAACAGGACACGATGGATACCCATTATATCGTCGCCGTTCAAGAGACAATGGTGGTCTTACTGTTGAAAAGCGAGTGTCTGGACAACAGGTTACTTTAGATAATAGGTGGGTCGTTCCGTATTCGCCTGTGTTGTCTAGAGCATTTCAAGCTCACATTAATGTTGAAATGTGTAATAGTGTAGAGTCAATAAAATATATTTGTAAGTATATTAACAAGGGCAGTGAGGAGCTCGTGGCTAAGTAATAACAGCCGCTCGGGTCGATCCATCAGGTTAAGCTACGCTTGCCGGGGTTGGTCCGTGGATGGGTGACCATTTTCACTTATCGAGACTCCTCCGTGCCTCGGAAAGCACGTTAAGCCGTTGGTCCCGGCTGTCATTTGTGGGTCTTTGACAGTCGTTACGAGTCGTCAGAAGCACGAAAGTCTGACAACCAGTCTAACCAAGGGGTATCGTATTACCCAGTTACTGGGTTGTGGAGGTCAGATAGGCAGTCGCTCCATGTAAAATACTGGTATTCAGCTGCATCCGGTTAGACTGGAAGCCGACCCCAACATAGTTGGGAAAAGGCTAGGCAGATGATGATTAGCAAGGGCAGCGACCAAGCTACATTTGCGTTGAGAAATGAACATGATGAAGTTACTAGATTTCAGTCAGGCAGCTCAGCTCTTCAGAAGCTGTGTGGCGGATCTTAAGTTTCAACATTCACGAAAGATATCCACCTGTGACTCATCTGGATGTTCATCTTGAAGGCGGTCAACGTATATATTTCAACGCCGAAAATATTACAGAACGATTAGAGAACCCTAGACAAACAACTTTATTAGCATTCTTTCGACTGCCGAACTGATGATTTTGCAAAATCTCTTTTGTATTAGAGAAGGTGCGTATTTACGCGACCAGGTTTTTACACCAGGTATTTACTAACAAGTACGCCGACCAAGTGCCGACCCGAAATACTTCAAAGTATTTTGCTCCGTTGACACTCGACGCGATTCTGCTCTTTATTTATATCTTGTTACGGATCAATGTTCTGTGAAAGTATTTTTATTTTAAAGGTTTGGAAGTATTTTTCTTGAAGACGCAATTCTGCTCCTTATTTATATTACATTACGACTTAATGTTCTATGCAAGTATTTTTCTACCAACAAGGCTTGGATCTTAAGGAAGTCCGACCAAGTGCCAACCCGAAATACTTCAAAGTATTTTGCTCCGTCAACACTCGACGCGATTCTGCTCCTTATTTATATTTGGTAACGGATTAATGTTCTGTGAAAGTATTTTTACTTTAAAGGTTTGGAAGTATTTTTTTTTGTAGACGCAATTCTGCTCCTTATTTATATTAAGTTACGACTCAATGTTCTATGCAAGTATTTTTCTACCAACAAGGCTTGGATCCTATGCAAGTATTTTTCCTTTAAGGTTTTGGAAGTATTTTGTTTTGTAAACGCGATTGTGCTCTTTATTTATATAATGTTACGGATCAATGTTCTATGCAAGTATTTACTTCCACCAAGGCCTTGGTTGGAAGTTGGACGTATATTTTTTTGCATACGCGATTGTACTCCTTATTTGTATGACCTTACGGATCTATTTTCCATGCAGAAAGAAAATACTTGAAAGTATTTCAAGCCCTGGTTTTTGGCGCTGGTGTCTAAAGGTGGACGTACTTGGAAGCCCTGGTACTCGATTTTGCAAGTACGACCCATGTCTATTTTGTATGAAGAAGTTCCATCGTATTATACCTACGATAAGCAACGAGGTGTCTTTAATCGTAGACGCCGTGGCAGGCCTGTAGATGGCGAGTCAGGTATTTTCAAAGAACATGTTCTTGGTAGAGTGTATACCGTTCATCCAAACTACGCTGAGTGTTTCTATTTGCGATTATTATTACATACAGTGCGAGGACCAATATCATTTATAGATTTGAGAAAAGTAGATGATGTTGTTTATCCTACTTATCATGCAGTTTGCCAAGCGCGTCATTTGCTTGAAAACGATCAGCATTGGGATGACGCTTTAGCAGAATCCTGTGTTAGTGATAATCCACGACGGTTACGCCATTTATTTGTAATATTACTCACATTTTGTAATTTGTCAGATGCTGTACAATTATGGGAAAAATATAAAGAAAAATTTGCAGAAGACTTTCTTCGGAATATATCTCACAATGATGAAGGCGCAACTATTGATAATTTTCGTGATCTTGCCATAAATCAGTGCTTATTAGCTCTTCAGGAAGACTTAACAGCAGTAGGCGGTAAATCACTCTGTGAATATGGTTTGCCAACACCAACCTCAGTCGGAGAGGTTACCAATAGGGAATATTCCGCAGAGATTGGTTACAACTCAATGGAACTGCTGGCAACATTAGAAAACGGTGTCCCAATGATGACTGCAGAACAACGTTCAGTCTATGATCGCGTGTGCGAGAGTGTTCAGAATAATTTGGGAACAATATGGTTTTTAGATGCACCTGGAGGAACTGGGAAAACCTTTTTGACTAAATTAATATTAGCTTATGTTCGAAATCAGCGTAAAATTTCTCTTGCCGTAGCTTCATCAGGTATAGCTGCAACATTTCTACCAGGAGGTAAAACTGCTCACACTATGTTTAAAATACCAATTGATTTAGATCGCACGGAAAGTCCAACCTGTAGTATTTCAAGAAATAGCGACAAAGCTAAGGTGTTACGTGAGTGTAGTGTAATCATATGGGATGAATGTACGATGGCCCATCGAAAAGGAGTAGAAGCGGTAGAAGGGATATCAGACGAAATGATCGACCAATGGGCGGTATCACGGTTTTATTTTGTGGTGATTTCCGACAAACCTTACCGGTAATACCACGGGGAACCCGAGCTGATGAGGTTAGGACTTGCCTGAAAAGCTCTTATTTGTGGCGTGATATACAATCGGTGCATTTGACTATAAACATGCGAGTGAGAACTGGAGATAACCCGGATGATCGTCAATTTTCTGATACATTATTAAAAATTGGTGAAGGTAACTTATACATAACTTAACCAAGGAAAACTTATTCTGACGCCTGAGTTATGTTGTATAATGCAATCCCAACCACATCTTATATCGTCGGTTTACGGTGATGTAACAAATATATTAAATAGGGACAATTCTTGGCTATGCGAAAAATCCATTTTAACTCCTCGCAATGACCAGGCATTTGAGATTAATAACAAAATACTGTCGAATATACAGGGGGAAAGCAAAATTTATAGTTCAATAAATAGAATGGTCGATGAACAAGAAGCCATTAATTACCCGATAGAATTTTTAAATTCTTTAAATACTCGTATGCCCGGACGGACTTCCTTCTCATGAAATTTGTTTAAAAATTGGCATTCCGATTATTCTGCTCCGAAATTTAAGACCACCAAAACTTTGCAATGGAACTCGGCTAAAAGTAACCCAGTTGCAACAAAATATAATCGAGGCACAAATTTTAACAGGTTGCGGTGCAGGAGAAACCGTCTTTATTCCCAGAATTCCCATAATACCAAATAATTTTCCATTCCAATTTAAAAGAACGCAATTCCCAGTATCGGTGTGTTATGCAATGACAATTAATAAGGCTCAAGGGCAGACTTTTCGTGTTGCTGGAGTAGATCTCGGTGTCAGTTGTTTCTTGCATGGTCAGTTGTACGTCGCTCTTTCCAGGGTTAGCAGTTCTAGAAATCTTTATGTTCACGTGCCGGACGGGTCAACTTTCAACATAGTTTACCCGGAAGCTTTGCGCTGAAGTATTTTCGTTCTATAGGTACTTAAGCCTCATGTGAACGTTATCTAAACAATATTACCAATACATAAACTTAATAACACACAAGGAGTTACACGCTGACGGAGTCGCGGGCACAGCTATTAACAATAATATTGTGCGGTTCCGTATTGCGATATTTTCTACTTTTTTTTACGAAAAACGACGGAAACGCGGACGAAGTCGCTGGCAACAGCTAGTAATGTAATACAAGCTAGCAATGTCATACAAATAAGGACTATAATCGCGTATGTAAAAAATGATACTTCCAATTTCCAAGCCTTGTTAAAGAAAAATACCTAACCGATTAAATTGAAAGGGTATTTACTGCCGAGGTTGGGTTAGGTGGGACCAATATAAATTTTATCAACTTTGCTTGCGTAGTTTTTGAGTTAGCGTCAATATTCCGTATTTTTCCAACTTAGTCTATGTAGACGACATCTTATGTGATTCCGTTACACTGTTATTTACATAGCAGGTAGTGGTATTCTAATTCGTGTGGGGTAGGGACCACAACTAAAAAATGAAAAATAAAAACTTTTTACGAAAAAAGAACAAAAGACTTCCAAAAAAAAAAAATTATTTCGGAAGTCGGTTAAAAAAAAACGAAAATTGAAAAGCAAAGACACCGACTTCCGAAATTAAAGTTATTTTTAACTATTTTTGTGTTTTTTTTGGAAGTCGGTTGTTTTTTTTTGTAAAAAGTTTTTATACCTAATTATTTTAAAAATTAAAACAATAATAAATTCAACACGATAGCCCTGAATTTTATCTCCCGAACTACTAACACGCTTAGTGTTGTTAGTGTTGGTAACTCAGCACAAGTGCTAGCATAGTTGTAGCTACTCACCTAGATGAAAAGACTCACTCACTCTTTTTATTTTAATTAGCTAGCACACACCACACCACCACACTGGCACAGATTAGCTACACACAGATCATTTGTACTCGTTAGTTTTGAACGAAATGAGTCAGTCGATCGAGTCACTCACTCATTTTTTTGTATTTTGATCATTGATGTCTTCGTTCATTGTTGCTAGCACAAACATACACAACAGAACTCACCGCGCGTGTGCCTACTCTACTGCGTATCTGTGACGTTTCGTGTCGCATTGTCGTCACTACTCACTACACACCAGTACAGATATCGACACCACACAGCACACACGCGATTCGCGCGGCGACTAGGTACGCGACTCGCTGAATCACTCACAGCACGTTCGTGCTCAAAAGCCACCGCAGCCTCGCCTCATTCGTGGTAGCACAGAGTGCTAACACACTTTGTAAAAAGCCACCCACGATCCTCATTTAAAAAAAGTGTGCTACCGATCTCTAAACACGGTAGCTGCAGTTAGGGAACGCACTTCCCCCGTCTCTCCCCTCACGCCCCGCACGATTGCCCTGTCTAGACGTCTTCGTCGGACGACTGTATAATAATAATAAGTTTATTTATTTTCTCTCACAATGGCTTTGCACAGACAGTTACATAACAGTTTTAACTATAAAAAATCACATTGTAAGAGCTGGTGCCTGAAGTAGGTTTTATAAAAAACCTGTATTACAGGTCACCAGGCCCCACTTAGTGGCATCATAAAAATAAGGCAGGCAACATGTATGTCTAATAGACCACAAAAAGAAAAAATATGTATATATGTAAATATGTATAAAAATATATATGTCGGAGATACGTCAGGATTTATTCCATTAGAACCATCAGAAAGCATCATGTGGGCAGAAGGTGGGTTTCGTGCAATGAAAACACATTGGGCGCGATACACGGCGTTTATTAGAATTACAATTAATCACAATAACTTAAAACCAAACGAAACGTAGGACAGTTCCTAGACTAGACTAGAGGTTCTGTTCTCCAGGACGGTCAGCAGGCAAGAGAGCTCGCCCTGGCGCCCCTCCAACAGCTAGGCTCCGTCGTAGCACGAAGTTAGCCGCGTGTCAGTGTTGCCACCACTCGCGTCACGTGCCGCGCTTCGTTTAGCGACCGTACTGATGACCGTCTCCGACATATATGTATGGTATGGGTATACATTTATCACGCCGAAATAGGGGTTAAAAAAAAATAAAAAATTGGGTACCTACACATAGAAGTGGGGATGTTTTTTTTCTCGTCTATTCCATGGTGTTGGGTATCATTAGAAAGGTCGTTCACTAATATTTATTATCTATACAGGGTGTTAAGGTGAACACCGTTATCTTTGCAACCAGTGGTTTGGTTTCATTTATAGGACGTAAAATCAATGGAAAATTAAAACTTTTTTTTTCTTTTTTTTTAATCTACATTTTACCACAAGAGTCACAAGTTCGTTGCCCTATGCGCTAGGGCAACGAACTTGCGTCTCAACACGGGCGGGGGTTGCGGGATGTGACCTGACCGACCGCGAGCGCGACCTCTCCCTCAGTCAGTCAGCTGTTTCGCTAGAGAGCACGGTGTCGGATAGAAACTTTTTAAAATCTTTCTAAATCTCGTTTTTTTTTTGTTGTGTTCGGTCATTTCATTTTACATTTAAGTCAACTACCCATGGTTTGAATGACAAGAGTGTTTACCCTTACAGCCTGTATATATCTGTTTGCGAAATATTATGCTATAAAGTGTTTATTTTTGTTAAAGTCCCCCCCCTCCCGGCTAAATCAGTCATGGATATTTGAAAAAAAAAAACAAGGCAGTAGTATGTATATCGAAATTAAATACGAAACATTTGAAGCTGAAATTTTGGGTCAGACAACTGGGCCCATGTCAACTCAACTCGAATATACCAGATACTACGTCAGGTAATAGGTAATACGGGCTGGTATCCGCAACTCCAGGTCAAAGCGCGTATTTTGCGTACGGGTGGGAAATCACTTATTCGATCCACCCCAGCTCCTCCAAGAAGGCCAGCAACGCCTTGGTGTTACTGACCATCTCCCGTAGGGTAGCTGGGTTACCGAAGTGAGACATACCACGTCTTCAAAACGCCTAAAAAAGTGGTGTGTACCGTCGGCATGAAAAGTATCGACCTCTTAAAATATTGCAGATTTTTACCCGACTACGGCGAAGAAAAAGGAGGGTTATGATTTTGACCGGTATGTATGTATGTATGTTCATCTGTTCCCTCCTATGTTCCAAACCACTTATCACAATTTGACAAATGAGGTATCGTTAGAAGCGTCGTGATTGTCCGCTGGTTATAGGCTATGTGAAGTCACATTAAATTAAAAATGGCGCCCTCTAGAGGACATAAAAGTGAGGAACTTAAAAAAAAAAATCGTTTAATCGTACCATGTTTGGTATCAAATGAAAGGGCTTAAAGAGCACATTTCAAAAATATATATTATAACGACGGACAAATTAAAAATCCGGAGTCACACGTAATCTGTTCGATTTATGCCCTAACACGTGTGACTCCGGATTTTTAATTTGTCTGTCTGTGGTGTCTTGTTTTATACCTTTTAAGTCGTAGTTGGGTTTTAGTTTTTGATACTTGATTTTTTTTAAAATTCTTTTGGTTATTATTTATTGATTTTATTTAGTTATTTATTTTTATGAGTAAATGTAATAGATAAGTCTGTTTTTACAAGCTTTATATTAGCTTGCTCTGTTCGTATGTGTTTCCGGTTACTCCTTTTGTCATCAATTTTTCAAGCACTTCCTGGCATGCGATTGAGCTGAAACTTGGCATACTCATACAAATACCGAGACATTTTGAAAAAATGATACCATGGAGCTGGTTTGATAATGGAGCCGGAAGTTAGGCATAGGAACTCCTCAATGAAACAAGATAGCACGATCGTGTTTGGACTCATTGGTTATGTATTCTAGTGCTTTGACACTAGGTGGTGTTCAAGGTCTGATGATGGAGCCGGAAGGTGGCCCTGGGAAAACCCTTTTTAGTTAATTAAAAGCTTGTTTTTAAAAAGGTTTTTACTTATATTTTATTATTTATTTAAATACATATTCATATAAGCAAAAAATCAAGTAACAAAAACTAAAACCCAACTACGACTTAAAAGGTATAAACAAGACACCACAGTCAGACAAATTAAAAATCCGGAGTCACACGTGTTAGGGCATAAATCGAACAGATTACGTGTGACTCCGGATTTTTAATTTGTCTGTCTGTGGTGTCTTGTTTATACCTTTTAAGTCGTAGTTGGGTTTTAGTTTTTGCTACTTGATTTTTTTTTAAATTCTTTTGGGGTTATAATATATTTTTTTTTGAAATTTGCTCATTAGGCCCTTTCATTTGATACCAAACATGGTACGATTAAACCATTTTTTTTTTTAAGTTCCTCACTTTATGTCCTCTAGAGGGCGCCATTTTAATTTTAATTTATTGTGACTTCACATAGCCTATAACCAGCGGACAATCACGACGCTTCTAACGATACCTCATTTGTCAAATTGTGATAAGTGGTTTGGAAGATAGGAGGGAACAGATGAACATACATACATACATACATAGGTACCGGTCAAAATCATAACCCTCCTTTTTTCTTCGCCGTAATCGGGTAAAAATCAGAATCAACGAAATCGCCTTCTTCTTCTTCTACTATGATATTGATATACTATGATAGACTATTGTTAATTGGGAGATAGAAAACTTTTCTTTTGTCAGCTGGTTGTTCAAGTTTCACTTTATATTGGAAAAATGCACCCAAAATTCTAGTTAATAGTTGATTAATATTCTGGCCGGACGTTATTACAGTGTCATGTCTTTGGGTTCGAATTACGGCGTTGCGCCGTCACTCAGGACGCCCACTAGACATCAATCTGATAAATCCGCTCCGCAATCCGCCTGCGCGGTGCGCCGTCACTCAAGACTCAGCCTTACGGCGCACCGCGCAGGCGGATTGCGGGGCGGATTTTGAAAGTTGATGCGTGCGCGCGTGTCTAGTGGGCGTCCTGAGTGACGGCGCACCGCCGTTGTTTGTAGCTATGGCACTACCGTTGCCATAGCATCGAACCCAAAGATATGACATTGTAATAACATCCTGTCAGAATATTTATCAACGATTCTCGTGTTTTTTGAGTGCATTTTTCCAATATAAAGTGAAACTTGGTGCTTTCTAATGATACTCATTGTTATAGTATAAGGATAACATAGTAATTAATGAAGATTATGAATTTTGATTTTTCGATCTCTTACGTATACGGTCATACAAAGTTATCGCGGAATGTATAATGAGAAACGTCAAATGCGCCGTGAAATGCGCGCGCCCGCCCGCTCGCACTCCGGACAAGTTCGAACATCTCGAACACTTTTTTTATCCACCGTTCATTCCGCCTGCGCGGTCCGCTGTCACTCAGGGCTCAGCCATAAGGTTTTTCACTAGTGTGTATTCGAATATGTTGTGTCAAATGAATTTTTTGAGTAAAGCTACGCTGACATACATCAAACTTATAAGGTTTTACGCCAGTGTGTATACGAAGATGACTTGTTAAATTACATTTTTGATTAAAACTACGTTGACATACATCACACTTATAAGGTTTTTCGCCAGTGTGTATACGAATATGTTTTGTTAAATCACTCTTGTAACTGAAATTACGTTGACATTCATCACAATTATAAGGTTTTTCACCAGTGTGTATACGAATATGTGTTGTAAAATGAGAATTTTTACTAAAACTACGTTGACAAACATCACATTTGAATTTTTCCCCAATTTGTGTTCGAGTATGTATCATTTTTTTTTAAATAAGTGTCAGTGCTGGACGTACGTTTTGGAGTTGTCCGAATAACTTTCGAGTCTGATTTTTCCTTGTTCGTCTTCTCGGCTGTTATTGCATCTTCTAGTTTTGTTCTTCGAGTGTCTAGTTTTGGTTTCTGCGCACCGGTCGCCCCTGTGATTATAAATCTAATAAGTACAATGTTAGAAGGAGATTAACATGCACACGAATCAAAATAAAAGCGCTTTGCATGATTCAAACTATGAACGAAAAGGAGGAATTTCAGACATGAAGTACAAAATTGTAATAACAATGGTCTGTTCAAAGTTTAAACAAACCTTGTTCAAATGAATTATTATAAAGGAGTGACTGGAGCGTTAAAAACATGAATGAAAGTTAAAACATCAAAATGGAATGTTTAACTAATTATATACATATCACGGAAAGGGAATCCACCCTCTGCCGTGTCTGATCAGTCTCCGGGGTAATTCTTCGTTGATGGTAGATACAGTTAGTTGGTTTCAATGACATTCATTTCAATTAGAACATTTACAGGCACTTTTGAATTATCACATAACAAGGAGTCATTCAGTTTGAGTTAGTTGGTGAAGCTATTCGCCCATTCCACATATAAATCACGCCGAAAAAGTGGTAAAATAAAATCGTGAAAAAAAATTAAAAAAGAACTCGTCTTTACCATGGCCATTGTGTCGTTGGAAAGGTCGTTCACAAATATTTATACAAAATATTGTGAGTTTGTGAAAGCCATTTTTAGGGTTCCGTACCCAAAGGGTAAAACGGGACCCTATTACTAAGACTTCACTGCCCGTCCGTCCGTCTGTCACCAGGCTGCATCTCATGAACCGTGATAGTTACACAGTTGAAAGGACATTGACCATCCATATATGGGAGTTGGACCAAGTGCTGCCCAGAATGGACACATAGTGCATTATGTTCCTTGGGCTTATACTAGTCTGTACACCAAAGCTCAATAAAATCTATCCGAGGAGTTTTGAGAAAAACGATTTTTTGTTGAGTATTTTTTATTGATGAATACTAACCAACCGGTGGCGCATTTGATTAAATAATGACAGTAATTATGTTAAAAAACACATTATTATTTCATTTGTATGCGATATCATTTACATGGAATTCTGCCGTTTTGCCGAACAGATTTTGCCCAAATTTCACTACCCAAACAAATTTTAGCAACCTTTTTTTATACCAATGCAATGTTTGGAATGATTTTTTTACTTGGCAGAATATTATCAAGGATAATGTCATTTAGGCATTTGGTCTTTAATCAAATGATTTATTACAGCAAACAATATTTATATAATAAACGTTTGGTCAAATGATTTGTTAGGTTAGGTTAGGTTAAAACTGTGACCTACTACGCGCGAGCCGAGCGAGCGAAGCGAGCGGTGCCGCGGCAGCGGCCGGCGAGTGCCAGAAACGACTAGATTATATAGAAAAAAAACATGCTACCCGAAACTGACGATAGGTACTAAACATTTGGCAAATTTTATTTTGCGCCAACTGAAATATTTGACTACATAAAAATTGGTAAAAGTACTATTTGTTAAACAAGTTATTGTTTAAACGTTCACTTGCCAAACATTAGGTTTCCGTTACAATTATTTGTGAAGAGATTTTTTGCTAAGTAATATTTTGGCAAATTAAATTATGGGGAAAATTGTTTGGGAAGTGATAATTTGGCAATTTATTTTCGATGAAACAAGGGAGACCCCATTTACATGTTAAATATTTTTTACTGACCATCCATATTTGGGAGTTGGACCAAGTGCTGCCCAGAATGGACAGATAGTGCATTATGTACCTTGGGCTTATACTAGTCTCTAAACCAAAGCTCAATAAAATCTATCCGAGGAGTTTTGAGAAAAACTATTTTTTGTTGAGTATTTTTTATTGATGAACACCAACCAACCAATGGCGCATTATATTAAATAATGACAGTAATAGGGAATATGCATGTGATTCAAATATGGGTCAAATATTTTTTTTTATAAACTTTTTTTTTTATTACTTCAGAATAGGGAATATGCATGTGATTCAAATATGGGTCAAATATTTTTTTTTATAAACTATGTTACTTCAGAATTATGCCTCCATCAATATTTTTGAATAAAAATTCTTTTTGAGCGAGAAATTAATTTTTTTAAAGTCCAAAAAAACTGTGGGTAATTCAAATACTTGAAAAGGCTAAGAGCGGATGTGACGTAACAATCCGATATAACAATCAAAATGTCAATGTCAAGTCAATCAACAAGTGTCAAGTGAATGTCAAACGCTCATAGAAAAAGGAGTGTTTGACGTTGACTTGACAGTTGCTTGTCTGTTTTTACGGACTGTGACGTCACCACACCAAGCGCGCCAAATGGAGGGCGTTTAAATAGCCCGGATCGGTTGGACATTTTTAAACATTTTTTTAACTACTTTAAATTGCTTTTGTGCCGTCGAATTTTTTTAAACTATTATTTGACGATGTAAACTATCGAATAAAAATATTAAAAAAAATACATGCATATTCCCTATTATGCATCCATCAATATTTTTGAATAAAATTTCTTTTTGAGCGAGAAATTAATTTGTAAAAAGTCCCAAAAAACTGTGGGTAATTCAAATACTTGAAAAGCTAAGAGCGGATGTGACGTAAAAATCCGGGATAGCAATCAAAATGTCAATGTCAAGTCAATTAACAAGTGTCAAGTCAATGACAAACGCTCCTACAAAAAGGAGTGTTTGACGTTGACTTGACAGTTGCTTGTCTGTTTTCACGGTCTATGACGTCACCACACCAAGCGCGCCAAATGGAGGGCGTTTAAATACCCGGATCGTTTGGATATATTTTTTTTTAATTTAAGTTCTTTAAATTGCTTTTTTTCCGTCGAATTTTTTAAAACTATTATTTCACGATGTAAACTATCGAATAAAAATATTAAAAAAATACATGCATATTCCCTATTATGTTAAACAACACATTCTTATTCCATTTTTATGCATATCATTTACATTGTAGTGTAAAGCACTTGTCAATGCATATTCAACGAGTCCAAACACGATGGTGCTGTCTTGTTTGGTTGAGGAGTTCCTATGGGCACTTTCCGGCTCCATCACCAGACTCTGGATACTACCTTGGACTATACTAAGTACTTGTCAAGACAAAGCCAACGAGTCCAAACACGATGGTGCTATCTTGTTTGGTTGAGGAGTTCCTATGGCCACCTACCGGCTCCATCATCAGACCCTGGACACCGCCTAGTATAACGCACTTATCAATGCATATTCAACGAGTCCAAACACGAAGGTGCTGTCTTGTTTGGTGGAGGAGTTCCTATCGGTACCTTCCGGCTCCATCAGCAGACCCTGGATGCAACTTTGGGCTATACTAGGTACTTATCAAGACAAAACCAACGAGTTAAAACACGATGGTGCTATCTTGTTTGGTTGAGGAGTTCCTATAGCCACCTTCCGGCTCCATCATCAGACTCTGGACACTGCCTAGAGCATTTGGCAATGCATATTCAACGAGTCCAAACTCGATGGTGCTGTCTTGTTTGGTTGAGGAGTTCCTATGGATACCTGCCGGCTCCGTATAAAGGCAATAACTTTTTAACCCTGGGAACGTTTTTTTTTTTTTGTGTTTGTAAATTGATGCCAGGAACCATTTGGAAGCACTCCCATGGCTGGGCAGCATTTGGTCCAAATTGGTCATTATCCTTTTCACATTATTAAAACACGCCTGTAGGTATATTTTTGTAATATATGTATTATGGATGTTAAGAATAACAAAAAGAACTGAATTCCGTAGGTATTCAGTGAGTTTATACGTTTGTTAATTTAAGTTAATTTTATGATTAAAACTATGTTGACTTAAATAACACCAATAAGGTTTTGCACTAATCTCGCGACATTCTATGAAGCCCGCTTTGACAGTGACACCCATCAAAATTCTGTGAGTAGTGGCGGGGTATGATACTCATTGTTGTAGTGTACATGGATAACATAGTATAATTAGGATTATGAATTTGATCTCTTACGTCGACGTTCATACAAATTATCGCGGCATGTATAATGAGAAACGTCAAAACGGGCTTCTTAGACTGTCGCAAGTTTAGTGTGTATTCGAATATGTTGTGTCAAATGAGTCTTTTGAGTAAACCCACGCTGACATACATCGCACTTATAAGGTTTTTCGCCAGTGTGTATACGAATATGTTGTGTCAAATGAGTCTTTTGAGTAAACCCACGCTGACATACATCACACTTATAAGGTTTTTCGCCAGTGTGTATACGAATATGATCTATTAAACTATATTTTTGAGTAAAACTACGTTGACATACATCACACTTATAAGGTTTTTCGCCAGTGTGTATACGAATATGTTTTGTTAAATCAGTATTTTTACTAAAACTACGTTGACATACATCACATTTGGGTTTTTCACCAATTTGTGTTTGAGTATCTAACATTTTTTTTAAATAAGTGCCAGGTTTTGACGTACGTTTAGGAGTTGTCCGAATAACTTTCGAGTCTGAATTTTCCTTGTTCGTCTTCTCGGCTGTTATTGCATCTTCTAGTTTTGTTCTTCGAGTGTCTAGTTTTGGTTTCTTCGCACCGGTCGCCCCTGTGATTATAAATCTGGTAAGTGCAATGTTGGAAGGAGATTGACTTTATTTCCTCTAGAGGGCGCCACTTTTAATTGAATGTGACGTCACATAGCCTGTAACCAACGGACGATCAAGACGTTTCCAACGATACCTCATTGGTCAAATTGTGATGAGTGGTTTAGAAGATAGGAGGGAACAGATGAATATACAAACATATATACATACTTACATACATAACAGGGACGAAGCTACCCTACAAGCCGATTCCTATCGGCTTCCTTTCTGGAATTCGAAACAAAACCACTCTATCGTCATTGAAAAATGACACAGTCAGTAGTGTTTAAAATGCCTGTTAAGTAATCACACTATAGGTATTTAATACACCATAAAATTAAAAGTATACAAAACGCCTTCACTCAATGTTTTGTCTTTGTTGTCTCCCAACAGCGAAAAATTTTCTCTAAAATAACTCGGCGGCGCGGCTGGCTTATCGCTCCTTCAAAAATCAAGGCGTCATGACGTCACTTCAGTCACGTGACACCCCGGTTTCATACGCTTCAAGCAAGCCGGTCAAATACGAGTTATGGTACCTAAAGCGATCTAAAATTGCGTGCGCGTGAACGAGATGCAGCGATATCGGTTCGGTACTTTTCGTTGAATTTCGTAATGCGTTCGGCTCGGAGTTCGGACAGGACAGGACGCTATTGTATGATTGCTGTTTGACGTAATCGCATTATAATTTGTTTACACTTGCAGTTAATTTGCATTTTGTTCGTATTATTTATTGAATACGTTCGTTTATCAGTACGAGAATCGTAGTAGTAGTATTAGTTTGTTGGTATAAAACAGTGATTAAAGTGTTTTAATTTAGTGAAAGTGTATTTTGAAATTATATATTTGGGGTAAGTAGATAGTTAATAAGTTGAAATTTCTTAATAGATTTGAAAGTTATTAGTACGATCAGTAGGATTAGGATTGCGGCAATAATTCGTCAAGGACTTTCTAATTAACTACAATGTCTTTTGGCCCGCGTGCGGCTCGTCTGGTAGCTTAGTGGTAGCCTATACATTGTTGTTTAGGATTATTTTCTTTGTGAGGAAACATGCTTTCCAAGGTTAAGTTTAGAAAATAAGAAACACATAATTACGTTAGGCCGTGCTCGATCAGATATAAGTATAAATTACAAACGACGTGATAGTTTTTTCAAACATTCTAATGTTTCCCTTTACGATAAATATGAATGGCTGACTGGCAGTTGTAAATAAAATAAAATATATTGTTTCCCTTGTTTACTTTTCTCAGATTCTAGTAGTTTATGTAATAAAGCGGTTTTTACATTCATAATCTGACGATTTTTCGCTAATTCGTTTGAAGCTCTACACCCGCGCGGCCAATTCCCTCTAGTGGCCGTGAGCGAAAACTCTGAATTGTAAAATGCCACTCCCTAAAAATTTCTCGTTAAACGCGCCATCTGTTTAATTATTTTGTGATTTTTTTGAATGGAGATATCTCGTTCTTGTACTGACAAAATGCATTGCATTTCTAATATTTTCGTTAGATGGCATTGCGCTATTAGGAGCGTAGGAGCTTAGTATAGATCTGCGGTAGTGCGGTTGAAATCACTTGTTGAACTGTGTGAGTGTGCGTGGTTTGTGAAAGCGGGCTTTTTGAATGTGAGTTTATAAATAAGTTTGAGAAAAGTAGATCAAAATAGGAATTTAATGAAACGGTTTATTGACACCGTTCTTTTGTTAGGTAAACAAACAAGAAGTAGCTTTTCGCGGCCACAAGGAAGGTCCGAAGTGACATCATAACAAGTATTATTAACCGACTTCTTCAAAAAGGAGGAGGTTCTCGATTCGTTAGTATAGTATTTTTTTTTTTTTTTTGTTTGCTCCGGGTTCCCACCCCCTAAATATCACCCTTCGCTACTGATACATAAATACATACCGGTTAAAATCATAACCCTCCATTTTTCTTCGCCGTAGTCGGGTAAAAAAATAGAATGTTTAGCTACTAACATGCATATCACGGAAAGGGAATCCACCCTCTGCCCTGTCTGGTCAGTCTCCGGGGTAATTCTTCGTTGATGGTAGATAAAGTTAGTTGGTTTTCAATGACACACACCACTTAACTCAAACTCAAAGCATTTATTTCAAATATAACATTTACAGGCACTTTTGAATTATCACTTAGCAAGGAATCATTCAGTTTGAGTTAGTTCGTGAAGCTAGTCGCCCATTCCGAAACGAAGTAGGTTCCTTACGGAGAAGAACGAGCAAGATACTCCGTGGACACTCTTTTAAATCAAACATTATGTTACTTACAGAGTTTACTTGTTTGACAATTACTATTTCAGTCCTTTCTAATACAACTTTTCTGTTGCATTTCGGCTCCCCACGCTTTTATATAAAGTAGACGCGCTGTACATACATGCCATTGCGGTCGCGGGACTCCTCTCTGAGTGGGCGGATATACCGCGTATATCAATACAAAACCGTATAATCTGCCGACCCTAGCTTTGCCGCGCTAATCTATAGCTTTGTGTATACGTTTGACTGTTTATTCGTGCTGTACTCTGCTATCTATATTTCTTCCACTCCTTCTTAACTCAGTGGAACTCTTGTGTGTGTGTGAACTGAAACCTATGTCTGTGTACCTCATAAACTAATTCTTCCTCTTGGGTATTTGGGACTTATTTCTTCACTATCTGTTTATACCTACCACACATACGCCTGGTTTAGCGCCAGAATGTTTACGTATATGACCTGTTAAATGACATTTTTGAGCAAAACTACGCTGACATATGTACATCACACTTATAAGGTTTTTCGTCAGTGTGTATACGAATATGTTTTGTTAAATCACTCTTTACAGTAAAACTGCGCTGACATGCATCACACTTATTAGGTTTTTCACGTGGGTGTATTCGAATATGTTGTGTCAAATGAATCTTTTGAATAAAACTACGCTGACATACATCACACTTATAAGGTTTTTCGCCCGTGTGTATACGAATATGTTTAGTTAAATCATGATTTTTACTAAAACTACGTTGACATACATCACACTTATAAGGTTTTGCGGCAGAGTGTATAAGAATGTGTTTTTTTAAATTACTCTTTTCAATAAAACTACGGTGACATACATAACATATATAAGGTTTTTCACCAGTGTGTATTGGAATATGTTTTGTCAAATAAGCCTTTAGACTAAAACTACACTGACATACATCACACTTATAAGGTTATTCGCCCGTGTGTATACGAATATGTCTTGTTAAATGACTCTTTACACTAAAACTACGCTGACATACTTCACACATATAAGGTTTTTCGCCAGTGTGTATACGAATATGATTTGTCAAAACACTCTTGTAACTAAAACAACGCTGACATACATCACACTTATAAGGTTTTTCGCCAGTGTGTATACGAATATGTTTTGTTAAAACACTCTTGCAACTAAAACTACGCTGACATACATCACACTTATAAGGTCTTTCGCCAGTGTGTATACGAATATGTTTTGTTAAATCACTCTTGTAAGTAAAACTATGTTGACATACATCACAATTATAAGGTTTTTCGCCAGTGTGCATACGAATATGTTTTGTTAAATGACTCTTTACACTAAAACTACACTGACATACATCACACTTATAAGGTTTTACGGCAGAGTGTATGAGAATGTGTTTTGTTAAATGACGCATTTGATTAAAACTACGCTGACATACATCACACGTATAAGGTTTTTCGCCAGTGTGTATACGAATATGTTTTGTTAAATTAATTTTTTTACTAAAACTTCGTTTAAATACATCACATTTGGGTTTTTCACCAACTTGTGTTCGAGTATGTATCATTTTTTTAAAATAAATGCCAGGTTTTGACGTACATTTAGGAGTTGTCCGAATAACTTTCGAGTCTGATTTTTCCTTGTTCGTCTTCTCGGCTGTTATTGCATCTTCTAGTTTTGTTCTTCGAGTGTCTAGTTTTGGTTTCTTCCCACCGGGCGCCCCTGTGATTATAAATCTGGTAAGTACAATGTTAGAAGGAGATTGACTTTATTTCTTCTAGAGGGCGCAATTTTTAATTTAATGTGACTCACAGAGCCTATAACCAGCGGACGATCAATATTCAAGACGCTTCCAACGATACCTCATTGGTCAAATTGTGATGAGTGGTTTAGAAGATAGGAGGGCACAGATAAACATACATACATACATACTTACATACATAAATACATACCGGTCATAATCATAACCCTCCATTTTTCTTCGCCGTAGTCGGGTAAAAATCTAAATAGAATGTTTAGCTACTAACATGCATAACACGGTAAGGGAATCCACCCTCTGCCGTGTCGGATCAGTCTCCGGTGTAATTCTTCGTTGATGGTAGATAAAGTTAGTTGGTTTTCAAGCATTTATTTCAATTAGAACATTTACATGCACTTTTGAATTATAACTTAGCAAGGAGTCATTCAGTTTGAGTTAGTTCGTGAAGCTAGTCGCCCATTCCAAAACGAAGTAGGTTCCTTACGGAGAAGAACGACCAAGATACTCCGTGGACACTCTTCTCAAATCAAACATTCTGTTACTTACAGAGTTTACTTGTTTGACAATTTCAGTCCTTTCTAACACAACTTTTCTGTTGCATTTCGGCTCCCCACGCATAGATAAAGTACATACGCTATACACCGCCATTGCGGTCGCGCGACTCCTGTCTCTGAGTGAGCGGACATACCGCGTATATCAATACTAAATCTTATTACTTAGTTCAATAAAATTCGCCATTTTAGTTACATTAGTTGGTAGCGCTTTTGGTACTTATAATAAACAAAGGAGGATGCTCTAAAAAGACCCAGAGTCGATTAAAATAATTCATGCACGGTGAGATAGGGCAATCATAGTACGTCACCTATTAGCTTTTTTTTCCGCTAAAACTATCCCCAAGGCACAGATCGAGATCTGTGATTCTAGAACTCCGAGATCTGTGCCTTGAGGATAGTTTTAGCGGAAAAAAAGGTTATAGGTGACGTACTATGATTGCCCTACCTCACCGTGCATGAATTATTTTAATCGACTCTGGGTTTTTGGTCCATACATTTTTGGGCATTATCCTTTACTCAGTCAAATGACTAATCTATACATATAATAAATCTGTAGACGAGGCGTTTCTGAACAACGAAAAAAAAAAAAAAAAAAATTGGGGGGTTATCCAAGAATAACCAACAGATTCCATTTCTACCATTTTTGGAATTTTTGTCTGTTTGTCTGTCTGTCTGTTTGTATGTTGTTTAGTTTGATTGTTCCACTATCACGTAAAAAGTACGAAATCAATATGGTTAACTTTTATACTCAAATATTGTGTGTAACTCGATGTTTCAATTAGTTTTTGTTTCATCGCAATCGCTTCAAAATATCAAAAGATATATGAATTTAAAGTGTTCAAGAAGGAATTTTCATTACGTAATGTACATACACGTAACGACATCTATTGACGCGAAATGATACTTACTTCTTAATTACTAGGTTTGTGAGATCGTGTGTTGTTATATGACCGTCATTTTCTTTGCGCGGAAACTTAACGCGATACAATGTGTATAGAATATAACTCTAAAGTTAGATTAATTAAAATTTTCCAGATGCGTTGTTTATTTATTAGTTTAGTATTAGTGCGGTAGGTGGCGCTACCTATCTTTCAAATCTTGATAATCATGAAAGAATAGTGACAAATGTTAATTTCTTAAAAAATATGGGTAGGTATTTATTCTTTAATTTTTCACTTTTCTACATAGTTTATTTAGCTTACAGAGTGTTCGAACGTTTTCCCATATATTTTGACAGTATCATTTCGTGCTCGATAGATGGCGTTGTTCGTTTAATGTCATTTTCTGAATCGCGGTGTCAAGAGTCTCCGTCGAAGAATGACTTTCGCCCAGATATCCCAAATAATTTTTAGTGTAGGTATCTTTGTTTTTGACTTCTTTAGTGTCGATAATATAATATAATAATAATAATAAATAAATAATAAATTGTTGGTTGGGTTGTCATTCGTTGAAAGTATTTATCTTAGAGATGGGTTGTAACAGGTGAAACACGATATCACGACACGATATAAACGTGATCACTGTGACTGTGACAAAAAATAACAGATCCAAATATCTGTTATTAAATCACAGCCTGTGATTTTTGATAAATACGTATCTCAATCGAATATCATCTTTATTTCTTTTGATTTCAAGTCGAAAATCGTAGGTATCTATCTGTTATAAAATCACAGCCTGTGATTTTTGTACAGACGATAAATACGTATTGACTCAATTGAATATCTTCTTTATTTCTTTTCGTTAAAGTCGAAAATCGTATCCGAAGTTTTAACAGTAACAGTCTTGAGGATCTGTGATTTTAAGTAACAGATATTTTTTATCGTTAGGAGCAATTGCTATCTGCTATTTTATAATATCTGTGATTTCTATCTGTGACGCCTCACTCCTAATTGATCTGATTGGTTTTGATTTGGTATTTTGGTTGGTTTCGTTCATGAGGTTCAAATTAAGAAGTCAAGAAACGAGTCGTTACAGATCGATTCAAATTTAATGGCGGCTCGGAAGTTAGCTTTTAGCTGCGCAGTACCCCACCCCTCACCCCCGCTGTCACATGAAATTGTTACTGCGCAGCGACTCGCCTCATGTTCCGAGCCGCCATCAAGTTTGAATCGAACTGTACTATACTTCGTAATTTGTTCGTATGATTCGTGACCGCCGCTCATTCGATTCGATCGTTGTTGGCATGTGTAAGGCCTCGGCCTCGAATCTTGCGGGCAGCGGGGCGGCGGCGGCGGCGGCGCGGGGGCAGGGCGGGCATCAAAGACGCGTTCTCGAAACTAGCGGGCAGATCGCGCGTCACTATAGCCGCGTAGTGTTGTGTTCACGATTTTGTCGTCGAGATATTTGTTTTTATTCGCGAAAGAAATGTCTGAACAATGGCGGCAACATCTTTTTGATTCAAATTTATTCCTAACGCTCAATTTATTGTGGGCAACAACACTGCAATGCAGACGCGCGGGCGGTCACCGCTTGAATGGAGTGCACCGCTCGCTGCCCGCCGCCTCGCCGCTGCCGCGCCGCTGTTTTCGAGAACCGGTCCATTTGATTTTACGCATAAGATCCTGCTGCGCCCGCGCCGCCGCCGCCCCGCTGCCCGCAAGATTCGAGGCAGAGGCCTTATGGTTGATTTGATTTGTTCGACTATCGGACAGCAATAAATACACAAATATTGGCACATGTTTCTGGGGAAAGTCAACAATATACATCGATAAATACGGTTCCCGAAGAAGAAGATGCCACACACTATACAGTAGAGTTCTTAGAATCCCTTAACACACCCGGTCTTTCAGCACACAAAATTTGTTTAAAAGTCGGAGTGCCAATAATTCTTCTCAGAAATTTAAGTCCTCCCAAACTTTGCAACGGCACTCGGCTCATAGTCACCAATCACCAACAAAACGTCATCGAAGCCGAAATCTTAACAGGTTGCGGCGCCGGTGATGTTGTTTTTATTCCAAGAATTCCTTTCATTCCCAATAATTTCCCGTTTAGTTTTAAGCGTGTGCAATTCCCCGTCAGCCTGTGTTACGCCATGACCATTAACAAAGCTCAGGGCCAGACATTATCCGTTGCGGGGGTGGATCTTAGTATTGGTTGCTTTTCCCACGGCCAACTTTATGTAGCTCTTTCGCGTGTGAGCAACCCTAGCAACTTTTTTGTGTACGCTCCACGTGCTTCCACCGCTAATATTTTATAAAGAGAAGCATTTTCTTAAATAAAAACACAAGTTTTTTGGCAGTTTCTTACTAGGAAAAATCACTAGGCCTGGTCGAAAGATTCCCCCTTTTTAAATGAAGGTACAACTTTTCTAAGCGACATATTATTGTTTTCCGACATCCATGCGAACGAAGTCGCGGGCACAGCTAGTTGTTAATATGATTAAACACCTAAAGCCTATAAAATAAATATTCCCTTTTAATTTTAACTATAGCTTAACTCCAACATCGAAATTTGTTTTTAATCATTTACTCCAGCTTCGCCAGTTCGATTTCACAAGCTGCTCAAGCTCACTTTCGCATTTATAGTTAATATGACGATGCAGCGCCACCGGCCCGGCGTCGCCAGGCACTGGCATCGTATCGAGTGGCCTGTCTCTGAGAACATTGTTAAAGTGGCATATTGTTTAAGGTTAGCCAAAACTGTTTCTTTATGCTATTATGTCGATAATCTGTACCTACTCTTTATTTTTATTTCCGTTTATCATTTCACAGCAGCCATCATTTCGTACTGGGCTCTGTTGGCTGACTATACATTAACTAACTAACACTTACTTCTCGTCTCGCTGGCTCTTCGTTTCTTGTTAGGTACTTCTTCTTCTTCCACTTCAGTTTTAAACTCCATTAAAGGCACATCATCTTCTAAATCAGATTCAGAACAGTGTGGTGGTATATCTGCTACATCTAGACAGCTATTGTCTAAACTTTCCAGTTCTAGCTCTGTAGGTAAACAAAATAAGTTGAGTTGAATTAAACTAAACACTGCCAAAAGTTTGAAATAGTAGAAAAAATGTCTTGATCAACTAGAATTAAATAGATTATATCTGAATTTGTTTCAGATAATATTATTTATATTCTTAAAAACATACCATCACCTTGATGTTCCTCCTTTGGCACAATAATATCATCTAGTCCCTCACAAACAGCTGGTAATTCTTCTTTGATAGCAATGCTATCTGTTTGACATTCATCATCTATACTTATGTGCTCTATTGGAGATTTAGTAAACCCACTGGAAGACTGTAAGAGGTCTTGATTTATTAAAGGATTGGGCTGTAAAAAGATGATTATAGTATTAGGAAAATATGCTAGTGATCACAGTCCCACGAGCACCAACCTTCTCTCATGATACTAAAGTCACTCAAAGAGCCTCCACAAGTGAGGATACTTAAGTAGGTCCAATGTAACCTCACTGACCACTGCACAAGCTATTGTTTTTGGATAGCTTGCACTGACATGAGAGTTGACGAAAATATCAATTAACATACATTAAAAAAAAAACATACATAAAGTCACACAGATAACCTCCTCCTTTTTGGAAGTCGGTTAAAAGTGTACATATCACTAGTCAACACTCACTGATATGCTTGGCTGGAAAACCAGACACAATAGATATGGACTTGAGAGGAATCACTTTCAGAATATACTGAAATTAGAAATTAAAAGAATAAATGACTGTTAAATAATACCTCACCTTATAATCCTCATTCATCATCTGAGCGAACAGCTCTTCGGCTTGCAGACATTGTCTCAGTAATCGGTAGCATTGCTTTAGTTTAGCGCAGCAGAAAAAACAGGCGAGCATCGGTCTACTGTCTTTAGTTACAAACTGCAACAAAATTTGTCTCGCACTATTTTGTTTTTATGAAGAAAATACTTCTACTCTATATAATAAAGCGGTCCAAGTCAACAGTCGGTGGTCCTTAATGCTTTCTGTGTGCATCTTATAGGTAATTAGGTTATTTACATAATTCTTATTAAAAATATCAACTTACTGGAATATCAGTCAGCTTCTCATACAGTTCATGTAAGTGCCTGTTGACCACTACGTACATACGGGCATTCTCCACTAAGCATATCCTACATATCGGCAGTTTTTCCATCTTAAAACCGATATCAGATCAACTTTGTACATATAAAAACAAAACACTGTTGGCGTTGCGACATCGACACCCTCAGTCCAACAAAAACACTTTTTTATTGGTCTGAGGCGACAGTATGAGTATTGTATGAATTCAATACTTATTAAATAGAGCTATTTCACGTATATTTCGATAATACTTCACTAAAACAGGATGGGTAAGGGTCGTAGCAGATGGCGTTTTACCCTCACAGACTATGGTTACCCCCATTGAAAGAAAAGGTCCTTATTTATATTGTGGAAGAGGCATGGGACCCATGGGAGTACAATAATGTGAGAACTCGTGAGAACTTTACAAAATAGAAACAAAAATAATAAACAAACAAAAGTAATGAAAAGATTTAAATTGACAGCAATGACAGGTACAGATACAGTACAGATCAGCATTACCAACTCCAAATAATGAATTACGATGTTCCCAGTTAAAAATTACGGTAGATTTCAGAAAGTAGTGTGAATTACGTTTTTTGAAAAAAAAAAAAAAAAAACTCTTCTTTCATACATCTAAACTAGTCGGAATTTGACAAAATATCTGTGTGATCATGATCATTTTTATACATTTCAGTATTATGTCTCTTGGATGTCTTCTGATGGCAGAAAGTTAACACAATTTTTTCCACAATCAGATATTGAATCTGATGGTGAAAAACATGATCACTTTTTATTTTAATTTATTTGCAAAACAGGTTCCCTTTCAACGCTGATAAGTAGTTATATTGGTTCAAACTATTATCTATGGTTGGGGGATTCCCCGTAGCTCCTTGCTATTTAAAATGTTGCTATGTTATGACAAAAAAATACTCTATAATCCATCTGCCCAATTACGGCTTTTTTTTTGCACCGTAATTACATTACTACGGTAGACGGTGAATCAATGCTGAATACGGTGTTTCTACCGTAATTACGGTGCAGTTGGCAAAGCTGGTACAGATAAAGACTATTTTTTTGGAAATTTATTGTCTGGATACCAAATCCTTAAGTTAAGCATGCGCGAAATTCAAATCACAAGAGCGCTCTACACTCGCGCCGCGGAGGCCGCGAACCGCGAGTGTGGATGGTTTCGCGGCATCGCAGTCGCACTTCGCGCTGTTCCCCGTCCGCGGCGGTTTTTTGGTCCGCGTCAAAGGGTTTGGGAAGCGCGAACAAAGCGCGAACGCGAACGCATCCACACTCGCGCTGTAAATGCATAATTGTAACACGCTAAAGCGCACAATGTCAGAGCAGCAGCAACTTCCACGTCCATTTTAGTCAAATGCGTGAACGTAAATGCGAGAGCTTGCGAGTGTAGAGGGCTATATTTTTCGCGCCTTATCCATGCGGGCGAGTGTAGAGCCCGCATAACATTCTTTTGTGTATGTGTTATTGTAATGTATCTTCTGTCCTTTTCCCAATGAAATAGAAAGAAAAAGATGCACTGAACTTAAAAGTTTAATTTGTGAACAACAGAATCGGCACCATTACTAACTCAAAACCTGACAGTTGGAATCAGACCTACTTGGAATCTGACCTTCATCGCCAAAATCTTCCAGTAAGTCCTCTTGTTAACGACAATGGATTATAATAGACGCCGGCCGACGCGCAATGTTCAATAGGTTAGCGTGGGGGTTTGTTTACGCGACGGGCACATACCCGTTGCGCGACGGCGGTCGGTCCGATGCAGTAGACCACGTCATTTCATAGAAGTGTGTTGACGACGACGTATGTGCGCCCGCCCGTTGACAAAAATGGTCGTTAACAACAGGCCTTAAGTGGGTGATAGACGTGCGTAACTACTTATAAGTACGCGGTCTTTAAATAATAATAAGGTACATCACTAATCTCGTTCGTGACGTCACCCGCTGTCGGGAAGTCCCGACTCTGGCGTGGCTGGCACGACCTCTGACAACTTCCTGGCTTGCGAGTAGGGATGTGACATTGTAGGACATAAATAATTTATAATAATCATTTATAGTATTTAACAACAATTTCGCAGAAGTAGGTGACTGCTTCCCATGCCCTCTCGCTCCGTACCATGGCCTGGACGAGAGTCGGACGCGTGAGGTCACCGCCGCCAATCGCCTCCAAGAGGACAAGGCGGG
The DNA here is from genome assembly GCA_947363905.1 of Lithophane semibrunnea. Lineage (NCBI taxonomy): Eukaryota > Metazoa > Arthropoda > Insecta > Lepidoptera > Noctuidae > Lithophane > Lithophane semibrunnea. The sequence continues at coordinate 9,348,722 of OX376215.1, forward strand.
GCTCCGCCCAAGCAGGGCAGACCTCCAGCGTGTCCTCCGGGCGATCCACACAGTGGTGACACCCCGGGGCGATCCACACAGTGGTGACACCCCGGGGCGATCCACACAGTGGTGACACCCGGGGTTGTGACCACCCTGACTGTAACTGCCCACCGCTTCACAAAGGCAGACATAAATCACACTTATAAGGTTTTTCGCCAGTGTGTATACGAATATGTTTAGTTAAATCACACTTTTGACTAAAACTACGCTGACAAACATCGCACTTATAAGATTTATCACCAATGTGTGAACTCCGTTTGCCTGTCATCGTATTAGAACACGTCAACCCGGTAGGAATGAAACTATTTGACTAGGCGCAGAAAAGGATACGTTCGCAAGCGAGGGTACGGAGCCAATTGTATGCGTCGGCATCAAGCTGGACGCGATGGGCTGTCGCCGCATCCGTTCGTATCCTTTCTGAACCGATGCGATGCGAGCCGTTTGGTGGAAACTATCCTTTACTCTTTTGACAAATGATTTTATTTCTGTAAGTAGGTTTGTACAAACACTTTTACACGTCAATCACATTTTTAAAACTAGATGAGGTCGGCGTTTCCTATCTGACTACTCTGAGAAGAAAGGCCGAAACAAACTTAGAGGTCACAGTCTCTTTTAAAGTCCAGACATAATCTTGGTCAGATTATGTGAAGACCATGTAGATTGGTGTCTGAAGTGGACCTGTCCAGTCAGTGCACGTATTTGTCAGTAATCGTGCAGCTCAACTCCGAATTTAAGGAGCTCAACGATTTGACGAACAATACCAAAGAAAGGACATTTGGTTAGGCCGCATAAATTGCTCAAACTGCCAGACTATGATTAATTAAAACTAAGAGAAAATAAATAATAAAAAAGAAAAGAAAGATCCACATAATCTTCACATTCACAATAATTAAAAATAATATAATACTTTACAAAGTAAATAACGCTGACATACTACACCTATACGGGTTTTGGCCAGTGTTTATTCGACTGTATTGTTAAATTACTCTTTTCACTAAAACTATGCTGGCATACATCACTCATAAGGTTTTTCATCATGGTGTAAACGATAGTGTGCTGTTAAACCACTCTTTTTACTAAAACTACGCTGACATACATCACACTTATAAGGTTTTACGCCAGTGTGTATACGAATATGTTTTGTTAAATGACTCTTTACACTAAAACTACGCTGACATACTTCACACATATAAGGTTTTTCGCCCGTGTGTATACGAATATGTCTTGTTAAATGACTCTTTACACTAAAACTACGCTGACATACTTCACACATATAAGGTTTTTCGCCCGTGTGTATACGAATATGTCTTGTTAAATGACTCTTTACACTAAAACTACGCTGACATATATCACACTTATAAGGTTTTTCGCCAGTGTGTATACGAATATGATCTATTAAACTATATTTTTGAGTAAAACTACGTTGACATACATCACACTTATAAGGTTTTTCGCCAGTGTGTATACGAATATGTTTTGTTAAATCAGTATTTTTACTAAAACTACGTTGACATACATCACATTTGGGTTTTTGAACAATTTTTGTTCGAGTATGTATCATTTTTTTTAAATAAGTGCCAGGTTTTGACGTACATTTAGGAGTTGTCCGAATATCTTTCGAGTCTGATTTTTCCTTGTTCGTCTGCTCGGCTGTTATTGCATCTTCTAGTTTTGTTCTTCGAGTGTCTAGTTTTGGTTTCTTCCCACCGGTCGCCCCTGTGATTATAAATCTGGTAAGTACAATGTTGGAAGGAGATTGAGTTTATTTCCTCTAGAGGGCGCCATTTTTATATATTATATTACATATTCCGTTACGTATATGTGAATGTGATTCTAGAACTCCGAGATCTGTGCCTTGGGGATAGTTTTAGCGGAAAAAAAAGGTTATAGGTGACGTACTATGATTGCCCTACCTCACCGTGCATGAATTATTTTAATCGACTCTGGGTTTTTGGTCCATACATTTTTGAGCATTATCCTTTACTCTGTCAAATGACTAATTGTTAATATGATTAAACACCTAAAGCCTATAAAATAAATATTCCCTTTTAATTTTAACTATAGCTTAACTAGAACATCGAAATTTGTTTTTAATCATTTACTCCAGCTTTGCCATTTCGATTTCACAAGCTGCCCAAGCTCACTTTCGCATTTATAGTTAATATGACGATGCAGCGCCACCGGCCCGGCGTCGCCAGGCACTGGCATCGTATCGAGTGGCCTGTCTCTGAGAACATTGTTAAAGTGGCATATTGTTTAAGGTTAGCCAAAACTGTTTCTTTATGCTATTATGTTGATAATCTGTACCTACTCTTTATTTTTATTTCCGTTTATCGTTTCACAGCAGCGATCATTTCGTACTGGGCTCTGTTGGCTGACTATACATTAACTAACTAACACTTACTTCTCGTCTCGCTGGATCTTCGTTTCTTGTTAGGTACTTCTTCCTCTTCCACTTCAGTTTTGAACTCCATTAAAGGCACATCATCTTCTAAATCAGATTCAGAACAGTGTGGTGGTATATCTAGACAGCTATTGTCTAAACTTTCCAGTTCTAGCTCTGTAGGTAAACAAAATAAGTTGAGTTGAATTAAACTAAACACTGCCAAAAGTTTGAAATAGTAGAAAAAATGTCTTGATCAATCAGAATTAAATAGATTAAATCTGAATTTGTTTCAGATAATATTATTTATATTCTTAAAAACATACCATCACCTTGATGTTCCTCCTTTGGCACAATAATATCATCTAGTCCCTCACAAACAGCTGGTAATTCTTCTTTGATAACAATGCTATCTGTTTGACATTCATCATCTATACTTATATGCTCTATTGGAGATTTAGTAAACCCACTGGAAGACTGTAAGTGGTCTTGATTTATTAAAGGATTGGGCTGTAAAAAGATGATTATAGTATTAGGAAAATATGCTGGTGCTCCCACGAGCACCAACCTTCTCTCATGATACTAAAGTCACTCAAAGAGCCTCCACAAGTGAGGATACTTAAGTAGGTCCAATGTAACCTCACTGACCACTGCACAAGCTATTGTTGTTGCATAGCTTGCACTGACATGAGAGTTGACGAAAATATCAATTAACATACATTTAAAAAAAACATACATAAAGTCACCCTCCTTTTTCCACCTCCTTTTTGGAAGTTTGTTAAAATGTGTACATGTCACTAGTGTCAATGGTATGCTTGGCTGGAAAACCAGACACAATAGATATGAACTTGAGGGGAATCACTTCCAGAATATACTGAAATTAGAAATTATAAGAATAAATGGCTGTTAAATAATACCTCACCTCATAATCCTCATTCATCATCTGAGCGAACAGCTCTTCGGCTTGCAGACATTGTCTCAGTAATCGGTAGCATTGCTTTAGTTTAGCGCAGCAGAAGAAACAGGCGAGCATCGGTCTACTGTCTTTAGTTACAAACTGCAACAAAATTTGTCTCGCACTATTTTGTTTTTATGAAGAAAATACTTCTATTCTATATAAAAAAGCGGTCCAAGTCAACAGTTGATGGTCCTTAATGCTTTCTGTGTGCATCTTACAGGTACTTAGGTTATTTAAAAAAATATTCTTATTAATCAACTTACTGGAATATCAGTCAGCTTCTCATACAGTTCATGTAAGTGCCTGTTGACCACTTCATACATACGGGCATTCTCCACTAAGCATATCCTACATATCGGCAGTTTTTCCATCTTATAACCGATATCAGATCAACTTTGTACATATATAAAAACAAAACACTGTTGGCGTTGCGACATCGACACCCTCAGTCCAACAAAAACACTTTTTTATTGGTCTGAGGCGACAGTATGAGTATTGTATGAATTCAATACTTATTAAATAGAGCTATTTCACGTATATTTCGATAATACTTCACTAAAACAGGATGGGTAAGGGTCGTAGCAGATGGCGTTTTACCCTCACAGACTATGGTTACCCCCATTGAAAGAAAAGGTCCTTATTTATATTGTGGAAGAGGCATGGGACCCATGGGAGTACAATAATGTGAGAACTTTACAAAATAGAAACAAAAATAATAAACAAACAAAAGCAATGAAAAGATTTAAATTGACAGCAATGACAGGTACAGATACAGTACAGATGAGCATTGCCAACTCCAAATAATGAATTACGATGTTTCCAGTTAAAAATTACGGTAGATTTCAGAAAGTAGTGTGAATTACGTTTTTTGAAAAAAAAAAAAAAACTCTTTCATACATCTAAACTAGTCGGAATTTGACAAAATATCTGTGTGATCATGATCATTTTTATACATTTCAGTATTATGTCTCTTGGATGTCTTCTGATGGCAGAAAGTTGACACAATTTTTTCCACAATCAGATATTGAATCTGATGGTGAAAAACATGATCACTTTTTATTTTAATTTATTTGCAAAACAGGTTCCCTTTCAACGCTGATAAGTAGTTATATTGATTCAAACTATTATCTATGGTTGGGGGATTCCCCGTAGCTCCTTGCTATTTAAAATGTTGCTATGTTATGACAAAAAAATACTCTATAATCCATCTGCCCAATTACGGTTTTTTTTTTGCACCGTAATTACATTACTACGGTAGACGGTGAATCAATGCTGAATACGGTGTTTCTACCGTAATTACGGTGCAGTTGGCAAAGCTGGTATAGATAAAGACTATTTTTTTGGAAATTTATTTTCTGGATACCGAATCCTTAAGCACAGAGGCGTATTTTAAGATTCAGCGCCCTGGGCCTGAAAGGTTTGCCGCCCCAAAAAACGTAAGAAAATTTAAATTTCGCGGGCTACCCTGCGAGCGAAGCGAGCTCGAAAATTTTTGCACTCTGGATATGGTGCATTTAGAATTGAACATTTATATAAAAATAGGATTACTTTGTCGACCCATACAGAATAGTTTGGGAACGTAGGATGTAAGAGCGATCGCAGCGAGCTCGAAAATTTTTGGACCCCGCCCCTGATAGGTAAGGTTTTCTTTGTCAATACGTTCATACATAAATAGTATGTTACTTATAGGAGTTACTTTGTCAGCTTTTACAGAAAAGTCTGAGGAAAAGACAAAGTAGGATGCAAGAGCGAGCGCAGCGAGCTCGAAAATTTTTGCACTCTACTTTTATATTTAGGGGGTCCCCAACAAATACTGCCTTTTACTTACTGAACATATTTTGGCCTTTTTTGGGATTTGATTAAAAAGTATTTCTAAAGATTTGGGGGCCCCCAGAATCAGGGGCCCTGGTTGGACTGCACCGGATACTTTGATTGACTTCCTAGCCATTGAAAGCAACGTAAACAAACAGAATGGGAAATCCCCAGCTCTGGCCGGCGGGGACTCCCCACGATAGCAACGCAACGCTAGCAAATGTTGCTAAACTAAATAAAAGCATGTCAATATATTTATCGTTTTTACTAGGTATTATTTTATATCTATTACATATTTTATTATTTACATATTAAATAATCATATGTTTTTATATACAATCTAACACTAAAATTATATACAAAGCGAAAATTATTATAGAAAGTAGGGCTCATAGGGCGTCAAAAAATTCTTCCGCATCGCTGTCAGTGGGAAAAGTGCCCAAAAGGCTGGCAGCATTGCCACATTGGATGGCAATGCTGATTCTTTGACCTAGAAATTGACCAGCCCTCTGGTCACGTGAAGAGTCGACCAACCGCTTGGCGATGTCCCGAAATACTCGATGAGCACTCGGACCCCACGGCCCTAGTGTTTCAACCCCAAACGGCTCAAAAATATAGCTACCAATAAGGTTGTTATATTTGCGCCGTTTGAGGTTTTCTGCACCTGCAGCAGCCGCCCCAGCACAGCCCGCCGTGCTAGGAAGATGGGATGGCGCGAGGGTGTCGACACAGGTTGCATCCCACACCAAAGGCCTACCCAACTTCCAAGGCATTATGGTCATTCCCTCTGGTCTCTTCCCATCGTCGCGTACCAAGCTATTGGGTTCTAAAACAGCTGGCACCCCGGCGGTGACAAGAGCCCGACGGATGATGTCATTAATGCTTACGTGCCGTGCCAACCGACCAGCGCTCTTGCTGCAGGAAAGGCCATGGTGTCCGGGGCGGTCGACTGCTTCACCGCACTGACAGCGATGTGGGGCCCCACAAGGAGCGCCCAAACGCGTTGTTTCTACCTTTTCAAGCGATACTGGTCTTTTAAGTATGTAGATAAAGTTTAAAATTATTTCACACTGAAAGTGCTCGCCGCGTCGCTGCCGGCAGTGGCCAGCAGCGGCCCCTGCTCTCCGCTGGCGGACTCGCGCGACCTCCAGACCCCACGCGCCTGGTCTCCTCTTGACTGGTTTAGTTTCTACCTTTTCAAGCGATACTGGTCTTTTAAGTATGTAGATAAAGTTTAAAATTATTTCACACTGAAAGTGCTCGCCGCGTCGCTGCCGGCCGCTACCATTCCGGTGTGACTCGGCCTATATACGATAGTCCCGCGTCTTGATGTCTATCAAATTTACAACCAAATGAGTTTTAATTTTTGATAAGTAGGCTTATTTTAAATTTCTTCAAAAGCTGAGCGCGAGGTGGTGCGGAATACGCCAACCCTCGCAGCCTACCGCCCCGGGCCATGGCCCTAGGGTAAATACACCCCTGCTTAAGCATGCGCTAAACTAGCCCGCGAAATTCAAATCACAAGAGCGCTCTACACTCGCGCCGCGGAGGCCGCGAACCGCGAGTGTGGATGGTTTCACGGCATCGCGGTCGCGCTTCGCGGCGTTCCCTGTCCGCGGCGGTTTTTTGGTCCGCGTCAAAGGGTTTGGGAAGCGCGAACAAAGCGCGAACGCATCCACACTCGCGTTGTAAATGCATAATTGTAACACGCTAAAGCGCACAATGTCAGAGCAGCAGCAACTTCCACGTCCATTTTAGTCAAATGCGTGAACGTAAATGCGAGAGCTTGCGAGTGTAGAGGGCTATATTTTTCGCGCCTTATCCATGCGGGCGAGTGTAGAGCCCGCATAACATTCTTTTGTGTATGTGTTATTGTAATGTATCTTCTGTCCTTTTCCCAATGAAATAGAAAGAAAAAGATGCACTGAACTTAAAAGTTTAATTTGTGAACAACAGAATGGGCACCATTACTATCTCAAAACCTGACAGTTGGAATCAGACCTACTTGGAATCTGACCTTCATCGCCAAAATCTTCCAGTAAGTCCTCTTGTTAACGACAATGGATTATAACAGACGCCGGCCGACGCGCAATGTTCAATAGGTTAGCGTGGGGGTTTGTTTACGCGACGGGCACATACCCGTTGCGCGACGGCGCGGCGGTCGGTCTGATGCAGTAGACCACGTCATTTCATAGAAGTGTGTTGACGACGACGTATGTTCGCCCGCCCGTTGACAAAAATGGTCGGAACGGATTTCGAAAAAATTTGGCAAGTAGATAGATGGCACATAGGTTACTTTTTATCAAATTAACGCGCGGGCGAAGCCGCGGTCGGAAGATAGTGGGATATAAAAAAACACGTTGTACGAGGGGTGTACAATATAAATAGTGAGAATGCGATACCTCCTTGGAAAGAAAAAAATAAATACTGGCAGGCATAGCCCAGACATTAGCTATGATGATAATAAAAAAAACATTCAATTCTCTTTTGTTTATAACTTTAATTTCGGAAGTCGGTGTCTATGCTTTTCAATTTTTGCCACAGACTTCCGAAATTAAAATTATTATTCACTCTCTTAGTGTTTTTTTGGAAGTCGGTTGTTTTTTAACCGTATTCTTCAAAAACGAGGAGGTTCTCAATTCGTCTATGTTCGTTTTTATTTGTATGTCGTGGCGCGAGACGATGGTGTCAACTCACACCTCGTCCAGTTCCTTATCAGCGTGAGACGAAGGCGTCAGTCACACCTCGACTAACTCTCAAGATCACTGTGGTCTTTGTTAGCGCGCAGAGCTTGTTGATATTAAATAATGAATTATTGTTTCCGATAAGAAAGGCGACGACGTAAACCTAATTACGTCGAACGTGGCCGGGGGTCGGCTTGGTGTTACCGTGAGAACGTTTTAAGACGTTAAGAGTCAGCATCAGAGGAGCCTGGATCAGGCAGTCAGTACCATTCAGACCACGAGACCGAGCGCGACCCTCGGACTCGTTGCGCCCTTCTAATTAATTTAGACTTTTCTAGTTAGAGTGCTTATACGCGTTTCCTTTGGTCACGAAGTAGACAGATAGTTACATAATGAACAATTTAATTAATAATTGCCCTTCTGACGATGATTGTGAGCCCGATAACCGTCTCGGCCGCTCCGACATGTATGTATGTTAAGCGATTACTCCGCCAATTATGAATCGATTTTGATGATTCTTTTTTTGTTTGATAGGCACAAAAAAAACTTTTTACAAATAAAAAGGCGGTTGTTTTTTTCTTGTAAAAAGTTTTTATTTTTCACTTTTTAGTTGTGGACCACAACTAAAAAGGTAGGTACTCAAAAATTCGAATACCACTACCTGCTATATACTAAATAACAGTGACGGAGCCAACTAATAATATAATAATATCGTCTACTTACGCAAACTAATTATTGAAGTCAACCCAAGGCAAGTAAAATGAATAAAATTTATATGGGACCACCTCTGAAGCATCACCTACCAAACAAAAAAAGAATCATCAAAATCGATTCATAATTGACGGAGTACGTAACATACATACAAAAAAAAAACATCCAGATAAATTGAGAACCTCCTCCTTTTAGAAGAAGTCGGTTAAAAAATAGAAGTCATTTGTTTGCGTCGTTTCGGAACGTGTTCCGTTGTTTGTTTGTTGCTCCAAACAGCTATACTCTAAGTGTGTTCCGCGGAACCCTAGGGTTCCGTGATACCTCTGTCGGGGCTCCGTAAGAATTTAGAAAAAAAAATCAAAACACCTCTCTCTGGTCGCTCCGCGGCTGCGCGGACTCCGCGGCCGCGCGGAGGCAAAACGCTATGAACGTTATTTATTTATTTATTTGTATTTGTAGAAACATGTGTTACAATAGCTGGTACAATATCTCATAAGTTTGGTATCAACAATTTTATACTTGTACAACCCGTTCGCTCTAAGTTTGCCGTTCTGTGGAATGCGCGTACCCTCCCCCACGTGACAACAAAACTTATAATGTGTCATAGTTTTACCCAAATATTACAATTTTTATTGTTACAATTAAATAAAAAATATTTTTATATTATGTTTTGCTGACGCTACTTTTCGAACGTCATACCTATCGCCAGCGGCAAACTTAAAACGAGCGGGTAGTATACTTGTGAGCGCGTAGTCTCTTTGATAAAAGCCGCCTCTGAATTAGACGCTATAGTTGTCAACAAGCGACTTTCGACTCTAACTTCAAAGGATAAAGTCGATATTGTTTACAATGCAATTTTTAAATTTCTGTTTTTATTTTTGTTTTTTGTTTATCAAAGGTGCCGACTCGAGTATTTTCGAGAATATTTGAGATCGAGTCTAGGACTAAGTATAAAAGCGTCGCCCGTCGTCAGTTGACGATTAGCGTTTGGAGCGATAAGTTACTGCCTACTTACAAGCTCGCTAGCGAGAAACTAGTGTTCATTGTTTTACTGCCTGCTGTATTCTGTTGTCTCAGTTTTGTACATTTCTTCATCGTAGGTACTAAATTTAGTCTCTTATACGCAGTAACGATTGTGGATTATTTAAACCCCACTATCCTGACGTGTAACATTATAAATAAAGAAGAATGGAACGTTGGCTTAAAGGTGTTAAACGTGTTGCAACAACATCTTCTAATGACGCTGAATGTTCAAAAGCAGTGCGCGCGGAGAATATAGCAATCACCGATTCAGAAGATGATGCCACGACGTCAAGCTCGACGGTTTCAAAGACGAAAAGAAGGAAGTATGATGAATCTTATATCAGTTTCGGATTTGTTGATTCCAACGGCTCACCTCTCTGCATGCTCTGTAGTAAACTGCTTCCTAATAGTTCCATGGCACCTGCCAAATTGCGCCGACATTTAGAAACTGTACACCCCGAGTCTAAAGACAAGAATAAAGAATTTTTTGTTCGCAAAAAAGATCAGTTATTAGAAAGTCAAAAAAATATGATGCATGTAACACAAACTATCAACGAAAAGGCCACGGAGGCATCATATTTAGTTAGCTATCGCATTGCACAAGCAGGTGAAGCGCATACTATCGCTGAGAAATTAATAAAACCATGTGTATTAGACATAACAAAATGTATGCTCGATGAAAAATCTGCAAAGCATCTTTCTACTGTTCCGCTATCAAACGATACTGTTTCACGACGAATCCATGATCTGGCAAGCTACGTCAAACAAGAACTAGTTACACGTCTACAAAATACACGATTCGCCTTGCAAATGGACGAGTCGACTGATGTCGCTGGTTTGGCTATCCTGCTGGTTATTGTGAGATATCCATATAAAAGTTCTTTTGAAGAAGACATGCTTATGTGTTCATCGCTGCTTACAAACACTACCGGGGAAGAAATTTTTAATAAAATAAATATATTTTTTGAAGAAAATAATCTCAGTTGGAACAATTGCATTGACATTTGTACAGATGGGGCCAAGGCGATGACAGGTAAAACAGCAGGAGCAGTGTCACGAATTAAAAATAAAGCGCGTAATTGTAGTTCCAGTCATTGTATTCTGCATAGACAAGCACTTGCGATGAAGCAAATGCCGTCAAATCTAAAATTAGTTATGGATGAAGCGGTAAAAATAATTAATTTTATCAAATCACGACCACTACAATCCCGATTGTTCTCATTATTGTGTGAAGATTATGGCAGCAAACATAAAACACTGCTGCTCCATACAGAAGTGCGATGGCTGTCTCGGGGTAAAACTTTAACAAGGCTATTTGAACTTAGAGCCGATTTACAAATGTTTCTTTCAGCAGATACTTCTTTTAATTTGAAGGACCGTTTGTATGATAAAACTTGGTTGTTCCGATTGTCTTTTATGGCGGATATCTTTCAAAAACTTAACGAATTGAATTTATCGTTGCAAGGTAAACAGACAACAGTGTTTCAGGCCTATAATAAAATAACTGCTTTTAAAAGAAAATTCGATTTTTGGATCATTTGCATTGGTAAGAAAGAAATAGAAAGCTTTACGTTACTCAGTGAGTTTGTTAGCGAAAACGACTCAGTAATGTTTGAAGATGATGTGTTTGAATTGGTCCAATATCTCAGTTCGATGCGCGCATCTTTTGAAAAGTATTTTCCCGAAGAACACAATACAAAAATTAAAGTGAATTCATGGATTCATAATCCTTTTTTACCCAACTTGGAGAAGCCTGAAAACATGTCAAACGAGATATATGAATCTCTTTTAGAAATGTCATCAGACACAAGTATGGAGTCACTGTTCAAAACGACGCCTCTCAATGATTTTTGGTGCAGAATCCAAGATGAATATGCAATGCTTGGCCAAATGGCTCTGGATATTCTGCTCCCGTTCCCAACTACATATTTGTGCGAAACAGGATTCTCTACCTACGCAGCCACGAAAACAAAATATCGCAATAGACTGGACGCCGAAGCTGATATGAGACTCCAACTTTCTTCCATCAAACCTGATATCAACCAATTGATGAAAAATAAAAAACAGTTTCATACCTCCCACTAGTTAGATTTTTTCTTTTTTAATGTTTTCTATTGTTGTCCTTGCCAAGTGGTGAAGTAAATAATAATTAGTAACAGTTACATTGTACTTTTATTATGCTGATTAATAAAAAATACACTTATAAAAACAATTGTTTTATTGTAGGGTTCCATCAAGTATTTTGCTTCCCAAAAGGGTTCCGTCATTTAAAAAGTTTGAGAACCACTGTCCAAGATAACGCCCCCGCGTACAAATCTAGATTTGCGATGGCTGCCATTCAAGAAGCTGGCTTGGAATAGATGGCACATCCTCCATATCCACCGGACCTTGCTCCAGTGACGTTTATCAATTTTTGCGGTTAAAGGAACATTTCAGGGGCCAGTAATTTGAAGATGATGACGCAGTAGTCGCCGCTGTACACGATTTTTTAAGGGATCAGAAAGAATATATTTTTTTTATCGGAAAATTTAGTTTTAGAAAAAAGTTATACAAAGTGGTGGTACCTAACCCTGAAAGTTGACTATGTCGAAAAATAAAATAAAATTTTAATAACAGATAAGTAATTGCGTCATACTCATTCTCACTATTTATTGAACACCCCTCGTATATTAGTAAGGATAAACGTAGCTATGTTGTACTCTTCCACGAAAGCTTATCTTTATATATATTATAAATTAAAAAAACATAGTAAAAGTCAAAGAATTTATTTGTAAACATTAGGTGCGAAAATATATAATATGTTTGATTTATTAATAAATATTATGTTTAATTTTTGGTTATTCAAAATGATCAGAATAGTTGAATATCCATTATGGCGACTTCAGTGTGTCAGCTTTCGAAGCGCCAAGTATTAAGGGGGTACCCTACCTCAAATTGCTTAGCATGATCCTCCGTTATGCCAAAAATACTGCAGCATTAATTTTGAAATAAATATATGTTAATAAATATAAGTTGAGGATTGATACTACGTCCTATGTTTGACGAAAACACAAACACAGGTGCCCATTTTCAATCGTTACCTACATAAAAGGAAAATGGGCACCTGCTTATGTGTTTCTGCCCTGAAGCCCAATTGAAATAAGATATATACCGATGGAAAGAACTTTTCAAGGGGAACCTTTCTTACTAACATGACTTTTGCTAATAGGGAATATGCATGTATTTTTTTAATATTTTTATTCGATAGTTTACATCGTTAATAGTTAAAAAAATTCGACGGCAAAAAAGCAATTTAAAGTAGTTAAAATTTTTTTTTTAAATATCCAGCCGATCCGGGCTATTTAAACGCCGTCCATTTGGCGCGCTTGGTGTGGTGACGTCACAGTTCGTGAAAACAGACAAGCAACTGTCAAGTCAACGTCAAACACTCCTTTTTCTATGAGCGTTTGACATTGACTTGACACTTGTTGATTGACTTGACATTGATATTTTGATTGTTATCCCGGATTGTTACGTCACATCCACTCTTAGCCTTTTCAAGTATTTGAATTACCCACAGTTTTTTGGGACTTTTTAAAAATTAATTTCTCGCTCAAAAAGAAATTTTATTCAAAATTATTGATGGAGGCATATTCTGAAGTAACATAGTTTATAGAAAAAAATATTTGACCCATATTTGAATCACATGCATATTCCCTATTGTTAGTCAGTTCGGAGTAAATAACCTAAGTAGGTGTGAATACTTGGGCACCGAAGTTAAGTAATTTTCTTGGCCCAATAGCCCTATGACATACATCACTAGCTTTAGCTTGTTGTGGAGAAACTTTGCTACTAACATGACTATTGCACATTGTTACTCAGTTCGGAGTTCAATGTCATAAATAGGTGACTACTGGGGCACCGAAGTTAAGGAATATTCTTGGCCTAGCCACTAGCCATAAGACTTACACCAATGGAAAGAGATTTTCAAGGGGAACCTTTCCTACTAACACGAGTTTTGCTAATTGTTAGTCAGTTCAGAGTTAATGACCATAAAAGGTGATGAATTTCAATAATGCTTAATTACTCAGCTCTGTAGCTCATCACCGACTAACAATCGAGAGAAGTTGTCATATCACGAAATATTTCCCATGACGAGATCTTTCCATTGGTATACAGTATGTTAACTAACAAAGGGCGTTCCCGTTAACCTGCAATAGTATAGCGTGTATACATACTAAAAAAAATATTACTATTAAAAAAAAAATGTTTTTTTTTGTTTTTGTATAGTAAAATATTCACAAAAAATATTAAATTGTTACGGAAAATAAACTCTCTGTACACGCCCACTTGTCACACTTGGTTTTCTACGTTGAAATACAAGTGTGCGTTTACAGAGTGTTTCTTTTACGTTTAAATTTAATCGTTTTGTGAACATTTCACGACACAAATGAAAAAAAAAAATTTTTTTTTTTTATTGGTAATATTTTTTTTAGCATGTATACACGCTATACTATTGCAGGTTAACGGGAACGCCCTTTGTTAGTTAACATACTGTATATCTCCACTCTATTGGGGCATGTGTCAGGCTTAACGATCTGTCCGGTCGACCGACTCTCAAGGGCGCACCCAATCACAAATTGCTTAGCATGATACTCTGTTATGCCGAAAATACTGCAGCATTAATTTTGAAATAAATATATGTTAAAGTTGAGGATTGATGCTAGGTCTTATATGAGGCGAAAACACGATTACATAAAATTTTCTCTATAGAAAAAAAATCTAAAGTTACGTCTGCACAGAATTATAAACCGCTGGTATTAAAAAAATACTTCAAATTATATCATGAAACTGCATGATAACTGAACTAACTATAAAGCAGGCCTAATGTGTTTCATTTTTTTTAAATTACCGTTATTTTCAACGTAAAAAGCAATCACCTAAACTTTTCGACGCTTTAGCGCCGCTAGCGCCCCACTCCGTCTCGTTCTCACTCAGGTCGCGAGTTGTATGGTGCGAGCGGGATACAATCTGAGGTAGGGTGCGCCCTTAAAAACATTGTTCCTAAAACGGCATCATTGGAGACCAATGTTTTAAAATGTTCGCTTATAGGCTTGAATGATATTTGCAAGGGACTGAATAATTAAAGTTAATTAATTGACGAAATATCAGTGAGGCAATTCCACATGAACGTTCACATTCGCAATCTGTCAAAAAAACCTGTCAACATTTTTGACAAGTTTGACAGATTGCGACTTGCATGTGAACGTTTTTTAAGTAAGAGAATTGGCCCTCTGAATTCCAATAATATTTAATCAATCACGTTTAAAGCTCTGTAGCTCCTTTCGTACTAACGATCAAGAGAAGTTTTCATACTGAGAAATATTCTCCTTGATGAGATCTTTCCATTGGTATATATCCATCCTCTTAGTAATTAGTGAAATCTATAAATACCATAATTTGATGTGTAAATCCAATACACTGTAACTCGAGTTACAGTGTTTTGCCTTAATAGCGCTCATTTGATTATTTCGAGGAATTCGAGGCAGTTATAAATCCTTATTTTTTTTTTTCATTTTATGGTATGTAGAAGGAGATATGAGCACATACTAAACACTGTACTAAAACATACTAAAACCCAAAAAAAGTTTTAAAAGCCCTTTTCTCGAAATACACGTCAGCATTTGTGTTCAGTTCGAGTCAGTCGTTTTGTACCCGTCACAAAGTGCAAAAGCCGTTAGTGGAAAGTCCGATTGTAAAATAATAAATTGATTATAGTATAAATACATCGTTTGTTGTGACCACCCTGACTGTAACTGCCCACCGCTTCACAAAGGCTGACATAAATCACACCTATAAGGTTTTTCGCCAGTGTGTATACGAATATGTTTAGTTAAATCACACTTTTGACTAAAACTACGCTGACAAACATCGTACTTATAAGATTTATCACCAATGTGTGAACTCCGTTTGCCTGTCGTCGTATTAGAACACGTCTACCCGGTAAGAATGCTATTTGACTAGGCGCAGAAAAGGATACGTTCGCAAGCGACGGTACGGAGCCGATTGTATGCGTCGGCATCAAGCTGGACGCGATGGGCTGCCGCCGCATCCGTTCGTATCCTTTCTGATCCGATGCGGTGCGAGCCGTTTGGTGGAAACCATCCTTTACTCTTTTGACTTAAACAAATAAATGATAAATTATTTTATTTCTGTAAGTAGGTTTGTAGGTACAAACACTTTTACACGTCAATCACATTTTTAAAACTAGATGAGGTCGGCGTTTCCTATCGGACTACTCTGAGAAGAAAGGCCGAAACAAACTCAGAGGTCACAGTCTCTTTTAAAGTCCAGACATAATCTTGGTCAGATTATGTGAAGACCATGTAGATTGGTGTCTGAAATGGTCTATTGAGGAAAGAACCACACAGATTGAGTGGACCTGTCCAGTCAGTGCACGCATTTGTCAGTAATCGTGCAGCTCAACTCCGAATTTAAGGAGCTCAACGATTTGACGAACAATACCAAAGAAAGGACATTTGGTTAGGCCGCATAAATTACTCAAACTGCCAGACTATGATTAATTCAAACTAAGAGAAAATAAATAATAAAAAAGAAAAGAAAGATCCACATAATCTTCACATTCACAATAATTAAAAATAATATAATACTTTACAAAGTAAATAACGCTGACATACTACACCTATACGGGTTTTGGCCAGTGTTTATTCGACTGTATTGTTTAATTACTCTTTTCACTAAAACTATGCTGGCATACATCACTCATAAGGTTTTTCATCAGGGTGTAAACGACAGTGTGCTGTTAAACCACTCTTTTTACTAAAACTACGCGGACATACATCACACTTATAAGGTTTTTCGCCAGTGTGTAATCGAATATGATCTGTTAAAGTAGATTTTTTATTAAAACTATGTTGACATACATTACACTTATAAGGTTTTTCTCCAGTGTGTATTCGAATATGTTGTGTCAAATGAGTCTTTTGAGTAAAACTATGTTGACATACATCACACTTATAAGGTTTTTCACCGGAGTGTATACGAATATGTTTTGTTAAACTACTCTTGTTAGTAAAAATACCTTGACATACTTCACACGTATAAGGTTTTTCACTAGTGTGTATTCGAATATGTTGTGTCAAATGAGTCTTTTGATTAAAACTACGCTGACATACATCACACTTATAAGGTTTTTCGCCAGTGTGTATACGAATATGTTTTTTTAAATCAGAATTTGTACTAAAACTACGTTGACATACATCACATTTGGGTTTTTCACCAATTTTTGTTCGAGAATGTATCATTTTTTTTAAATAAGTGCCAGATTTGGACGTTGTTTTTGGAGTTGTCCCAATAACTTTCGAGTCTGATTTTTCCTTGTTCGTCTTCTCGGCTGTTATTGCATCTTCTAGTTTTGTTCTTCGAGTGTCTAGTTTTGGTTTCTTCGCACCGGTCGCCCCTGTGATTATAAATCTGGTAAGTACAATGTTGGAAGGAGATTGACATGCACAGGAATCAAAGTAAAAGCGCTTTGCATGATTCAAACTATGACCGAGAACGAGGAATTTCTGGTGACATTGAATAATACAGTTAACAGACATGTAGTACAAAATTGTAATAACTTCTGTTCCAAGTTTAAGCAAACCTCGTTCAAAGGAGTTATTATAGTGGAGTGCCTGGAGCGTTAAAAATAAATGACCGTATAACAACAAAAAAAAAAACATTATTTTCATTAAAAGATTTTAAAAAGTTTATATCCGACATCGTCCGCAAACTCATGGATACGCGCCCGAGAGACGTAGTAGGTAAACTAGGTAATAACTGTGACGGTCACCGCCCGTCTTTTACCTACACAACACATTAATAAATACAGAATACACATAACCTGTGACTTTCCTTCCTGGCTTAGGACACGCAAAAATACCTAAGTAGGTTCCTTAGGTGTTGTGACGAGTATACATGTAAATTTAATTTTCGTTTCGTTCTCGAAGATCAACTGGCAGCTGCTGGTTGCCACAACCTTGAGCGTGGGCGTTGAACTGGCCGTAAGTAGCTACGCATCCTTTGTGTTGCCGCCAAGATCGTTTCGCAACAGTTCTGCGTACATTCTACGAGCCTTGTTCAGGTTATCACTCTTATCACCCGTGATAGCGTAAAGTGCACTGTTAATCCGTCCATTTCGGTGCATTCGTGTAAGACATAATTATTATTTACGCACGAGAAATTAGCGGGCGGCATTTCATTACGTGCTCGCTAGCGAAACAGCTGACTGACTGAGGGGGGGTCACGTCTCGCGCCCCCCGCCCGTTTGAGATGCAAGTTCGTTGCCCTTGAGTATAGGGTGAAATATTCTTGTGGTAAAAACAACCAACATAAAAAAAAACACTAAAAAAGTGAAAAATAACTTTAATTTCGGAAGTCGGTGGCGAAAAACGAAAATTAAAAAGCAAAGACACCAAGTTTTTTTTTGTAAAAAGTTTTTATTATTTTTCACTTTTTAGTGGTGGTACCTACCTCACACAAGTTACTACCTGCTATGTAAATAACAGTGAAGGAGTCTAATAATTATATCGTCTACATAGACTGTGGGAAAAATACGTAATATTGAAGCTAGCTTAAAAACTACGCAAGCAAACTTAATAAAATTTATGTGGGACCATCTCGGGAGTATACCCTTACGAACTAAAAAATAATTTTTAAAATCGGTTCACAAACGGCGGAGTAATCGGTGAACATAAATAAAAAAAAATTAAAAAACAATCATCCGAACGTAGTAACCCCTCCTTTTTTGAAGTCGGTAAAAAATGTAGATTTTATGCCTTTTTGGCGCAGCCGTGAGGAACAATAATGTGTGATTATTGTTAAAACATTATTTTCACTTTTTGTTTGTATATTGTGTTTCACGAACTGTGTCCAAATAAATGTTATTCTTTCTTTTCTTTAAAAATAAAAGTTATTTTCTTCCATTGATTTTACGCATTTTACACTTTCGCATTTACGACGCAGCGAGCGCCTTCTCAATTCGTCTGAATGTTTTTTTTTTTTTTATGTTACCCAATTACTCCGCCAATTATTAATTGATTTTGATGATTCTTTTTTGTTTGGTAGGGCATGCTTTAGAGGTGGTCCAATATAAATTTTATTAATTTTGCTTGCGTAGTTTTTGACTTAGCTTCAATAATTACGTATTTTCCTCACTTTGCGTATGTTGATGACATGTTAATTGACTCCGTCACATAGCAGATAACGGTATACGAATTTGTGTGGGGGTAGGTACCACAACTAAAAAGTGAAAAATAAAAACTTTTTACAAAAAAAAAACAACCGACTTCCAAAAAAAAAACAAAAAAAGTGAAAAAACTTTAATTTCGGAAGTCGGTGGCAAAAAACGAAAATTAAAAAGCAGACACCGACTAAATTTATCTTTCACTTTTTTTGTGTTTGTTTTTTGAAGTCGGTTGTGTTTTTTTTCGTAAAAAGTTTTTATATTTAAAAATCATCAAAATCGATTCATAATTGGCGGAGTAATCGCGTAACATAAATACAAAAAAAAATATATATATACAGACGAATTGAGAACCTCCTCCTTTTTGGAGAAGTCGGTTAAAAATTGAAAAGCAAAGACACCGACTTCCGAAATTAAAGTTATTTTTCACTTTTTTAGTGTTTTTTTTGGAAGTCGGTTGTTTTTTTTTGTAAAAAGTTTTTTATTTCCGTTTATCGTTGTCCCACGAATGCACCCGGAGAGATGGGCAATGATCGTCACTCACTGGACGCCTGAAGGAGGACATAGTCGTCGAGGTAGACCGCGGCGAAGGTGGTATGACGATCTACTCATGTTTGCGGGGCCAACATGGCCAGAAATCGCACAAAATAGACAGCTTTGGAAGGAAAAAGGGGATGCCTTTGCCCAGCAGTGGGACAAACAATAGGCTGAGATAAAAAAAATCGTTTCACAGCAGCGATCATTTCGTACTTCCGGCAGCAAACAGACCCCCTGTTTGCTGACCTATACATTAACTAACTAACACTTACTTCTCGTCTCGCTGGCTCTTCGTTTCTTGTTAGCTACTTCTTCTTCTTCCACTTCAGTTTTAAACTCCATTAAAGGCACGTCATATTCTAAATCAGATTCAGAACAGTGTGGTGGTACATCTGTTACATCTAGACAGCTATTGTCTAAACTTTCCAGTTCTAGCTCTGTAGGTAAACAAATTAAGTTAAGTTGAATTAAACTGAACACTGGCAAAAGTTTGAAATAAACTACCTAGTTTAAAAAATGTATTGATCAATATGAAATAAATAGATTATACCTTAATTTTAACTTTTCTGAAGTCAGTTGAATAATAAAAAATTAAAAAAAAAAAAAAAAATATTGTAAAAAGTTTTTATTTTTCAATTTTTAACTGTGGTAACTACCCCACACAAAATCGAACACTACTACCTGCTATGCAAATAACAGTGACGGAGTCAAATACAACATCGTCTACATAAAGTAGATTAATTGGGAAAAAATTAAAGTAATAAAAACTAAAACCCAACTTCGACTAAAAAGGTATAAACAAGACACCACAGACAGACAAATTAAAAATCCGGAGTCACACGTCGTAGGGCATAAATCGAACAGATTACGAGTGACTCCGGATTTTTAATTTGTCTGTCTGACAAATGAGGTATCGTTAGAAGCGTCTTGATCGTCTGCTGGTTATAGG
Source organism: Lithophane semibrunnea (assembly GCA_947363905.1). Classification (NCBI taxonomy): domain Eukaryota; kingdom Metazoa; phylum Arthropoda; class Insecta; order Lepidoptera; family Noctuidae; genus Lithophane; species Lithophane semibrunnea. Next base: position 9,369,047 of record OX376215.1, read on the forward strand.
CTATGTGACGTCACATTAAATTAAAAATGGCGCCCTCTAGAGGACATATAGTCAGGAACTAAACAAAAAAATTGTTTAATCGTACCATGTTGGGTATCAAATTAAAGGGCTTAAAGAGCACATTACAAAAATATATACAGGGTGGCCGGAACATTGACGTCCAAAAATAAAATTCAGGTCCCTCGTATCGTGGGGTATCCAAATCACCCCCATCTATGTTCCGCGACTTTTCATAGCTTTCGAGTTATGAATTTTTTTGGTTCGTCTAAGTTCGAGACTCACATCTTGCAACAACAATGGAAGTTAATTTTCCAAGAAGTTTCTGTAGGTTTCTCCATTAAGTCTGGAAGGCAGTTCAAACGGACCAATTAGTAATTAGTTTGCCATTGAGGATACCAGACCAGAAGTTAACGCTAAAACGATGTTGAAACGTTGAAGCTCTCACTTCGTGTGGATTTTACGATTATCTGGATATCGCTCAGGTTACAGCCCACCACGACGTTGAAGTTGTAGACGTAAATTTTCCACCTCGCTGTCTTTGAAGGCCGATTGTAGCCAAATTAGCCCTATTAAGTACTACTTTTTTTAAATTTATTACTGATTATTAAAGCTGAGAGTGTGGCGCATTCTTGAAGCCTACTTAGAACCTATGAAGTTACCTGGTTAGATTTTAATTTGAAGTTGAAATTAGAGTCATAATTTACCAAACGGTAAATTTTTCACTTAAGACCAACATTTTCATAACTTTCATCACAGTTACGAAGCTAATTATTTTATGCATAAAAGCACTACCCATGAAGATTCAGTTGCAAAAAAAAAGTTCGACAAAGCCTTCTACTTTTTTTTATAGAATATTTTTAAATAGGTCAGGTCGAAAATTCTCAAAAAAACTGAAAAAAAATCATAACTCGAAAGCTATGAAAAGTCGCGGAACATACATGGGGGTGATTTGAATGCCCCACGATACGAGGGACCTGAATTTTATTTTTGGACGTAAATGTTCCGGCCACCCTGTATATATTTTTAATACCCTGTATGTTTTTTTTAGGGCTTAATGAGCATATTTTTGAAATGTGCTCATTAAGCCCTTTCATTTGATACCCAACATGGTACGATTAAACAATTTTTTTTGTTTAGTTCCTGACTATATGTCCTCTAGAAGGCGCCATTTTTTCACCTATAACCAGCAGACGATCAAGATGCTTCTAACGATACCTCATTTGTCAAATTGTGATGAGTGGTTTAGAAGATAGGAGGGAACAGATGAACATCCATACATACATACTTACATAAATACCGGTCAAAATCATAACCCTCCTTTTTTATTCGCCGTAGTCGGGTAAAAATACGTAATATTAAAGCTAACTCAAAAACTACGCAAGCAAAGTTAATAATATTTATATGTGGCCTCCTCTGAAGCATGACCTACCAAACAAAAAAAGAATCGCCAAAATCGATTGATGAGAACCTACTTCTTTTTGAAGAAGTCGGTTAAAAACATACCATCACTTTGATGTTCCTCCTTTGGCACAATAATATCATCTAGTCCTTCACAAACAGCTGGTAATTCTTCTTTGATAACAATGCTATCTGTTTGATATTCATCATCTATACTTATGTGCTCTATTGGAGATTTAGTAAACCCACTGCAGAACTGTAAGTGGTCTTGATTTATTATAGGCACATCATATTCGAAATCAGATTCAGAACAGTGTGGTGGTTCATCTGCTACATCTAGCCAAGCATTGTCTGAATTTTCCAGTTCTAGCTCTGTAGGTAAAAAACATAAGTTAAGTTGAATTAAACTGAACACTGCCAAAAGTTTGAAATAAGTAGTTCAAAAAATGTATTGATCTATATGAAATAAATCGTTTATAATATCTGAATTTGTTTCAAGATATTATTTATTGAAATAGTATATTATGCAATTAGTGAGTAAAGGACGGATATAAAGCGAGGCCCATAGGTGAATCAGGAGCTAGTGAAGGATTCTAACGACTGAATCACGACCGTAGGGAGTGATACAAGTGTTAGAATCCTGAGCGACGCGAGTGATTCATAGCTCTCGATATAAATCAGTTTTATTCTAGAGTTGCATACTATACTTTATACCATTATGAAATAAATAGATTATAATTATTGAAAATATTATTTATATTATTAAAAACATACCTTCACTTTGACGTTCCTCCTTTGGCACAATAATATCATCTAGTCCTTCACAAACAGCTGGTAATTCTTCTTTGATAACAATGTTATCTGTTTGACATTCATCATCTATACATAAGTGCTCTATTGGAGATTTAGTAAACCCACTGCAGAACTCTAAATGGTTTTTTTTTATAAAAGGTTTGGGCTGTAAAAAGATGATTATAGAATTAGGAAAATATGCTGGTGATCACGGTCCCATGAGCACCAACCTTCTCTCATGATACTAAAGTCACTCAAAGAGCCTCCACAAGTGAGGATACTTAAGTAGGTCCAATGTAACCTCACTGACCACTGCATAAGCTATTGTTGCATAGCTTGCGCTGACATGAGAGAGGACTGATATCAATCTGTCACATTCAAGTGTCATAACATGAAATTATACATGAAAAAATTTGAAAAAAGACTAGTTACAAAAAAAAAGTAGTCCGTTGTTATTTTTTTGTAAAAAGTTTTTATTTTTCACCTTTTAGTTGTGGTACCTATCCCACAAAAATTCGGATACCAGTGACAAAAACTTAAACCATCATCCATATAGACCAAGTGGGAAATAAGTATTATTGAAGCTAACTCAAAAAGTAACCATGGAAAGTTAATAAAATTTACTGAAATTAGACATTATAAGAATAAAGAAGAATACCTCACCTCATAATCCTCACTCATCATCTGAGCGAACAGCTCTTCGGCTTGCAGACATTGTCTCAGTAATCGGTAGCATTGCTTTAGTTTAGCGCAGCAGAAGAAACAGGCGAGCATCGGTCTACTGTCTTTAGTTACAAACTGCAACAAAATTTGTCTGCACTATTTTGTTTTTATAAAGAAAATACTTCTATTCTAAATAGTAAAGCGGTCCAAGTCAACAATTGGTGGTCCTTAATGCTTTCTGTGTGCATCTTACAGGGAATTAGGTTATTTACATAATTATTAAAAATATCAACTTACTGGAATATCAGTCAGCTTCTCATACAGTTCATGTAAGTGTCTGTTGACCACTAAATACATATGAGCATTCTCCGCTAAACATATCCTACACATCGGCAGTTTTTCCATCTTATAATCTTTATCAGATCAACTTTGTACACATAAAAACAAAACTCAGTTGGCCGTTTGGCTCTCCGTAGGTGAGTTTAGTTCGTCTCTGTTGGTGTTGTGACATCGACACTCCCAGTCTAACAAAAACACTTTTTTATTGGTCTGAGGCGACAGTATGAGTATTGTATGAATTCAATAACGCCACAGACTACTTACAGAACTAACAATAACGCTATTTCCCGTATATTTCGATAATAATTCACAAAAACAGGATGGGTAAGGGTCGTAGTCTCGTAGCGGATGGCGTTTTACCCTCACAGACTGGTTACCCCCATGGAAAGAAAAGGTCCTTTTTTATATTTTGGGCATGGGACGCATAAGAGTATGTGAAAACTCGTGAGAACTAGAAAAACAAAAATACTAAACAACAAAATTTATGAAAAGATTGAAATTGACAGGCAGGAATGCACAGACCACAGACTAATGGCACAGACTAATTAATGACAAGTACAGTACAGATGGTTTGATGGTGATGGTACAGACTGTTTTTTTTGGAAATTTATTGTCTGCTGTCGACCTGGCTACCGAGTCTTTTAGGATGCGCTAAACTAGCCCGCGAAATTCAAATAAAGACCTCTTATTAACGACAGCGGACTACGGTCCGATTCTTATAACGGACGACGGGCCGACGCGCATGAGTAGTGAGTGTATGTTTACGTGACGGGCACATATCCGTTGCACGATGGCGCGGCGGTCGGTCCGATGCAGTGGACCACGTCATTTCATAGAAATGTGTTGACGCCGACGCGACGTATGTGCGCCCGTTAACAACGTTGACAAAAACGGTGGTTCACAAGTGGCCTTGGGCAACGGGCGGACTGCACGAGCTACATCTTAGGGGCAGATGGTAATAGCCCCCATTTCTGGTATTGGATCGCAGGCTCGCTCGATTTCCAGCGTCCAATCCTCTTCAGTGTGGCTGACAGGCACTAGGTATGGGTCGTTACGTGATTTTCGCGAGACATAACGTAACTAGTCACTTGGAACGCGTCACCTGTTTTGAAAAACAGTGATTTTAGTAACTAGTTATTTTTAAAATTTTATTAGGTGATTCAACATGGTGACTAAATCGCAGTATTACAGTTATTTGCGAAATGAAAATATAAATGGTTACTTAAGTAATACGTTACATTACGTTACGTTAGCTTTAAGTTTTTTGAACGAATAAGTTTTTGTAGCTAGAAGTAGTTACAGGGCAGTACATATTACGCGCGAAAGGAACGACATGCGCTCGCAACGTACTTTTGTTTCGTCTCTCGCTTTTCATTCGATCACTGCATTGTAATGTAACAAAAAAATCACGGGTTTATGTGTGACTCGAAACTAGATATTCGGTTACATACCCTGTAGCCAGTTATTGTAACTAGTGACGTGAAATAACGCCCATACCTAACAGGTACCGACCAGATACTGCGCCATAAGTGCACATGGCATTATCATCCGGCAGGCGCGTGTCAGCTACATTTCATCCCCCTGGAAGGTGCGGTTCTGAGTGTACCGGTCTACTCACCGCTTATACCTACGAATACGGTTAGCCCAGCCATACACTTTCTGCTTTAGGAAGTCTCTGTGACACAGGTTCTATAGTCCTGAAGACTGATATCAGTGCCTGAGAACGCCCGCCGGTCAATTCTGCTCTGCCAAGCTGGTGCGGCTGATTTCAGTCGTGCAGCTCTCGTTATCAAATGTGACATGAGCTACACGACATGCCGCTACAGCCGCACAGTACAGAATCGAGTGAGCATCGGTGAGGTCTTCGCAGTCCTCAAAATAGCATGACAACTGTGAATACAGGACCGCCACCAGCGCCCTATTTTTGTTACGCATGGGCAAACGAGGTAAGCGTCGCCTAAGTTCGGGCGATGTGAACTGATATTCCCGAATCGCACCATCCAAAGCACCTCTCAATTCCTCATTGCACTGGATACTTACGTTTGTAGCCCTGTCATCACGTCATGACATGGCTAATCTGTATTTCACTTCGCAGGGGATCAAGTGCAGTGTCATCCAACATATGATTACGCTGGATGAACAGTCGTTGTGGCGACACGTTGACAGCTGGTTCAAGCACCAGAGAAAGCATCCGAACAAGGTACGCGGTCAGATTGTTTCCTCCCTCTGTAGTCCCATAGTATGAGCGCATGACATTCTCATTGATGGATCTTGTCCATCTCATGCGCTGCACACTTCTGCCGGGAGCTGGGACCCTATCAGAGGCCGGTAGGCCTCGAAGTCCTTAGCCGTCCGGCGGCCGGCGTCCTCCCCGTCGACGAGCAGGTGGTAGCGTCGTGCCTGGTTTCTCCCCGAAAAATACTCGTCGCTCGAGCTCGACGCTACTACCGCGGCCGGAGTCGTCACAGCGCTCACAGTGGGGCTGGGTACCGGCGGCGGCGAGGCGGAGCTGAGCGAAGAGTCCGGAAGTGGTGGGCGTGCTCTACGAGCGATTTCCAATTTCAGGTTTGGGATATACAAAGAGCCACTACAATGGCGACATTAATTTAACACACGGGTAGGGCTAGTGGCCAGTAAACATAAAAAAAATAAAATAATTCGTAAATTGAAAAATTTATCAAACAAACTAAATAATAATAATAAAAACTAAAACCCAACTACGACTAAAAAGGTATAAACAAGACACCACAGACAGACAAATTAAAAATCCGGAGTCACACGTGTTAGGGCATAAATCGAACAGATTACGTGTGACTCCGGATTTTTAATTTGTCTGTCTGTGGTGTCTTGTTTATACCTTTTAAGTCGTAGTTGGGTTTTAGTTTTTATTACTTGATTTTTTTTTAATTCTTTTGGGATTATTATATATTATATTTTTGAAATGTGCTCATTAAGCCCTTTCATTTGATACCCAACATGGTACGATTAAACCATTTTTTTTTTAAGTTCCTCACTTTATTTCCTCTAGAGGGCATTTTTACCAGCGGACAATCACGACGCTTCTAACGATACCTCATTTGTCAAATTGTGATAAGTGGTTTGGAAGATAGGAGGGAACAGATGAACATACATACATACCGGTCAAAATCATAACCCTCCCTTTTTTCTTCGCCGTAGTCGGGTAAAAACATAACGAAAATTTGAGATCACTCTGTGTAAAAGATTCATTCATGAAGCTACCTTATATCGGTAAGTTCGATTGTCGGCATAATTTCTAAGGAATTGCGCGGCTTTCCTTGTATTCGCCTACATATGATCCGTGACCCCGGTAAATGACAACCTCGCTACAGTTCTTTAAGTACAGATTGCTCCAGGATGGTAATTTAGAAAATAGTAGATAAATCAATAACTAATAACGTTTAATGAAATTCAAATATTTTCATAAAACGAATACGCGAAATCGTATACGTGTGTTAAATTAATGTCGTCATTGTAGCGGCACGTTTTATAATAGAAATTCTTTCGAAAATGTGTTCAAATAAATACAGTTGCTTACATTCGATAACGAGATGTTGACACGGTGTTAATAATTAAAACCGGCGTTCCATTTTTTTGTTGTTAATTAGGTATTTATTTAATTTTTATATTCAGGTCAACTACCAATGGTTTGAGTTACAACGGTGTTTACCCTTACACCCTGTATCGAAATTCAATGCCAAACGTTTTGAAGCTGAAACTTTCAGAGTAATATATTTCACACTATTGAATACACCCCAATCTACGTATCAGAGCAGCTCACCACTAAGGGTGCGCGCTTAATTATTTTCTGGCCCGCGATCTAGTTAAATCCAAAGCCTACAAATACTGCTGGACTTCCTTTGGCCAAGTCTGCGTCAAAAAAGATGATGTGTCGCCAAAAATAATAATAAAAAGCGAAATACAAGTTAATAAGCTTATGCAACAAATATGAATAGTCCTAATTAATCACTACGTCACATGTATAAATTATAAGCACAATAGTCTTTCTTACTGTTATTTGTTAAATTCTATTAGCTCTAAGGTTACTATTAATATGTTGAAATTAGTTATCATTATTTTATTACTAACTAGATTAAGGAGTACAAACTCTGTAATTATAACGCACACACACAAGCAACATATACACTATTAAACCTTTCATACAGACCATTTCATACATATTACGTACAAAAACACATACACTTAAAACCCTATACGACTACAATCTTTTGCACCTAAGCTCTGTTAGAGACAATTATGGATAGAATGCTGGGAACAATAACTGAAATAGATAACATAGAATTAGCCCAAGTATCAAACGTTTCCCTTCGCAATTTTAGTACGACTGTAAAGATTAAAAACTCTGATTTTACGATTATCTCACAAAATATAAGAAGTATCCATTTAAATTTTGATGACTTGCAGTTGAACCTAGCCGATCTACATTTTAACACAGATCTTATTGTTTTAAGTGAATGCAGGCTAAACCCAAATAAAAATATTCCTCAAATACAAAACTACACTACAAGCTGCACCACTAAGCATTTAAATAAAGCTGACGGTGTCGTCGTCTTCGTTAGTAACAGGTGCATCTTTAAAACAAAAGAGATAAAATTAACTCACGCATCTTGTATACAGGTTGAAATTAAACCCGATCTCATAGTCGTAGGGATATATCGCTCTCCATCAAATACAAATGCAGATGATTTCATTAACTCTTTATCTCAACACTTAGCTACCCTTTCTTCAAATAAAAATGTAATTATTACGGGTGACATCAATATAAACTTAATACACAAGCAAGAAGAGCAATCATACGAAAGATCGAATCGACTTAATTATTTAAACATGTTAGCAATGCACGGCCTACTACCTGGACATACGCATCCCACTCGAGACAAAAGCTGTCTAGATCATTTTATTCTAAAGCTTAGACCTAATCAAAAATCAGCATCCATAGCTATTATCGAGACCACTATCACCGATCACTTTATGATTTTCCTAAAACTGTCGGAATTGATGAGCAAACACAAATCCTTTAAAACTGAAACCTCAATTAACGTAGAATATTCACTCGAGCTCTTACAAAGTAGCAACATTCAGGAACTTTTAGACCTTAATAACTCCAACATACTAATAAATAATTTAATAACTTTACTACAAAAATGTCTCACTGCCAGTACACTTGTAATAAAAATCCCCCTAAACCTTGGATGACCATAGGCTTGCTGTGCTGTATACATAATCGCAACAATATACAAAAAAAGTTAAAACTAGACCCTCATAATGAGATACTAAAAATCACTTACAGGAGATACAGGAACTACTGCAACAGCGTTATTAAGAAACAAAAACGTAAATACGATCGCGAACAGCTTTATAAGACACATAAAAACTCTAAAAAGCTATGGCAAACAATGGTGCCGATTCTCTTGTACACCGAACTAAACTAACTAAACTATCACTAAAATTCCTTACTTTTTACTATGAGAATCTTAGAGCTATTCTGCCAAAAAAAAATCTCTAAATTTAAAAATTATTTTGACAGAACTAAAATCGAATTTGACAATCGCGACTCCACTTGGTACCTACTTGTTTGCCTACCACGTGATTTTTTTTGAGCCGGAGAGGCGTGCAATGTGGCCGTCTCGACGTATTTTTATATGGAATTTTTCACTTTTTGGAAGAAAACAAAAAAAATAAATCACCAAAATGTAGAGTATTACGGGTTTGTGGGTTGCAAGGGGGGTCAAAATTTTCATTATTTTTGCGATAGGACACACCGTTTTCGAGATATAAGCAAAAGAAAATAAAAAAAAGATACAGTACCGAAAAATCAATTCAAACCGACACGTCGGTTTGAATTTTAGTTCATGACATCTAATTTTATTCCACACATTTTTAATCGTGATTAAAAATAGTCAGAGTTAGTTAGAGGATTTTAGATATTGAACAAAAATTTTGGTTAAAACGTCAAATTCAGTATAGCATTTTCACTAAATTAAAACTCAGTGCCATCTTAGTGCTGTCAAACTAAATTATAGTTTAGTTGTGTCATTTTAGTCTATTTTCAGAATAGGAAATCGTCGTTTGACAGGAATAAACTAAATTTTAGTGATTTTTAGTTTAGTTTAGAGAATTTGTGACAAGAGAATCGGCACCAATAAACAATATTACCCAACGAAAACCACCTAAGACACAAAACACAGAATTATTGGAATCAGCCGCTACCCCTCTCGAGGCGGTGAATAAAGTAAATGAATACTTCTCAACCGTTGGAAAGCATCTTGCTGACGAAATAATAAATAATCCTGAGAGACAGGCTCACAAAGACCCCAGCATACTTACGAACATTCCAAACCCACCGGTCTCATCATTTGTACTGCTCAACTCTGACGCTGAAGAAGTAGCAACCGTAATTACAAGCCTAAAATCCGACAGTGCTACTGGCTGGGACAAAATCCCCGTAAGTTTTTTAAAATCTGCTAAGTTTATTATTTCACCAATCATTTCACACCTCATTAACCTATGTTTTGAACAAGGAAGCTTCCCCACGGCCCTGAAACAGGCTGTAATAACACCTGTCCATAAGTGTGGTGACAAAGCTGATCCGTCAACTATAGGCCGATATCCGTCCTCCCGTCCCTGTCTAAAATTATCGAAAGGATAATAAATAAACGCTTAAGTACATATTTAACACAAAATAAAATAATTTCACCCTCACAGTTTGGCTTTAGACAGGGAAAGTCTACTGAAGACGCAATCTTAGCGCTGACATCTATCGTCACTCAAAGAGTGGACGGTCGAAAAAAGTGTCTGGCCGTCTTTTTGGACATCAAAAAAGCCTTCGACACAGTCTCTGTCCCCACACTTTTACATAGGCTAGAAGACATTGGTATAAGAGTATATAATAGTATATAAGAGTGGTCTGTCTACAGTAGCTACCTGGCTCGATCAGAACCTTTTAGCTTTGAATATTTCAAAGACCAATTACATCTGCTTTTCTATATTTGACCGTGCCCAGCCATCACAAGATCTTCAGATTAAAATCCATACATGCTCCAGCTCTACTAACACCACCTGCTCTTGTTTAAAAATCAACAAAGTATCCAGTACTCAATACCTTGGTGTCATGCTTGATCAAAGGCTATCGTGGCACTTGCACCTAGAACTAATAATGAAAAGAGTGAGGAAATTGATTTGGACTTTCAAATCTCTTCGACATGTGGCTACTAAGGATCTTATCCAGCAAATTTATGTCTCCCTGGGTCAATCTATACTTACGTACTGTTTGCCAATCTGGGGCGGAGCATCTAAAATAAAGTTTTTGGAGCTGGAGAAGGCACAGAGAGCTTTACTATAAGTCATGTACTTCAAACCGATTAGATTCCCCACGGAAAGTTTATACTTAACCTCGAACCTTTTGTCTGTTAGGAAACTTTATGTCCTGCAGATTACATTAAAAAAACATAAATCTCTTCCCTACATTACTTCCAAGACACATTCTACGAGAAAGAATAAAGTAGCTGAAGATTGTCCAGTGAATACTACATTTGCTGCAAGGCAATTTATTAAACAATCCCCCCGTATATATAACGCTCTCAATGAACAATGTGCCATCTACTCTATGACATACCACAACTGCAAAAAAACGCTCAAGAGCAAAAGTTATGAAGAAATCGAAGATATCCTACACAAGATCACATAACTAAGGAACACATATAATTTGTACACATATACACACCACACACCCCCACGGTACACAAACCACATTTATCTTACACACATGCCCATTACATCCCGACACCCACAAAAGCACACACACAAACACACACACACACGCACACAAACGAACCCACACACAAACTCACAAACATATTCTACACCCAGTGCCCTTACTAATATAATATGGGTTATATAAAATCTTAATTAGTTTTAAATGAATCTTTTGGCTTATTTCTCACACATTTGTAGAATTATTGTAAACTGGAGGAGCGGAACCACCTAACACAAGCAAATCTATGCTTAAAAGGTGACTCCAAACCTAACATAGTTACTTACTAAAGTGAAGAAATAAACATTTTTTGTTTTTTTTTTTTCACTACACTCTAATTTTTGGTTTAAACCCAAACATCTTGGGTTGATTCTGTTTCTTGCGTTTCGACGTCAAAATCTGTTTGGTCTGGTTTTGATTTGACTTGAAGTGATATTATCGTTTATGTATATTTTTGTAACATTTTATGGATGTTAAGAATAATAAAAAGAACTGTATTCCGTATTCAGTGAGTTTATACGTTTGTTAATTTAAGTTAATATACAAATATGTATTGTTAAATTTAATTAATGATTACAACATGTTGACATACATAACACTAATAAGGGTTTTCACTAGTGTGTATTCGAATATGTTTAGTCAAATTAGTCTTTTTACTAAAACTACGCTGACATACATCACATTTATAAGGTCTTTCGCCTGTGTGTATGTGTATATGTTGTGATAAATTAAATTTATGATTAAAACTATGTAGACATACATCACACTCATAAGGTTTTTCGCCAGTGTGTATCCGAATATGTTGTGCTAAAATACTCTTTACACTAAAACTACGCTGACATACATCACACTTATAAGGTTGTTCGCCAGTGTGTACACGAATATGTTTTGTTAAATGATCCTTTGCACTAAAACTACGCTGACATACATCACACTTATAAGGTTTTTCGCCAGTGTGTATACGAATATGTTGTGTCAAACTAGTCTTTTGACTAAAACTACGCTGGCATACATCACACTTATAAGGTTTTTCGCCAGTGTGTATACGAATATGTTTTGTTAAATGACTCTTTACACTAAAACTATGCTGGCATACATCACACTTATAAGGTTTTTCACTAGTGTGTATTCGAATATGTTCTGTCAAATTAGTCTTTCGACTAAAACTACGCTGACATACATCACACTTATAAGGTTTTTCGCCAGTGTGTATACGAATATGTTCTGTCAAATTAGTCTTTCGACTAAAACTACGCTGACATACATCACACTTATAAGGTTTTTCGCCAGTGTGTATACGAATATGATTTGTTAAATGACCCTTTACACTAAAACTACGCTGGCATACATCACACCTATAAGGTTTTTCGCCAGTGTGTATACGAATATGATTTGTTAAATGACTCTTTAAACTAAAACTACGCTGGCATACATCACACCTATAAGGTTTTTCGCCAGTGTGTATACGAATATGTTTTGTTAAATGACTCTTTACACTAAAACTACGCTGACATACATCACACATATAAGCTTTTTCGCCAGTGTGTAAACGAATATGTTTTATTAAATCACTCTTGTAACTGAAACTACGTTGACATACATCACTTTTATTAGGTTTTTCACTAGTGTGTATTTGAATATGTTGTGTCAAATGAGTCTTTTGATTAAAACTACGCTGACATACATCACACTTATAAGGTTTTTCGCCAGTGTGTAAACGAATATGTTTTTTTAAATCAGAATTTTTACTAAAACTACGTTGACATACATCACATTTGGGTTTTTCACCAATTTGTGTTCGAGTTTGTATCATTTTTTTTAAATAAGTGCCTGATTTGGACGTTGTTTTTGGACATGTCCGAATAACTTTCGAGTCTGAATTTTCCTTGTTCGTCTTCTCGGCTGTTATTGCATCTTCTAGTTTTGTTCTTCGAGTGTCTAGTTTTGGTTTCTTCGCAACGGTCGCCCCTGTGAATAAACATTTGGTAAGTACAATGTTGGATGGAAATTGACATGCACACGAATCAAAGTAAAAGCGCTTTGCATGATTCAAACTATGACCGAGAACGAGGAATTTCTGGTGACATTGAATAATACAGTTAACAGACATGTAGTACAAAATTGTAATAACGTCTGTTCAAAGTTTAAGCAAACCTCGTTCAAAGGAGTTATAATAGTGGAGGGCCTGGAGCGTTAAAAAATAAAATTACCGTGTAACAACAAAAAAAAACCATTATTTTCATTAAAGGATTTTAAAAAGTTTATATCTGACATCGTCCGCAAACTCATGGATACGCGCCCAAGAGACGTAGTAGGTAAACTAGGTAATAACTGTGACGGTCACCGCCCGTCTTTTACCTACACAACACATTAATGAATACAGAATACACATAACCTGTGACTTTCCTTCCTGGCTTAGGACACGCAAAAATACCTAAGTAGGTACCTTTGGTGTTTTTTATTTGTTTATTTGGTTCACCAACAATTGTTTACACTAACAACTTGACAAATAAATAAAAAACATGTCTTTAAAAACTTTGCACAGTGTAACAATTACTTAAAGGTAAATACCACATTTACTAAAAAAAAATCAAGTAATAAAAACTAAAACCCAACTACGACTTAAAAGGTATAAACAAGACACAGACTAATTAAAAATCCGGAGTCACACGTGTTAGGGCATAAATCGAACAGATTACGTGTGACTCCGGATTTTTAATTTGTCTGTCTGTGGTGTCTTGTTTATACCTTTTAAGTCGTAGTTGGGTTTTAGTTTTTATTACTTGATTTTTTTTTAAATTCTTTTGGGTTTATAATATACACCGTGACATTTTAATCGTCTTACAAAGGTGGTCCACTCAATGTATCCGACATAAAATACCTCCAGACACGATTTTTTTTTACCATTAATTAATTTAATAGGTACAAAGAAAAATAAATATTGCATTAGAATTCTGAAACATCCTGTTATTAATGTTTACGTATCAAACGGTAGAACATACCTACGCAGCGCACGGGTCGAGTAGATCATTCCAATACCGAAAGCCAATCAAGCATAGTCCACGTGGACTGTCATCCAATGAGGAGCTCTAATGCTATCCTTTGAGTAGAGCCGCGCGTGTCACGCCCCGCCCCTTTCCCTCGAAAAATAAATGAAGGTCAATCTCGCTCGCAGCGTTTCAGTTGCGGCCGAATACCGGAAGTGGAAGTGCGCGCGCGCTACCGGATATCAAACGTTGTTCACGATCGTTACAGTGCAAGAAGTGAATAGTTCCTCATAATCATTGTGAAGTAGGTATTCACAATGATTATGAGGAACTATCGATACTCGAATATCGAGTACCTACAAATGGTGCGCCTGTACGCAGTGAGTGGTGACAATTTACGGGGAGCAAGGAGATTGTACGCTGCGCCAAATAATCTCTAAATGTAACGCAACCGAGGTGTGATCAACCCGCAAGTGCCAGGACTGCAATTTCAGTAACTACATATCTTTTGTTTGTTATTTGCTAGGTTAGTAGACATGAGTCAAATTTCTATCTTCAATAGGGTCGAACGAAGACAAATTGATCAGTTATTGAAATCGGCCGTATGTTTGTAACTTTCTTTTTTATTAATCTGCACTTACTATGTACCTATACCCCATTTGAAATAAGATTAGATATTGAAACAAACCTTTAAACAGTCCGTTCAACCGATTTTGACTTCTATTCCGTAGGCATAAGGATGGCATTAAAAGAAAAAAAGGTTACACACATTTTTGCAATAGAGGGAATGAACTCTGTTAAAGATGCCGCCGCTTCAGTCCGTGCCGCCTTTGGAACGCAATGCTCGGACCGCGCTCATAACAGGGTGTTTCAAACTACGTCATGCGTCTTACTAATGAATTTTTTTTTTTTTTAATCACTCAAATGTTCTAAATACCTATCTTTTTTTTATGAATGTGTAGTAGTTATTGGATACATGAAGTGGGCTGCGGATGAAAGACGATTAAAATGCCACGGTGTATATATTTTTGAAATGTGCTCATTAAGCCCTGTACAATCTAGAATCTTACTTTTAGTTTGTTACTATAAACGATATTTTAGTACCTGATGTCTCGATAGATGGCGTTGTACATTTAGCATTCTCCGCTGAATCGCGGTGTTAAGAGTTTCCATAGAAACATGACCTTTTCGTTTATAGTTAAATAAATTGTCTTCGTCAAAGTAAATATTGCTTTTTATTCATGGTCATTCGAGTCAAATTATGTTGGATGCCGTGACTGATGCACCCGTGAGTTTTGGACAGTACGACAGTGGCGCCACCTATTGGCGAAAGTGAACAGTTTAAGTGTAAGTGAAGTGCAAATTAGTGAAGTGACAGTGCAAATCATTTGGACAAACTGTGAGTACTTTATAACATTTGGAAAGTTAGTGATTCAGTTCAGTCATAATAAAGTGGAAAAGAACTTAGTTAATTAGATAGCTATCTTGCATGACTGAACTTTGGACTTGTAAAATTTCCATGCAAAAGTGTGTTTAGACGGGGAATCCATGCCCAATTTCGGCAAAGTGTTACAAACACTTAGAAAAATTTGCCAAGATTTGAACTTGTAAAAGTTTCAAGGAGTTTTATCAACTATTCTGCAGAATTTGGGACTTGTAATTGAAACTAGTTCTGGAATATAAACAGTTTTTTAAAATGGATTCATTTCTAAGATTGCAAGTAGATATTAATGAAAAGATGAAGAGAGGATACATAAACTTCAAAAAGTCTCCTAAAGAAAGGGTTACCGTTAGCTACGTGGAAACAAGGTTGGAAAGTTTAGAGAAACAGTGGTCGATGTTTGAAGAGACTCATCGTAAAATAATATCCGAGGTTAAAAAGGAAGATTATGACAAATCAGATTACAATTTAAGTGACATGTATAGTCAGTCGGAAGAGTTGTATATGGACTACAAAGTCGATTTAAAGGAACGCTTGAATAAGAAAACCACTTCTGATTGTACGGAACACAGTAACCAAATAACTCAGAGTGGCGTGAAGTTACCTAGAATAGCGATACCTACATTTTCTGGTCATTATTCTCAGTGGACAACGTTTCGGGATCTCTTTCAAACATTAATACATAAAAACCAATCATTGGATAACGTACAAAAATTACACTACTTGAAAAGTTATCTCACCGGCGAAGCTGAGCAACTGTTGCGACACCTACCTATTACCAGTGAGAACTATTTAACTAGTTGGAACCTTTTAGAAAATAGATTTAATAATAAGAAGTTTATAACGGATTGTATTTTCAAAAGATTCTTTAACCAAAAATGTATAACTACTGAATCATCACAGTCTCTAAAAGAACTTTTTGATACAACTAACGAATGTCTTAATGCTTTAAAAAATGAAGGTATTAATATCGAAAATTGGGATCTTATTGTTATTTACATATTGTGTTCTAAATTAGATAATGAGTCTCGCAAACAATGGGAAGCTAAGATTTGTAGTTCAACTAAGGAATTGCCTACATTAAATGATTTTTTAGATTTTGTTGAGCACAGATTTAGGTCGCTTGAATTTTTATGTACAAAAACAGTAAAGAGCACTACCACAAAGTCACATCATATTGTAAAAAATGCTAATGAGAATAAAGATAAACCATCTTTATGTACCTTTTGTTCAAATAATAGTCATAAGATAGGGAATTGTAAAGATTTTGCTAAGGAAGAGTTGATCACTCGTCGCAATTTTGTCCAAAATTCAGGTTTGTGTTTTAATTGCTTAGGGGCAAATCACATGGTAACTTCGTGTCGTTTGCCCACAAGATGTAGAATTTGCAAGAAGAAACATCATTCGTTGCTGCATTCAAATACTAATAACCAATCAACTGATAACGAAGAACCAAAAAAGCAATCAGCTGATAGTACCAATGTTGTTGAAACTGCAACAACATCAAAAGACGAGACCGAGGTAAGAAACATAACTAGTTGTTTTTCTAACACAAATTGCCAGGTTGTATTAGCAACAGCCTTGGTAAAAGCAGAAACTAACACAGGGTCTTATATAACACTGAGGTCTCTAGTGGACCAGGGATCACAGGCATCTTTTATAACGGAGTCTGCAGTCCAATTACTTGGGCTTAAAAGAATTACATGCAACAGTGTTATATCAGGAGTGGGGGGTGAAGACAACGCTTCACTTAATTGTAAACATGTGGTTTATATTAAACTACAATCTCTCCAGGATCCTACTTTTACTGTTAAAGTCAAAACATACGTTCTTCGGAAATTAACTTCATTTCTCCCTGAAAGAAAAATTGTTGTTCAGTTGCCCAACTTACCAGTTATGAAGTTAGCAGATCCGAAGTTTAACATTCCAAATAAAATCGATTTATTGCTTGGTGCAGAAGTGTATTGTCAAATTATAACTGAAGGATTGATGAGAGGTCCACCAGGAACACCGATAGCACAGAACACCAGGCTGGGTTGGGTTTTATCTGGCAAAGTGGGTGGTGATAGTGAAACCAATACTGTCAGCTGCAATAGTACTATCATCACTATGCATACTAACATTTGCAATGAAGATTTTAATCTTAAACAATTTTGGGAACTTGAATCTGATAACTTCAGTCTGGCCAAAAATCAATTCACTCCAGAAGAAAAACGTTGTGAGGAAATATTTAAGGAAACAACAAAACGCGATAGTTTTGGTAGGTACATTGTAAAATTACCTTTTAAAGACAATGATCCGAGCTGTAAACATGGCAATTCGCGCGATATTGCTATAAAGAGATTATTATCCTTAGAAAAACGTTTCTTAAAATCACCGGATTTAAAAACTAAATACTCTGATGTTTTTTTAGAATATTTAAAGCTCGGTCACATGCAAGTAATACCTTCAAAAGAAATTGATAATCCAGAAGCAGTTTACTTACCTTACCATGAAGTAGTTAGAGATGATAAAACCACCACCAAATTCCGGATCGTATTTAATGCTTCTAGTCGCGACAACAATGGTGTTTCACTGAACAGTAATCTTATGGTAGGTCCGACTTTACAAGACGATCTTAGGCATATTCTTATGAGGTGGAGGCTTCACCCTATTTGCTTGGTAGCTGACATCGTAAAGATGTATCGACAGGTGAAGGTGACTGACCAAGATGCAGATTATCAACGTGTAGTGTGGAGATCTGACTCTAAAAAAGATATACAACATTTCCGTTTAGTACGAGTAACGTTTGGGACCGCTTCAGCTCCATACTTGGCGGTAAGAGCGCTTCACCAAGTCGCTTATGATGAACGAGACCAATTTGCACTAGCATCTGAAAGAGTATTACAAGATTTCTACATGGATGATCTCATTACTGGCTGTAAAAGTGTATCAGAAGGAAAACAAATATTCTCAGAAATGACTAAACTACTAAGCAAAGGAGGTTTTGAACTACAAAAATGGGCAAGCAATAATGATCAATTACATAAGGAAATAAGCGAAGAAAGCATAGTAACAACAAGCAACCTAGAATTAAAAGAAAGTGAAACAATGAAAATATTGGGACTTACCTGGAACCGACGAACCGATGACTTCGAGTACTCCGTTCAGCTACCACCTGTCTCGGAACCTGTAACAAAAAGGAAAGTAATATCTGATATTGCAAAGTTATTTGACCCAATGGGTTGGATATCACCAGCAATCATAAAAGCTAAAATTATGATTCAAAAGCTCTGGCTTGCGGGCATAGATTGGGATGATAAACTACCACCTACACTATTAAATGAATGGATTACTTACCGTGCAGGACTTGTTGAACTTACCAAATGTCGACTCCCACGATGGATTAATGTTAAGGAAAACAGCACCGTGGAACTTCATGGGTTCAGCGACGCATCTAGTGAGGCTTATGCTGCTATATACGTGTTGTTGATGACTCAGGAAACGTCTACGTTCATCTGGTAACTTCCAAAACTAAAGTAGCTCCAATTAAGCAAGTATCCATTCCAAGACTTGAGTTGTGTGGAGCTGTCTTGTTAGCTAAATTGTTACAGGAGGTATCAGTAGTCTTGAACATTTCAAAACATAATCTACGTGCTTGGACCGATTCAACCGTGGTACTGGCTTGGTTAAGCAGCCACCCAACTCGTTGGAAAACGTTTATAGCTAATCGGGTATCAGAGATTCTAAATATATTAGACAGGAATCAATGGTCACACGTATCATCTCCTGATAACCCGGCAGATTGTGCGTCGCGGGGAATCAACCCGTCAGAGTTACCGATGTTTGAACTCTGGACAACAGGACCACCTTGGTTGAAACATAGAACTGAAACTTATGATAAAACACAAATACCAGATACTAATTTAGAAGAAAAATCAAAAATGGTTTGTCATATAACGCAGAATGATACACTCCAGTTGTGGACCAAGTTCTCGTCTCTTCGTAAATTAGTTCGAGTTGTAGCATACTGCAAAAGATTCATCATTAAATTGAAAAACGTTCGTGATCATAACTTACCTGTATGGTTAACTAGCAAAGAATTGAATGAAGCTCTTCATATTTGTGTGAAACAGTGTCAAGCAGAAACATTTCAGCAAGAGATAAAAGATATTAAAGAAAAAAGGATAGTTCAAAAGAAAAGCAAACTTACATCTTTAAATCCATTCCTAGATGAGTCGGGCATCTTGAGAGTTGGTGGTCGTCTAGAGAAAGCTGAAATAAAAACTGAAATGAAACACCCAATAATATTACCGTCAAAATCTCACCTCACTGATTTAGTCTTAACTGAAACTCACCATAAAACGTTGCACGGCGGACCACAGCTCATGGTTAATTATCTGCGAACTAAATACTGGGTCATTGATGCTAAGAACCAAGCAAAAATGGTTGTTCGCAAATGCGTAATTTGTGTACGCCACGCTGCACAAACTAGGGTTCAACTAATGGGACAATTACCTTCAGCTCGAGTTACACCAATTCGAGCATTTTATCGAAGTGGTGTGGACTACGCAGGTCCTATACAGATCCGAACTTCTAAGGGTAGAGGCCACCGGGCCTATAAAGGTTACATATGCCTTTTTGTATGTATGGCTACAAGAGCCGTACACTTGGAAGCAGTGAGTGATCTCACATCACAAGGCTTTATTGCTGCTTTTAAACGATTTGTTGCCAGACGTGGTCATTGTGCTGACTTATTCAGCGATAATGGAACAAATTTTGTTGGTGCCGCTCGCGAACTCCGAAGCTTGTTCGCGCAAGAAAAGTCAACCTTGACGATGGAAATCGCCGAGTGTTTGGCAAATAACGGCACTACATGGCACTTTATTCCACCACATGCCCCGCATTTCGGCGGGCTATGGGAGGCTGGAATAAAGTCTACCAAACATCATCTAAAACGCGTAATAGGTAATGCAACTCTTACTTTCGAAGAGATCTCGACGTTATTGTACCAAATAGAAGCTTGCCTGAACTCTCGACCATTATCACAAATAAGCACAAACTCGCAAGACCCAACACCCCTCACTCCAGGGCACTTTTTAATAGGTGAATCATTAGTTCTAGTACCGGAGCATAATTATGAAACATCGTCTATTTCATCATTAAAACGTTGGCAATTAACACAAAAAATGCTGCAACAATTTTGGCGTAGGTGGTCAAGTGAGTATTTGAGTCAATTTTTACATCGTTATAAGTGGGCAAATAAAACTCCTGAACCCGAGATCGGAGATTTAGTTCTTGTGAAGGAGGATGGCCTCCCTCCAGCCAAGTGGCTTCTAGCTAAAGTCACAGCGAAACACCCTGGTTTGGACAAAGTTGCGAGAGTAGTCAGTCTTAAATGCAAGGGTGTTACATTTAAGCGACCAATAACCAAACTGTGTTTTTTACCTATCGCTCATTAAATCCACTGTTTAAGATTTTAATTGTTTAAAATAATCTGATTTTGTGTTTGAGTGTGTTTGTTCTTGGCCACCATGTCCTAGCTTTGTTTATTTTATTTACAATACAGTCCATTATAATCGAATGTGGTTGGTTCATGGTGGGCGGGAACAATGGACATTCTGTCCATAGTGGGCGGAATGTACAATCTAGAATCTTACTTTTAGTTTGTTACTATAAACGATATTTTAGTACCTGATGTCTCGATAGATGGCGTTGTACATTTAGCATTCTCCGCTGAATCGCGGTGTTAAGAGTTTCCATAGAAACATGACCTTTTCGTTTATAGTTAAATAAATTGTCTTCGTCAAAGTAAATATTGCTTTTTATTCAAGCCCTTTCATTTGATACCCAACATGGTACGATTAAACCATTTTTTTTTTAAATTCCTCACTTTATGTCCTCTAGAGGGCGCCATTTTAAATTTAATGTGACTTCACATAGCCTATAACCAGCGGACAATCACGTCGCTTCTAACGATACCTCATATGTCAAATTGTGATAAGTGGTTTGGAAGATAAGAGGGAACAGATGAACATACATACATACATACATACCGGTCAAAATCATAACCCTCCTTTTTTCTTCGCCGTAGTCGGGTAAAAATAAAAAGTTATTTTTACCCGACTACGGCGAAAAAAATAAAAAGTTAGTAGCGAAGAAAAATAAAAAGTTAGTATGTATGTATGTTCATCTGTTCCCTCCTATCTTCCAAACCACTTATCACAGCGTCGTGATTGTCCGCTGGTTATAGGCTATGTGAAGTCACTTTAAATTAAAAATGGCGCCCTCTAGAGGACATAAAGTGAGGAACTTAAAAAAAAATATGGTTTAATCGTACCATGTTGGGTATCAAATGAAAGGGCTAAATGAGCACATTTCAAAAATATATATAATAGGTCTTTACCTATGAAATTGCCGTTCTGCAGTACTGGCCATTTCAAATCAAAATAATTTTTGTTTGGCTAAGAATTCTAATTTCAAATTAATTTTATTTTAAAAACATGGACTTCTTTTTTCAAAAGAAGTCATTTGTTTAATGATTAGTGTTACATTTTCATCGCATTTCAATCTTTTTCGTCATCATGGATACGTTAAAAAATCGAGTAATTATGGAATATGACCATCGTCGTGGCAGCAACGCGGCACAAGCGGCACGCAACATCAACGACGTTTACGGAGCTAACACTACAAACCAACGCACCACCTGTTATTGGTTTGCTCGCTTCCGTTCTGGAAATTTCGACCTGAAAAATGAACCTCGCGGTCCGAAGACTTTGGTCGACAATGACGAATTAAAGGCGATTGTGGAAGCTGATGATAGCGGCTGAATTAGCAGCAGCTTTCGACGTTAGCGTCAAAACAATATTGGTCCATTTGCGTCAAATTGGCAAGGTAAAAAAGCTTGACAAATGGGTGCCCCACGAACTCAATGATCGCCAGCGCGAAGTACGCGTCGAGGCGTGCCTTGCACTGCTCAACAGACACACAAATGAAGGAATTTTGAACCGCATTGTTACCTGCGATGTAAAATGGATTCTGTTTGATAACCGCAAGCGCTCAGCAAGTTGGTTGGATCCTGGTTCAGTACCTAAACAATGCTCTAAACGAAAACTTACCCCTAGAAAAGTGATGGTCACTGTTTGGTGGTTAAGCGCCGGTGTGATTCATCACAGCTTCTTACCAAACGGGGTGAGCATTACTGCAGATGTGTACTGTGAAGAACTGAACACAATGATGGAGAAGCTGGCACATCTCCAACCAGCATTGGTCAATCGCTCGTCTCCGCTGCTCCTGCACGACAACGCGCGACCTCATACTGCACAGCAGACGGTCTCCAAGTTGCAAGAACTGGGGTTGGAAGCTCTCCGTCATCCGCCCTACTCACCAGACCTTGCGCCTACAGACTACTACTGAAAAAGTAGTAGTCTGTAGGCGCGAATTTGGATAACTTCTTGGCGGGAAAAAAATTCAATACCCGAGAGGCAGTACAAAATGCCTTTGAAGAATTTGTTGCCTCCCGTCCAGCTGATTTCTTTAAGAAGGGCATAAATAAACTGCCTCTGCGTTGGCAAAGATGCATTGATTGCATGGGTGATTACTTCGATTAATACAAATAAAAAATACATGAAAAAAATTCGTTTAAATTTTTTCATACCAAACGGCAATTTCATAGGTAAAGACCTAATATTATAACCCCAAAAGAATTAAAAAAAAAATCAAGTAATAAAAACTAAAACCCAACTACGACTTAAAAGGTATTAACAAGACACCACAGACAGACAAATTAAAAATCCGGAGTCACACGTAATCTGTTCGATTTATGCCCTAACACGTGTGACTCCGGATTTTTAATTTCTCTGTCTGTGGTGTCTTGTTTATACCTTTTAAGTCGTAGTTGGGTTTTAGTTTTTATTACTTGATTTTTTTTAAATTAAATATAATGCTTCAATTTTTAAAAATTCTTTTGGGGTTATACTCGTAATATATATATTTTTGAAATGTGCTCATTAAGCCCTTTCATTTGATACCTAACATGGTACGATTAAACCATTTCTTTTTTAAGGTCCTCACTTTGTCCCCTAGAGGGCGCCATTTTTAATTTAATGTGACTTCACATAGCCTATAACTAGCGGACAATCACGACGCTTCTAACGATACGATACCTCATTTGTCAAATTGTGATAAGTGGTTTGGAAGATAGGAGGGAACAGATGAACATACATACATACCAGTCAAAATCATAACCCTCCTTTTTTCTTCGCCGTAGTCGGGTAACACGTGTGACTCCGGATTTTAATTTTTCTGTCTGTGGTGTCTTTTTTATACCTTTTAAGTCGTAGTTGGGTTTTAGTTTTTATTACTTGATTTTTTGTATATAATATTCAATAATGTCAATATGTTTATAAAACTGGTAGATATATTTTTATGGTTTTCCATAATATTCAAAATGTCACAATGCTTAGCAGAGCGAGCAGCTCAATCCCATGCATTTTTCTCTTCTAAATAATCTGAGATTTTATAGTACCCTTTTTACCCGACTACGGCGAAGAAAAAAGGAGGGTTATGATTTTGACCGGTATGTATGTATGTATGTTCATCTGTTCCCTCCTATCTTCCAAACCACTTATCACAATTTGACAAATGAGGTATCGTTAGAAGCGTCATGATTGTCCGCTGGTTACAGGCTATGTGAAGTCACATTAAATATGGCGCCCTCTAGAGGACATATAGTGAGGAACTTAAAAAAAATATGGTTTAATCGTACCATGTTGGGTATCAAATAAAAGGGCTTAAGGAGCACATTTAAAAAAATACAGGGTGTTAGGGTTAACACCGTTATCCTTGCAACCAGTGGTTTGGTTTCATTTATAGAACGTAACATCAATGGAAAATTACAACTTAATTTTAATTTTTTTTAAATCTACCTTTTACCACAACAGACGCAAGTTCGTTGCCCTATGCGCTAGGGCAACGAACTTGCGTCTCAACACGGGCTGGAGGTGCTGGATGTGACCTGATCGGCCGCGAGCGCGACACCTCCCTCAGTCAGTCAGCTGTTTCGCTAGCGAACACGATGTCGGATAGAAACTTTTTAAAATCTTTTAATGAAAATAACGTTTTTTTGTTGTTGTGTTCGGTTATTTATTATTATAATTAAGTCAACTACCCATGGTTTGAATGACAAGAGTGTTTACCCTTACAACCTGTATATATACAGGATGTTAGGGTAAACACCGTTATCCTTGCAACCAGTGGTTTGGTTTCATTTATAGAACGTAAAATCAATGGAAAATAACAACTTTTTTTTTCTTTTTTTTAATTCTACATTTTACCACAAGAGACGCAAGTTCGTTGTCCTATGCGCTGGGGCAACGAACTTGCGTCTCAACACGCGCGGGGGGTGCGGGATGTGACCTGACCGGCCGCGAGCGCGACCCCTCCCTCAGTCAGTCAGCTGTTTCGCTAGAGAGCACGGAGTCCGATAGAAACTTTTTAAAATCTTTTAATGAAAATGACGTTTTTTTTTGTTGTGTTCGGTCATTTATTTTTATATTTAAGTCAACTACCCATGGTTTGAATGACAAGACTGTTTACCCTTACAGCCTGTATTATAACCCCAAAAGATAAAAAAAAACAAGTAACAAAAACTAAAACCCAACTACGACTTAAAAGGTATAAACAAGACACCACAGACAGACAAATTAAAAATCCGGAGTCACACGTAATCTGTTCGATTTATGCCCTAACACGTGTGACTCCGGATTTTTAATTTGTCTGTCTGTGGTGTCTTGTTTATACCTTTTAAGTCGTAGTTGGGTTTTAGTTTTTGTTACTTGATTTTTTTTACAAAGTTTGGTTTTAGTACAGCTTTTAAATCGTTTAATGGGTAAGTTTCGAATGTCAATGGGAAGTTTGTTATAAAAGAGTATACATTGTCCCATGAACAAGTTGCCTACTCTGTGGAGACGAGTGCGAAGTACAGCAAGATTGTGTTTATTCCTGGTATTTAAACTATGAATATCGGACATTTTCTTAAACTTTGATATGTTTTTGTGTACATACAATAGGTTTTCAAATATATATTGTGAGGCTACAGTCAGAA
Organism: Lithophane semibrunnea; assembly: GCA_947363905.1. Taxonomy (NCBI): domain Eukaryota; kingdom Metazoa; phylum Arthropoda; class Insecta; order Lepidoptera; family Noctuidae; genus Lithophane; species Lithophane semibrunnea. The sequence goes on from OX376215.1 coordinate 9,394,543, forward strand.
TATCTATCTCTTTGAATTTTTACCCGACTACAGCGAAGAAAAAAGGAGGGTTATGATTTTCACAGGTATATATGTTCATCTGTTCCCTCCTATCTTCCAAACCACTTATCACAATTTAACAAATGAGGTATCGTTAGAAGCGTCGTGATTGTCCGCTGGTTATAGGCTATGTGAAGTCACATTAAATTAAAAATGGCGCCCTCTAGAGGACATAAAGTTAGGAACTTAAAAAAAAAAATGGTTTAATCGTACCATGTTGGGTATCAAATGAAAGGGCTTAATGAGCACATTTCAAATATATATATATATTATAACCCCAAAAGAATTTAAAAAAAAAATTAAGTAATAAAAACTAAAACCCAACTACGACTTAAAAGTTGTGTGCGTCGGGAATGTTTGCTGAAGAACGTACGGATGGCTTTCACGCCATCATGCGTAAGAAAGCGGCTTCCCTACTGCAACGTTTGCGTAGCACTCAGAACAGCATCCTGAAAATGATTGTTAGCAGAGTGGACTGCCCCATCCAAAGGCACTGGGCAGAATTAGGTATAGGTTTATGTTAAATAGAATTAAGTACTAACATAGCATGTAAGCACAGTTTACACTAACCACTGCTATGGACTGCTTAGGTCTGACATAAAGATATTTTATTTTTATTTTTTTAAAGGTATAAACAAGACACCACAGACAGACAAATTAAAAATCCGGAGTCACAGTGTTAAATAAATCGAACAGATTACGTGTGACTCCGGATTTTTAATTTGTCTCTCTGTGGTGTCTTGTTTATACCTTTTAAGTCGTAGTTGGGTTTTAGTACCTCGGTGAAGTTAGCCGCACGATTTCATTATTATGAACTTTTGTTAATGCTAATCGTTAGAGAAGGTTAGAGAGAAAAGAAAAATCGTTAGAGAGTAATTAGTTTTTATGTAAAAACAATTTTAATTTTTCGTGTGAAGTTGGCCCCTTCCCGCAAAAGTGGACTTAGACGTAATTTTATTTTTTTAATCGTTTGCGAATCGTTAGAGAGGGATTGAGAGTTACACAAAATCGTTAGAGAGTTAATATTTTATTTGATATTAAATAATTTCTAAGGGCGTGACGTTAGCCCACCTCTGTAAATTTTACCCCCGATATAATTATTCTCAACTTTTGTTAATGCTAATCGTTAGAGAGAGTTAGAGAGAAAAGAAAAATCGTTAGAGAGTAATTAGTTTTATTTATCAACGATTTTAATTACTTTTGTGACATTGGCCCCCATTCCCGCTAAAATTGACGAACATGTAATTTTTTTTTTTATAATTAGAGAATCGTTAGAGAGAGATAGAGAGTTAAAAAAAATCATTAGAGAGTTAATATTTTATTTGATATTAAATTATTTCTGAGAACGCGTTTTAGATTAAACAGGCTCGCTCTTATTATGGGCAACATATTCAGCCGAACGGTACTTTTACTGTACCTAGAAGTTAGTGAAGATACCAGGCATTTCGTCATCACATGAGACAGCTTTGATCAGAGGACTCACACCACTGTAGGCTATAGCTTAGCTATACCTACCGTATACCTACAGATCGTCCGCTCTGCCAATATAAAATCTCCGAAGAAAACCGAGGTTTGCCGAACCGCGCGGCAAGCGGCTCGACGCGCCGCCTCCTCCCCGCGCTCTTGATGCGCCCCTCGGTCGCCCTCGGCAGTCCGCGCTAAACTTCGTATCAAGCAGGCAGAATGATTGAATCGCTCGCGCCTCGCATAGTGTTTAGTTGTAATCTGTTTTACTAAAATAAACTTAATTATTGATGTTAGAGCTGTGTTTAGTATGAAAAGTTCCCTAACCACCAAATACACAACACAGACTCTACAGTGGTGACCCCGACAAGTTAACGTGCTACGAGTGCTAGTGCTACCTAACACCTAATTTTGTGCCTAATACGCGGACTCATAAACTATTATTGTAAAAAGTAACTTTAGTGACAAACAAAATGAGTGATACCGAGCAGGTGGAAGAAGATACCAAAAAGACTGAGTCTCAAGATGTGTTTCGAGTTGGCGTACGCGTTCCACCATTTTGGCCGGAGAAGCCTGCGATTTGGTTCGCACAAATAGAAGGCCAGTTCGCGATATCCAATATTACGGCGGACACAACCAAATTTTATTACGTTGTCAGTCATCTCGACCCGCGGTACGCTACAGAGGTCGAAGATATCATCGTGAATCCGCCAGCGACCGATAAATATGGTAAATTGAAGGCGGAGCTCATAAAGCGACTCTCGGAATCCCGCGAGAAAAAAGTGCACCAACTGCTGACACATGAAGAACTGGGTGACAGGAAGCCTTCGCAGTTCCTCCGGCACCTGCAGCACCTCGCTGGTCCGAAGGTACCTGAGGAGTTTTTAAGAACAATATGGTCGAGCCGCCTCCCTAGTAACATACAGTCCATAATCGCGTCTCAAGCATCCGCACGTCTCGATGCGTTAGCTGATCTCGCCGACAGAATACATGATGTCGTGCCGAGAGGTCATCAAGTTGCAGCGACATCAACACAAGGGGTGAGTGAAATGGATATTATGTGTAAACAAATGACTGAGCTAACTAAGCAAGTCCAGGCCCTAACTAAAAAGGTCGATGACCTTTCCCGCCCAGGCCGATCAAGTAGACGCGAAGACCGCTCGAAATCCCGCCAAAATCGATCTCAGTCACGTAATAAAAATTACCCAACATGTTGGTACCATTATAAATTTGGTGCAAAAGCCACCAAATGTGTTCAGCCGTGTGACTTCAAACCGGAAAACTGCAAAAGCAGTCAGTAATGGTGGCTGACGACTGCTCTACGTGTAAAGGCCGCCTATTTATCACAGATAAACGTACCGGCATACAGTTTCTCGTAGACACGGGTTCAGATGTGTGTGCATACCCTAAATCGTACTTACGTAATCAGCTACAATGTAACAAAGGTAACTACGAACTTGTCGCTGCAAATGGTACGCCGATACCTACTTATGGTACATTTCAACTAAATCTCAACCTCGGATTACGTCGTGAGTTTACTTGGAAATTTATTATAGCTGATGTTGCAAGACCAATCATAGGCGTTGATTTTTTAAGTTTCTATAACTTATTAGTCGATTGTAGGCAACAAAAATTAATTGATTCAATAACCAACATGACCGTCGGCGCGCCTTCAAGTCACGAAATAACACACGAAATGCTGTCGTTAAAAATGTTTATTGGTCACTCAACTTATCTCGATTTATTACGATGTTATCGGGAAATAACAAGACCAGCTGGGTCAAAAATTATACCTATTCACAATACAAAGCATCACATTAGAACGACGTCTGGCCCACCGGTAACATCACGACCGCGTCGATTGGCACCGGACCGTATGAAGATCGCAAAAAATGAATTTGAGGAAATGTTACAAAATGGAACAGCTCGTCGCTCTGAAAGTCCCTGGTCGTCCCCATTACATCTCGTGCCCAAAAAAGACGACGGCTGGAGGCCATGCGGCGATTATAGGCAATTGAATGCACGAACAATACCTGATCGGTATCCAGTGAGGCACATCCACGACTTCGCATACCAGCTGTCAGGATCCACTATATTTTCAAAAATCGACCTTATTAAAGCATTTAATCAAATACCAGTCCTTGAAGACGATATTAAGAAAACAGCGATCACAACTCCATTCGGACTTTTTGAATTTACTGCCATGACCTTCGGTTTGAGGAACGCTGCCCAGACATTTCAAAGATTTTTAGATGAAATCCTTCAAGGATTAGACTTCGCGTTTGGGTACCTAGATGATATCCTCGTGTTTTCAAAAGGGGAGACAGAGCACATTGGACACCTAACAAAAATATTTGACCAGTTAAAGAAATATGGAGTAGTAATTAACACCAACAAGTGCGTCTTAGGTGTTAGTGAAGTTACCTTCTTGGGTTATCACGTATCTGCAGCTGGTATACGTCCCCTCCCAGAAAAAGTAAAGGCGATCCAGGAATATCCCCTCCCTAAAAATGCTAAAGAGTTACGACGATTTCTAGGGATGATTAATTTTTACAGAAAATTTCTCCCTGGCGCCGCTCAAATCCAAGGCCCTCTCAATCAAGCTTTAAGTGGCCCAAAAATCAAAGGAACGACGCCCATCACCATAACACCTGAAATACAAAAAGCATTCGACGCATGCAAAAATAACTTATTAGAAGCTACTCTCATCTCCCATCCTGATCCACAAGCTGAGTTAGCACTTTTCACCGACGCTTCAGATGTGGCCATCGGAGCTGTTTTACAACAACGAAAAAATGACAGCTGGCAACCACTAGGATTCTTTTCTCGTAAGTTATCTCCTGCTCAGACGAAACATAGCACTTACGACCGTGAACTGCTCGCAATACATGAAGGAATAAAATACTTTAGGTTTATGGTCGAAGCGAGAACATTTAAAGTGTTCACCGATCATAAACCCATTACATTCGCCTTCACAACAAGAAGAGACAACTGCTCACCTCGTCAACACCGCTACCTCGATTATATCTCTCAGTTCACAACTGATATCAATCACATATCAGGAAATGACAACGTAGTCGCCGACGCATTTTCACGACTGGAAAGCATTGATACTACCATCAACTACAAAGAACTGGAAAACGAACAGGAAAATGATCAAGAGTTACAGAGTTTGCTACAAAATAAAACGGCGTTACAGTTAGAGAGAGTGAAAACTATGGATGCCTACATATACTGTGATCAGTCTACTTCACGTTCTAGGCCATTCATCACACCAACTTTCCGAAAAGCAATCTTCAACAACCTACACAATCTCAGTCATCCAGGCCCCAACGCTACAGCTAAACTAGTGTCAGAACGATTTGTGTGGCCTAAGATTCGTCGTGACTGCAGAACATGGGCTCAACAATGCACTGATTGCCAACGCAACAAAGTTACCCGCCATACCCACTCTCCTCTTTCCTCATTCCCTGTTCCTTCCAACCGTTTTTCCCACGTCCACCTTGACTTAATAGGCCCTATGCCACTTTCTTCTGGTTTCAGGTACTGCCTTACAGCTATCGATAGGTATACTCGATGGCCAGAAGCCTACCCTCTAGCAGACATCACAGCGGAGACCTGCGCTAGTGCTTTCATTTCTGGCTGGGTCGCTCGGTTCGGATGTCCAGAGAAAATAACCACTGACCGAGGAAAACAATTTGACTCGCAGCTGTTCCAGAGCATCTCGTCGATCATAGGCGCCTACCATTGTCCCACGACAGCTTATCACCCACAGTGCAACGGTCTAGTGGAGAGAATGCACAGACAGCTAAAAGCCGCCATAATGTGCCACAACAACGCGCAATGGTCGGAGGTACTTCCTCTTGTTCTCCTTGGCATGAGGAGCGCCTGGAAGAATGATATACAAGCCTCTTCAGCTGAATTGATGTACGGCGAACCACTCCGGTTACCTGGTGAGTTTATGAAACCAGTAACACAGAACATCATAGATGAAGCAGACTTCGCAGCACGGCTGAGAAAACATATTTCGAGACTGTCACCTGCATCAACATCCAGCCATGGTGAGAAAATGTTTTACGTACCTAAAGACCTTAATTCAGCCAGTCATGTCTTCCTGCGAAAAGGACCTCTAAAGAAGTCATTAGAATCACCTTATTCCGGTCCACATCAAGTTATAGAAAGAGGATCAAAAACCTTTACCATAGATGTCCAAGGGAAGCATACAACCGTAACCATTGATAGGCTAAAACCAGCCTACATGGCTAACAACAATGATGATTCGAAAACACCAACTTTACCACATTCACCATCACCAACACCATCAGCTTCATCACCAGTATCGCCACTGCCGCAGCCAGGAACCACCACAAGAAGCGGGAGAACCGTTAGATTCCCACAACACCTTTCTCACTATCGACCGTGAACCGGTCTCAGCGGGGGAGTGATGTAGGCTATAGCTTAGCTATACCTACCGTATACCTACAGATCGTCCGCTCTGCCAATATAAAATCTCCGAAGAAAACCGAGGTTTGCCGAACCGCGCGGCAAGCGGCTCGACGCGCCGCCTCCTCCCCGCGCTCTTGATGCGCCCCTCGGTCGCCCTCGGCAGTCCGCGCTAAACTTCGTATCAAGCAGGCAGAATGATTGAATCGCTCGCGCCTCGCATAGTGTTTAGTTGTAATCTGTTTTACTAAAATAAACTTAATTATTGATGTTAGAGCTGTGTTTAGTATGAAAAGTTCCCTAACCACCAAATACACAACACAGACTCTACACCACTATAGTTATAGAGTGTATTACATTATTGTCTGGTATTTTGGATGGGCCGGCATCAAAATTATTTATCTCCACCTGCTCAGTTTCTCGACAGTATTTTAATAAGAGAAGACATTGAAAATGAAGAAAATCAATAAATCATTATTTAAAACTAAAAAAAAAGTTTTATTTCATAAAAAATCTGTAAGACTTGCATTCAAAGCATATTATTCAGTTTTTAAATATCATAATTTTCGAAAGGCTTTTCATCCACTTCCGATCTCGATTCTAAGTCATAAAACAGGAATTCTCCATCATAATTAAAAAAATGTTCATCATCAGTAGTCTACTACTATTATCATTTTACTCCTGCTAAGCCTGTGGACTATGCTGAAACATGCACTTCTTGCACTTATCTTTCTTTTCTCTCTAACTCTCTCTAACTCTCTCTAACGATCCTCTAACGATTAACATTAACAAAAGTTGAGAATAATTATATCGGGGGCAAAATTTACAGAGGTAGGCTCACGTCACGCTCGTAGAAATTATTGAATATCAAATAAAATATTAACTCTCTAACGATTTTGTGTAACTCTCAATCTCTCTCTAACGATTCGCAAACGATTTATAAAATAAAATTACGTCTAAGTCCATTTTTGCGGGAAGGGGGGCCAACTTCACACGAAAAATTAAAATTGTTTTTACATAAAAACTAATTACTCTCTAACGATTTTTCTTTTCTCTCTAACCCTCTCTAACGATTAGCATTAACAAAAGTTCATAATAATGAAATCGTTCGGCTAAATTCACGGAGGTGGTTTTAGTTGTTATTACTTAATTTTTTTTTAATGTGTATGGCTTTTGCTGAGGAACAGGCTCTTTTAAAACTTTTAGAATATTTCTTAACAAATTCTTTAAAAGTTTCATCATGGTTATATGTTTTTTCATGATATAATTCAAATAACCTTTGCCTACTTTTGTAAATTCCTGGTGTTGCCCAATCACTAAATATAACGCGGTCACAAACAGGCAATGTTTTTGAGGTGAAAACCTTCCCAAACTCATAATTGATGAGGTTAAATAGTGCGGTATAATCTTGATCCGGGTCGTTGTGATAAGGCAAACCGGGTAGTTTTTCCATAAAATTATTTTTAAATTGTTCTAAGCGACTTTTATTTACAGGAAAAAAACTCACAAGTTTTCTTTGAGCTCTGACTATTTTCAGAGGGAAAGTGACTAACTGGACACAGTGATCAGAGTCCAACTCATTTATAATTAAATGGCTAGAAGGTCTTAAGTTTGTAAAAATATTGTCAATACAGGTAGCACTAGTGGCAGTTATTCGAGTCGGCTCAGAGAATGTATTGTACAAGTTATACGACTTTAATAGAGTTATAAATTTATTTACTGTAGCAGATTTTTCTAATATATTGATGTTGAAGTCTCCACAGACAACAACTGTTTTATTACTGCTACAGGTCTTTAATAATACTTCTTCGATAGATTTCTCAAAAATATTATATGAAGCACATGGGGGCCTGTACACGCTTATTACTGCTCAAGCTCAATGCAAGCTATTTCAATAACTCGCTCAACAGAGAGGCTCACAATATCTTTACGTTCTTTAAATTTCATATTGGTGCCGATTCTCTTGTCACAAATTCTCTAAACTAAACTAAAAATCACTAAAATTTAGTTTATTCCTGTCAAATGACGATTTTCCATTCTGAAAATAGACTAAAGTGTCACAACTTAACTATAATTTAGTTTGACAGCACTAAGATGGCACTGAGTTTTAATTTAGTGAAAATGCTATTCTGAATTTGACGTTTTAACCAAAATTTTTGTTCTATATCTAAAATCTTCGAACTAACTCTGACTATTTTTAATCACGATTAAAAATGTTTGGAATAAAATTAGATGTCATGAACTAAAATTCAAGCCAACACCTCGAATTCAGTTGCAAAACGGTACTGTATCTTTTTTTTATTTTCTTTTGCTAATATCTCGAAAATGGTGTGTCCTATCGCAAAAATAATGAAAATTTCCCCCTTTGCATTGCAGGAATTTTAGTGATAGTTTAGTTAGTTCAGTTCGGTGTACAAGAGAATCGGCACCATTGTTACGAATAATTATTAGAGACCCACCGCGTATCAAATTAACTCTGCTGAACGAGCTGGCAACCTGTTACACATAAGATATCAATGAAAACTACAGTTCATGAACAGCTCCAATTCTAATTCCTTACCTATCATACCCCTATACCCCTGTATATTCTGATGGACTATTTTTAGACAATTATTATTTATTAAATTACTACAATTTGATGGGTGAGAGGATATTAAAGAAGAACGTTTTGTAACATTTTGATGATTTAAACCAGTATTTATATTTTCTGCGTTTATTAAGCAAGAGGTTTCCTCTATTGTCCTAATTTAAATTATAATCAATGTCATTAATTGTTGCCAAATTATTGGCAGAATTATTTAAAATTACATTGCATTGCTCAAAAGAAGCAAATTGTTTAGCCAAATTTTTGGCTGAAAGAGAAAAAAAATATGATAGCGACACAGCTATCTGTCTTTTATAGTAGGTAGAAAGATAGTACATAAGAGGTCCACGCACAATGGTCCACCTTAAGGACTAAGTGCGGAAACCAAACCCATAACATAGAACATAGATAGTAATTAAACATCAGAAAATTATATCTATCTCTTGTCAAATTAGAGTTAATGCGACAGAAAATTTTTACTTACTTAGTTTGATACTCCGTTATTCCTCTATGGTAAAAAAAATTCCAAAAACACTTTCTTAGTGGATGCCTACGTCATAATAACTATCTCTGTGCCAAATTTCAGCCCAATCCGTTCAGTGGTTTGAGCTGTGACAGAAACTACCCCTTTTCACCCCGTTAGGAATAGATTTTTGAAAAACCCTGATATATTAACAGATATGTTATACACTCACAAAACAACCGAAAAAAGTGTTCACGTTTCATTCATTTTTACATTTCACAACAAGTAAAAACGTTACAATTGGAATATTTTCGAGTCTTCGCGATTGCGCGCTTATAACATATCTGTTAATTTAATATCATTGCCCTGATACAAATTATTCTTTATTTTTGGTTTTAAGTATAAATACTAAGTTTCGAGTTAATCGGACCGCGCTTTAAAATTCTTCTATACAAATTTTGACACCCCCCAATACCCGTTTAGGGGGTAGTTTAGAAAAATTAAAAATGATAAACTTTATCATTCACTTAGATAAGTATTCGTGCCAAGTTTCAAGTCTATTAACTCAAGGAATAAGATTTTGCATACTAACGAAATCCCCCCTTTTCACCCCCTTGAAGGTCGAATTTCCAAAAATCCGTTCTTAGTGCGCGCCTACGTCATAATAGCCATCTGTGTGCCAAATTTCAGCCCAATCCGTTCAGTAGTTTGAGCTGTGCGTTGATAGATCAGTCGATCAGTCACCCTTGGTTTAATACATATAGATTATTACTGAAATCTATAAATGCCAATGTATTAAGTATTTTGAGTAAGTCGTTTTGTAACCGTCACAAAGTGCATAAGCCGTTAGTTGAAACTATCTGATTGTAAAATAATAAATTAATTATAATCAGCCCCGGATCTAGGGGGGGCAAGCCGGGGTCTATGCCCCGGGCGGCAAGTTCAGAGGGCGGCAAAATTCACACTTTACAGACAAATGGACAACTATCATCATTTACTTAACTTTGACCACAGAATAAATAGAAGTACAAGTACAGAAATTTCACTCTTGTTTTACTGTGGCCATCGCAACTCGACCGATACCTAGGGGCTTAGGTACACACGGCTACACATCAAGCTATACATTTCCAGTATAAGCTGACCTCGCATTGTACGAAAATCCTACACAATGCGAGATCGGCATAAACTGGAAATGTATAGCTTGATGTGTAGCTGTGTGTACTCTACGCTTCCTACCACATCCGCAAGCTATGAGCGAAGTTTTAGCAAACTAAAACTAATTATAAATTATTTGCGATCTTCTATGAGGCAGGAATGCTTATCGAGTCTTTGCAATAGCGATAGAAAATCGAATTGAACAAGAGCTAAATTATGACAAAGCCATAGATTTATTTGCAGAACAAAAAGCTCGAAGAGTAAAATTATAATTTCAATTCAATTCACAAATGCAATATTTGATTTTTATTTTAAATCCTATCCTGTGTTATAAAATATAACGTGTATTGACTGTAGGAGGTACACATTCATGTCTATACAGGGTCTAAGGGTAAACACCGTTGTCACTCAAACCATGGGGAGTTGACTTAAATATAAAAATAAATGACCGAGTAACAACAAAAAAAAAGTTATTTTCATTAAAGATTTTAAAAAGTTTCCATCCGACACCGTGCTCGCTAGCGAAATAGCTGAATGACTGAGGGAGGGGTCGCGCTCGCAGCCGGTCAGGTCACGTCTCACGCCCCCACCCGTGTTGAGACGCAAGTTCATTGCCTTAGAGCATAGGGTGAAAGGGTAATAGTATAAAATAGTCTTGTGGTAAAATGTAATTAAAATAAAAAAGTTGTAATTTTCCATTGATTTAACGTTCTTTATATGACGCCAACCACTGGTTTCAAGGATAACGGTGTTTACCCCTTTTTTTTTTTTTGGGTGGGAAATCATCAAATGACCACTCCCGCTCTGGGCGGAGCGGAAGGGCGTGTCAGACTCTTACTGACTAAAACCCACCCGTGTTCCTTCAGTTGCCTGTTGCCAGGGTCACGGTATCCCTTTTGGACTATTCCGCAACCCCGGCAGGCATCGGTCCTAACGGACCCCGTCAGGTGTGCTGACATCTCTTTGAGGCGCGCGTGGAACACGACGCGCCATAGACCCGGGCCTGGTCCTTATCGGACGGCGAGCTACCCATTGCTCGCCGTCCGCAAGCCCGCGCCTATGGTGGCCGGGAATCCGCCTGGGATTCCAGACGCCCAGGGTGTCTCCAGCGGCGGCGATTAGGGGCGTGAGGGCGCAGGCCTTGCCTCTCCCTCACGCGTTCCGCCTCCTCCTTCGCGAGCATCACTGCTTCGCAGAAGGAGGTGACCGCCTCCCATGCCCTCTCGCTCCGTACCATGGCCTGGACCAGGGCCGGACGCGAGAGGTCAGTGCAGCCAATCGCCTCCACGAGGACACGGCGGTGGTCCGCTCAAGCAGGGCACATCTCCACCGTATGCTCCACCGTGTCCTCCGGACGATCCGCACAGTGGTGACACCCGGGCGTTTCCTCCTGCCTAATCCTACACAGGTACCTCCCGAAGCTGCCATGTCCGGTGAGGACCTGCGTCAGGCGGAAGGTGAGGACGCCGTGGCGCCTCTCCAACCACTCCTCAAAGAGGGGACTTATCGCCGCAATTGTGGCGTGCCCAGCACTGGGTTGCGACAATCGCACTCTCCATGCCGCCATGAGATCCTGCCGGAGCTCTGTCCGCTGTGCAGCGATTTCTCGCGGCAGCGGAGTTACGCCCCGGCGCTTTATCTCCTCGTGCCACTTCCAGTAGTGCGCGAGGACCTTCGCCTCCAGATCCCATGGCGGTAATCCGGCAAGGAGGCTCGCCACCTCACGAGAGACCGTGCGGTATCCCCGGGCCAGCCTAATGGCCATGACCCTTTGGGACGCGTTCAACCGGCGGGCTGGCCGCAGCCTAATGGAACGCGCCCACATCGGTGCCCGTAAAGGGCCATGGACCGCACGACCCCCGCGTAGAGCCTCCGGCAGGAGGCGTTTGGCCCCCCAAGATTGGGCAGGAGCCGCCCCAAGGCGGCCCCGGCCCGGTCCAGCCTGGGAGCCAAACGACGGAAGTGCTCCACGAAGTTCCACCGGCTGTCGAGGACGAGTCCTAGATACTTCATCGTCGACTCGACGCCGATGTGAACCCCTCCTACCGTTATTTGGGAACCCGACAGTGGCGCGTTCCGAGGGCCATGAAAACACATGACCTCGGACTTGTGCAAGGCCACCTCGAGTCCCAATTGCCGGATTCTCTCGACGACTGTCGCAACCCCGCGTGTCGCGAGTTCGGCCGCCGCCTGGTGCGACCTCCCTTGCGCCAGGACCAGCGTGTCGTCAGCGTAGCAAACTATGCTGACGCCGCTAGGGAGGTCGGCGCGCAGAACCCAGTCGTATCCGATGTCCCACAGATGCGGCCCTAGGACCGATCCCTGTGGGACACCGCACGACATCTCTCGCCGGTTCCACACTCCCTGGTGACCGGGGTAGATGACGGCTCTGTGCGTCAAATAGGCCTCGACCACACGACAGAGGTAGGTCGGCATCCGGTGGTACCGGAGTGCCTCCCTTATGCAACTCCAGGGCAGGGTGTTAAAGGCATTGGCGATGTCTAGAGACACCACCAAGACGACCCCACCCCGGGCCACAGCATCCCCCGTCGTGAGGGCCCGTACGCGCATGATGGCGTCCACCGTAGAGCGCCCTCTGCGGAAACCAAACTGGCTCCCCGCCAATTCCGGCCCCTTCCGCACCAGCCGCCCGACGAGGCGGTTTGCAATTACTCTTTCAAAGAGCTTGCCCACCTCGTCGAGCAGCACGATGGGCCGATAAGCGGACGGAGAGTCCGCAGGGCGCCCCGGCTTCTTTATGAGGACCAGTTTCCCCGTCTTCCAACGAAGTGGGAACTGGCCCCTCTCCATGCATGCGCTTAGGAGACCCCTCAGAACGGTGTTTACCCTAACACCCTGTTTATCTGTAAATAAATAGGCTTAAATAAATTATAAAGATAGGTAAAAATAAATATAAGTGGGCGGCGGCGGCATTTTATCAGATTTTGCCCCGCCTAAAAAAAATTGAAGATCCGGGGCTGATTATAATCCAAATACATCGTTTGGTGTGTCCATCCTGACTGTGACTGCCCATCGTTTCACAAAGGCTTTTCACCAGTATGTATACGAATGTTTTGATAAATTACCATTTTCACTAAATCTACGCTGACCAGACATCACACCTATAAGGTTTTTCGCCAGTGTGTATACGAATATGTTTTGTTAAACCACACTTGTAACTAAAACAACGCTGACATACGTCACACCTATAAGGTTTTTCGCCAGTGTGTATACGAATATGTTGGGTCAAATTAGTCTTTTGACTAAAACTACGCTGACATACATCACACTTATAAGGTTTTTCACTAGTGTGTATTCGAATATGTTTTGTCAAATTAGTCTTTCGACTAAAACTACGCTGACATACATCACACTTATAAGGTTTTTCGCCAGTGTGTATACGAATATGTTCTGTCAAATTAGTCTTTCGACTAAAACTACGCTGACATACATCACACTTATAAGGTGTTTCGCCAGTGTGTATACGAATATGATTCGTTAAATGACTCTTTACACTAAAACTACGCTGGCATACATCACACCTATAAGGTTTTTCGCCAGTGTGTATACGAATATGTTTTGTTAAATGACTCTTTACACTAAAACTACGCTGACATACATCACACTTATAAGCTTTTTCGCCAGTGTGTAAACGAATATGTTTTATTAAATCACTCTTGTAACTGAAACTACGTTGACATACATCACTTTTATTAGGTTTTTCACTAGTGTGTATTCGAATATGTTGTGTCAAATGAGTCTTTTGATTAAAACTACGCTGACATACATCACACTTATAAGGTTTTTCGCCAGTGTGTATACGAATATGTTTTTTTAAATCAGAATTTGTACTAAAACTACGTTGACATACATCACACTTATAAGGTTTTTCTCCAGTGTGTATTCGAATATGTTGTGTCAAATGAGTCGTTTGATTAAAACTACGCTGACATACATCACACTTATAAGGTTTTTCGCCAGTGTGTATACGAATATGTTTTTTTAAATCAGAATTTGTACTAAAACTACGTTGACACACATCACATTTGGTTTTTTCACCAATTTTTGTTCGAGTATGTATCATTTTTTTTAAATAAGTGCCAGATTTGGACGTTGTTTTTGGAGTTGTCCGAATAACTTTCGAGTCTGATTTTTCCTTGTTCGTCTTCTCGGCTGTTATTGCATCTTCTAGTTTTGGTTTCTTCGCAACGGTCGCCCCTGTGATTATAAATCTAGTAAGTACAATGTTGGAAGGAGATTGACATGCACACGAATCAAAATAAAAGCGCTTTGCATGATTCAAACTATGACCGAGAACGAGGAATTTCTGGTGACATTGAATAATACAGTTAACAGACATGTAATACAAAATTGTAATAACGTCTGTTCAAAGTTTAAGCAAACCTCGTTCAAAGGAGTTATTATAGTGGAGTGCCTGGAGCGTTAAAAATAAATGACCGTGTAACAACAAATAAAAAAAATATATTTTCATTAAAAGATTTTAAAAAGTTTATATCCGACATCGTCCGCAAACTCCTGGATACGCGCCCGAGAGACGTAGTAGGTAAAGTAGGTAATAACTGTGACGGTCACCGCCCGTCTTTTACCTACACAACACATTAATAAATACAGAATACACATAACCTGTGACTTTCCTTCCTGGCTTAGGACACGCAAAAATACCTAAGTAGGTACCTTAGGTGTTTTTTATTTGTTTATTTGGTTCACCAACAATTGTTTACACTAACAACTTGACAAATAAATAAAAAACATGTCTTTAAAAACTTTTCACCACATTTACTAAATTACACTAAATTTTGTTAATTGTAAGCCTGAAGACATGTACAGTTTACAGTCAACATAAAACAAAAGAACAAAAATGTATGCGTATTATACAGTATGTTAACTAACAAAGGGCGTTCCCGTTAACCTGCAATAGTATAGCGTGTATACATGCTAAAAAAAATATTACAATTTAAAAAAAAAATATATTATATAATACAATAGTATATAATACATTTAAGGGTTAAAGAGACAGTTTGTACACGCACACTTGTATTTCAACGTAGCAAAACAAGTGTGACAAGTGGGCGTGTACAGAGTTTATTTTCCGTAACAATTTAATTTTTTTGTGAATATTTTACTATACAAAAACAAAAAAAAACATTTTTTTTAAATGGTAATATTTTTTTTGGCATGTATAGACGCTATACTATTGCAGGTTAACGGGAACGCCCTTTGTTAGTTAACATACTCTATAACATAAAATGATGCATAAATAAATACCTCACAACACATTAGCTAAAGAACCCGAGATTTTAGATTTTAGCTTCGTCAGGGAATCAAAGTTAACATCGAGTAGATCGCTGCAACTATTCAGAACCGTACAGTACCTAACGTGTTGTGACGAGTATACATGTAAATTTAATTTTCGTTTCGTTCTCGAAGATCAACTGGCAGCTGCTGGTTACCACAACCTTGAGCGTGGGCGTTGAACTGGCCGTAAGTAGCTACGCATCCTTTGTGTTGCCGCCAAGATCGTTTCGCAACAGTTCTGCGTACATTCTACGAGCCTTGTTCAGGTTATCACTCTTATTACCCGCGATAGCGGGATTAACAGTGCACTTTATGCACTGTTAATCCGTCCATTTCGGTGCATTCGTGTAAGACATAATTATTATTTACGCACGAGAAATTAGCGGGCGGCATTTCATTACGTGCTCGCTAGCGAAACAGCTGACTGACTGAGGGGGGGGGTCACGTCTCGCGCCCCCCGCCCGTGTGAGATGCAAGTTCGTTGCCCTTGAGTATAGGGTGAAATATTCTTGTGGTAAAATACATTTTACCACAAGAATATTTCACCCTATACTTTTTATGCCTTTTTGGCGCAGCCTTTGAGGCACACATTATTGTTAAAACATTATTTTTACTTTTTTTTTGCATATTGTGTTTCACGAACTGTGTCCAAATAAATGTTACTTATTCTTTCTTTTCTTTAAAAATAAAAAGTTATTTTCTTCCATTGATTTTACGCATTTTACACTTAAGCATTTATAGTTAGGATTACGACGCAGCGAGCGCCACCGCCCCGGCATCGCAGTCATTACTCTTTATTTTTAAACGACTTCTTCGAAAAGGAGGAGGTTCTCAATTCGTCTGAATGTTTTTTTTTTTGTATGTTTGTTACCCGATTACTCCGCCAATTATGAATTAATTTTGATGATTCTTTTTGTGTTTGGTAGGTCATGCTTCAGAGGTGGTCCCATAAAATTTTTATTAATTTTGCTTGCGCTTTTTGAGCTAGCTTCAATAATTCTTTAATTACGTATTTTTTACCCGACTACGGCGAAGAAAAAAGGAGGGTTATGATTTTGACCGGTATGTATGTATGTATGTTCATCTGTTCCCTCCTATCTACCAAACCACTTATCACAATTTGACAAATGAGGTATCGTTAGAAGCGTCGTGATTGTCCGCTGGTTATAGGCTATGTGAAGTTACATTAAATTAGAAATGGCGCCCTCTAGAGGACATAAAGTGAGGAACTTAAAAAAATGCTTAATGAGCGAGCACATTTCAAAAATATATACCGGATGATTTTTTTTATCGTCTCGACAAACATAGGGTGTAGTAGGTGAACGGAGTAGAAGCCAATGGCATAGATATTTTTTTTTTTTTTTTTTTTATACCCTTTAATCAAATTGATCTATCTAAAAAAAACAAAGTAACAAAAACTAAAACCCAACTACGACTTAAAAGGTATAAACAAGACACCACAGACAGACAAATTAAAAATCCGGAGTCACACGTGTTAGGGCATACATCGAACAGATTACGTGTGACTCCGGATTTTTAATTTGTCTGTCTGTGGTGTCTTGTTTATACCTTTTAAGTCGTAGTTGGGTTTTAGTTTTTGTTACTTTGTTTTTTTTTTAATTGTTTTGGGGTTATAATATATATATTTCGCAGTTGGGTTTTAGTTTTTACCCGACTACGGCGCAGAAAAAAGGAGGGTTATGATTTTGACCGGTATGTATGTATGTATGTATGTTCATCTGTTCCCTCCTATCTTCCAAACCACTTATCACAATTTGACAAATGAGGTATCGTTAGAAGCGTCTTGATTGTCCGCTGGTTATAGGCTATGTGAAGTCACATTAAATTAAAAATGGCGCCCTCTAGAGGACATAAAGTGAGGAACTTAAAAAAAAATTGGTTTAATCGTACCATGTTGGGTATCAAATGAAAGGGCTAAATGAGCACATTTCAAAAATATATATTTTATAACGCCAAAAGAATAAAAAAAAAAATCAAGTAATAAAAACTAAAACCCAACTACGACTTAAAAGGTATAAACAAGACACCACAGACAGACAAATTAAAAATCCGGAGTCACACGTGTTAGGGTATAAATCGAACAGATTACGTGTGACTCCGGATTTTTAATTTGTCTGTCTGTGGTGTCTTGTTTATACCTTTTAAGTCGTAGTTGAGTTTTAGTTTTTATTACTTGATTTTTTTTTTATTACTTATTTTTTTTTATTAAGTACTTGATTTTTTCTCACTTTGCGTATGTTGATGACATGTTAATTGACTCCGTCACATAGCAGATAACGGTAAACGAATTTGTGTGGGGTAGGTACCACAACTAAAAAGTGAAAAATAAAAACTTTATACAAAAAAAAAAAACAACCGACTTCCAAAAAAAAACACTAAAAATGTGAAAAATAACTTTAATTTCGGAAGTCGGTGTCTTTGCTTTTCAATTTTTAACCGACTTCTCCAAAAAGGAGCAGGTTCTCATTTCGTCTGTATGTTTATAAATATGTTTAAAAAAAAATCGTTTCACAGCAGCAATCATTTCGTACTTTCGGTCAGCAAACAGACCCCCTGTTTGCTGACCTATACTTAACTAACTAACACTTACTTCTCGTCTCGCTGGCTCTTCGTTTCTTGTTAGGTACTTCTTCTTCTTCCACTTCAGTTTTAAACTCTATTAAAGGCACATCATCTTCTAAATGAGATTCAGAACAGTGTGGTGGTATATCTGCTACATCTAGACAGCTATTGTCTGAATTTTCCAGTTCTAGCTCTGTAGGTAAACAAAATAAGTTAAGTTGAATTAAAACTGAACACTGCCATTTGAAATAGTTACAAAATTTCTTGACCAATATGAAATAAATAGATCATAACTGAATTTGTTTCAAGATATTAAATATAAAAAATATTATTTATATTCTTAAAAACATACCTTCACCATGATGTTCCTCCTTTGGCACAATAATATCATCTAGTCCCTCACAAACAGCTGGTAATTCTTCTTTGATAACAATGCTATCTGTTTGACATTCATCATCTATACATAAGTGCTCTATTGGAGATTTAGTAAACCCACTAGAAAACTGTAAGTGGTCTTGATTTATTAAAGGCTTGGGCTGTAAAAAGATGATTATAGTATTAGGAAAATATGCTGGTGATCACAGTCCCACGAGCACCAACCTTCTCTCATCAAACTAAAGTCACTCACAAGCTATTGTTGCATAGTTTACACTGACATGAGAGAGGAACGCTATCAAAACTGCCACATACAAGTTTCATACAGAAGTTGTAGCAGTATTTTAAGGAGTAGGTAACATATAGATGTACATTTTTGACAAAAAACCTCCAGTTTCACTTTTTAGATATGTACAGTCACGGACTTTAATTGATGAGCCACCTGGTACTGTTCGCATTTTAGCCGTGTAATGCAAATCGGGTTTATTCGGTTCCCGACACGCAAAGTCATATGTCTTCGTATTAGAAGAAGAAAATTATATTTCATATCTTTACCGGTTGGCTAACCTGAGAGCAGAACTACAAACTTGACAGCAGTGACTACTCAAAGTCAACCAATTGCAGGTCTAGCAACAGTAACCTAGCAACGATAAACAATTGATGCTAGGTTACTGCTGCATAGTAACGTTAGCGTACGGAGAAATTCTCTGACATCGATATTTCAACTGTCACTGTCTTCAGTTAAGTTTTCAGAATTATTGAGTTAATGAGCTATGATTCAAAGGAGGTCAGTATCAAATAGATTGGATAAACTTAATGCAACATTGTATTTATTTTTATCATTAAGAACTTATTAGTCAACCTCTATGGATAAGACTATTTCCGATTAAAAGTAATTTATTTGTCATCTTGATATTTCAACTGTCACTGTCTTCAGTTATGTTTTCATAAATTATCGAGTTAATGAGCTATGATTCAAAGGAGGTCGGTATCAAATAGATTGGATAAACTTAACGCAACATTGTATTTATTTTTATCATTGAGAACTTATTAGTCAACCTCTATGGATATTTCCGATTAAAAGTAATTTATTCGTCATCTTGATATTTCAACTGTCACTGTCTTCAGTTATGTTTTCATAATTATCGAGTTAATGAACTATGCTTCAAAGGAGGTCGGTATCAAATAGATTGGATAAACTTAATGCAACATTGTATTTATTTTTATCATTGAGAACTTATTAGGCAACCTCTATGGATATTTCCGATTATAAGTAATTTATTTTTCATCTTGTTTACGAGCTTGCGATTTGAGTTCGTGTTTAATCGTGTAATCTCGTGAATGTATGAAAGTAAACAAGATGACAAATAAATTACTTTTAATCGGAAATATCCATAGAGGTTGACTTTATTAGTTAACCTCTATGGATATTTCCGATTAAAAGTAATTTATTTGTCATGTTGTTTACGAGCGTGAGATTTGAGTTCGTGTTTAATCGTGTAATCTCGTGAATGTATGAAACTGCAAAATTGAAAAGTTTGAAGGTGGCTCATCAATTAAAGTCCGTGACTGTACCTACACTACCTACCCCACACAAATTCGGATACCAGTGATAGAAACTTAAAACATCATCCATATAGACCAAGTGGGACAAATACGTATTATTGAAGCGAACTCAAAAACTTCCCAAGTAAAGTTAATAAAATTTATATGGAACCACCGCGGAAGCTTCTTCTACCAAATGAAAACAAAATTTTTAAATTCGTCAGGAATTGACGAAAATATCGATTAACGTACATAAAAAAAACATACATAAAGTCACATCAAAACATATAACCTACTCCTTTTTGGAAGTCGGTTAAAAGTGTACATAACACTAGTCAACACTCACTGATATGCTTGGCGGGAAAACCAGACAAAATAGATATGAACTTGAGAGGAATCACTTCCAGAATATACTGAAATTAGAAATTATAAGAATAAAGAAGAATACCTCACCTCATAATCGTCACTCATCATCTGAGCGAACAGCTCTTCGGCTTGCAGACATTGTCTCAGGAATTGGTAGCATTGCTTTAGTTTAGCACAGCAGAAAAAACAGGCGAGCATTGGTCTACTGTCTTCAGTTACAAACTGCAACAAAATTCGTCTAGCACTATTTTGTTTTTATGAAGAAAATACTTCGATTCTATATAATAAAGTGGTCCAAGTCAACAGTTGGTGGTCCTTAATGCTTTCTGTGTGCATCTTAGAGAGTATGCAGGATTTTTGATGAGTATGCACTCTTACTCAAGGCACACTATGCGCACATATTTATTTAAGTTTCCTCATGCTGTTTTACAGAAGCTCTGGAGCCTTAATCTGCGTATAGTAGAGGCACAACCAAATAGGTTATCTAGCATAGGCACAATATTCCCACTGCTGGGACACAGGCATCTTCGCTGTGAGAGGAAGTGGGCAATAATCCACCACACAGGCCCAGTGCGGGTTGGTAGATGTGACATGTCTTTGAAATTTGGTTCTAGGACATGCTGGTGAAATGAAATGAAATTGTTTATTCTGTAAATAGGATATCGGAATCACTTTTACACGTCATATTAAAAAAATAATTAAATAAGCTAGATGAGTTCGGCAGTTTCTATCTGACTACTCTGAGAAGAAAGGCCGAAACAAACTCAGAGGTCACAGTCTCTTTTAAGGTCCAGACATAATCTTGGTCAGGCCATAATGAGGACCATGTAGATTAATGTCTGAAATGGTCTTTGGAGGAAAGATCCACATAGATTTGAGTAGACCTGTCCAGTCAGTGCAAGCACTTGTCAGTAACCGAGGAGCTCAATGATTACAAACAATACCAAAGAAAGGACATTTAGGTAGGCGCATAAAGTACTCAAACTGCCAGACCATCATTAAAACTGAGAAAGAGGAGCAAAAAATAAAAATGATCCACATATTCCTCACATTCACAATAATTGAAATAAAATAATACTTTACAAAGTAATAATGTCATTTTGTATAAAATATTCAACAATGTCAATTTGTAGTTTGTAGGTATATTTTGATGGTTTCCTCACGTTGTTTTCCCTCACGTTGCTCTGCTCGTTTTGAGAGCAGTGGTGATGAAGTAATTTACACAAAGTAAAACGCCTGTCTGGGTTCGAACCCACGACGTACAACTCTTCGGTCACGGCCGTTACCACTGGGCCACTCTTCAATAGGTTATTTGCTTAATTCTTATTAAAAATATCAACTTACTGGAATATCAGTCAGCTTCACATACAGTTCATGTAAGTGCCTGTTGACCACTACATACATACGGACATTCTCCGCTAAACATATCCTACACATCGGCAGTTTTTCCATCTTCTAACCGTTTACAGATAACTAGATCAACTTTTTGAAAAAACAAAACGCTGCTGCTACTGGCGTTGCGTAGTATGGATGAGCAGTATCTCTAAGTAGTCTGTGTGGATGAGTGACTCACACAGAACAGGAGGACCAATGGACCTTACAAAAATATATATAAAAGTACTCTGTGTTACAAAACAAAGTAAAAATTTAAAAAACAACAAAAGCTCAGCTATTTGAGAGTTTGACACAGTTGGAGGGAAAGATAGGTACAGATAAAAACTGGTGTTTTTGGAAATTTATTGTCTGGCTACTGAGGCCTTTAGGATACGCTAAAGTAGCCCACGAAATTCAAATCTTACGTTTTTGCTATTAGCAGGGCAGTGTCAGATTTTATGTTGATTAAAATAATTATGATTTGCGACCGTAACTAATAAGGCTGTCCTGAATTATAATCATTAGAATCAGCAATACAACTCCATAAGTTTGAATAATCCTCAAGCCTCATAATTTCATGAAATTCAATAGGATTACTTATGACAAGATAGGAGTCTTAGAAAGTTGTATTGATGATTTTTATGCTAATATAAATATTTGATTCATATTCGTCTGCCTGTCTGTTTGTCTGTCTGTCCAACCAAAACGTAATTTTTTACATTTTATTTAAATTACACATTACCAACTCAAAATCTGACGTAGTTGGAATCAGACCTACTTGGAATCTGACCTTCATCGCCAAAACCTTCTAGTAAGACCTCTTGTTAACGACAATGGACAACGTTCCGATTTTTATAACGGACGACGCGCAATGTTCAATAGTTTAGTGTGGGTGTTTGTTAACGCGACAGACACATACCCGTTGCGCGACGGCAGTCGGTCCGATGCAGTGGACCACGTCATTTCATAGAAGTGTGTTGACGTCGGTCCGTTGACGAAAACGGTCGTTAACAAGAGGCTTTAGGCAACGGGCGGACAGCACGAGCTACATCTTGGGGGCAGATGGTAATAGCCCCCATTTCGGGTATCGGATCGCAGGCTCGCTCGACTTCCCGAGTCCAGTCCCCTTCAGTGTGACTGACAGGCACCGACCAGATACTGCACCAGAAAGAGCACATGGCATCATCATCCGGCAGGCGCGTGTCAGCCACACCTTGGTCCGGTTACTCCCAAGCCCTATAATTATATCCATCTTTCAACCCTCTGGAAGGTGCGGTTCTGAGTGTATCGGTCTACTCGCCGCATATACCTACGAATACGGTTACCCCTGGCATACACTTTTTGCTTCAGGAAGTCTATGCGCTCTGTGATACGGGTCATATAGTCCTCAGGACTGATATCAGTGCCTGAGAACGCCCGCCTCACAAAGTGCATCACTCTAGGGCGAGTATTGCCCTCCCTGAAGCAGATTAGTGTGCCGATGAACGTTCTGGCCCCACCAATACGGCGGTTAATTCTGCTCTGCCAAGCGGTTGCGGCTGATTTCAGTCGTGCAGCTCTAGACTCATTAGCAAATGTGACGTGAGCTACACGACATGCCGCTACAGCCGCGCAGTACAGAATCGAGTGAGCATCGGTGAGTTCTTCGCAGTCCTCAAAATAGCTTGACAACTGTGAATACAGGACCGCCACCAGCGCCCTATTTTTGTTATGCATGGGCAAACGAGGTAAGCGTGGCCTAAATTCGGGCGGCATAAAACGATATTCCCGGATCGCACCCTCCAAACCACTCCTCAATTCCTCATTGCACTGGGTACTTACGTTTGTAGCCCTGTCATCAATCACCTCGTTAGTTTGACTTACAATGAGTTTGCACCAGAAAACATTCAACATGTAGATGTTTCGAAACTTGTCATATGAAACAAATCTCATTACCTACTTGTATTGTTGAACTTGCGTTCGTACTGTACGAAACATGAGTACCTAACTATGCGTTTGCACCAGAAAACATTTAACATGTAGATGTTTCGAAACTTGTCACATGAAACAAATCTCATTACTTGTTTTGTTGAACTTGCGTTCGCACTGTACGAAACATGAGTAAGTCTTAAGACAGATCTCAAGATTTGTTGTAAACTGCGTTCGCACTGTCTAGAAACATACACAATAGACATGTTTTGTATAAAGATTTGTCACGTTTGCGTTCGCACTGTTGTTTGTTTATGTCAAATTATGTCTCGCAACTTGTCTATTGCTTGATGTTTAGTGTTATCCGAGTATGGTGGTAAACATCCCGTGTTTTTATCGAAACATAGAGTGGTCCAAAGTAGACACGATGAAGTTTATAGAGCTTTGGTAAGGTTTTCCATGTTTCAGGAATACAAAATGTGTGGACTATAATAACCGACCAAAGTGTCAAAACAAATCTAACAACATGTTACTAGATTCATACAGATACATTTTGATACGAAATTGGTTTGTAAAGACATGTAGCGAAACATGTCGAGTGATATGAAACGTCAAACATGTTTCGCGGCAACAAGTTGCGTGACAATGTGAACGCTAGGCATACACTGACAGAAAACAGACATTTCAACATGTTTTATGTGAATGTTTCACCAGTGCAAACGCACGGTAAGTCTTAAGACAGATCTCAAGATTTGTTGTAAACTGCGTTCGCACTGTCTAGCAATATACACAATAGACATGTTTGGGTTTCGTATAGAGATTTGTCACGTTTGCGTTCGCACAGTTGTTTGTATGTCAAATTATGTCTCGCAACTTGTCTATTGCTTAATGTTTAGTGTTATCCGAGTATGGTGGTAAACATCCCGTGTTTCTACCGAAACATAGAGTGGTCCAAAGAAGACACGATGAAGTTTATAGTGCTTTGGCAAGGTTTCCATGTTTGTGGAATACATGTGTGGACATGTATAAAAACCGACCAAAGTGTTAAAAGCAATCTTACAACATGTTACTAGATATTTAATTGATTCAGGCGTGACTTTGCGGAAATCCATTATAAAATACAATAGACGCAGATACATTTAGTAACAAAATAGGTACTAAAAACAAATACAAATAGGTTACTAAATATATCGCACGCTGAGAACGGAAGTGACCTATCTCAAAATTTTAGTAAAATGAGTTAAATATACAAAACGACTCAAAAAAGTACACTGTATCACACTTATATTTATAAAAATTAAATTAAAAATTTAAAAACCCCCGACAAAAACAAAGCGTCTATAAAGTAAAAAAATAATATCATAAACGTTGTAGGTAATATTTTGATCCAAGCGTCGTCGTGTCGGGGGACGGCTAATGCAAACGCCAACACACACTAGGCATAATGGATGTTTTTTTTTTTTTTTTTTTTATTTCTTTCCAAAAAAATGTTACACATGTGGGTATTTCACAAATCTTCTGCCAAACTGCAGGACAGTTTATCGGCAGTGTTCTCGTGGATATAGCTCTTAATTTAGTTATTATATGCTGATCTACAGCTCGTATGTACATGTACACTGGCGTCTATTCATCGGCTCTTATCGACTTGCCAGCCATGACAGCACTCGCAGCGAAAGCACACGCACCTAGGGCTCCGACCACCGCCGCAGCCTCCCACCCTCCGATGGGTGACAAGCTACCCAGCGTGTGAGCGAGTGAGACACCGCGGCGGCCGCCCGACCGCCAGCAACACGTCGCGCGCGCATGCTATCATGGCCGACTCATGCGTTAGGAACATAATTGTGTACACTTCACTCGACGCATCTGCACAACACTCGCCCAACCCTGCCGCTAAAAAATGAACTTTATTTCGATACTACTAAGCTATACTTTACATTAATCAAGTAACGCGAATCTCCGAACAAATACGCCAAGCGAAGCGACGCCTTAACAATTTCGGTTCCAGCGCTAGGGGCACAAACCCAAATAGTGCTTGCGCAGGATATTTTTTAAGGCATTTTTAGATACTGCTTCGATAGAAATTTCCTTAGGCAATTCGTTTAACAATGTTGGAACTAGCCATTGCCGCGTCCTTTGACCAAAATAATTCTTCACCTTCGGGACCAAGTATTTGTTTCTCTGTGTCGCTTTACGGATTGGTCGGTTATACACTTTCTTTACTTTGTGTTCGTTTTTGTTGTGCTGTTCTAAAATTATAGTTGTCTTTACTTTTTCCTGTATCGGTAATATTCTACAAATTTTAAATAATTTTTCGTACTCCTTATTAATGCTATCTTTAGTTGCCTTGTTTACTAGTAATTTTATTAATCGAATTTGTAATGTTTTAATTTTATTTACATGTACTGGAAAAGTCAGTCCATAACCACCGAAACCGTAATTTATTGTCGCCTCTGCAAGTGCATGGTAAAGAATATACAGTACCCGCCTACTAACTATATATTTTAAATTGTTAAGTTTCCCTAGTACCGAGCGCAGTCTGTTACAAACAGTGTCTACGTGTGCGTCCCACGTAAATCGTTCATCAATTAATAATCCTAGGTATTTGTATTTCGCCACACGCTCAATACACTCACATTTGCAGTTTACATTGCCATTGTGAAGACATTCGTACGAGTGGCCTTTTATCGAGATACAGGAACTTTTCGCTATGTGGTTGTACGGGGACGATATCAACATACACTTGGTTTTATTTATATTAATAAGAATACCATTATCGTGCGCCCATTTGACCACATTATCTAAGTCTTCTTGCATTGCCGACTGGATCAGTTCACAGTCCCGACCGCTGTATGTCAAGCACGTATCGTCTGCATACATGTATGCATTACAATTTTTAATGACATTGACCATACTGTTGACGTGCATGATATACCCCATCGTATGTATGCTGTTGTAGAAAGGATAGCTGCTGTTAACTTCCTATTTTCATAAGCCGTCCCCCGACACGACGACGCTTGGATCAAAATATTACCTACAACGTTTATGATATTATTTTTTTACTTTTTAGACGCTTTGTTTTTGTCGGGGGTTTTTAAAATTTTTAATTTAATTTTTATTTCCAGCTTTTTAAATTTTATATTATATAACTCGTAGAAACGCTACGATCAACACGCAGCTCGCCGAAATCTGCGTAGCTGTACGTTTTTTGCTAGGTACAGTGAAGCTTGTTACCTACTAATTTACTATCATTTATCTTTCCTACTCCATCATCAGACCTTGATCACCATCTATCTGTAACCTATTTGTTGAGACCTTTCCAATGAGTCCAAACACGATACCTCTGCTGTAAGTTCGTGACGGAGTTGAGTACCCTGCACATTCCAGGTGATGCTGCAGCATCAGCTCAAGGTTACTACATATATTCTTTTCATATCATTAAAATAAGAGAATTCTAAATTTTCAATCGATTAGACCTGTGGAAGATGCTCACATCCATTCATCAACTAGAAAAGAGCTGATAATTTTCAAACGGCTGAACCGATTTTCTTGAATCATAGCTAAGAACACTCTCGATTAAGTCACCTTTCAAACAAAACCAAAAAAAAACAAAATCGGTTCAGCCGTTTGGCAGCTACGATGGCGCAGACAGACACACAGATACACACGTTAAACTTATAACACCCCTCTTTTTCCGTCGGGGGTTAAAAACAGACCATTAATGGTCAGGGAGGGATAGAGGGCTTTTCGGTCTCTTTGTTTTTGAGCGCTTCACATTCCCCGCACCAGAGTGAAAGGGACGCAATCAGTACTGCACCGCGAGTGGATGTAGCAGAACGTGTCAAGTTTAGTACCGTAGCGACCGATTACACCTTTTGTCAGTTTTGTGCCAATTTGTGGGCGTAAGTTTTGCGTACAATTTATAATCATTAAGTGACCAATTTGTGGTATAGGTCACTTTCTTATTTCTTATATTGACAACCTAGGTGACATAAAATCAAATTCGGTCACTTATTTATTTAGGCATGAGTTAAACTCATGGACTCATTTCTGACACTATTTTTCCAGAAGTTATTTTATATAGAAAAAATAGTATTTTTTAATTTTTATACAACGTGCCGCTACAATGGCGACATTAATTTAACACACGTATAAGATTTCGCGTATTCGTTTTATGGAAATTTTTGAATTTCATTAAACGTTATTATTTATTGATTAATTTATAATTTTCTAAATTACCATCCTGGAGCAACCTGTACTTAAAGAACTGTAGCGAAGAGGTAATTTACCGGGGTCACGGATCATAATGGTAGCCGAATAGAGGAAAGCCGCGCAACTACACTCATGGACTCATTTCTGACACTATTTTTCCAGAAGTTATTTTATACTAGCTGTGCCCGCGACTTCGTTCGCATGGATGTCGGAAAACAATAATATGTCGCTTAGAAAAGTTGTACCTTCATTTAAAAAGGGGGAATCTTTCGACCAGGCCTGGTGATTTTTCCTAGTAAGAAACTGCCAAAAAACTTGTGTTTTATATTTAGGAAAATGCTTCTCTATACACAATATTAGCGGTGGAACCACCTGGAGCGTACACAAAAAAGTTACTAGGGTTGCTCACACGCGAAAGAGCTACATAAACTTGGCCGTGGGAAAAGCAACCAATACTAAGATCCACCCCCGCAACGGATAATGTCTGGCCCTGAGCTTTGTTAATGGTCATGGCGTAACATAGGCTGACGGGGAATTGCACACGCTTAAAACTAAACGGGAAATTATTGGGAATGAGAGGAATTCTTGGAATAAAAACAACATCACCGGCGCCGCAACCTGTTAAGATTTCGGCTTCGATGACGTTTTGTTGGTGATTGGTGACTATGAGTCGAGTGCCGTTACAAACGGTCGGACTTAAATTTCTGAGAAGAATTATTGGCACTCCGACTTTTAAACAAATTTTGTGTGCTGAAAGACCGGGTGTGTTAAGGGATTCTAAGAACTCTACTGGATAGTGTGTGGCATCTTCTTCTTCGGTAACCGTATTTATCGATGTATATTGTTGACTTTCCCCAGAAACATGTGCCATTATTTGTGTATTTTATTGCTGTCCGATAGTCGAACGAATCAAATCAACTATAACACACGCCAATTTATACATATGTGGAGTCTCTTTGTTACGAGTGGGCCGCGTGTAACCTGGGTGCGGCTCACTCGAGGCGTCAGTCCGGTGTATGGGGGTCAATGTCCGCAGCCAGGTCGCGCGGGAGGGGTCTGGCGTCGGGGGGGCGCGCATGCAACGGCGCTATCTGCTTGATATGGGACCAAGCAGACGCGTCGGCGCGCGCGAACATTCCCTTCGCCAGTCGCCTCACAAACTCATCCAGGCTCTCAATCCCGAGGTCCCGGTGGATTATATCGTTCCTCATGAAACGAGGGGCGTCTACGATGGTCCGCAACGCATGGTTCTGTTGCGTGCGGAGCTGCTTGCGGTGTCCCTCGCTCGTGAGGGCGAACCACGCCGGGGCGGCGTACGTCAATATGGGGCGCACGTAAAGCTTGTACACACCCAGTTTGACGCGCGCCGGGAGGCGGGATGAGAGCACAGGACGTAGTAGGTTGCGGGCAACCCTACCCTGCGCGACAACATTGCGGACATGTTGCCCCATTGTGAGCCGACGATCGATGGTGACCCCCAGGTATTTTACCAGGAGCGACCACTCGATGTCGGCCCCATGCAGTTTCAGAGGAGGGGCGCGAATCCAGTGATTAGCGCCTGCGTCTTACCCACGTTCACCGAAAGCCGCCACTTCGACAGCCACTCGGGGAGCAAGTCGAGGGCGCGCTGCATCTTGACCGCCGCGTACTTCGCATTAAGCGATGTAGTGATGTACGCGGGGTCGTCGGCATACAGCGCGAGCATCGAGTCTGGAGTGGCGGGAATGTCGTCGGTGTAACGTGAGTAACACGCCGGCGACACGCAGCTGCCTTGTGGCACACCCGCGCGCACAGGGCGGGCGCTGGATAGCGCCCCGTCGACCACCACTTTGAATATCCTGTTGGAGAGAAAACTAGACACCACCTTGACCACGCGGCGGGGCGCGTCGGTGGTGGCCATTTTATAAATTAGGCCCTCGTGCCACACACGGTCGAAGGCCTTCTCCATGTCGAGGAATACTGCTACTGCGTACTCCTTCTTGTTTTGAGCAGTTGTGAGGTGGTGCAGTACCCTCGACAACTGGAGCGTCGTACTATGTTCGGCTCGGAACCCGAATTGCTCCGGACATGGCTCAATATGTGGTAGGAGATGTCGCAGCAGGAGGGCCTCGAACACCTTGGAGACCGTAGGCAACAGGGAAATCGGCCGATAGCTCTCCGGTTTGAGAATGTTCTTTCCCGCCTTGGGCAGCATTATGACGCGCCCTTCCTTCCAGGAGGCGGGGAAGGTCCCGGTGCGCAGTATCGCCGTGAACAGGCGCGCCAGTGCCGCTACCGCACGGAACGGCAAGTGGCGCAGCGCTGTGTTGGTGATACCGTCCGCACCGGGGGCCTTTCTAGGCTTCGTCCTTAGGATGGCGCGTCTGACTGCGCCAGGCGAGAAGAAGACAGGGTTCTCCTCGGGAGCTATCGGCGTTGCGAAGTAGTCTCCCAGGTGTTTCTCGACTGCTGCGACATGTTCGTGGTTGCTAGTCGGGTTCGGCTGGAACTGACGCTCCAGGTGGATGGCGAAGACCTCCGCCCGGTCATCCGCCGTAAATTTAAGGGCCCCGCCGCTGTCCAGTAGTGGTCGCACCCGGGGCTGGGGTATTCGTAAGCTGGCGGCAGAGTCTATGTACAGACGGCCAACGATCTGTAGTCGCGTCTATACGTTCCTCCCAGCCCGCGGCGGTGTGAGCCTGTAGCAGTGGCGTGCCTAGGGTTCAAAACCAGGGCAAGCCGACAGATTTTTAACGATTTAAAAAAACAGACAAGTGAGCGATTTACGGATGAAGAAGAGTTCTACATATTATTTCAGGCTTCAGTACGGAATTGTCGTAAGCGCCATCTATTAACGAATGCGCGTAACCACACCGCTTCGCAGGACCTTTTCACCATAATAAGTTTGTCAACGCTTGTCACATAAAAGTTATTCTATCAAAAGCCGCTAGATGGCCCCAAATTATCGATTTGTTGTTTTAACTAAATTTAAGTTTTAAGTCGATTGAAAATGTTAAATAAGATATTACATTGGGTATATAACATTTTTTATTTAACCATAATGACAATAGCCAACTCTAATCTTTATTTCAAAACGCCTTTATTTCAAAGAATATCTTCGATACGAAAATTATTGTGTTTTGTGATCTTGATGAGATGTATTCTAATAAGTGGTTTGTTTTTTAGTGGTTTACCAAA
Source organism: Lithophane semibrunnea (assembly GCA_947363905.1). Classification (NCBI taxonomy): domain Eukaryota; kingdom Metazoa; phylum Arthropoda; class Insecta; order Lepidoptera; family Noctuidae; genus Lithophane; species Lithophane semibrunnea. The sequence continues at coordinate 9,425,544 of OX376215.1, forward strand.
ACTACAATTGCCATACAAACAACACTATACAAATTTTGATGTCTTTCATGGCACCAGCTAGGCTACCTAAGTTTGGTCATACTCTTAACTTTATACATACTAAACAATCGAATGCCAATTTCAATATATTCTTCGACTGACAAAAATACCTACCTAATTGTTTATATTTCCGAGTTATAGTAATTTGGGGTTGATTACGGTGAAGCAAAGAGTTACTTACTGTCAGAAAACTCAATGTATTTACATACCTTTTCGAACACAATTTCCAAATTCACATTTTGATGATAAAAACACTACTAAGCATAAGGAATGACATAGCCGCAATAACTATCACATCATTTTAAATAATAAAACTAGGTAATTCATTACCTCAATTGAAAAATAAAATACTGATCTCAAAATATTATTTCAAAACAATAACAAATTGAGTCGCTTCGCGGACTTGTAACTCACTTTACGCGGGTCAACATCGCGGCTAGTGCATTTGCGCGAACTTCAAACACACGATTCGTTCCATTCATAAAAACTCAAAAGCCGGGCTTAAATATTAGAACATTTTGCAAAATAAGTACATTCTAATAGTATCGACAACGTACGCATTTTCAATGAAAAAATGAGAGGTCTAGAAGCTGGCTTCTGCACCGTTGCCGCAAGCGTGTGTGAGCGAGAAAGATGCAATGCACTACAGAATTGACGTCTTCATTCATGGATGTGATCTCGCCTAAAGTGTTAGAGCGAGATCGCAACTGTGGCAGTTTGGCAACGGTGCATTGTTTGTACCTACTTATAGCGCGCGGCTGGTGTAGCGCGAAGTTTTTATGTTATTATTCTTATCAATTCTTGCGACATGAAGGATTGACTTTTTTTTTATTAATTGATTGGCTCAGTTTTGAAGGCAAGCCGGGCTTTTCAGCTTGTATGGCAGTACCGCCGCTGGCCTGTAGCTCGGCCTTTACCTTCTCCGCGAGACGGTTGAACTGTCTCTTCATGGTTGGGTATCTCAGTAGTTGCCACTGTTTGCGTAGGCGCCTCTTCACGGCGATCATCTTCGAGATGTAGGCCGGCAGGGGCGGCAGTAGCCCTCTCCCCTGCGGCATCGTCGTTGTCGCCGCTTCTAAGGCGCTTTGGATGCAAGCAGTGACGTCACCCGCCATCTGGTCCACGTCCGCGGAGGTGACGATAGGCCGAGTAGGCATGGTGGTGTCTAGCATCTCTCCGAAGGTTGTCCAGTCCGTTAGTCAGCGTGGCGCTAATGGTCTCAGAGAGGTCGGCATGCCCGATAGGACGACGAGTACAGGTTGGTGGTCCGACTGTAACTCGTCGTCTATCACTTGTTGGGTGATCTGGCAGTGTAGCCCTCGGTGGACTACGACGTCCAGCACATCAGGTATGTACCGGGCTGCGTCTGGGTAATGGGTAGGCGTCTCCGGCCCAGCCACCGAGTACCCGAAGGCTTCCGCGTCCGCGAAGAGTCGCCTTCCCCCGGTGTTCGCCTGCATACTGTTCCACGCCGGGTGCTTGCAGTTAAGGTCGCCGGCAAGGATAGTAGCGTTGGGTGAGTTGGTTACAAGCGCCCGCAACTCAAGTAGGTCGAGGTGGGTGGCGGGCGGCTTGTAACACGCATAGATGTTGACGTCCTCGCCGGCGACATGCAGCTGCACACCCAGCGCATACAGCGTGCTAAGCGACGGCAGGGGGAGCTCCTGATGTACGACTCTTCGTCTCAGTTGGACCAGCCGGTACTCGTCTTCGGTGTCCGGGGTGAATCTCACCCTGGTCCCGTACGGACGAGCATTAGGCGGCCGGCCCAATTTCCCCGCTAGGGCCCGGAAGTGGGTGGCCCAGTTGGGCAGCTTCTCAGGTACCAGCGGTGGGAATTTCAGCTTCTTTCCATTTTTACTTTTCCCCGGCTGTTGCTTCGCCGGCAAAGACTTGTTGCTCGGCGTCGTCGCGGCGCCGGGAACGGCGGCGGAGGGGGCAGCAGTGTCAGTGGGGGCAGGGGTAACATTGTAATTACTCACCCCTGCTTTGTTTGGTGGTGGTGTGTGGCGGGCCGCGTCAGCGAAGGTTGGCGAGGTGGGAGCCGCCCGACCCCGCGGCGCGCTATCGCGCTGTGGCCGCGGCGGGTCAGGGCAGTACCGTTTCGCCTCCTCCGACGCGGTCTCGCCCGAGCTTTTACGCCGCCGCTGTGGCTTGGGGTCGAGTCTGAACTCAAAACCGAAGTCCAGCGACGGTGTTGGTGATGCCGGCGACATGGGTGTGTCGCCGGCGGCTTCCTCGCATCCGGTGGCGGGGCGCCCACCGGATCGCGGGGTCGTGTCTCCCGACACGTTCCCGCGACCGGAGGCGGCGGAGTCCAACGATGCCAGTGACATGCTCGACCCCACGCGTGAGGAGCATGCCGACAGCATCGCTGGCGAGTCGCACGCCGAGGTCCGAGGGGGTGCCGGCGAAGCGGGCACCGTGGTTGCGGCGGCAGGCGGCCTAAAATGGCCTGTGTCTGCAGGTCGCTCCCGTTCAGCCGAGGCCGGACCCGCCAGCGAGGGGCGGGGAACCGGGGCGGCCGGGCGCGGGGCTTGCGGCGGCGAGGCGAACCGCGGGGGTGGGGCCGCGGTGCGGGCGGGGGGCGCACGGGTGCGCGCGGGCGGCACGGGGGCCTGCGCGGGTGGCGCGGGGCGCGCGTGCGGCGCGGTATGTCGCGTAGCAGGCGCTGAGGTGGGGGCGGGCGCGGGGACACGCGCCAGCGGGGCAGCGGCGTGCGCAAGCGGCGCGCGGCTTTGGGTCGCAGCAGGCCCGGGGACTTGTATAGGCACCGGGCGAAATGCGGCTGGGCGGATGGAGACCGCGTGCTGTCGGCTCGTCGACGGCGAAGGCGCAACGCGCGCAGGTGCCAGTGTCGTCGGTGTGCCGGCTGCCACGGCGGTCCCCGATCCCCCCTCCTTACCTCCTTCCTTCTTCTTTTTGGCCTTGTAGGGCTTCGTTGGTCCGGGCGACGGCCCACCGGGCAACACGTCGCCTAAGTTAGGCAGCTATATTGCCCGGTCCAACGTCGGGCGCACCTCCTCGGCCCCGGCATCGCGGCCAAACGAGCCGCGCTTGCCGGGGTTCGGCATCGGTAGGGTGTCGTGGCCCTCCGCGACCGCGACGACGAGTACGCGCCGGGCAGCCCGGGGCTGCTTTCTCTGTGTTTGCACAGGCACCGACGGTCTCCTGTACACACACAGAGAAAACGAGTTAAAATATAGCAGTCCGCGCGGAAAAGGGCACTACTCGCGTCCGTGGGATCAGTGAGCAGTGGATCGGCCACTGAGCTTATCCAACAATTACTTGGAATATCTGGGCGAAGGTCATTCTTCGACGGAGACTCTTAACACCGCGATTCAGAAAATTACATTAAATGAACAACGCCATCTATCGAGCACGAAGTGATACTGTCAAAATATATGGGAAAACGTTCGAACACTCTGTAAGCTAAATAAGCTATAAAAGTGTAAAATTAAAGAATAAATACCTATATTTTTTAAGAAATTAACATTTGTCATTATTCTTTCATGATTATCATGATTTGAAAGATAGGTAACGCCACCTATCGCACTAATACTAAACTAATAAATAAACAACGCATCTGGAAAAATTTAATTAACCTAATTTTAGAGTTATATTCTATACACAATGTATCGCGTTAAGTTTCCGCGCAAAGAAAATGACGATTATATAACAACACACGATCTCACGAACCTAGTAATTAAGGAGTAAGTATCATTTCGCGTCAATAGATGTAGTTACGTGTATGTACATTACGTAATGAAAATTCTTTCTTGAACACTTTAAATTCATATATCTTTTGATATTTTGAAGCGATTGCGATGAAACAAAAACTAAATGAAACATCGAGTTACATACAATATTTGAGTGTAAAAGTTAACCATATTGATTTCGTACTTTTTAAGTGATAGTGGAACAATCAAACTAAAGAACATACAAACAAACAGACAGACAGACAAACAGACAAACAGACAAAAATTCCAAAAATGGTATAAATGGAATCTGTTGGTTATTCTTGGACACACCACCAACTTTTTGGTAGTAGAACAATCTAACTAAAGAACATACAAACAAACAGACAAGACAGACAAACAGACAAAAATTCCAAAAATGGTATAAATGGAATCTGTTGGTTATTCTTGGACACACCACCAACTTTTTTTCTTTTTTTTTTTTTCATTGTACAGAAACGCCTCGTCTACAGATTTATTATACAACGTGCCGCTACCATGACGACATTAATTTAACACACGTATCCGATTTCGCGTATTCGTTTTAGGAAAATATTTTAATTTCATTAAATGTTATTATTCATTGATTTATTTACAATTTTCTAAATTACCATCCTGGAGCAACCTGTACTTAAAGAACTGTAGCGAAGAGTTCATTTGCCGGGGTCACGGATCATATGTAGGCGAATAAAAGGAAAGCCGCGCAATTTCCTAGAAATTATGCCGAAAAAGGATCTTGACCGATGGAACGTAAACCAGCTGGTAGGTACTACATGAATGAATCTTTTACAAAGAGTGATCTCAATTTTGTTTATGTTTTTATTATTTAGTTTGTTTGAAAATTATTATTTTTTCAATTTACGAATTATTTTATTTTATTATATTTTTTATGGTTACTGGCCACTAGCCCTACCCGTGTGTTAAATTAATGTCGCCATTGTAGCGGCACGTTGTATGTATATAGATAGAAAAAATAATATTTTTTAATTTTTATATAAGTGTATTTAAAGTTATAAAGCCAAATAATATTATACAAAAGAAATTCGTAAATTTCGTTTTCATATTAAAAAGTTATTTTAGAAATTATAGAAAATGTTCAATCAGTCGAACACATTTTATTCGATTCCCAAAAATCGTAAATTTCGACTTGAGTCACTTTCGTTCTCAGCGTGCGATATCTGCGTCTAGAGTATCTGTTACTAGATTCATACAGATACTTTTTGATACGAAATTGGTTAGTAAAGACATATGGCGAAACATGATGTGATATGAAACTTCAAACATGTTTCGCGTTAACAAGTTGCCTGACAATGCGAACGCGAGTCGATACATTGATAGAAAATATGTTTTTATGTGAATGTTTCGCCAGTGCAAACGCACGGATATAGTGACCTGTGGTGGTACTAAAACAGGCTGCGATGGGGGGCGATGACATGGCTACTCTGTATTTCACTTCGCAGGCGATCAAGTGCAGTGTCATCCAACATAAGATTACGCTGGATGACCCGCACCTGATCCGACAGTAGTTGTAACTGACACGTTGACAGCTGGTTCAAGCACCTGAAAAAGAGAGAGCATCCGAACACGGTACACGGTCAGATTGTTTCCCCCAACCTTTACGTCGGTAAACCAAGGCTCGAGATACTTTCAAGTATTTTCTTCCTGCATCGAAAATTGATCCGTAATTCGACACAAATAAGGGCTACAATCGCAATTGGGACGGCAGTAATTAGTCGGCGTACTTGCAAGTAAAAACCTGGTATAAAATCCGGCCAAGTCAAAGTCAAATAATTTATTTCAAGTAGGCACATTAAAGGCACTTTTGAACGTCAAATAAATAGAAATAGAACTGATTCTAGTTGCCCCTTCCAAAAGGTAGTTTTCGTACGGAGAAGAATGGGTAAGAAACTACACCGTTACTCTTTAAAAAAAAAAATGTTTTACAATATTTGGTATACATCAATTATATAATTACATGTGAAGACGATGCACCGAGAATACAATTACTGTACCACAATAGGTAAAAAACAATTAAAAATGGAGCAATGACAAATAAATAAATTACGTATGTGATAGATACATGGTGCTCATATATTTACAAACATTTTAAAAGTATACGATATCACAATATTCCTACAAACTTGCAAGTAATACTAATACGACAGTGTGTGAGTTTAATAATCATAAAATGTAAAAAATCTATGATATACAAATAATAAATTATACAACTGGTAGATTAGCAACCAGTTTTGTCCAGACTCGAATTTGTCCTATGGAGCAAGACCAGCATGTTTCCAAGCATTCTTATCTTGGATATAATCCTCTAATTTGTAATAAGTATGCTTGTTTACAAAGTGTACTTTTAATATGAGTTTTAAATTTCTTTCATTTGATTGCAATATATCACTAGGTATTTTGTTATAGCATTTAACGCAGTACCCCATAAAAGATGTTTGTACTTTAGCTAATCTGAAAAATGGTTGATCTATTTTATCTTTATTTCTGGCATGGTCGTATTGTGACCAAAAGTCCCTAAATTTATAATAGACATTAAAAAAAAAAAAAAAAACTTTATTTCTAGTGTTAAAATGATGTCTATCACTTATTTTTTTATTAAAAAGATTTAGATTTATTCTTACATACATAATATTCTCATAAGTGAATTGGCAAGGTACCGCCATAGTATTAATCTTTTTAAATAGTTCCCTGAGAGATTCGCGGCGACATAGATTGTAAATGGCTCTGACAGCTCTCTTTTGCAAAACAAAGATGGATTCAATGTCAACAGCCCGACCCCACAGTAAAATGCCATACGACATAATGCTGTGGAAGTAACTGAAATAGACCAAACGCGCGGTTTCTACATCTGTTAACACACGCTTACATGCACCATTATCTATAAAAAAATCAAGTAATAAAAACTAAAACCCAACTACGACTTAAAAGGTATAAACAAGACACCACAGACAGACAAATTAAAAATCCGGAGTCACACGTGTTAATAAATCGAACAGATTACGTGTGACTCCGGATTTTTAATTTGTCTGTCTGTGGTGTCTTGTTTATACCTTTTAAGTCGTAGTTGGGTTTTAGTTTTTATTACTTGATTTTTTTTAAAATTCTTTTGCGGTTATAATATATATATTTTTGAAATGTGCTCATTAAGCCCTTTCATTTGATACCCAACATGGTATGATTAAACCATTTTTTTTTTAAGTTCCTCACTTTATGTCGTCTAGAGGGCGCCATTTTTAATTTAATGTGACTTCACATAGCCTATAACCAGCGGACAATCACGACGCTTCTAACGATACCTCATTTGTCAAATTGTGATAAGTGGTTTGGAAGATAGGAGGGAACAGATGAACATACATACATACATACATACCGGTCAAAATCATAACCCTCCTTTTTTCTTCGCCGTAGTCGGGTAAAAAACGGCAAACTTTCCCGAACTGCTTACGCTACCCTGTTAGTAGTTCGGGAGATAAGTTTCAGGGCTATCGTGTTGAATTTATTATTGTTTTAATTAATTTTACATTCATAAAGAACTGCGATTTCATCTTCTTCGCGCCCGAATCAAAGGTAAACAAATAAATATTGTTTATTTAATAGGGAAGGGGCGTATTTACAAGACAAGGTATAATAATGTATATTATTGAATTACTGTGAATATTAAAATATAATAATTATTGGTAATACAAACAGGTATATTTTAGTAACATTTTATAGATGTTAAGAATAAGAATTATTTATTTGTAAAACATAGGTTAAAGGTCAAGGTCTTATTAATAATATGTTACGCTATGTTTTGTCATTGATGACATAGAAATATCTAGTATTAAATCAAGACGGATAAATTTACAACAGAAAAACCAAACAAAAAGTACCTATCGAAATCAAAAGAAAAATACAATGCATGCAATACATTGGATTGTTAACAGATACAATAGTTATAGTGTTATATCATTTAAGTAATCATCCAGGGCATAGTAACATTTCTCAACTAATAATTTATGAAAACACTTTTTGAATTTATTTATTGGCATACTTCTTATGACATTAGGTACTTTATTATAAATTTTGGGAGCAACACCAAAGAAGCTCTTTTTCATCAATTAACAATTTACATCAGTTAACAATAACAAGAACAACTGAATTCCGTATTCAGTGAGTTTATTTATACATTTGTTAATTTAAGTTAATAAGTATACAAATATGTTTTGTTAAATTAAAGGAGAATCGGCAGCAATGTATGGAAGCTGGTCTTCGCACCAATAACAACCACACATATGTCATTAGATAGCAGAGGCGGCTCGTGATATTTATTTGTGGGGGTTCACTAAAAAAAGAAACGTAGAACTAGAGCTTACCATTTATTTTATTTGTAAAGAAAATGCATTCGGCGATCTTTTTGGCGAGCGAAGACATCTATCACTTTCTTGTGAAAATCAGTTATGGAATTAATTAAGCGTTTTTCAATGCTTATCATACAACAAGATACACTGTATTGTTCCATTTTTAACACAAATGTCGCGCACAAACTATTTTTAATAATTATTTAGAATAAACACTGCGAATCTACTGACAGCCGAGTTGAGCCGACCGTTTGTTTACATAAGATCGGCAACAGCGCAAAGGCATAGATCGCATTCCCGTGCGCGGCCGCCTTGCGCCGTTTGGCAACGTCGCGCGTGAGCGGCGCTCCAAATTAGGCTTATTTCTCATACAAAATCTTTTGTTTCACGCGTCGGACTGTGTCGATATTTCTCTTTCGCACTCATTGAATACAGTGCTAGAAATCGTACTGAACTTTGTTTCATAGGAGCGCAATCGCTGGCGCTCCACACGTTACAACTTGACGCCCAATGTACGCGTAGGAAATGGTTTTCTAGTAAACTGCTATTGTATACATGGGCATAGTAGAAAGAATGTATGTATAGGATTATAATAAAGAAATATAGATTATGCTATTTTCGTGGGAGTGCACTGCACCAGCGCTCTTTATGACGAGCCGCCTCTGTTAGATAGGTATTTTAATATAATACAATAACTACTATGGCGGCTCCTTCCAAATCGCTGTGTGGAAAAAGCTATGACGATGTTTCGCAGGACCGACCTAGTGCCGTATTATGAACTATTAATGCCACCATTTTTCCAGTGTGAGAGAGAGACGGAGCTAGACAAGGCCGCTAGCACCGTCCCGTTTTCGCAGTGGAATAATGATGGCATTAATACTTCATAATACTACCCCTGGACGCTAGATAATGGAACCTTTGAATAGTTAATCACTTCTGGTGATCATATTTTGAATGTTTGCAAATGTATGCATTCCGATGATAATATGGAACCACTGAGCTGGTCTGATTTAGGATCTGGACGCTTAGATAACGGAACTCTTGAATAGCCACTAGTAAACCCATCGAGTGTGGGCTTATCCGAAGTGTCTCATCTAGTTCTGTCCATTTTACCAGATGACGAGGACCTGATGACTGACCTGGACGCAAGATAACAGAACTCTTGAATAGCTACTGGTAAACCCATCGAGTTTGGGCTCATTAGATGTGTCTCAAAGAGTCCTGTTCATTTTACCTGATGACTGACCTGGAACTTTTGAATGGCTACTAGTATAGCCTCCGAGTGTTGGCTCATTAGACGTCTCATAACGAGTCCTGTCCATTGTATCTGATGTAGAGAACCTGATGGTTGGCCTGGATGGTGGATAACACATACATACATAATCAGCCTATAATGTTCCCACTGATGGGACACAGGCCTCCTCTCTGTGAGAGGGAGTGGGCTGTAATCCACCACGCAGGCCCACTGGGGGTTGCTAGATGTCACATGTCTTCGAATTTTTGGTTCTAGGATATGCCGATTTCCTCTCGATGTTTTCCTTCACCGTTTTGAGAGCAGTGGTGATGCAATTATTTACACAAACCCGACCTACAACTCGTAAGTCGCGGCCGTTACCACTGGGTCACCACTGCTCTAGGTGAGGTGGGTATCGAAGTTCTAAAATTCCTTCCAAACTCTCTCTTCCTTGGTTTTTTTTCACCTTTTTGCGATGATTATGGATGAAGGTTTGTAATTATAAAACTGTTTACTATTTGTATTCCATTTGTTTTTTATGTTGACTATGTTAATGACTAACAGAACGAAACGCAAAGTAGGTAGACATGGGGGTGTGAAGGTTGAACTTGTCCATGACTACATAATTATGCTTCGGCCAAAAAGTCTCCTTTCAGGCGACACAAGATAAAGATGTTCCTCGACCAACCGAGAAAGCCTAGAAGAGCTATTGATCAATGAAACACCTAATAAAAGGACGAAACTCATGGACATGAGCATGCTTTCCCCCTAACCTATAAAATAAAACGCAAACGTAGTCAATAACAAAGCGTCAAAAGTCCGCACTCACGGGTTCAGCCAGAGAGCAATGGGGCGAAGTATGTATGCTGGGAGTCAAAACTTACTGACCGTATAAGAAGCAAGTCATCGTCATCAAGTAAAGTGAACAGGACTCGCTTAGACACATCTAATGAGCCCACAATAAATGGACATACTAGTTCTGTTATCTAGCGTCCAGGTCAGTATTCAGGTCCTCGTCATCTGGTAAAATAAACAGGACTCGTTGAGACACATTTAATGAGCCCTCACGCGATGGGTATACTAGAAGCTTATCAAGACTTCTGTTATCTAGCGTCCACGTCAGTCATCAGGTCGTCGTCATCAGGTAAAAATGAACAGGACTCGTTGAGACACTTCTAATGAACCCACACTCGATGGGTATACTAGTAGCTGTTCAAGAGTTCCGTTATCTAGCGTCCACGTCCATCATCAGATCAGCTCGATGGTACCATATTATTGAAATTGTTTTATTATCATCGCATGCATTTGGAAATATTCAAAATAGACCACTAGAAATGATTAATATTCAAGTGTTCCGACAACATAGCGTCTAGGTCCGTCCTGCAAAACATCGCCTCAACTTTTTGTTGCTTTATATTAAAATGCCTATCTAATGACATAGGTGTGGTTGTTACTGGTCGTGGGGACCATTTTGTCCGGTCCTCCTTTATGATTAAAATTATGTAGGCATAGATAAATAACACTAATAAGGTTTTTCTCTAGAGTGTATTCGAATATGTTGTGTCAAATGAGTCTTTTGAGTAAAACTACGCTGACATACATCACACTTATAAGGTTTTTCGCCAGTGTGTATACGAATATGTTTTGTTAAATGAGTCTTTATACTAAAACTACGCGGACATTCAACACACTTATAAGGTTTTTCGCCAGTGTGTATACGAATATGTTTTGTTAAATCACTATTTACACTAAAACTACGCTGACATACATCACACTTATAAGGTTTTTCGCCAGTGTGTATACGAATATGTTTTGTTAAATCACTCTTGTAACTGAAACTACCTGGACATACATCACACTTATAAGGTTTTCCACTAGTGTGTATTCGAATATGTTGCGTCAAATGACTATTTTGACTAAAACTACGCTGACATACATCACACTTATAAGGTTTTTCGCCAGTGTGTATACGAATATGTTTTGTTAAATCAGAATTTTTACTGAAACTACGTTGACATACATCACATTTGGGTTTTTCACCAATTTGTGTTCGTGTATCTATATATTTTTTTAAATAAGTGCCAGGGTTCGAGTCTGATTTTTCCTTGTTCGTCTTCTCGGCTGTTATTGCATCTTCTAGTTTTGTTCTTCGAGTGTCTAGTTCCGGTTTCTTCGCACCGGTCGCCCCTGTGATTATAAATCTGGTAAGTACAATGTTGGAAGGAGATTGACATGCACACGAATAAAAAAAAGCGCTTGCATGATTCAAATTAGGACCGAAAAAGAGGAATTTCTGGTGACATTGGATAATACACTTAATCACCAGATATGAAGTACAAAATTGTAATAATGTCGACATAATGGTCTGTTCAAAGTTTAAACAAACCCTGTTCAAAGGAGTTATTATAAAGGAGTGTCTGGAGCGTTAAAAACATGAAAACCTCGGATTTATGAACAGTGAATGAAATTTAAAAAATCAAAACGAATGTTTAGTTAATAATATACATATCAAGGAGGGGGAATCCACCCTCTGCCGTGTCTGTTCAGTCTCCGGTGTAATTCTTCGATGAAGTTTGAGTTTGATATTTTCAATTAAAAATATTTTATAAACTTAAGACATCGTGAACCCTAACCGCCTTACTAATAAACGTTGTATAGCGCCTGTATAGTTACACAACGTTTTGTCTTCTTCTTTCAAAAGTAATTTGACTTTTGAAAAAAGAAGACAAAGCGTTGTGTAACTATACAGGCGCTATACAACGTTTATTAGTAAGGCGGTAAGGATTTACAATGTTGTCGAAAAATCACGTTAAGGGCATTAAAAAAAACTTGCTCGGGTAACTTTTTTACATTTAAAAGCTTTATAAATACTTGTTTTATACAGTGCGTTAACCCAAACATCCTCAGAGTCAATAGCTTTTTAGTAATAAAATTAACATGTATAAGTACCAAAATCATCACCGTCTGTGAAAAAAAAGCGACTCTACGTTTGCCGGCACAAAAATCGACAACCCGACGTATTAAAATAGATTTTAATTTACGATTTACGTTTATGCATATTATACAGGCTGTAAGGGTAAACACTCGTGTCATTCAAACTATGGGAGTTGACTTAAATATATAAATAAATGACCGAACACAACAAAAAAAAACGTTATTTTCATTAAAAGATTTTAAAAAGTTTCTATCCGACACTATCGCTCTCTAGCGAAACAGCTGACTGACTGAGGGAGGGGTCGCGCTCGCGGCCTGTCAGGTCACATCGCGCACCCCCCGCCCGTGTTGAGACGCAAGTTCGTTGCCGTAGCGCATAGGGCAACGAACGTCTCTTATGGTAAAATGTAGATTAAAAAAAAGAAAAAAAAGTTGTAATTTTCCATTGATTCTACGTTCTATAAATGAAACCAGCCACTGGTTGCAAGGATAACGGTGTTTACCCTAACACCCTGTATATATTTTTTTAGAAAAGTAAATAATAATTTCCTCGTCACGCCACGTCACGTTCGTCAACACCGTCACGGAAATATCAAACTGGAGGTAGTTCGTAGCATTTTAGTGAGTTGTTTGTAAGTTAGTAGCATTTTAGCGTGCGTAGCATTTAAGCGGCCCACGACACCCCGCCCCGCTTCCTGTGTTCAGAGCAAACTGCAAAACGAGCCGCACGTCGAGATAACACGCGCTCCGAGGGCAAAAATTTGCTGTGAGTGTCCAAAAAAGTTGTTTTGAGAAAGTTGCGTCTTTCTGTAGTTCAAAGTAAGTAGGTATATAAAATAACATTACAATCGATTTGAACATAAATTTAGGTACGAGGCATGCCTTTTAAGTTTTGTCGTTTGAAGAAAAAAACATAACTAGAACCTTATAGTACTTTTTATTGTTTTTCAAAGTATTCACCACGTAGCTTAATACACTTTTCCATTCGCTCAAACCAGTTATTATAACATTTATTCCACTCTAAAGTGGGGGTGTTCAAAATGGCTGACTTGAAAGCTGACCACCCGCGCCCGCGCAGAGCCCCTCTGAACCTCTATCTCTAAGTGGGGTCATTATCTTTGCAAATATTGATTGATTTAAAAATGCTCTTTCAATTTTGTAGTCCTTCTAACCATCAATTTTTCAGTGTAAAAATATTTCCAAACATCAAAGCCGTTTAGAAGTAGTAGGGAATATTAGGTAAAAATAGCGTTTTGGTAAATATCTTTTTAAGGCACAAGTATAAGCCATACGCAAAACCCCTTTTCAAAAATGTTGTACATATATTTTTTTCAGATCTTTTAACCCAGCCGTTAATGAGGAGTAGGCTTTTTAATGTGAACGTTTTACGGTATTAAACGGGACTTAACGCCTTAAGATTCTCATAGACAAAAGTAAGGAATTTTAGTGATAGTTTAGTTCGGTGTACAACAGAATCGGCACCATTAACTAACCAACACTTACTTCTCGTCTCGCTGGCTCTTCGTTTCTTGTTAGGTACTTCTTCTTCTTCCACTTCAGTTTTAAACTCTATTAAAGGCACGTCATATTCAAAACCAGATTCAGAACAGTGTGGTGGTATATCTGCTACATCTAGACAGCTATTGTCTGAATTTTCCAGTTCTAGCTCTGTAGGTAAACAAAATAAGTTGAGTTCAATTAAACTGAACACTGCCAAAAGTTTGAAATAGTTAAAAAAATGTCAAGATCAATATGAAATAAATAGATTATGGTGCCGATTCTCTTGTACACCGAACTAAACTAACTAAACTATCACTAAAATTGCTTACTTTTTACCGACTTCAAAAAAGGAGGAGGTATGTTCACCGATTACTCCGCCGTTTGTGAACCGATTTTAAAAATTCTTTTTTAGTTCGAAAGGGTATACTTCCGAGATGGTCCCATATAAATTTTATTAAGTTTGCTTGCGTAGTTTTTGAGCTAGCTTCAATATTACGTATTTTTCCCACAGTCTATGTAGACGATATAATTATTAGACTCCTTCACTGTTATTTACATAGCAGGTAGTAACTTGTGTGGGGTAGGTACCACCACTAAAAAGTGAAAAATAAAAACTTTTTACAAAAAAAAAACAACCGACTTCAAAAAAAACACTAAAAAAGTGAAAAATAACTTTAATTTCGGAAGTCGGTGGCAAAAAACGAAAATTAAAAAGCAAAGACACCGACTTTTTTGGTAAAAAGTTTTTACTATGAGAATCTTAGAGCTATTCTGCCAAAAAAATTCTCTAAATTTAAAAATTATTTTGACACAACTAAAATCGAATTTGACAATCGCGACTCCACTTGATTCCTACTTGTTTGCCTACCACGTGATTTTTTTTGAGCCGGAGAGGCGCGCAATGTGGCTGTCTCGACGTATTTTTATATGGAATTTTTCACTTTTTCATCTAATTTTATTCCACATATTTTTAATCGTGATTAAAAATAGTCAGAGTTAGAGGATTTTAGATATAGAACAAAAATTTTGGTTAAAACGTCAAATTCAGAATAGCATTTTCACTAAATTATAACTCAGTGCCATCTTAGTGCTGTCAAACTAAATTATAGTTAAGTTGTGTCACTTTAGTCTATTTTCAGAATAGGAAATCGTCGTTTGACAGGAATAAACTAAATTTTAGTGATTTTTAGTTTAGTTTAGAGAATTTGTGACAAGAGAATCGGCACCTATATCTGAATTTGTTTCAAGATATTATTGAAAATATTATTTATATTCTTAAAAAACATACCATCACTTTGATGTTCCTCCTTTGGCACAATAATATCACCTAGTCCCTCACAAACAGCTGGTAATTCTTCTTTGATAACAATGTTATCTGTTTGACATTCACCATCTATACATAAGTGCTCTATTGGAGATTTAGTAAACCCACTGGAAAACTGTAAGTGGTCTTGATTTATTAAAGGCTTGGGCTGTAATAAGATGATTATAGTATTAGGAAAATATAATATGCTGGTGATCACAGTCCCACGAGCACCAACCTTCTCTCATCAAACTAAAATCACTCACAAGCTATTGTTGCATAGTTTGCACTGACATGAGAGAGGACCGCTAACAAACTGCCACATACAAGTGTCATACAGAAGTTGTAGCAGTAATATGTGGAGTATTTAACATATATATATGTACATATGACAAAAAACTTTTTACAAAACAAAAAGGAAGTCCACTGTTTTTTTTTATAGCAAAGAAAAAAGGAGGGTTATGATTTTGACCGGTATGTATGTATGTTCATCTGTTCCCTCCTATCTTCCAAACCACTTATCACAATTTAACAAATGAGGTATCGTTAGAAGCGTCGTGATTGTCCGCTGGTTATAGGCTATGTGAAGTCACATTTAATTAAAAATGGCGCCCTCTAGAGGACATAAAGTGAGGAACTTAAAAAAAAAAATGGATTAATCGTACCATGTTGGGTATCAAATGAAAGGGCTTAATGAGCACATTTCAAAAATATATATATTATAACCCCAAAAGAATTTAAAAAAAAAAACAAGTAATAAAAACTAAAACCCAACTACGACTTAAAAGGTATAAACAAGACACCACAGACAGACAAATTAAAAATCCGGAGTCACACGTAATCTGTTCGATTTATGCCCTAACACGTGTGACTCCGGATTTTTAATTTGTCTGTCTGTGTTGTCTTGTTTATACCTTTTAAGTCGTAGTTGGGTTTTAGTTTTTATTACTTACTTGATTTTTTTTTCACTTTTAAGTTGTGGTACCTACTCCATACAAATTCGGATACCAGGGACATCATCCATATAAACCAAGTGGGAAAAATACTGAAAAAGTACCCAAGCAAAGTTAATAAAAAAAACCCGACTGCATAAACCTATAACCGACAAGAGAAAAACAAGCATTGAACTTTGTTTTTTGTAAGGTATTGCAGGCGGGGACAAACAAAAGTTACACCATATTTCAGGTTATTGTTTTTCTCTTTTCGGTTATAGGTTTTTTGCAGTCGGGTTTTTGTTTTTTAAATAATTTGTTTTATTTCAAGCTTTTTAGTTTTTATTAATATATGCATATTTGGGATTAACTCAAAGCCGACCCCAACATAGTTGGGAAAAGGCTAGGCAGATGATGATGATTTGGGATTAACTCATTACTAGCTTTTATTTGATACCAATATTGTTAAAAACCCTTCCCCGCCGTTTTTTTTTGTATTTGCAGATGAAATATATAAAAAAAATATAGCCATGTCACTCCCACAATTAAGACGAACCTAACGACACCTCGTATGTTAAAATCCATCAAGCCGTGTAGGCTACAGAGCGTGCCAAAGAAATAGACATACATACATACAAACATACATACTCTCGAAAAACATTGCCCTCCTTCTAGGGCAGTCGGGTTAAAATATGCAACAACCGCACAAGCTTTTTCTACCAAATAAAAAATGAATTTTCGAAATCGTTCCACAACAGACGAAAATATTGATGACCATTATATAAAGAAAAAAACATAAGTTCATAAAGTTGAACATAGAACCACCTCCTTCTTTGAAGTCAGTTATAAAGTGTACATATCACCATTCAACACTCAATGGTATGCTTGTGGGAAAACCAGACAATAGAAATGAACTTGAGAGGATTCACTTCCAGAATATACTGAAATTAGAAATTATAAGAATAAAGAAGAATACCTCACCTCATAATCCTCACTCATCATCATTGCGAACAGCTCTTCGGCTTGCAGACATTGTCTCAGTAATCGGTAGCATTGCTTTAGTTTAGCGCAGCAGAAGAAACAGGCGAGCATCGGTCTACTGTCTTCAGTTACAAACTGCAACAAAATTTGTCTTGCTATAATTTGGCTTTCTACAAAAAGCTGATCAAGCCAACAGTTGGTGGTCCTTAATGCTTTCTGTGTGCATCACATATTTATTTTAAGTTTCCTCATGCTGTTTTGCAGAAGCACTGGAGCCTGAATCTTCATGTAGTACCTAGAGGCACTTAAAACCTAATAGATTATTAAGCATAGGCATAATGTTCCCACTGCTGGGACACAGGCCTCCTCTCTGTGAGAGGGAGTGGGTCGTAATCCACCACGCGGGCCCAGTGCAGGTTGGTAGATGTCACATGCCTTTGAATTTTTACCGCTTTCCTCACGATGTTTTCCATCACGTTGCTCTGCTCATTTTGAGAGCAGTGGTGATGAAGTAATTTACACAAAGTAAAACGCCTGTCAGGGTTCGAAATCACGACCTACAAGTCACGGCCGTTACCACTGGGCCACCACCACTGCTCTTCAATAGGTTATTTACTTTATTCATATTAAAAATATCAACTTACTGGAATATCAGTCAGCTTCTCATACAGTTCATGTAAGTGCCTGTTGACCACTACAAACATACGGACATTCTGCACTAAACATATCCTACAAATTGGCAGTTTTTCCATCTTGTATCCGTTAACAATCACCTATTTCGTCTTAATTAGATCAACTTTGTACATCGATAACAAAACTTATTTATTGGTCTGAGGCGACAGTAAGAATACTGTATTCAATATTATAACGCTATTTCACGTATATTTCGTTAGTACTTCACAAAAAACAGGATGTGTAAGGATCGTAGCAGATTGCGTTCTGTAGATACCCTCACAGACTATGGTTACCCTCATGGAAAGAAAAGGTCTTTATTTATTTGTGGAAGAGGCATGAGACCATGTCAGAACTTTACAAAAATAGTAAACAAACGCTAAGAAAAGCAGCAACAATAATCGACAGTTTGGCATTGACAGGAATGACAGGAACAGTTAAAACTGTTTTTTTTGGAAATTTCTTGTCTGGCTACTGAGTCCTTTGGATGCGCTAAACTAGCCCGCGACATTCAAATCCCACCAAAAACATTTTCATGTAAAATGTTGCCAAGACGAGACCATATGGCTTGCACTGTCAAAAAGTTATCAGTATTGCTATTCAGTAACCATCTCACCGAAAAACTTAGGTGAAGGGAGCTTGATGTGAACTGTCACTGCCCTAATATCAGTAGGTATCGATGACAATGACAGCTCACTTCACCTAAGTTTTCACGGTGAGATGGATACAGGAAAGCAATGCTGATCTCATGCAGGGCCAAGCTTCTAGCTCTAAGCCCTAAATTCACAAACTCTATACATCTTAGTGGAAATATATGTGGCTTGGTCGTTTCCAACCCAAGTTATGAGGGTTCAAAAAAACGACATAGCGCTTCGAGAAAAGGCAGGTAGTGCCCTTGTGCTTCGCTTGCCTCGTCTTGGCGGGGGCACTCCCGTGCCTTGGGGGCACGGGATCTTTGGTTTCATAGGAATAAAATTCTGCAAAACGTTACCCCAGCAGGAAATTACATATTATTTCGAAAACATTACTCCGAACTGACACTAATATCGATAGACGTTTTAAATAAAATTCAACTGCCCGCGACTTTGTCTGCGATCCAAGATATGTACGAAATATCATCCGAATCCGTTCAGATGACTGCGTGACAGCGTAACAAACAAACAAACTCACTGTCACTGCTAAAAATTAGGTTTTAGTAGTTAACAGAAACGAATCGCTGTAAATCCGACGTCTCGCAGTCTTGTATGCTAATGGTTGTATAAAAGATGAAAAAACTGCCAATATGTAGGATATGTTTAGTGCAGAATGTCCGTATGTATGTAGTGGGCAACAGGCATGTTGCGTACAGCACGCAGTACGTGATTAGCCGGGTGGTAAAAAATGAAACGAGTTAATTAGGATTGTGTTTGAGACCCCGTGGCGGCGACAATCGCGGGAAATCGCGGGGCGCGCGAATAGCGCGCGTACGATACGGTGGGTGGCGGAGAGCGAACCAAAGAGTAAAGTAACTAGAGCGAACTGGGCTCAACTGGGGTCCGCGGCCAGAGCGGTGAGCGGTTGTTGCGGGCAAGCGGCAAACTCGCGTGCGAGCTGCATTGCTGTACAAATGTGGGCTCTATGAACGCGTAACGAACGTCGCGGGGGCGGGGCCTCGGAACTTTTATTATTAAAACTTTTCCATACGTAACAAGGCACTTACATGAACTGTATGAGAAGCTGACTGATATTCCAGTAAGTTGATATTTTTAATATGAATAAAGTAAATGACCTATTGAAGAGCAGTGGTGGTGGCCCAGTGGTAACGGCCGTGACTTGTAGGTCGTGATTTCGAACCCTGAAAGGCGTTTTACTTTGTGTAAATTACTTCATCACCACTGCTCTCAAAATGAGCAGAGCAACGTGATGGAAAACATCGTGAGGAAACCGGTAAAAATTCAAAGGCATGTGACATCTACCAACCTGCACTGGGCCCGCGTGGTGGGTTACGACCCACTCCTTCTCACAGAGAGGAGGCCTGTGTCCCAGCAGTGGGAACATTATGCCTATGTGCCTATGCTTAATAATCTATTAGGTTTTAAGTGCCTCTAGGTACTACATGAAGATTCAGGCTCCGGTGCTTCTGTAAAACAGCATGAGGAAACTTAAAATAAATATGTGATGCACACAGAAAGCATTTAGGACCACCAACGGCTTGATCAGCTTTTTGTAGAAAGCCAAATTATAGCAAGACAAATTTTGTTGCAGTTTGTAACTGAAGACATTAGACCGATGCTCGCCTGTTTCTTCTGCTGCACTAAACTAAAGCAATGCTACCGATTACTGAGACAATGTCTGCAAGCCGAAGAGCTGTTCGCTCAGATGATGAGTGAGGATTATGAGGTGAGGTATTCTTCTTTATTCTTATAATTTCTAATTTCAGTATATTCTGGAAGTGAATCCTCTCAAGTTCATTTCTATTGTCTGGTTTTCCCACAAGCATACCATTGAGTGTTGAATGGTGATATGTACACTTTTTAACTGACTTCAAAGAAGGAGGTGGTTCTATGTTCAACTTTATGAACTTATGTTTTTTTTACCCGACTACGGCGAAGAACAAAGGAGGGTTATGATTTTGACCGGTATGTATGTATGTATGTATGTTCATCTGTTCCCTCCTATCTTCCAAACCACTTATCACAATTTGACAAATGAGGTATCGTTAGAAGCGTCGTGATTGTCCGCTGGTTATAGGCTATGTGAAGTCACATTAAATTAAAAATGGCGCCCTCTAGAGAACATAAAGTGAGGAACTTAAAAAAAAAATAGTTTAATCGTACCATGTTGGGTATCAAATGAAAGGGCTTAATGAGCACATTTCAAAAATATATATATTATAACCCCAAAAGAATTCAAAAAAAAAATCAAGTAATAAAAACTAAAACCCAAATACGACTAACAAGACACCACAGACAGACAAATTAAAAATCCGGAGTCACACGTAATCTGTTCGATTTATGTATTGTTATTTATGTTACACGTGTGACTCCGGATTTTTAATTTGTCTGTCTGTGGTGTCTTGTTTATACCTTTTAAAACGTAGTTGGGTTTTAGTTTTTATTACTTGATTTTTTTTTATTTAATGGTCATCAATATTTTCGTCTGTTGTGGACCGATTTTGAAAATTCATTTTTCTATGAATGTCTATTTCTTTGGCACGCTCTGAAGCCTAAACGGCTTGATGGATTTTAACATACAAGGTGTCGTTAGGTTCGTCTTAATTGTGGGAGTGACATAGGCTATATTTTTTTATATATTTCATCTGCAAATACAAAAAAAACGGCGGGGAAGGGTTTTTTTTAAATAAATTACGACAATATTGGTATCAAATAAAAGCTAGTAATGAGTTAATCCCAAATATATATCTATCCATCTATTCTATTCTATTCTATACATATAATAAATCTGTAGACGAGGCGTTTCTGTAAAATGAAAAAAAAAAAAAAATTGGTTGGTTGTTCAAGAATAACCAACAGATTCCATTTCTACCATTTTTGGAATTTTTGTCTGTTTGTCTGTCTGTCTGTTTGTATGTTCTTTAGTTTGATTGTTCCACTATCACGTAAAAAGTACGAAATTAATATGGTTAACTCTTATACCCAAATATTGTGTGTAACTCGATGTTTCATTTAGTTTTTGTTTCATCGCAATCGCTTCAAAATATCAAAAGATATATGAATTTAAAGTGTTCAAGAAGGAATTTTCATTACGTAATGTACATACACGTAACGACATCTATTGACGCGAAATGATACTTACTTCTTAATTACTAGGTTTGTGAGATCGTGTGTTGTTAAATGACCGTCATTTTCTTTGCGCGGAAACTTAACGCGATACATTGTGTATAGAATAAAACTCTAAAGTAAGGTTAATTAAAATTTTCCAGATGCGTTGTTTATTTATTAGTTTAGTATTAGTGCGATAGGTGGCGCTACCTATCTTTCAAATCTTGATAATCATGAAAGAATACTGACAAATGTTAATTTCTTAAAAAATATAGGTATTTATTCTTTAATTTTTCACTTTTCTACATAGTTTATTTAGCTTACAGAGACTTCGAACGTTTTCCCATATATTTTGACAGTATCATTTCGTGCTCGATAGATGGCGTTATTCGTTTAATGTCATTTTCTGAATCGCGGTGTTAAGAGTCTCCGTCGAAGAATGACTTTCGCCCAGATATTCCAAATAATTTTTAGTGTAGGTATCTTTGTTTTTGACTTCTTTAGTGTCGATAATATAATATAATAATATTATAATAATAAATAAATAATAAATTGTTGGTTGGTTTGTCATTCGTTGAAAGTATTGATCATTAGAGATGGGTTGTAACAAGTGAAACACGATATCTGTGATCACTGTGACTGTGACAAAAAATAACAGATCCAAATATCTGTTATTAAATCACAGCCTGTGATTTTTTATAAATACGTATCTCAATCGAATATCATCTTTATTTCTTTTGATTTAAAGTCGAAAATCGTATCTAACTGTTATAAAATCACAGCCTTTGATTTTTGTACAGACGATAAATACGTATTGACTCAATTGAATATCTTCTTTATTTCTTTTCGTTAAAGTCGAAAATCGTATCCGAAGTTTTAACAGTAACAGTCTTGAGGATCTGTGATTTTAAGTAACAGATATTTTTTATCGTTAGGAGCAATTGCTATCTGCTATTTTATAATATCTGTGATTTCTATCTGTGACGATAAATACGCCTCACTCCTAATTGATCTGATTGGTTTTGATTTGGTATTTTGGTTGGTTTCGTTCATTAGGTTCAAATTAAGAAGTCAAGAAACGAGTCGTTACAGATCGATTCAAACTTAATGGCGGCTCGGAAGTTAGCTTTTAGCTGCGCAGTACCCCACCCCTCACCCCCGCTGTCACATGAAATTGTTACTGCGCAGCGACTCGCCTCATGTTCCGAGCCGCCATTAAGTTTGAATCGAACTGTACTATACTTCGTAATTTGTTCGTATGATTCGTGACCGCCGCTCATTCGATTTGATCGTTGTTGGCGTGTGTAAGGCCTCGGCCTCGAATCTTCCGGGCAGCGGGGCGGCGGCGCGGCGGCGGCGCGGGAGCAGGGCGGGCATCAAAGACCCGTTCTCGAAACTAGCGGGCAGATCGCGCGTCACTATAGCCGCGTAGTGTTGTGTTCACGATTTTGTCGTCGAGATATTTGTTTTTATTCGCGAAAGAAATGTCTGAACAATGGCGGCAACATCTTTTTGATTCAAATTTATTCCTAACGCTCAATTTATTGTGGGCAACAACACTGCAATGCAGACGCGCGGGCGGTCACCGCTTGAATGGAGTGCACCGCTCGCTGCCCGCCGCCTCGCCGCTGCCGCGCCGCTATTTTCGAGAACCGGTCCATTTGATTTTACGCATAAGATCCTGACGCGCCCGCGCCAACGCCGCCGCCGCCCCTCTGCCCGCAAGATTCGAGGCAGAGGCCTTATGGTTGATTTGATTTGTTCGACTATCGGACAGCAATAAATACACAAATATTGGCACATGTTTCTGGGGAAAGTCAACAATATACATCGATAAATACGGTTCCCGAAGAAGGAGATGCCACACACTATCCAGTAGAGTTCTTAGAATCCCTTAACACACCCGGTCTTTCAGCACACAAAATTTGTTTAAAAGTCGGAGTGCCAATAATTCTTCTCAGAAATTTAGTCCTCCCAAACTTTGCAACGGCACTCGGCTCATAGTCACCAATCACCAACAAAACGTCATCGAAGCCGAAATCTTAACAGGTTGCGGCGCCGGTGATGTTGTTTTTATTCCAAGAATTCCTCTCATTCCCAATAATTTCCCGTTTAGTTTTAAGCGTGTGCAATTCCCCGTCAGCCTGTGTTACGCCATGACCATTAACAAAGCTCAGGGCCAGACATTATCCGTTGCGGGGGTGGATCTTAGTATTGGTTGCTTTTCCCACGGCCAACTTTATGTAGCTCTTTCGCGTGTGAGCAACCCTAGCAACTTTTTTGTGTACGCTCCAGGTGGTTCCACCGCTAATATTTTATATAGAGAAGCATTTTCTTAAATAAAAACACAAGTTTTTTGGCAGTTTCTTACTAGGAAAAATCACCAGGCCTGGTCGAAAGATTCCCCCTTTTTAAATGAAGGCACAACTTTTCTAAGCGACATATTATTGTTTTCCGACATCCATGCGAACGAAGTCGCGGGAACAGCTAGTATATTAATAAAAACTAAAAAGCTTGAAATAAAAAAATAAAATAAAAAAACAAAAACCCGACTGCAAAAACCTATAACCGAAAAGAGAAAAACAATAACAATAAATCGCGAAGATCTTCATTGCTCAAAAAAAGTGTATTCGTGCAATGTTCAAAATGCAGTGGTCTGACTCAGGCCTATGTTCACGCACAATCTATTGACGGTCCCTTGCATTTATATTTATGAAGTTGCCAGGTTTGTGAGGTCTAATCTTGAACTATTTGAACGGAAAGATAACACAAATAAAAGGAAAGCTACACATTTAGATTTCGAAATGCCTGTTCCAAAATTAGAACTTTTTCGGCGGAACTGCGTTTATATGGCTCCCCTGGTCTACAATGCTTTGCCGAGGTCAATAACTGAACTACCCTTTAATAAGTTTTGTGTTGCGTTGCGGAAGTGGTTGTTGCAAGAGTGTTTTTACTCGGTAGATGATTTTTTTCAAAAGTGTCCCTGTAAATTTTATACTCTAAAGCACAGACATATTTGACTGTATCATAAGTGTTAAAACTTGTATACTACCTATTGCATGCTTATATATTGGCCAAATGTGTGTTACCAAATATTTTATGTAATAAGAACTTCATGTACCTACCATATTTGATGCAATAAATAAATTGAATTGTAAATCACAATTCATCTTCGCCAACATTTTATATATTAGGCAAAATATACACTTATACACTAAAAACAGTGATATCCACAATGTTAACACTAGGAATAAGAACAAACTACGAGTTCCCTTTCACCGGCTTCATAAGGTTCATAACTCATTTGTTGGGCTTGGTATAACATTTTATAACAAGCTACCCTCTTCTTTGCTAGATTTGCCTTATAATGCGTTTAAAGCTAAAGTAAAATGCGACCTTTGTTCAAAGGCGTATTACTCTATTAACGACTACTTAAATGATAAGAAGTTGGTCGCTGTGATTAACTCAAGACAATGTTTATGTTCTTTCTCCAGCATTAGCTTACCCACTGACAGGTTATATGAGTTCATATATGTATTTTTTTTATTTGACTGTATAATCAATTTATTTTTATTGTTTTTCTAATTTAATTTATTATTGACATAATCTACTCATTACAATGTTTACTATATGAGTTGTATTGCAATATGTGGTTAGCTAGCGAACTCGAAAATTGATAAATATTATTTACGTTACTTCAATGGTCCTAGTTTATCATTTATAACTTCCAGTTACATCTAAAAATAGCTATATGTAGGCGGGCACGCCCTTTGTGCCTGGAGGCTTTTATTTAGTTATTTGATGTTTACATTTACTTTTTATTTCTGCTTGAGTACATATAGTTCTCGTTTTTTTTTTTTTTTGATTGATATATTAGCGTGTGCTAGCTGACATATGGCTAATAATTAGATTTATGTTTTGTGTTGCATAATGTAAATGATTTTGCATACTTTTGTATAGAATCATTTTTTTTCAAACTGAACAGACAGCTGTGCTGCTGGGGAGTTTGTTGCTCCACTTCTTCTTCCCAGCTAAAGCACTAGGAAGTGGTGAAGGGTGGGCGTTTTTGGGGGACTGTCTTATGTACCTAATTTTGACGTTCGAAAAGTGCTGATTCTCAGCCTAGTTTGAATAAATAACTTTTGATTTTGATTGAATTGAAATATGGTGTAACTTTTGTTTGTCCCCGCCTGCAATACCTTACAAAAAACAAAGTTCAATGCTTGTTTTTCTCTTGTCGGTTATAGGTTTATGCAGTCGGGTTTTTTTATTAACTTTGCTTGGCTACTTTTTCAGTATTTTTCCCACTTGGTTTGTATGGATGATGTCACTGGTATCAACACTGGTTTAAAATCGCGTAGGCGCGGAGGGGCAAGGCGGCCCGCGAGTTGAGGAGCAGGTAGTTGTAACGCTCGAAGCCGGCCAGCAAGACGAAGCTGCGGCTGCGACGATAAGCTCGCGTAAGACCGGCGCGCCTAAGCCCCGCAGCTCCGGAGCCGTAACAGAAACCATGCCTGCTGAATGTTGCATGCTCGCTTGTATGCTGAATGCGTGTTTGCACGCTCGCTTGAATGCTGCATGCTTGCTTGCACGGTGCATGCGTGCT
The DNA here is from genome assembly GCA_947363905.1 of Lithophane semibrunnea. Taxonomy (NCBI): domain Eukaryota; kingdom Metazoa; phylum Arthropoda; class Insecta; order Lepidoptera; family Noctuidae; genus Lithophane; species Lithophane semibrunnea. Next base: position 9,451,601 of record OX376215.1, read on the forward strand.
TGCATGCATGGTGTATTGTATGCTTGTTTGCATGCTTCTTATAGGGAAATAAAAACCACATGTTCACAAACAATTGTTTTATTGAGTTGCAAATAACATTTGTTTTATAAAAATATGATTAGGATAAATAAACTTTAAATAATTTGAATTTAGGACATATAAGTTTTATTGAAAACAGTTTTTAAGTCTTTTGTATATTATTGATTTGATTGATTTATGACAAAGAATAAAAACTTTTTACAAAAAAATCAACAACCGAAGGAGAAAATTAATTAAAATACCATCTACATACGCTAAGTGGGAAAAAAATACGTAATTATTGACGCTAACTCAAAAGCTACGCAAGCAAAATCAATAAAATTTATATTAGACCACCTCGGGAGTATACACTTTCGAACTAAAAAAGGTTTTTTTAAATCGGTTCACAATAATTGGCGAAAATATCGATGAATATAAACAAAAAAAAAAGTACACACACAAGAACATAGAACCTCCTCCTTTTTGAAGAAGTCGGTTAACAACGGCATACTGAATTTAGGAATTGTAAAATCAGTAATAATAAGTTATAAAAAAAATCAAGTAATAAAAAAAATATAGTAATAAAAACTAAAACCCAACTACGACTTAAAAGGTATAAACAAGACACCACAGACAGACAAATTAAAAATCCGGAGTCGCACGTGTTAGGGCGGCATAAATCGAACAGATTACGTGTGACTCCGGATTTTTAATTTGTCTGTCTGTGGTGTCTTGTTTATTATGTTTATACCTTTTAAGTCGTAGTTGGGTTTTAGTTTTTATTACTTGATTTTTTTTTTAAATTCTTTTGGGGTTATAATATATATATTTTTGAAATGTGCTCATTAAGCCCTTTCATTTGATACCCAACATGGTACGATTAAACCATATTTTTTTTTAAGTTCCTCACTTTATGTCCTCTAGAGGGCGCCATTTAATGTGACTTCACATAGCCTATAACCAGCGGACAATCACGACGCTTCTAACGATACCTCATTTGTCAAATTGTGATAAGTGGTTTGGAAGATAGGAGGGAACAGATGAACATACATACATACCGGTCAAAATCATAACCCTCCTTTTTTCTTCGCCGTAGTAGGGAAAAAAGTAGATTTTATTTAAAAAAAAAAAAGTTGTTTTTTTTCATTGATTTTACGTTCTATAAATAACGAGAGATAACGGTGTTTGTTTACACCAACACCCTGTATATTATAAATTGAAAAAAAAAAAAAACCCAACAACGACAAAACAAATGCATATAATTTAATATAATTTTTAGTTTTGAACGTACACCGTCAAACAGACGAGTAATCACCATACTACGTTTGTATGGAAGAATGACCGACTGGTGTAACCTGAAGATAAAAAAAATATTTGTAATGATGGTGGCCACCTAACTCGCGTACACTAAAAGTGTGTGGCAGCGCAGCTCCGAGCTGTCAAGTGCCGGTCAACCTTACGCTCTAGCATAAATCAGCGAACTTATCCTAAAATATATATGAACATTCGAAAATTTGTTGGATTATTGATAAATCTGTTTAAGTATAAAATAGTATGACTTATAAAGGTATAAAAATTGACGGAGTAATTTTTCACATTACGTAGTTAAGCAAAAATCAAAAAAATATGTTTAAAAGGGAAAATTTATTGGATAATTAAACAAAGCTGTGTATTTATGGACATAGAACCATATTATAAAATAAGAATTAGCAGAGCAATTTTTCCGTAGAAATTATAATACAAAATGTTAAAAGTTAAATTTGTGGTATCACTGAAATCGAAAAAATATTGGATTCCTTTACATACTTATTCTAACTAATACATACGTACGTATACAGAAAGAATTTCAGTCTGAGGAAATATTCACAGAGAGTTATAAGCGATTTTCATATTTTGGTAAAAAAAAGTAACTTCACGTAACAAAATTTGTTGGATTATTGTTAATCTGTACTCTATATTACCTAACTTCATCACATGCGCAATTTCATATACGGGAGAATTTTTCGGAAATCTCCATACAATAATTTCCTCGTTCATTGGACTAAATCAAAATTTTCGTATTCGTTAGATTATCGCTTGTTCGCGTAAACAGTATGAATAAATCATTTTCATTCAAACCAATCATTTTTATTTAGAGCTAAGAAAATGCGAAGTCATGTATTTTTTTTCTATGGACAAAAGAAAAATTTCACTTTAAATATTATGTAACTAGCACTACATGCCCGCGACTTCGTCCGCGTGGATTTCGTACTTTCCTCTATAAACTTCAACAACCCCTTTGAAAGATAGTTTTCGAAACTTAATATTTCCGATCTTTACCCCTTAAACTTTAACCTTTTGACACCCCTTTAGGAGCAGATTTTTGAAAAACCCCGAAGCACATACTTTTGTTATTTTTTGTTTTAAGAATTAGTACCGTTTCGAGTGAAATGAAATTGTTTATTCTGTAAATAGGATATTGGAATCACTTTTACACGTCATATTAAAAAGTTGTAAAAATAAGCTAGATGAGGTCGGCGTTTCCTATCTGACTACTCTGAGAAGAAAGGCCGAAACAAACTCGGATGTCACCGTCTCCTTTAAAGTCCAGACATAATTTTGGTCAGGCCATATGAGGACCAAGTAGATTAGAGTCTGAAATGGTCTTTTGAGGAAAGAACCACACAGATTTGAGTGGACCTGTCCAGTCAGTGCAAGCATTTGTCAGTAATAGTGGAGCTCAACTCAGAACTTAAGGAGCTCAACGACTCGACGAACAATACCAAAGAAAGGACATTTGGGTAGGTCGCATAAAGTTTTCAAATTGCCAGACCTTCGCTAAAACTAACAGAACGAAAAATAAATATCCACATAGTCCTCACATTCACAATAATTTCAAAGGGCTGACTCCAAAAATGAAACATAGGGTATCATAACCAAATGTTTATTATACCTTTGCTTTGCTGGTAACATTAATAAAATGTACAAATCTGAACCTTATGACCTGGAGGTTATATAGTACCGGCGGAGACTCTCGACACCGCGATTTAACCTTTTAACTCAAATAAAAAGTGTCATCTATTGATTCCGCTATTAACTATCTTTACATTTACAACCACAAAGTAACAATATTTGGGAATGTGACATTAGTCTACAAGCGATATTGTTATTGGCCGACAGAAGGCTGCACACTTAGATAAGTATTCGTGCCAAGTTTTAAGTCTATTAACTCCGAAATCCGTTCCGTTCTTAGTGCGCGCCTACGTCATAATAGCTATCTGTGTGCTAATTTCAGCCCAATCCGTTCAGTGGTTTGAGCTGTGCGTTGATAGATCAGTCAATCAGTCACCCTTAGTTTAATACATATAGATTAGTGAAATCTATAAATGCCAATGTATTAAGTATTTTGAGTCAGTCGTTTTGTAACCGTCACAAAGTTGTTGCTTAGCCGTTAGTTGAAATTATCCGATTGTAAAATAATAAATTAATTATAATGCAAATACATCGTTTGGTTTGTCCATCCAGACTGTGACTGCCCATCGTTTCACAAAGGCTTTTCGCCAGTGTGTATACGAATATGATTTGTTAAATGACTCTTTACACTAAAACTACGCTGACATACATCACACTTATAAGGTTTTTCGCCAGTGTGTTTACGAATATGTTTTGTTAAATCACTCTTTACACTAAAACGGCGCTGACATACATCACACTTATAAGGTTTTTCGCCAGAGTGTATACGAATATGGTTTGTTAAAGTATATTTATGTTTAAAACTACGCTGACATACATCACACTTATAAGGTTTTTCGCCAGTGTGTTTACGAATATGTTTTGTTAAATCACTCTTTACACTAAAACGGCGCTGACATACATCACACTTATAAGGTTTTTCGCCAGAGTGTATACGAATATGGTTTGTTAAAGTATATTTATGTTTAAAACTACGCTGACATACATCACACTTATAGGGATTTTCGCCAGTGTGTATACGAATATGATCAGTTAAAGTATGTTTATAACTAAAACTATGTTGACATACATCACACTTATAAGGTTTTTCGACTGAGTGTATACGAATATGTTTTATTAAAGTAGATTTATGATTAAAACTACGCTGACATATATCACACTTATAGGGTTTTTCGCCAGTGTGTATACGAATATGATCAGTTAAAGTATGTTTATAACTAAAACTATGTTGACATACATCACACTTATAAGGTTTTTCGCCAGTGTGTATACGAATATGTTGTGTTAAACGAATCTTTACACTAAAACTACGCTGACATACATCACACTTATAAGGTTTTTCGCCATTGTGTGTACGAATATGATCAGTTATACTATATTTATAACTAAAACTATGTTGACATACATCACACTTATAAGGTTTTTCGCCAGTGTGTATACGAATATGTTTTGTTAAAGTATGTTTATGATTAAAACTATGTTGACATACATCACACTTATAAGGTTTTTCGCCAGTGTGTATTCGAATATGTTGTGTCAAATTAGTCTTTTGACTAAAACTACGCTGACATACATCACACTTATAAGGTTTTTCGCCAGTGTGTATACGAATATGATCAGTTAAAGTATGTTTATAACTAAAACTATGTTGACATACATCACACTTATAAGGTTTTTCGCCAGAGTGTATACGAATATGTTTTAATAAAGAAGATTTATGATTAAAACTACGCTGACATACATCACACTTATAAGGTTTTTCGCCAGTGTGTATACGAATATGATCAGTTAAAGTATGTTTATAACTAAAACTATGTTGACATACATCACACTTATAAGGTTTTTCGCCAGTGTGAATACGAATATGTTTTGTTAAACTACCCTTTTCACTAAAACTACGCTGGCATACATCACACTTATAAGGTTTTTCGCCAGTGTGTGTACGAATATGTTCAGTTAAACTATATTTATAACTAAAACTATGTTGACATACATCACACTTATAAGGTTTTTCGCCAGTGTGTATACGAATATGTTTTGTTAAAGTATGTTTATGATTAAAACTATGTTGACATACATCACACTTATAAGGTTTTTCGCCAGTGTGTATACGAAGATGTTGTGTTAAACGAATCTTTACACTAAAACTACGCTGACATACATCACACTTATATGGTTTTTCCGGTTTTTCGCCAATGTGTATAGGAATATGTTTTGTTAATTGACCCTTTACCCTAAAACTACGCTGACATACATCACACTTATAAGGTTTTTCGCCAGTGTGTATACGAATATGTCTTGTTAAATCAGATTTTTTACTAAAACTACGTAGACATACATCACATTTGGGTTTTTTAGCAACTTGTGTTCGAGTATCTATATTTTTTTTTGAATAAGCGTCAGGTACGTAGGACGTACGATTTGGAGTTGTCCGAATATCTTTCGAGTCAGATTTTTCCTTGTTCGTCTTCTCGGCTGTTATTGCATCTTCTAGTTTTGTTCTTCGAGTGTCTAGTTTCGGTTTCTTCGCACCGGTCGCCCCTGTGATTATAAATCTGGTAAGTACAATGTTGGAAGGAGATTGACATGCACACGAATTAAAATAAAAACGTTTTCATGATTCAAACCAGGGATGTTGCGGACATCCGCATCCACAACCGCGGAGCTTCCGCATCGATTTGGACATCCGCATCCGCAATAATTAATGCGGATGTAGCACAAGTCGCGACAAGAAAGATAATGGGCGGGGCCGGCGACTGGCGCTTGCCGTATGCGAACGCAATCTTTGCTCCTATTGGTCAATGAGCACTTCTCATTGACCATAGCACGCAGATTTTTATCGACACCAACCACCAGCCAGTGTTCCTAGCGAATAATTGTTCAGTAGCGCGGGGTTAACTATGAACCTCTGCGTACAGTGGTACCCAACTGATAAGGCGGGTCATGAATCTTCGTTCGCACAGAAAAGAAAGTATGGCCCCGAAGATTAACGCAAGCATGCTTAAAACTTACAATCAACCTTAGATCACTACTATAAGGTTCATAATACACTGCAGCTGTTAGTTCCGTCTCACTCGCAAGTATGGCGGCTGACTAACATGCTATTCGGCGCGCGCTAACATGGCGGCAGCTGCTGACCAATAGCGGTACAGGAAAAAGAACCGGAGAAGGTGCGTGGAGCGTGCCGATTGGTCAATAGCATTTCCCGCACTATGTAAATTCATCTTCTGCGCAGGTACATTGGTAAGCCATATCAGTTGAGTACTACTGAAACAGACTTGACTTGAAAAAGTTGGCATTATTACTTTTTTACCCGACTACGGCGAAGAAAAAAGGAGGGTTATGATTTTGACCGGTATGTATGTATGTTCATCTGTTCCCTCCTATCTTCCAAACCACTTATCACAATTTGACAAATGAGGTATCGTTAGAAGCGTCGTGATTGTCCACTGGTTATAGGCTATGTGAAGTCACATTAAATTTAAAATAGCGCCCTCTAGAGGACATAAAGTCAGGAACTTAAAAAAAAAAAATGGTTTAATCGTACCATGTTGGGTATCAAATGAAAGGGCTTAATGAGCATATTTCAAAAATACATATAACCCCAAAAGAATTTAAAAAAAAATCAAGTAATAAAAACTAAAACCCAACATCGACTTAAAAGGTATAAACAAGACACCACAGACAGACAAATTAAAAATCCGGAGTCACACGTAATCAGTTCGATTTATGCCCTAACACGTGTGACTCCGGATTTTTAATTTGTCTGTCTGTGGTGTCTAGTTTATACCTTTTAAGTCGATGTTGGGTTTTAGTTTTTATTACTTGATTTTTTTTTTATTAAATATAATGCTTCAATTTTTTACTTTACATACTAGATATGTAAAAAAAATATAAAAAATTATATATTTTTTTTATATCGCCAACCAAACAAAAAAAAAAAAATAACTTATACAATATCTAAACATCCGCATCCGCGGATGTGAAAAAATCTGCATCCGCATCCGCGGATGTGAAAAAATTTGCATCCGCAACATCCCTGATTCAAACTAGGACCGAAAAGGAGGAATTGTTGGTGACATTGAATAATGCACTCAATCAAAACCCGAGATATGAAGTACAAAGTTGTACTAACGTCGACATAATGGTCTGTTCAAGGTTTAAACAAACCTTGATCAAGGGAATTAATAACACATTCATCTGTATTTAGAAGGTTTCAACTTTTATATCTCACGAAAAATTGGCAATTAATAATGTTATTCAAGCTATCATTATTATTGCGTACTTAATTTTATTTTTTCTACCGTAAGTAATTCAATTGAAATTGAAACATCAGCGACGATAATAGGGAATATGCATGTGATTCAAATTTGGGTCAATTTTTTTTTTTATAAACTACAAATTACTTTCAGAATTATGCCTTCACTACTGACAATTAGATTACAGACTACAATACTGACAATTTAGTTAAATTTAAAAATTATATTAGCAGTCTTTCTTTTTCTGAAATTTATGAAACAAATGATCCTAATATAGCTTATGACAAATTCATTGACACATTCCAATTGATATACAATCTATGCTTTCCGAAAAAACGAATTAAAATAGATATAATAAAAAAGCCAAAATGGTTGTCTAGTGGAATAAAATTGTGTAGTCGAAAAAAAAAGAAATCTTTTATGGCAGCTTAGATTAAACCCTAATAGTCAAAACTAAACTTGTTTCAAGAGCTACTCCAAATTGTTTAAAAAGATAATACACCTAACACAAAAGGCACAAAACAACTATTTTATAAAAACATCAAAAACTAAATCTAAAAGTAGCTGGCAAATAATTAATCGTGCTAAGCATAATTTACCCAAACATAACATACATAAAATCAAATTAGAAAATACCTTAGTAACATGTCCCCAGAAAATTGCGGAAGCGTTTAATGACTATTTCATTAATAAAATCCAACCACCAATACACGTTGCTAGTAATCCCAAATGTACCTACCAGTTTTATATACAAATTGACATTATTGAATATTATATACAAAATGACATGATGATTACTTGTAAAGTATTGTTTTATTGTGAATGTGACGACTATGTGGATATTTATTTTTCGTTCTGTTAGTTTTAGCGAAGATCTGGCAATTTGAGAACTTTATGCGACCTGCCCAAATGTCCTTTCTTTGGTATTGTTCGTCGAGTCGTTGAGCTCCTTAAGTTCTGAGTTCAGCTCCACTATTACTGACAAATGCTTACACTGACTGGACAGGTCCCCTCAAATCTGTGTGGTTCTTTCCTCAAAAGACCATTTCAGACTCTTATCTACATGGTCCTCATATGGCCTGACCAAGATTATGTCTGGACTTTAAAGGAGACGGTGACCTCTGAGTTTGTTTCGGCCTTTCTTCTCAGAGTAGTCAGATAGGAAACGCCGACCTCATCTAGCCTATTTTTACAACTTTTTAATATGACGTGTAAAAGTGATTCCAATATCCTATTTACAGAATAAACAATTTCATTTCATTTTGTCTAAAATCAGATCGGAACAACATATCTATGTTCATGGTACCCAGCGTACCACCAGACATACATAAAATCATAATGACATTAAACAATACAGGCAGCGTAGGCTATGATGACATTTCCAGTAAAGTAATAAAATATGTATCAGCGGAAATATGTGGACATCTAAGTCATATCATTAATTTAAGTATAAGTGCGGGTGTCTATGCGTCTGCATTAAAAACTTCAATCATAAAACCTATCTTTAAGAAAGAAAATAGAGATCTAATGGAAAACTACCGGCCTATTGCACTTATTCCAGTCATATCAAAAATATTTGAGAAATATATATATAAAGAACTGTCTGAGTAAGAACTGTAAGAGTAAGTAATCAATCACCAAACTTACAATAGCTCCGTCATATTTAATTCTTTAAAAATATTCATAGCAGTAATTAACATTATTTGATAGTTAATTTAGTGAAAGTGGACTATAATAAATAAGTGACATTGTTATCTAGTGACAACAATCACGGTTTAACAAGTTAAATACTGTTAAAAACCTAGTGCTCTGTGTCGATCAAAATAGAACGGAAACTGTGTTTATTATGGTGAACTAGTGACAATTATTCAACACTTAGTGACAATTAAACTATATTAACAATAATTATAAACCAAATTCAGTGTTTAAAACTAACTTTAATAAAAAAACAAAAACAAAAATATAAAAAATAAAATCTACCGTCAATTCAAAATTATAAATAACGGAAAGCGTTGCAACTACGCGCCTATAGAACCATAATTTGAAAACCTTAAATTAATGTCTGCGTGGTCGAGTGGTTTGCGTGTTGGATTTGAGTTAAAAACACGTACAGGGCCAGTTCGAGACCAATTGGAAGAGGTTCTTTTTCCATTTTTGAATTCATTCTAATATTGATATCTATCACTTAGAATGAATTTCTTTGAGAACATAACGTTTAGAAAACAACAAAGACACTCCACAACAGAAATATCGTTTGATGGAGCGAATGCAAATAGTACAACAGTAGATGGCAGCACCAGTAGTTTACCGAATATATCAGCTGACGAGAATACTTTACTAATACAACAACTTAAATTACAAATAGAAGATCTCACCTCAAAACTAAATTCCGCACACGAAGAAATTAATAATCTTTCTTTAGAAAACGGCGAACTGAAAAATAGGTTGAGTGAAGTGACATCCAAAAACGATGTCCTTAAAAAAGCAACATTTAAACTTACAAATGAGATTACTCCCAGAAAGAATTCGCGATCGTCAACTCCACGTAGTTGCTCTCATAAGAACAAGCCTCCTAAACAACAAAGTCAACAAACAGACAACCAAACAACCGAACAAATTCGGTCTACATCGACGCTTTCAAAACAAAAAACAACTTTAATATGCGAGAGTGCAAGACCGTCTCAAAATACATCGGTCCAAAAAGAAAAACCAGAAATTAGTGATATGAAAATCCGGAAAAATCAAATTTGCATCATTAGCTCTAATAAAAATAATGATGTTTTATCAATTGCCGAGGAAACTTTTAAATTTTCGCAAGTATGTCATTATGTCACACCAAATTGTGGAACCATTCAGCTTATTCGTAATTTGGATCAAAAAGTTAAAGATTTTTCAATGGACGACTATTGTATAGTCTTAATAGGAGAAGAAGACTTCAAAAGAACTGAAAATTATGTTGAGATTGTAGTAGCACTTAGAAATGAATTGCAAAAGATACAACATACTAATGTAATATTGTGCGTACCAACTTTTAAATTAAGCAATTATTCGACAATGTTTAACTGGCGCATAGAAACTTTTAACAGCTTACTTGATTTGGATTTGCAGTGTCATAATTACGCCATGGTATTGGACTCTAATTTAGATCTATTATACGATTTTACTATGTTTTCTAAGTATGATAGAAAATTGAATAATCTAGGAATGAAAAACGTTTTTGATAATTTATTGCTACTTGTTAACAACAACAAAGCTGTCCAACCGCAAGACAATGTAATTGATCTGAATTCTAACCAGTTTTTTCTCTAATAATTTATGTATTTTTCATCAAAATATTGCTGGACTTTTAAACAAGTCAGATCTTTTGACTGTATATATTCAAGAGTTGTCAAGCGAAAAAATATTGATAGATGTTATATGTATAACTGAGCACTTCATAATGTCAGGTCAGGAAAAGTTACTTTATTTGCCGAATTATAAACTTGCAGCGAGTTATGCAAGGAGTAATATAAAACGAGGTGGTTCCTGTATCTTGGTCAAAAACGGTTACGAATTTAAAGAATTACCAGAGATTATGAATTTCTCTATAGCGGGAATAATTGAGTGTTGCGCTGTTGAACTTACGCAACAAAAGTTGATTATAATTTGTGTGTATAGACCCCCCAAGTTTACAAATATAAATAAATTTTATGAAATTTTAGATGCCATTTTTAAAAAATTATGTATTAAAAATAAAAAACTAATTATATGTGGGGATTTCAATATCGATATTTTAAAAAATAATAGACATTCATTGGAATTTGAATACTTTCTCTTAAGCTACAATTTGAAGTTACAAATTAATGAACCAACTCGACTTGCTAGCAATACCTGTCTTGATAATTTTGCTCACAATTTCAAACAATGTGGTCAATATAAAATAAAGGATTTTGGATTGTCAGATCATACTGCACAAATTATAAATGTGAAAACTAACAAAACTTGCTTAATAAAATCTTGGCACATTATGCAAAGAGATATTTCCAAGGAAAATCTTGAAACTTTTAGAAATCATCTCAAAAATTTATCATTTTGTGACGTGTACAACGTAGAAGATCCTGATGAATCGTATAATAATTTCATGGATATTTTTCACTTATTACACAATTTATGTTTTCCTTTTAAAAAAGTCACAATAAAATCTCAAAAAAAGATCACTTGGATATCACGTGGCATACGTATTTGTAGCCGGAAACAACGACATCTACTTTGGCAACAGAGATTAAAACCATCAAAAAAAAATAAGATATTATACCATAATTATTCGCGTACTTTTAAGAAAATTATAAAATTAACTCAAAAATCGCAAAATAATTACTTAATTAATCAATCTAAAAATAAACCTAAAACAGTCTGGCAAATAATAAATAAAAATAAAAGTATAAGTGAACCTATCTCGCAAATAAAACACAATAATACAGTCCTATCTGATCCTTATGTCTTAGCAGAATCTTTTAATAATTTTTTCGTTGATCAAGTTGCTACAGTATCACAAAGTGAGTTTAATAATGTTGTGAAGGAAAATCCACACTCTATTTTTATACCTCCAGTAATTCCTCAAGACATCATACGCATAATTAAATCTTTGAAAGACAAAAAAAGCTTTGGCTATGATGGTGTCTCCACAAAGGCAATTAAATATGTCGATAGTTATATAGCCGCACCTTTGGCTCATATAATTAATGCATGCATATCAGCTGGCAAATTTCCAGAACAACTTAAAATCGTTAAGGTAAAGCCTCTATATAAAAAGAACGCCAGAGATGAAATCACAAACTATAGACCAATTTCGTTAATTTCAATTTTTTCCAAAATAATAGAAAAGATAATCTATAATTCAATTTACGCCTTTTTGACAAAATTTAATATCTTATGTAACGAGCAGAAAGGTTTTAGAAAAAACACTAACATTAATATGGCTATTTTCGACTTTCTGAATATCATAATGCCAAGTATTGATAAAAAAATACCTATATGTGCATTATTCACGGATCTGTCAAAAGCTTTTGATTACGTAAATCATGACATCCTTTTGAATAAAATTCATAGATACGGTATACGAGGAAATGTGCATAATCTTATTACAACTTATCTAAAAGGACGCAAACAATTTACAGAAATTTCTAGAGTTTGCGCAAAATCAAAAAAAGAAGAAAAGTACACTTCTTCCAGCAGAAATATTAAATTTGGTGTCCCACAGGGCAGCGTTGTCGGCCCCTTATTATTTTTACTGTATGTAAATGATCTACCAAGCCAAATACCAAACCCAATGGTCCTTTTTGCTGATGACAGCACTTTAATAATTAAATGTAACGATAAAGATAGTTATGAAGCTAATATCAATAGTACGCTTAGTAAATTCGTGAATTGGCTGGATGAAAATAATTTAATTATAAATTTAGACAAAACAAAAGTAATGCATTTCTATCAAAGAATACTAGACACAAATATGAATATAAATTATAATGGACAAACAATAGAGAAGGCCAATGTTACAAAATTTTTAGGAATATCAATTGATAGCCAACTGACTTGGAAAACTCAAGCAGATGACGTATGCAAAAAATTAAGTTCAGCCGCTTACGCATTATATAGTTTATCAAAAAAAGTTAATTTACAGACAGTATTGATAGCATATCACAGTCTAGTTGTTTCTAAATTGAGGTTTGGTATAATATTCTGGGGCAACTGCAGTGAAAGAGAAAATATTTTTAAGGCGCAAAAACGCTGTATTAGATGTATTTTTGACCTTAAAGTAACCGACAGCTGTGTACCTGTATTTAAACAAAATAATCTGCTTACATTTACATGTCTATATATATTAGAAATGGCTATTTTTGTTAAAACAAATACTCACTTATTCCCTACTTTAAAAAATACTAGAAATAGGACTACAAGTTTAAGAACCCAATACGAAGACAAGTTATGCTTAGGTAAATATAAAACTGCTTTATTGAGGAAAAGTGTTATGTGTATGGCTCCTCTTATTTATAACCATATACCTAGAAATATTAAAGAGCAACCTCTAAGAATATTTAAAAAGTACTTGAAAATATTACTAGTAAAGGAATATATAATGGAGGATATATAATAATGGAGGGAATTGCCGGTATTGTTATTCAAAAAAAGGCTTCGCAATTTTTTAGTGAGCAAAGCGTACTACTCCATAAGTGACTTTCTGTCTGAAAAAGAATTTAATTAATGTGAATGCAGTATGAATGTAATGTAATTTATTAGTGTTGGATTTAATTTAATTTGGAAATGTGACATGTTATCATTAGAAATTGTATACTTATCTTATTAATTGTGAATTTGCTGTATGATTTTGATTTGAAAATTGACATGTTATTATTATAAATTGTAGACCTAATTAATTGTGAATACATAAATGACATAATTTAATTTTATTAGAAAATTGTGAATTTTTGTATGCCTATCGGCGGGACATAGACGGACTCTGTAATATCTATATTTTAACATCTTCTAACCTATGTACACAAAATAAATGAATTTGAATTTGAATTTGAATTTAAAAAAATGCTATTACTCTATAACAGATTTCTTAAATGACAAGTCTTTTTAATAACTATGTGCATATATTAAACAAATAAGTACCTCTAAATAAATTAAATAATAAAAATAGTAAATAACATATTGTATAAGTAAATAACTTTTTATAAAGAAACTGTAATAAGTTAATAATTAATTTACATTTAAAAGCTAATAAAAATTTTTGCATGCCATGAGGCAGAATGTATAAGGATCTCAAAATATTGTAACACCTAAATGTATTCATTACCTACATTCTATGCAAATAAATAAATCTTATCTTATCTTATCTTATCTGAATTTGTTAAAAAAAAAATATTTTATGTGATGAAAAGAAGGGCTTTCGACAACAGAGGACTACCAATATGGCTATATATGACTTTTTGTATAATGTTATTGACAATATTGACAAACGAAACCCAGTCTGTGGCTTATTCTGTGACATGACCCAGGTATTTGACCACGTACAGTCACGGACTTTAATTGATGAGCCACCTTCAAACTTTTCAATTTTGCAGTTTCATACATTCACGAGATTACACGATTAAACACGAACTCAAATCGCAAGCTCGTAAACAAGATGACAAATAAATTACTTTTAATCGGAAATATCTATAGAGGTTGACTAATAAGTTCTCAATGATAAACATAAATACAATGTTGCATTAAGTTTATCCAATCTATTTGATACCGACCTCCTTTGAATCATAGCTCATTAACTCGATAATTATGAAAACATAACTGAAGACAGTGACAGTTGAAATATCGAGATGACAAATAAATTACTTTTAATCGGAAATATCCATAGAGGTTGACTAATAAGTTCTCAATGATAAAAATAAATACAATGTTGCATTAAGCTTATCCAATCTATTTGATACCGACCTACTTTGAATCATAGCTCATTAACTCGATAATTATGAAAACATAACTGAAGACAGTGACAGTTGAAATATCAAGATGACAAATAAATTACTTTTAATCGGAAATAGTCTTATCCATAGAGGTTGACTAATAAGTTCTTAATGATAAAAATAAATACAATGTTGCATTAATTTTATCCAATCTATTTGATACTGACCTCCTTTGAATCATAGCTCATTAAGTCAATAATTCTGAAAACTTAAGAGGGCTATTACAATTTTTCTTGAATTTGAGCGTTTGACGCTAGTTTTGATGTGTGATTATGATTAAGTTATAGCCTCAAACTTAAAAAAAAAATATGTCCGAGGAAGTCTCATTATATAATCTTGACAGTGTTTTAAATAAATATTTCAATTTGTTTACACAAATCAGTAAAAAACTTGTCTTTGTAAAGGATGTTTCATAAAATTTAACTTTTGGGCGTCTTTTGATGCTTTGTTACATCAAAGATACAGTAATTTAATCATTTATAAAAATATCCATGGTACAACTGTATCTTGAACTTTGGAATGTATAAGTCAATTTTTTTATGTTTCATTTAGTAATACACCAAAAATAATTCCGTAACACAGATAGTTATTGACAATTTTTCGTCCGAAATTCTATTTTTTATCTATGAATTTACTTTCCAAATTTTAACAAAAAGTATTTAATAACATAGGCTACTATCTAATCTTGCTTGAAAAAAAAAATTAACTTTTTTTAAAGTAAAATAATATTTTTAAACAATTGTTGTATGCAATGCTAAAAATAACAGTAACACGAACTATAAATAACTGTAACTTAATTTATTTCAAAAGTAAAGTGGAAAGGATCAAGTTGATCACGCCCGGTTTGCATGTGTGCGTAGCGTACTTCATTAGACTCAAACGAGCGCATCTTTGCCACGCCCCGTCAAATTTACCTAAATCTGCACTTCGATTTTGTAATAGCGCTCTTAACTGACAGTTGAAATATCGATGTCAGAAAATTTCTCCGTACGCTAACGTTACTATCGCAACAGTAACCTAGCAACAATTGTTTATCGTTGCTAGGTTACTGTTGCTAGACCTGCAATTGGTTGACTTTGAGTAGTCACTGCTGTCAAGTTTGTAGTTCTGCTTTCAGGCAGGTTAGCCAACCGGTAAAGATATGAAATATAATTTTCTTCTTCTAATACGAAGACATATGACTTTGCGTGTCGGGAACCGAATAAGCCCGATTTGCATTACACGGCTAAAATACGAACAGTGCCAGGTGGCTCGTCAATTAAAGTCCGTGACTGTACATTATGCTACACTATTAAACAAGTTGGAAGCTTATGGCATAAGAGGCAATGTCCTTGATAGGGAATACGCATGTATTTTTTTAATATTTTTATTCGATAGTTTACATCGTCAAATAATAGTTTAAAAAAAAATCGACGGCAAAAAATCAATTTAAAGTAGTTAAAAACATGTTTCAAAATATCCAACCGATCTGGGCTATTTAAACGCCCTCCATTTGGCGCGCTTGGTGTGGTGACGTCACAGTCCGTGAAAACAGACAAGCAACTGTCAAGTCAACGTCAAACACTCCTTTTTCTATGAGCGTTTGACATTGACTTGACACTTGTTGATTGACTTGACATTGACATTTTGATTGTTATCCCGGATTGTTACGTCACATCCGCTCTTAGCCTTTTCAAGTATTTGAATTACCCACAGTTTTTTGGGACTTTTTAAAATCTAATTTCTCGCTCAAAAAGAAATTTTATTCAAAAATATTGATGGAGGCATAATTCTGAAGTAACGTAGTCTATAAAAAAAATATTTGACCCATATTTGAATCACATGCATATTCCCTATTTAGTTGAATCATATTTAAGACATAGAAATCAAATTACTGAAATTAGACATATCAATACAGTAAAGAAGAAAGAAGAGATTTATCGATCGTCAGGGCGTGAAGTAGAACATGGGGTACCGCAGGGAAGCGTGTTGGGACCATTTATTTTTATATTATACATTAATGACTTGCCTAAATGCATTGAAGAACTGGTGACCCTATTTGCGGACGACAGTACTTTGACAATACCTTGTAAAAGTGTAGAAACGTATGAGCATGACATTAATAATTCCTTAAAATCAGCTATACAATGGATGCAGGAAAACAATTTGAGAATAAACCTAAAGAAAACGAAGGCTATACATTTTACGCAACGGTTACCTAGCATGAACCTGAACATACAATACTGCAATGAAAGCATAGAAGAAGTTAACTCTACAAAATTTCTTGGTCTCGAGATTGATAAAAACCTCAACTGGAAAGCACATATTGAGATGTTATGTAAAAAAATTTGTATATCCGCATACGCTTTACGCACACTCTCATTCACATTATATACGGATGCTCTACTTACAGCGTACTATGGTCTAGTAGAATCCCATCTACGCTATGGGCTAATATTTTGGGGCAACTCGACGGAAAAACAATCAGCATTCAAGTCTCAAAAAATGTGTTTACGGGCAATGTTTAAACTTGAGAAGAGCGATAGCTGCGTGCCTTATTTAAAAAATCACAAGATATTAACTTTACCCTGCTTGTACATATTAGAAGTAGCTGTGTTTGTTAAGTCGAATCCGCATTACTATAAGCGTCTAGCCGACATATTCCCACGCAATAGACGCGACAATGGTCAACTTTGTCTCCAATCCGCTAAGACGACCCTAATGCGTAAAAGTGTATACTGTATGGCTCCAGTCATTTATAATAAAGTACCGAAAAGTTGGAGAGAACTACCTCAATCTATGTTTAAAAATAAACTTCGTACTTTTTTGACCGCCAAAGCATATTATAGCGTTACTGAGTTCCTGAATGAAAATGAATTTGCCTTGACATAAGTAATTAGATTAATTTGGAGCTACTTATATATACAACGTGTAACAGAATAAGCGCAAGACCTGAAAGTTGTTTGCTCAGAATCGGCTTCTGAATCGATTTCCATCATTATTTATATGTGTTAATTTTTCATGAAAAAATCTTTTCTTTAACTGAAATTAGAACCACCGCGTCTTAGCAAGGTAATAAGATATTTTATTTAAGGAAATTTAAGCCTTATCTCAAAGGAATAAAGCCTATTCAAATGCATAACCAAATTTGTAATACGCTCATAGCTATCCTATGTGTAGTGCGCGGTAAATAAAATAGTTAATTTAAGGAAACTTAATCCTTATTGCAAAGCAATATGTCTAATTTAAATGCAAAACCTAATTTGTTGTTCGGTCATAGCTCTCTTTACACACACATAAACATTGCTTTTTATTACGTTTGAGCTAGTTGTGTTAAAAAAAAATTAATTTAACGAAATTTACACCTAATGCCAAAGTAATAAAGCTTTTTTAAATGCACGACCGAATGTGGTCTTTCAAATTCTAAGAAATGACAAAATATTAGGAATTTTGTGGTTCGTTTTTTGCAAATGGAAGATTAATGTGAAAGAGGGAGATGCATTAATTTGCCGACTTACCCCTTTGACGTTTGATGTGCTGCCGCAAGCGCCGTCACCGCCCGCGGTGCGCCCGCTCACAAGGGTAGTTAAAGTTATTCGCCGGCAGCGAGCGACAAGTGTTCCCGAATGTCAAATGTTTACGTGCGCGATGGCATTCCAGTACACCAATATTCAGTACACGGAGATGGTGAGGACACTGGCTCGTTTGCTACGATAATGTCGCGAGTTCAACGCAAGATATGGTACCAGATTGAGCGCCAAGACAATGTTAAGTGCAACTCAGCGTCTGAGGGACTACGGTACCTTTCGTCCTAACACGGCCATAGGTAAAGGGGCGAATGTGCGCACTAATTTCTTCTTTCTTTCTCTCTAAATAAACTAAATTTGCATCGAGCAAGGCGGTGGACATTTCGAAAGTGTATTAAAAAGGAGACGAATAAAAATTAGTGACATAGTGTAGTGTAAATACATAGTTCAGTTCTGTAAGTACCTTCATGTTTACCAATTTTAATTACTGTAAATATTATGATTCAAATCTTTTAAACACGCAGACTTTGAATATGGTATCGCGACAGTTTGGTAGGTACGCATCAGAGATAATAAGTGAGTCGGGCGGCCGCCAAAAAGACCTCCCTATCACGTTTACTGATAGATCGTAGACGGCCGAAAAGTTGCTTGATTTAAAAATGCTTCCGCTTTACTAAACCTTAGAATCTTAGAATTAAGTAAACAAAGCCTACAGTCCAAAGCCTGTGAAAATGTGATGGAAAGATGGAATCATAATTTTACTAGTAATGTTCGGTCATTGAACTAACGTACGGTCGCGGTCTGAGAATGTTTACCACCTTAAGGTTTAGAATTGCATGCACACATCTATGTCACAAGGTCGATGACAATAATAGTGATTTCGGCCTTTCTTCTCAGAGTAGTCAGATATTAAACGGCGACCTCATTTAGTTTTAAAAATGTGATTGACGTTTAAAAGTGTTTGTACAAACCTACTTACAGAAATAAATCATTTAATATTTTTTCTCAAACAAATCTTTTTTAACCAAGCGAGGTTGAACTTCTTACTAAAAATGCAAAAATAGACAATTTTATAGTAAACATTTTTATTTTTTTATGGAAATTATCAATAATTTATAGTTTTAATAACTAGTATAGCCTCCATCAGCAGCTATGACGGCACGTAGTCTATCTCTCATAGATGAGACAAGCCGCGCGCATAAATCTGTCCCCCTGATATCATCCCATACCCGTGCACAATGTGATCTAAGAGCTTCAGGGTTTCTTTCGTTCTGACAGTCCCAGCGTTGAACCATTATGCCCCACAGATTTTCAATCGGGTTCATATCTGCTGAACGAGCAGGCCATTGAATGAGACGAATGTCACGGTGCATGTTGAACCACGCCATAGTAGCCCGGGCCTTGTGTATCGGTGCATTATCTTGAACGTAATCAATTTGTGGGAATTCTGCTGCAGGATACACAACGCGCACAGTAGGCAGCATCACCTCTTCCAAAAGTGACATATAATTATTCGCAGTAGCCCTTTTTCTAACGACGTCAGTTCTCCGACGTCATCGTGGCTCATCCACCCCCATAAGTTGACTGTTATGCGACCAGATTCATTTTGAGGCACGATATGAGCTTCATCATACCGAGTGCGATTATAACGCCAAAAAGTCAATCTTCCAATTTGACTCGATTTAAAAGTTTTTTCGTCGGTAAATATAACATTCGACCAATCAAAATCAAGATATTGTCGCGCAAAATTAAGTCGGGCAGTTTTGTGGTGAGCTTTGAGTTCCACTTTTATAGCATGACGTCTGTAGTGTAGCCCTGCTCCGTGCAAAGCTCGTCGAATCGTCCGAGGACCCACATCATACAAAGCAGCAAAACGACTAGTTGGCAGGGCCGCAGCTACCGTACAACTCGATTCCTATCGGCTTCCCTTCTGGAATTCGAAACAAAACCACTCTATCGTCATTGAAAAATGACACAGTCAGTAGTGTTTAAAATGCCTTTTAAGTAATCACACTATAGGTATTTAATACACCATATAATTAAAACTATACAAAACGCCTACATTCAATGTTTTGTCTTTGTTGTCTCCCAACAGCAAAAAAAAATTCTCTAAAATAACTCGGCGGCGCGGCTGGCTTATCGCTCCTTCAAAAATCAAGGCGTCATGACGTCACTTCGGTCACGTGACACCCCGGTTTTATACGCTTCGAGCAAGCCGGTCAAATACGAGTTATTGTACCTAAAGCGATCGCGTGAACGAGATGCCGCGATATCGGTTCGGTAGTTTTCGTTGAATTTCGTAATGCGTTCGGCTCGGAGTTCGGACAGGACGCTATTGTGTGGTTGCTGTTTGACGTAATCGCATTATAATTTGTTTACACTTGCAGTTAATTTGCATTTTGTTCGTATTATTTATTGAATACATTAGTTTATCAGTTCGAGAATCGTAGTAGTAGTATTAGTTTGTTGGTATAAAACAGTGATTAAAGTGTTTTGACTTTAGTGAAAGTGTACGTTGTAATTATGTATTTGGGGTAAGTAGGTAGATAGTTAATAAGTTGAAATTTCTTAATAGATTTGAAAAGTTATTAGTACTATCAGTAGGATTAGGATGGCGGCAATAATTCGTCAAGGACTTTCTAATTAACTACAATGTCTTTTGGCCCGCGTGCGGCCCGTCTGGTAGCTTAGTGGTAGCCTATACATTGTTGTTTAGGATTATTTTATTTGTGAGGAAACATGCTTTCCAAGGTTAAGTTTTGAAATTAAGAAACACAATTACGTTAGGCCGTGCTCGCTCAGATATAAGTATAAATTACAAACGACGTGATAGTTTTTTCAAACATTCTAATGTTTCCCTTTACGATAAATATGAATAGCTGACTGGCAGTTGTAAATAAAATAAAATGTATTGTTTCCCTTGTTTACTTTTCTCAGATTCTAGTAGTTTATGTAATAAAGGGGTTTTTACATTCATAATCTGACGATTTTTCGCTAATTCGTTTGAAGCTCTACACCCGCGCGGCCAATTCCCTCTAGTGGCCGTGAGCGAAAACTCTGAATTGTAAAATGCCACTCCCTAAAAATTTCTCGTTAAACGCGCCCTCTGTTTAATTATTTGTGAATTTTTTGAATGGAGATATCTCGTTGTTGTACTGACAAAATGCATTGCTTTTCTGATATTTTCGTTAGATGGCGTTGCGCTATTAGGAGCGTAATCACTTGTTGAACTGTGTGAGTGTGCGTGGTTTTTTTTTTTTTTTTTTTTTTTTTTTTTTTTTTTTTCTTTTTTTTTTGCTCCGGGTTCCCACCCCCGAAAAATCACCCTTCGCCACTGCTAGTTGGTGTGAAGCCGCGCTCTTCGTAATGTCGAACCATATCAGTTATTTGCGCGGTGGTTAGTATCGCCCGTCGTCCTGAATTGCTTCTATGATCTGTTATTTGCCCTTCTTCGCCATGACGCCGAATCCAAAATCTCACGGTGAATCGAGATATATTGAGCTCTCGTGATATCGTACTAATATTCAAGCCATCTTCGTGGAGAAATAATATTTCAGCCCTTTGTTGGGGTGTTATACTAGCCATTGTATTTCTATCAATCTATATTTACTAAAATTCAAACCTATTTTCTTTGTTAAAATGTCATTATGGTTACGATAATATGTCAACAGGTGTCAACTTTAAAATTAAGAAATAAAAGTAATACGAAGGAGGTATAGCATTTTATGTCATTATGGTAAAATGTCAACTTTAAAATTATGAAATAAAAGTAATAAGAAGCAGATATAGCATTTTAGACTTTACTGCACACAGTGTGGTAAAGAAGCTAGTTTGAAAACTGATAAACATTTTTAGACCGCGATAGTACATACCTAATGCTTAAGCTTGCTTAGTGTAGTGTAGTACCTACCTACATAGCCAGCTGGCAGGCACACGCACGCGTGCGGCGCGCTATTAGTGTGCGTGGAGATCGAGTAGTGTGCTCAAACGTTTCATGTTTAGTCAGGACGTCTATTTTATAAAAAAATACTTGGTGTGGTTTAATTAAATTAAATTAAATTACAGATATTATTTTAGTCTTATAATTCAATATTCTAATTGGGGTGTATGAGCTCTTGCGTTTATTCCGTTACACGTTGTATAATAATGTTGAATTATTCCATAATTTTAATAACGCACTTGTTGAATTGACTATAATTTTAATAACCCATTAATGTATGACAACTTCTATTTTGTAATTCTTTTTTTTTTTTTTTTGTATAATTTTAAATTGTATGAATCCATTATTTTGCACGTCACGTAGTGGCAAACATGTCTGCACTTAATTTAATTCATCATTTTGTATGCACTTTATAGGTATGTACAGTCACGGACTTAATTTGATGAGCCACCTTCAAACTTTTCAATTTTGCAGTTTCATACATTCACGAGATTACACGATTAAACACGAACTCAAATCGCACGCTCGTAAACAAGATGACAAATAAATTACTTTTAATCGGATATATCCATAGAGGTTGACTTTATTAGTTCTCAATGATAAAAATAAATACAATGTTGCATTAAGTTTATCCAATCTATTTGATACCGACCTCCTTTGAATCATAGCTCATTAACTCGATAATTATGAAAACATAACTGAAGACAGTGACAGTTGAAATATCAAGATGACAAATAAATTACTATAGAGGTTGACTAATAAGTTCTCAATGATAAAAATAAATACAATGTTGCATTAAGTTTATCCAATCTATTTGATACTGACCTCCTTTGAATCATAGCTCATTAACTCAATAATTCTGAAAACTTAACTGAAGACAGTGACAGTTGAAATATCGATGTCAGAGAATTTCTCCGTACGCTAACGTTACTATGCAGCAGTAACCTAGCAACGATAAATAGACCTGCAATTGGTTGACTTTGAGTAGTCACTGCTGTCAAGTTTGTAGTTGTGCTCTCAGGTTAGCCAACCGGTAAGGTATGAAATATAATTTTCTTCTTCTAATACGAAGACATATGACTTTGCGTGTCGGGAACCGAATAAACCCGATTTGCATTACACGGCTAAAATGCGAACAGTACCAGGTGGCTCATCAATTAAAGTCCGTGACTGTACACACACATGTTTATGCAAATAAATAATCTTATCTTATCTTATGCCTCCAACAATATTTTTGAATAAAATTTCTTTTTGAGCGACAAATTATTTTTTTTTTAAGTCCCAAAAAACTGTGGGTAATTCAAATACTTAAAAAGCTAAGAGCGGATGTGACGTAACAATCCAGGATAACTATCAAAATGTCAATCTCAAGTTAATCAACAAGTGACAAGTCAATGTCAAACGCTCCTACAAAAAGGAGTGTTTGACGTTGACTTGACAGTTGCTTGTTTGTTTTCACGGTCTGTGACGTCACCACACCAAGCGCGCCAAATGGAGGGCGTTTAAATAGCCCGGATCGGCTGGATATTTAAAAAAAAAATTTAAGTACTTTAAATTGCTTTTTTGCCGTCGATTTTTAAAAGCTTTATATTAGCTTGCTCTGTTCGTATGTGTTTCCGGTTACTCGTTTTGTCATCAATTTTTCAAGCACTTCCTGGCATCCGATTGAGCTGAAGCTTGGCATACTCATACAACTACCGAGACATTTTGAAAAATGATACCATGGAGCTGGTCTGATGATGCAGCCGGAAGTTAGGCATAGGAACTCCTCAATGAAACAAGATAGCACGATCGTGTTTGGACTCATTGGTTATGTATTAACAAGTGCTTTGGCACTTACCCAAGTGGTGTTGTTACTTGGTGTTCAGGGTCTGATGATGGAGCCAGAAGGTGGCCTTGGGAAAATCCTTTTTAGTTCATTAAAGCTTGTTTTTTAAAAGATTTTTACTTATACACCGTGGCATTTTAATCGTCTTTCATCCGCAGCCCACTTCATGTATCCAATGACTACTACACATTCATAAAAAAAAGATAGGTATTTATGAACATTTGAGTAATTAAAAAAATAAAAAATAATTCAATAGTAAGACGCATGACGTAGTTTGAAACACCCTGTTATGAGCGCGGTCCGAGCATTACGTTCCAAAGGCGGCACGGACTGAAGCGGCGGCATCTTTAACAGAGTTCATTCCCCCTATTGCAAAAATGTGTGTAACCTTTTTTTCTTTTAATGCCATCCTTATGCCTACGGAATAGCAGTCAAAATCGGTTGAACGGACTGTATAAAGGTTTGTTTAAATATCTAATCTTATTTCAAATGGGGTATAGGTACATAGTAAGTGCAGATTAATAAAAAAGAAAGTTATAAACATACGGCCGATTTCAATAACTGATCAATTTGTCTTCGTTCGACCCTATTGAAGATAGAAATTTGACTCATGTCTACTAACCTAGCAAATAACAAACAAAAGATATGTAGTTACTGAAATTGCAGTCCTGGCACTTGCGGGTTGATCACACCTCGGTTGCGTAACATTTTCAGATTATTTGGCGCAGCGTACAATCTCCTTGCTCCCCGTAAATTGTCACCACTCACTGCGTACAGGCGCACCATTTGTAGGTACTCGATATTCGAGTATCGATAGTTCCTCATAATCATTGTGAATACCTACTTCACAATGATTATGAGGAACTATTCACTTCTTGCACTGTAACGATCGCGAACAACGTTTGATATTCGGTAGCGCGCGCGCACTTCCACTTCCGGTATTCGGCCGCAACTGGCTGCGAGCGAGATTGACCTTCACTTATTTTTCGAGTGAAAGGGGCGGGGCGTGACACGCGCGGTTCTACTCAAAGGATAGCATTAGAGCTCCTCATTGGATGACAGTCCACGTGGACTATGCTTGATTGGCTTTCGGTATTGGAATGATCTACTCGACCCGTGCGCTGCGTAGATATGTTCTACCGTTTGATATTTCAGAATTCTAATGCAATATTTATTTTTCTTTGTACCTATTATATTAATTAATTGTAAAAAAAAAAATCGTGTCTGGAGGTATTTTATGTCGGATACATTGAGTGGACCACCTTTGTAAGACGATTAAAATGTCACGGTGTATTTTATTTTTAATCTATTATTTGACGATGTAAACTATCAAATAAAATTATTAAAAAAAATCAAGTAACAAAAACTAAAACCCAACTACGACTTAAAAGGTATAAACAAGACACCGGATTTTTAATTTGTCTGTCTGTGGTGTCTTGTCTCTTTGTGTCTTTATACCTTTTAAGTCGTAGTCTGGTTTTAGTTTTTATTACTTGATTTTTTTAAATTCTTTTGGGGTTATCTATATCTATATTATATAAATAAAAAGAGAAGTCCTGACTGACTGACTGACTGACTCATCAACGCCCAGCACAAACCCTTGGACCTGGAAAGCTGAAATTTTGCACAGAGGTTCTCTTTATAATGTAGACAAGGAATAAGGAAGGAATTTTCGAAATTCAACCCCTAAAGGAGTTAAATAGGGGATGAAAGTTTGTATGGAAAATCTTATTCCTTAAACTAATAAATTTGAAACTTGGCACAAATACTTATTCTAAGTAAATAATAAAACGTGTATTTTTTTTTTTTTTTAACTGCCCCCTAAAGGAGAATTAGAAGGTGTCAAAATTTGTATGAAAGAATTTTAACGCGTGGTCTGATTAACTCGAAACTTAGTATTTATACTTTAAACCAAAAATAAAGAATAACGTATATCAGGGTTTTAAAAAATCTACCCCTAACGGTGTGGAAAGGGGTAGTCAAATTTACAGGGTAGGAAATTACTGCGTGGCTTGATTAACTCAAAAAATAACCATTTTTCTAAAATTTACCCCTAGGAGGGGGAAAAGCAGGGATACATTTTATATGAAAATTCTTATTTATTTAGTTCTTACAGGATAGAGAATAAAGAGGATTTAAAGTTTGGCATGCAAGTAAGTGCCATAAGTGTAAGTAGGTAATTATCCGTCCGTATTGTTAAAGAAATTGCGTGCCATAGCTTAGGGACAGGTTCAGTATCGATAAAGAAAATAAGGAAAAAAAACGGGCCCACGTCTTGCGCCATTGGTCGCGAGCCGTTTTTTTTTTTTTTTTTTTTTTTTTTTTTTTTTTTTTTTTTTTTTTTTTGTGTTCCTTTATCCCCTAAGCAATTTTTTTAACACCCCGTATTTTGTTTCTATTGTTAGGTTTTACAATTTTTATCCTCCATTCAATCATAAATCAATCCGCGCGCCGCTCCTCGGATACTATATAAGCAGTTATAAATGCAACATTTGTCTATATAACACGTTTAGCGCAAGCACAGCGATCATTTACGATACAACTGAACTGTACTTATTAATGCAAAACCGTCTTTTAAAAACTGTGACTTTTAGCGCAATCCTTTGTTTTCCAAAATTGTTTTTATAATATTTTCTTTACCACTTTTTATTTTCTGACTTAGTTAAACACAAAACATCAGTTACTTTTTGCTATTGTTTTTATAATATTTTCTTTACCCTGACTTAGATAAACACAAAACAACAGTTACGTTTTGTAATCTTTTACAATGGCTGTTGAATCATTAACAATTGATGGGATTATGGTGCCTCATTCCATAGTTCCTATAATTGGGGATGGAGCATGTCTGTTTCGGGCCATCTCCTATCTACTGTATGACACACAAGTGATGGCCAGGGAGGTGCGCGAGCAAATCGTTAGGTCTTCGTCACATTCACATCTTGCTATGGCTAGAGCAGCGTATCAACCCAGATCAAATCGACAATGTTATTTGTGCAGAAATACCTGACCCTGAGCAAGACCCTATCCTTTACGATATTGTGAAAGCCAACATGATACATGGTCCTTGTGGTAATTTAAATTACAAATCACCCTGCATGAAAGATAGTAGCTGCACTAAGAGGTACCCTCGACCACTTCTCAAGGACACCCAGACAGGAGACGATGGTTTTCCGCAATATAGGAGGAGGTCACCAGCTGACGGTGGTCAAACAATAAAAATTCGTGAAACTGAGTTGGACAACCGCTGGGTAGTGCCTTACAATCCTGTCCTATCACGTACTTTCAATGCTCATCTTAATGTTGTGTACTGCAACTCTGTTAAATCTATCAAATATATTTGTAAGTACGTGAACAAGGGTAGTGATCAAGCGGCCTTTACTCTGGAGAATGAGAAAGATGAGGTAAAAATCTACGAAAGCGGCCGGTACATAAGTAGTTCTGAAGCAGTTTGGAGGATCTTAAGCTTTCCCATTCATGAAAGGTTCCCCCCCGTTTTACATCTGGCTGTTCATCTTGAAAACGGTCAGCGTGTATACTTCACCTCCAATAATCTGTCACAGAAAATAAACAGCCCACCTCAAACAACGCTACTAGCTTTTTTTGAAATCTGTAAAACGGACAAATTTGCTAAGACGCTGCTGTACTTTGAAGTCCCTTCTTACTTTGTCTGGAACAACAAAAAAATTTGTAGGAGGAAAAAGGGGAAAGTTGTAGAAGGCTGGCCCGGAGTAAAGAAAGAGCACGCTCTAGGTAGGGTCTACACGATTCATCCAAACAACACGGAGTGCTACCACCTACGCCTGCTACTTCATGAGGTTACAGGTCCGACATCTTTTGAGGATTTGAAGACTGTGAATGGCATCCTCCATCCAACATTTCAGTCTGCGTGCAAGGCCCTTGGATTGCTGGAAGACGACAAACATTGGGACACTACTTTAGAGGAAGCCGCATTGTGCGATTCTCCTTTGAAGCTGCGAGAGCTATTTACAATAATGTTAGTTTTCTGTCAACTTTCTGATCCTTTAAGCCTTTGGGAGAAATACAAAGACAGTCTCTCTGAGGACATCAAACGGCAACTGGAGAGAGAGTTGCAAGATAGTGCGCAGCTGCTCATAGACGAAGTGTACAACAGATGCTTGATATTGATCGAAGATGCAGTGTTAGCTCAAGCGGGACAAAACTTGACACAATACGGATTACCTCAGCCAAAAAGATCTGCAGCAACTTTAGGTAATCGAGAATATTTGAGGGAGATCAATTATGATACCTGCGCCCTGGGGGAGGCAGCATCGAATAATGAGAAGTTACTGACAGATGTGACTGATCAAAAAGTCCTTGACAATATTGAGACAGGAATTGGGAAAATCTTTTTCTTGGATGCTCCTGGTGGCACTGGAAAAACCTTCCTTATTAATTTGGTACTGGCGAAAGTAAGGCGTAATCGTGGCATTGCCTTAGCTGTCGCATCGTCAGGAATTGCAGCTACACTGTTGGAGGGAGGCAAGACAGCTCACGCTGCTTTCAAACTGCCGCTAAATCTCATCCATATCGAAACTCCACTCTGCAACATTTCAAAGCAGAGTAATACGGCCCAAGTGCTGCGCGATTGTAAACTTATAGTTTGGGACGAAAGTACAATGGCGCATAAAGGGGGTTTTGAAGCACTAAATAGAACTCTAAAAGACATCAGAGGGAGCGATGATATGATGGGTGGAATCACAGTGTTGTTAGCTGGAGACTTCCGTCAGACTCTACCGGTAGTGCCGAGGGGAACTCGAGCTGACGAAGTTAGGGCTTGCATTAAGGCCTCAAATCTTTGGCCTTTAATAATAAAACTCCACCTTAAAAAAAACATGCGAGTGCACTTAAAGGGTGATGTTTGCGCTGGTCAATTCTCCGATCTCCTCCTTAAAATAGGAAACGGAGAATATGCGGAAACTGAGGGCAAGATTATAATTCCATCAGATCTTGCCTCAGTTGTGTCCACCGTTGATGACCTAATAGCTCAAATATATCCAGATGTCCAAAACCTACATAGCAAATCCATGGAGTGGCTGTGCGAACGTGCGATTCTGACACCTAAAAACGATCAGGCTTCCGTGATTAATGACACTTTGTTGAAATCATTCGAAGGTGCAGAATACCAATACAAGTCTGTGGACACTGTAGTGCATACGGATGATGCTGTACACTATCCTGTGGAGTTCTTAAATGCACTCAACCCACCTGGTCTACCGTCTCACAAACTTATCCTCAAAGTAAGTGCTCCAGCAATGCTACTACGAAATCTCAATCCGCCCAAGTTGTGCAATGGAACCAGGCTGCGTGTGAAAGCCTTACATAAAAACGTGGTAGAGGCCATTATATTTACTGGCTGTGCTCGAGGTGAATCGGTATATATACCGCGGATAACACTAATACCGTCGGAGTACCCATTCGAGTTTAAAAGGCTGCAGTTCCCCCTTAAGGTATGTTTCGCAATGACGATTAATAAGTCTCAGGGTCAGTCACTGAAAACAGCGGGAATTGATCTTAGAGGGGACTGCTTCTCGCACGGCCAGTTTTACGTGGCCTGCTCGAGAGTGAGCTCATCTAGCAGCCTGGTTGTGTTAGCACCTGAGGGCAGAACCTCTAATGTGGTATATAAAGAGGTACTTTAACTATATAAGTATAAGCGTAATTTGAATTATTTAGGTAACTATTTACGTTAACTTTAACTTTTTTTTTATAGAATTAAAATTTCCGTTCTACAGTTACCTTCAAATTTGGCGTTCAAGTAGGTAATTTTCCATTCCGTTATAAATTCCGTTACTATTGCTAGGTTTCAGGATTTGTTATCCTCCAGCAATCATATTATATCAATCCGCGAACCGCACCTCGAATACTATAATAAGCAGTGTGAGAAGACACTGTTTAACTGGATTAACATAATATAGGGTACTTTTAATCCCTGTAGTACGTCCCCGTGTCATATTTTCCGACATCCACGCGGGCGAAGCCGCGGGCAAAAGCTAGTAATATATATATTTTTGAAATGTGCTCATCAAAGGGCTTACCTTTCATTTGATACCCAACATGGTACGATTAAACCATTTTTTTTTTAAGTTTCTCACTTTATGTCCTCTAGAGGGCGCCATTTTTAATTGAATGTGACTTTACATAGCCTATAACCAGCGGACAATCACGACGCTTCTAACGACACCTCATTTGTCAAATTGTGATCAGTGGTTTGGAAGATAGGAGGGAACAGATGAACATAAATACATACATACATTACATACCGGTCAAAATCATAACCCTCCTTTTTTCTTCGCCGTAGTCGGGTAATTAACTAACTAACACTTACTTCTCGTCTCGCTGGCTCTTCGTTTCATGTTAGGTACTTCTTCCTCTTCCACTTCAGTTTTAAACTCTATTAAAGGCACATCATCTTCTAAATCAGATTCAGAACAGGATGGTGGTATATCTGCTACATCTAGACAGCTATTGTCTGAATTTTCCAGTTCTAGCTCTGTAGGTAAACAAAATAAGTTAAATTGAATTAAACTGAACACTGCCAAAAGTTTTAGATAGTTCAATAATGCCTTGATCATTATGAAATAAAAAGATTATACACCCCTTTGCAAAAAAAACGGGCGGTTTTGATTTTTGTACATTATTGGTAATCATTTAGTTGTAAAGAGGTTTTAATAGCCAAACTATGTTACTGGCACTTAATAAAGAGTCTGGGTAAGAAAAAAAGTTATTTCCAAATTCGAAACTTTTGTTTAAAAACAATAATAATCCCGTTTTCCGTTTGTGACTTTTACTAACATTTTGCAGGTTTGCGGTTAGAAGGTTATCCTGGCAACTAAAACTAACTTCTCGTTATTTTTAGTAGAATAATTTGTTTGTCGCATAATCCAGCCTTATTGTGACTTAAAAGTGATATCTTTGTGTCGATTGTAATGGCAGAAAAAGCAATAAGAGCTACTAAAATTGTAGCGCTGCTGGAAGAGGAGTGGAGCCAAAAATCTATATTCTTATTGATTATAACAAATTACTAGTCATTTATGCTAATGACAGAATAAAAATATTAATATTATCCATACAAAAGCCAATGACTGTTAAGGTGCCCGTTTTTAATGCAAAGGGGTGTATAATATCTGAATTTGTTTCAAGATGTTATTTATTGAAAATATTATTTATATTCTTAAAAACATACCATCACTTTGATGTTCCTCCTTTGGCAGAATATTATCATCTAGTCCCTCACAAACAGCTGGTAATTCTTCTTTGATAACAATGCTATCTGTTTGACATTCATCATCTATACATAAGTGCTCTATTGGAGATTTAGTAAACCCACTAGAAAACTGTAAGTGGTCTTGATTTATTAAAGGCTTGGGCTGTAAAAAGATTATTATAGTATTAGGAAAATATAATATGCTGGTGATCACAGTCCCACGAGCACCAACCTTCTCTCATGGTCATGATACTAAAGTCACTCAAAAGAGCCTCCACAAGTCACTGAGCTTGCGCTGACATGAGAGAGGACCGCTATCAAAATGTCATACAAAAGTTGTAGCAGTAATAAATGGATTATTTATCATATACATGTACATAATTGACAAAATTTATTTTACAAAAGAAACGTTTCACAAAATAAAACTGACTTCCAAAAAAACACGGTGGCATAAAACAAAAATTTAAAAGCTAAGACACCGACTTCCAAAGTAAAAGTAAT
This sequence comes from Lithophane semibrunnea, assembly GCA_947363905.1. Taxonomy (NCBI): domain Eukaryota; kingdom Metazoa; phylum Arthropoda; class Insecta; order Lepidoptera; family Noctuidae; genus Lithophane; species Lithophane semibrunnea. The sequence goes on from OX376215.1 coordinate 9,483,332, forward strand.
TTTTAACTTTTTTAGTGTTTTTTTTTGGAAGTCGGTTTTTTTTTTAAATTAATTAATTACGCAAGTCAGTGGCAAAAAACGAAAATTGAAAAGCAAAGACACCGACTTCCGAAATTAAAATTATATTTCACTTTTTTAGTGTTTTTTTCTGAAAGCCGGTTTTTTTTTGTAAAAAGTTGCTATTAACCGACTTCTTCAAAAAGGAGGAGGTTCTCAATTCGTGTATGTTATTTTTTTTTTATTTTTTTTTTTGTATGTATGTTACGCGATTACTCCGCCAATTATGAATCAATTTTGATGATTCTTTTTTTGTTTGGTAGGTCATGCTTCAGAGGTGGTCCCATATAAATTTTATTAAATTTACTTGCGTAGTTTTTGAGTTAGTTTCAATAATTACGTATTTTTACAAAATTGGACCATAATTGACGAAAATATTGATGAACATACAAACAAAATTTAAAAAAAAGTGTACATATCACCATTCAACACTCAATGGTATGCTTGGCGGGAAAACCAGACAACAGAAATGAACTTGAGAGGATTCACTTCCAGAATATACTGAAATTAGAAATTATAAGAATAAAGAAGAATACCTCACCTCATAATCCTCATTCATCATCTGAGCGAACAGCTCTTCAGCTTGCAGACATTGTCTCAGTAATCGGTAGCATTGCTTTAGTTTAGCGCAGCAGAAGAAACAGGCGAGCATCGGTCTACTGTCTTTAGTTACAAACTGCAACAAAATTTGTCTAGCACTATTTTGTTTTTATGAAGAAAATACTTCTATTCTATATAATAAAGCGGTCCAAGTCAACAGTTGGTGGTCCTTAATGCTTTCTGTGTGCATCTTACAGAGAATGCATGATCATTGATCTCCACTCTTGCTCAAGACAGATTGGCACTATGCGCACATATTTATTTTAAGTTTCCTCATGCTGTTTTACAGAAGCACTGGAGCCTTAATCTTCGTGTATTGGAGGCACTTAAAACCTTTAACATAGGCATAATGTAGCCACTGCCCACTGCTGGGACACAGGCCTCCTCTCTGTGAAAGGGAGTGGGCCATAATACACCTGCATTGGGCCCCCCAATGCAGGTAGGTAGATGTGACTTTAAAATTTTTGGTTCTAGGACATACCGGTTACCTCACGATGTTTTTTCCATCACGTTGCTCTACTTTGTTGAGAGCAGTGGTGATAAAGTAATTTACACAAAGTAAAACGCCTGTCACTGTTCAAACCCACGACCTACAACTCTAAAGTCACGGCCGTTACCACTGGGCCAGCACTGCTCCCACTCCTAAGACGACGCGCTGACCAGTAATTACTTTATCCTAAGTAATATTATAAATGCGAAAGAGTTTGTTTATTTATTTCGCTTTCACGCTAAAACGGCTGAATTTCATCTAAAGTCGAGACGAAATTTGGCACATGGTTATACCATGACCTGGAATAGGACGTAGGATACTTTTTATCCCGATATTCCCACGGGTTCGAAACTTACGTGGGTGAAGCCGCGGAGCGTTAGTTCATAATAAAAATATCAACTTACTGGAATATCAGTCAGCTTCTCATACAGTTCATGTAACTGCCTGTTGACCACTACATACATACGGACATCCTCCGCTAAACATATCCTACACATCGGCAGTTTTTCCATCTTTTATCCGTTAACAGTTATGATATTTTGATCAACTATATTTCGTTATTACTTCACAAAAACAGGATGGGTAAGGATCGTAGAAGATGGCGTTCTCTAGTTACACTGTGGATACCCCGGAGCCCCATGGAAAAAAGAGGACCATATTTATTTAAATTGTGGAAGAGGCATGAGAACTGATAAGACACAGACTACTTAGAGATACTACGTATAGATTTCAGTATAGTATAATGTACTCTGTGAGACTACGTGAGATGAGAACTTCAAAAGTTCAAACTAGGCTTGCAGAAAAATATCAATGTATCGAAATATCGATATTTTTTTTTCGATATATCGATATTTTCAGGCGATATTTATTATTTCGATATATCGATGTATCGATATAAAATATCAAGTATCGAAAATGTATCAAAAACGATATATTTTCAATAGCAACGCCGTTGTCGCCGCTGACCAAAACCGCTGGAATTCATAGCCGTAAAAATTATTTCTACTTTTTTTCCTAGTTTGGTATTCAAATCATTATAAAACTTGAACTACATAAAGTAAAATTTGTTTTTGAATATTTCACCGATATATCGATTTTTTTTTTTCGATATATCGAAATCGATATTGATATTTTTTTTAAATATCGATACGATATATATCGATACATTTTTACACTTCTTGCATCCCTACTTCAAACATATTATCATATAGTCAAAGTACTCTGTGCATATTATTATTATTGTGCTCTGTGACTTCAAAAAATAGAAACCACAGACTTCACAAAAATACAAAACATTAGATGAAAAGAAGAACCTCGGTGAAGTTAGCACCTCCGTGAATTTAGCCGAACGATTTCATTATTATGAACTTTTGTTAATGCTCATCGTTAGAGAATCGTTAGAGAGGGTTAGAGAGAAAAGAAAAATCGTTAGAGAGTAATTAGTTTTTATGTAAAAACAATTTTAATTTTTCGTGTGAAGTTGGCCCCCTTTCCCGCAAAAATGGACTTAGACGTAATTTTATTTTTTAAATCGTTTGCGAATCGTTAGAGAGAGATTGAGAGTTACACAAAATCGTTAGAGAGTTAATATTTTATTTGATATTAAATAATTTCTAAGAGAGTGACGTTAGCCTACCTCTGTGAATTTTGCCCCCGATATAATTATTCTCAACTTTTGTTAATGCTAATCGTTAGAGGATCGTTAGAGAGAGTAAGAGAGAAAAGAAAAATCGTTAGAGAGTAATTAGTTTTATTTATCAACGATTTTAATTACTTTTGTGAAATTGGCCCCCATTCCCGCAAAAATTGACGTAGATGTAATTTTTTTATTTTTATAATTTGAGAATCGTTAGAGAGAGATAGAGAGTTAAAAAAAATCATTAGAGAGTTAATATTTTAATTGATATTAAATTATTTCTGAGAACGCGTTTTAGATTAAACAGGCTCGCTCTTATTATGGGCAACATATTCAGCCGAACGGTACTTTTACTGTACCTATACTCCATTTATTATAGCATTAGAAAAAAGAGGCTTGTAGAAGCAGGAATGCCAAACCTTTTATTTCAAAGTTAATTTATAACTTCTTTAGATAAATCTAAGACAGTCTACTAAATAATTAGATAAACGAAATCAAAGTCATTTTATTTTGAATCATTCTTTATTGCATCTTCATACATTACAACAAAACGAATAAATGTAACAACCAATCACATGGTCATTTAAGTTTTAATTAAGAATAAAGGAATTTGGTAATCTCCATCACCTTTCTTTGTATCAAATATTAATGCAGCATCCGTTAAAAATCTTTCAGTTGATCCTGTGAAATACAATAATTACAAGTCAATTTTTCCGTACCCATACAATTTCACTGCTAGAAATAGGTCTTATATATAATATAATACACGACAACATTTATAACTTTTAGTTCGCTTTGCATGTGTTACTTCCTAATACAATAATATCACTTAATTAATAGTCATTGTTCATTTGTTAATGGTGAGGACAGTCAACAAAATGTATTAAAAGCAAAAGAAAGTAAATCAAGTACATACCAATATGAACAATGATACCGCCGCCGCCGCCTTCCTTTTCCCGTTGTATTCTTTAAACCAGTGGATAGACCTGCCAGATGTGCTTCTTTTGAGAACTTTATAGTAGTGTCATGCCATATTAAACTTGTTGTGTGACCTGTATGTATGATTAAAGGTTATTAATTTAAATACAATATTCACAAAACAAATTAATGAAATTATGTTGTACTTTTTTATTTAACTGTACTAAATCATAATACTACTGAATGCACGAGGGGCATTCAGTAGTATTATGATTTAGCTGCTTGGTGCATAAAAAAATGTTAAGAAATATTAGAAGTGCTGTACCTTCATTTAAAGTCTCATCTGAATAATATATTTTTCTTCATTAATTCCTTAGCCTTTTTATTTAATGAAGATATTTTAGTCTCCATAGGACGATCTTGTGCTTGTCTATGAGTACACTTTTTCTGCTCCATTTGATTTATGTAAACTTTAATGTTTCTTTACAAACTGCTTCTCTTGAAATCTGGCAGAGACTCATCACATCACTACTAACTGCTACTAATACTAATGTTTTATCACAATGCACGTTACTTTCGAACATTTGTATAGTAATAATTTTAGTAATCATCCTTACCGGCAACTTCTGCGGTTTACTTTATCATCTCAGTCTTATAACAAGGAGTTCCTGCTGGCCAGGACTCCTTAAATTGCTTAAAAATATTGATGACAGTTTGCTTCTTTCTATTTTTCTTGGGAGACATTAAGATCGAACATAGGAAAAACAGTACCTAACAAATAACAACTAAATCACGAAAATTAGACAATAACAAAACACAAGGCGTAGCATTCACAACTATTCACAAGGGAATGACATTAATGACATGTCAATCACAGAACATTTACGTCAATTTCACAGACGAGATAAACCGGTAAAATTAAAAACACCCGGCTGTCACAGCTTATGAAGGGATTATGTGACCTTTTAGATTTGGTAGAATTATAGTGAAACGAAAAACGTTCACGGTATTGTTCACTCCTGCTTCTTTTAGGTTTTTAGCATTGACACTTTCATTTTAAATTGGAATGAAATAATATATTTAAATGAAAGCCTCTTAATTTCATAAGATAAATAGTTAAAATGATTACAATGAAGTGTGACAGCTGGTATACGAAGAGATTTGAATTAATTTGGCGTCAATTGTAACTGTAACAAGTTTATTGTACTTTTTTTACAAAGTCTACCTACATTAAAAATAACCTTTTTTAACTTCTGTCTAATGCTATTGTAAATGGAGTATAGAAGTTAGTGAAGATACCAGGCATTTCGTCATCACATGAGACAGCTTTGATCAGAGGACTCACACCGCTATAGTTATAGAGTGTATTACATTATTTTCTGGTATCTTGGATGGGCTGGCATGAAAATTATATATCTCCACCTGCTCAGTTTCTCGACAGTATTTTAATAAAAGAAGACATTGAAAATTAAGAAAATCAATAAATCATTATTTAAAACTAAAAAAAAAAGGTTTATTTCATAAAAAATCTGTAAGACTTGCATTCAAAGCATGTTATTCAGTTTTTAAATATCATAATTTTCGAAAGGCTTTTCATCCACTTCCGATCTCGATTCTACGTCATAAAACAGGAATTCTCCATCGTAATTGAATAAAAAATGTTCTTGATCAGTAGGTACTATTATCATTTTACTCCTGCTAAGCCTGTGGACTATGCTGAAACATGCACTTCTTGCACTTATAGATTCTTATTAGCTATAATCTAAAGAGAGGTCTAAAAGAATTATGCTACACATTTTTGACTGAAAATATCCCATTTCATCTTATTTCAGAATATGGTACTTAAAGTAAATAACTTGATTAGAATTTTTGTTTGCATTGTCATATTCTTTACAACAAAATATTTTTTTTTTCTTTCTTTATGGCAATTGAAAAAGAATGATTGATTGACTGTAATGACAGTACCATGTGTCAATTATGAAAAGTTTGTTATTTTCTGGGGTGTGTTCACTTTATTAGCCTAGATAATTAGAAAAGTTTGGAAGTTTTAGGAGTAAATTAACACTAAATTAATTAAGTATTTCTTAAGAAATGAGCAGTACCTTTGTACTCATATTTTAACTATGTCGTATCTATTTTGTATGTTACTGTGTGTACAGTCACGGACTTTAATTGATGAGCCAACTGGTACTGTTCGCATTTTAGCCGTGTAATGCAAATCGGGTTTATTCGGTTCCCGACACGCAAAGTCATATGTCTTCGTATTAGAAGAAGAAAATTATATTTCATATCTTTACCGGTTGGCTAAACTGAGAGCAGAACTACAAACTTGACAGCAGTGACTACTCAAAGTCAACCAATTGCAGGTCTAGCAACAGTAACCTAGCAACGATAAGCAATTGTTGCTAGGTTACTGCTGCATAGTAACGTTAGCGTACGGAGAAATTCTCTGACATCGATATTTCAACTGTCACTGTCTTCAGTTAAGTTTTCAGAATTATTGAGTTAATGAGCTATGATTCAAAGGAGGTCAGTATCAAATAGATTGGATAAACTTAATGCAACATTGTATTTATTTTTATCATTAAGAACTTATTAGTCAACCTCTATGGATAAGACTATTTCCGATTAAAAGTAATTTATTTGTCATCTTGATATTTCAACTGTCACTGTCTTCAGTTATGTTTTCATAATTATCGAGTTAATGAGCTATGATTCAAAGGAAGTCGGTATCAAATAGATTGGATAAACTTAACGCAACATTGTATTTATTTTTATCATTGAGAACTTTTTAGTCAACCTCTATGGATATTTCCGATTAAAAGTAATTTATTTGTCATCTTGTTTACGAGCTTGCGATTTGAGTTCGTGTTTAATCGTGTAATCTCGTGAATGTATGAAAGTAAACAAGATGACAAATAAATTACTTTTAATCGGAAATATCCATAGAGGTTAACTAATAAAGTCAACCTCTATGGATATTTCCGATTAAAAGTAATTTATTTGTCATCTTGTTTACGAGCGTGCGATTTGAGTTCGTGTTTAATCGTGTAATCTCGTGAATGTATGAAACTGCAAAATTGAAAAGTTTGAAGGTGGCTCGTCAATTAAAGTCCGTGACTGTACATAAGATTAGAATAAATAAATAAATAAAAAAAACGATTTTTCTCAAAATTCGTAATCCTTAAAAATGCAGATACAGTTAGAGCTACTACTTTTTGGGATGTCTATCCAAATATATTTAACTTATCCTGGTTATTGATATTGGAATTATTGAATAATAAAAAACCATTTTTGGACATGTCCTTTCGAATCGATGTAACCTATGGAAGATGCTCACATCCATTCATCAACTTGAAAAGAGCTGATAATCTTCAAACGGCTGAACCGATTTTCTTGAATCATAGCTAAGAACATTCTATCAAGTCACCTTTCAAACAAAATAAAAAATATCAGAATCGGTTCAGCCGTTTGGCAGCTACGATGTCACATACAGACACACACGTTAAACTTATAACACCCCTCTTTTTCGGTCGGTGGGTTAAAAACGACCCGACCAGCTCCCGACAAGCACCCACCTTTTGTGTGTTTTGAGCATAAATGATGCACTATAAGTACCGAATCAAATTGAACTACCAACAATATTTCGTATTCTTATCAGGTATCACTGTGAAATGATCGTTGATCAAATACACAACTTTACCACTCATAACTATAACGTTCCTCTGCATCATGTCATGTATCAATTCAGTAGGTAGTACCTACTACTCACGGTACTACTCGCACTCACGGTGCACAGTGAGAAAAATAAGTGTGGCCGCTTCATTCAATGCAATAATTCTCGCGGTAAATCTCTTTGATCTGCCTAAAATGCTGCCACCAGAGTTATCAATCACCCAACGTCAAACGCCAATGTAAATGCCGTTGACAAATTCTCGAGGTAAGTCGTGGTGAAGTACACCCACGGTTAACGTCTACCGCGATAATCCGTTGGTGTGGCCCCAGCATATAAGAGATTTGTCATATTTAAAAATCATTTTAAAAAAACTTTGTACCTCCGGCAGGGGGGAATAACGTCACGCCCTTAGAAATTATTTAATATCAAATAAAATATTAACTCTCTAACGATTTTGTGTAACTCTCAATCTCTCTCTAACGATTCGAAAACGATTAAAAAAATAAAATTACGTCTAAGTCCATTTTTGCGGGAAGGGGGGCCAACTTCACACGAAAAATTAAAATTGTTTTTACATAAAAACTAATTACTCTCTAACGATTTTTCTTTTCTCTCTAACCCTCTCTAACGATTCTCTAACGATTAGCATTAACAAAAGTTCATAATAATGAAATCGTGCGGCTAACTTCACCGAGGTGTCTATGTGTGGGGTTGATTTTTTTTTTTAATAGATACGTTTTGTTACCCTCTTTGCCTATTGTTTAGACAAAAACAATCTTTTTCAGGAGTAAACTCCAGTCGTGTGTGGGTGCTGACAGACACACACTTTATTAATAAACTTAACTACATTGTTTAAAACCACTATAAAAATTCATTATAAACCCAGTGAAAACAATCAAAATGAAAAAATAGAGCTTTCTAGACTTGACTTAAAGGCCTCGGTAGCCAGACATTAAACTCCCAAATAAAATAATAAAATAAAAATCTGTATCTATCGGTCAATGTCAACGTCAAGAACTCAAGATTTAAGCTGTCAAAGTGTCAACTGTGTCAATTACTTTGCTTGCTAAATAGTAGCACTTTATAATTTTTGTGGTATTTTGAACGTGCTTTCGTGCATTTTTTTTGTAAAGTTCTTAACTCTTCCTGTTCCCATGGGGGTAGGGAGAAACTACAGAACGCTTCGCGTGCTACGATCCTTCCCCTTCCTTTTTTTTTTATAGGTATTGAAATAAACGTGAACTGCCGGTTTTTAATATTTTATTGTGTCGCAACGCAAGTGTTTTGTTTTTCTATAATTAATAAACTCATACACGAGCCATAGTGATAATTTTTGAGTTAAAAGATGGAAAAACTGCTAATATGTAGGATATGTTTAGCGGAGAATGTCCGTATGTATGTAGTGGTCAACAGTCACTTACATGAACTGTATGAGAAGCTGACTGATATTCCAGTAAGTTGATATTTTTAATAAATTAATTACACACTGGTACACATGGTCCCCCTATCTATATATATGTTCCCACTACTGGGACACAGCCTCCTCTCGGTGAGAGGGAGGGCAATTCATTACCTATTAGGTTTATGTATGCGCCCCTCCAACCAGTATTATTTACGCTCAAGTGCTTCCATAACACAGTATGAGGAGAGCTGGATTAAAATAATTAATAATATGTACCTACATTACATTGCCAGTCAGCCTTGAGCAGGAGTGGCAATCAATGATCATGCATTCTGTGTAAGATGCTCACAGAAAGCATTTAGGACCACCAACTGTTGACTTGGACCGCTTTATTATATAGAATAGAAGTATTTTCTTCATAAAAACAAAATAGTGCAAGACAAATTTTGTTGCAGTATGTAACTGAAGACAGTAGACCGATGCTCACCTGTTTCTTCTGCTGCGCTAAACTAAAGCAATGCTACCGATTACTGAGACAATGTCTGCAAGCCGAAGAGCTGTTCGCTCAGATGATGAATGAGGATTATGAGGTGAAGTATTATTTAACAGCCATTTATTCTTATAATTTCTAATTTCAGTATAATGTGGAAGTGATTCCTCTGAAGCTCATACCTATTGTGCCCGGATTTCACGCCAAGCATACCATTGCATGTTGAATGGTGATATGTACACTTTTGTCAAATGTGTACATGTACATACTCCATATAATACTTTTACAACTTCTGTATGACACTTGTATGTGGCAGTTTGATAGTGGTCCTCTCTCGTGTCAGCGCAAGCTATGTAACAATAGCTTGTGCAGTGGTCAGTGAGGTTACATTGGACCTACTTAAGTATCCTCACTGGAGGAGGCTCTTTCAATGACTTTAGTATCATGAGAGAAGGTTGGTGCTCATGGGACTGTGATCACCAGCATATTCACCTAATACTATAATCATCTTTTTACAGCCCAAGCCTTTTAAAAACCAAAACCATTTAGAGTTCTGCAGTGGGTTTACTAAATCTCCAATAGAGCACTTATGCATAGATGATGAATGTCAAACAGATAGCATTGTTATCAAAGAAGAATTACCAGCTGTTTGTGAGGGACTAGATGATATTATTGTGCCAAAGGAGGAAAATCTAAGTGATGGTATGTTGAACATAAATAATCCTAATCTTAACTAATATTATAAATGCGAAAGTGAGTTTGTTTGTTACGGTTTCACCCTAAATCGGCTGAACGGATTTGGAAGAAATTTGGTACTGTGGTAGACCTTGGCCTGGAATAGGACATAGGAACGTTCTTTGAATGCACGGATCTTACACAGATGTTCTGAACAGACCAGGAGATTTAATTAACTTCTGGAGGGAGGTGGGCTGGCTGGAATAACCACCGACGGCTGCCATGGGCCACGCACAATGGTCCACCTTAGGGACTAAGGTCCGTATTACAGAATGTTCCTCAAGTCCAGTTTGATCTGCTATCAGTTGATCACTGTTTGAGTATAGAGTCAGTACTTGAGCATCGGTCTAATTCCAGAACGGTAATCAATCTATACTCAGCTGAATCGAGACTCAAATCGAGTCTCAAGCAGAGATGTGTATTGTCTATGAATCAGCCTGTTTTCGTTTACGATTTATTATAATAACCGAATTTGATCCGATCTTCATTGGATTAGTAATATTAAAATACACCATAGAACCCCAGTTATGTAGGAAATCAGCGTTATTATTTCATTCCTGAATAGTAAAAGGCCCCATTTATTGAAGAAGTGAAGTATAGTACAGTTCGATTCAAACTTAATGGCGGCTCGGAACATGAGGCGAGTCGCTTCGCAGTAACAATTTCATGTGACAGCGGGGGTGAGGGGTGGGGTACTGCGCAGCTAAAAGCTAACTTCCGAGCCGCCATTAAGTTTGAATCGATCTGTAATTTTGTAAGCAAAATTGTCAAGCTTAAAAGACTTGTGGCCTTAAATAAGTAAATTATGCTATTTAAAATGTCAGTATGACAAAACATCAGTGTGAAAAACATTCGTTTGTTGTTCTGTCTAGTTTAATTATTTGTTTAGCTGATTTTATTCATATTAAAGACTTTTAAAATACAAGGACGGAAGAAAAAGTTCAACCTTATAATAGAATTATCGTTATATAAGTTATTATAATTATTTACCTCTTCAAATATATCGATTATGATTTTGATAGTAGGTACCTAATTTAAAAAAATATCAACAGAACTCGACATTGTACTATTCGAACAGAAGAAATATTGACAATTTGACATGACAATCTATGCTCAAGCGCGGTCTCGAACACACTTGGGTGATTACAGATTTGATCACTGCTTGGGTTCGATTGAGTAACTGAGTAGCGATGTAAAATAAAGCCTAACTCAGTTGAACTAAGATCAATGAAACTATGCTTGAGCAACGTTCTAAAATTAAAAGCGGACTTAAAACTAGTTTTAAACAGAGATCAATACTTGAGTTTCCTTCTGTAATACGGACCTAAGTGCGGAAACCAAACCCTTAATGTAGAACATAGGATACTTTTAATTGATTGCTGAAACCGCGGAGCGCAGTTAGTATTGTATTATCAATAAATAATATCCTAAAATAAATTAAGATATCTATTCTAGCCTCTGCTCGCGACTACTAAATTTCGCCCCCCGACCGACCGCGTCGCATCCCAGCGCTATTATTTCGTTTTCGCTTTGTGTTCTTTTTGCTCGGATCCAACATATGGGTCGTACGCGATATTCCATGGCCTGAGGGGGTAATCTCTGTACAAACTTTTACCTCTTTATAATAATACTAGCTGCCGCCAGCGCGAGCGGTCCGCCCGCGTGTAATCTTTACAAATAGAAAATGTGTTCTATCAGGAACCAATAAATCAAATCCACAGGTTTATAAAAAGCGAGGCCCCTTTAAGTGCGAGGCCGTAGGCGAGGGCCCACTTCGCCCACGCCTAGCTACGCCACGCCACTGCCTCCTGAAGACATATACGCGAATGATATGCTTTTAATATTAGGATGTAATAAAATAATTATTAATTAATTGTTATGTGTAAGTAAATAAGTATAGATAGATTGATCCGGATATTTTTTGGACTATTTGAAATTTTTTGCAGTGTTAAGTTTAATGTAACTTAACGGTAACCACATTCTGTTGTAAAATAAAATAAATATCAACAATAAACAAGTAATACTCTTTACTGTTTGTGTTTACCTACAGAGCTAGAACTGGAAAGTTCCGACAATACCTGGCTATCTGTAGCAGATGTACCACTGCACTGTTCTGAATCTGATTTAGAAGATGATGTGCCTTTAATAGAGTTTAAAACTGAAGTGGAAGAAGAAGAAGTACCTAACAAGAAACGAAGAGCCAGCGAGACGAGAAGTAAGTGTTAGTTAGTTACATTGCCAGATATTCGTGAGATATACAGTTGAAAACTTCTAAATACAGATGAGTGTGTTAATAATTCCCTTGATCAAAGTTTGTTTAATCCTTACACAGACCATTATGTCGACGTTAGTACAATTTTGTACTTAAAATATCTGGTGATTAAGTGTATTATTCAATGTCACCAGAAATTCCTCCTTTTCGGTCCAAGTTTGGATTATGCAAAGCGCTATTATTTTGATTCGTGTGCATTTCAATCTTCTTCCAACATTGTACTTACCAGATTTATAATCACAGGGGCGACCGTTGCGAAGAAACCAAAACTAGACACTCGAAGAACAAAACTAGAAGATGCAATAACAGCCGAGAAGACGAACAAGGAAAAATCAGACTCGAAAGTTATTCGGACAACTCCAAAATGCAAGCCTGGCACTTATTTAAAAAAAATGTTAGGTACTCGAACAAAAATTGGTGAAAAACCCAAATGTGATATATGGCAACGTAGTTTTAGTAAAAATTCTGATCTAACAAAACATATTCGGATACACACTGGCGAAAAACCTTATAAGTGTGATGAATGTCACCGTTGTTTTTGTTACAAGAGTGTTTTAGCACAACATATTCGGATACACACTGGCGAAAAACCTTATAAGTGTGATGTATGTCAGCGTTGTTTTAGATTCAAGAGTGATTTAACAAAACATATTCGTATACACACTGGCGAAAAACCTTATAAGTGTGATGTATGTCAGCGTAGTTTTAGTAAAAAATCTGATCTAACAAAACATATTCGTATACACACTGGCGAAAAACCTTATAACTGTGATGTATGTCAGCGTTGTTTTAGTTTCAAGTGTGATTTAACAAAACATATTCGTATACACACTGGCGAAAAACCTTATAACTGTGATGTATGTCAGCGTAGTTTTAGTGCAAAGGGTAGTTTAACAAAACATATTCGTATTCACACTGGTGAAAAACCTTATAAGTGTGATGTATGTCAGCGTAGTTTTAGTCGAAAGACTCATTTGACACAACATATTCGAATACACACTGGAGAAAAACCTTATAAGTGTGATGTATGTCAACATAGTTTTAATCAAAAATATACTTTAACAGATCATATTCGTAAACACACTGGCGAAAAACCTTTTATGTGTGATGTATGTCAGCGTAGTTTTAGAGAAAAGCGTAGTTTAACAAAACACATTCGTATACACACTGGTCAAAAACCTTATAAGTGTGATGTATTTCAGCGTAGTTTTAATCAAAAGAGTCATTTGGCACAACATATTCGAATACACACTAGTGAAAAACCTTACAAGTGTGATATAAGTCAAAATAGTTTAAATCAAAAATCTACTTTAAAAATAAGTAAGTAAGTAAAAATCTTTTTTAAAACAAGCTTTTAATGAACTAAAAAGGATTTTCCCATGGCGACCTTCCGGCTCCGTCATGAGACCCTGTAGGTACACCACCTAGTGACAAAGCACTGGTTAATACTTGAACAATGAGTCCAAACACGACGGTGCTATCTTGTTTGATTGAGGAGTTCCTATGACCAACTTCCGGTTCCATCATCAGACCAGCTCCATGGTATCATTTTTTCCAAATGTCTCTGTAGTTATAAAAGTATCCTAAGTTTCAGCTCAATCTGATGCCAGGAAGTACTTGAAAAATGCATGACAATTGGAGTAACCGGAAACACATACGAACAGAGCAAGTTAATATAAAGCTTGTAAAAAACAATCTGCCTAGCCTTGTCCCGATATTCCCACGGATGAAACCGCGGGGCGCAGCTTGTTTTACATAATTTAACCTAGTTTTAATTTGTTTGTGTAATTACTGGCAAACTGGCTATTTTGTATGTGAGGTGCAAAGGTAACAGTAATTTATACTCTTGTTGCTTATTAAGGGGGCGTGTATTGACAGCAAAAAATCATATTTCACCCGCGCAACCCTTACCTACCCCTCTCATTAAACACGACGAAAACAAAACACAATGCCTTCCCGCCAGCAAAAACTTTTCGTCTGGCGTTTATAGAATTCGAATTTCAATCTTCTGTAGTTTATTTTGCTTATACGATACGCTAAGCTTGAATTCAGAACTATGGATCATGTTCATGTTTTGGAACTAGAAACTCAATGTTGAAGTGAAAAAGTTCAAATTTAAATGTTACCAAATTTTATTTAGGACCTTGTACAATTTGTACCTAATGACGTCTTTGTGGAAAACTATGTTACCAAGTAATAAATATAATGCTATATCGTGGATTTCTCTCTTTGGAGGATCGTGCAAAGTGATACCCAAGTAAAAAATAATATTCGTATAATGAATTTTTCACTGTATTGTGCAACGAATATGGTATGTGTCATGAAAACCTTTCCTGCGCCAAACGCGAACAATCCCCTTCGAAAACATGTGAAAAAGAGGCCGAGTTCTGTACAAAAGAAATAAATGAAGGATTATCGGCTTCACCACTAAAAGAATTGACATCTATTCATCTATGTAAATGGGTGCCAAAGTACCAAAGGGACTAATTATAACAAGGGCCCGAGGTACGCGGCTCAGTACCTGCGCTGTGTTTTGGGCGCGCGCCCGGCGCGTTTTGGACGCTCGTCTAACGCAACAAGATTTCTACATTTTGTTGTAACTTTTGAACCGTGTTTCTTTTAAGTTTATTACTAATGCGGAGAAAATGACAAGGAAAAATAGTGAAAAAGGAACTCGCGTCCAAGCGTCAAGGGCACGGTTAGGCTTCATTTACGGAGACGCGAGGAATCGCGCGTGGCTTTGGGCGGCGCGGCCCGCACTGAATTCAAACATATGGCGTTGTATGAGTGCGTTTACGGAGACGCGATTATACACGCGTTTGTTTGAAATGGAGCGTTTTTTACGGCGGAGCCCGCGAATGGCATAGCCGCGTCACACGCGGTGTTTCATCACGGCGGCGCACACAGCAGCAATTCTCGATGAAGCGATGCCCGCGGCATACCTTCTCCCAGTCTTATTTGTAAATCGCACAACGGAGATGCAAGTTGAGAGTGGCAAGTTGCGACATGTGCAGGCCTAACGGCGCCCGGCATGCGCTCGCTTAGACTGCAGCGCTTGATAAAATTCGTTACATAGGAATTCATACAATTTTATTGAGCGCCCGAAACGCAGCGTACAAAATGCTCGTCTCGGGCGCTTGTTATAACTAGTCCCTTAGTAGAAAGTTTAGTATGGTCCCTCTTTTTAACTGTTGAAATTGTAGCTTTGAAAACATGCCAAGTTGCATTATAACTTTAGGCCTCATTTACGGAGACGCGGGGCGTGGCGCGTCGCGTGCAGTGTGGCATCACGCGGCGCGTCTGACATTTTTTCTGTTTACGGTGCGGCGGCGCGTGAAGCGGCACTTATCATCCCACGCGTTAACATAACATATGGCAGTATACGTCTTGATTGTCGCTGCTTTTTTTTGGGGTTATAATATATATTTTTTAAATGTGCTAATTAAAACCTTTCATTTGATACCCAACATGGTATGATTAAAAAATATTTTTTGTTGTTCATGATATGTCACCTAGAGGGCGCCATTTTCAATTTAATGTAAATAAAAATAAAATAATAAAAAATGTTTTATTGACATAAAAAGGTGTTACATTCTAATTTGAAGCCCTGACTCCTGAGCTAGGTGGAACCTGTGTTACAGGAGCCAGTGTCTTCACCCGTTTTTTTTTTAAACTTAACAATTTATGCAATAAAATTAAAACAATATAAATTTAGTGCATGCATGCTTGCTCGTGAGTGGTTTATGTATGTTTGTGTGTTTTGTGTGTACGTGAGTGTGTTGTAGGATTGTTTGTGTATGAGTGTATGTGAGTGTGTGTAACTGATTGTGCTTTGGTTTTTATATAGCCGATGACCAGCGGACGATCAAGAAGCTTCCAACGATACCTCATTTGTCAAATTGTGATGAGTCTTTTAGAAGATAATATGAGGGAACAGACATAGATAAATACATAGAAACCGGTCAAAATCATAACCCTCCTTTTTGCTTCGCCGCAGTCAGGTAAAAACTAAAACCCAACTACGACAAAAAAGTCAAATAAAGAGATATAAACAAGACATCACGGACAGACCAATTAAAAATCCGGAGTCATACGTAATCTGTTCGAGTTCGATAACCGAAGAATAAAGGTATTATTCTAAACAAGTTTTATTTAGGTCAGTCGCTCCAATTGTTCGTCTAAGGTTCACCTTACAAGGAGTTTGTCAAAAAAAGTGGGAGTAAACGAATTTGGATCCTGAGTAAATCGCAATAAGATTTAATCTCCAGTGCGAACTTTCAAATGAACGTAGAATGGGCTCGTTGGCTATGTTGTAAATTTTCTCCGCAAGAAAATTCACCGTAATACAGAACAATGGCGCTAGTTGTACCTACTTCTTTCTATACTCCGTGCTAATATATCAGTCAAAAATCTGTCAAATAAAATGTATGTCATCTTGAGTTTTCAAATATCAACATTGAATTTTATATGTTTATTTAGACTCGGTATTTATTTATTTATCAATCAATAACACTTGTAATATTCGTTTTGGAAGTGGTTTTAGTGTTTATTTCATGTTTTTCTATGTCTCAGTTTCTTTTGTGGAATGTGATAAATTACGAAAATAAATAATATCTCAGCGCAGCTAAAAATTTGAGCGCAGTCCTCTCGTCTCAACAGAGCGACGCCGACTGATTTGTGAAACAAAAATATGCTTGAAGTTCCCGTAATGTGCGACGGAAGATGGCTTCTTCCACGAACTAAGAACGTCGTAAGTCCTACAAGCTTTGATTCGTAATAAAACCAAAAATAAAATCAAATAAAAAAAAAAGCCTACACAATTTTTTTTGCCTTGTTTTAATACATATAATCATCTAATTTTTATCATAATAGGCATTAGCATTTTAAGTACAAATCGAAAATACGTGAAAATTAGAGGTAACTTCGTGATATTTTTTTATCGAGAAAATTTTAATATTTTGTGTTTCTGTTACACAAAAAGTTTGGAAATATCATGTAGTTACTCATACTATTTTTATTTTATACCTAAGTCTTATCAATTTTATGAAAAATCAAATTGAAGACAGGCAATTTTGGTTACGTCCCGGCCTTAATAAATAAATACCTACAGAAAACATTAATTAAATATTCACAAAAAAATTGCTTAAAAATATATATATATATTTTTAAATTATATTGCTTAATTTTGAAAAATCCATATAATTATAGTACCTAAAATATAATTCACTATAGCATTATTATATTCGTAAAAAAAAACATCTTTAATTAACATACTAAGAACTTTGGAAACTATGATTTCCCCTGCAAAGTTAAAACTTACCGCTTATTCAAGAAAATATACCACATCTATTCCACCCCTTGTCAGACGCCATGATCCATGCTAGAACAGGACAGACGAGTGAGAGAGACAACGAATCGGCGCGAGTTTCTTTAGGAATTATATTAAAACTAGCTTCCGCCCGCGGCTTCGCCCGCGTGGTATGTCGATAAACAGTAGCCTATGTCCTTCCCCGGTCATCGATCTCCATGCCAACTTTTATCGAAATCCTTTCATTGGTTTAGGCGTGAAAAGGTAACATACAGACAGACAGACAGAGTTACTTTCGAATTTATAATATTAGTAGTGATTGTTTTTTTTATATATCTATTATGAGGGAGGTTATCAGAGAAACCACCTTTTCAGTAAAGAGTATATTGAGTATCAACACTAGTTAACAGTTTAACACAGTTGTACACACATTGGGATCGAAAAACCCTAAATTAATATTAATCAGTTCGCGTAACAATGGCGGCACGAGGGAGGCACGTGGCGACGTTGCGCGGTATCGAAATTACGCGTCTACGCAGCAAGCGTGTGGGCGGCGGACTGGCGCGAATCGTGAAGCTCCTTCCTCGCAACGGCCAGGCGAGAAAGAGACAGACATCATTCTCTGTATCGTGCCGGCACGCGACCGCGGAATGCTCGCACCGGAAGACATTGTGTCTGTGTTTGGTTTGCTATATACTCCCCCTCCAGTCCTGGTGAACGCCCTCGGTCCTGGACTGGTACACTAACTGCAGCATTAGCTGGACGTCCGCGGTTCCGTTTTGGAATAACGGGTTTTGGTAAGGAGTCGTCGCTACCTCGGTAACGTGTAAGGTCTTCGGAATGATATTTCCCTATGTCTACATTTGGTTGTTCTGTGCTCGCGATGGTGTAGGTTGTTGGACTTACCTTTTTAGTGATCTGGTAAGGGCCATCTCAGCGAGGGTAGAACTTAGAAGTGAGATCTTTTGATCCTTTGCTTAATAAGTGAGACTTAAGCATGACTAAATCACCTACCTCGAAAGCGTCAGATGGTCGGCGAGACGCGTCGGCATACTGCTTTGTCTTGTCCTGCTGGATCTCGACACGTTCACGAACAGCTGACAGTGAATGCAGGAAGTTTTCGAGGTAAGGGGTCACTTGTGGGACAAAGTTTTCTTTGGCCCTGATGGCACGAAGGTCGTGCACGACTTCTGTGGGTGACCGCATCTCTCTACCAAAGGTCAAATAGGCCGGTGACTTGCCTGTTGTGCGACATTTCGCGCTATTCAGGGCAAAGCGGATCACTGGCAACTTCTTCGGCCATGAGGTGTGGTCATCTGCCACGAGGTGGGCTAGCATAGCTTTAAGGTCGCGGTTTTTTCGCTCTGCAGGATTAGCTTGTGGATGATACAGCGGGACAAAATTTTGTTTGATGTCTAAGACTGACATACATTGTCGCATCACTGCGGAAACGAACTGGACACCGTTGTCCGAAATAATCCTGCGAGGCAGACCGAACCGCATGAAATATTCTTCGATGAGAACATGAGCACAGGCTTCTGCTGTTGCTTCTTTTAGGGCAAACAGCTCCGTCCATCGGGTCGCAGTGTCTTCTATGAGAAAGACCCACCGCTCCCCCTGGTCACCTTCCGGAAGTGGGCCGAACAGGTCCATGGCCAACACCTCATTTCGCTGGTTCATGACCGGTGTCTGGAGTAAACCTGGGGGTTTGGCGTTGTTGGCCTTATATCGCTGGCAGTGGATGCAGGCTAAGACATAATCCGAGATTATTCTCCGCATCCCTGTGAAATAATACAGCTGTGCTACCTTCTGGTAGGTTCTATCGATACCTGGGTGGCCAGCTGTTTGAGAGTCATGTAACTCTTTCAAAATAGCTGCAACTTGATCGGCAGGTATTACTAACTGAGGGGATTCACTCTCAGAGTCTGGATTGAATCGGTACAGGACTCCTTGATCCATGAGGTAACCCCTTTCTAACCATCTTTTAGATGCAATATCATCAGGTCCTTCTAGCTCCTTAACAATCTTTTCCACTTCAGGGTCCGAAGTCTGTTCCAGGCGAAGCTGACTAGGTGTCTTCGCGGGAAGATCGCAGATGACTGTGCAAATACCACAACTGTCACTTGTGTCGCTGGAACAAATCGGTCTACTCAGCGTGTCTGCCACGACATTCGCTTTTCCTGGGGTATATTGGAATTGGATATCAAAAGATTGGAGCTTCAGAGCCCAACGGACTAACCTGCCTGCTGGTGATTTAAGTGACAGCAACCAGCGTAGAGGCTGGTGATCACTACCAATCACGACTGGTTGACCGTCCAAGTAAGGCCGAAAACGTTCCACCGCCCATACTACCGCGAGTGCTTCACGCTCCGTGGTGGAATAATTGCGTTCAGCTGCGTTGAGGAGTCGGCTGGCATACTCAATTGGCCTTTCTTGGTTGCCGTCGCCCTGCAATAAAACTGCGCCCAAGGCGTAGTTGCTTGCGTCAGTGCGCAGAACGAAGGGACGACTGAAGTCTGCTTGTACCAGTATTGGAGCTGAGGTAAGTAGACTCTTCAGCTCATTAAAAGCTTGGGTCTGTTCTGAACTCCAAGACCATACTTGACTTTTTCTTGTCAAACGTGTCAATGGTTCGGCAACTTTTGAAAAGTTGGGGATAAACTTTCTAAACCACGAACACGTTTGCAAAAAAGTTCTTAGATGCTTTAAGTTTCCTGGTACCTTCATCTCGAGTACAGCACTCACCTTCCCTGGGTCGGTGGAAACACCTTTTTGTGTAATAACGTGACCTAGCAGTGGCGAAGGGTGATTTTTCGGGGGTGGGAACCCGGAGCAAAAAAAAAAGAAAAAAAAAAAAAAAAAAAAAAAAAAAAAAACTATGCTGACGAATTGAAAACCTCCTCCTTTTTGAAGAAGTCGGTTAATAATACTTGTTATGATGTCACTTCGGACCTTCCTTGTGGCCGCGAAAACCTACTTCTTGTTTGTTTACCTAACAAAAGAACGGTATCAATAAACCGTTTCATTAAATTCCTATTTTGATTTACTTTTCTCAAACTTATTTATAAACTCACATTCAAAAAGCCCGCTTTCACAAACCACGCACACTCACACAGTTCAACAAGTGATTACGCTCCTAATAGCGCAACGCCATCTAACGAAAATATCAGAAAAGCAATGCATTTTGTCAGTACAACAACGAGATATCTCCATTCAAAAAATTCACAAATAATTAAACAGAGGGCGCGTTTAACGAGAAATTTTTAGGGAGTGGCATTTTACAATTCAGAGTTTTCGCTCACGGCCACTAGAGGGAATTGGCCGCGCGGGTGTAGAGCTTCAAACGAATTAGCGAAAAATCGTCAGATTATGAATGTAAAAACCCCTTTATTACATAAACTACTAGAATCTGAGAAAAGTAAACAAGGGAAACAATACATTTTATTTTATTTACAACTGCCAGTCAGCTATTCATATTTATCGTAAAGGGAAACATTAGAATGTTTGAAAAAACTATCACGTCGTTTGTAATTTATACTTATATCTGAGCGAGCACGGCCTAACGTAATTGTGTTAACTGTCAAAACTTAACCTTGGAAAGCATGTTTCCTCACAAAGAAAATAATCCTAAACAACAATGTATAGGCTACCACTAAGCTACCAGACGGGCCGCACGCGGGCCAAAAGACATTGTAGTTAATTAGAAAGTCCTTGACGAATTATTGCCGCCATCCTAATCCTACTGATAGTACTAATAACTTTTCAAATCTATTAAGAAATTTCAACTTATTAACTATCTACCTACTTACCCCAAATACATAATTACAACGTACACTTTCACTAAAGTCAAAACACTTTAATCACTGTTTTATACCAACAAACTAATACTACTACTACGATTCTCGAACTGATAAACTAATGTATTCAATAAATAATACGAACAAAATGCAAATTAACTGCAAGTGTAAACAAATTATAATGCGATTACGTCAAACAGCAACCACACAATAGCGTCCTGTCCGAACTCCGAGCCGAACGCATTACGAAATTCAACGAAAACTACCGAACCGATATCGCGGCATCTCGTTCACGCGATCGCTTTAGGTACAATAACTCGTATTTGACCGGCTTGCTCGAAGCGTATAAAACCGGGGTGTCACGTGACCGAAGTGACGTCATGACGCCTTGATTTTTGAAGGAGCGATAAGCCAGCCGCGCCGCCGAGTTATTTTAGAGAATTTTTTTTTGCTGTTGGGAGACAACAAAGACAAAACATTGAATGTAGGCGTTTTGTATAGTTTTAATTATATGGTGTATTAAATACCTATAGTGTGATTACTTAAAAGGCATTTTAAACACTACTGACTGTGTCATTTTTCAATGACGATAGAGTGGTTTTGTTTCGAATTCCAGAAGGGAAGCCGATAGGAATCGAGTTGTACGGTAGCTGCGGCCCTGTGACCTAGATATTTAACGCTTTCTCGAGCAAAAGCGCCCTTCTCCCTATTCATATGGAGGTTCAACTCGGCCAAGCGTTGAAAAACTGCCTCGAGGTCTTGTTGGTATCCCTGAGAAATTACCAAAAGATCATCTAAATAAGCTAATACAGTTACATCTTGTAAAGCAGAACAGGATCGGAGACGATCGATGAGACGCTGAAAGGTGGCTGGCGCGTTGCGGAGACCAAACGGCATTCTTTTGAAGCGAAAAGTTCCTAAAGGACAGACAAATGCCGTTTTGTCCCTATCGGCTTCCCTAACCCTAACCTGCCAATACGAAGACCGAAGGTCTAGCGTACTCATGTAGCAGTCTCGTTTTGTACTCTGAAGTAGCTCGTCGATGCGTGGCATCGGATATGTGTCAGCTTTGGTCACTGCGTTCAAACGCCTGTAGTCGACGCAGAAGCGGATACCACCGTTGGGCTTCGGCACCATCAGTGCCGGTGAAGACCAAGCCGATTCACATTCTTCTATAATGTCATCCTGTAACATCTTACTTATTTCCGCTTTCATCAGCTCCTTCTTCGAAGGGTTTAGGCGGTAAGGAGGAACAGCAATTGGCGAATGCTCACCTGTATCAATACGGTGTTCCGTATACGGCGTTGGTCCTCCTCCTGCTCTAAAAATGCGTGCGTGTCTGGTGAGGACTTCAGCGAGCGCTTGACGCTCAGCTGGTTTAAGGTGAGTACCTTCATCATCCCGAAGTATATCTGTAGAGGCGCAGGACACGTCACGCGAGGTAGGTTCGAAGGATAATTTATATTTTACCGTATCATGTTTACTAAAATACCAAACCTCTTTGCAAAAATCAATAACTACTCCCGTGGCGGTTATAAAGTCGATACCTAATAACGTCTCGTTATTTGTCGAGTCGGGAAAAATTAAGAATGGAATCGTAATAACTGCCGTTTCTAAGCACACCTCTAACGTGGTGGTAAGTACATCCATCGTACGGATTACACCGTCAGCAAGCTTAACTTCGCGTTTCGAAGAGCTGAGGGGATGACCTTGACGTAGAAGGAGAGTATATAGCGTATGACCCGCAATGCAATGTTTGGCAGCCGTATCAATCAACGCGGTGCCGGAAAAACCCAAAATTTTTATATTAAAAATAGGTCGTAACTCGCGGCCAATGGCGCGTCCCGTACGGTCGTTACACAAACATATCTCGGTTAAACATAAATGGGCATTATCCTTTTGATCATCACTACATAAAATATCTTTATGACAAATATGGACAATGTCCTTTTGATTTTTAAAATCGCTATGCAAAACATCTTTATTACAAACATGGACATTGTCCTTTTGATTTTTAAAGTTACCACACAAAATATCGTTTCGACGTGTGTGGACATTATCCTCTGGATTTTTAAAATCGCAAAAACATGAATGGGCATTACCCTTTATAATATCAAAATTGTTACACACATTTTCTGAAATTAGTGAGTTATTATTATTAGAATTACACATAATATTATTAGATAAACGTTGTGGGATATCACCCCCTTGTTTATTAAAATAACTACACACATTTTCTTGCGGAATAAAATTGTTTTCAGCATAAATAGAGTCTGACGCGATGTTTCTAGTAACTAAATCAGATTGTACGGAATAAAAACTTTGAACACTATCAACACTACTTTTACTTGGTTCACTCTCACCTTGATTCTGCAACTTACGGCACTGTTCTTTAGTGTGGCCAAACCGCCTGCAGTATGTGCAGGAGGGGCGCGGCCTCTTTGCCGTGTCCTGCTTCGGTGGAACAGGCGCGGGCGGCGCGTCTGGAACAGGCACAGGCGTTGCAGCTGGAACAGGCACGGAGGGTGCGGGCGGAGCGGGCGGGCTCCGCGCCGCGGCGGCAAGCGCGCCGTGGGCCTGCGCTCGGGCCGGCGCGAGATCGCGCGCGGGGGCGCGGGCGCTATCGCGAGCGGCGGATTGTGTAGAAGTCGGTAATGTTGCCGGCGTTTGTGTTCGACGCTCACTCGCCTGTGGCGTCGTGTTATTCACCTCGTCGAATGAATCCTCGATATTCCGTGCGAGGCGGAGTAATTCATGGAAACTATGGCACTCCTCTCTTCGTAGCCTTTTTCTTATTCTGCTGTGGAGGAGGCCGTAGGTTATGTCTACTTGAGCTGACTCCGTAGTATCGCCTTTAGGTAGGCGTGCCATAAGGGCGCGGATGCCCGCTACGAAAATATCTGTATTTTCATTACCCTGCGGTTTCGCAAATATTTCCAAGTAGATCCGATGAGGGGGCCGGCGGTCACCATAGGCACTTATTAAGTTTTCTTTGGCTTCGCGCCATGATGACACAGAGTATTTTATTCCTTGCCACCACGTAGCCGCTTCATCCTTGAATAGGTAGGCTAAACCGCGCAGAATGTTTGAGTCCGCCACCTGCGCGCAGTCGCTATAGGCCTCTATAGCATCGATAAATGCTTCAACCGACTCCTTCGGTCGGCCGGAGAAAGTGGCTTTGCAGCGGGCTAGGGTGTTGTGCCCTAGCAGCGCGAGTGATTCCGGGGTCGATGCGTTCGCCCGCGACATCGAGTTGAGCAACTCCCTAAATGCTTCTGTTTGAGAGCGTTGGAGAGAGGCAATAATCGTCGCCAC
Source organism: Lithophane semibrunnea (assembly GCA_947363905.1). Taxonomy (NCBI): domain Eukaryota; kingdom Metazoa; phylum Arthropoda; class Insecta; order Lepidoptera; family Noctuidae; genus Lithophane; species Lithophane semibrunnea. The sequence continues at coordinate 9,508,028 of OX376215.1, forward strand.
ATTTTCATTAGAAAACCTAGCGTTAGCATCGATGCGCGGCGAGGAAGAGAACGTGGCGTCGCCGTGGCCATCTTGGTCGGCGGACTCCGCGGTCGGCGTGTTTGGTCGCGAGGGGACGGGTAATGCGTCGTTTGCATCTTCCCTCCGAGTCAAACTAGCCGCTCTACTCCTTGTCACTGGCATTTTAGTTCGTCACTGCAAAACTCACAACTATGCACTATATTGTCACACGAAAAAAAACGTTGGAGCGCCACATATGAGGGAGGTTATCAGAGAAACCACCTTTTCAGTAAAGAGTATATTGAGTATCAACACTAGTTAACAGTTTAACACAGTTGTACACACATTGGGATCGAAAAACCCTAAATTAATATTGATCAGTTCGCGTTACAATGCCGGCACGAGGGAGGCACGTGGCGACGTTGCGCGGTATCGAAATTACGCGTCTACGCAGCAAGCGTGTGGGCGGCGGACTGGCGCGAATCGCGAAGCTCCTTCCTCGCAACGGCCAGGCGAGAAAGAGACAGACATCATTCTCTGTATCGTGCGCGCACGCGACCGCGGGATGCTCGCACCGGAAGACATTGTGTCTGTGTTTGGTTTGCTATACTATGTATTATTAATTACAAAGTTATTTTTAATTATGTGTTTATTTATGTTTTGCTAATTATTAACATAGCTTTAGTTTTAACTAATAGCTGCTGGCCTCACGTGAAATCATAAGTACCTAATGTATAGTTAGGTATTTACTTATTGAAACTTAGTCAGAGTATAACTGTTTTTTTTTAACCGACCTCAAAAGGAGGAGGTTCTCAATTCGTCTGTCTGTGTGTTTGTTACGCGATTACTCCGCCAATTATGAATTAATTTTGACGATTCTTTTTTGTTTGGTAGGTCATGCTTCAGAGGTGGTCCCTTAAAATGATATTCACTTCGTTTGCGTAGTTTTTGAGTTAGCTTCAATATTACGTGTTTTTCCCATTTAGTCTATGTAGACGATGTTTTAATTTACTCCGTCACTGTTATTTACATAGCAGGTAGTGGTAATCGAATTTGTGTCGGGTAGGTATCACAACTAAAAAGAGAAAAATAAAAACTTTTTACAAAAAAAAAACACTAAAAAGTGAAAAATAACTTTAATTTGGCAAAAAACGAAATTTGAAAACCACAGACACCGACTTCCGAAATTAGAGTATTTTTTACTTTTTAGTGTTATTTTTATTTAAAGAAATAAAAACATGATGTTGATATTGTAAGTAGCGGTGCGGTTTAAAAGAAGATATTGTAGTGACGACAAGTTTTTAGAGAGTGCTTAGATGATTTGGTCATGTTGAGACACAAGGCAGATGTGAGTTGATACGCCGGGACGCCGCCCTGGGAGGACATAATAGTGAACTTATGGGTGATGTTCTTCACAAAGTTCACGCGCGTAGTACTCGCAACCGGCGCGTGTGTGGCCAGATGTATGAACGTAAACGAGGCCAAAGGAGTATGTAAGGATCGTAGCAGGTGGCGTTCTATAATTTCTGCCTACCCCCATGGGAAGAAGGCGTGAGTTTAGGTATGTATGAGTTTTAGGTGTTTTTGAATTATAAGTGACAGGCTGAAAAACGTTATATTTTATGGTACCTATTTAATAGTAATGATTCTACAGTCGTTCGACAGTTATAATAGGCTAGAGAAAGGTGACTATTGAGATGAGGACTGTATGGCAGAATACATGCTACACAGACCAATAATACTCGTAGGTACACATTAGGTTGAGGGCAAAGGGTTTTTCTCAGGGGAGAATTAAGAGATAAAAACTGGTCAAAATCAAGTGACGATGCGGCCAGCAAAGTAACTATGAAAATCCAAATCTGTCTTGTTTAACGGCCAAATAACTATGAAAACTCATATCTGTTGTGTTATTTAAAAATGGAACGAACTTTCACTTCAACATGGCAACCAAAGAGGTAACTTATAAATGATTTTATTTAAATTTCGATTAGGCTTGCTAATAGAGCTGTTTAAAGTAAAGAGGAAACAAATGAACTTATAGGCGCATAGAAAATTATCGTGGTCCGTCATTGATTCTGGAATTTATAATTAACTAGCTGTGCCCCGCGGTTTCACCCGCGTAGGTCTCGATCCCGCGGGAATGTAGGGATAAAACGTATCCTATGTCCTATTCCAGGTCATGGTCTACCCGTGTGCCCATCCTCTCCTCTCTAGAGTAGGGAACGTCGAAGAGGCGCGGCGCCGGCATCGTACGGTTCGCGTATTGCGCGCGCGGTTTTTTATATATTATAATATAGTAATATAGTATAGATATTGATAGATAGTATATAACTTCGAAATAAAACGTCCGATTCGAATGAATTAAAAAGTATTTTACTGCTACATAAATACCCTTGATGTTAAAACTATTTATTTGAATAAGAATAATTAATACTATGTTGATAAAACCCTTTCGAAAATATAATGCAATAATTTCGAACAAATTTGATTACCTTATAAAAGGTTATAGTGAGTTAATCAAAGATAGATATACGCTGTCGCGGACTTTTTTTTTAACTTTTAAATAGAAACAATTCAATCATATATTTGCGTAATTTAAACGGTTTACGCAGCGCACGCAACAGAAGCCAGGACTCACGTATGTGTGCCTCGGCTTCGCCTCGGCCCTCAATTTCTCGATTTGATAGTCCGTCATAGCCCAGTTGCAGGCCGCGACAGTAATGTAGGTACTATTATTTTATAGAACAACCCATTCCATTGTAATTTGAGACGAAAAAAAATTGTGAAATGGCGGGAAATCGAAAGAAGTTGTAACTAATAAACGCGTTCCAAATTCAATTTCAGTATTTATGCCAGACTAGTAACAATGGTTCCTTTACATTTTAGTAAGTTTATGGTGTGCAAATATTTAATTTTATCTATGTCTAAATGGGGGTCTATGTGTGGGGTTGATTTTGTTTTTTAATAGATACGTTTTGTTACCCTCTTTGCCTATTGTTTAGTCAAAAACAATCGTTTTCAGGAGTAAATTCCAGTCGTGTGTGGGTGCTGACAGACACACACTTTATTAATAAACTTATCTACATTGTTTAAAACCACTATAAAAATTCATTATAAACCTAGTGAAAACAATCAAAATGAAAAAATAGAGCTTTCTAGACTTGACTTAAAGGCCTCGGTAGCCAGACATTAAACTCCCAAATAAAATAAAAAGCTGTATCTATCGGTCAATGTCAACGTCAAGAAGTGTCAAGAACTCAAGATAACAAGATTTAAGCTGTCAAAGTGTCAACTGTGTCAATTACTTTGCTTGCTAAATAGTAGCACTTTATTATTTTTGTGGTATTTTGAACGTGTTCGTGCATTTTTTTTGTAAAGTTCTTAACTCTTCCTCTTCCCATGGGGCTAGGGAGAAACTACAGAACGCTTCGCGTGCTACGATCCTTCCCCTTCCTTTTTTATAGGTATTGAAATAAACGTGAACTGCCGGTTTTTAATATTTTATTGTGTCGCAACGCAAGTGTTTTGTTTTTCTATAATTAATAAACTCATACACGAGCCATAGTGATAATTTTTGAGTTAAAAGATGGAAAAACTGCCAATATGTAGGATATGTTTAGCGGAGAATGCCCGTATGTATGTAGTGGTCAACAGGCACTTACATGAACTGTATGACAAGCTGACTGATATTCCAGTAAGTTGATATTTTTAATAAATTAATTACACACTGATACACATAGTCCTCTATATATATGTTCCCACTACTGGGACACAGCCTCCTCTCGGTGAGAGGGAGGGCAATTCATTAACTATTAGGTTTATGTATTCACCCCTCCAACCAGTTAATTTACGCTCCAGTGCTTCCATAACAACAACAGTATGAGGAGAGCTGGATTAAAATAAATAATAATATGTGCCTACATTAAATTGCCAGTCAGCCTTGAGCAGGAGTGGCAATCAATGATCATGCATTCTGGTGTAAGATGCACACAGAAAGCATTAAGGACCACCAACTGTTGACTTGGACCGCTTTATTATATAGAATAGAAGTATTTTCTTCATAAACACAAAATAGTGCAAGACAAATTTTGTTGCAGTTTGTAACTGAAGACAGTAGACCGATGCTCGCCTGTTTCTTCTGCTGCGCTAAACTAAAGCAATGCTACCGATTACTGAGACAATGTCTGCAAGCTGAAGAGCTGTTCGCTCAGATGATGAATGAGGATTATGAGGTGAAGTATTATTTAACAGCCATTTATTCTTATAATTTCTAATTTCAGTATAATGTGGAAGTGATTCCTCTCAAGCTCATACCTATTGTGTCTGGATTTCACTCCAAGCATACCATTGCATGTTGAATGGTGATATGTACACTTTTGTCAAATGTGTACATGTACATACTCCATATAATACTTCTACAACTTCTGTATGACACTTGTATGTGGCAGTTTGATAGCGGTCCTCTCTCATGTCAGCGCAAGCTATGCAACAATAGCTTGTGCAGTGGTCAGTGAGGTTACATTGGACCTACTTAAGTATCCTCACTTGTGGAGGCTCTTTGAGTGACTTTAGTATCATGAGAGAAGGTTGGTGCTCGTGGGACTGTGATCACCAGCATATTCACCTAATACTATAATCATCTTTTTACAGACCAATCCTTTTAAAAACCAAAACCATTTAGAGTTCTGCAGTGGGTTTACTAAATCTCCAATAGAGCACTTATGCATAGATGATGAATGTCAAACAGATTGCATTGTTATCAAAGAAGAATTACCAGCTGTTTGTGAGGGACTAGATGATATTATTGTGCCAAAGGAGGAACATCTAAGTGATGGTATGTTGAACATAAATAATCCTAATCTTAACTAATATTATAAATGCGAAAGTGAGTTTGTTTGTTACGGTTTCACCCTAAATCGGGTGAACGGATTTGGAAGAAATTTGGTACAGGGGTAGACCTTGGCCTGGAATAGGACATAGGAACGTTCTCTTTGAATGCACGGATCTTACACAGATGTTCTGAACAGACCAGGAGATTTAATTAACTTCTGGAGGGAGGTGGGCTGGCTGGAATAACCACCGACGGCTGCCATGGGCCACGCACAATGGTCCACCTTAGGGACTGAGTGCGGAAATCAAACCCTAATGTAGAACATAGGATACTTTTTATTGATTGTTGAAACCGCGGAGCGCAGTTAGTATTATCAATAAATAATATCCTAAAATAAATTAAGATATCTATTCTAGCCTCTGCTCGCGACTACATCCGCGTTAAATTTCGCCCCCCGACCCACCGCGTCGCATCCCAGCGCTATTATTTCGTTTTCGCTTTGTTTTTTTTTGCTCGGATCCTACATAATATGGGTCGTACGCGATATTCCATAGCCTGAGGGGGTAATCTCTGTACAAACTTTTACCTCTTTATAATAATACTAGACTAGCTGCCGCCAGCGGTCCGCCCGCGTGTAATCTTTACAAATTATAGCCTATGTTACTCAGGGTGAAGTAGCTTTCTAATGGTGAAAGAATTTTTGAAAGCGGCGTAGTAGTTTTTGAGTTTATTCATTACAAACATACACACAAAAATACAAATCTTTCCTCTTTATAATATTAGTTATTAATAAAATAGAAAATGTTCTATCAGGAACCAATAAATCAAATCCACAGGTTTATAAAAAGCGAGGCCCCTTTAAGTGCGAGGCCGTAGGCGAGGGCCCACTTCGCTCACGCCTAGCTACGCCACGCCACTGACTCCTGAAGACATATACGCGAATGATATGCTTTTAATATTAGGATGTAATAAAATAATTATTAATTAATTGTTATGTGTAAGTAAATAAGATTGATCCAAATATTTTTTGGACTATTTGAAAGTTTTTGCAGTGTTAAGTTTAATGTAACTTAACGGTAACCACATTCTGTTGTAAAATAAAATAAATATCAACAATAAACAAGTAATACTCTTAACTGTTTGTGTTTACCTACAGAGCTAGAACTGGAAAGTTCCGACAATACCTGGCTATCTGTAGCAGATGTACCACTGCACTGTTCCGAATCTGATTTAGAAGATGATGTGCCTTTAATGATGTTTAAAACTGAAGTGGAAGAAGAAGAAGTACCTAACAAGAAACGAAGAGCCAGCGAGACGAGAAGTATGAGTTAGTTAGTTACATTGCCAGATATTCGTGAGATATACAGTTCTAAATACAGATGAGTTTGTTAATTATTCCCTTGATCAAAGTTTTTTTAATCTTTACACAGACCATTATGTCGACGTTAGTACAATTTTGTACTTAAAATATCTGGTGATTAAGTATATTATTCAATGTCACCAGAAATTCCTCCTGTGATTCGTGTGCATTTCAATCTTCTTCCAACATTGTACTTACTAGATTTATAATCACAGGGGCGACCGGTGCGAAGAAACCAAAACGAGACACTCGAAGAACAAAACTAGAAGATGCAATAACAGCCGAGAAGACGAACAAGGAAAAATCAGACTCGAAACTTATTCGGACAACTCCAAAATGCAAGCCTGGCACTTATTTTAAAAAAATGTTAGATACTCAAACAAAAATTGGTGAAAACCCCAAATGTGATCTAACAAAACATATTCGTCTACACACTGGCGAAAAACCTTATAAGTGTGATGTATGTCAGCGTTGTTTTAGATTCAAGAGTGATTTAACAAAACATATTCGTATACACACTGGCGAAAAACCTTATAAGTGTGATGTATGTCAGCGTTGTTTTAGTTACAAGAGTGTTTTGACAAATCATATTCAAATACACACTGGCGAAAAACCTTATAAGTGTGATGTATGTCAGTGTAGTTTTAGTCTAAAGGCTTATTTGACAAAACATATTCCAATACACACTGGTGAAAAACCTTATATATGTTATGTATGTCACCGTAGTTTTATTGAAAAGAGTAATTTAAAAAAACACATTCTTATACACTCTGCCTCAAAACCTTATAAGTGTGATGTATGTCAGCGTTGTTTTAGATTCAAGAGTGATTTAACAAAACATATTCGTATACACACTGGCGAAAAACCTTATAAGTGTGATGTATGTCAGCGTTGTTTTAGTTGCAAGAGTGATTTAACAAAACATATTCGGATACACACTGGCGCAAAACCTTATAAGTGTGATGTATGTCAGCGTAGTTTTAGTGAAAACGGTAGTTTAACAAAACATATTCGTATACACACTGGTGAAAAACCTCATAAGTGTGATGTATGTCAGCGTAGTTTTAGTCAAAAGACTCATTTGACACTACATATTCGAATACACACTGGAGAAAAACCTTATAAGTGTGATGTATGTCAACATAGTTTTAATCAAAAACATACTTTAACAGATCATATTCGTAAACACACTGGCGAAAAACCTTTTATGTGTGATGTATGTCAGCGTAGTTTTAGAGAAAAGCGTAGTTTAACAAAACACATTCGTATACACACTGGTCAAAAACCTTATAAGTGATCACACTTATAAGGTTTTTTCAGTATGTCAGCGTAGTTTTAATCAAAAGAGTCATTTGACACAACATATTCGAATACACACTAGTGAAAAACCTTATGAGTGTGATATAAGTCAAGATAGTTTAAGATAGTTTTAATCAAAAATCTACTTAAAAAAAAAACAATCTGCCTAGCCTTGTCCCGATATTCCCACGGATGAAACCGCGGGGCGCAGCTTGTTTTACATAATTTAACCTAGTTTTAATTTGTTTGTGTAATTACTGGCTAACTGGCTAACTTGTATGTGAGGTGCAAAGGTAACAGTAATTTATACACTTGTTGCTTATTAATAAATAAATAAATACCTACAGAAAACATTAATTAAATATTCACAAAAAAATTGCTTAAAAATATATATATATTTTTTTAAATTATATTGCTTAATTTTGAAAAATCCATATAATTATAGTAGGTACCTAAAATATAATTCACTATAGCATTATTATATTCGTAAAAAAAACATTTTTAATTAACATACTAAGAACTTTGGAAACTATGATTTCCCCTGCAAAGTTAAAACTTACCGCTTATTCAAGAAAATATACCACATCTATTCCACCCCTTGTCAGACGCCATGATCCATGCTAGAACAGGACAGACGAGTGAGAGAGACAACGAATCGGCGCGAGTTTCTTTAGGAATTGTATTAAAACTAGCTTCCGCCCGCGGCTTCGCCCGCGTGGTATGTCGATAAACAGTAGCCTATGTCCTTCCCCGGTCATCGATCTCCATGCCAACTTTTATCGAAATCCTTTCATTGGTTTAGGCGTGAAAAGGTAACATACAGACAGACAGACAGAGTTACTTTCGAATTTATAATATTAGTAGTGATTGTTTTTTTTATATATCTATGTATTACTAATTACAAAGTTGTTTTTAATTATGTGTTTATTTATGTTTTGCTAATTATTAACATAGCTTTAGTTTTAACTAATAGCTGCTGGCCTCACGTGAAATCATAAGTACCTAATGTATAGTTAGGTATTTACTTATTGAAACTTAGTCAGAGTATAACTGTTTTTTTTTAACCGACCTCAAAAGGAGGAGGTTCTCAATTCGTCTGTCTGTGTGTTTGTTACGCGATTACTCCGCCAATTATGAATTAATTTTGACGATTCTTTTTTGTTTGGTAGGTCATGCTTCAGAGGTGGTCCCTTAAAATGATATTCACTTCGTTTGCGTAGTTTTTGAGTTAGCTTCAATATTACGTGTTTTTCCCATTTAGTCTATGTAGACGATGTTTTAATTTACTCCGTCACTGTTATTTACATAGCAGGGAGTGGTAATCGAATTTGTGTCGGGTAGGTATCACAACTAAACTTTTTACAAAAAAAAAACACTAAAAAGCGAATGACAACCCAACCAACAATTTATTATTTATTATTATCGACATTATAGAAGTCAAAAACAAAGATACCTGCTCTAAAAATTATTTGGAATATCTGGGTGAAGGTCATTCTTCGACGGAGACTCTTAACACCGCGATTTGGAAAATGACAATAAATGAACAACGCCATCTATCGAGCACGAAGTGATACTGTCAAAATATATGGGAAAACGTTCGAACACTCTGTAAGCTAAATAAGCTATGTATGTAGAAAAGTGTAAAATTAAAGATTAAATACCTATATTTTTTAAGAAATTAACATTTGTCACTAATCTTTCATGATTATCGTGATTTGAAAGATAGGTACGCCACCTATCGCACTAATACTAAACTAATAAATAAACAACGCATCTGGAAAATTTTAATAAACCTAACTTTAGAGTTATATTCCATACACAATGAATAACGTTAAGTTTCCGCGCAAAGAAAATGACGATCATATATTATTATATCACACGATTTCACAAACCTAGTAATTAAGTAGTAAGTATCATTTCGCGTCAATAGATGTCGTTACGTGTATGTACATTACGTAATGAAAATTCCTTTTTGAACACTTTAAATTCATATATCTTTTGATATTTTGAAGCGATTGCGATGAAACAAAAACAAAATGAAACATCGAGTTACATACAATATTTGAGTGTAAAAGTTAACCATATTGATTTCGTACTTTTTACGTGATAGTGGAACAATCAAACTAAAGAACATACAAACAGACAGACAAACAGACAAAAATTCAAAAAATGGTAGAAATGGAATCTGTTGGTTATTCTTGGACACCCCACCAACTTTTTTTTTTCATTGCACAGAAACGCCTCGTCTACAGATTTATTATATGTATAGATATAGATAGGTATATAGGTATAGGTATCTTTAGTATTATTCAAGATTCGAGGCCGAGGCCTTACACACGCCAACAACGATCGAATCGAGTGAGCGGCGGTCACGAATCATACGAACAAATTACGAAGTATAGTACAGTTCGATTCAAACTTAATGGCGGCTCGGAACATGAGGCGAGTCGCTGCGCAGTAACAATTTCATGTGACAGCGGGGTGAGGGGTGGGGTACTGCGCAGCTAAAAGCTAACTTCCGAGCCGCCATTAAGTTTGAATCGATCTGTAACGACTCGTTTCTTGACTTCTTAATTTGAACCTAATGAACGAAACCAACCAAAATACAAAATCAAAACCAATCAGATCAATTAGGAGTGAGGCGTATTTATCGTCACAGATAGAAATCACAGATATTATAAAATAGCAGATAGCAATTGCTCCTAACGATAAAAAATATCTGTTACTTAAAATCACAGATCCTCAAGACTGTTACTGTTAAAACTTCGGATACGATTTTCGACTTTAACGAAAAGAAATAAAGAAGATATTCAATTGAGTCAATACGTATTTATCGTCTGTACAAAAATCAAAGGCTGTGATTTTATAACAGTTAGATACGATTTTCGACTTTAAATCAAAAGAAATAAAGATGATATTCGATTGAGATACGTATTTATAAAAAATCACAGGCTGTGATTTAATAACAGATATTTGGATCTGTTATTTTTTGTCACAGTCACAGTGATCACAGATATCGTGTTTCACTTGTTACAACCCATCTCTAATGATCAATACTTTCAACGAATGACAAACCAACCAACAATTTATTATTTATTTATTATTATAATATTATTATATTATATTATCGACACTAAAGAAGTCAAAAACAAAGATACCTACACTAAAAATTATTTGGAATATCTGGGCGAAAGTCATTCTTCGACGGAGACTCTTAACACCGCGATTCAGAAAATGACATGAAACGAACAACGCCATCTATCGAGCACGAAATGCTACTGTCAAAATATATGGGAAAACGTTCGAACACTCTGTAAGCTAAATAAACTATGTAGAAAAGTGAAAAATTAAAGAATAAATACCTATATTTTTAAGAAATTAACATTTGTCACTATTCTTTCATGATTATCAAGATTTGAAAGATAGGTAGCGCCACCTATCGCACTAATACTTAACTAATAAATAAACAACGCATCTGGAAAATTTTAATTAATCTAACTTTAGAGTTATATTCTATACACACAATGTATCGCGTTAAGTTTCCGCGCAAAGAAAATGACGGTCATATAACAACACACGATCTCACAAACCTAGTAATTAAGAAGTAAGTATCATTTCGCGTCAATAGATGTCGTTACGTGTATGTACATTACGTAATGAAAATTCCTTCTTGAACACTTTAAATTCATATATCTTTTGATATTTTGAAGCGATTGCGATGAAACAAAAACTAATTGAAACATCGAGTTACACACAATATTTGAGTATAAAAGTTAACCATATTGATTTCGTACTTTTTACGTGATAGTGGAACAATCAAACTAAAGAACATACAAACAGACAGACAGACAAACAGACAAAAATTCCAAAAATGGTAGAAATGGAATCTGTTGGTTATTCTTGGACAACCCACCAATTTTTTTTTTTTTTTTTTTTCATTGTACAGAAACGCCTCGTCTACATATTTATTATATGTATAGATTATTTACCGCTGTTGGATCCTATGGGGAATACAAAGCGTGATAAACGCGATAAACTTGGTATATATTTGGTTATAATTAGAAGGCACGTTTATACACGTTAAGGGTTCAGGCGGATCTCTCCGACTCGACATAAAAACCATCTGTCAATATTTAAATAATGACTGCTGGAGCGTTCGCAAGTCAATGCTGCGGTTCTACCAGCCAGCCCAAGTGAGGTTGCATATCGCATAAAACCTCTACATCAGCTACGCTTCTTAATTGAATAGATGGATTGGCGCAGACAAAGAAACGAGACTTCTATTCAAAACGCCCCAACAACCAGTCCCTTCCTACCTAAACCTATAAGAGAAATTACCTAACGCCAGGGAATATACATGGTGAGGTCTTTCTTTTGCAGAAGAAGGCTTAAGTCAGGACGGACAAAAGTCACCCCGGCTTGTGACAGTTAAGGTAGGGTTAGCATGTGCCATATCGCACCCATATCAGCACAACGCCTCGTCCTGCTTAAACCTCGTCATACCAAAACTGGCGAAAAAGATACGACAAAGCCTCCTAGGAGAAAACAATGTGACAAGTTCACATCCGCCCGGTTGGGGCTTAGAAGCAATAGACCACAACATCAAAAGCTTTTATGTCATCAGGTGCTATTGAGCCCAAGGGAACGAAAGATTCAGAAATATGCGCTCTACAAGTTACCGTAAAATCATGCTCGCACTCCAGAGAGACAAAAACATAATAATCCTACGCCCATATTAGAACCCCTTGACATATAAAACAAACTGTGGGTCCCCAATTAAAAAATTTACCATAGACGTCTATCAGACGCCCTTCGCAAGGCCAGGCCCATAAGCGAAGCTGGTCTCACTTGGACAGTATGGGCAAAATCAATCTGTGGGACTGCGACCACGAGTTGGACCAATAGGGAATATGCATGTATTTTTTTTAATATTTTTATTCGATAGTTTACATCGTCAAATAATAGTTTTAAAAAAATCGACGGCAAAAAAGCAATTTAAAGTACTTAAAAAAAGTTTAAAAATATCCAACTGATCCGGGCTATTTAAACGCCCTCCATTTGGCGCGATTGGTGTGGTGACGTCACAGACCGTGAAAACAAACAAGCAACTGTCAAGTCAACGTCAAACACTCCTTTTTGTATGAGCGTTTGACATTGACTTGACACTTGTTGATTGACTTGACATTGACATTTTGATTGTTATCCCGGATTGTTACGTCACATCCGCTCTTAGCTTTTCAAGTATTTGAATTATCCACGGTTTTTTGGGACTTTTAAAAAATTAATTTCTCGCTCAAAAAGAAATTTTATTAAAAAATATTGATGGAGGCATAATTCTGAAGTAATATAGTTTATAAAAAAAAATGTTTGACCCATATTTGAATCACATGCATATTCCCTATTGTGTTAACCTAACACACTTTGCAAGGCTATGCCCCGTCCGCAAAGCTGCCCTCACCTCGAACCGAGTGCCACCGTGCCCCTAATTAAGAGGGACCATAGTTGGTTTTCCTCCTAAGTTCTCTGGAGCACAATCATGTTACAATGGCCTAACAAAAAATTATTGGAGACGAAGATGTTGGCTCGTTCCCTCAGACTTCCTGGCGATGTGGGAAGTAGCACCACACCCGCTCCAAAGGGGTGTGCAGGTGACGCCCCACTCGCACCCGGCCGCTTTTTCTCCGCAACATGTACACAAATAAAAATGCATTAATATCACATCGAATTAGTCACACTATCGACATTGCGATGTTTACATCAATATGACATTGACATGACAATAAAATTAAGTGACGTTAGAAAAAAACAAATAGTTGCATCCTACTAAGAAAAGGTTTTAATCTAAAAAACATGTACAAAATCCCGGAATCACCTATTATTTAATTTCAAAAAAATTATATTTAACAAATGAAAACTTCTTTATAAAATACCTAATACCTATCTATGGTCCTTCTTTGAAATTGAACCATATTCGGTTTGAAGTTTTTAAATTTCGACTTTTTAATCCGTGAGACCTTTTCTTTTATTGGTGCTCTTTTACAATTATTTATAGCACGCTTTTGTCGAAATATGAAATTAATATAAAAGTTCAGAAAAGCTAAAAGCAAAATTAGATAATTCGATTTTGCGAGGGACCGAGTTAATTTACTCTTACTACACATCACGATGCTTCGAAAATTATCATCTATTAGACTATCTGAGTACCAAATTTCATTTAAATCGGTTCAGTAGTTTTGGCGTGAAAGCGCGACAGACAGACAGAGTTACTTTCGTATTATATAATAATAGTAAAGATATAATATTAGTAGTAGTAGTAGATTATAATATTAGTAAAGGAAGTAAGGATTACTAGTAGACACGCTACGATCGACACGTGTCTCGCCGAAATCTGCGTAGCTGTACCTATATGTCACAGTGCAGCTAGTTACTAATTTAGTCTCATTTCTCTTTCCTACTCCATGATCAGACCCTGATCACCATCCATGTGTAACCTATTTTTAACCGACTTCTTCAAAAAGGAGGAGGTTCTCAATTCGTCTGTATGTTTTTTTTTTTTTTGTATGTATGTTACCCGATTACTCCGCCAATTATGAATCGATTTTGATGATTCTTTTTTTGTTTGGTAGGTCATGCTTCAGAGGTGGTCCCATAAAAACGAAAATTGAAAAGCAAAGACACCGACTTCCGAAATAAAAGTTATTTTTCACTTTTTTTTTGGAAGTCGGTTGTTTTTTTTTTTTTTAATAATTTGAGACCTTTTCAATGAGCCCAACGCGACACTTGTGAGTCTGCTGTAAGTTGGTGAGGGAGTTGGGTATCCTGCAAATACCAGGTGATGCTGCAGCATCAGTTCAAGGTTACTATATTATTCTCATATCATTCAAGTAACAGAATTCTAAATTTCGAATCGATTAGACCTATAAAAGATGCTCACATCCATTCATCGACTTGAAAAGAGCTAATAATCTTCAAACGGCTGAACCGATTTTCTTGAATCATATGTAAGAACACTCTCGATCAAGTCACACTACAAACAAAACAAAAAAATCAAAATCGGTTCAGCCGTTTGGCAGCTACGAGGGAACAGACAGATACACCGATACATAGATACACAGATACACACGTTCAACTTATAACACCCCTCTTTTTTCGTCGGGGGTTAAAAATGTGAACAAACACGTTATGTACAGCATGCTTAGCGGCCGCGCGATGTTTAAGCCGAGTGATTACGAAAAAGCCCGAACACCTCTGACAAGTAGGTATTAGAATGATCGGCATTGCCGATTAGTCGGCTAGTCGGCAAATACCATAGTCGGCCCATCACTAAATAAAACTCTATGTGTACTATTAAATAAGGGTTTTTATCGTCTGTGGCAATTTGAGTCTATATTGTTCACTACCCTAACCTCATTTATTACCTCCTTTAGTACCTCCGTGAATTTAGCCGAACGATTTTATTATTATGAACTTTTGTTAATGCTAATCGTTAGAGAATCGTTAGAGAGGGTTAGAGAGAAAAGAAAAATCGTTAGAGAGTAATTAGTTTTTATGTAAAAACAATTTTAATTTTTCGTGTGAAGTTGGCCCCCCTTCACGCAAAAATGGACTTAGACGTAATTTTATTTTTTTAATCGTTTGCGAATCGTTAGAGAGAGATTGAGAGTTACACAAAATCGTTAGAGAGTTAATATTTGCGTAATATGTATTATTAACATTATTATATTTTTATACAGGGTGTTAGGTTAAACACCGTTATCCTTGAAACCAGTGGTTTGGTGTCATTAATAGAACATAAAATCAATAGAAAATTACAACATTTTTTTTTCTTTTTTTTTAAGCCTCTTTTTACTACATAAGACGCAAGTTCTTTGCCCGATGCGCTAGGGCAACAAACTTGCGTCTCAACGCGGGTGGGGGGTGCGGGACGTGACCTGACCGTCCGCGAACACGACCCTTCCCTCAGTTCAGTTAGTCAGCTGTTTCACTAGCGAGCACGGTGTCGGATAGAAACTTTTTAATTTTTTTAATGAAAATAACGTTTTTTTTTGTTGTTACTCAGTCATTTGTTTTTATATTTAAGTCAACTACCCATGGTTTGAGTGACAACGGTGTTTACCCTGACAACCTGTATAGGCTGTTCAGTGGTATTACCAGTGCCTTTATTTACACTCGCGTGCGCTTCGCTAGCGGAAAAAACAAAAACAAAACCTTTATTTACACCTATGGAAAAATAAAAGCGGCCAGCGCGCCATTTTCCATAAATATTATTATCGTTTTCGTTGTGTGGTTTATTACCTATCAAAAATACAAAATTTAAAGTATTGCCACCAACCGACATAGAAGTTTTTAAAAGAAACTCTGGATAGTTAGTACCTGGCAACAAAGGTCAGTTAAACTTTATAAATCTATCATCTCTATAGTTAGGTACGTTATTGTAGCATAAGTTCTTACAACAAGTTAGTCTGTCTTTTTCCTCGCAAGTGTGTTGAAAAACGTCGTATGAAACGCGTGTGCATTGATTATTACACTCTCGGCTACCTTATCGAATAATACCGCCTCGACAGTAATATCCAATAGAGAACACTCGTATCACAATGTACTATTATAAAATACCCCATTCCATTGTAATTTGACACAAAAAAAAAGGGAAATGGCAGGGAATAGAAAAAAGTTTTTCTAATAAATGCGTTCCAAATTCAATTGCAGTATTTATGACCAGACTAGTTACAATGGTCCATTTACATTCATCTATAACATAAAGGTCATTTTATCTATCTATATATATAAAAGAAAGTCGTGTTTGTTACAACACTTATAACTCGAGAACGGCTGGACTGATTTTGATGATCTTTGATTTGTTGGATTTGTCTCCGCCCAGAATAGCAGAATAACAATAAAAAAACTGGAAAAATACACGAAAAAAAATATATGAAGAAAATCGTTTTCTCATACATTCTGTATAGAATGGGTCTTTTGATAATATCTCGGTATATAGGTAGGTAGGGGTTGGTAGGGTTGGTAGGTAGGTAGGTAGGTAGGTAGGGTAAGTATGTAGAGTAGGTAGGTAGGGTAGGGCAGGGTAGGTTTTTCTTTTTTAAGTAGGGTAGTTTAGGTAGGTTAGAGTAGGTAGGGTAGGGTAGGGTAGGTAGGTAGGTAGGGTAAAGCTAGGTAGGGTAGGGTAGGTAGGTAGGGTAGGTAGGGTCAAGTTTGTAGAAATATTGTGTTATCGTAGGTACGTATACTTTAATGTTTGTAAATATGTGAGCACCATGTACACACGGCTACACATCAAGCTATACATTTCCAGTTTATGCTGATCTCGCATTGTATAGGAATCCCGTACAATGCAAGGTCAGCTTATACTGGAAATGTATAGCTTGATGTGTAGCCGTGTGTACTTATCACATACTTAATTTATTTATTTGTCATTGCTCCATTTTTAATTTTTAATTCTTTTTACCTATTGTAATTGTATTCTCGGTGCATCGTCTTCACATGTAATTATATAATTAATGTACCTATACCAAATATTGTAAAACATTTTTTTTTAAAAGAGTAACGGTGGAGTTTCTTGCCCATTCTTCTCCATACGAAAACTACCTTTTGGAAGGGGCAACTAGAATCAGTTCTATTTCTATGTATTTGACTTTGACTTTGACTTTGGGTAGGTAGGGTAGGTAGGGTAGGTAGGGTAGGTAGGGTAGGTAGGGTAGGTAGGGTAGGTAGGGTAGGTAGGGTAGGTAGGGTAGGTAGGGTAGGTAGGGTAGGTAGGGTAGGTAGGGTAGGTAGGGTAGGTAGGGTAGGTAGGGTAGGTAGGGTAGGTAGGGTAGGTAGGGTAGGTAGGGTAGGTAGGGTAGGTAGGGTAGGTAGGGTAGGTAGGGTAGGTAGGGTAGGTAGGGTAGGTAGGGTAGGTAGGGTAGGTAGGGTAGGTAGGGTAGGTAGGGTAGGTAGGGTAGGTAGGGTAGGTAGGGTAGGTAGGGTAGGTAGGGTAGGTAGGGTAGGTAGGGTAGGTAGGGTAGGTAGGGTAGGTAGGGTAGGTAGGGTAGGTAGGGTAGGTAGGGTAGGTAGGGTAGGTAGGGTAGGTAGGGTAGGTAGGGTAGGTAGGGTAGGTAGGGTAGGTAGGGTAGGTAGGGTAGGTAGGGTAGGTAGGGTAGGTAGGGTAGGTAGGGTAGGTAGGGTAGGTAGGGTAGGTAGGGTAGGTAGGGTAGGTAGGGTAGGTAGGGTAGGTAGGGTAGGTAGGGTAGGTAGGGTAGGTAGGGTAGGTAGGGTAGGTAGGGTAGGTAGGGTAGGTAGGGTAGGTAGGGTAGGTAGGGTAGGTAGGGTAGGTAGGGTAGGTAGGGTAGGTAGGGTAGGTAGGGTAGGTAGGGTAGGTAGGGTAGGTAGGGTAGGTAGGGTAGGTAGGGTAGGTAGGGTAGGTAGGGTAGGTAGGGTAGGTAGGGTAGGTAGGGTAGGTAGGGTAGGTAGGGTAGGTAGGGTAGGTAGGGTAGGTAGGGTAGGTAGGGTAGGTAGGGTAGGTAGGGTAGGTAGGGTAGGTAGGGTAGGTAGGGTAGGTAGGGTAGGTAGGGTAGGTAGGGTAGGTAGGGTAGGTAGGGTAGGTAGGTAGGTAGGGTAGGTAGGTAGGTAGGGTAGGTAGGTAGGGTAGGTAGGTAGGTAGGGTAGGTAGGTAGGGTAGGTAGGTAGGTAGGTAGGGTAAATAGGGTGGGTAGGTAGGTAGGGTAGGTATATAGGTAGGTAGGGTAAGTATATAGGTAGGTAGGTAGGGTAGGTAGGGTAGGTAGGTAGGGTAGGTAGGGTAGGTAGGTAGGTAGGTAGGGTAAGTATATAGGTAGGTAGGTAGGGTAGGTAGGTAGGTAGGTAGTTAGGGTAGGTGCGCCGTAGATAGCTACCCGTGCGAAGCCGGGGCGAGCAGCTAGTAACTAAATAAAAAATACCCCACACATAGACCCCCTATGTGTGGGGTTCTTTTTTAAGAGATATTTACCCTCTTTGCCTAATTGTTTAGTCAAAGACATCTTTTTAATGAATAAACTCCAACACACTTTAAAAAAGATAACATATTTATAAAATGAACTAAATTGTTTAAAACCACTATAAAAAATCATTAAAAACACTGAAAACAATCTAAATGAAAAAATCAAAATATTTTATTTCACATAAACCTACCTGGGGACTTATGAAACGTCAGAAGCTAAGTGCACGGTTCCAATTGGTCGTTTCCTATGGAGAAGAGCCGGCAAGAAACTCCATGGTTACTCTTTTAAAAATAAAAATAATAGTGCTTTCTAGACTTGATGACTTGACTTAAAGGCCTCGGTAGCCAGACTCCCAAATAAAGTACAGTAAAAGTTAACTTTATAGACCTCGGTGAAGTTAGCCGCACGATTTCATTATTATGAACTTTTGTTAGTGCTAATCGTTAGAGAATCGTTAGAGAGGGTTAGAGAGAAAAGAAAAATCGTTAGAGAGTAATTAGTTTTTATGTAAAAACAATTTTAATTTTTCGTGTGAAGTTGGCCCCCCTTCACGCAAAAACGGACTTAGACGTAATTTTATTTTTTTAATCGTTTGCGAATCGTTAGAGAGAGATTGAGAGTTACACAAAATCGTTAGAGAGTTAATATTTTATTTGATATTAAATAATTTCTGAGAGCGTGACATTAGCCCACCTCTGTGAATTTTGCCCCCGATATAATTATTCTCAACTTTTGTTAATGCTAATGATTAGAGAATCGTTAGAGAGAGTTAGAGAGAAAAGAAAAATCGTTAGAGAGTAATTAGTTTTATTTATCAACGATTTTAATTACTTTTGTGAAATTGGTCCCCATTCCTGCAAAAATAGACGTAGATGTAATTTTTTTATTTTTATAATTTGAGAATCATTAGAGAGAGATAGAGAGTTAAAAAAAATCATTAGAGAGTTAATATTTTAATTGATATTAAATTATTTCTGAGAACGCGTTTTAGATTAAACAGGCTCACTCTTATTATGGGCAACATATTCAGCCGAACGGTACTTTTACTGTACCTAGAAGTTAGTGAAGATACCAGGCATTTCGTCATCACATGAGACAGCTTTGATCAGAGGACTCACACCACTATAGTTATAGAGTGTATTACATTATTGTCTGGTATCTTGGATGGGCCGGCATCAAAATTATATATCTCCACCTGCTCAGTTTCTCGACAGTATTTTATTAAGAGAAGACATTGAAAATGAAGAAAATCCATAAATCATTATTTAAAACTAAAAAAAAAAGTTTTATTTCATAAAAAATCTGTAACACTTGCATTCAAAGCATATTATTCAGTTTTAAATATCATAATTGTCGAAAGGCTTTTCATCCACTTCCGATCTCGATTCTAAGTCATAAAACAGGAATTCTCCATCGTAATTAAAAAAATGTTCTTGATCACTAGGTAGTAGGTACTATTATCATTTTACTCCTGCTAAGCCTGTAGACTATGCTGAAACATGCACTTCTTGCACTTATAGATTCCTTGTAGCTATAATCTAAAGAGAGGTCTAAAAGAATTATGCTACACATTTTTGACTGAAAATATCCCATTTCATCTTATTTCAGAATATGGTACATAAAGTAAATAACTTGATTAGAATTTTTGTTTGCATTGTCATATTCTTTACAACAAAATATTGATTGACTGTAATGACAGTACCATGTGTCAATTTTGAAAAGTTTGTTATTTTCTGGGGTGTGTTCACTTTATTAGCCTAGATAATTAGAAAAGTTGTTTTGAGAATCGTTAGAGAGAGATAGAGAGTTAAAAAAAAAACATTAGAGAGTTAATATTTTAATTGATATTAAATTATTGCTGAGAACGCGTTTTACCCTAGGACCTGAGCAGGAAAAATTTAGAAACGTGCCGCCTCGATAGGGGATAGGGGGTGAGGAGAGGGGGGAAGGGTTAGTAGATCTCCCCACTCCCCCCTACCGGAGATACAAAGTTTTTTTAAATATGACAAATCTCTTATATGCTGGGGCCACACCAACGGATTATCGCGATAGACGTTAACCGTTGGTGTACTACACTACAACTTACCTCGAGAATTTGTCAACGGCACACAGTGGAACGAATGTATGGGAGAGGTTGGACTTAGGCATTTCTGAGAAAAAAAGTCTAATTTTGGTAAACGAATAATGCCATCGTATTAAGTTATCAAATGCCTTCAATACTTGTGATGTAATGAAAATGACTGTATCGAGCTCTCTGCCGTCTGATTCCGGTCTCGTTTCAAGTTGTGGGATTTACTATCGTATTACGCATAGCAAAAGCTACATTTACTGCTAAGACACATGGTGCGCCAAACGTGCACCTTCTGATATAATGGGTGATCTATTTTTTAATTGTATCGAGCTTTCTACCTCCTAAATCTGATCCTATTTTAAGTTGTAGTCTTTACTATAATAATACACATACCAAGAGCTGCATTTAGTGTTAAGACATCTGGTGCGCCAAACGTACACCTTCTGAATTATAGGGTGATGTATTATTTTACTGAATCGAGCTTTCTGCCTCCTAAATCTGGGTCCTGTTTCAAGTTGTACTGTTGTAGTTGATGCTACTGATTTAGCAAATATAATTCAGAATCTGAATCGAATATTGATGACAACCTGTATCTCAGAAGGTGCACGTTTGGCGCATCATGTGTCTTAGCACTAAATGCAGCTCTTGGTATGTGTATTATGATAGTGAGGACCACAACTTGAAACGAGACCGGAATCAGACGGCAGAGAGCTCGATACAGTCATTTTCATAGTAAAATTTCTCATTTTCTCAATTAACTCCCGAAATACGAGAGGTAGAAAGAAATTTGTCAGCACAAGTATTGAAGGCATTTGATAACTAAACACGATGGCATTATTCGTTTTTCAAAATTAGACTCTTTTTTCTCGGAAGTGCGTAAGTCCAACCTCTCCCATACATTCGTTCCATTGTGCGGCATTTACATTGGCGTTTGACGTTGGGTGATTGATAACTCTGGTGGCGGCATTTTAGGCAGATCAAAGAGATTTACCGCGAGAATTATTGCATTGAATGAAGCGGCCACACTTACGTTTCTCTTTGTGCACCGTGAGCGTGAGTAGTACCGTGAGTAGTAGGTACTACTGATACATGACATGATGCAGCGGGACGTTATAGTCATGAGTGGTAAAGTTGTGTATTTGATTAACGATCATTTAACAGTGATACCTGATAAGAATACGAAATATTGTTGGTAGTTTCAATTTGATTCGGTACTTATAGTGCATCATTTATGCTCATAACACACAAAAGGTGGGTGCTTGTCGGGAGCTGGTCGGGTTTTTTTTAACCCACTGACGGAAAAAGAGGAGTGTTATAAGTTTAACGTGTGTGTCTGTATGTTACATTGTAGCTGCCAAACGGCTGAACCGATTCTGATATTTTTTATTTTGTTTGAAAGGTGACTTGATAGTGTTCTTAGCTATGATTCAAGAAAATCGGTTCAGCCGTTTGAAGATTATCAGCTCTTTTCAGGTTGATGAATGGATGTGAGCATCTTCCACAGGTCACATCGATTCGAAAGGACATGTCCAAAAATGGTTTTTTATTATTCAATAATTCTAACCAGGATAAGTTAAATATATTTGGATAGACATCCCAAAAAGTAGTAGCTCTAACTGTATCAAGGATTACCAATTTTGAGAAAAATCGTTTTTTAGTTTATTCATTTATTTTATTCTTATATACACACAGTAAAATACATAATAGATACGACATACATAGTTAAAATATGAGTACAAAGGTACTGCTTATTTCTTAGGAAATAATTAATTTAGTGTTAGTTTACTCCTAAAACGAACAAACTTTTCTAATTATCTATAACTACTAAATTGAATACACCCCAGAAAATAACAAACTTTTCAAAATTGACACATGGTACTGTCATTACAGTCAATCAATATTTTGTTGTAAAGAATATGACAATGCAAACAAAAATTCTAATCAAGTTATTTACTTTATGTACCATATTCTGAAATAAGATGAAATGGGATATTTTCAGTCAAAAATGTGTAGCATAATTCTTTTAGACCTCTCTTTAGATTATAGCTACAAGGAATCTATAAGTGCAAGAAGTGCATGTTTCAGCATAGTCTACAGGCTTAGCAGGAGTAAAATGATAATAGTACCTACTACCTAGTGATCAAGAACATTTTTTTAATTACGATGGAGAATTCCTGTTTTATGACTTAGAATCGAGATCGGAAGTGGATGAAAAGCCTTTCGACAATTATGATATTTAAAACTGAATAATATGCTTTGAATGCAAGTGTTACAGATTTTTTATGAAATAAAACTTTTTTTTTTAGTTTTAAATAATGATTTATGGATTTTCTTCATTTTCAATGTCTTCTCTTAATAAAATACTGTCGAGAAACTGAGCAGGTGGAGATATATAATTTTGATGCCGGCCCATCCAAGATACCAGACAATAATGTAATACACTCTATAACTATAGTGGTGTGAGTCCTCTGATCAAAGCTGTCTCATGTGATGACGAAATGCCTGGTATCTTCACTAACTTCTAGGTACAGTAAAAGTACCGTTCGGCTGAATATGTTGCCCATAATAAGAGTGAGCCTGTTTAATCTAAAACGCGTTCTCAGAAATAATTTAATATCAATTAAAATATTAACTCTCTAATGATTTTTTTTAACTCTCTATCTCTCTCTAATGATTCTCAAATTATAAAAATAAAAAAATTACATCTACGTCTATTTTTGCGGGAATGGGGGCCAATTTCACAAAAGTAATTAAAATCGTTGATAAATGAAACTAATTACTCTCTAACGATTTTTCTTTTCTCTCTAACTCTCTCTAACGATTCTCTAACCATTAGCATTAACAAAAGTTGAGAATAATTATATCGGGGGCAAAATTCACAGAGGTGGGCTAATGTCACGCTCTCAGAAATTATTTAATATCAAATAAAATATTAACTCTCTAACGATTTTGTGTAACTCTCAATCTCTCTCTAACGATTCGCAAACGATTAAAAAAATAAAATTACGTCTAAGTCCATTTTTGCGTGAAGGGGGGCCAACTTCACACGAAAAATTAAAATTGTTTTTACATAAAAACTAATTACTCTCTAACGATTTTTCTTTTCTCTCTAACCCTCTCTAACGATTCTCTAACGATTAGCATTAACAAAAGTTCATAATAATAAAATCGTTCGGCTAAATTCACGGAGGTACTTTATAGTGTATCTATCTGTCAATGTCAAAACTCACTACTCAGCAGTGTTGCCAACTGCACCGTAATTACGGTAGAAACACCGTATTCAGCATTGATTCACCGTCTACCGTAGTAATTTCATTACGGTGTCAAAAAACACCGTAATTGGGCAGATGTATTAATGAATGTATTTTTGATGTCATAAAATGGCAAAATTTTAATAGGAATGAACTAGGCGGAATTCCTCAACCACAGATAATAGTTTGAACCAATAGAATACGTACAAATTAAAGAGTTGCCTAATTGATAGACTTCCTAACCTTTTTTAATTACCAATTTTCTTTATTCAGATGTACTTTGCGTAATTGCGTTGTAATATATCTGCGTTGAAAGGGAATCTGTTTTGCAAATAAATTAAAATGGAAAGTGATCATAGTGAATCTGATGGTGGAAAAAATTGTGTCAACTTTATGCCACCAGAAGACATGCTTAGGAGACAAAAATACTGAAATGTATAAAAATTATCATGTTCACACAGTTATTTTGTCAAATTCCGAGGTTTTTTTTTTTTATCAAACTACAATGTAACTTTGCACGACTTTTTAAAATCTACCGTATTTTTTAAAAAATCTACCGTAATTTTGAACTGGAAACACCGTAATCCATTATTTGGAGTTGGTAACGCTGCTACCACAGAGTACCAGCAGTCAACGTTAGTTCTCTAAGTAGTCTGTGCAGCAGTCCATTAATACAAAGTGCTCTGTGACTCCGTCAAAAATATTGTTTGGCAGTTTGGCACTCTTAGCAATTAATTACTAATATACTTAGGGCACTCTTTACAATAAATCTCTATGCAATTTTTTTGTGAAATCCATAACTACATTATCTCACGCCTCTTCCTCTTCCCATGGGGGTAGGCAAAAACTACAGAACGCTCCCTGCTACGATCCCTCCGCTGAACGCTCGTAAACTGCCGGTTTATATTTTATTGTGTCGCAACGCGAGTATTTTGTTTTTCTATATTTATTATACTCCTACATTACCCGTAGTGATAATTTTAGAGTTAAAAGATGGAAAAACTGCCGATATGTAGGATATGTTTAGCGGAGAATGTCCGTATGTATGTAGTGGTCAACAGGAACTTACATGAACTGTATGAGAAGCTAACTGATATTCCAGTAAGTTGATATCTCAGAGCAATAAAAAAGTACTTTTTTATTTAGACTCCAGGGCTTCCATGAAACAGCATGAGGAAAGCTGGAATTAAAATAAATATGTACATTAAATCGCCAATCTGTCTTGAGCAAGAGTGGCGATCAGTGATCATGCATTCGCACACAGAGTCGGAAAGCAATAAGGACGACAAACTGTTTGCTTGGACAGCATTACTAGGCATATAGAATAGAAGTATTTTCTTCCTAAAAACAAAATAGTGCAAGACAAATTTTGTTGCAGTTTGTAACTGAAGACAGTAGACCAATGCTCGCCTGTTTCTTCTGCTGCACTAAACTAAAGCAATGCTACCGATTACTGAGACAATGTCTGCAAGCCGAAGAGCTGTTCGCTCAGATGATGTGTGAGGATTATGAGGTGAGGTATTCTTCTTTATTCTTATAATTTCTAATTTCAGTATATTCTGGAAGTGAATCCTCTCAAGTTCATTTCTATTGTCTGGTTTTCCCACAAGCATACCATTGAGTGTTGAATGGTGATATGTACACTTTTTAACTGACTTCAAAGAAAGAGGTGGTTCTATGTTTGACTTAATGTGTCTTTTTTAATGTATGTTCATCGATATGTTCATCAAATGTGGACCTATATTTTTTTTTCATTTGGTAGACAAAGCTTGCGCATTGGTTCCATGTAAATTTTATTAACTATGCTTGGGTATTTTTTGAGTTAGCTTCAATAAGGTGTGCTGGAAGAGATTTCTTTAGAAATAAGCATCACCTTTGTACGTTTTTTTCTGTTCTTTTCTTCTTGTCTGTTTATTATGTGTGTACATAAATAGTTAAATAAATAAATAAAATAAATAAATAATACGAATTTTTTGCCACTTTGTCTATATGGATGATGTTTTAAGTTTCTGCCACTGGTGTCCGAATTTGTGTGGGATATTCGCCACAATTGAAAAGTGAAGAAAAAAAAACAACAGACTTCCTTTTTTTTTGTGAAAACTTTTTTTATCAAATGTATACATGTATATGTTAAATACTCCACATATTACTGCTACAACTTCTGTATGTGGCAGTTAGATAGCGGTCCTCTCTCATGTCAGTGCAAGCTATGCAACAATAGCTTGTGCAGTGGTCAGTGAGGTTACATTGGACCTACTTAAGTATCCTCACTTGTGGAGGCTCTTTGAGTGACTTTAGTATCATGAGAGAAGGTTGGTGCTCGTGGGACCATAACCAGCATATTTTCCTAATTCTATAATCATCTTTTTACAGGCCAATCCTTTAATAAATCAAGACCACTTACAGTTTTCCAGTGGGTTTACTAAATCTCCAATAGAGCATATAAGTATAGATGATGAATGTCAAACAGATAGCATTGTTATCAAAGAAGAATTACCAGCTGTTTGTGAGGGACTAGATGATATTATTGTGCCAAAGGAGGAACATCAAAGTGATGGTATGTTTTTAAGAATATAAATAAAATTTCAATACATAACATCTTGTAACAAATTCAGATATAATCTATTTATTTCATAATGATCAAGACATTTTTTAGGGTTCCGTACCCAAAGGGTAAAACGAGACCGTATTACTAAGGCCGTATTACTAAGACCGTATTACTGTCTGTCCGACCGTCTGTCACCAGGCTGTGAACTCAACTGTGTCTGTGTCACTGTGTCTCATGAACCGTGATAGTTAGACAGTTGAAATTTCCACAGATGATGTATTTCTGTTGCCGCTATAACAACAAATACTAAAAAAGAGAATCAAATAAATATTTAAGGGAGCTCCCATACAACAAACTTGATTTTTTTTATCGTTTTTGCTCGATATTGATAACGGCTATAGGTAGACGCTTGAAATATTCACAGAATATTTAGTTACATATTCACTTTAAAACTAAATAATTAAATTAAAATAAAACAAATATTTAAGGGGGGCTCCCATACAACAAACTTGATTTTTTGCCGTTTTTATAGATAATGGCACGGAACCCTTCGTGCGCGAGTCCGACTCGCACTTGGCCGGTTTTGAACTATCCCAAACTTTTGGCACTATTCAGTTTAATTCAACTTAACTTTTTTTTTTACTTACAGAGCCAGAACTGGAAAGTTTCCACAATAGCTGTCTAGATGTAGCAGATGTACCACCACACTGTTCTGAATCTGGTTTTGAATATGATGTGCCTTTAATAGAGTTTAAAACTGAAGTGGAGGAAGAAGTACCTAACAAGAAACGAAGAGCCAGCGAAACGAGATGTAAGTGTTAGTTAATGATGAAAATATTTTTTGAAAAATGTAAGGCAATTCATCGACTTTATCAAAAGCGGTCTTATTGTCTTGTAAGCGTGGGTTTGTGGGCTAGATGTAATTAAATGGGAATGAACAATAGTGTAAACGACGTTCCACCGAGTACGTAAGGCGCGAGCGCAGATCAATCAACTCACTGCCCTGCCAGGATAGTCACCATCACCACCAATACTACAACAGTCGTCATTAATCTTTGCCGGTTTCCCGGTTTCGATCCATCTCCGCGATCTTCCATTATTTTGGCGGGGGCCGTTAGTACTCGGGGTTACGTCAAGTTGACAGCTGTCACAATCGTTCGAAAATGAACTACGTAAGTTTAGCATCGTAAAACCTTTAGACGCGCCGTCGATATACCAGAAGAGCTTCCGTATCCTCATAAGTAAGAGAGTTGGTTATCATTTTTTTGCAATTGTACTTGTTTTTGTTGGGTACATATATGTTTTTAACCAACTTCAAAAAAAGGAGGAGGTTGTCAATTCTGCCGCGCTTGCGATAAGTACTGTAAGTACGTTTTGCATAGTTTCGTAAACGGCGCGCAAAGTTTTCGTCACATTTTTACCTTTTGTGACTTGTTCTATGAACTTATTTAAATTCTGATTTTTGAAATATGTAGCCCAAGTAAAGTATTATTTTATTAAGTAATCATTAAATATCTATTTCTATTACAATACTTTTAAATGACACAAACTATTTTATATTTAGTATGAGTTCATTATTTAGCATCAATTGCTTATTATAACTGCAGTAAGTATGAAGTTACTCCATTTATGGGTAGTAATTCATACAAATTTTATGTTGAACTTGGGAATTAAAATTAACAAACTAAATTGTAGCAATTAACTGTTTATTAATCTATTTTTGCTTGTAAGTAGTTCACAATCTCTTACACTAAATGCTAGATTTATAATAATTGCAATCGCAGTCTGAGATCAAATCTAAGTGACTATAAACTACTTTTGCGATCACTTTATTAGGAGCATCTAACATCTTTTCTTAAAATAAGATAAAACAAGCTAGTTTTGCCATTTTTGCAGTTAAATGTAACTTAAAAATGACAAAATAAGTGTGAACTATTTTAAGCAAACATAATTTTGGGCACGCCACAATTGAGGTGATAAGTCCTCTTTGAGGAGTGACCTCTTTGGAGAGAGGCGCCACGGCGTCCTCACCTTACGCCTGACGCCTGACTCACCGGACACGGTTGCTTCGGGAGGTTCCTGTTTCGGATAAGGTGGGAGGAAATGCCCGGGTGTCTACATTGTGTGGATCGCCCGGAGGACACGGTGGAGCATACGGTGGAGGTCTGCCCTGCTTGGACGCAGCACCGCCGTGTCCTCGTGGAGTCTATTGGCGGCGATGACATCTCGCGCTCGGCCCTAGTCCAGGCCATGGCACGGAGCGCGAGGGCATGGGAAGCCGTCACATCCTTCTGCGAAGCAGTAATGCTCGCAAAGGAGGAGGTGGAACGCGTGAGGGAGAGGCAAGGTTTGCGCCCTCACGCCCCTAGCCGCCGCAGGAGACACCCTGGGCGTCGGGAATCCCAGGCTTTTCCAGGGATTTCCGGCCACCGTAGGCGCGGGCCTGCGGACGGCGAGCAATGGGTAGCTCGCTGTCCAACAAGGACCAGGCCCGTGTCTACTGCACGTTGTGTTCCACGCGCGCCTCAAAGAGATGTCATCACAATACACGGGGTTCGCTAGGACCGATGCCTGCCAGGGTTGCGGGAAAGTCGGAAAAGGATACCGGGACCTTGGCAACAGGCAACTGAAGGAACACGGGTGGGTTTTAGTTTTATTCTGACACGCTCTCCCGCTCCACCCAAAGCGGGAGAAGTCATTTGATGATTTCCCTGCGTCAAAAAAAAAGGCAAACATAATTCATATTCATATTAATTTCATATAAATCTTAATCTTGGCATCTTTTCTGGTGGCCATAATCTGAAAATAAAGATAGGTTTATTAGGTATTCCATCGTTTTTTATAAAATTCTAATTGATTAAGTATTTTACTTCACGTAGGTAACTTAAAAAACTTCTATAAAGTAAAAACGTGATTGTTGAAAAAATGTGTTTGTTGGTCCTTTAATTTACTATAAGAAGAAAATACCTAATAATATTTTGATCCAAGAGTCGTCACGTCGGGGGACCATTCTGTAGAATTTGAGCTGAGGTATTATGGACTCTTAATTAAACTTATAACGTCCGTCTTTTAGCGTCGGGTGTTAAAATAGAAATCACACATAAAAATCTTCACACAATAAAGACAACAAAATACTTACGTAGCTTATGGCGCCATAAACGGAGCGCGGCGCGAACACACGTCGACGCGTGATCCTCTTAGCTGGCTACTGCGCTGGCACTGCCACTGTCATAGCAAACGACACTTCACTGACCGCACCGCGCGTGCGATTCAAACAACTACAGCGCCCTTCCGCCCCTTCCTCGCCCCTCTACGGAACTACGAACTACGACAAACTACCTACTTCATTACAACTTATTTTACGATCGCAACTTGTCGAATTACTGCTGTATAAAAATAAACTTTGCTTATTATTACAGCAGTATTTGGAGTTGCTGATAATAATCTAAATAATTAATGCTGAAATTGAATAGATTTGGCTTTATTTTAACAGCAATATAATGTAGTTACTGCCAGTATACTAACTCATACATTCTGCAATTTAATGAACTTCGCTTATTATAACCGCAGTATGTGTAGTTACTGTTGATATTGCTAAGTAATCAAAGCTGAAATAAAAACAGTACCTAATCGCTTATTATAACCGCAGTATGTGTAGTTACTGCTCATATCATTAGCAGAAGTAAAACATGAATTATGATCCGCACTTTAAAAATTCGCCGTAAGTATGGTTACTGCTGTTATGCTAAGGAAAGCTTATCATAAAAATCGACTTACTGCGGATATACTTATTGACAAATAAAGGTTCCCGTTAAGATATTGAAATGGTTGTCAGATGAAATTGTAGAGCTCATTGCGCTGATTCCGAATCTATATTTAACTCAATTTTGACAAAATTGTACTTACTGCACTTATCGCAAGCGCGGCAGACTTAGTCTGTATTTTTTTTATTTTTTATGTTTGATACCTACCTATTTTGACGATTCTTTTTTTATTTGAAAGCTGATGCTTCCCATGTGGTCCCTTATAAATTTTATTAACTTGGCTTGCGTAGTTTTTGAGCTATCTTCAATATTACGTATTTTTCCCACTTAGTTTATCTAGACGATATCTTAATTTGCTTCTTCACTGTAAAAAGTGAAAAATAAAAACTTAAAAAAAAAAACACTATAAAGTGAAAAATGAAAAGGATGTTTGGAAGGATTTGGGGGAGGCCTTTGCTCAGCAGTGGGACAGTATAGGCTAACATAAAAAAAAAAAAAAAAAAAAGTGAAAAATAACTTTAATTTCGGAAGTCGGTGGCAAAAAACGAAAATTGAAAAGCAAAGACAACGTTACGTCTCTAAGTTTATGTCGGTGTATTGGATGACAATTTCATGAAATTTTCATTCCATGCACTTACATGAATTTATAGAGTTTTCTTGCTGATTCTAATGTTTATAATTCTGTTACATCAACATACAACCTGATACTGCAAATTGCAAAAAACGTAAGAAAATTTGAATTTCGCGGGCCACCCCAGCGCATCAGCCTTAATATGATATACTGAATTCATCCCATCAGTCTGCGGGGGGCTGTCCCTCACACCATGTATTAATATTTAACCTCAATTTTCAAAAAAAAAAAAAAAAAATCTGCAGCAGTGACCGTTATGTGTGGTATGTCAAAAAATCACAAATAGACAACCTGTAAGGATATTTCGGTAAACCGTAATATCCTTACAGGTTGTCTTCCTTGTTCCAAAGAAAATCGGATTTTTCATGCGAGTTTCATACAAATTTTTCGCAAAAAAAATATAACTCATTCCTTTATACGCTAATTTAACATTTTCTACTTATTTGAACATGGACATGGTTGGTAGAAGCAGTTCCCACCAAAAAAAGCGACACACTTAAATTGATATCCCTAAGTCTATTAAAGTCGATTTTCGGCCCACCGTGTGCTGTGACATTATGCCGGCGCCAGACATAGCAACAATATTTGATCAGATGTTTAAACACTTGTGTGGCAGGGGTGTTTCGGTATTTCATCAAAGTTTGATCACATATTTCAACTTTACCATATGGTGTGCAAACATAAATGCCGGCGCCAGACTCAGAAATCATAATTTAAATCGGTTTTAATCAAATGGGAAAATTTGAAATCACAATATGGCAACCCTCACACCAGGGCTTGAAATACCGTTAAAAATATGGTATCGTTACAGCCTTCTGATGCAGGTATCGTTAACTAATAAATAACGTTATATTATTTAACGGTATATCTGGCACATTTTACCGTTAAACATACGTAACGTTAAAATCTAAGGTAACGATAATTTTATCGTTATAATTAGTTTTGTTACCGTCGCTCTCGTCCAATCGCAAAAGAATGTCAGATTGCATCGACGCTAAGACTGCCGTACGACTATTTGCGCGTTTAATAGATATTATCTTATCATTGCTATTCTGTGTTGTGCTTGTACTTGAGAATATAATTGGTTGGTTGGTCCACCGTGTTCTGTAAGCGCGTACGACTGCCGTGAGCGGTGAGAGATATGAAGACGACAAACGAAATGGCAAGAGCGCCGACAGCGTGTGAGAGTGAGAGGGGCGCGCGCGCACGCCGGCCGCGGCCGCCTTTGAGACGGGCTGGCAACGTCGCATAAAATAACAAAATAATACCGATAATTTTTTACCGCTATTTTTACAATAACATTAAAAATACCGGTTATTTTTACCAAAAATTTTAACGTTATTATTATGTTATGCTACTAAGTAACGCTACCAAATTGTACCGATATCGAAGTATCTCTACGGAAATACCGTTACTTAACGTTACTTTTAATGTGAATTGGTATCGTTTTCAAGCCCTGCCTCACACATAATGTCAATCACTGCTTTCATTCATTCATTCGTTGAGGCTTTTTGTTCCAAGTAACCTAAAATTCATAGCTACTTTTATATATAATAATAAATAATATTTCAAGTACGTACACACGGCTACACATGAAGCTATACATTTCCAGTATAAGCTGACCTCGCATTATACGGGAATCCTATACAATGCGAGATCAGCATAAACTGGAAATGTATAGCTTGATGTGTAGCCGTGTGTACAAGTGAAAAGTGATTCCGTAAGACTTTTTATGTGATTTGCTATTGTTTTTACAAGGTTTTACTACACAGGAAGGCATAATTCTATTTTTTTTTATTGATGTTTACTGGACGACGACTTGTGACGTACTAGGAGCGATGTGAGCCTGTGTGTTTTGTGGCGACTTCGATTCCTTTTCAAACTATTTAGTTAGTTACTTACATAAGTATTCCGTACTTATACGTACCGTTTATATACGATGCTTTGTAGATAGAAAAGGTAGTAGTATTATGACATAAAATGATTAGGTAATTAAGGTAGGTACAGTAGTCCCAAAAACGAAAGATGTAAAGTTAAGACGCCATCAAACAGTTTTTTTTTCTATTTTGCTTATCGCCTCGGAGTCGGACTGCATTTGTGTTTAAGTACTTATATAAAAGTTATGGCTAAGTTCTGAGGGCTACGTATAAACTGTCTGACTGTTGGTCTGAGTTCATCTTATAATCTAACATAATAATATTAAAACAATGATAGCTTGAATAACATTATTAATTGCCAGTTTTTCGTGAGATATAAAGTTGAAACCTTCTAAATACGGATCAATGTGTTATTAATTCCCTTGATCAAGGTTTGTTTAAAACCTTTTGACAGACCATTATGTCGACTTTCGTACAATTTTGTACTTCATATCTCTGGTGATGAATGATTGTAAATGGTGTATTATTCAGTGTCGCCAGAAATTCCCCCTTTTTGTTCCTAGTTTGAATCGTGCAAAGCGTTACTATTTTGATTCGTGTGCATTTCAATCTCCTTCCAACATTGTACTTACCAGATTTATAATCACAGGGGCGACCGGTGCGAAGAAACCAAAACTAGACACTCGAAGAACAAAACTAGAAGATGCAATAACAGCCGAGAAGACAAACAAGGAAAAATCAGACTCGAAAGATATTCGGACAACTCCAAATCGTACGTCCTACGTACCTGGCGCTTATTCAAAAAAATATATAGATACTCGAACACAAGTTGCTGAAAAACCCAAATGTGATGTATGTCAGCGTAGTTTTAGTAAAAAATCTGATTTAACAAGACATAATCGTATACACACTGGCGAAAAACCTTATAAGTGTGATGTATGTCAAGCTAGTTTTAATGACAAGTGTTATTTAAAAAAACATATTCGTATACACACTGGTGAAAAACCTTATAAGTGTGATGCATGTCAGCGTAGTTTTAGTCAAAAGAGTCATTTGACAAGACATATTCGAATGCACACTAGTGAAAAACCTTACAAGTGTGATGTATGTCAACATAGTTTTAGTCAAAAATCTAATTTAACAGATCATTTTCGAATACACACTAGTGGAAAACCTTATAAGTGTGATGTATGTCAGAGTAGTTTTAAGAGAAAGCCTCTTTTGAAACAACATATTCGAATACACACTAGTGAAAAACCTTATAAGTGTGATGTATGTCAGCGTAGTTTTAGTCAAAGGGGTTACTTGACAGAACATATTCGTATACACACAGACGAAAAACCGTATAAGTGTGATGTATGCCAACATAGTTTTAAAAGAAAACCTTCTTTAACAAATCATATTCGAATACACACTGGTGAAAAACCTTATAAATGTGATGTATGTCAGCGTAGTTTTAGTGTAAAGATTCGTTTAACACAACATATTCGTATACACACTGGCGAAAAACCTTATAAGTGTGATGTATGTCAGCGTAGTTTTACTGTAAAGCATGATTTAACAAAACATATTCGTATACACACTGGCGAAAAACCTTATAAATGTGATGTATGTCAGCGTAGTTTTAGTCAAAAGAGTCATTTGACAAAACATATTCGTATACACACTGGCTAAAAGGGATGTACTATGCGAAATCGAATGCCAAATAATCGAATATCAATTGAGCGACCACTATAAATCGAATGTTTATTAGATCGAAGTATCGAACATTCAATACATCGTACACTCAATAGGTACATCGAATGTTCAAAATATCGAATGTTTGTTTGATCGAGCGTTCAACGCATCGCATAATCATTTCTTTTTTTTGTTGATAAATAATAGTATATCACGCAATTAGTGAATAAAGGACGGATTTAAAGCGAGGGCCATAGGTGATTCACGAGCAAGTTTGAGTATGTTGTTATGTCAATGTTATGCCTTATTTTTATAGTACCTACCTACACCGTAGCATAGAATACATACTCCATAATGTCGATGACTTCTTTTTTGCAAAACTTATCGTAGGCTTTGATGTAAAACAGCCGTGATTTGTTGGGTAGCAAGTTTTGTACTTTATCGGCCGCCCTCTCTTTCATAAACTCAGGTGGTAACACATCTTCTTCATCACTTGAATGCATTTTCAATGGATATATTATTAAGTAACACTAAAATTTGTGTTCGTACAACTTACAGTTTTAATTATGTATAATTAATTTACTTTTCTCAAACATGCTTGGAAATTCGAGCATTATTTTGACAACCTTCTTCGAGATAAATCGAAATTGCCGTACTGTTAAAAAACAAATGACGATGCGGCCGGCAAAGTAGAGTCCGTTTCACGAAAGAAGTCTCGCAGACGCGGCGCTGCAGACATGCGACGGAATCATAAATCTTTATTTATTTATTCATCTCAACGTCATATATTACAGACGCTGGTTAATAAAATGCACAATATTAAAAAGAGGAAGTGAGGTAGCAGGGCTTTCGTAACAATGTTGCTACCTTGTATAATAATAACTAGTTCCACTTATTGCCGCGGGACTTCTTTCGTGTGACGGAGTCTAAGTATGAAAATCCATATCTGTCGTGTTTAGCGGCCAAATAAATTAGTATGAAAACTCATATCTTTTGTGTTATTTAAAAATGGAACGAACTTTTTACTTCAGCGCATCAAAGATTTTATTTGAATTTCGATTTGGCTTGCAAATAGAGCTGTTTAAAATAAAGAAGAAACAAATGAACATGGCGCGTGAAAAATTATCGTTGTTCGTCATTGATTCTGGAAATTATAAGTAATTTACTTAGTTTGAAATTCCGCGCATTGTTTGAGAAAAGTACTATACGAGCCTTGGCCGCAACCAGCATTGTTTTCACGATCGTCCATCAATAGCCCAGTTGCAGGCCGCGACAGTAATGTACTATTTTCATCCCATCTGTTCGAAAAGGACGACTTGGTTCGCCTTTAAGTGCACCCAAAGTAGGTGTTTTCTATAAGAAACTTTTAGCGGACAGTAATGAATTTTTAATCCTGTTTATAAGTGCGCCGCAGTTATCTTTGCCGCGCACTTTTTGAATTTGGTGTTCCAAATTCTTAGTGTTAAGCGCTAAAGAGCAAGCTAAGCGCAAATATTGTTTGAATAGACTGGCTGGTACGACGGCCCATAGTCGCGCCGCCAGCTAAATAAAAAGTTGTATCAAATGTAAATATAAGTTTTTAGTTGTTTTAAGTATTAGATAATATTTAATTTCAATTTAGCTGTTACTCTATGTCATATTAAATAATAATATTACAATAAAATATGAGGCGCCTTTTACTTTCACATACATAGTGGGGGATGAAAACCTTTTTTATTAATATAATATTTTATTCAACGAAGATTCATCAAGCTGCCATTACTATAATTAAGTACCTACCTAATTAATTTGTTAGTTTGTTTGTTCGGCGCCGACTCAAAATTTGTAACTTAAATTAGTTTATGAGCTTAGTTACACTAAAAGGTTTATTTTTTGCTTGTCAGTTAACTGTTTTCGTCGGTTTACTTTTTTGTAAAGAAGTTTTTTATTTTTCGCTTTTGAGTTACCATTTATTGTAGTGACTAAAACCTCTACCTACCATTTTTTTTTATTTGATTAATCTTATTTTCCTCAAGTAAGGAAACCTTCAACTGCCTTCTGTCTCCATCGTCAGACCCTCGATGACAGTCATAGTTCCCATCAAAGTGAATGAAGGAAGCTAAGGAGCTCTCGCGACTGTCTTCCGTCTCCATCATCAGATCAACTCCAGGTTAAAGACCTGGAGTTGATGATGAGTGGTTGTCATCAGAACTATGTATGTGTGCGAAATTTCAACAGAATCTGTCCACAGTTGAAAATACAGTAGGTGAAAATTCAATCAACCCCATTTTTTCTACCCTTGGTGGGTGGATTTTGATTTTTTTAGGGGTGGCTCGCGAAGGAGGAGGCGGAACGCGTGAGGGAGAGGCAAAGTTTGCGCCCTCACGCCCCTAACCGCCGCCGTTGGAGACGCCCTGGGCGTCGGGAATCCCAGGCGGATTCCCGGCCACCATAGGCGCGGGCTTGCGGACGGCGAGCAATAGGTAGCTCGCCGTCCGATTAGGACCAGGCCCGGGTCGATCGCGCGTCGTGTTTCACGCGCGCCTTAAAGAGATGTCAGCACAATTGGCGGGGTCCGCTAGGACCGATGCCTGCCAGGGTTGCGGGTTAGTCCAAAAGGGATACCGGGACCTTGGCAACAGGCAACTGAAGGAACACGGGTGGGTTTTAGTCAGTAAAAGTCTGACACTCCCTTCCGCTCCGCCCAGAGCGGGAGAAGTCATTGGATGATTTCCCACCCACAAAAAAAAGGGGTGGATTTTAGTTTTCAATTTTAAATGGGACCAACTTCGAGGTACTTATACACTTTCCAATAATAAAAAAATCGGACCACTCATTAAAAAGTTATGCGTGGCAATACATAAAAAAAAAAAAAAAAACGGATCGACTTGAGAACCTCCTCCGTTTTATTTCGTCGGTTAAAAATAGAATGTATCTCTTGGGCGCATTAGTCAGTGGCGAAGGCAAACTAGGCACGTGGCTAGGGGCGCGGGGAATAAAGGGGCATCGCGCGGAAGATTTTTAACAAACTGCGTCCTCACCTTCCGCCTGACGCAGGTCCTCACCGGATACAGTTGCTTCGGGAGGTTCCTGTGTAGGATTAGGCGGGAGGAAACGCCCGGGTGTCACCACTGTGTGGATCGCCCGGAGGACACGGTGGAGCGTCCGGCCCTGGTACAGAGCAAGAGGGCATGGAAGCCATCACCTCCTTCTGCGAAGCAGTAATGGAGCGAAGGAGGAGGTGGAACGCATGAGGGAGAGGCAAAATTCGCGCCCTCGCGCCCCTACCCGCCGCCGCAGGAGACGCCCTGGGCGTCAGGAATCCCAGGCGGATTCCGAGCGGCCGGCGAGCAATGGGTAGCTCGCCATCCGATAAGGACCAGGCCCGGGTCGACGGCGCGTTGTGTTCCATGTGCGCCTCAAAGAGATGTCAGCACAATTGGCGGGGTCCGCTAGGACCGATGCCTACCAGGGTTGCGAGAAAGTCCGAAAGGGATACCGGGGCCCTTGGCCCTTGGCAACAAGCAAGTCAGGCAACTGAAGGAACATGGTTGGGTTTTAGTTAGTAAAAGTCTGACTCGTCCTTCCGCTCCGCCCAGAGCGGCAGAAGTCATTTGATGATACCCTCCAACCTCTTAACTCAAAAAAAAAAAGGGGGCGTCAATGAGTTGCTTGCCTACGGCGATTTGTTATGCAAGCCGCCTGCAAATTTGTTTTTTGGCGTGAGTACTTGTATTGAATCCTGAGCGATGCGAAGGTTTCAAAGGTACGAGAGGCAGAATAACCTTGCTGCCGAGCGAAACACAACTTTTCACTTCACTACAGCGAGGAAAATGGTGTCTTCATGAATTGAATAAAAATTGTAGGTACGCTTTGCACTTTTTTCGCAATTTCCGCAAAATCCGGATGAAAGCTCAATTCGTTATAATGTACCGCTTGCACTAACTGCCACTGCAAAAAAAACAAAATGATGGAAAGCAAATTGAATATACTTACAGAAGACTATTTTTGAAGAGAAAACTTCTTTAGGCGCTTTGAGCTATTTTTTTTCGGTTTACTAATGTTTGCCATAATTTCATTAGACATAACGCTTCAGTTGCCATAATCGTGAAATGACATAAAATCATTTTCACCAATTTCATTGGTCATAGTAGTGAGGCCTGAGGCGACATATTTCGATAATAGGTGTAGGTGCTACACAAAAACAGGATGGGTAAGGACCGTAACAGATGGCGTTCTGTAGTTACACTGTGGATACCCCCATGGAAAGAAGAGGTCCATATTATATTGAGGAAGAGGCATGAAACTACATGAGAGCCAGTGAGAACTTTACTTATTATTCTACACTCAGTTACAGGCTCTGGCTCTGTGTGGACTGTGGGACTGTGGAAGTACCAATTTAAAAAAAATTTGAAGCTATTGACAGTTTGACATTGACAGGAATGACAGGTAAAGACACAGAGTACATTTTTACGATAGAGAGACTTGTTTTTTTTTGGAAAGATCATGGCAGAATTTGTACAAAAAAATAAAGATTTTTAGAGAAATTGGAATTCTAAAACTCAATACACATACAAGGCGGGCGCGGGGCGGGAGCGAGTTGGGTCGTTTTCATCGCGTGAGCCGCGCTGTTCATCGTGTTCATCCAGAGCGTGGGTGCGGGGCGGCAGCGGGTCGGGCGCGGTCGTACCTTGACAGGCGGCAGCGGTTGCATTGTGAAAATGTCGGGTGATTCGGAAACGGACGAAGAATTATTATTTTTACTTATTTTAAAAAGAAGAGCACGAAAAGGGAAATGTTTGTGAGTTTATGACACCACTCAAATCCTAACCTAATAACTTAGGGGTTGATTGGTTAAGGGGGATGCGCTAGGGTGGCCCGCGAAATTCAAATTTTCTTACGTTTTTTGCAATTTGCAGGTCAGTATCAGGTTGTATGTTGATCTAAATATTATTAGCGCTCGTAACAAATATGGATTTACAGAATTATAAACATT
The DNA here is from genome assembly GCA_947363905.1 of Lithophane semibrunnea. Lineage (NCBI taxonomy): Eukaryota > Metazoa > Arthropoda > Insecta > Lepidoptera > Noctuidae > Lithophane > Lithophane semibrunnea. The sequence continues at coordinate 9,547,285 of OX376215.1, forward strand.
AAAATCAGCAATAAAACTCTCTAAGATCATGAGTCGAGATACTAGGGTAGGGACGCCTTGTTGCGCCCAGTTAACGCTTGAACTCCACAGCGAGTGCACGTATCCAAGGAAATGGAGCGCCAAAATGTTGATACGGAATGCCCAAATGCTCGCGCGTAGGTACGCTCTTTCTGGGCGAAATGGTCGCGCGTTATACGCACGAGAGAATCGCGGCGAATCGCTCCTTCTGGACAAGCTCTAAAGCCTCAGTAGCGTTACATTTTATTCCCACAGAAAAAAACCACGGTCATCATTCTGTCAATGTCAATGTCAAGCAAGTTGTCAAGTGAAAGTGTATTCTGTGGAGAATTGTAAATAAATACAAAATAAAATGCCACAGTGGTATGGACATTATTTTTCAAATATTCAATAGCTTTTGAACTTTTGTAGCTTGGGAGGCTTTGGTGCTATTTTGTGACGTTCATAAATAATCTTACGCTTCTTCTTCCCTTATGAGTAGGCTGGCTATGCTACAGAACGCCACCTGCTTCGATCCTTACCAATTCCTTTTTTTGTGAAATATTAACGAAATAAACGTAAACTACCGGTACCTAAAGATGTCGCAACGCAACAGTGTATTGTTTTTTTTTTTTAAATTCAAAATAGATCTTTATGTATCTTAATTCTTTAATTAATATTTAGTGTTACTCTTTGTGGTAAGATGGAAAAACTGCCAATGTGTAGGATATGTTTAGCGGAGAATGTCCGTATGTATGTAGTGGGCAACAGGCACTTACATGAACTGTATGAGAAGCTGACTGATATTCCAGTAAGTTGATATTTTTATTAAAGTAAATTAGTAATACCTAACAGCCGGATCGATCGACCAGATTAAGCTACGCTTGCTGAGATTGGTCCTTGGATGCGTGACCATCTTTACATTCCGAGACTCCTCTGTGTCTTGGAAAGCATGTTGAGCTGTTAGTCCCGGATGTCATTTGTGGATCTTTGGTCATTACCCAATTACTGTGTTGTGGAGGTCAGATAGGCAGTTGCTCCATGTAAAATACTGGTATTCAGCTGCATCTGGTTAGACTGAAAGGAGATAGATAGGCTAGCTTTTATTAAACAGCATGAGGAAAGCTGGAAATAAAATTAACTCATGTACATTAAATCACCAATCTGCCATATTTGAGCAGGAGTGGCGATCAATGATCATGCAGTCTTTGTAAGATACACACAGAAAGCATTAAGGACCACCAACTGTTGACTTGGACCGCTTTATTATATAGAATAGAAGTATTTTCTTCATAAACACAAAATAGTGCAAGACAAATTTTGTTGCAGTTTGTAACTGAAGACAGTAGACCGATGCTCGCCTGTTTCTTCTGCTGCGCTAAACTAAAGCAATGCTACCGATTACTGAGACAATGTCTGCAAGCCGAAGAGCTGTTCGCTCAGATGATGAGTGAGGATTATGAGGTGGGGTATTCTTCTTTATTCTTATAATTTCTAATTTCAGTATACTGTGGATCTTGGAAGTGATTCCTGTCAAGCTCATACCTATTGTGTCTGGATTTTACGCCAAGAATACCATTGCATGTTGAATGGTGATATGTACACTTTTGTCAAATGTGTACATACTCCATATAATACTTCTACAACTTCTGTATAACACTTGTATGTGGCAGTTTGATAGCGGTCCTCTCTCATGTCAGCGCAAGCTATGCAACAATAGCTTGTGCAGTGGTCAGTGGGGTTACATTGGACCTCCTTAAGTATCCTCACTTGTGGAGGCTCTTTGAGTGACTGAGAGAAGGTTGGTGCTCGTGGGACCATAACCAGCATATTTTCCTAATTCTATAATCATCTTTTTACAGGCCAATCCTTTTCAAAACCAAAACCATTTAGAGTTCTTCAGTGGGTTTACTAAATCTCCAATAGAGCACATAAGTATAGATGATGAATGTCAAACAGATAACATTGTTATCAAAGAAGAATTACCAGCTGTTTGTGAGGGACTAGATGATATTATTGTGCCAAAGGAGGAACATCACAGTGAAGGTATGTTTTTAAGAATATAAATAATATTTTCAATAAATAACATCTTGAAACAAATTCAGATATAATCTATTTATTTCATATTGATCAAGACCTGGGGCCGTATTATGAAGTATTAATGCCATCATTAATTCACTGCGAAAAAAGGATGGTGCTAGCGGCCTTGTATAGCTCCGTCTCTCACTCACACTGGAAAAATGGTGGCATTAATAAGTCATAATACGGCCCCTGTTTTGAACTTTCTCAAACTTTTGGCAGTGTTAGTGTTCAGTTTAATTGAACTTAACTTATTTTGTTTACTTATTTATTTTATTTATTTATTTATTTATTCATTGTTTGTCACAGGTGGAAATTCAGCTCTTAAAATTAGTATTATAACAAAGTATCACTGTAACATACCCATGGGGTGTACAATCTTTAAAATTTACAATTACATGTCAAAAGAAAAACAAAATATAATCATTCAAGTAACATAATAACCATTTGAGAAAATAAATTAAGTATAAATATCAATTGGTATTTGTCATAAATATTGCATCATTAACGTCATATTAAATAAATTTTAGTCAAAAACATTTGTCACTGAATTAATTGATGTCCAAAGAAAGAAAAAAAAAAAAATAATATAAACCGTCATAACAAGTATACAAAATAGTCAAGGCAATATAATATTCATTACCACTACATTACAGATAAATAAATTAAACAACAACTAACACTTTTCATAATTATGCATTATCATAATACCATTAAATAAATTTCAGTCAAGACATTTGTCATTAAAGAATTCATTAATTGTATAATATACTTTCTGTATCAGTAGTTTTTTAAGTTTGTATTTAAAAGTAGCTAATGTTTCAGTGGTTTTAATAAAGTCTGGCAATTTATTATAAATTTTCACACCCATACCAAATATGCTTGATTTAAACTTAACTGTTCTACTCTTAGCTGCCTTAAGGTTGTGACGAACTCCTTCTCATCCATACTCATCCATACTCATCCTATCATTTATTACTGGCAATCCTTTATGGCTGGCCAAATCATCATTCCATTTTCAATTTGAATTCAGAACGCCACAAACTCCCGTGCAGTATTTTTCCAGTCTTCGACACTTCATCTTTGGACTTGACCGAGCGTGTTACTGTCTGTAATTTTTATATAACCAATATTCTAAATACTGTGATGTAATCATGTGTGTCGTGTTTAATTAACGAGTAATAAACCGTTCCTCCTATCGTCTACTGTGTTTACCTCATTATTCAACGTTGTCCGGTGAGACCCTCACTAAGCGAGCTAGCGGAGAGCAGAGGGGTCTCCCGGTACAAGGTCATTTTTATATCTTGTACTTCTCATTGTCTCATAATTACTGATATCTCGCTTTGTCATTGAGGCTGCTTCCAATATATACATTGACGCTAGGGTTAAGATTTTTAGTCTTCTGAATTCTGCTCTGCATGAATCGGTCTGTTTATGCCCACATATACTTCGGATACATTTTTTTTGGGCTTTGAATGCAAATTCTCTGTTAGTAGAGTTACCCCAACACAGTATACCATATTTTAGAGAAGAACCCACATATGCATGATAAACATTGAGTAATACGTTTTCATTTACAATTTTTCGAAGTAAATAGAGAGCATATGAATACTGATTAAGTTTTTTGCAGACACCATCCACATGCATTTTCCAGTCAAGTTTTGAGTCGATATGGACTCCTAGAAATTCAGTGTTACTGACCTGATTTATTGAATTACCTTTATAATTAACATTGATTTTATTTGATTTTGAATTATTTGTGAAGGTCATATAGTTTGTTTTATCAATATTTATTTTTAAATTATTAATTATTAACCAGTTTATAATATCTTCGAGAGATTTATTAACCTGAGCTTCAAAATTTTCTTGACCGGTATCTGCAAAAATGGCCGTGCTATCATCCGCAAACAATATAATGTCCTGGTCTATAGACCTTGGTAGGTCATTAATATATACAACGCTTACAGAGCTAGAACTGGAAAATTCAGACAATAGCTGTCTAGATGTAGCAGATATACCACCATCCTGTTCTGAATCTGAGTTAGAAGATGATGTGCCTTTAATAGAGTTTAAAACTGAAGTGGAAGAAGAAGAAGTAGCTAACAAGAAACGAAGAGCCAGCGAGACGAGAAGTAAGTGTTAGTTAGTTAATGTATGTGGGATAAAAAGATTGTATCACGTTAAAGTATGAACGCGGCTTATAAAGGTATAGAAATGGCGAGAACTAGATCCACGACGACTTACGGTGTAACGATGATCTTTTTTGTGTTTTAAAATAAATAGTTTTACGAGCAATCGTTTGTTTTGCCTTACAATCCCACAAATTTTGGGGCTCGTCCGGGATTGGCAAAATAACGATACGACGTCTGAAGAAGTAGAAAAACGACTGACGACGGAGATCGGCACGTTGCGTGCCCAACGAACGATTTGAAAAAATTAATGGCGGCCGGAAATAATTACGACGGTATATCGGCAAACGGTGAGAGGAGCTCGTGGCTAAGTAATAACAGCCGCTCGGGTCGATCCATCAGGTTAAGCTACGCTTGCCGGGGTTGGTCCGTGGATGGGTGACCATTTTCACATATCGAGACTCCTCCGTGCCTCGGAAAGCATGTTAAGCCGTTGATCCCGGCTGTCATTTGTGGATCTTTGACAGTCGTTATGAGTCGTCAGAAGCACGAAAGTCTGACAACCAGTCTAATCAAGGGGTATCGTATTACCCAGTTACTGGGTTGTGGAGGTCAGATAGGCAGTCGCTCCATGTAAAATACTGGTATTCAGCTGCATCCGGTTAGACTGGAAGCCGACCCCAACATAGTTGGGAAAAGGCTAGGCAGATTGATATTGATCGGCAAACGGTGAGCTGACGCTAACGAAGATAAATTATTACGAAAATGGCGAAAGACGAATCACGCACGGGCATAAATTCGATGTTGTACCTAACTTCGGATCTAATACCTAAATTCAGCGGTCAAGATAAAACGTATCCTGTGGTGCGATGGATACAAGACGTGGAAGAAAACGGAGAAATATGTGGTTGGACACCGTTACAACAGCTGCTGATGGCACGGAAATCCCTATCGGGCACCGCACTGGGGGCTTACTCTTCAAACTAATTTTAATTCCAATCTAAAGCCAATACGATTCCAATGTTAATTTTGCAGTCACGTGATTCGGTACTCTTGAAAACAATATTGTCAACATTGGATTGAAATTGGAATTGCCCCGCGATTATTTTGTTACACGTGAAGTTAGCTATGTTACGGCCCGCAATAGTGGTGTTCAACTCATTACGATAAACCGCTAATAGGGCTTTAAAATGCTTTATCCTTTAAATAAGAATGCAAATAAATAAATATGATATAAACAGTTGTTTAATTGATTGATTGTAACATATTAAATTCATTTGGGCGTAAGAATATTATTAAAATCATGAAATTTACCATGACTTTGGCTGCATGCGGAAGGGTCGTTGCCTATAACTACTACAAAAAAAAATAGGCGGCGTGCGAGTTCTCCAATTTCAAAAACAAAGTAAGGTCAAGAGGTTTTAGAAAAAGTGAATTCGAAATGCAAGTTTGTTTAGCTAGTTCATTAACGTAAAGATATCGATCGCGTGTGGTTCTTTTTTAGTAACAATTACAATTTATTTTCCGTTAAGTTACTAATATTAAAGTTTTATACAAGTGGTACCTAAGTAAATAAACAATATGTTAACATAGCAACCATATGTTCTTCCAATTAGATTTTGGTAACTCGCACTCGCATAAAAAGACAGTGCCACTAAAACCTGCAAGAATTATACAAGTACCTATTAATTAAGTTAAAAGATCTTCCAAACAAAAGTCATGATAATAATATCATTGATAAAACCACGAGATAAAACTAATATATCAAAGACAACATACAACAGAAGAAGTGATATATCACCATAAGGTACTTACCCTTATGGTGATATATCACTTCTTCTCTTAATGTTTTCATAAATTTTCTCAAAAAAATCTTTGCTCACTCTATAATTTGCTTTAAATTCGTCTTCATTCATAGAAAACGCTTCGTCCTTAAAACGCATCATCCAACGCTCACCTCGTCTTTGTTTTAATTGTTTTTTATGGGAATTACGTAAAACACTGTATATTAATGCCAACCCTGCCATGTTATATACTTATTACTTGCTGAAAACCACATAAAACGCAAAACAATATCTAAAAAGTTACATTTTTGTCATTGGAAATATCCCAATCAACAAACAATCCCAACGCAATACTGGCGCAATAGACGGCTGTCAAAGTAAGTCAAGAGTAGCACCCCAAGCCCGATCCCGATTCCACTTAGTTCCCAAAAATGGACACGCAATTCAAATACAATTTGGCGCTAGCGTCGAACTCAAGAGTACGAAACGTGAAAATCCCAATGTCGATAGATCGGAATTAAAATCAAGAGTAAGCGCCCTGATTTGGTTACAAGCTGAACGCCCTCACAAAACATTTTTTTTATTTTTTATTTAGGGATAAAAAACAGGAGTACAATTAAATTTTATACATACTATCTTACTATTTAAACAAAATACTTATTATACTACTAACAACATTATCCACTTATTACTAATTTGTTGATTGCTACGTGAGATAAAAACAGCAAAAAAAACAGAATACATGAGTGAATGGAGTGAAACATAATTATTAATTATTGCTTGAGGTGAATGCTTTCTAATAACGAAATTTATGGGATAGAAGTATTGAGAGGAGGAAAATAAAATAAAAATAATACACCACTTATTAATTTATAAAGCTAAGATAGAATCGACTACAGATTTCCTAAATTCGCATGCTGTTAGATTAAAAATATCGATGCTTTCGAATCTAGTATTGTAAGAATTCACAAGTTGGCGCAGAGGAGCGCGAAAGCCAGCATTGGAGTTACAGACGTGGCTGGTGTTAACAGATAGTAAGCGGTATAGACGCGTCTGTCTACGCACTACTGTCCTCGGAACGATGTAACAAAGTTTATTTATTAATTCTGAACAATCATATTTGTTATGCACAATACCATATAGAAACATTGTTCCGAGAAGCAGTCTTCTGGATTCTAGGGTTAACAGTTTGTAATTCTTAAGCAAAGTATCATGCGAACCGTGGCTGTAATAGCATCTATAATGCAGAACTCTTAGGAATTTACGTTGAACAGTCTCAATCGAGTCAATATATTTTGCGTAATAGGGATTCCATATGACAGTAGCAAACTCCAGACAGGGCCTAACAAGCGATATATATAAGTATCTATAGGTCGATGGACGCTTGAAATCCTTACTGTTGCGCATAACAAAACAGTACATTTTAAGGGCTTTATTGATTATGTTGTCTACATGGACATTAAAGTGAAGTTTTGAGTCTAATACCACACCGAGGTCACGCAATGAATATACTCTTTTTAATTGTGTGTTTAGCAAGTGATAGCTGAAAGTGTGCTGCTTTTTGTTCTTAGTGAATGTAATAGAATTACATTTGGATAAGCTCTGAGAGTTTATTGAAACTGCAATAGCTAGAAAGTCGATCTAAGTCACTTTGAAGCATCAAACAGTCATCAATACTTTCGATAGTTTTGTAGACTTTTAAGTCATCCGCGTATAGTAAAAAGTTCGAATGCTTAAAACAAACGCTAATATCGTTTATAAACAATATAAACAGCAAAGGGCCCAAAATTGAGCCCTGAGGAACACCGGATGTGACGGAAATTACCTCCGATTGAAATCCGTTAATAACAACCTTTTGAGTACGGTTTGTTATGTAAGAGGTGAACCATCTCAATAGATTTCCGCGAATACCGTTAAAGGCTATTTTGCGTAAAAGTAATTCGTGATCCACCTTGTCGAAATCCTTTTGAAAGTCTGTATATACTGCATCGGTTTGTAAACGATCATCCATATTTTCAAAAACATAACCTACAAAAATAAGCAGATTTGTATAAGTAGATCTTTGTTGGACGAATCCGTGTTGTTGTTTAATTATAGCCTTGTGTAAAATGGGGTAAATTTCGTTATAAACCAGCCTCTCAAAAAGCTTCGACAAGGTAGACAGAATCGAGATCGGACGGTAGTTCTATACGTCATCCTTTGACAAAAGTAGAAAGTGCTTGGAAAAAGTTTTTTTTTTGTTACCGAATATACAAAAAACTGCTACTTTATCTTAAACAGGAGGAATTCTTTCAAAATGTAGGTTAAAAAGTGCTTTTAAATGCACCATGTGCAGCTTTGGAAAGTGATCTTTTTAGTTAGGGTATGCATGTATAGGACTCAATCATGGTCCTTTGTTTATGATACCTAAAGCGCTACCTAATGTGACTAAAATGGCGAATTTTATTGAACTACGTAATACGATTTTGTATTGATATACGCGGTATGTCCGCTCACTCAGAGAGAGGAGTCGCGCGACCGCAATGGCGGTGTATAGCGTTTCGGCTCCCCACGCTAGATAAAGTAGGTACACACGCTATAGGAACTATTCGGGACTGAAATTTTAATTGTCAAACAAGGAAACTGTGTAAGTAACAGAATGTTTGATTTGAGAAGAGTGTCCACGGAGTATCTTGCTCGTTTGGAATGGGCGACTAGCTTCACGAACTAACTCAAACTGAATGACTCCTTGCTAAGTGATACCTAATTCAAAAGTGCCTGTAAATGTTCTAAACTTTGAACAGACCATTATGTCGACACGACGTTATTACAATTTAGTACTTCATGTCTGATGATTCAATGTCACCAGAAATTCCTCCTTTTCGGTCCTAGTTTGAATCATGCAAAGCGCTATTATTTAGATTCGTATGCAGGTCAATCTCCTTCCAACATTGTACTTACCAGATTTATAATCACAGGGGCGACCGGTGCGAAGAAACCAAAACTAGACACTCGAAGAACAAAACTAGAAGATGCAATAACAGCCGAGAAGACGAACAAGGAAAAATCAGACTCCAAAGTTATTCGGACAACTCCTAAATGTACGTCAAAACCTGGCACTTATTTAAAAAAAATGATACATACACGAACACAAATTGCTGAAAAACCCAAATGTGATGTATGTCAGCGTAGTTTTACTCAAAAGACTCATTTGACACAACATATTCGAATACACACTAGTGAAAAACCTTATAAGTGTGATGTATGTCAACATAGTTTTAATCAAAAGAGTGATTTAACAAAACACATTCGAATACACACTGCCACAAAACCGTATAAGTGTGATGTTTGTCAGCGTAGTTTTACTCAAAAGACTCATCTGACACAACATATTCGAATACACACTAGTGAAAAACCTTATAAGTGTGATTTATGTCAACATAGTTTTAATCAAAAGAGTCATTTAACAAAACACATTCGTATACACACTGCCACAAAACCGTATAAGTGTGATGTATGTCAGCGTAGTTTTAGGCAAAAAGCTAGTTTATCAACACATAATCGAATACACACTGGTGAAAAACCTTATAAGTGTGATGTATGTCAGCGTAGGTATAGACACAAGAGTACTTTAACAGTACACTATCGTATACACACTGCCGAAAAACCTTTTAAGTGTGATGTATGTGAGCGTAGATTTAATCAAAAGAGTGATTTAACAGACCACATTCGTATTCACACTGCTGCAAAACCGTATAAATGTAATGTATGTCAGCGTAGTTTTAGGCGAAAGGGTCATTTAACAAAACATATTCGTATACACACTGGCGAAAAACCTTATAAGTGTGATGTATGTCAGCGTAGTTTTAATGAAAAGAGTAATTTAAAAAAACACATTCTTATACACTCTGCCGCAAAACCTTATAAGTGTGATGTATGTCAGCGTAGTTTTAATCAAAAGAGTGATTTAACAGAACACATTCGTATACATACTGCTGCAAAATCGTAAAAGTGTGATGTATGTCAGCGTAGTTTTAGGCAAAAGGCTAGTATATCAACACATAATCGAATACACACTGGTGAAAAACCTTATAAGTGTGATGTATGTCAGCGTAGTTCTGAACTATTCGAAGGGAAGTTCATCAAAATGGCGTAGTTTTGACACTTCCGGTGATAGAAAAGATCACAACGGCGCATCGACGAGTGGGAGCGGGAGCGGCGAACATGTGAGCAAGCAAGTAATGATCGGTCAATCATCGTTCAACGACGCGGATGGTACGTCACACTTACAGAAAGAGAGTAACAAGATGACAGATGAAGAAAGCAAACGTCAAAGTCAAATCGAGTATGACATTTACGATGTAAACAAACAATCAGAACGGGAAAAAACTATGAAGATCGTAGAATTATTTGGAAAAACGACGAGTGCGCTTATTGATTCCGGCAGTGATGTGAACTTCCGAGTTTTGCGCTAATGTCGGTAAAGTGATGAACAATAACATAACACTGTCTGGACTTGGTTTTTCTAAAGTGGAGTCATTAGGTTGTTTATCAACAAACGTTGTGATAGACAGTACGAAATACGACGATGTGTTATTCTACGTGGTACCTAAAGACTGTATGCCTTTTGATGTAATCATAGGTCACGAATTTCTTAAGAATGTTACGACGGTTATGAATGGTAGTAATGTGTGGTTGAAACCTGTGGAATGGGTGAATGAATTCAATTGTTTCAGTTGCAGCGTCTAGGTTGGTCATGTGAGTAATAAGTATTTTAAAGAAGAGGTTCTAAATATGGTTGAAAGCTATCAACCATGCCAAATTAAAGAAGCTCCTATCCAGCTGAAAATAATTGTGAAAGAGGACGTCCCGGTGGTGCAACGTCCACGACGTATATCACTGAGGGAGCAGGTGGTAGTTGAAGAGCAAGTTGCTGAGTGGCTTGAGCGAGGAATTGTACGCGTAACTTATTCTGAATGTCCATTAGTTTTTGTTCGCAAAAAAAGATGGCGCTATAAGGGTGTGAGTTGACTATAGAAAATTAAGTACCCAGATTATGAGATTCCACAACCTAAAAGGTGAGAGTTGTTAACTTAACTTTGTCTTGGTTAGTATGTAAACGTGTTTTTAAAGTATTTTTTATATTTAATGTTAATGTTATGTTGTTAATTTAATGTTGTAATGCTGTACTAGTGGTTAAATTGAAGTTAAGTTTATGTTAAGTTTAAGTTGAAAGGTAGTGATGAATGTTTACGTGGATGTCTGAGGATAGACATGTATCAGGATGGCCGACTGTGGGATAAAAAGATTGTATTACGTTAAAGTATGAACGCGGCTTATAAAGGTATAAAAATAGCGAGAAATTACAATATTCAATACGTATGTAGACGATATTATTATCTTAGTTGACTCCGTCACTGTTATTTACATAGCAGATAACGGTATACGAATTTGTGTGGGGTAGGTACCACAACTAAAAAGTGAAAAATAACTTTAATTTCGGAAGTCGGTGGCAAAAAACGAAAATTGAAAAGCAAAGACACCAACTTCCGAAATTAAAGTGATTTTTCACTGTTTTAGTGTTTTTTTTGGAAGTCGGTTTTTTTTTTCTTCCTTTGTATACTTACTTGTATATTTATATACTAGCTGCTCGACCCGGCTCGCACGGGTAGCAAGTACATTCCGAGCGCATAAGGCTGCGTTTCCACCAGAGATGTGCGATGGAAATGTGTCGTGCGAGGATGTCTAGCTGTGCTGTGAAAATGTGTGGGGGTTTCCACCAAAGCTGTGCGATGAAAATATGCCCGGAAACGCAGCCTCCTGGCTCGGAACTCAGTACTCCCCCCGGTACCCGCGCCGCCCCCCGCCGCCGCCGTGCGGGGAAGCGAGGGGAGGTACAAACTTCATTGAGCCAGGTGCCATGTTAATGCGCACGGGATGTAGTTATCTACGGCGCACCTACGCAACCTACCCACCTACCTACCTACCTACCTACCCTACCTACCTACCCTACCAGGGTAGGTAGGGTAGGTTTCCACCAAAGCTGTGCGATGAAAATATGCCCGGAAACGCAGCCTCCTGGCTCGGAACTCAGTACTCCCCCCGGTACTCGCGCCGCCCCCCGCCGCCGCCGTGCGGGGAAGCGAGGGGAGGTACAAACTTCATTGAGCCAGGTGCCATGTTAATGCGCACGGGATGTAGTTATCTACGGCGCACCTACGCAACCTACCCACCTACCTCCCCTTCCTACCTACCCTACCTACCCATCCTACCCTACCTACCCTACCTACGTACCTATATACCTACCTACCCATACACCTAACCTACCTACCTACCCTACCTACCTACCCACCCTACCTACCCTACCTACCTACCCTACCTACCCTACCTACCTACCCTACCTACCTACCCTACCTACCCTACCTATCCTACCTACCCTACCTACCTACCCTACCTACCTACCCTACCTACCTACCCTACCTACCTACCCTACCTACCTACCCTACCTACCTACCCTACCTACCTACCCTACCTACCTACCCTACCTACCTACCCTACCTACCTACCCTACCTACCTACCCTACCTACCTACCCTACCTACCTACCCTACCTACCTACCCTACCTACCTACCCTACCTACCTACCCTACCTACCTACCCTACCTACCTACCCTACCTACCTACCCTACCTACCTACCTACCCTACCTACCTACCCTACCTACCTACCTACCCTACCTACCTACCCTACCTACCTACCCTACCTACCTACCCTACCTACCTACCCTACCTACCTACCCTACCTACCTACCCTACCTACCTACCCTACCTACCTACCCTACCTACCTACCCTACCTACCTACCCTACCTACCTACCCTACCTACCTACCCTACCTACCTACCCTACCTACCTACCCTACCTACCTACCCTACCTACCTATCTACCGAGATATTATCAAAAGTCCCATTCTATACAGAATGTATGAGAAAACGATTTTTCTTCATATTTTTTTTTTATCTTTAGTTTTTCCAATTTTTTTTATAGTTATTCTGCTATTCTGGACGGAGACAAATCCAACAAATCAAAGATCATCAAAATCGGTCCAGCCGTTCTCGAGTTATAAGTGTTGTAACAAACACGACTTTCTTTTATATATATAGATTATATAAGTGTCAGTTTCAGGGTTATCCATTATTTTCGCCACACCCTGTATATGGAGTAATTTTTCCGAAACAGATTCTTGAATAGTTTTTAGGTAAAAAAATAACAACCCTCTGAAAACACTGATTGTAGTTGTCACTCGATCATTGAATCACGATTGAATCACTTGTCACTCGTCACCATAGAAACCTATTGTTACGTTCAAAACGGTCCAAAGTTGTGCTTTGTGCGTGTGTTATTGTTTGTTTGCTTATTTATTGTTTATAGCTAAAATGTGCAGAAAAGTTACGGGTAAGTGTACACATATTCTTGAAAGCGATATCTAACTGTCGATTTTGGTTTTCCTACTGTAATAACGATACGTGTCAGTTTATCGGTGAAATGTAATTGAATACGATATTGCGGTGCTGAGTTGATTGGAATCATGCATCAATGTTTCGGTGCATCAAATGTGTTTTGCGCGTGCAACGTATATAAAGACGTGCAGTCAGTGAATTTTCCGTACATCTGCAAAAAACAACATGACGTGTTGATGTTGTGCATTCAGCTGCCTTCAAAATGGTTATTAACTAAATGGTGCTGATCCACGCATCTCTTGGGACTGACCGTCTCTTCACTGCCATGGCTAATATTTATTTAGGTTTTGAAATAAATTGTTTCAGTTTGAATAAAAAAGGGGTACGTTGTTTTTGAGAGATTTGTTTTATTTCCCGTTTCTTCGGTTCACATTGTTCTGAACACACATTTATAACTATTCTAAGAGCTGCCTAATTCTCAGGTTTAAAAATACACTTATTTCTCACCACCATAGTCAGGGTGCATTATAGGCTGGTTCCTAGTTATTTATGTTGCAAAATCTAGAAAACCCTACTAGGTTAAGAGGTGATTATATATGTTTCTGGCGCTAATTGGAATACGATAGTGAACTAAAAAACTCGTTAAAAGTATAAAAACGCCTGACAAAAATTCGCAATCAATAGTTTTTTTAAGTGTAACGGATCAAAAGTGCTAGGAAAATGTTTTTTTTTTGTTAGGAAATGGAGGAATTAGGAGGAATTCTTACAAAATGTAGGTTAAAAAGTGCTTTTAAATGCACCATGTGCAGCTTTGGAAAGTGATCTTTACAGTTAGGGTATGCATGTATAGGACTCAATCATGGTCCTTTGTTTATGATACCTAAAGCGCTACCTAATGTGACTAAAATGGCGAATTTTATTGAACTACGTAATACGATTTAGTATTGATATACGCGGTATGTCCGCTCACTCAGAGAGAGGAGTCGCGCGACCGCAATGGCGGTGTATAGCGTCTGTACTTTATCTATGCGTGGGGAGCCGAAATGCAACAGAAAATTGTGTTAGAAGGGACTGAAATTTTAGTTGTCAAACAAGTAAACTGTGTAAGTAACAGAATGTTTGATTTGAGAAGAGTGTCCACGGAGTATCTTGCTCGTTCTTCTCCGTAAGGAACCTACTTCGTTTTGGAATGGGCGACTAGCTTCACGAACTAACTCAAATTCAAACTCCTTGCTAATTCAAAAGTGCCTGTAAATGTTCTAAACTTTGAACAGACCATTAATAATTAAATTCGTAATTTCTTCTTCTTTCTCGGACCATATCTGTACAATAAGCTAAATAACATCCTTAATATATATCCTCAAACTAAACACAAATGTAAAATTTCAGTGATTACATATTTGAAAACATTAGACTATCAGGGAACGGAAAATTTGTTGATCCCTCTCAGATAGTCTATCTCTACTTACTATTAGTCCCCTAGCTGCTTGTAACGACGTACATCCACATACCATGAACCAAGCACGCACCACACTCACTCAACCAACCACTCACATAAATACTCTCACATCGCATTAAACACTTCCTCTACTTACTCACACACATCCTGGTACCTTCATTAATTGTTTTGTATTTTTAACTTAATTCAACTGTAGTTAAGTTAACATTGTTATTATGGTCCAAATCATAGGCATCTAGCCGCGGGAGGGCCCTGGTGACTTGTAATTCAGGTTTTTATATAAACCTACCTCTGGCACCAGTCTCTCACAAAGTTAGCTCCTTACTCGTGCACTATTGTCAACTACTAGCATTAAGTACATAACTTGTGAAGAGAAAATAAACGTTTTTATACTTATACTAGACCATTATGTCGACGCGACGCTATTACAATTTAGTATTTCATGTCTGATGATTCAATGTCGCCAGAAATTCCTCCTTTTCGGTCCTAGTTTGAATCATGCAAAGCGCTATTATTTAGATTCGTATGCAGGTCAATCTCCTTCCAACATTGTACTTACCAGATTTATAATCACAGAGGCGACCGGTGCGAAGAAACCAAAACTAGACACTCGAAGAACAAAACTAGAAGATGCAATAACAGCCGAGAAGACGAACAAGGAAAAATCAGACTCGAATTTTATTCGGACAACTCCAAAAACAACGTCCAAATCTGGCACTTATTTAAAAAAAATGATAGATACTCGAACACAAATTGGCGAAAAACCCAAATGTGATGTATGTCAACGAAGTTTTAGTAAAAAAAATAATTTAACAAAACATATTCGTATACACACTGGCGAAAAACCTTTTAAGTGTAATGTATGTCAGCGTAGTTTCCATGAAAAGGGTAATTTAACAAAACACATTCTTATACACTCTGCCGCAAAACCTTATGTGATGTATGTCACCGTAGTTTTAGTCAAAAGACTCATTTGACACTACATAGTCGGATACACACTGGCGAAAAACCTTATAAGTGTGATGTATGTCAGCATAGTTTTACTCAAAAGACTCATTTGACACAATATATTCGAATACACACTAGTGAAAAACCTTATAAGTGTGATGTATGTCAACATAGTTTTAATCATAAGAGTGATTTAACAAAACACATTCGTATACACACTGCCACAAAACCGTATAAATGTGATGCATGTCAGCGTAGTTTTACTCAAAAGACTCATTTGATACAATATATTCGAATACACACTAGTGAAAAACCTTATAAGTGTGATGTATGTCAACATAGTTTTAAACAAAAGAGTTATTTAACAAAACACATTCGTATACACACTGCCGCAAAACCGTATAAGTGTGATGTATGTCAGCGTAGTTTTAATCAAAATAGTGATTTAACAGAACACATTCGTATACACACTGCCGCAAAATCGTAAAAGTGTGATGTATGTCAGCGTAGTTTTAGGCAAAAGGCTAGTTTATCAACACATAATCTAATACACACTGGTGAAAAACCTTATAAGTGTGATGTTTGTCAGCGTAGTTTTTCTCAAAAAAATAATTTAACATGACATATTCGTATACATACTGGCGCAAAACCAGGCGTATGTGTGGTAGGTATAAACAGGTAGTGAAGAAATAAGTCCCAAGTACCCAAGAGCAAGAATAAAAGTTTATTAGGTACACAGACACAGGTTTCAGTTCACATACACACAAGAGTTCCACTTAGTTAAGAAGGAGTGGAAGAAATATAGATAGCAGAGTACAGCACGAATAAACAGTCAAACGTAAACACAAGGCTATAGATTAGCGCGGCGAAGCTACGATCGCGAGATTATCGCATAAGGCTAGAGTCTGGCAAACGAAAGTTGAACCTGAAAACACGCGCGAAATTTAAAAAAAACAAGACTGTTTATCCTTACACATAGTGCGGGAACACGTGTTGGTAATTGAAACTTAATATCATTTAAATAAAATAAAAATTCAAGTATCAACACGTCATATCGAATTATGTACTTACAGGATAAACAGTGTTGTTTTTTTAAATTCCGCGGGTTTTTTCAGGATCAACTTTCGTTTGCCAGACTCTATGCGCGGAGTGAGCATAGACTCAAACTCATACTCACAGTAGGTGAAAAGTCGATCAACTCCAATTTTTGTACCCTTAACCCTTAATTTGATTATGTTCACTGTAATTAACATTTTAGTGGGTTGATTTTAGTTTTCAATTTTACCATGTCTCGCTGGTGCACAGTGTGTTAAGAACCCGATTTTTGTTTCATTCTGTTTTTATTAAAGTAATCGATAGTTTCTATCATTTCTGGCGCGAAAGTTCAACTCCGGCTTCGCTACGACATGTAACTTTTTTTTTTTTAAATATCAATGTTTCGTAATATCCGAATCATGAACAACGAATAAAAAATCTTATTTTAAAAACAGAACTATGTATACCAGTTTCTATTTATTCCATTAATTGTATGTATAGTAACCTACCGTTCCACCAATTTTTGTTGCTCTAGTATGAATGGGACGAGAGATATGATATTTTTCTCATTTTTCGTTTTTATATTTTTATTCACCTATAACACCGTATTAGGTCGTGATTTTTACATCAAAATATTGCTTATACTTTCTATTATGTGTAGTAATAAAACCACAACATAATTCCACGGAATTATGTTGTGGTGATAACACGTTATCCAAGTTATTACAAATTTTAGTTGTAACAAAAAAAAGTTACCATTCGTAGCGAAGCCGGAGTTGAACTCTCGCGCCAGAAATGATAGAAACTATCGATTACTTGAATAAAAACAGAATGAAACAAAAATCGGGTTCTTAACACACTGTGTGGTGGTGGCGCGTGAGTTGGATCATTAAGAAGTTCCCTTCAAAATAGTTGAGCTGAATGGTGCTGATCCATGCGTCATGTTCGTGAACAGGCTCCATCAGTAGGGACTGGACTTATCTCTTAGCTGCCGCGGCTTATTTTAATTTTTGAATTGTGTTGCTTTTTTTGTTTTACTTTTAATTACGGACGCTTTTAACGTGCACCTTTTTCTTCATTGTACTGACATGTATAATTACATGTTAACATGAATGATGTTACCAATATACTTATTGTAACAATAATTATGTATTCTGATTTAAAAGATTGTCCGTGGAGTTTCTTGCCCGTTCTTCTCCATAGGAACCTACTATGCTTTGGAATGGGCAACTAGCTTCTAATTTCTGAGAAAACTTCACGGCGAACAATGCGGCGGGCGTCGCGTCGCGCGGCGAATAGCGCCAGTATGTAAGAGCCTTTACTCGTTAGAAGCACGTTGGCCTGCAGGTATTTGCGCTGGTTCTCCAAGCTAATCAGCTTTAGGTACTTATCAAGAAGCTAGGAGTATGACAGATAAGTCTTAGTCCCTTAATATCTGTAGTACATAGCCCGGAGGTACTTGCGCTGGACCCTTTCTATTCCAACTGTTACTTTTGGTAGAAGGGGTTCCAAATAGGGACCGTATATTCTAATGCCGGGGCTACATTGTCGCGTTATCGCGAACTTTACTTCGTGCGCTCTCTCGTACACCGCTCGACGCGACGTCTCGCTGAGCAACAGAGCGCACGAAGTAAAGTTCGCGATAACGCGACAATGTAGCCCTGAGAGTCCCAGTATAACTGAGAGCGAATGAGCGAATGAGCGTCTTAAACAGACAGGGATAGGTTGTGGTACGCTTAAATTCTCTGAAAAAGAGGGGTGTTATAAGTTTAACGTGTGTATGTGTCTGTCTGCGCCATCGTAGCTACCAAACGGCTGAACCGATTTTGATTTTTTTGGTTTTGTTTGAAAGGTGACTTGATTGAGTGTTCCCAGCTATAAAAAAAAAACTTTATTTGATGCTTTGTTTTTGTCTGGGGTTTTTAAATTTTTAAATTTAATTTAACTTGTGCGTAAGCGTAAATTTGTATAACAAGACAAATAAACAATTGAATATCTTTCATCTAAATAGAATTAACTGTAAAATGAAGGTAAAGGATTGGGTCTCTTCTCTAGACTATCAGGAAACTGAGAGTTTGCTGGCTAGCATTACTGCCTGATCTACAGTATATCGCTCGAGCCTAAAAACGCACGTATCCGCAATGATATTTTAATGTAATATCATTGCGTATCCGCAACCAATCAACTTACACACACACACTCTCTCACTTTACACTCACTCATACATTACACTCAACCTACTAAATTCACTTCTCCACACACACATAGCAGTTATAAAATAGGTAATATAAAGTATATATTTATAGTTTTATTAAAAAAACGTTGATTATTCAAATTGAAATTATAATAATAAATTGTTGTTTGTTTTTGTTTGTTGTTTTAAGGAGGTTCCTCTCTCTGGAGCCCTGACCGCCGGTAGCTTGGACCCTGTTCCCGATACCGGTGGGCTACTATTTTTTATATTTTTAAATGTTTTATATAATTTTTTATTCTAATATTTAAAAATTTAATTTATAAGTATGAAAAATGAAATAAAGAGAATAATAATTGTTTTTATTTCTAAGCTCACCAATATGTTAGGCTTCACATTTGCCTGCCAGGAACATTGACACCTGACATACAGGTGGCCAAGTCTAAGTGTCAAAAACTGATCATTGTGAGACCACTGACTCATTTTTTAATTAGTAGACTTGGCCCCCAGGACACGTGCTAGTTTGGGTGTCAGGAGTTTCACTAAATCGATCATGTACATAATCTAATTATTATAAGGACATAAGCTACCTACAAGAAATTCATTGTAACCCTTTTTCTCTCCTTATGTATTAGGCTTATGAAATAAATAAAAAGTTTTACTCAAAAGACTCATTTGACACAACCTAATCGAATACACACTAATGAAAAACCTTCTAAGTGTGATGTAACTGATGCCTATTGTAACGGTTATCCGCCAGCTGTGCAGGTATGAGCCCAGGAGGCCTCAATCTACATACCCTCGCATCGTCAACAACAAACAACCAACGCCATCTACCCGTATTGAAAGCAACTACTATATCAGCAGCCATCAGGATTGACCGATGCAATACACTTATCAGACTTACTAGCGCCATCTATCAACTCATAGAGACATTAATATCTTGTGGTCATGATTTCTCTGAGCATTCATTTTTATTACCCGACTACGGCGAAGAAAAAAGGAGGGTTATGATTTTGACCGGTATATATGTATGTTCATCTGTTCCCTCCTATCTTCCAAACCACTTATCACAATTTGACAAATGAGGTATCGTTAGAAGCGTCGTGATTGTCCGCTGGTTATGGCTATGTGAAGTCACATTACATCATATATTACTTTACTCTATGCATTACATTAAAAATGGCGCCCTCTAGAGGACATGAAGTGAGGAACTTAAAAAAAAAAATGGTTTAATCGTACCATGTTGGGTATCAAATGAAAGGGCTTATTGACACATTTCAAAAATAGATATATTACAACCCCAAAAGAATTAAAAAAAAATCAAGTAATAAAAACTAAAACCCAACTACGACTTAAAAGGTATAAACAAGACATCACAGACAGACAAATTAAAAATCCGGAGTCACACGTAATCTGTTCGATTTATGCCCTAACACGTGTGACTCCGGATTTTTAATTTGTCTGTCTGTGATGTCTTGTTTATACCTTTTAAGTCGTAGTTGGGTTTTAGTTTTTATTACTTGATTTTTTTACCTTGGTAATTGTACTGTAAATCATAGTCTATTATAAAAATGTAGTTTATTAACCTATAGCTTTTATTCTTATCAATTTTGTTAGAAGTATGTCAATTCATGTAAGTGCTTCGAATATTTTACGATAATAAAAAGGGATGGTAGTTTGACTTCCGGAAAGCGGGGCACCTTTTTCGGCGGGTGCGACGTGAGAGAAGGATTGTACGTGTTTTTGGACTTGCGAATTATTGAATACAAATTATCTAAGTGACTGTGTATTGTTTCATTTCCACTTCTGATGGCCTAGACAAGTGTCAATCGCTTGGAAGGCGTTTCGTATTTCTGCAACGACTTTCAACAGGATTGACATAAGCTTTTCGATAGCATAAGTCAGTCCTATACATTTTTGCCTTGTCCATCATCGTTATCGCTGATAGAATGTCACTTTGTCTAAGGCCTCTGAACACCCATTACACTATGTCAACATAGTTTTTATCATAAAGGAGACCATTCACGATTAATACAACGTTGGGCCCAAAATCCAAAGTGCCGGCGAAAAGAAATGTGCTACCCTGGTCGGGCAAGTCCTCCTAATCATTTTTAGGGTTCCGTACCCAAAGGATAAAACGGGACCCTATTACTACCCTAGTCTCCGCTGTCTGTCTGCATGTCCGTCTGTCACCTGGCTGTATCTCATGAACCGTGATAGCTAGACAGTTGAAATTTTCACAGATCATGTATATCTGTTGCCGCTATAACAATAAATACTAAAAAACAATGAAATAAATATTTAAGGGGGCTCCCATACATCAAACGTGACTTTTTTGCTCGTTTTTGCTTGATATTGAAAACGGCTACAGGTAACAAAATTTGGTTGCATACAACCTTTTGATTTTTCTGAACAAAATTTCACATCAAAATGTTAAAATTCATGGTCTTCCCTTTATTTGTGTCACTATATTATTTAGCAAAAAATAATCCTTATGATGAAGCCTTTCGATCGGTATGATAAAGCTACAGGGTGATTATTTTTCTCATGTAACGGGTTCGATTCCCGCTTCAACCATGTAATTAATTCAAATATCTATGAATGCAGTTTAAATTGTTTTTTAAATTCAAATAATGTCTTCTTTCAGTAAAATGTTCCATCTACAATATTCAAGGTACTTTCCCTCCAAGTGGCATATCCGTGGGACGCGAAAGTCTGACAACCAGTCTTACCCAGTTAGCATATTACCCAGTTACTGGGTTGCGGAGGTCAGATAGGCAGTCGCTCCATGTAAAATACTGGTATTCAGCTACATCCGGTTAGACTGGAAGCCGACCCTAACATAGTTGGGAAAAGGCGTGGTAGATTGATTGATTTTGTTCGTGGCTTGGATGTTGTCTGTGGGGCTTGTGGTCAATTGTGAGCAATTGACCCAGCATTTTGATTTCCTTAGACATACCCATGTCGACCCCGCCCATGCTCAGGAGTGGCACCCACATCCAACTTTAGCAACCATTGCACAGGTTTTATGTGGTGCAAACTTCAGGTTATTTCGGATGACCCGCTTCCAATCATACTCGAGGGCGGCATTGGCCTGTCTTTAAACTTCCAATGCTGGGTCGCCGTCGAAGATCATGACCATATTGTCAGCGAAAGCCTGGCAGTGATCTTCCCGCTCTTGCAGCCCCTTTAATAGAGGGTCCAAAAGTAAATTCAAGAGGATTAGATTTTTTGCATGCGGCAGACGTGTCCTGCCCAGCCCCATTTAAGTTGGGCAGCCCTTTGAGCCACGTCAGCTATCTTTGTTTTGGAGCGCAGTATTGGGAGGCCTTTTCCCAGGAGAGGGACAGCGCAGGCTAGGAATAAAAAAATAGCCTTCCAAAAATGCTTGGGTGGACTTCCCCGACTTGACTTAGGTGACATACTTTTTTCGTTTACCTAAAATATTCCTAACAGACACGAAATCACGAAATATCATCAAAATAACTAGATTTTTCAACTTTGAAAAACAGCTGAAGGAATGAGCTTAGTGATTGAGCGCCAAAGTAAAACATGATTAGGAGGACTTCCCCGACCGGGGTAACACATTTTATTTCGCTGGCGCGGCACTTTAGGTTGTGGGCCCAATATGAATGAAATAATTTAACAAAACATATTTGTATACACACTGGCGCAAAACCTTATAAGTGTGATGTATGTCAGCGTAGTTTTATTCTCCTCGCCGTAGTCGGGTATAAAATACTACCTGACACTGTCCTGCAAATAGCAAAAAACGTTTGATTTGAATTTCGCGGGCTACCTTAACACATCCTAAAGGCCTCAGTAGCCAGACAATAAATTTCCAAAAGAAAACAGTATTTAGCTGCACTCTACGTTACGTACCTGTCACAGTGTCACTCAACTGTCATTATTGTCAATGTCAAACTGTCGAGTGAATAGCTTCTTTTCTTTTTTTGTTTTGTTTAATTGATTCTATTTTTAAAGATAAAAGTGAGGCAATAATAAATACTTACCACATTAAAATGTAGTTGAAGGCTGTAGCCCCATGTTCGAAGTATTCCCTGTTCATTTTGTCCCCCATCTTGACAAAGACAATCGCTAACTTTTCAAAGGTTAACACACAACAATAATAAATAACAACAATAATTATTGTTATATTGCTTAGAATATTTTTTATGATTTAAAGGAAATTCAATGACCGTTGTGCATCCGTATCATTTTTTTCATTTAATCTATTATTGAATTTATTTTATTTTTTTACTTTCGTGCATTTTAGTAAGTACCTACAATGAAATGATAAATAAATAATAAACACGGATTATTTTAATATTTGCCTAGGTTACACGAATTAATAATTATTAAGTTCTCACTCACATAGTCTCATGACTCTTCCACAATTTAAGGACCTTTTGTTTCCATGGGGGTAACCATAGTCTGTGAGGGTAACAACAGAACGCCATCTGCTACGATCCTTACCCATCCTGTTTTTGTGAAGTATATTACCCACAGACTACTTAGAGATACGTATATATGATATTACCTAACAAAATTAAAAACTTTAATAAGAAATTACTGGCCTTTTTAATAGAATAATGCTATTATTCAATTCAATATTATTATCTTGAATGTTATGGACCAAATATACATTTATTTTTAATTTTATTCTAAAGTAAAATTTTAATTTGACATTTTTCAATAAAAAATGTATAATTGTAATAATTCTATGTGACATTTTAATTTGTAATTTTATTTTCCAAATAGTTTCTTGACAATTTTTATAATTTTTACATGCCTATCTCCAGGCAGAATGTACCGAGATGGCTCACTCATATTTACTCCACTTGTAATGTAACCTAAATTCGTTGTGAATAAATGATTGATTGATTGATTGTTATGCATGAACAACTGCAATTTTTTTTTGTATTAAGTGTCGCCTCAGACCTCTTTTTGTTGGTCTGATGGGGTCACAACGCCAACAGTGTTTTGTTTTTTCTTATTACAAACTTCTTTAATATCATAACTTTTAACAGCTTTAAGATGGAAAAACTGCCGATGTGTAGGATATGTTTAGTGCAGAATGTCCGTATGTATGTAGTCGTCAACAGGCACTTACATGAACTGTATGAGAAGCTGACTGATATTCCAGTAAGTTGATATTTTTTGTAAATTAATTACCTATTTGGTTTATGCGCCCGCCTACCAGTAAATTTTGGCTCCAGTGCTTCCATGAAACAGCATGAGGAAAGCTGGACTTAAAATAAATATGTACATTAAATCACCAATCTGTCTTGAGCAAGAGTGGCGATCAATGATCATGCATTCTCTGTAAGATGCACACAGAAAGCATTAAGGACCACCAACTGTTGACTTGGACCACTTTATTATGTAGAATAGAAGTATTTTCTTCATAAAAACAAAATAGTGCAAGACAAATTTTGTTGCAGTTTGTAACTGAAGACAGTAGACCGATGCTTGCCTGTTTCTTCTGCTGCACTAAACTAAAGCAATGCTACCGATTACTGAGACAATGTCTGCAAGCTGAAGAGCTGTTCGCTCAGATGATGACTGAGGATTATAAGGTGAGGTTCTTTATTCTTATAATTTCTAATTTCAGTACTTTGCTTGGGTACTTTTTGAGTTCGCTTCAATAATACTTATTTCCCACTTGGTCTATATGGATGATGTTTTAAGTTTCTGTCACTGGTGTCCGAATTTGTGTGGGATAGGTACCACAACTAAAAAATGAAAAACAAAAACTTTTTACAAAAGAAAAACAACGGGCTACTTTTTTTTTTTGTAAAAAGTTCTTTGTCTAATTTGTTCATGTATATGTTAAATACTAAATATAATACTGTTACAAATCTGTATGTGGCAGATTGATATTGGTCCTCTCTCATATCAGCGCAAGCTATGCAACAATAGCTTGTGCAGTGGTCAGTGAGGTTACATTGGACTTGCTTAAGTATCCTCACTTGTGGAGGCTCTTTGAGTGAGTTTAGTATCATGAGAGAAGGTTGGTGCTCATGGGACTGTGATCACCAGCATATTCACCTAATACTATAATCATCTTTTTACAGGCCAATCCTTTTAAAAACAAAAACCATTTGGAGTTCTGCAGTGGGTTTACTAAATCTCCAATAGAGCACTTATGCATAGATGATGAATGTCAAACAGATAGCATTGTTATCAAAGAAGAATTACCAGCTGTTTGTGAGGGACTAGATGATATTATTGTGCCAAAGGAGGAACATCAAAGTGATGGTATGTTTTTAAGAATAGGTATAAATAATATTATCTGAAACAAATTCAGACATAATCTATATTTATTTCATATTGATCAAGAAATTTTTTTAACTAAGTATTTCAAACTTTTGGCAGTGTTCAGTTTAATTCAACTCAACTTATTTTTTTTACCTACAGAGCTAGAACTGGAAAGTTTAGACAATAGCTGTCTAGATGTAGCAGATATACTACCACACGGTTCTGAATCTGGTTTTGAATATGACGTGCCTTTAATAGAGTTTAAAACTGAAGTGGAAGAGGAAGAAGTACCTAACAAGAAACGAAGAGCCAGCGAGACGAGAAGTACGTGTTAGTTAGTTAATGTATAGGTCAGCAAACAGAGCCCAGTACGAAATGATCGCTGCTATGAAACGATAAACGTACAGTCGCCAGCACATCAAGCTACTACAACCTGTCAAATTTCTTTAGTAAATTTTAAACCTTATCGCTAAAGCATTAGGTTCAAGGTTAATTGGGAAAGTTTGACAGTTTCGGGTAGCTTGATGTGCTGGCGTCTGTACATTACTGTCGCGGCCTGCAACTGGGCTATTGGTGGACGAGAACTAGTGTTAGTTAGTTAATGGTACCGATTCTCTTGTCACAAAATTCTCTAAACTAAATTGAAAATCACTAAAGTTTAGTTTAGTCCTGTCAAACGACCAAACTCATTCTGAAATAGACTATATTGACACAACTTAACTATAATTTAGTTTAAAAGCACTAAGATGGTACTGAGATATTAGTTTAGTGAAAATGCTATTTCTGAATTTGACGATTTAAACTAAAATTTTGTCCTATAACTAAATTCTCTAACTAAATCTGACTATTTTTAATCGCGATTAAAAATATGTGGAATAAAATTAGATGTCATGAACTAAAATTCAAACCAACACCTCGACTTCAGTTGCAAAACAGTAGTTCTTTTGCTTTTGAGTATCTCAAAAATTGCGTGTCCTATCGCAAAAATAATGCAAATTTCGACCCCCTATAGAAAACTCATAAACCCCTAAGACTCAACATGTTGGCAATTTTTTTTTCCTTACCAAAAAGTGAAAAATTCCATAGTAAAAACACGTCGTAGGTGCTGTAACTGCGCTCCTCCGGCCACAGATTACTAATATGTAGCAAGCTCCTCCGGCTCTAAAAAAAACTGACGGGGTAGGGAAAACAAGCAGGTACCAAATGGAGGCGCGATTGTCAAATTCGATTTTAATTGTGTCAAAATATTTTTAAATTTAGATAATCTTTTTGTCAGATTAGCGTTAAGATTCTCTTAGCCAAAAGTAAGGAATTTTAGTGATACTTAAACGATATTCCACTTCAACAATATTCTAAAGCCGACGCCAGACACATATTTGAACACTAGCACTTTGTCCGCGATTTCGTCTGCGTGGATTTCATACTTTTATCTAAATACCTCAACAACCCTTCCACCCCCTTTGAAAGATAGTTTTCTAAAATTAATATTTACGATCTTTAACATTTATTTACGATACCCTTTTACAGCCCGTTAATAGCAGATTTTTGAAAACCCCGAAACACTACTACACTAAACCTACTTTTTTATTTTTTATTTTAAGTATTAGTACCATATCGAGTTTCGAGTTAATCCGACAGCGCGTTAAAATTTTTACATACCTACTTACTTTGACACCCCGTTATTTCTCTATGGTAAAACAATTTCCAAAAACCCTTTCTTTTTTTTGGATGCCTACGTCATAATAGCAATCTGTGTGACAAATTTCAGCCCCTTTTCACCCCGTTAGGAGTAGATGTTTTGAAAAACCCTGATACACATTATTCTTTATTTTTGGTTTTAAGTATAAATACTGAGTTTCGAGGTAATCGGACCGCGCGTTAAAATTCTTCCATACAAACTTTGACACCCCCCAATCCCCGTATAGGGGGTAGTTTAGAAAAATTAAAAATGGAAAACAAACGAAATCCCCCCCTTTTCACCCCCTTAAAGGTCGAATTTCCAAAAACCCGTTCTTAGTGCGCGTCTACATCATAATAACTATCTGGCAGCCCAATCCGTTCAATGGTTTGAGCTGTTCGTTGATAGATCAGTCAATCAGTCAGTCACCCTTGTGTTTTACACATATAGATTTGTGAGGTACACACGGCTACACATCAAGCCATACATTTCCAGTTTATGCTTATCTCACATTTTATAGGATTTCTATACAATGCGAGGTCAGCTTATACTGGAAATGTATAGCTTGATGTGTAGCCGTGTGTACCTACGCTACGGTAATAAATGTGAGATCAAACTTGTCTGTCTTGTCACCCGTGCCTCACATTGTGTTCAAACAAGTTTTCAAATATTGTTACTATCTCTGGTGATTAAGTGTTTTATTCAATGTCACAAGAAATTCCTCCTTTTTGGTCCTAGTTTGAATCATGCAAAGCGCTTTTATTTAGATTCGTATGCAGGTCAATCTTCTTCCAACATTGTACTTACCAGATTTATAATCACAGGGGCGACCGGTGCGAAGAAACCGAAACTAGACACTCGAAGAATAAAACTAGAAGATGCAATAACAGCCGAGAAGACGAACAAGGAAAAATTTGACTCGAAAGTTATTCGGACAACTCCAACATGTACGTCAAACACTGGCACTTATTTAAAAAAAATGTTAGATACTCCAACACAAATTGGGGAAAAACCCAAATGTGATGTATGTCAACGTAGTTTTAGTAAAAATTCTGATTTAACAAAACATATTCGTATACACACTGGCGAAAAACCTTATAAGTGTGATGAATGTCAGCGTAGATTTACTCAAAAGAGTCATTTGACACAACATATTCGAATACACACTAGTGCTAAACCTAATAAGTGTGATGTATGTCAGCGTAGATTTCGTGTAAAGAGTGATTTAACAAAACATATTCGTATACACACTGGCGAAAAACCTTATAAGTGTGATGTATGTCAACATAGTTTTAATCGTATATGTAATTTAACAGATCATATTCGTACACACACTGGCGAAAAACCGTATAGGTGTGATATTTGTCAGCGTAGTTATAGTGGAAAGAGCCATTTAAAAAAACATATTCGTATACACACTAGTGAAAAACCTTATAAGTGTGATGTATGTCAACGCAGTTTTACTCAAAAATGTAGATTAACAGATCATATTCGTATACACACAGGCGAAAAACCTTTTAAGTGTGATGTTTGTCATCGTAATTATAGTCTTAAGAGTAATTTAACAAAACATATTCGTATACACACTAGTGAAAAACCTTATAAGTGTGATGTATGTCAAAGTAGTTTTACTCAAAAATGTAGTTTAACAGATCATATTCGTATTCACACTGGCGAAAAACCTTATAAGTGTGATGTTTGTGAGCGTAGTTTTAGTCAAAAGACTCATTTGACACGACATATTATTCGAATACACACTAGGGAAAAACCTTATATATAAGTGTGATGTATGTCAACATAGTTTTAATCTTAAATGTAATTTAACAGATCATATTCGTATACACCACACGTAGGGATTCATTTTTATAAATATAGATAGATAGGCACATAAAACGCACTTATGAACGTCAAAAACATAGAAATAGAAGTGATTCTAGTTGCCCCTTCCAAAAGGTAGATTTCGTATGGAGAAGAATGGGCAAGAAACTCTACCGTTACTCTTTTAAAAATGTTTCGCATAGGGATGCAAGAAGTGTCAAAAAGTATCGATATTTAAAAAAACTATCAATATCGATTTCAATATAGGTATCGAAAAAAAAATCGATGTCGATATATAGGTGGAATTTTCTTTATGTAGTTCAAGTTTTTTAGTCGTAATTTATATCAAACTAGGAAAAATAGTGTATTTTTACCGATCTGAATTCTAGCGGTTTAGTCAGTGGTGACAACGGTGTTGCTATTGGAAATTTATCGTTTTTGATACATTATCGATACTTGATATTTTATATTGATAAATCGATGAATCGAAATCATAATATATAAATATTTTCTGCAAGCTTTTAGCTTAGTTTTACAATATTTTGTATACATGAATTATATAATTATAAGTGACTAGCTGCCGCCAGCGGCTTCGCCCGCGTGTAATATTTGTAAATTATAGCCTATGTTACTCAGGGTGAATGTAGCTTTCTAATGGTGAAAGAATTTTTGAAATCGGCGCAGTAGTTTTTGAGTTTATTCATTACAAACATACACACAAAAATACAAATCTTTCCTCTTTATAATATATGTGTAGAAGACGATGAACCTACAATAAGATTACTGTACCACAAAAGGTAAAAAGAATTATAAATGGAGCACTGACAAATAAATTAATTGTCAGATAGGTACGTGGCGCTCACATATTCACAAACATTGTAAAAGTATACGATATTACAATATTCCTAACATTGTTACAAGTAATACTAATTAGTCAGTGCGTGAGTTTAAGTAATCACAGAGTGTAAAACCTATGACATACAAGTAATAAAATATACAACTAAATTAGCAACCAGTTTGATTTTGTCCAGTTTTCTTTTTTGCGTCATGTTTACCGCAAATAAGCGTTTTTTCTTTCTTTCTTTCTTTATGTATGTCAACGTAGCTTTACTCGCAAGGTTGATTTAAGGGGGATGCGCTAGGGTAGCCCGCGAAATTCAAATTTTCTTACGTTTTTTTCAATTTGCAGGTCAGTATCAGGTTGTATGTTGATCTAAATATTATTAGCGCTCGTAACAAATATGGATTTACTGAATTATAAACATTAAAATCAGCAATACAACTCTCTAAGCTCATGTAAGTGTATTGAATGACTATTTCATAAAATCATGACATTTGGCACTTTCATGAACTTAGAGAGTTTTATTGCTGATTCTAATGTTTATAATTATGTAAATCCATATTTGTTACGAGCGCTAATAATATGTAGATCAACATACAACCTGATACTGACCTGCAAATTGCAAAAAACGTAAGAAAATTTGAATTTCGCGGGCCACCCTAGCGCATCAACCTTAACAAGACATTCGTATACACGCGGGTTGCAAAGAACGAAAATTCAAAACCAAAGACACCGACTTCCAATTGTATAGTTATTTGTTATGCCAGGCTGCAAAGTGGTTTTTTGGCGCGAGTACTTGTATTGAATCCTGAGCATTGCGTGGTTTTCAAAGGTACGAGATTACGAACTTTGCTGCCGAGCGAAACACACAACTTTTCACCTCACTACAGCGAGGAAAATCTCCATGCATTTAACTATTTTATATGAAGTGAAAACTTCTTTAGGCGATTTTTTTCGTGCTGGCCAGTGCGTTTATTCTAAAAATGAGGTTGGTGCATTAACATGAAAAAAGCATTAAGAGCGCTATTACAAAATTGAAGCTGCTGTGGCGACTTGTCTCTACTCAGTGATGCCAACTTAGGGTTCCTAATATTCGCCTGGAGGACACGGTGGAGCATACGGTAGAGGTACCTATGCCTTGCTTGGGCGGAGCACCGCCGTGTCCTCGTGGAGGCGTGGGTTGTGTTCACGATTTTGTCGTCGAGATATTTGTTTTTATTCGCGAAAGAAATGTCTGAACAATGGCGGCAACATCTTTTTGATTCAAATTTATACCTAACGCTCAATTTATTGTGGGCAACAACACTGCAATGCAGACGCGCGGGCGGTCACCGCTTGAATGGAGTGCACCGCTCGCTGCCCGCCGCCTCACCGCTGCCGCGCCGCTGTTTTCGAGAACCGGTCCATTTGATTTTACGCATAAGATCCTGCTGCGCCCGCGCCGCCGCCGCCGCCGCCCCGCTGCCCGCAAGATTCGAGGCAGAGGCCTTATGGTTGATTTGATTTGTTCGACTATCGGACAGCAATAAATACACAAATATTGGCACATGTTTCTGGGGAAAGTCAACAATATACATCGATAAATACGGTTCCCGAAGAAGAAGATGCCACACACTATCCAGTAGAGTTCTTAGAATCCCTTAACACACCCGGTCTTTCAGCACACAAAATTTGTTTAAAAGTCGGAGTGCCAATAATTCTTCTCAGAAATTTAAGTCCTCCCAAACTTTGCAACGGCACTTGGCTCATAGTCACCAATCACCAACAAAACGTCATCGAAGCCGAAATCTTAACAGGTTGCGGCGCCGGTGATGTTGTTTTTATTCCAAGAATTCCTCTCATTCCCAATAATTTCCCGTTTAGTTTTAAGCGTGTGCAATTCCCCGTCAGCCTGTGTTACGCCATGACCATTAACAAAGCTCAGGGCCAGACATTATCCGTTGCGGGGGTGGATCATAGTATTGGTTGCTTTTCCCACGGCCAACTTTATGTAGCTCTTTCGCGTGTGAGCAACCCTAGCAACTTTTTTGTGTACGCTCCAGGTGGTTCCACCGCTAATATTTTATAAAGAGAAGCATTTTCTTAAATAAAAACACAAGTTTTTTGGCAGTTTCTTACTAGGAAAAATCACCAGGCCTGGTCGAAAGATTCCCCCTTTTTAAATGAAGGTACAACTTTTCTAAGCGACATATTATTGTTTTCCGACATCCATGCGAACGAAGTCGCGGGCACAGCTAGTAAGAAATAAAATACTAAAATGCCGTATAAAATTTAAAAATATTTATTCCTCATTTGTTTCTTCAAAAAAGTTTCTTATCGTTTCTATCACTTCAGATTCATGTTTATCTATTGTGTAGGTATATACAACGTGCCGCTACAATGGCGACATTAATTTAACACACGGGTAGTGCTAGTGGCCAGTAAACATAAAAAGTGTAATAAAATAAAATAATTCGAAAATTGAAATATTTAAATTTTCAAACAAACTAAATAATAAAAACATAACCAAAATTGAGATCACTCTGTGTAAAAGATTCATTCATGAAGCTACCTACCAGCTGGCTTACATCGGCGTCGTTCTATCGGTAAAATCCTTTGTCGGCCATAATTTCTAAGAAATTGCGCGGCTTTCCTTTTATTCGCCTACATATGATCCGTGACCCCGGAAAATGACCTCTTCGTTCTTTAAGTAGGTACAGTTTGCTCTAAGGTCTATTAAATCTTTCATATTCAGCGCGCAAGTTAATTAATTCACCTATTAGATATAAAATTCAAGACTAAATACCATAATCGCCATTTTGATGACAGTGGTGGTCGAGGCTAAAAAACATAAAAATTGGTGATTTTGAACATCCATACCCCACCACAGGGGCAGTGAATAATACATCATTTAATTATTTGACGAATTCATGCATTGTTCAAGTTAAATAAATAGTGGTAATGAAGTTTTGTGTTATCCAAAGACGAAGTTTCGCGCCAATCGTGCGTGTTTTCATTTTTTCTTTTCACGAATATCACTCATACACATGTAGATACGATTTAAAATGTGACAAATATCATTCAAAATATTATATACAACTAGAAAATGTCCAAATCATAACATAATATACGAACACAGGTCCAATAGCACGTATTATTCATTACCACTAGGTACTGAATTTGTTTTCAAAATCGCCGACCATTATACTTTTTTTTATTGTAATGATGTCCGAAAACGATTATGCCAAACGATTATTTTTTAAATTTCGTTCTTCTCGATTAATTAATATTTCGAATATAAGAAATCGATACTTGGAAATTGAAATAAAATTGTTTTACATAAATACATTATGCACTGGTTAAATTAATAATTTATACTTTTCTAATGTTATTTTAATCGTTTTTCGGTCATATATAATGACCTATAAATTCTATTAACTCAATAGACAGGACCTTATGGCCGGGCTAGGTACCTCATCTTTTGAATTTCGCGCCGGAATGTTTCTATAATTGAATTTAAAAACGGAATGCGCTCGCTGCTCAAAATTATTAATATATTGGACAATTATTTATAGTGGATTTTATTTTTTATACTCTTTTCTGATAGTTTGCTACAGAATGCCCAGTATACTTTTTAGGTAGGGGTAGGCTTAACAAAATTTTGTTTGGTAATGGTGATAAATTAATTCCGCAAACGCTTTTACATAACGTTAATATTTTTTTTTAGTTGTATGAGCTTGGTAGTTTTTGTTTTTATTAGGTTACTTTAGTAGGTACTACAAATTGTTTTTTTTTGTGGTAGTTTCGCAAAGAAAAAGAACTGACCAAGTCTTTGTCGGACCACGCACAGAAGGGTTCCGTAGTTGGGATGAACATATACGCATGCACATTGCACAGCATTAATTTTTCGACTGCAAAAATAAGTTTGTATTTCTAGAAAAAAACTACGAAAAACAAAGTTAATTCTGCAGTTGTAACCGAAAATAACCCATAACTCATTGTTGAAATACGGGTTATTTTCGGTTACAATGGGTTATTCACTTTAAAAAGCAGTCACTTAGAAGCATCTTATCATTTTAATTATAAGATCCAACAATGCTACATGCTTATGTGCAATCTTAATTTCTTAAATAATTTAATATTAATTACTACTTTTAAATATAAATTATTATTTAAATAATTTAAATGTGCATAGATCTTTTTTTCATCCCTCGATTGCATGTATGGGGAATGATACCCCTAATTATGTTTATGGTAATTTTATTAAACTATTTTTGGCGGTGTAAAGAATACACCTTCTTCCAAATTTTCAACGGTATAGTATAAATAGGTGTCCGAGTAAAATGCCTGTATGACATCCGAATCCGAACCCATGGACGAACGGACGTGACGAAATAATTAAGAGGTCCTTTTTTTTACGGATTTTGGCTATCGAGTTTACAATCGACAGAGACTGATGTCTATGATAATTTATTTACAATATAATTATAATTTCTTCTTATTGGGTATCGACACTATCACCCGAAAACCACACGACACACATGACAAAAACTTGACGCAGGCGCCATCTTGGATTTAAATTTTGACCTCACTATTGACTTTAGCACTATCGCAAACTATGAAAACGAAAGATAAGATCTTGGATTTTCATTTTGACTAAATTCCCACTTTCCCTCTCTTTCTCTCTTGCTATCAAATTAGAAGAAGACCGTCGCAGGTATGAACGCTTTTTCGAAAACTTTTTTTTTTCAATTTTCTGGTTTGGCCCCCCAAAAGTGACTATTTGCAAAATCCATTTATTTACGTTTTTTTTTTTTTTTTTTTTAATAAATAATTTCTTTATTTGTATAGAATGCAGGTGTTACAATAAGGGTATTCGTTTAAGATATATTCCCAGTACATTCTGCCTGTTGGCATACAAAAATATAGTGGGTAACTTACAGATAATTTAGAAACTAGGTAGGTACTTAAATTGAAAATTAGATCATGGATCAGCTAAGTCTGAAATTATTTGCTTATTGTATGAGATACAGTGAAGTAAAATATTACAATTTATCATTTATAAAATCGGTAACAGAGTAATAACATTTCTCTGTCAGCAACGACGACAGCAGTTTCTTAAATTTGATTAAGGGCTGATCCTTAATACAATTTGGCAATTTGTGAAATAAAATAGGTGCCATACCAATAATGTTTTTTTAAAGCAAAGCAGTGTTATATCTACCAGTACACAATAGACTCTGATATTTTGATCTCATGGCAGTAGTTCGCATCCTCGTATCATTTAAGGCCGGAAATAGATGCTTGTTAGTTTTAACGAAAATAGCTACTTCAAGAATGTATATACTGGGAAAAGTTAGTATTTTTTATTTCTTGAAAAAAGGAATGCAACTATCTGTAACCTTGACATTAAAAATGGATCTTATGCACCGTTTTTGGTCTTTAAATATAGACTCCCTTTCGGTACAATTACCCCAGAATACTGCACCAAACCTTAGAACAGAGACCACCAAACCATGATATGCAACCATTAATGTATCAACGTTAACTTTCTTGGACAGATTGTAGAGAGCATACGCGGACGTGCTTAATCTTTTGCAAACTTCTTCAGCCTGCGGTTTCCAAGTTAATTGACTGTCAATAAATATACCCAAAAATTTTGCCACGTTAACGCTATCAATAGTTTGTCCATTATAATTAATTTTTAGGTTTAAAGGAAGAATTTTTTGATAGAAATGCATTATATTTGTTTTTTTAAGGTTTATGATAAGATTATTTCCGTTGAGCCAGTTTATTATTAATTTTAGAGAATTATTTATTTCATTTTCATAAAGCTCCTTGTTGAGGCAGTCTATGAGGATCGTACTGTCATCGGCAAATAACACACAAGGGTATGAGATGTGTCGGGGTAGATCGTTTATATATAGCAAGAATAATAATGGCCCTAGAACGCTGCCCTGCGGAACGACATGTTTAATTTCCCTAGGACCAGATAAATATCTAACCTCACGTTTTGATTTGACGCATATTTTAGAGATTTCTGTATATTGAAGACGCCCACTTAGATACGATTTTATTAGACGTAGAGCATTCCCTCGTATACCGTAAGCATCAATTTTGGCCAAAAGCGTTTCATGGTTCACGAAATCAAAAGCTTTGGTCATGTCTGTAAAAATAGCACAAATTGGTATTTTTTTATCCACATTAACCATTATTCTATTTATAAGATCGTATATGGCCATGTTTATATTTTTATTTTTACGAAAACCTTTTTGTTCCTCACATAATATATTGAATTTGGTCAGAAATGAGTAAAATGACTCATAAATTACTTTTTCAATGATTTTGGAAAATACGGGGATTAAAGCTATTGGTCTAAAATTAGCCATGTCTTCTTTATTGTTCTTCTTATGGAGTGGTTTAACTATTGTGGTTTTAAGACTATCGGGGAATTTTCCAGCGGATATGCTTGCGTTAATAATGTGGCTTAGAGGGTTAGCTATAATAGCAAAGACAAATTTTATAACGTTTGTTGAAATACCGTCATACCCATAACTCTTTTTGTTTTTTAAAGATTTGATCACCCTTATAATGTCTTGAGGGACAACGGGGGCCTTAAAAATAGAATGAGGGTTACGTTATACTTCCATGTTTGGGTCACCAAAATGTATGTACCAAATTTCAACCAAATCGGTCCAGTAGATTCGAAGCAAATTGCAGCAATGCAGAACAGACACAAAACTCGTGTGACACGAGTGATCCTATATGAGTTCCGTTTTTTCATTCGGTCGTACGGAACCCTAAAACGTTACACCTCTATCCACAGTGTACGTGTATGTAGGTACAGTCACGGACTTTAATTGACGAGCCACCTGGCACTGTTCGTATTTTAGCCGTGTAATGCAAATCGGGCTTATTCGGTTCCCGACACGCAAAGTCATATGTCTTCGTATTAGAAGAAGAAAATTATATTTCATATCTTTACCGGTTGGCTAACCTGCCTGAAAGCAGAACTACAAACTTGACAGCAGTGACTACTCAAAGTCAACCAATTGCAGGTCTAGCAACAGTAACCTAGCAACGATAAACAATTGTTGCTAGGTTACTGTTGCGATAGTAACGTTAGCGTACGGAGAAATTTTCTGACATCGATATTTCAACTGTCAGTTAAGTTTTCAGAATTATTGACTTAATGAGCTATGATTCAAAGGAGGTCAGTATCAAATAGATTGGATGAACTTAATGCAACATTGTATTTATTTTTATCATTAAGAATTTATTAGTCAACCTCTATGGATAAGACTATTTCCGATTAAAAGTAATTTATTTGTCATCTTGATATTTCAACTGTCACTGTCTTCAGTTATGTTTTCATAATTATCGAGTTAATGAGCTATGATTCAAAGGAGGTCGGTATCAAATAGATTGGATAAACTTAATGCAACATTGTATTTATGTTTATCATTAAGAACTTATTAGTCAACCTCTATGGATAAGACTATTTCCGATTAAAAGTAATTTATTTGTCATCTTGATATTTCAACTGTCACTGTCTTCAGTTATGTTTTCATAATTATCGAGTTAATGAGCTATGATTCAAAGGAGGTCGGTATCAAATAGATTGGATAAACTTAATGCAACATTGTATTTATTTTTATCATTGAGAACTTATTAGTCAACCTCTATAGATATTTCCGATTAAAAGTAATTTATTTGTCATCTTGTTTACGAGCTTGCGATTTGAGTTCGTGTTTAATCGTGTAATCTCGTGAATGTATGAAACTGCAAAATTGAAAAGTTTGAAGGTGGCTCATCAATTAAAGTCCGTGACTGTACTTATTACTATAATTAATTTCAAAATAAAATAATTAATGAAAAATATACCAAAGAGTTTTTATTCAGTTTCTACAATTTTTAATCAAGTTTGATTATATCGAATATCGATTAGGCTGAGTGCAACATTTTAATCGAAATAGAAAAAATGGGTGAACGGTAAGCACTAAGAAGTGTTACGTCGCACCACAATTTTTGTTAATTTTTGTTCATATTTGATCGTGTTTTTTATCTAGTGTAGGTATGAATAATGGTAAAAGTAAGAATGCAGAATGAATGATAATATCTTTATTTGGTCCTTTTGCATATTTTCAGCAAGAGAGAAGATTGTTTATGTACATATTTTCAGAGAATCTGAGTAGCCTACCTTTTGAATAGGTGTATTTATCCCTATTTTAAACAACTTACGCAGTCGACTGACGCGGTTTGACCGACCTCAACATATAATTTATGATATTTGCCACAAGCTTATTGTATAAAATAGATGCGGTAACATACTTACTTTTTTTAGTAAATTCAAATGCTGAAAGTTCATGTAAATTCCTGATTTTCATGACGGAATTCGCAACAACCCTGTCGAGTTAGCTGATGTGTCACGTGTCAAAGTCTTGTCGAGCCATGAAGTTATCTTCATGTGTCGAGCAGAGAGGTTAATGTCGCCATTGTAGACCTCCGTGAATTTAGCCGAACGATTTCATTATTATGAACTTTTGTTAATGCTAATCGTTAGAGAATCGTTAGAGAGGGTTAGAGAGAAAAGAAAAATCGTTAAAGAGTAATTAGTTTTTATGTAAAAACAATTTTAATTTTTCGTGTGATGTTGGCCCCCCTTCCCGCAAAAATGGACTTAGACGTAATTTTATTTTTTTAATCGTTTGCGAATCGTTAGAGAGAGATTGAGAGTTACACAAAATCGTTAGAGAGTTAATATTTTATTTGATATTAAATAATTTCTAAGAGCGTGACGTTAGCCTACCTCTGTGAATTTGCCCCCGATATAATTATTCTCAACTTTTGTTAATGCTAATCGATAGAGAATTGTTAGAGAGAGTTAGAGAGAAAAGAAAAATCGTTAGAGAGTAATTAGTTTTATTTATCAACGATTTTAATTACTTTTGTGAAATTGGCTCCCATTCCCGCAAAAATTGACGTAGATGTAATTTTTTTATTTGTATAATTTGAGAATCGTTAGAGAGAGATAGAGAGTAAAAAAAACTCATTAGAGAGTTAATATTTTAATTGATATTAAATTATTTCTGAGAACATGTTTTAGATTAAACAGGCTCGCTCTTATTATGGGCAACATATTCAACCGAACGGTACAGTAAAAGTACTGTACTTAGAAGTTAGTGAAGATACCAGGCATTTCGTCATCACATAAGACAGCTTTGATCAGAGGACTCACACCACTATAGTTATAGAGTGTATTACATTATTGTCTGGTATCTTTTTGAGGAAAAAATTCAAAATTTCAATGACGTTTCGGAAAGATTGTTCCAAATTAACATGCATTCGGCCATAACCCTAATCCGCTACTGCTGTTTCGGCCCTAAATTAACATATTTCCTTCGCGCTTCGCATTTATGGAAGTACACTAATCTTTTAGACCAAATGGACCAAATTATCCGTCATACATTAACGTTGATCCTAAATGTGGCCATGGACGACCGAGCTTGGGCGCAAGCTACTTTTCCCATCCGCATGGGAGGCCTCGGCGTCCGCAAAATTTCTAGTATTAGTTTACCGGCATTCATATCCTCGGTCCACGGTACTGAGAAATTAATCAGGAAAATCCTAGCTTCCACACTGATTAATTTTGACGTGCCGTGCTTCACCGAGGCTATGGATGCCTGGAGACTCGCTTGCCCGAATACAGATCCACCCGACTATCCATCTTCCCAGAGACGGTGGGATGAGCCGCTCTGCAGAGTAGTACAGAACAATTTACTTGACACGTCTGCTACTACTGCGGAGCGCGCGCGCCTGCTGGCTGTGGGTAAGTGGGAGTCGGGTCTGTGGCTTCACGCACTACCGTCATCGAACCTGGGAACTTTGTTCGACGACACTACGTTCCGCATCGCTGCTTCCCTGCGACTAGGAGCTCCATGTTGTTCTCCTCATCGCTGTCACTGTGGCGAAGTTGTCAACAGCCTCGGACACCACGGCCTGTCTTGCAGCCGAAGTGCGGGTCGCTTAGCACGTCACGCTAACATTAATGACATCATCCGACGAGCTCTTGTCACCGTCGGCGTTCCAGCTGTATTAGAACCCAATGGCTTGGCACGCGACGATGGCAAAAGACCGGACGGCATGTCCTTATTTCCATGGAAGATGGGTAGGCCTTTAGTGTGGGACGCAACGTGTGTCGATACTCTTGCGCCATCTCATCTTCCTGGCTCGGCGTGCTGTGCTGGCGCCGCCGCTGCGGCTGCGGAAAACCTCAAGCGGCGAAAGTATAATAGCCTTATAGGCAATTATATTTTCGAGCCGTTTGGGGTTGAAACCCTAGGGCCGTGGGGTCCAAGTGCTCATAGTTTATTTAATGAAATCGCGAAACGGCTGTTTGACACTTCCCGTGACCCAAGGGCTGGCTTTTACCTTGGTCAGAGGCTAAGCATTGCCATTCAACGTGGCAATGCCGCCAGTCTCTTGGGTACACTACCAGCCGACAGCGATGCGGAGGAATTTTTCGACGCCATATTTTAGATATTAGTTGTTTATTTGTACAGTTAGTTTTATTTAATATTAGTTAGAAAATTGTTTAGTGTTAGATTGTATATTTTATTGAAATAATAAACTACAGAAATAAAATTGATTCTACTGGTATCTTGGATCGGCTGGCATCAAAATTATATATCTCCACCTGCTCATTTTGTCGACAGTATTTTAGTAAGAAAACTAAAAAAAAAAGTTTTATTTCATAAAACATCTGTAACACTTGCATTCCAAGCATATTATTCAGTTTTTAAATATCATAATTGTCGAAAGGCTTTTCATCCACTTCCGATCTCGATTCTAAGTCATAAAACAGGAATTCTCCATCGTAATTAAAAAAATGTTCTTGATCAGTAGGTACTATTATCATTTTACTCCTGCTAAGCCTGTGGACTATGCTGAAACATGCACTTCTTGCACTTATAGATTCTTAGTAGCTATAATCTAAAGAGAGGTCTAAATGAATTATGCTACACATTTTTGACTGAAAATATCCCATTTCATCTTATTTCAGAATATGGTACATAAAGTAAACATTACACAGGAGCTCGTGGCTAAGTAATAACAGCCGCTCGGGTCGATCAATCAGGTTAAGCTACGCTTGCCGGGGTTGGTCCGTGGATGGGTGACCATTTTCACATATCGAGATTCCTCCGTGCCTCGGAAAGCACGTTAAGCCGTTGGTCCCGGCTGTCATTTGTGGATCTTTGACAGTCGTTACGAGTCGTCAGAAGCACGAAAGTCTGACAACCAGTCTAACCAAGGGGCAGGCAGTCCCTCCATGTAAAATACTGGTATTCAGCTGCATCCGGTTAGACTGGAAGCCGACCCCAACATAGTTGGGAAAAGGCAGATGATGAATATGGTACATAAAGTAAACAACTTGATTAGAATTTTTGTTTGCATTGTCATATTCTTTACAACAAAATATTGATTGACTGTAATGACAGTACCCTACCATGTGTCAATTTTGTTATTTTCTGGGGTGTGTTCACTTTATTACCCTAGATAATTAGAAAAGTTTGTTCGTTTTAGGAGTAAATTAACACTAAATTAATTATTTCTTAAGAAATAAGCAGTACCTTTGTACTCATATTTTAACTATGTCGTATCTTTTTTGTATTTTACTGTGTGTACATAAGATTAGAACATAAAAAAAAAAAAAAAAAAACTATTTTTCTCAAATTTGGTAATCCTTAAAAATCTATACTAATATTATAAAGCTGCAGAGTTTGTTTGTTTGTTTGAACGCGCTAATCTCAGGAACTACTGGTTGGAATTGAAAAATTATTTTTGTGTTGGATAGTCCATTTATCGAGGAAGGCTATATAACATCACGCTACGACCAATAGGAGCGGAGAAGAAATGAAAAATGTTGCAAAATCGGGAAAAATTATTCCTTTTTGAGAGCTTCTGTTGCGTGCGCTTCATAACCGATTTAAGTTACGCAAATATCATGTATCATGGAATTGTTCCTCTTTAAAAGTCATAAAAAAAAGTCCGCGACAGCATACGTCTATCTTTGATAACCATTTTTATGGTTATCAAATTTGTTCGAAATAAATACATTATGTGAAGGAGTTTTATCAACATAATATTAATTCTTATTCAAATAAATAGTTTTAACATCAAGGGTATTTATGTAGCAGTAAAATAATTTTTAATTCATTCGAATCGGACATTTAATTTCGAAGTTATCACGAGTATAAAAATGCAATATGCGACGAACGGTTCGCGTACGCCGGCCGGCGCCGCGCCGTCGCGACGTTCACTACTATAGATAGAGAGGAGAGGATGGGCACACGGGTAGACCATGACCTGGAATGACATAGGATACGTTTTATCCCTATATTTCCACGGAATCGAGACCTACGCGGGTGAAACCGCAGGGTACAGCTAGTGCATGATACAGTCAGAGCTACTACTTTTTGGGATATCTATCCAAATATATTTAACTTATCCTGGTTAGAATTATTGAATAATAAAAAACCATTTTTGGACATGTCCTTTCGAATCGATGTGACCTATGGAAGATCCATCCATTCATCAACTTGAAAAGAGCTGATAATCTTCAAACGGCTGAACCGATTTTCTTGAATCATAGCTAAGAACACTCTATCAAGTCACCTTTCAAACAAAATACAAAATATCAGAATCGGTTCAGCCGTTTGGTAGCTACGATGTCACATACAGACACACACGTTAAACTTATAACACCCCTCTTTTTCCGTCTGTGGGTTAAAAACGACCCGACCAGCTCCCGACAAGCACCCATTTTTGTGTGTTTTGAGCATAAATGATGCACTATAAGTACCGAATCAAATTGAAACTACCAACAATATTTCGTATTTTTATCAAGTATCACTGTGAAATGATCGTTGATCAAATACACAACTTTACCACTCATAACTTTATCGTTCCTCTGCATCATGTCATGTATTAGTAGTACCTATTACTCACGGTACTACTCGCGCTCACGGTGCACAGTGAGAAATGTAAGTGTGGCCGCTTCATTCAATGCTATAATTCTCGCGGTAAATCTCTTTGATCTGCCTAAAATGCCGCCACCAGAGTTATCAATCACCCAACTTCAAACGCCAATGTAAATGCCGTTGACAAATTCTCGAGGTAAGTCGTGGTGTAGTACACCAACGGTTAACGTCTATCGCGATAGTCCGTTGGTGTGGCCCCAGCATATAAGAGATTTATCATATTTAAAAATCATTTACAAAAAACTATGTATCTTCGGCAGGGGGGAGTGGGGGGATCTACTAACCCTTCCCCCCTCTCCTTCCTCCCCTATCCCCTATCGAGGCGGCACGTTTCTAAATTTTAACCTGCTCAGGTCCTAGGGTAAAACGCGTTCTCAGAAATAATTTAATTTTAATTAAAATATTAACACTAATGATTTTTTTAACTCTCTATCTCTCTCTAACGATTCTCAAATTATAAAAAAAAAAATTACGTCTACGTCCATTTTTGCGGGAATGGCGGCCAATGTCACAAAAGTAATTAAAATCGTTGATAATTAAAACTAATTACTCTCTAACGATTTTTCTTTTCTCTCTAACTCTCTCTAACGATTAGCTTTAACAAAAGTTGAGAATAATTATTATATCGGGGGCAAAATTCACAGAGTGGGCTAACGTCACGTTCTTAGTATTAACTCTCTAACGATTTTGTGTTACTCTTAATCTCTCTCTAACGATTCGCAAACGATTAAAAAAATAAAATTACGTCTAAGTCCATTTTTGCGGGAAGGGAGGCCAATTTCACACGAAAAATTAAAATTGTTTTTACATAAAACTAATTACTCTCTAACGATTTTT
This sequence comes from Lithophane semibrunnea, assembly GCA_947363905.1. NCBI lineage: Eukaryota > Metazoa > Arthropoda > Insecta > Lepidoptera > Noctuidae > Lithophane > Lithophane semibrunnea. The sequence continues at coordinate 9,590,798 of OX376215.1, forward strand.
CTTTTCTCTCTAACCCTCTCTAACGATTAGCACTAACAAAAGTTCATAATAATGAAATCGTGCGGCTAACTTCACCTCAGTGAAGTTAGCCGCACGATTTCATTATTATGAACTTTTGTTAATGCTAATCGTTAGAGAATCGTTAGAGAGGGTTAGAGAGAAAAGAAAAATCGTTAGAGAGTAATTAGTTTTTATGTAAAAACAATTTTAATTTTTCGTGTGAAGTTGGCCCCCCTTCCCGCAAAAATGGACTTAGACGTAATTTTATTTTTTTAATCGTTTTCGAATCGTTAGAGAGAGATTGAGAGTTACACAAAATCGTTAGAGAGTTAATATTTTATTTGATATTAAATAATTTCTAAGGGCGTGACGTTACTCCCCCCTGCCGGAGGTACAAAGTTTTTTTAAAATGATTTTTAAATATGACAAATCTCTTATATGCTGGGGCCACACCAACGGATTATCGCGGTAGACGTTAACCGTGGGTGTACTTCACCACGACTTACCTCGAGAATTTGTCAACGGCATTTACATTGGCGTTTGACGTTGGGTGATTGATAACTCTGGTGGCAGCATTTTAGGCAGATCAAAGAGATTTACCGCGAGAATTATTGCATTGAATGAAGCGGCCACACTTATTTTTCTCACTGTGCACCGTGAGTGCGAGTAGTACCGTGAGTAGTAGGTACTACCTACTGAATTGATACATGACATGATGCAGAGGAACGTTATAGTTATGAGTGGTAAAGTTGTGTATTTGATCAACGATCATTTCACAGTGATACCTGATAAGAATACGAAATATTGTTGGTAGTTCAATTTGATTCGGTACTTATAGTGCATCATTTATGCTCAAAACACACAAAAGGTGGGTGCTTGTCGGGAGCTGGTCGGGTCGTTTTTAACCCACCGACCGAAAAAGAGGGGTGTTATAAGTTTAACGTGTGTGTCTGTATGTGACATCGTAGCTGCCAAACGGCTGAACCGATTCTGATATTTTTTATTTTGTTTGAAAGGTGACTTGATAGAATGTTCTTAGCTATGATTCAAGAAAATCGGTTCAGCCGTTTGAAGATTATCAGCTCTTTTCAAGTTGATGAATGGATGTGAGCATCTTCCATAGGTTACATCGATTCGAAAGGACATGTCCAAAAATGGTTTTTTATTATTCAATAATTCCAATATCAATAACCAGGATAAGTTAAATATATTTGGATAGACATCCCAAAAAGTAGTAGCTCTAACTGTATCTGCATTTTTAAGGATTACCAATTTTGAGAAAAATCGTTTTTTTTATTTATTTATTTATTCTAATCTTATGTACAGTCACGGACTTTAATTGACGAGCCACCTTCAAACTTTTCAATTTTGCAGTTTCATACATTCACGAGATTACACGATTAAACACGAACTCAAATCGCACGCTCGTAAACAAGATGACAAATAAATTACTTTTAATCGGAAATATCCATAGAGGTTGACTTTATTAGTTAACCTCTATGGATATTTCCGATTAAAAGTAATTTATTTGTCATCTTGTTTACTTTCATACATTCACGAGATTACACGATTAAACACGAACTCAAATCGCAAGCTCGTAAACAAGATGACAAATAAATTACTTTTAATCGGAAATATCCATAGAGGTTGACTAAAAAGTTCTCAATGATAAAAATAAATACAATGTTGCGTTAAGTTTATCCAATCTATTTGATACCGACTTCCTTTGAATCATAGCTCATTAACTCGATAATTATGAAAACATAACTGAAGACAGTGACAGTTGAAATATCAAGATGACAAATAAATTACTTTTAATCGGAAATAGTCTTATCCATAGAGGTTGACTAATAAGTTCTTAATGATAAAAATAAATACAATGTTGCATTAAGTTTATCCAATCTATTTGATACTGACCTCCTTTGAATCATAGCTCATTAACTCAATAATTCTGAAAACTTAACTGAAGACAGTGACAGTTGAAATATCGATGTCAGAGAATTTCTCCGTACGCTAACGTTACTATGCAGCAGTAACCTAGCAACAATTGCTTATCGTTGCTAGGTTACTGTTGCTAGACCTGCAATTGGTTGACTTTGAGTAGTCACTGCTGTCAAGTTTGTAGTTCTGCTCTCAGTTTAGCCAACCGGTAAAGATATGAAATATAATTTTCTTCTTCTAATACGAAGACATATGACTTTGCGTGTCGGGAACCGAATAAACCCGATTTGCATTACACGGCTAAAATGCGAACAGTACCAGTTGGCTCATCAATTAAAGTCCGTGACTGTACACACAGTAAAATACAAAATAGATACGACATAGTTAAAATATGAGTACAAAGGTACTGCTCATTTCTTAAGAAATACTTAATTAATTTAGTGTTAATTTACTCCTAAAACTTCCAAACTTTTCTAATTATCTAGGCTAATAAAGTGAACACACCCCAGAAAATAACAAACTTTTCATAATTGACACATGGTACTGTCATTACAGTCAATCAATCATTCTTTTTCAATTGCCATAAAGAAAGAAAAAAAAATATTTTGTTGTAAAGAATATGACAATGCAAACAAAAATTCTAATCAAGTTATTTACTTTAAGTACCATATTCTGAAATAAGATGAAATGGGATATTTTCAGTCAAAAATGTGTAGCATAATTCTTTTAGACCTCTCTTTAGATTATAGCTAATAAGAATCTATAAGTGCAAGAAGTGCATGTTTCAGCATAGTCCACAGGCTTAGCAGGAGTAAAATGATAATAGTACCTACTGATCAAGAACAATTTTTATTCAATTACGATGGAGAATTCCTGTTTTATGACGTAGAATCGAGATCGGAAGTGGATGAAAAGCCTTTCGAAAATTATGATATTTAAAAACTGAATAACATGCTTTGAATGCAAGTCTTACAGATTTTTTATGAAATAAACCTTTTTTTTTTAGTTTTAAATAATGATTTATTGATTTTCTTAATTTTCAATGTCTTCTCTTATTAAAATACTGTCGAGAAACTGAGCAGGTGGAGATATATAATTTTCATGCCAGCCCATCCAAGATACCAGAAAATAATGTAATACACTCTATAACTATAGCGGTGTGAGTCCTCTGATCAAAGCTGTCTCATGTGATGACGAAATGCCTGGTATCTTCACTAACTTCTATACTCCATTTACAATAGCATTAGACAGAAGTTATAAAAGGTTATTTTTAATGTAAGTACACTTTGTAAAAAAAGTACAATAAACTTGTTACAGTTACAATTGACGCCAAATTAATTCAAATCTCTTCGTATACCAGCTGTCACACTTCATTGTAATCATTTTAACTATTTATCTTATGAAATTAAGAGGCTTACATTTAAATATATTATTTCATTCCAATTTAAAATGAAAGTGTCAATGCTAAAAACCTAAAAGAAGCAGGAGTGAACAATACCGTGAACGTTTTTCGTTTCACTATAATTCTACCAAATCTAAAAGGTCACATAATCCCTTCATAAGCTGTGACAGCCGGGTGTTTTTAATTTTACCGGTTTATCTCGTCTGTGAAATTGACGTAAATGTTCTGTGATTGTCATGTCATTAATGTCATTCCCTTGTGAATAGTTGTGAATGCTACGCCTTGTGTTTTGTTATTGTCTAATTTTCGTGATTTAGTTGTTATTTGTTAGGTACTGTTTTTCCTATGTTCGATCTTAATGTCTCCCAAGAAAAATAGAAAGAAGCAAACTGTCATCAATATTTTTAAGCAATTTAAGGAGTCCTGGCCAGCAGGAACTCCTTGTTATAAGACTGAGATGATAAAGTAAACCGCAGAAGTTGCCGGTAAGGATGATTACTAAAATTATTACTATACAAATGTTCGAAAGTAACGTGCATTGTGATAAAACATTAGTATTAGTAGCAGTTAGTAGTGATGTGATGAGTCTCTGCCAGATTTCAAGAGAAGCAGTTTGTAAAGAAACATTAAAGTTTACATAAATCAAATGGAGCAGAAAAAGTGTACTCATAGACAAGCACAAGATCGTCCTATGGAGACTAAAATATCTTCATTAAATAAAAAGGCTAAGGAATTAATGAAGAAAAATATATTATTCAGATGAGACTTTAAATGAAGGTACAGCACTTCTAATATTTCTTAACATTTTTTTATGCACCAAGCAGCTAAATCATAATACTACTGAATGCCCCTCGTGCATTCAGTAGTATTATGATTTAGTACAGTTAAATAAAAAAGTACAACATAATTTCATTAATTTGTTTTGTGAATATTGTATTTAAATTAATAACCTTTAATCATACATACAGGTCACACAACAAGTTTAATATGGCATGACACTACTATAAAGTTCTCAAAAGAAGCACATCTGGCAGGTCTATCCACTGGTTTAAAGAATACAACGGGAAAAGGAAGGCGGCGGCGGCGGTATCATTGTTCATATTGGTATGTACTTGATTTACTTTCTTTTGCTTTTAATACATTTTGTTGACTGTCCTCACCATTAACAAATGAACAATGACTATTAATTAAGTGATATTATTGTATTAGGAAGTAACACATGCAAAGCGAACTAAAAGTTATAAATGTTGTCGTGTATTATATTATATATAAGACCTATTTCTAGCAGTGAAATTGTATGGGTACGGAAAAATTGACTTGTAATTATTGTATTTCACAGGATCAACTGAAAGATTTTTAACGGATGCTGCATTAATATTTGATACAAAGAAAGGTGATGGAGATTACCAAATTCCTTTATTCTTAATTAAAACTTAAATGACCATGTGATTGGTTGTTACATTTATTCGTTTTGTTGTAATGTATGAAGATGCAATAAAGAATGATTCAAAATAAAATGACTTTGATTTCGTTTATCTAATTATTTAGTAGACTGTCTTAGATTTATCTAAAAAAGTTATAAATTAACTTTGAAATAAAAGGTTTTGCATTCCTGCTTCTACAAGCCTCTTTTTTCTAATGCTATAATAAATGGAGTATAGGTACAGTAAAAGTACCGTTCGGCTGAATATGTTGCCCATAATAAGAGCGAGCCTGTTTAATCTAAAACGCGTTCTCAGAAATAATTTAATATCAATTAAAATATTAACTCTCTAATGATTTTTTTTAACTCTCTATCTCTCTCTAACGATTCTCAAATTATAAAAATAAAAAAATTACATCTACGTCAATTTTTGCGGGAATGGGGGCCAATTTCACAAAAGTAATTAAAATCGTTGATAAATAAAACTAATTACTCTCTAACGATTTTTCTTTTCTCTCTTACTCTCTCTAACGATCCTCTAACGATTAGCATTAACAAAAGTTGAGAATAATTATATCGGGGGCAAAATTCACAGAGGTAGGCTAACGTCACTCTCTTAGAAATTATTTAATATCAAATAAAATATTAACTCTCTAACGATTTTGTGTAACTCTCAATCTCTCTCTAACGATTCGCAAACGATTTAAAAAATAAAATTACGTCTAAGTCCATTTTTGCGGGAAAGGGGGCCAACTTCACACGAAAAATTAAAATTGTTTTTACATAAAAACTAATTACTCTCTAACGATTTTTCTTTTCTCTCTAACCCTCTCTAACGATGAGCATTAACAAAAGTTCATAATAATGAAATCGTTCGGCTAAATTCACGGAGGTCACATAGACCCCCATTTAGACATAGATAAAATTAAATATTTGCACACCATAAACTTACTAAAATGTAAAGGAACCATTGTTACTAGTCTGGCATAAATACTGAAATTGAATTTGGAACGCGTTTATTAGTTACAACTTCTTTCGATTTCCCGCCATTTCACAATTTTTTTTTCGTCTCAAATTACAATGGAATGGGTTGTGTTATAAAATAATAGTACCTACATTACTGTCGCGGCCTGCAACTGGGCTATGACGGACTATCAAATCGAGAAATTGAGGGCCGAGGCGAAGCCGAGGTACACATACGTGAGTCCTGGCTGGTTGCGGCCAGGGCTTTTATAGTACTTTTCTCAAACAATGCGCGGAAATTCAAACTGAGTAAATCTATACTATTATTATAAACCTGAAGAATTTGTTTGTTTGTTTGAGGTTATAGGCTATATAACATCACGCTACGACCAATAGGAGCGGAGCATAAATGAAAAATGTTGCGAAAACGGGAAAAATTATTCCTTTTTGAGAGCTTCTGTTGCATGCGCTGCGTAAACCGTTTAAATTACGCAAATATATGATTGAATTGTTTCTATTTAAAAGTTTAAAAAAAAAGTCCGCGACAGCGTATGTCTATCTTTGATTGACTCACTATAACCTTTTATAAGGTAATCAAATTTGTTCGAAATTATTGCATTATATTTTCGAAATGGTTTTATCAACATAGTATTAATTATTCTTATTCAAATAAATAGTTTTAACATCAAGGGTATTTATGTAGCAGTAAAATACTTTTTAATTCATTCGAATCGGACGTTTTATTTCGAAGTTATATACTATCTATCAATATCTATACTATATTATATATTATAATATATAAAAAACCGCGGGGCACAGCTAGTTACGAGTATAAAAACACGGGCACACGGGTAGACCATCCTGGTCTACCCGTGTGCCCATCCTCTCCTCTCTAGAGTAGGGAACGTCGAAGAGGCGCGACGCCGGCGTCGTACGGTTCGCGTATTGCATTTTTATACTCGTAACTAGCTGTGCCCCGCGGTTTTTTATATATTATAATATATAATATAGTAGGTATAGATATTGATAGATAGTATATAACTTCGAAATAAAACGTCCGATTCGAATGAATTAAAAAGTATTTTACTGCTACATAAATACCCTTGATGTTAAAACTATTTCATAGGATACGTTTTATCCCTACATTCCCGCGGGATCGAGACCTACGCGGGTGAAACCGCGGGGCACAGCTAGTTAATTATAAATTCCAGAATCAATGACGGACCACGATAATTTTCTATGCGCCTATAAGTTCATTTGTTTCCTCTTTACTTTAAACAGCTCTATTAGCAAGCCTAATCGAAATTTAAATAAAATCATTGATAAGTTACCTCCTTGGTTGCCATGTTGAAGTAAAAGTTCGTTCCATTTTTAAATAACACAACAGATATGAGTTTTCATAGTAATTTATTTGGCCGTTAAACAAGACAGATTTGGATTTTCATAGTTACTTTGCTGGCCGCATCGTCACTTGATTTTGACCAGTTTTTATCTCTTAATTCTCCCCTGAGAAAAACCCTTTGCCCTCAACCTAATGTGTACCTACGAGGATTATTGGTCTGTGTAGCATGTCTTCTGCCATACAGTCCTCATCTCAATAGTCACCTTTCTCTAGCCTATTATAACTGTCGAACGACTGTAGAATCATTACTATTAAATAGGTACCATAAAATATAACGTTTTTCAGCCTGTCACTTATAATTCAAAAACACCTAAAACTCATACATACCTAAACTCACGCCTTCTTCCCATGGGGGTAGGCAGAAATTATAGAACGCCACCTGCTACGATCCTTACATACTCCTTTGGCCTCGTTCACGTTCATACATCTGGCCACACACGCGCCGGTTGCGAGTACTACGCGCGTGAACTTTGTGAAGAACATCACCCATAAGTTCACTATTAAACACTTGACCGTTATTTGAAGCTTACTAGATTGAGAGTGGCACTACTGGTTTCCGCTATATTTCCCTCTCTTTTGCTCTTTCCTTTGGTTGTATCTATCCTTCTCTTTCGCACATCCAGTTTACTCACCAGATGTCGCTGCCAGTTGTTAGCTTAGCTAAGGCAGTGAATCGCTGATCATTGGCGTCTTTTTCCGCGTGAAAAAAGGTTGTCGGAACTAATTTTAAAAATAAATTTAAAATTGTTCTTCAAAAAAAGTGATTAAGTATAAGTGCATTCCATCGGACAAAATTGTAAGTAGAATTTTTTTAATTTTTTTCATAAAAACTTTCACTGATGTTATGCATGATCACTATGTTCATGGGCAAAGTTATATAATCATTATCTAACGGTATTCCCGTTCGAACTTGCCCTTAGCCAGCATTGCTTTTTAGATAATATTCGCAATGCAAAACTTGTATTGAATTTTTTTTATTCAACTACCCTCATTTGCTCTAAAGATTGTAGGACTATTTTTATGAAATAATGATTATTACGAATGGTATGTTAGCGTCTTGTGACTATAAATCGTTTGTGTAACAATAGATTCGTGATTTATATCAGCAAACGTTTTTGTTTTTCGGTTGTATGTTTATTGCGTACCTACGTACTCGTTTGTGCGTCGAGTTACGAACCATAAAAAAATCGAAGATTTTCGTTTTAATTAGGATGGAGGGTGCAAGTAATCCAATAAAGATGGACGCTCCGGGACCATCAGGGTCTACATTGCGTCGAGAACGTCGGACAAACGAGTCGTCTTCTAGCTCCTCATCCAGTTCTTCTAGCTGTTCCACTTCGTCATCAGCGAAGCCCAATGAAAAGAAACGTCGCCGTCACTATAAAAAAAAAGAAGGGGGGCCGCCATCCTCGTAAAGCAGATTTATTGCAACAATTAAGTCAAGAAATTAGCGAGCTACGAGAACGTGTTTTTTATAGCGATAAGAACTCGGCATGTTCACCTCAGCGTTCAGCAGAAATGCAGGCAGACGGCAGTAATGACGAAATTTCTTTATTAGATAATAATGATTATAGGTCTTTGTATGATTATGATGTAGTAGATGAAAAATCAAACGAATCACACCAATTCAAATTTGATTTACAAGTCAAATTAAAGGAACCGCCTGTTCCTAAGGCTCCTGAAAATTATCTTAAATCTTTAAATGATATTCAGCATTTTAATAAAAACGAATGGTGTGAGGTTAGGTATTCGGAAGTGCAGAAGTTATATAATCACCGTCCCGGTTTTACTGAGCTGGAGATCAACGAAGAAATCAAACCATATGATTCTTTAAGACATTTAGCCTTGGCTGACAAAGCCTATGGTGCTCTAACCTTTTGTGCACTTAAACAGCGAGAGGTATTACAGACTAGCATGACCGATCTTTTATCCTGGGCACGTGTCAAAGGTAGTGTAACACCTGATCAGTTGCATAGCAAAATCTCTGAATTATTTTCGGATGGTGAATATTATAAAGTGTCTTCAGACATGATTCAACTTATTTGCGGTCATCGCGCAGAAATAGTTCAAATGCGTAGAGACGGCATAATAAATTATGTTCGCGATCCTCTCGTTAAGTCTGCGTTGCGCAAAATTCCACCTTCGAATCAACAGGTTTTTAGTACTGAGCTGCTGTCGTCAACACTCGAAAAGAACGGAGGTGTTAAGAAGACCTTTCTGCCTCCAAATAAGACCAGTGGCTTCAAACCTACTTCGCAAGTAGGTTTAAAGAAGACCACTCGCTACCCCCCGCAGGGGTCAGCTTTATATAGGGCACCCTCGCAGGGTGCCCGCCAAGCATGCTGCACTATGCCATGCTTCCAGCCCTCGCAGGGCTGTGGACACAACCATGCTTGTCAGAGGTCTGGTCATTGCCATCCCACGCAGGGAACCGGCAATAACTATAAGGGAACACGTGGGCCTAGCCATAACTATCAGGGGCCCTTTCGTTCACGAGGAACTCACCAGCAGCCTAACAAACAAGAGACGAGCAGAAATAACAGAAAACGGACTTCAGCCACCGAATATCCCCCAGGGGGGAAGAGAAACAGGTTTTGACAGACAGGACTTCAGAGCGGGCCAGTTAACGTTCTATGCCGATCGATGGAAGAAACTCGGAGCACCAAAAACCCTTCTTCGCATAATAAAAGGTTATCGCATACCTTGCATCAAAAAACCACCTCTAGTGATACCCAATGCACAAAGCCCTTTTCAAACAAAGGTATCCGGTGCAATGTCAACTATCATATCTCAAATGATGACGCAAGAGGTGTTAGAGGAAGTTTCACACTCTCCGAGTTTCCTGTCCTCAATGTTTCTGGTCCCCAAAGTCGATGGCACCAATCGGCCTATTTTCAACCTAAAGAATCTGAACGATTTTGTTTACACGGAGCCATTCAAGCTCATAAATGTGTTTCGTGTCCCAGACTTCCTCCAACCAAACGACTGGCTTTGCAAAGTCGACCTGTCACAGGCTTACTTCAATTTGCCAATAAACCAGTCGCACAGACGATTCCTACGTCTAAGTTACAGAGGAAGATTGCTAGAAATGACCTGCCTTCCTTTTGGCCTTCAGCACAGCGCCCAAAGTCTTCGCGACTCTAACAAACTGGGTAGCACAGACACTAAGAGAGGAGGGTATTCGAATACTCGTCTATTTAGACGATTTTTGCGTAGTTCACCAGGACCATCAGGTCCTGCGAGTGCACGTCCAAATACTATTAGATCGCCTACACTACTTGGGGTGGCAGACGAATTATCAAAAATCTGTCACAACTCCGTGCAAAAGCCTCGTATTTTTAGGCGTTCTGTGGAATCCATGGACAAACGAGAGATTATTGCCACACGAAAAGATCACAAAAATAAGAGAAAAGGTGCTGAATCTGTTGCACAAACACTTATCGAAGTTGAAAGCACTTCAAAGTCTGGTAGGTCTCCTAAACTTCGACAGTTTCGTAGTACCAAAGGGCAGACTTCACTTTCGAGATGAAAGACGACTAAAAGAGGGCTGTGTCAGTGTAGTTTTACCTATAGATGTAAAGGAGGACCTAAAGTGGTGGCTACTAAATTGTCATCGGGCCTCTCTGATTCACAACCCGCCACCGTCACATTTCCTGACCACAGACGCGTCGGATGTAGCTTGGGGGGCTCAACTCGATGGATACGCACTATCAGGACCATGGACAGACCAAGAGCAACAGCTCCATTGCAATCAAAAGGAGATGCTCGCAATACTAAAAGCCATAGAAGAGCAAGGTCCAAACATGTCCAAGTCGACCGTTATAGTTCAGTGCGACAACAGGACTGTTGTAGCCTTTTTGAGAAACGAAGGGGGGACCAGGTCTCCTTCATTGCTAAAACTCACGAGACAGATTTATCAAATCCTAGACCAGCACCAAATCAACCTGAAAATCCAACATATTCCGGGAAAATACAACTGTCACGCAGACCATCTTTCTCGTCATCGGCTCCCTCCGGAGTGGCATCTCTTACCCCACTGTACAGAGAAAATATTCAAAAAGTTCGGAGTTCCAGTGATAGATCTATTTGCATCAGAACGGGCAAAAGTCGTGATCAATTATGTGTCACTGGATCAGAACGACATCCAAGCGATGTACCACGATGCGTTCTCCCAAAACTGGTCTTACTCACTAGCTTGGGTGTTTCCTCCACCTTACCTAGTGCCCAAGGTACTAGCTCACCTCAACTCGGCGTCGGGTGTCTTTCTAATAGTAGTCCCGAGGTGGGAGAGAGTCTTTTGGAGAGCAGACCTAAAAGCCCGTGCGTTAGCACCTTCATTCACAATCCGGAAACTACATTTACAGCTGATAGATACGGTGACAGGCCTCCCACCCCCAAGGGTCCGGGAGATGACGTTAGAAGTATGGCAATGTGGGGGTGGTCCCAGACCTTAGTGGAATGGAATGAAGCTCAGTTACAGCTCTTAAAATCCTCTTGGCGGTCATCAACCAAAAAGACTTATCAAGTAGCATGGAATAGGTGGCTCACATGGACAAAAAAGCATAAATTAAACCCCTTTCAACCAACAGGCGAAGTTTTGGCTCATTTTCTTGCAGATTTGAGTCTTAGAGAAAGTTTAGCTTATAAAACTATTTTATTATATAAATCTGTGGTCTGCACGCTAAGCAACCCTGACGAATCTGCCAAATTAAGTTCCCACGTTTTAGTTACTCATATACTAAAGTCTATTGCATTAAAAAACCCAGTTGCTCAAAAATCTGTAGTCTGGAACGTCGACAAACTAGCAGATTATATGGGAAGCTATTCTGTAGACGTGAATAATGTATTTGCTACTTGTAGACATACGGCAACTTTGTTACTCCTTTGTTCGGGCAGAAGAGTTCATGATCTAACTCTACTGGCTGTTGCCTCAAAACACCTGTCAGAATATAATGATTGTCTGATCCTATGGCCAATATTTGGATCCAAAACCGATACTGCCGATTATAGACAGTCTGGTTGGAGACTATCTCCTAATCCAACAAATGAAAATTTAGACCCCGTACTTTGGGGTGAGACGGACTATAGCTATACTAAAAGATAAACGTCAGTCTGGGTGTCTTAATAATCTGTTTCTTAATTTTAGAGGAAAATCAAGGGTCGCTTCTCGTACAGTCATAGCAGGGTGGGTCAAATCTCTGCTGTTAGAAGCAGGAGTAAGTGCTTCGCCTGGCAGTCTTAGGTCTGCTGTAGCCTCTAGGAACTGGGTTAACAACTACTCCTTAGATGAAATACTCTCTAGAGGTAATTGGCGATCGCAGAATACCTTCACCCGTTTTTATTGTAGAGAAGTTATGTCCTGTATGCCAACTAGTTCTAGTTGTAATGTACCTAGAACGTTTAATCCTATTAATTAAGTTACTTAAGGGTGTTCTTCTTGTATTATTGTCCTAAGTATCTTCTTAAGAACTGTTAGGAATTTAAAGTTTAAACTTGCATAATATTCTAGGAACAAAATAAGGTAGTTTTCGTTCAGTCTATCCTCTAATGTGATTAGGTGATTACCTACAATTTAAAAAGGTATTGATTTAGTTAATAATAAGGAAAGAATAGTCTGTTTCTTTCTTGTTAATTATTTTCTATATTATGTATACTTAGGTATATTTTTCCTATTAAAATTATATTTTCTTTGTCTAACGTATGTACCTATGTTTTGAATAATTCATTCAATTAAAGTGTATTTTTCTCTATACACATCTAGTTTTATTAATAACATACTTATCCACGTTCACATTGGCGTCAATTCCCACCAGGTGATAACAAACACGTCTCAATCTAGTAAGCTTCAAATAACGGTCAAGTGTTTAATAGCAGTGTTTTACCTAAAAATAAAACACATATTAAATACTTACCTTATTTGAAGCTTACATTTAATTTCTACCTGGTGAAGATTTTCGACACAATGATCAGCGATTCACTGCCTTAGCTAAGCTAACAACTGGCAGCGACACCTGGTGAGTAAACTGGATGTGCGAAAGAGAAGGATAGATACAACCAAAGGAAAGAGCAAAAGAGAGGGAAATATAGCGGAAACCAGTAGTGCCACTCTCAATCTAGTAAGCTTCAAATAAGGTAAGTATTTAATATGTGTTTTATTTTTAGGTAAAACACTGCTATTATGTCCTCCCAGGGCGTCGTCCCGGCGTATCAACTCACATCTGCCTTGTGTCTCAACAAATGACCAAATCATCTAAGCACTCTCTAAAAACTTGTCGTCACTACAATATCTTCTTTTAAACCGCACCGCTACTTACAATATCAACATCATGTTTTTATTTCTTTAAATAAAAATAACACTAAAAAGTAAAAAATACTCTAATTTCGGAAGTCGGTGTCTTTGGTTTTCAATTTTCGTTTTTTGCCAAATTAAAGTTATTTTTCACTTTTTAGTGTTTTTTTTTTGTAAAAAGTTTTTATTTTTCTCTTTTTAGTTCTGATACCTACCCCACACAAATTCGATTACCACTACCTGCTATGTAAATAACAGTGACGGAGTAAATTAAAACATCGTCTACATAGACTAAATGGGAAAAACACGTAATATTGAAGCTAACTCAAAAACTACGCAAACGAAGTGAATATCATTTTAAAGGACCACCTCTGAAGCATGACCTACCAAACAAAAAAGAATCGTCAAAACTAATTCATAACTGGCGGAGTAATCGCGTAACAAACACACAGACAGACGAATTGAGAACCTCCTCCTTTTGAGGTCGGTTAAAAAAAACCAGTTATACTCTGACTAAGTTTCAGTAAGTAAATACCTAACTATACATTAGGTACTTATGATTTCACGTGAGGCCAGCAGCTATTAGTTAAAACTAAAGCTATGTTAATAATTAGCAAAACATAAATAAACACATAATTAAAAATAACTTTGTAATTAATAATAAATATGTAAAAAAAAACAATTTTATATTTCCTAAAGAAACTCGCGCCGATTCGTTGTCTCTCTCACTCGTCTGTCCTGTTCTAGCATGGATCATGGCGTCTGACAAGGGGTGGAATAGATGTGGTATATTTTCTTGAATAAGCGGTAAGTTTTAACTTTGCAGGGGAAATCATATTTTCCAAAGTACTTAGTATGTTAATTAAAGATGTTTTTTTTTACGAATATAATAATGCTATAGTGAATTAAATTTTAGGTACTATAATTATATGGATTTTTCAAAATTAAGCAATATAATTTAAAAAAATATATATATTTTTAAGCATTTTTTTTGTGAATATTTAATTAATGTTTTCTGTAGGTATTTATTTATTTATTAATAAGCAACAAGTGTATAAATTACTGTTACCTTTGCACCTCACATACAAGTTAGCCAGTTAGCCAGTAATTACACAAACAAATTAAAACTAGGTTAAATTATGTAAAACAAGCTGCGCCCCGCGGTTTCATCCGTGGGAATATCGGGACAAGGCTAGGCAGATTGTTTTTTTTTAAGTAGATTTTTGATTTAAACTATCTTGACTTATATCACACTTATAAGGTTTTTCACTAGTGTGTATTCGAATATGTTGTGTCAAATGACTCTTTTGATTAAAACTACGCTGACATACTGAAAAAACCTTATAAGTGTGATCACTTATAAGGTTTTTGACCAGTGTGTATACGAATGTGTTTTGTTAAACTACGCTTTTCTCTAAAACTACGCTGACATACATCACACATAAAAGGTTTTTCGCCAGTGTGTTTACGAATATGATCTGTTAAAGTATGTTTTTGATTAAAACTATGTTGACATACATCACACTTATAAGGTTTTTCTCCAGTGTGTATTCGAATATGTAGTGTCAAATGAGTCTTTTGACTAAAACAACGCTGACATACATCACACTTATAAGGTTTTTCGCCAGTGTGTATACGAATATGTTTTGTTAAATCACTCTTGAATCTAAAACAACGCTGACATACATCACACTTATAAGGTTTTTCGCCAGTGTGTAGACGAATATGTTTTGTTAGATCACATTTTGGGTTTTCACCAATTTTTGTTTGAGTATCTAACATTTTTTTAAAATAAGTGCCAGGCTTGCATTTTGGAGTTGTCCGAATAAGTTTCGAGTCTGATTTTTCCTTGTTCGTCTTCTCGGCTGTTATTGCATCTTCTAGTTTTGTTCTTCGAGTGTCTCGTTTTGGTTTCTTCGCACCGGTCGCCCCTGTGATTATAAATCTAGTAAGTACAATGTTGGAAGAAGATTGAAATGCACACGAATCAAAGGAGGAATTTCTGGTGACATTGAATAATATACTTAATCACCAGATATTTTAAGTACAAAATTGTACTAACGTCGACATAATGGTCTGTGTAAAGATTAAAAAAACTTTGATCAAGGGAATAATTAACAAACTCATCTGTATTTAGAACTGTATATCTCACGAATATCTGGCAATGTAACTAACTAACTCATACTTCTCGTCTCGCTGGCTCTTCGTTTCTTGTTAGGTACTTCTTCTTCTTCCACTTCAGTTTTAAACACCATTAAAGGCACATCATCTTCTAAATCAGATTCGGAACAGTGCAGTGGTACATCTGCTACAGATAGCCAGGTATTGTCGGAACTTTCCAGTTCTAGCTCTGTAGGTAAACACAAACAGTTAAGAGTATTACTTGTTTATTGTTGATATTTATTTTATTTTACAACAGAATGTGGTTACCGTTAAGTTACATTAAACTTAACACTGCAAAAACTTTCAAATAGTCCAAAAAATATTTGGATCAATCTTATTTACTTACACATAACAATTAATTAATAATTATTTTATTACATCCTAATATTAAAAGCATATCATTCGCGTATATGTCTTCAGGAGTCAGTGGCGTGGCGTAGCTAGGCGTGAGCGAAGTGGGCCCTCGCCTACGGCCTCGCACTTAAAGGGGCCTCGCTTTTTATAAACCTGTGGATTTGATTTATTGGTTCCTGATAGAACATTTTCTATTTTATTAATAACTAATATTATAAAGAGGAAAGATTTGTATTTTTGTGTGTATGTTTGTAATGAATAAACTCAAAAACTACTACGCCGCTTTCAAAAATTCTTTCACCATTAGAAAGCTACTTCACCCTGAGTAACATAGGCTATAATTTGTAAAGATTACACGCGGGCGGACCGCTGGCGGCAGCTAGTCTAGTATTATTATAAAGAGGTAAAAGTTTGTACAGAGATTACCCCCTCAGGCTATGGAATATCGCGTACGACCCATATTATGTAGGATCCGAGCAAAAAAAAACAAAGCGAAAACGAAATAATAGCGCTGGGATGCGACGCGGTGGGTCGGGGGGCGAAATTTAACGCGGATGTAGTCGCGAGCAGAGGCTAGAATAGATATCTTAATTTATTTTAGGATATTATTTAGGTAATAGGTAATAGGTAATACGGGCTGGTATCCGCAACTCCACGTCAGCATAGGATATTATTTATTGATAATACTAACTGCGCTCCGCGGTTTCAACAATCAATAAAAAGTATCCTATGTTCTACATTAGGGTTTGATTTCCGCACTCAGTCCCTAAGGTGGACCATTGTGCGTGGCCCATGGCAGCCGTCGGTGGTTATTCCAGCCAGCCCACCTCCCTCCAGAAGTTAATTAAATCTCCTGGTCTGTTCAGAACATCTGTGTAAGATCCGTGCATTCAAAGAGAACGTTCCTATGTCCTATTCCAGGCCAAGGTCTACCCCTGTACCAAATTTCTTCCAAATCCGTTCACCCGATTTAGGGTGAAACCGTAACAAACAAACTCACTTTCGCATTTATAATATTAGTTAAGATTAGGATTATTTATGTTCAACATACCATCACTTAGATGTTCCTCCTTTGGCACAATAATATTTATTTATTTATATTGTGCTCTATTGGAGATTTAGTAAACCCACTGCAGAACTCTAAATGGTTTTGGTTTTTAAAAGGATTGGTCTGTAAAAAGATGATTATAGTATTAGGTGAATATGCTGGTGATCACAGTCCCACGAGCACCAACCTTCTCTCATGATACTAAAGTCACTCAAAGAGCCTCCACAAGTGAGGATACTTAAGTAGGTCCAATGTAACCTCACTGACCACTGCACAAGCTATTGTTGCATAGCTTGCGCTGACATGAGAGAGGACCGCTATCAAACTGCCACATACAAGTGTCATACAGAAGTTGTAGAAGTATTATATGGAGTATGTACATGTACACATTTGACAAAAGTGTACATATCACCATTCAACATGCAATGGTATGCTTGGAGTGAAATCCAGACACAATAGGTATGAGCTTGAGAGGAATCACTTCCACATTATACTGAAATTAGAAATTATAAGAATAAATGGCTGTTAAATAATACTTCACCTCATAATCCTCATTCATCATCTGAGCGAACAGCTCTTCAGCTTGCAGACATTGTCTCAGTAATCGGTAGCATTGCTTTAGTTTAGCGCAGCAGAAGAAACAGGCGAGCATCGGTCTACTGTCTTCAGTTACAAACTGCAACAAAATTTGTCTTGCACTATTTTGTGTTTATGAAGAAAATACTTCTATTCTATATAATAAAGCGGTCCAAGTCAACAGTTGGTGGTCCTTAATGCTTTCTGTGTGCATCTTACACCAGAATGCATGATCATTGATTGCCACTCCTGCTCAAGGCTGACTGGCAATTTAATGTAGGCACATATTATTATTTATTTTAATCCAGCTCTCCTCATACTGTTGTTGTTATGGAAGCACTGGAGCGTAAATTAACTGGTTGGAGGGGCGAATACATAAACCTAATAGTTAATGAATTGCCCTCCCTCTCACCGAGAGGAGGCTGTGTCCCAGTAGTGGGAACATATATATAGAGGACTATGTGTATCAGTGTGTAATTAATTTATTAAAAATATCAACTTACTGGAATATCAGTCAGCTTGTCATACAGTTCATGTAAGTGCCTGTTGACCACTACATACATACGGGCATTCTCCGCTAAACATATCCTACATATTGGCAGTTTTTCCATCTTTTAACTCAAAAATTATCACTATGGCTCGTGTATGAGTTTATTAATTATAGAAAAACAAAACACTTGCGTTGCGACACAATAAAATATTAAAAACCGGCAGTTCACGTTTATTTCAATACCTATAAAAAAGGAAGGGGAAGGATCGTAGCACGCGAAGCGTTCTGTAGTTTCTCCCTACCCCCATGGGAAGAGGAAGAGTTAAGAACTTTACAAAAAAAATGCACGAATACGTTCAAAATACCACAAAAATAATAAAGTGCTACTATTTAGCAAGCAAAGTAATTGACACAGTTGACACTTTGACAGCTTAAATCTTGGCTGCTTTCCGAATTAGGAAATAATCGCTGACAGCGCTCACATCGATATCTTGCGTTCCGTTTTAGATATCACAATTATGACAGCTGACGGCTGTCATCAATTCGGAACGCTCGTGAACGCGCTCACAGTCCTCGCTCAACTTCAAAACATAAACATAACCTCAAACAAAAAGGACTGAATGTATATTTTTTGAAAATGGAAGTTCTACTATTAGTTTGTTGGTTGACTCTATCGACTCTGGTCGCCATACTAACGACAGCATCAACGGGAGAGAAGAAGGGATGCGCAAGCGACAAACTTTGTCCAATAGTACAGTGTAATTTTAATAAACTTCTTAACATTCAATAAAGAGAGAAGGGATGCGCAAGCGACAAACATTGTCCAATAGGACAGTGTAATTTTAATAAACTTCTTAATATTCAATAAATTATCTAATTAAGTAATGTATAATCTATTTTGTAGTTTTACTTAGAACATCCTTTATCATTTGAATAAGTTTTATATTTAGGTACATTAATGCAACTGATAGGTAAGTAAATGTGAAATTCATTCTTGGGAAGTAGATTTTCTTTTTTTTAAATACTTCTTATTCATGAACTTAAATATTTAAAATATTTGAGAAGGGAACTTGTTACCATTGCGCCATGTATTGGGATGGGTATGTAAATAATGTTCAACAATAATAGTAATACAACATTTTTATTAACAATCAATTAGAATCACAGTATAATCAGACTGAACCTCAGGTACCCTGGTCGCGCTCCAAGCCACAATCTTCTCCTTATTATTATTTATGCTAATATAAGAAAAATATCAAACAGTACAACAGTAACAAAATTCTTATGTACTTATATTATTAACTCCTTATCTATTTTAGTAAATATTATGTAAAAGCACAACCATACAGTGCAATTTAAACATTAATAAAATTCACAGATTTTACCAGGTATTTCTATTCAAACGGGTACTGTTCAAATCTTAAAACTAATAAAAAATCACAAGTAGAGCTATACTTAGTACGTATTAAAACAGGTAAGTACTTACCGATCAACAATCACAGTATACTACTAAGTCAACAGGTACTGATCAAATCTTAAAAACGAATAAAAAATCACAAGTAGGGCTACTAATAATAAAACAGGTGCTGATCATATCTATACATACATGTAAAGATCTATAAAAACTTCAATTTAATAGTTGTTGTTAGTCTTGTTACACAACAACTGCAAAATGAATCAGTTCCGTGTTAACAGCCAAAAAAAGCACAGTAAAGTCTTACATCAGAGTATCAGGCCATGTTGCCCTATCGTTTCCAGATGTTGCATTGTGATCCACTATCTTTTTATAATGTTTTTTTTAAGCTGTTTATTTTTGACTGGCACTGGATACCAGTAACATAATTATTGTATGTTGCACATTGTTCTTGCTATGACGTCATACACCATCTCAAGATGCATTTTTTTAAAATGTTCTCTATGCTCACTGTATAATGTGAGTAGCAACAAAATGCATGACTCGTTCCAAATGAATAGAGGTGGTGACTCTTGATCTACTGAAAAAAAAAATAATATTAAGAAGGTACTTCCGTTCCTACTAACACTGCAATAATATTGTTTGCGATGATTTTTTTTACAGAATTCTTCAATAATAGCTTAATAGATTTGAATGAAACTTGGCACATAGATAATCATATCCTGGAATAAAACAGGATATTTTTAATATACTAAAGAAAATACTTTTATAACTTTAAATTGATAGCATCTGAGAGCAAGTTCTTAAGAATTAACTGTCAACATACTAATAACACAAAACCATAGAACACTTTTATCTTGCTTTTGTTATAGATTAATAATATTGGAGTATGCGTAACCACATAAAATGTTGTCAACATGATGTTATGCAAAAACAACAGGCACATTCAGCTAATAAGTATCTGCACATAACCAGATAATAATATAAAATACTTACCGTATTGTTTTTTGGTTCATTCAGCAGTGACTCTGTTTCTCGGCTCATATTTGCATCAAAGTCATTCACCAATTGCTGTGACTCTGTTTCTTAGCTAGGCATATTTGCATCTGTCATTCACCAATTGCTGTACATATTCAGTATCTGTAAACAGCAAGAACCAGTTAAGTAAACATTTATGATTGATCAGAAGACAATAGCTAAAGATTTGTTGTATGCACTATAAAAACTGTAAGATAGCTTTTGCAAACAGACAGCCAAGCAGTTGTGGGCTGTAAAACATTTCCATCATAATCGTTTAAGCAGTGGGCAGAACTGTAAGTGGGCTAAAATTCAGCACTTACCTCTCTGAGCCCTTTCGTGTTCCTCTGATGTTAACCTCTAACAGAAAACAGTCGCCCGTGATTCTCGTCGGCTATATTCATTTGAATTTTCGTGGTTATTACAATATATACATCAAATTTCTTCTTCTTCACAATTTTGGAACTATTGGTACGACTCAAAATAAAACAATACAACTGTCACGTCTGTCACTATGACACTATTTGACAGCCACATTGACAGCGCTCACAGTGATAATAATGTAGGGCATGGTCGGCGTTATCGCAAAATGGCGCATGTCATGACGTCATCTATGACGATTCAAGGGATATCGTTATCGCGATCAAACTAATACGGTACGGGTTTTATCGCGCCCAAATCGATTACAGCGTAATAAGGAACGCACTGCTTGTTATCTTGAGTTCTTGACACTTCTTGACGTTGACATTGACCGATAGATACAGCTTTTTATTTTATTTGGGAGTTTAATGTCTGGCTACCGAGGCCTTTAAGTCAAGTCTAGAAAGCTCTATTTTTTCATTTTGATTGTTTTCACTAGGTTTATAATGAATTTTTATAGTGGTTTTAAACAATGTAGATAAGTTTATTAATAAAGTGTGTGTCTGTCAGCACCCACACACGACTGGAATTTACTCCTGAAAACGATTGTTTTTGACTAAACAATAGGCAAAGAGGGTAACAAAACGTATCTATTAAAAAACAAAATCAACCCCTCACATAGACCCCCATTTAGACATAGATAAAATTAAATATTTGCACACCATAAACTTACTAAAATGTAAAGGAACCATTGTTACTAGTCTGGCATAAATACTGAAATTGAATTTGGAACGCGTTTATTAGTTACAACTTCTTTCGATTTCCCGCCATTTCACAATTTTTTTTCGTCTCAAATTACAATGGAATGGGTTGTTCTATAAAATAATAGTACCTACATTACTGTCGCGGCCTGCAACTGGGCTATGACGGACTATCAAATCGAGAAATTAAGGGCCGAGGCGAAGCCGAGGCACACATACGTGAGTCCTGGCTTCTGTTGCGTGCGCTGCGTAAACCGTTTAAATTACGCAAATATATGATTGAATTGTTTCTATTTAAAAGTTAAAAAAAAAAGTCCGCGACAGCGTATATCTATCTTTGATTGACTCACTATAACCTTTTATAAGGTAATCAAATTTGTTCGAAATTATTGCATTATATTTTCGAAAGGGTTTTATCAACATAGTATTAATTATTCTTATTCAAATAAATAGTTTTAACATCAAGGGTACCTATTTATGTAGCAGTAAAATACTTTTTAATTCATTCGAATCGGACGTTTTATTTCGAAGTTATATACTATCTATCAATATCTATACTATATTATAATATATAAAAAACCGCGGGGCACTAGTATACATAGCTAGTTACGAGTATAAAAATGCAATACGCGAACCGTACGACGCCGGCGCCGCGCCTCTTCGACGTTCCCTACTCTAGAGAGGAGAGGATGGGCACACGGGTAGACCATGACCTGGAATAGGACATAGGATACGTTTTATCCCTACATTCCCGCGGGATCGAGACCTACGCGGGTGAAACCGCGGGGCACAGCTAGTTAATTATAAATTCCAGAATCAATGACGGACCACGATAATTTTCTATGCGCCTATAAGTTCATTTGTTTCCTCTTTACTTTAAACAGCTCTATTAGCAAGCCTAATCGAAATTTAAATAAAATCATTGATAAGTTACCTCCTTGGTTGTTGAAGTAAAAGTTCGTTCCATTTTTAAATAACACAACAGATATGAGTTTTCATAGTAATTTATTTGGCCGTTAAACAAGACAGATTTGGATTTTCATAGTTACTTTGCTGGCCGCATCGTCACTTGATTTTGACCAGTTTTTATCTCTTAATTCTCCCCTGAGAAAAACCCTTTGCCCTCAACCTAATGTGTACCTACGAGTATTATTGGTCTGTGTAGCATGTCTTCTGCCATACAGTCCTCATCTCAATAGTCACCTTTCTCTAGCCTATTATAACTGTCGAACGACTGTAGAATCATTACTATTAAATAGGTACCATAAAATATAACGTTTTTCAGCCTGTCACTTATAATTCAAAAACACCTAAAACTCATACATACCTAAACTCACGCCTTCTTCCCATGGGGGTAGGCAGAAATTATAGAAGGCCACCTGCTACGATCCTTACATACTCCTTTGGCCTCGTTTACGTTCATACATCTGGCCACACACGCGCCGGTTGCGAGTACTACGCGCGTGAACTTTGTGAAGAACATCACCAATAAGTTCACTATTATGTCCTCCCAGGGCGTCGTCCCGGCGTATCAACTCACATCTGCCTTGTGTCTCAACAAATGACCAAATCATCTAAGCACTCTCTAAAAACTTGTCGTCACTACAATATCTTCTTTTAAACCGCACCAAAATAACACTAAAAAGTAAAAAATACTCTAATTTCGGAATTTGTCTTTGGTTTTCAATTTTCGTTTTTTGCCAAATTAAAGTTATTTTTCACTTTTTAGTGTTTTTTTTTGTAAAAAGTTTTTATTTTTCTCTTTTTAGTTGTGATACCTACCCCACACAAATTCGATTACCACTACCTGCTATGTAAATAACAGTGACGGAGTAAATTAAAACATCGTCTACATAGACTAAATGGGAAAAACACGTAATATTGAAGCTAACTCAAAAACTACGCAAACGAAGTGAATATCATTTTAAGGGACCACCTCTGAAGCATGACCTACCAAACAAAAAAGAATCGTCAAAATTAATTCATAATTGGCGGAGTAATCGCGTAACAAACACACAGACAGACGAATTGAGAACCTCCTCCTTTTGAGGTCGGTTAAAAAAAAACAGTTATACTCTGACTAAGTTTCAGTAAGTAAATACCTAACTATACATTAGGTACTTATGATTTCACGTGAGGCCAGCAGCTATTAGTTAAAACTAAAGCTATGTTAATAATTAGCAAAACATAAATAAACACATAATTAAAAACAGCTTTGTAATTAGTAATACATAGATATATAAAAAAAACAATCACTACTAATATTATAAATTCGAAAGTAACTCTGTCTGTCTGTCTGTATGTTACCTTTTCACGCCTAAACCAATGAAAGGATTTCGATAAAAGTTGGCATGGAGATCGATGACCGGGGAAGGACATAGGCTACTGTTTATCGACATACCACGCGGGCGAAGCCGCGGGCGGAAGCTAGTTTTAATATAATTCCTAAAGAAACTCGCGCCGATTCGTTGTCTCTCTCACTCGTCTGTCCTGTTCTAGCATGGATCATGGCGTCTGACAAGGGGTGGAATAGATGTGGTATATTTTCTTGAATAAGCGGTAAGTTTTAACTTTGCAGGGGAAATCATAGTTTCCAAAGTTCTTAGTATGTTAATTAAAAATGTTTTTTTTACGAATATAATAATGCTATAGTGAATTATATTTTAGGTACTATAATTATATGGATTTTTCAAAATAAAGCAATATAATTTAAAAAAAAATATATATTTTTAAGCATTTTTTTTGTGAATATTTAATTAATGTTTTCTGTAGGTATTTATTTATTTATTAATAAGCAACAAGTGTATAAATTACTGTTACCTTTGCACCTCACATATAAGTTAGCCAGTAATTACACAAACAAATTAAAACTAGGTTAAATTATGTAAAACAAGCTGCGCCCCGCGGTTTCATCCGTGGGAATATCGGGACAAGGCTAGGCAGATGGTTTTTTTTTAAAGTAGATTTTTGATTTAAACTATCTTGACTTATATCACACTTATAAGGTTTTTCACTAGTGTGTATTCGAATATGTTGTGTCAAATGACTCTTTTGATTAAAACTACGCTGACATACTGAAAAAACCTTATAAGTGTGATCACTTATAAGGTTTTTGACCAGTGTGTATACGAATGTGTTTTGTTAAACTACGCTTTTCTCTAAAACTACGCTGACACACATCACACATAAAAGGTTTTTCGCCAGTGTGTTTACGAATATGATCTGTTAAATTATGTTTTTGATTAAAACTATGTTGACATACATCACACTTATAAGGTTTTTCTCCAGTGTGTATTCGAATATGTAGTGTCAAATGAGTCTTTTGACTAAAACTACGCTGACATACATCACACTTATAAGGTTTTTCACCAGTGTGTATACGAATATGTTTTGTTAAACTACCGTTTTCACTAAAACTACGCTGACATACATCACACTTATAAGGTTTTGCGCCAGTGTGTATACGAATATGTTTTGTTAAATCACTCTTGCAACTAAAACAACGCTGACATACATCACACTTATAAGGTTTTTCGCCAGTGTGTATACGAATATGTTTTGTTAAATGACTCTTGAATCTAAAACAACGCTGACATACATCACACTTATAAGGTTTTTCGCCAGTGTATAGACGAATATGTTTTGTTAGATCACATTTGGGGTTTTCACCAATTTTTGTTCGAGTATCTAACATTTTTTTTAAATAAGTGCCAGGCTTGCATTTTGGAGTTGTCCGAATAAGTTTCGAGTCTGATTTTTCCTTGTTCGTCTTCTCGGCTGTTATTGCATCTTCTAGTTTTGTTCTTCGAGTGTCTCGTTTTGGTTTCTTCGCACCGGTCGCCCCTGTGATTATAAATCTAGTAAGTACAATGTTGGAAGAAGATTGAAATGCACACGAATCAAAGGAGGAATTTCTGGTGACATTGAATAATACACTTAATCACCAGATATTTTAAGTACAAAATTGTACTAACGTCGACATAATGGTCTGTGTAAAGATTAAAAAAACTTTGATCAAGGGAATAATTAACAAACTCATCTGTATTTAGAACTGTATATCTCACGAATATCTGGCAATGTAACTAACTAACACTTACTTCTCGTCTCGCTGGCTCTTCGTTTCTTGTTAGCTACTTCTTCTTCTTCCACTTCAGTTTTAAACACCATTAAAGGCACATCATCTTCTAAATCAGATTCGGAACAGTGTGGTGGTACATCTGCTACAGATAGCCAGGTATTGTCGGAACTTTCCAGTTCTAGCTCTGTAGGTAAACACAAACAGTTAAGAGTATTACTTGTTTATTGTTGATATTTATTTTATTTTACAACAGAATGTGGTTACCGTTAAGTTACATTAAACTTAACACTGCAAAAATTTTCAAATAGTCCAAAAAATATTTGGATCTATCTATACTTATTTACTTACACATTACAATTAATTAATAATTATTTTATTACATCCTAATATTAAAAGCATATCATTCGCGTATATGTCTTCAGGAGTCAGTGGCGTGGCGTAGCTAGGCGTGGGCGAAGTGGGCCCTCGCCTACGGCCTCGCACTTAAAGGGGCCTCGCTTTTTATAAACCTGTGGATTTGATTTATTGGTTCCTGATAGAACACATTTTCTATTTTATTAATAACTAATATTATAAAGAGGAAAGATTTGTATTTTTGTGTGTATGTTTGTAATGAATAAACTCAAAAACTACTACGCCGCTTTCAAAAATTCTTTCACCATTAGAAAGCTACTTCACCCTGAGCAAAGAGAATATAACCACTAGAGAGCATATAGGCCGATTTCTTCGAAGCACACGACTCACTACCGCGGGCCGGGGGGACGAGGAAGAACGCGCGGCTGCGATTGGTTAGTTCAAGGTCAAGTTGCGTAGGTATTCCTATCGTTAGGGCTGCTCTACTTCATTACGGGAAAATAGTCGATATCGATAAAATGGATTTTAACATTATGAAAAATACTCAAGTTAAATCATAAAAATAATTTTTAATCAAAATCAATCAATTACAAAAACAAAAACATGTACCTATC
The DNA here is from genome assembly GCA_947363905.1 of Lithophane semibrunnea. Lineage (NCBI taxonomy): Eukaryota > Metazoa > Arthropoda > Insecta > Lepidoptera > Noctuidae > Lithophane > Lithophane semibrunnea. The sequence goes on from OX376215.1 coordinate 9,617,447, forward strand.
CTGTTATTATTGATTTTTAAAATGAATTAATTTGGTATATGTTTTTCGAATTAAAGTTTTAGGGTCCTGATTGTTCTTTGTAAAAAATGATAAACGAGCGTCTACATATTTTTGAATTATGCATCTTGCTAATTCAATTAAATGATTTGTTGATTCTATTTCAAATTGATGAAAATTAATATCCGGGAATAAATCATACCCAATCAGAGATTTTAAAACTGATCTTATAAAATAATCGGTATTATATTTCGAAGACAGTACTTTCGAACCACTCTCGTTGATCGCCCTCTTAATATAAATTTCACAACGACGACAAATTTCTATGACTGAGATGGATCCGTACAATAACTTGTTTTTAGTATCCTTTTGAAATTGTAAGGCGTTTTGATTTGGTACACCAATCAGCGCTCCAATGCAAGTTTGACATTTTATTTGCTTTATCAGAGCATGGACAATGTAGCCGGCCATATATTCTACTACTTTTTCACCAAATTCAGAATTAGGTAACAGGCTTTCAAGGTCTGAAAAATCCAAGCTCTCAGTCTCAGGATCTATGTTTTGGTCTTTGTATCTTGTAGTAATGTTGATGCGGTTAACTGCAGAAGTGCATTGCAAAATTGAAATTTGACCAACAGCGCTGCAATTGCCACTACCGGTATTTTTTATTTGCGCATGGGTCAGGAGCTTCTTGTATGTGCTTTCAAATACCCTAGCACTAGGATTGTTGTTTGATCCACCGTGGCATCTTATACTTCCAAACATGTGTTCTAAGTGGTCCTGGCTTATTTTATGTAGAGGAAGATATTTTAAGGCGCACTCTGAGTTCAGGACCAAGTCTTGGATGAGAGCAATGGCACTTTCAATACACACACAAAATCCTATGAATCCGGTATATCGAGGTGATTTAACAAGTTGAACTTTCTGTTTTACTTTTCTTACAATTATGTCTGCGGACATATTTAGTATAGCATCTTTTGCTGTCTTTAATTTTAATATAACATTCGCAGCATTTTCTGCATTGACTGCTCGTTTTAAATCATATCCATGGGTGTGCGAGTCCAGAATATCAAAAAGGTCATTCATCATATTCAAAAACTGTGTTGTGGGTGTGACTTCTTGAAACTCACGTAAATTAAGCTTTTCTTTGCAAAATGTGAGTGCATCTGATACACTCTTACTAAAAATTTGAGTTGCTAAGCTTACTTTCATAATTTTAGTTTTAAAAAATATATGAGCAGCCCTTAGTCGATTAGCTAGATGAAAATTTTCCGCTGTTTGTAGATTATGTAGTTTAACGAGATATTCCCACGATATAATATTGCCCCGTTCGTCTTTCAAATCTCTATAAAACTCAAATGCATTTCGAACTAACTTGATCATGTGTGCCGGATCTAAAAATACTGCTATTTTTGAAGTATTGCAGGGATTTTTAAAGGTGGAGTTTATTTGATCAACTTCAAACGAACAGCCTAACTTTTTTGCCATTGTAATATTGGCTGGGCAGCCGTCAAATGTAATGGCTTTGACGTTTATGCCAGCTTCTTCTACCAAATGGATCGCCTCTGTTAGAAGAGCTGCTTTTTGTTCTGCATTAATGCCATTTATTAAAAAATATCCAATTGGAATTTTCCAGGATGCATTTATTGGCACCAGCAAGAAAACCAGGGCTTCTTTAGCTTCGTCTTGACAATCTATTTGTAAACTGGCGCCAAAACTCACGTGGCCATAGTATCTTTTGCCTTGGGGATGATATTCGACACCGCTTCTGATTGCCATTTCGTCGAATATGATAGTGGCGTAAATTTTGTTCTTGGATTCTCTGGCTTTCATTTTGATAGTATGTATTGCCTCCTTTGTAAATCCTGGTTTACCGTCCATGGATTGATACCAACTTCTCAGAGTACTTGTAGCAGGTAAACATGTGCTGAAAGTTTGTCTAACGAAATTATATGCTTTCGGGGAATAAAAATGCAATGTTAACGAGAATGCTCGTAACTCCGGTGAGTATTTGATTTTGGGTATATGTCCTTTTTTTGATTTCAGAATTTGGCGTTTAACAATTTCTTGATTTTGTACTCCTATGCGACTTAAAATGTCTTCGTTTTCTTGGGTAATATAAGATTTTTTAGTTAAAGTATTCAAAATTTCTTTTAGATTCGAATTTTTTTTTACCAGTAATCTATTTTTATCTTGAAGCCTCTTAACCTCTTTCTTTTTTTTACTAAGGGAGTATATGAGATGGTCTATGTGTCTTTTCATTTTTCGTTTACGTGGAGTCAGGTCTACAACTGCTGGGTCTACTATTTCTTTGCTAGTTATTGTTGAACTCTGAAAAATAATAATAATATACGAAAATAATAAATAAGAAAGTAAAGAGGTAAGTAATAAGAAATATTAATATTATTTTGCAGAAATATTTATTTGAGAAGAATATAAAAATGAAGCTTACGGGAATTTCATAATCATGGGAAGGCCTAAAAATGTTATTATCATCAAATGGAAAACACTGCAGAGGAGTCTGGTCTTCAGTTGATGATTTGGCTTCAGCATGCACATTTGATGATGAACTCTGTAATTAAACATGTCGGGTATCAATAAACGCAGTTACATAAAATTTCACGTATGGACTTATCGTCGAAACTAATTAACTTACGAGGGCGATATTGTGATGCGAAGGCCCAGGTACATTAGTATTAGAGTCAGTCATACTATTTGGTGAAGCCTGTAAAGAATGAATGTTTCATAAATTCACGATTTTACTTTTCCCAACATTGTATCAATAAAAACAAAACTTACTAAAATAGGCAAAAACATCGTTGGTATCGCTGAACTAAATAGACGGCGGCGTTGTTTTAAATATTCAAAACAATCGGAGGTAAAGTGCCTTGAACAAACAGCGCTGTATTTTGTTGGAAACCAATTTTCCCTATTAACCTTATCTATCCACTTTTCTTTTAGTTCCGGAATCTTCGGAAATCTAAAATGAAAACATGTATGTCAAATACACAGATGAAAAATTTTTTTTTACATCTCCGCCCTCAAAAACTACAAAGTGAAAAATAATTACTATACAAAACAACAAAGAACATTGGTGCCGATTCTCTTGTACACCGAACTAAACTATCACTAAAATTCTTAATTTTTACTATGAGAATCTTAAAGCTATTCTGCCAAAAAAATTCTCTTAACTTAAAAATTATTTTGACACAACTAAAATTGAATTTGACAATCGCGGCTCCACTTGGTGCCTACTTGTTTGCCCTACCCCGTGAATTTTTTTTTGAGCTGGAGGCGCACAGAGTGTTCCGCCTCGACGTGTTTTGTATGGAATTTTTCAGTTTTGTATGAAAATATGAAAAAAAAACATACCTTCATGTCAAGTATCTGGGGTTTAGGGGTTTTATAAAGGGAGTCTCAATTTTCATTATTTTTGCGATAGGACACACCATTTTCGAGATATAAGCAAAAGAAAATAAAAAAAGATACAGTACTGTTTTGCAACTGAAGTCGAGGTGTTGGTTTGAATATGACAACAATTTTACTCCACACCTTTTTAAATCGCGATTAAAAATAGTCAGATCTTGTTAGAAAATCTAAATTTTAGGTGAAAAACGCCAAATTCAGAATAGCAAAATTGCCATTTTTACTAAACTAATAACTCAGTGCCATCTTACTAAAATATAGTTAAATTGTGTCAATATAGTCTATTCCAGAATGGAAAATCGTCGTTTGACAGGAATAAATAAAATTTTAGTGATTTTTAGTCTAGTTAAGAGAATTTTGTGACAAGAGAATCGGCACCATTATCAAATTCACTATGACGTATGATTTTATGACCGTCTTCCACGAAATTGTAGCGAATCCGAAAATCGCCCGACCGCACTGGAACCCATGGGTCCCAGCGGTGCCTGACGACCGATCGGTTCCGTTCGGGGACAAAGAGCACAAAAAAAGTAAGAAAAGTAGATAAGTAGATAAGTATTTTATTTATTACAGTAGTTATGGGAATTGAATAAAAATTGTATTAATTGTATTACTTTCGATATCAACTGTCAGCTATTAGAGGTAACAGCTCTAATTTTTACGATGAACATACAAAGCAGGGCTTGAAAACGATACCAATTCACATTAAAAGTAACGTTAAGTAACGGTATTTCCGTAGAGATACTTCGATATCGGTACAATTTGGTAGCGTTACTTAGTAGCATAACATAATAATAACGTTAACATTTTTGGTAAAAATTACCGGTATTTTTAACGTTATTGTAAAAATAGCGGTAAAAAATTATCGGTATTATTTTGTTATTTTAAGCGACGTTGCCAGCCCGCCTCAAAGGCGGCCGCGGCCGGCGTGCGCGCGCGCCCCTCTCACTCTCACACCCTGTCGGCGCTGTTGCCATTTCGTTTGTCGTCTTCATATCTCTCACCGCTCACGGCAGTCGTACGCGCTTACAGAACACGGTGGACCAACCAACCAAGTATATTCTCAAGTACAAGCACAACACAGAATAGCAATGATAAGATAATATCTATTAAACGCGCAAATAGTCGTACGGCAGTCTTAGCGTCGATGCAATCTGACATTCTTTTGCAATTGGACGAGAGCGACGGTAACAAAACTAATTATAACGATAAAATTATCGTTACCTTAGATTTTAACGTTACGTATGTTTAACGGTAAAATGTGCCAGATATAACGGTAAATAATATAACGTTATTTATTAGTTAACGATACCCGCATCAGAAGGCTGTAACGATACCATATTTTTAACGGTATTTCAAGCCCTGATACAAAGGGAAAGAAAAGGATAGCAGCATTAGAATTGTCTAATACAAGAACGAGACTTTTCCAAAAGACATCAACGCGCAACTCAACGATGTGCTCCTTTTCCCAGCCACCATTTTAAGTAGACCCCTGCGCTGGGTCATGATTTGATTAAATAAAAAGTAATTTTTCGTATTATTTACTTACCGATGAAAAGTTATGCCATCCTTTTTGTAACTGGATGTCTTGGAATGTTTCCCACACCACTTCACCGCGCAAGAAGGCATATTGATGCGTTATAATTGCATAAAATGTTATACTAATTTAGCGTGCACACAGGTCTAACGCTTGGACACAACTAAAATGGTTACTAGTACCGCAGCCTATACATAGGCGACAAAATACTAATACTTTTCGAGCGTCGGGGCACTGTATGCGCAGTCAAGTGGTTATATAGTCTTTGACCCTGAGTAACATAGGCTATAATTTGTAAAGATTACACGCGGGCGGACCGCTGGCGGCAGCTAGTCTAGTATTAGTATAAAGAGGTAAAAGTTTGTTCAGAGCTTACCCCCTCAGGCTATGGAATATCGCGTACGACCCATATTATGTAGGATCCGAGCAAAAAAAAACAAAGCGGAAACGAAATAATAGCGCTGGGATGCGACGCGGTGGGTCGGGGGGCGAAATTTAACGCGGATGTAGTCGCGAGCAGAGGCTAGAATAGATATCTTAATTTATTTTAGGATATTATTTATTGATAATACTAACTGCGCTCCGCGGTTTCAACAATCAATAAAAAGTATCCTATGTTCTACATTAGGGGTTTGATTTCCGCACTCAGTCCCTAAGGTGGACCATTGTGCGTGGCCCATGGCAGCCGTCGGTGGTTATTCCAGCCAGCCCACCTCCCTCCAGAAGTTAATTAAATCTCCTGGTCTGTTCAGAACATCTGTGTAAGATCTGTGCATTCAAAGAGAACGTTCCTATGTCCTATTCCAGGCCAAGGTCTACCCCTGTACCCAATTTCTTCCAAATCCGTTCAGCCGATTTAGGGTGAAAGCGTAACGAACAAACTCACTTTCGCATTTATAATATTAGTTAAGATTAGGATTATTTATGTTCAACATACCATCACTTAGATGTTCCTCCTTTGGTACAATAATATCATCTAGTCCCTCACAAACAGCTGGTAATTCTTCTTTGATAACAATGCTATCTGTTTGACATTCATCATCTATGCATAAGTGCTCTATTGGAGATTTAGTAAACCCACTGCAGAACTCTAAATGGTTTTGGTTTTTAAAAGGATTGGTCTGTAAAAAGATGATTATAGTATTAGGTGAATATGCTGGTGATCACAGTCCCACGAGCACCAACCTTCTCTCATGATACTAAAGTCACTCAAAGAGCCTCCACAAGTGAGGATACTTAAGTAGGTCCAATGTAACCTCACTGACCACTGCACAAGCTATTGTTGCATAGCTTGTGCTGACATGAGAGAGGACCGCTATCAAACTGCCACATACAAGTGTCATACAGAAGTTGTAGAAGTATTATATGGAGTATGTACATGTACACATTTGACAAAAGTGTACATATCACCATTCAACATGCAATGGTATGCTTGGAGTGAAATCCAGACACAATAGGTATGAGCTTCAGAGGAATCACTTCCACATTATACTGAAATTAGAAATTATAAGAATAAATGGCTGTTAAATAATACTTCACCTCATAATCCTCATTCATCATCTGAGCGAACAGCTCTTCAGCTTGCAGACATTGTCTCAGTAATCGGTAGCATTGCTTTAGTTTAGCGCAGCAGAAGAAACAGGCGAGCATCGGTCTACTGTCTTCAGTTACAAACTGCAACAAAATTTGTCTTGCACTATTTTGTTTTTATGAAGAAAATACTTCTATTCTATATAATAAAGCGGTCCAAGTCAACAGTTGGTGGTCCTTAATGCTTTCTGTGTGCATCTTACACCAGAATGCATGATCATTGATTGCCACTCCTGCTCAAGGCTGACTGGCAATTTAATGTAGGCACATATTATTATTTATTTTAATCCAGCTCTCCTCATACTGTTGTTGTTATGGAAGCACTGGAGCGTAAATTAACTGGTTGGAGGGGCGAATACATAAACCTAATAGTTAATGAATTGCCCTCCCTCTCACCGAGAGGAGGCTGTGTCCCAGTAGTGGGAACATATATATAGAGGGCTATGTGTACCAGTGTGTAATTAATTTATTAAAAATATCAACTTACTGGAATATCAGTCAGCTTGTCATACAGTTCATGTAAGTGCCTGTTGACCACTACATACATACGGGCATTCTCCGCTAAACATATCCTACATATTGGCAGTTTTTCCATCTTTTAACTCAAAAATTATCACTATGGCTCGTGTATGAGTTTATTAATTATAGAAAAACAAAACACTTGCGTTGCGACACAATAAAATATTAAAAACCGGCAGTTCACGTTTATTTCAATACCTATAAAAAAGGAAGGGGAAGGATCGTAGCACGCGAAGCGTTCTGTAGTTTCTCCCTACCCCCATGGGAAGAGGAAGAGTTAAGAACTTTACAAAAAAAATGCACGAACACGTTCAAAATACCACAAAAATAATAAAGTGCTACTATTTAGCAAGCAAAGTAATTGACACAGTTGACACTTTGACAGCTTAAATCTTGTTATCTTGAGTTCTTGACACTTCTTGACGTTGACATTGACCGATAGATACAGCTTTTTATTTTATTTGGGAGTTTAATGTCTGGCTACCGAGGCCTTTAAGTCAAGTCCAGAAAGCTCTATTTTTTCATTTTGATTGTTTTCACTAGGTTTATAATGAATTTTTATAGTGGTTTTAAACAATGTAGATAAGTTTATTAATAAAGTGTGTGTCTGTCAGCACCCACACACGACTGGAATTTACTCATGAAAACGATTGTTTTTGACTAAACAATAGGCAAAGAGGGTAACAAAACGTATCTATTAAAAAACAAAATCAACCCCACACATAGACCCCCATTTAGACATAGATAAAATTAAATATTTGCACACCATAAACTTACTAAAATGTAAAGGAACCATTGTTACTAGTCTGGCATAAATACTGAAATTGAATTTGGAACGCGTTTATTAGTTACAACTTCTTTCGATTTCCCGCCATTTCACAATTTTTTTTCGTCTCAAATTACAATGGAATGGGTTGTTCTATAAAATAATAGTACCTACATTACTGTCGCGGCCTGCAACTGGGCTATGACGGACTATCAAATCGAGAAATTGAGGGCCGAGGCGAAGCCGAGGCACACATACGTGAGTCCTGGCTTCTGTTGCGTGCGCTGCGTAAACCGTTTAAATTACGCAAATATATGATTGAATTGTTTCTATTTAAAAGTTTAAAAAAAAAGTCCGCGACAGCGTTTGTCTATCTTTGATTGACTCACTATAACCTTTTATAAGGTAATCAAATTTGTTCGAAATTATTGCATTATATTTTCGAAAGGGTTTTATCAACATAGTATTAATTATTCTTATTCAAATAAATAGTTTTAACATCAAGGGTATTTATGTAGCAGTAAAATACTTTTTAATTCATTCGAATCGGACGTTTTATTTCGAAGTTATATAGGTACTATCTATCAATATCTATACTATATTATAATATATAAAAAACCGCGGGGCACAGCTAGTTACGAGTATAAAAATGCAATACGCGAACCGTACGACGCCGGCGCCGCGCCTCTTCGACGTTCCCTACTCTAGAGAGGAGAGGATGGGCACACGGGTAGACCATGACCTGGAATAGGACATAGGATACGTTTTATCCCTACATTCCCGCGGGATCGAGACCTACGCGGGTGAAACCGCGGGGCACAGCTAGTTAATTATAAATTCCAGAATCAATGACGGACCACGATAATTTTCTATGCGCCTATAAGTTCATTTGTTTCCTCTTTACTTTAAACAGCTCTATTAGCAAGCCTAATCGAAATTTAAATAAAATCATTGATAAGTTACCTCCTTGGTTGTTGAAGTAAAAGTTCGTTCCATTTTTAAATAACACAACAGATATGAGTTTTCATAGTAATTTATTTGGCCGTTAAACAAGACAGATTTGGATTTTCATAGTTACTTTGCTGGCCGCATCGTCACTTGATTTTGACCAGTTTTTATCTCTTAATTCTCCCCTGAGAAAAACCCTTTGCCCTCAACCTAATGTGTACCTACGAGTATTATTGGTCTGTGTAGCATGTCTTCTGCCATACAGTCCTCATCTCAATAGTCACCTTTCTCTAGCCTATTATAACTGTCGAACGACTGTAGAATCATTACTATTAAATAGGTACCATAAAATATAACGTTTTTCAGCCTGTCACTTATAATTCAAAAACACCTAAAACTCATACATACCTAAACTCACGCCTTCTTCCCATGGGGGTAGGCAGAAATTATAGAACGCCACCTGCTACGATCCTTACATACTCCTTTGGCCTCGTTTACGTTCATACATCTGGCCACACACGCGCCGGTTGCGAGTACTACGCGCGTGAACTTTGTGAAGAACATCACCCATAAGTTCACTATTATGTCCTCCCAGGGCGTCGTCCCGGCGTATCAACTCACATCTGCCTTGTGTCTCAACATGACCAAATCATCTAAGCACTCTCTAAAAACTTGTCGTCACTACAATATCTTCTTTTAAACCGCACCGCTACTTACAATATCAACATCATGTTTTTATTTCTTTAAATAAAAATAACACTAAAAAGTAAAAAATACTCTAATTTCGGAAGTCGGTGTCTGTGGTTTTCAATTTTCGTTTTTTGCCAAATTAAAGTTATTTTTCACTTTTTAGTGTTTTTTTTTTGTAAAAAGTTTTTATTTTTCTCTTTTTAGTTGTGATACCTACCCGACACAAATTCGATTACCACTACCTGCTACTTATGCAAATAACAGTGACGGAGTAAATTAAAACATCGTCTACATAGACTAAATGGGAAAAACACGTAATATTGAAGCTAACTCAAAAACTACGCAAACGAAGTGAATATCATTTTAAGGGACCACCTCTGAAGCATGACCTACCAAACAAAAAAGAATCGTCAAAATTAATTCATAATTGGCGGAGTAATCGCGTAACAAACACACAGACAGACGAATTGAGAACCTCCTCCTTTTGAGGTCGGTTAAAAAAAACCAGTTATACTCTGACTAAGTTTCAATAAGTAAATACCTAACTATACATTAGGTACTTATGATTTCACGTGAGGCCAGCAGCTATTAGTTAAAACTAAAGCTATGTTAATAATTAGCAAAACATAAATAAACACATAATTAAAAATAACTTTGTAATTAATAATACATAGTATAGCAAACCAAACACAGACACAATGTCTTCCGGTGCGAGCATCCCGCGGTCGCGTGCGCGCACGATACAGAGAATGATGTCTGTCTCTTTCTCGCCTGGCCGTTGCGAGGAAGGAGCTTCGCGATTCGCGCCAGTCCGCCGCCCACACGCTTGCTGCGTAGACGCGTAATTTCGATACCGCGCAACGTCGCCACGTGCCTCCCTCGTGCCGCCATTGTAACGCGAACTGATTAATATTAATTTAGGGTTTTTCGATCCCAATGTGTGTACAACTGTGTTAAACTGTTAACTAGTGTTGATACTCAATATACTCTTTACTGAAAAGGTGGTTTCTCTGATAACCTCCCTCATATGTGGCGCTCCAACGTTTTTTTTCGTGTGACAATATAGTGCATAGTTGTGAGTTTTGCAGTGACGAACTAAAATGCCAGTGACAAGGAGTAGAGCGGCTAGTTTGACTCGGAGGGAAGATGCAAACGACGCATTACCCGTCCCCTCGCGACCAAACACGCCGACCGCGGAGTCCGCCGACCAAGATGGCCACGGCGACGCCACGTTCTCTTCCTCGCCGCGCATCGATGCTAACGCTAGGTTTTCTAATGAAAATGTGGCGACGATTATTGCCTCTCTCCAACGCTCTCAAACAGAAGCATTTAGGGAGTTGCTCAACTCGATGTCGCGGGCGAACGCATCGACCCCGGAATCACTCGCGCTGCTAGGGCACAACACCCTAGCCCGCTGCAAAGCCACTTTCTCCGGCCGACCGAAGGAGTCGGTTGAAGCATTTATCGATGCTATAGAGGCCTATAGCGACTGCGCGCAGGTGGCGGACTCAAACATTCTGCGCGGTTTAGCCTACCTATTCAAGGATGAAGCGGCTACGTGGTGGCAAGGAATAAAATACTCTGTGTCATCATGGCGCGAAGCCAAAGAAAACTTAATAAGTGCCTATGGTGACCGCCGGCCCCCTCATCGGATCTACTTGGAAATATTTGCGAAACCGCAGGGTAATGAAAATACAGATATTTTCGTAGCGCGCATGCGCGCCCTTATGGCACGCCTACCTAAAGGCGATACTACGGAGTCAGCTCAAGTAGACATGACCTACGGCCTCCTCCACAGCAGAATAAGAAAAAGGCTACGAAGAGAGGAGTGCCATAGTTTCCATGAATTACTCCGCCTCGCACGGAATATCGAGGATTCATTCGACGAGGTGAATAACACGACGCCACAGGCGAGTGAGCGTCGAACACAAACGCCGGCAACATTACCGACTTCTACACAATCCGCCGCTCGCGATAGCGCCCGCGCCCCCGCGCGCGATCTCGCGCCGGCCCGAGCGCAGGCCGAACGGTGCGCTTGCCGCCGCGGCGCGGAGCCCGCCCGCTCCGCCCGCACCCTCCGTGCCTGTTCCAGCTGCAACGCCTGTGCCTGTTCCAGACGCGCCGCCCGCGCCTGTTCCACCGAAGCAGGACACGGCAAAGAGGCCGCGCCCCTCCTGCACATACTGCAGGCGGTTTGGCCACACTAAAGAACAGTGCCGTAAGTTGCAGAATCAAGGTGAGAGTGAACCAAGTAAAAGTAGTGTTGATAGTGTTCAAAGTTTTTATTCCGTACAATCTGATTTAGTTACTAGAAACATCGCGTCAGACTCTATTTATGCTGAAAACAATTTTATTCCGCAAGAAAATGTGTGTAGTTATTTTAATAAACAAGGGGGTGATATCCCACAACGTTTATCTAATAATATTATGTGTAATTCTAATAATAATAACTCACTAATTTCAGAAAATGTGTGTAACAATTTTGATATTATAAAGGGTAATGCCCATTCATGTTTTTGCGATTTTAAAAATCCAGAGGATAATGTCCACACACGTCGAAACGATATTTTGTGTGGTAACTTTAAAAATCAAAAGGACAATGTCCATGTTTGTAATAAAGATGTTTTGCATAGCGATTTTAAAAATCAAAAGGACATTGTCCATATTTGTCATAAAGATATTTTATGTAGTGATGATCAAAAGGATAATGCCCATTTATGTTTAACCGAGATATGTTTGTGTAACGACCGTACGGGACGCGCCATTAATAATAATAATAATAAATTTATTCAAAAAATAAAAATTGGTAAAATACAGTATAAAGCTTAGAAATAATGTAGGTATTACAAAGTATGATGCCTATACTAGGATAAACCTGTATCACAGGCGGCATTAGTTCTTATGATTATTATTAGGACAACTGATTTCTTAACAATATTTAACATAAGTTTTAAGAATAATGAGATAGCTAGTTAATTTATTATGTTATAATTTACTTAAACACTAATAATTAAGGTAAATAGTTGTTTGCACCTAGTTACACGATTACGATTGCGTCTGCAGTATTATTAACTAGGTTAAAACAAATATTGCATAAATCACCTTCATGGCTACATTAGATGTTGAAGAGGTCGGCTAATATGCTTAGACAGCGACAAATCACAAGTAAGTAGGACAGCGCAGTGGCCAGGGTATATGTTGAGTCAGCAACAAGAGTTACGGAAGTCAGGCCTTGAGTATGACGCACTAGGTGCCCTCATAATCGATGGAGTTAATATATCTGTATTCCGCTATTTTCCTAGCAGGGCATTCAGCGTCTCCTGTTTTGTGATCACTAGGCTTTTTAAAGCGTGAGCAAGTTGCACATATCGGAATATCGGCTTTCTTCGCGCATTCGGACAACGAATGGCCTGCGTCACCGCAGTGACCACATGTAGATACGACCTCTCGGCAAGTTTTTGCTGCATGGCCATATTGTTGGCATTTATAACACCTTGTTACCAATGTAAAGTCCCTGACAGGACAAGACGTCCAATTTATAAAAAGCCTTGATTGAGGGATTAGGGCTTTCCGTATATCGGCTGAAACTTCAACAACGTAGTTACAGGTCGTAGCATCTCTCTTCCCCGATTTGTGGCTTAATTTTATGTAGGTCAAGAAGGATTCCAAGGACATCTCTGGTAACTTGTCGGCAACGTTTTGTTCGAAAATGCATCTGAACACCTCATTTTCAGCTAAGGAAGTCGGCACTCCTACAATCACGATCCTAGGTTTGCGCTTGCTGGGCTCAGCGGTGGTAAGTCCAGATAGAGAGAGGTGGACTGCTTGCTTCACTTTATCAGTGTCATCTTTCGTCTCGGTACTGATAATTACGCGTCCATTTTTTGTATTCCGGACACCTCGAACGTGGAGCTTCATTTGCTCGGGCCGTATGATTTTTTGCACGAGTTCTTTTGTTTGGACACTTGTTTTTAATTTGTCATTGGGATAAATGGCAATAGAGCTTAGATTATTGGGTCGAATGAAATCATTTGCTCCCTTCTTCACCATATCGGCAAACGAACCATTTCTCGCAGATCCAGAATCCTTAAACGTCTGCTTGAGTTCCGAAATCTGTTCCATCAGGTCGCGTTTTTCTTGAAGGGCTTCAACTGCTTTATACGCCTGAATTGCTTTTTGCTTAAGAGACTGGTATAGGACTGCCATTTGTGAGGTGCCAGATCCTACTTTACGGCATAGGGTAGAAATTTTCATTTTCTGCTCCGAGTTGAGTTTGCCTTCCGCGGCAATAGCGCAAACTTCATTTAAGTTCTGTTCGATGCCTGACATCCATTTCTGAATCTCAGGCGTTGAAATAACTTCAACCGTCTCCGACTCAAGGGCTGGGTTTTGCGTCGTCGTCTTCGGCGGCGAAGCGGTGGAGTGCATTGGCCCCCTTGGATTAAAGGGGCTGTTATACATTTTGTATTTTTAAAATTTCACTATTTCGCGTCCATTATTCGCTGAAACTACACACTTAGCAAAATTATATTGGCATTACGTTAGTAATGCACTAAAGGAGGTCACTATTTTTAAAGTAGGTAATTATTAAATATTGCTATCGAGCACGTCTGTACACTGCGAATGCATAACAATCACATTGGCCGCGAGTTACGACCTATTTTTAATATAAAAATTTTGGGTTTTTCCGGCACCGCGTTGATTGATACGGCTGCCAAACATTGCATTGCGGGTCATACGCTATATACTCTCCTTCTACATCAAGGTCATCCCCTCAGCTCTTCGAAACGCGAAGTTAAGCTTGCTGACGGTGTAATCCGTACGATGGATGTACTTACCACCACGTTAGAGGTGTGCTTAGAAACGGCAGTTATTACGATTCCATTCTTAATTTTTCCCGACTCGACAAATAACGAGACGTTATTAGGTATCGACTTTATAACCGCCACGGGAGTAGTTATTGATTTTTGCAAAGAGGTTTGGTATTTTAGTAAACATGATACGGTAAAATATAAATTATCCTTCGAACCTACCTCGCGTGACGTGTCCTGCGCCTCTACAGATATACTTCGGGATGATGAAGGTACTCACCTTAAACCAGCTGAGCGTCAAGCGCTCGCTGAAGTCCTCACCAGACACGCACGCATTTTTAGAGCAGGAGGAGGACCAACGCCGTATACGGAACACCGTATTGATACAGGTGAGCATTCGCCAATTGCTGTTCCTCCTTACCGCCTAAACCCTTCGAAGAAGGAGCTGATGAAAGCGGAAATAAGTAAGATGTTACAGGATGACATTATAGAAGAATGTGAATCGGCTTGGTCTTCACCGGCACTGATGGTGCCGAAGCCCAACGGTGGTATCCGCTTCTGCGTCGACTACAGGCGTTTGAACGCAGTGACCAAAGCTGACACATATCCGATGCCACGCATCGACGAGCTACTTCAGAGTACAAAACGAGACTGCTACATGAGTACGCTAGACCTTCAGTCTTCGTATTGGCAGGTTAGGGTTAGGGAAGCCGATAGGGACAAAACGGCATTTGTCTGTCCTTTAGGAACTTTTTGCTTCAAAAGAATGCCGTTTGGTCTCCGCAACGCGCCAGCCACCTTTCAGCGTCTCATCGATCGTCTCCGATCCTGTTCTGCTTTACAAGATGTAACTGTATTAGCTTATTTAGATGATCTTTTGGTAATTTCTCAGGGATACCAACAGCATCTGCAAGACCTCGAGGCAGTTTTTCAACGCTTGGCCGAGTTGAACCTCCATATGAATAGGGAGAAGGGCGCTTTTGCTCGAGAAAGCGTTAAATATCTAGGTCACGTTATTACACAAAAAGGTGTTTCCACCGACCCAGGGAAGGTGAGTGCTGTACTCGAGATGAAGGTACCAGGAAACTTAAAGCATCTAAGAACTTTTTTGCAAACGTGTTCGTGGTTTAGAAAGTTTATCCCCAACTTTTCAAAAGTTGCCGAACCATTGACACGTTTGACAAGAAAAAGTCAAGTATGGTCTTGGAGTTCAGAACAGACCCAAGCTTTTAATGAGCTGAAGAGTCTACTTACCTCAGCTCCAATACTGGTACAAGCAGACTTCAGTCGTCCCTTCGTTCTGCGCACTGACGCAAGCAACTACGCCTTGGGCGCAGTTTTATTGCAGGGCGACGGCAACCAAGAAAGGCCAATTGAGTATGCCAGCCGACTCCTCAACGCAGCTGAACGCAATTATTCCACCACGGAGCGTGAAGCACTCGCGGTAGTATGGGCGGTGGAACGTTTTCGGCCTTACTTGGACGGTCAACCAGTCGTGATTGGTAGTGATCACCAGCCTCTACGCTGGTTGCTGTCACTTAAATCACCAGCAGGCAGGTTAGTCCGTTGGGCTCTGAAGCTCCAATCTTTTGATATCCAATTCCAATATACCCCAGGAAAAGCGAATGTCGTGGCAGACACGCTGAGTAGACCGATTTGTTCCAGCGACACAAGTGACAGTTGTGGTATTTGCACAGTCATCTGCGATCTTCCCGCGAAGACACCTAGTCAGCTTCGCCTGGAACAGACTTCGGACCCTGAAGTGGAAAAGATTGTTAAGGAGCTAGAAGGACCTGATGATATTGCATCTAAAAGATGGTTAGAAAGGGGTTACCTCATGGATCAAGGAGTCCTGTACCGATTCAATCCAGACTCTGAGAGTGAATCCCCTCAGTTAGTAATACCTGCCGATCAAGTTGCAGCTATTTTGAAAGAGTTACATGACTCTCAAACAGCTGGCCACCCAGGTATCGATAGAACCTACCAGAAGGTAGCACAGCTGTATTATTTCACAGGGATGCGGAGAATAATCTCGGATTATGTCTTAGCCTGCATCCACTGCCAGCGATATAAGGCCAACAACGCCAAACCCCCAGGTTTACTCCAGACACCGGTCATGAACCAGCGAAATGAGGTGTTGGCCATGGACCTGTTCGGCCCACTTCCGGAAGGTGACCAGGGGGAGCGGTGGGTCTTTCTCATAGAAGACACTGCGACCCGATGGACGGAGCTGTTTGCCCTAAAAGAAGCAACAGCAGAAGCCTGTGCTCATGTTCTCATCGAAGAATATTTCATGCGGTTCGGTCTGCCTCGCAGGATTATTTCGGACAACGGTGTCCAGTTCGTTTCCGCAGTGATGCGACAATGTATGTCAGTCTTAGACATCAAACAAAATTTTGTCCCGCTGTATCATCCACAAGCTAATCCTGCAAAGCGAAAAAACCGCGACCTTAAAGCTATGCTAGCCCACCTCGTGGCAGATGACCACACCTCATGGCCGAAGAAGTTGCCAGTGATCCGCTTTGCCCTGAATAGCGCGAAATGTCGCACAACAGGCAAGTCACCGGCCTATTTGACCTTTGGTAGAGAGATGCGGTCACCCACAGAAGTCGTGCACGACCTTCGTGCCATCAGGGCCAAAGAAAACTTTGTCCCACAAGGGACCCCTTACCTCGAAAACTTCCTGCATTCACTGTCAGCTGTTCGTGAACGTGTCGAGATCCAGCAGGACAAGACAAAGCAGTATGCCGACGCGTCTCGCCGACCATCTGACGCTTTCGAGGTAGGTGATTTAGTCATGCTTAAGTCTCACTTATTAAGCAAAGGATCAAAAGATCTCACTTCTAAGTTCTACCCTCGCCGAGATGGCCCTTACCAGATCACTAAAAAGGTAAGTCCAACAACCTACACCATCGCGAGCACAGAACAACCAAATGTAGACATAGGGAAATATCATTCCGAAGACCTTACACGTTACCGACGTAGCGACGACTCCTTACCAAAACCCGTTATTCCAAAACGGAACCGCGGACGTCCAGCTAATGCTGCAGTTAGTGTACCAGTCCAGGACCGAGGGCGTTCACCAGGACTGGAGGGGGAGTATATAGCAAACCAAACACAGACACAATGTCTTCCGGTGCGAGCATCCCGCGGTCGCGTGCCGGCACGATACAGAGAATGATGTCTGTCTCTTTCTCGCCTGGCCGTTGCGAGGAAGGAGCTTCGCGATTCGCGCCAGTCCGCCGCCCACACGCTTGCTGCGTAGACGCGTAATTTCGATACCGCGCAACGTCGCCACGTGCCTCCCTCGTGCCGCCATTGTTACGCGAACTGATTAATATTAATTTAGGGTTTTTCGATCCCAATGTGTGTACAACTGTGTTAAACTGTTAACTAGTGTTGATACTCAATATACTCTTTACTGAAAAGGTGGTTTCTCTGATAACCTCCCTCATAATAGATATATAAAAAAAACAATCACTACTAATATTATAAATTCGAAAGTAACTCTGTCTGTCTGTCTGTATGTTACCTTTTCACGCCTAAACCAATGAAAGGATTTCGATAAAAGTTGGCATGGAGATCGATGACCGGGGAAGGACATAGGCTACTGTTTATCGACATACCACGCGGACGAAGCCGCGGGCGGAAGCTAGTTTTAATATAATTCCTAAAGAAACTCGCGCCGATTCGTTGTCTCTCTCACTCGTCTGTCCTGTTCTAGCATGGATCATGGCGTCTGACAAGGGGTGGAATAGATGTGGTATATTTTCTTGAATAAGCGGTAGGTAAGTTTTAACTTTGCAGGGGAAATCATATTTTCCAAAGTACTTAGTATGTTAATTAAAGATGTTTTTTTTTACGAATATAATAATGCTATAGTGAATTATATTTTAAGTACAATAATTATATGGATTTTTCAAAATTAAGCAATATAATTTAAAAATATATATATATATGTTTTTAAGCAATTTTTTTGTGAATATTTAATTAATGTTTTCTGTAGGTATTTATTTATTTATTAAGGCCGGGACGTAACCAAAATTGCCTGTCTTCAATTTGATTTTTCATAAAATTGATAAGACTTAGGTATAAAATAAAAATAGTATGAGTAACTACATGATATTTCCAAACTTTTTGTGTAACAGAAACACAAAATATTAAAATTTTCTCGATAAAAAAATATCACGAAGTTACCTCTAATTTTCACGTATTTTCGATTTGTACTTAAAATGCTAATGCCTATTATGATAAAAATTAGATGATTATATGTATTAAAACAAGGCAAAAAAAATTGTGTAGGCTTTTTTTTTTATTCCTTTTATTTTTGGTTTTATTACGAATCAAAGCTTGTAGGACTTACGACGTTCTTAGTTCGTGGAAGAAGCCATCTTCCGTCGCACATTACGGGAACTTCAAGCATATTTTTGTTTCACAAATCAGTCGGCGTCGCTCTGTTGAGACGAGAGGACTGCGCTCAAATTTTTAGCTGCGCTGAGATATTATTTATTTTCGTAATTTATCACATTCCACAAAAGAAACTGAGACATAGAAAAACATGAAATAAACACTAAAACCACTTCCAAAACGAATATTACAAGTGTTATTGATTGATAAATAAATAAATACCGAGTCTAAATAAACATATAAAATTCAATGTTGATATTTGAAAACTCAAGATGACATACATTTTATTTGACAGATTTTTGACTGATATATTAGCACGGAGTATAGAAAGAAGTAGGTACAACTAGCGCCATTGTTCTGTATTACGGTGAATTTTCTTGCGGAGAAAATTTACAACATAGCCAACGAGCCCATTCTACGTTCATTTGAAAGTTCGCACTGGAGATTAAATCTTATTGCGATTTACTCAGGATCCAAATTCGTTTACTCCCACTTTTTTTGACAAACTCCTTGTAAGGTGAACCTTAGACGAACAATTGGAGCGACTGACCTAAATAAAACTTGTTTAGAATAATACCTTTATTCTTCGGTTATCGAACTCGAACAGATTACGTATGACTCCGGATTTTTAATTGGTCTGTCCGTGATGTCTTGTTTATATCTCTTTATTTGACTTTTTTGTCGTAGTTGGGTTTTAGTTTTTACCTGACTGCGGCGAAGCAAAAAGGAGGGTTATGATTTTGACCGGTTTCTATGTATTTATCTATGTCTGTTCCCTCATATTATCTTCTAAAAGACTCATCACAATTTGACAAATGAGGTATCGTTGGAAGCTTCTTGATCGTCCGCTGGTCATCGGCTATATAAAAACCAAAGCAC
Organism: Lithophane semibrunnea; assembly: GCA_947363905.1. NCBI lineage: Eukaryota > Metazoa > Arthropoda > Insecta > Lepidoptera > Noctuidae > Lithophane > Lithophane semibrunnea. The sequence goes on from OX376215.1 coordinate 9,637,017, forward strand.
AATCAGTTACACACACTCACATACACTCATACACAAACAATCCTACAACACACTCACGTACACACAAAACACACAAACATACATAAACCACTGACGAGCAAGCATGCATGCACTAAATTTATATTGTTTTAATTTTATTGCATAAATTGTTAAGTTTAAAAAAAAACGGGTGAAGACACTGGCTCCTGTAACACAGGTTCCACCTAGCTCAGGAGTCAGGGCTTCAAATTAGAATGTAACACCTTTTTATGTCAATAAAACATTTTTTATAATTTTATTTTTATTTACATTAAATTGAAAATAGCGCCCTCTAGGTGACATATCATGAACAACAAAAAATATTTTTTAATCATACCATGTTGGGTATCAAATGAAAGGTTTTAATTAGCACATTTAAAAAATATATATTATAACCCCAAAAAAAAGCAGCGACAATCAAGACGTATACTGCCATATGTTATGTTAACGCGTGGGATGATAAGTGCCGCTTCACGCACCGCCGCACCGTAAACAGAAAAAATGTCAGACGCGCCGCGTGATGCCACACTGCACGCGACGCGCCACGCCCTGCGTCTCCGTAAATGAGGCCTAAAGTTATAATGCAACTTGGCATGTTTTCAAAGCTACAATTTCAACAGTTAAAAAGAGGGACCATACTAAACTTTCTACTAAGGGACTAGTTATAACAAGCGCCCGAGACGCGCATTTTGTACGCTGCGTTTCGGGCGCTCAATAAAATTGTATGAATTCCTATGTAACGAATTTTATCAAGCGCTGCAGTCTAAGCGAGCGCATGCCGGGCGCCGTTAGGCCTGCACATGTCGCAACTTGCCACTCTCAACTTGCATCTCCGTTGTGCGATTTACAAATAAGACTGGGAGAAGGTATGCCGCGGGCATCGCTTCATCAAGAATTGCTGCTGTGTGCGCCGCCGTGATGAAACACCGCGTGTGACGCGGCTATGCCATTCGCGGGCTCCGCCGTAAAAAACGCTCCATTTCAAACAAACGCGTGTAAAATCGCGTCTCCGTAAACGTTTAACGTTTTAACGTTTTGTTTTCGTCGTGTTTAATGAGAGGGGTAGGTAAGGGTTGCGCGGGTGAAATATGATTTTTTGCTGTCAAACTACTCCCCCTTAAGGGGCGTGTATTGACAGCAAAAAATCATATTTCACCGTGCGTGGCTTTGGGCGGCGCGGCCCGCACTGAATTCAAACATATGGCGTTGTATGAGTGCGTTTACGGAGACGCGATTTTACACGCGTTTGTTTGAAATGGAGCGTTTTTTGCGGCGGAGCCCGCGAATGGCATAGGCGCGTCACACGCGGCGTTTCATCACGGCGGCGCACGCAGCAGCAATGCCCGCGGCATACCTTCTCCCAGTCTTATTTGTAAATCGCACAACGGAGATGCAAGTTGAGAGTGGCAAGTTGCGACATGTGCAGGCCTAACGGCGCCCGCCATGGGCGCTCGCTTAGACTGCAGCGCTTGATATAATTCGTTACAAAGGAATTCATACAATTTTATTGAGCGCCCGAAACGCAGCGTACAAAATACGCGTCTCGGGCGCTTGTTATAATTAGTCCCTTAGTAGAAAGTTTAGTATGGTCCCTCTTTGTAACTGTTGAAATTGTAGCTTTGAAAACATGCCAAGTTGCTTTAGGCCTCATTTACGGAGACGCGGGGCGCGGCACGTCGCGTGTAATGTGGCGTCACGCGGTGCGTCTGACGTTTTTTCTGTTTACGGTGCGGCGGCGCGTGTAGCGGCAGTTATCATCCCACGCGTTAACATAAACATATGGCAATATACGTCTTGATTGTCGCTGCTTTTTTTTGGGGTTATAATACAGGCTGTAAGGGTAAACACTCTTGTCATTCAAACCATGGGTAGTTGACTTAAATATAAAAATAAATGACCGAACACAACAAAAAAAAAACATCATTTTCATTAAAAGATTTTAAAAAGTTTCTATCTGACACCGTGCTTGCTAGCGAAACAGCTGACTGAATAAGGAAGGGATCGCGCTCGCTGCCGGTCAGGTCACATCCCGTACCCCCCGCCCGTGTTGAGACGCAAGTTCGTTGCCCTAGCGCATAGGGCAACGAACTTGCGTCTCTTGTGGCAAAATTCAGATCTAAAAAAATTAAAAAAAAAGTTGTAATTTTCCATTGATTTTACGTTCTTTAAATGAAACCAAACCACTGATTGCAAGGATAACGGTGTTTACCCTAACATCCTGTATATATTTTTGAAATGTGCTAATTAAAACCTTTCATTTGATACCCAACATGGTATGGTTAAAAATTTTTTTTTGTTGTTCATGATATGTCACCTAGAGGGCGCAATTTTCAATTTAATGTGTCTTCATATAGCCTTTGACCAGCGGACGATCAAGAAGCTTCCAACGATACCTCGTTTGTCAAATTGTGATGAGTCTTTTAGAAGATAATATGTGGGAACAGACATAGATAAATACATAGAAACCGGTCAAAATTATAACCCTCCTTTTTGCCTCGCCGTAGTCAGGTAAAAACTAAAACCCAACTACGACAAAAAACTCAACTAAAGAGATATAAACAAGACATCACGGACAGACAAATTAAAAATCCGGAGTCATACGGAATCTGTTCGAGTTCGTTCGTTATACCAATAACCGAAGAATAAAGGTATTATTCTAAACAAGTTTTATTTAGGGGCGGTCAGTCGCTCCAATTGTTCGTCTAAGGGTCACCTTACAAGAAGTTTGTCAAAAAAAGTGGGAGTAAACGAATTTGGATCCTGAGTAAATCGCAATAAGATTTAATCTCCAGTGCGAACTTTCAAATGAACGTAGAATGCGCTCGTTGGCTATGTTGTAAATTTTCTCCGCAAGAAAATTCACCGCAATACAGAGCAATGGCGCTAGTTTTACCTACTTCTTTCTATACTCCGTGCTACTATACCAGTCAAAAATCTGTCAAATGAAATGTATGTCATCTTGAGTTTTCAAATATCAACATTGAATTTTATATGTTTATTTAGACTCGGTATTTATTTATTTATCAATCAATAACACTTGTAATATTCGTTTTGGAAGTGGTTTTAGTGTTTTTTTCATGTTTTCTATGTCTCAGTTTCTTTTGTGGAATGTGATAAATTACGAAAATATTATTTACGAAAATAAATAATATCTCAGCGCAGCTAAAAATTTGAGCGTAGTCCTCTCGTCTCAACAGAGCAACGCCGACTGATTTGTGAAACAAAAATATGCTTGAAGTTCCCGTAATGTGTACGGAAGATGGCTTCTTCCACGAACTAAGAACGTCGTAAGTCCTACAAGCTTTGATTCGTAATAAAACCAAAAATAAAAGGAATAAAAAAAAAAGCCTACACAATTTTTTTTGCCTTGTTTTAATACATATAATCATCTAATTTTTATCATAATAGGCATTAGCATTTTAAGTACAAATCGAAAATACGTGAAAATTAGAGGTAACTTCGTGATATTTTTTTATCGAGAAAATTTTAATATTTTGTGTTTCTGTTCCACAAAAAGTTTGGAAATATCATGTAGTTACTCATACTATTTTTATTTTACACCTAAGTCTTATCAATTTCATGAAAAATCAAATTGAAGACAGGCAATTTTGCTTACTACCCGCCCTTAATAAGCAACAAGAGTATAAATTACTGTTACCTTTGCACCTCACATACAAAATAGCCAGTTTGCCAGTAATTACACAAACAAATTAAAACTAGGTTAAATTATGTAAAACAAGCTGCGCCCCGCGGTTTCATCCGTGGGAATATCGGGACAAGGCTAGGCAGATTGTTTTTTACAAGCTTTATACAGTATGTTAACTAACAAAGGGCGTTCCCGTTAACCTGCAATAGTATAACGTCTATACATGCTAAAAAAAATATTACCATTAAAAAAAATATGTTTTTTTTTTGTTTTTGTATAGTATAATATTCACAAAAAATATTCAATTGTTCCGGAAAATAAACTCTCTGTACACGCCCACTTGTCACACTTGTTTTTCTACGTTGAAATACAAGTGTGCGTGTACAGAGTGTTTATTTTACGTTTAAATTTAATCGTTTTGTGAACATTTCACGACACAAATGAAAAAAAAAAAAAAAATTTTTGAATGGTAATATTTTTTTTAGCATGTATACGCGCTATACTATTGCAGGTTAACGGGAACGCCCTTTGTTAGTTAACATACTGTATTAGCTTGCTCTGTTCGTATGTGTTTCCGGTTACTCCAATTGTCATGCATTTTTCAAGTACTTCCTGGCATCAGATTGAGCTGAAACTTAGGATACTTTTATAACTACAGACACATTTTGAAAAAATGATACCATGGAGCTGGTCTGATGATGGAACCGGAAGTTGGTCATAGGAACTCCTCAATCAAACAAGATAGCACCGTCGTGTTTGGACTCATTGTTCAAGTATTAACCAGTGCTTTGTCATTAGGTGGTGTACCTACAGGGTCTCATGACGGAGCCGGAAGGTCGCCATGGGAAAGTCCTTTTTAGTTCATTAAAAGCTTGTTTTTAAAAAGATTTTTACTTACTTACTTATTTTTAAAGTAGATTTTTGATTTAAACTATCTTGACTTATATCACACTTGTAAGGTTTTTCACTAGTGTGTATTCGAATATGTTGTGCCAAATGACTCTTTTGATTAAAACTACGCTGACATACATCACACTTATAAGGTTTTTGACCAGTGTGTATACGAATGTGTTTTGTTAAACTACGCTTTTCTCTAAAACTACGCTGACATACATCACACATAAAAGGTTTTTCGCCAGTGTGTTTACGAATATGATCTGATAAAGTATATTTTTGATTAAAACTATGTTGACATACATCACACTTATAAGGTTTTTCTCCAGTGTGTATTCGAATATGTTGTGTCAAATGAGTCTTTCGACTAAAACTACGCTGACATACATCACACTTATAAGGTTTTTCACCAGTGTGAATACGAATATGTTTTGTTAAACTACCCTTTGCACTAAAACTACGCTGACATACATCACAGTTATAAGGTTTTTCGCCAGTGTGTATACGAATATGTTTTGTTAAATCACACTTGAAACTAAAACAACGCTGACATACATCACAGTTATAAGGTTTTTCGCCAGTGTGTATACGAATATGTTTTGTTAGATCAGATTTTTTACTAAAACTACGCTGACATACATCACACTTATAAGGTTTTTCGCCAGTGTGTATACGAATATGTTTTGTTAAATCACTCTTGAATCTAAAACAACGCTGACATACATCACACTTATAAGGTTTTTCGCCAGTGTGTATCCGAATATGTTGTGCTAAAACACTCTTGTAACAAAAACAACGGTGACATTCATCACACTTATAAGGTTTTTCGCTAGTGTGTATACGAATATGTTTTGTTAGATCAGAATTTTTACTAAAACTACGTTGACATATATCACATTTGGGTTTTTCACCAATTTTTGTTCGAGTATCTAACATTTTTTTTAAATAAGTGCCAGCCTTGCATTTTGGAGTTGTCCGAATAACTTTCGAGTCTGATTTTTCCTTGTTCGTCTTCTCGGCTGTTATTGCATCTTCTAGTTTTGTTCTTCGAGTGTCTAGTTTTGGTTTCTTCGCAACGGTCGCCCCTGTGATTATAAATCTGGTAAGTACAATGTTGGAAGAAGATTGAAATGCACACGAATCAAAATAATAGCGCTTTGCATAATCCAAACTTGGACCGAAAAGGAGGAATTTCTGGTGACATTGAATAATACACTTAATCACCAGATATTTTAAGTACAAAATTGTACTAACGTCGACATAATGGTCTGTGTAAGGATTAAACAAACTTTGATCAAGGGAATTATTAACACACTCATCTGTATTTAGAAGTTTTCAACTGTATATCTCACGAATATCTGGCAATGTAACTAACTAACACTTACTTCTCGTCTCGCTGGCTCTTCGTTTCTTGTTAGGTACTTCTTCTTCTTCCACTTCAGTTTTAAACTTTATTAAAGGCACATCATCTTCTAAATCAGATTCAGAACAGTGCAGTGGTACATCTGCTACAGATAGCCAGGTATTGTCGGAACTTTCCAGTTCTAGCTCTGTAGGTAAACACAAACAGTTAAGAGTATTACTTGTTTATTGTTGATATTTTTTTATTTTACAACAGAATGTGGTTACCGTTAAGTTACATTAAACTTAACACTGCAAAAAATTTCAAATAGTCCAAAAAATATCCGGATCAATCTATCTATACTTATTTACTTACACATAACAATTAATTAATAATTATTTTATTACATCCTAATATTAAAAGCATGACATTCGCGTATATGTCTTCAGGAGTCAGTGGCGTGGCGTAGCTAGGCGTGGGCGAAGTGGGTCCTCGCCTACGGCCTCGCACTTAAAGGGGCCTCGCTTTTTATAAACCTGTGGATTTGATTTATTGGTTCCTGATAGAACACATTTTCTATTTGTAAAGATTACACGCGGGCGGACCGCTCGCGCTGGCGGCAGCTAGTATTATTATAAAGAGGTAAAAGTTTGTACAGAGATTACCCCCTCAGGCCATGGAATATCGCGTACGACCCATATGTTGGATCCGAGCAAAAAGAACACAAAGCGAAAACGAAATAATAGCGCTGGGATGCGACGCGGCGGGTCGGGAGGCGAAATTTAGCGCGGACGTAGTCGCGAGCAGAGGCTAGAATAGATATCTTAATTTATTTTAGGATATTATTTATTGATAATACAATACTAACTGCGCTCCGCGGTTTCAGCAATCAATTAAAAGTATCCTATGTTCTACATTAAGGGTTTGGTTTCCGCACTTAGGTCCGTATTACAGAAGGAAACTCAAGTATTGATCTCTGTTTAAAACTAGTTTTAAGTCCGCTTTTAATTTTAGAACGTTGCTCAAGCATAGTTTCATTGATCTTAGTTCAACTGAGTTAGGCTTTATTTTACATCGCTACTCAGTTACTCAATCGAACCCAAGCAGTGATCAAATCTGTAATCACCCAAGTGTGTTCGAGACCGCGCTTGAGCATAGATTGTCATGTCAAATTGTCAATATTTCTTCTGTTCGAATAGTACAATGTCGAGTTCTGTTGATATTTTTTTAAATTAGGTACCTACTATCAAAATCATAATCGATATATTTGAAGAGGTAAATAATTATAATAACTTATATAACGATAATTCTATTATAAGGTTGAACTTTTTCTTCCGTCCTTGTATTTTAAAAGTCTTTAATATGAATAAAATCAGCTAAACAAATAATTAAACTAGACAGAACAACAAACGAATGTTTTTCACACTGATGTTTTGTCATACTGACATTTTAAATAGCATAATTTACTTATTTAAGGCCACAAGTCTTTTAAGCTTGACAATTTTGCTTACAAAATTACAGATCGATTCAAACTTAATGGCGGCTCGGAAGTTAGCTTTTAGCTGCGCAGTACCCCACCCCTCACCCCCGCTGTCACATGAAATTGTTACTGCGAAGCGACTCGCCTCATGTTCCGAGCCGCCATTAAGTTTGAATCGAACTGTACTATACTTCACTTCTTCAATAAATGGGGCCTTTTACTATTCAGGAATGAAATAATAACGCTGATTTCCTACATAACTGGGGCTCTATGGTGTATTTTAATATTACTAATCCAATGAAGATCGGATCAAATTCGGTTATTATAATAAATCGTAAACGAAAACAGGCTGATTCATAGACAATACACATCTCTGCTTGAGACTCGATTTGAGTCTCGATTCAGCTGAGTATAGATTGATTACCGTTCTGGAATTAGACCGATGCTCAAGTACTGACTCTATACTCAAACAGTGATCAACTGATAGCAGATCAAACTGGACTTGAGGAACATTCTGTAATACGGACCTTAGTCCCTAAGTTGGACCATTGTGCGTGGCCCATGGCAGCCGTCGGTGGTTATTCCAGCCAGCCCACCTCCCTCCAGAAGTTAATTAAATCTCCTGGTCTGTTCAGAACATCTGTGTAAGATCCGTGCATTCAAAGAACGTTCCTATGTCCTATTCCAGGCCAAGGTCTACCACAGTACCAAATTTCTTCCAAATCCGTTCAGCCGATTTAGGGTGAAACCGTAACAAACAAACTCACTTTCGCATTTATAATATTAGTTAAGATTAGGATTATTTATGTTCAACATACCATCACTTAGATTTTCCTCCTTTGGCACAATAATATCATCTAGTCCCTCACAAACAGCTGGTAATTCTTCTTTGATAACAATGCTATCTGTTTGACATTCATCATCTATGCATAAGTGCTCTATTGGAGATTTAGTAAACCCACTGCAGAACTCTAAATGGTTTTGGTTTTTAAAAGGCTTGGGCTGTAAAAAGATGATTATAGTATTAGGTGAATATGCTGGTGATCACAGTCCCATGAGCACCAACCTTCTCTCATGATACTAAAGTCATTGAAAGAGCCTCCTCCAGTGAGGATACTTAAGTAGGTCCAATGTAACCTCACTGACCACTGCACAAGCTATTGTTACATAGCTTGCGCTGACACGAGAGAGGACCACTATCAAACTGCCACATACAAGTGTCATACAGAAGTTGTAAAAGTATTATATGGAGTATGTACATGTACACATTTGACAAAAGTGTACATATCACCATTCAACATGCAATAGTATGCTTGGCGTGAAATCCGGGCACAATAGGTATGAGCTTCAGAGGAATCACTTCCACATTATACTGAAATTAGAAATTATAAGAATAAATGGCTGTTAAATAATACTTCACCTCATAATCCTCATTCATCATCTGAGCGAACAGCTCTTCGGCTTGCAGACATTGTCTCAGTAATCGGTAGCATTGCTTTAGTTTAGCGCAGCAGAAGAAACAGGTGAGCATCGGTCTACTGTCTTCAGTTACATACTGCAACAAAATTTGTCTTGCACTATTTTGTTTTTATGAAGAAAATACTTCTATTCTATATAATAAAGCGGTCCAAGTCAACAGTTGGTGGTCCTAAATGCTTTCTGTGAGCATCTTACACAGAATGCATGATCATTGATTGCCACTCCTGCTCAAGGCTGACTTGCAATGTAATGTAGGTACATATTATTAATTATTTTAATTCAGCTCTCCTCATACTGTGTTATGGAAGCACTTGAGCGTAAATAATACTGGTTGGAGGGGCGCATACATAAACCTAATAGGTAATGAATTGCCCTCCCTCTCACCGAGAGGAGGCTGTGTCCCAGTAGTAGGAACATATATATAGATAGGGGGACTATGTGTACCAGTGTGTAATTAATTTATTAAAAATATCAACTTACTGGAATATCAGTCAGCTTCTCATACAGATCATGTAAGTGACTGTTGACCACTACATACATACGGACATTCTCCGCTAAACATATCCTACATATTAGCAGTTTTTCCATCTTTTAACTCAAAAATTATCACTATGGCTCGTGTATGAGTTTATTAATTATAGAAAAACAAAACACTTGCGTTGCGACACAATAAAATATTAAAAACCGGCAGTTCACGTTTATTTCAATACCTATAAAAAAGGAAGGGGAAGGATCGTAGCACGCGAAGCGTTCTGTAGTTTCTCCCTACCCCCATGGGAAGAGGAAGAGTTAAGAACTTTACAAAAAAAATGCACGAAAGCACGTTCAAAATACCACAAAAATAATAAAGTGCTACTATTTAGCAAGCAAAGTAATTGACACAGTTGACACTTTGACAGCTTAAATCTTGAGTTCTTGACGTTGACATTGACCGATAGATACAGATTTTTATTTTATTTGGGAGTTTAATGTCTGGCTACCGAGGCCTTTAAGTCAAGTCTAGAAAGCTCTATTTTTTCATTTTGATTGTTTTCACTGGGTTTATAATGAATTTTTATAGTGGTTTTAAACAATGTAGATAAGTTTATTAATAAAGTGTGTGTCTGTCAGCACCCACACACGACTGGAGTTTACTCCTGAAAACGATTGTTTTTGTCTAAACAATAGGCAAAGAGGGTAACAAAACGTATCTATTAAAAAAAAAAATCAACCCCACACATAGACCCCCATTTAGACATAGATAAAATTAAATATTTGCACACCATAAACTTACTAAAATGTAAAGGAACCATTGTTACTAGTCTAGAAATTGAATTTGGAACGCGTTTATTAGTTAAAACTTCTTTCGATTTCCCGCCATTTCACAATTTTTTTTCGTCTCAAATTACAATGGAATGGGTTGTTCTATAAAATAATAGTACCTACATTACTGTCGCGGCCTGCAACTGGGCTATGACGGACTATCAAATCGAGAAATTGAGGGCCGAGGCGAAGCCGAGGTACACATACGTGAGTCCTGGCTGGTTGCGGCCAGGGCTTTTATAGTACTTTTCTTAAACAATGCGCGGAAATTCAAACTGAGTAAATCTATACTATTATTATAAACCTGAAGAATTTGTTTGTTTGTTTGAGGTTATAGGCTATATAACATCACGCTACAGTGGCGAAGGGTGATTTTTCGGGGGTGGGAACCCGGAGCAAAAAAAAAAAAAAAAAAAAAAAAAAAAAACTATACTGACGAATTGAAAACCTCCTCCTTTTTGAAGAAAAGAACGGTATCAATAAACCGTTTCATTAAATTCCTATTTTGATTTACTTTTCTCAAACTTATTTATAAACTCACATTCAAAAAGCCCGCTTTCACAAACCACGCACACTCACACAGTTCAACAAGTGATTACGCTCCTAATAGCGCAACGCCATCTAACGAAAATATCAGAAAAGCAATGCATTTTGTCAGTACAAGAACGAGATATCTCCATTCAAAAAATTCACAAATAATTAAACAGAGGGCGCGTTTAACGAGAAATTTTTAGGGAGTGGCATTTTACAATTCAGAGTTTTCACTCACGGCCACTAGAGGGAATTGGCCGCGCGGGTGTAGAGCTTCAAACGAATTAGCGAAAAATCGTCAGATTATGAATGTAAAAACCCCTTTATTACATAAACTACTAGAATCTGAGAAAAGTAAACAAGGGAAACAATACATTTTATTTTATTTACAACTGCCAGTCAGCTATTCATATTTATCGTAAAGGGAAACATTAGAATGTTTGAAAAAACTATCACGTCGTTTGTAATTTATACTTATATCTGAGCGAGCACGGCCTAACGTAATTGTGTTTCTTAATTTCAAAACTTAACCTTGGAAAGCATGTTTCCTCACAAAGAAAATAATCCTAAACAACAATGTATAGGCTACCACTAAGCTACCAGACGGGCCGCACGCGGGCCAAAAGACATTGTAGTTAATTAGAAAGTCCTTGACGAATTATTGCCGCCATCCTAATCCTACTGATAGTACTAATAACTTTTCAAATCTATTAAGAAATTTCAACTTATTAACTATCTACCTACTTACCCCAAATACATAATTACAACGTACACTTTCACTAAAGTCAAAACACTTTAATCACTGTTTTATACCAACAAACTAATACTACTACTACGATTCTCGAACTGATAAACTAATGTATTCAATAAATAATACGAACAAAATGCAAATTAACTGCAAGTGTAAACAAATTATAATGCGATTACGTCAAACAGCAACCACACAATAGCGTCCTGTCCGAACTCCGAGCCGAACGCATTACGAAATTCAACGAAAACTACCGAACCGATATCGCGGCATCTCGTTCACGCGATCGCTTTAGGTACAATAACTCGTATTTGACCGGCTTGCTCGAAGCGTATAAAACCGGGGTGTCACGTGACCGAAGTGACGTCATGACGCCTTGATTTTTGAAGGAGCGATAAGCCAGCCGCGCCGCCGAGTTATTTTAGAGAATTTTTTTTTGCTGTTGGGAGACAACAAAGACAAAACATTGAATGTAGGCGTTTTGTATAGTTTTAATTATATGGTGTATTAAATACCTATAGTGTGATTACTTAAAAGGCATTTTAAACACTACTGACTGTGTCATTTTTCAATGACGATAGAGTGGTTTTGTTTCGAATTCCAGAAGGGAAGCCGATAGGAATCGAGTTGTACGGTAGCTGCGGCCCTGTCACGCTACGACCAATAGGAGCGGAGCATAAATGAAAAATGTTGCGAAAACGGGAAAAATTATTCCTTTTTGAGAGCTTCTGTTGCGTGCGCTGCGTAAACCGTTTAAATTACGCAAATATATGATTGAATTGTTTCTATTTAAAAGTAAAAAAAAAAGTCCGCGACAGCGTATGTCTATCTTTGATTGACTCACTATAACCTTTTATAAGGTAATCAAATTTGTTCGAAATTATTGCATTATATTTTCGAAAGGGTTTTATCAACATAGTATTAATTATTCTTATTCAAATAAATAGTTTTAACATCAAGGGTATTTATGTAGCAGTAAAATACTTTTTAATTCATTCGAATCGGACGTTTTATTTCGAAGTTATATACTATCTATCAATATCTATACTATATTATAATATATAAAAAACCGCGGGGCACAGCTAGTTACGAGTATAAAAATGCAATACGCGAACCGTACGACGCCGGCGCCGCGCCTCTTCGACGTTCCCTACTCTAGAGAGGAGAGGATGGGCACACGGGTAGACCATGACCTGGATACGTTACATAGGATACGTTTTATCCCTACATTCCCGCGGGATCGAGACCTACGCGGGTGAAACCGCGGGGCACAGCTAGTTAATTATAAATTCCAGAATCAATGACGGACCACGATAATTTTCTATGCGCCTATAAGTTCATTTGTTTCCTCTTTACTTTAAACAGCTCTATTAGCAAGCCTAATCGAAATTTAAATAAAATCATTGATAAGTTACCTCCTTGGTTGCCATGTTGAAGTAAAAGTTCGTTCCATTTTTAAATAACACAACAGATATGAGTTTTCATAGTAATTTATTTGGCCGTTAAACAAGACAGATTTGGATTTTCATAATTACTTTGCTGGCCGCATCGTCACTTGATTTTGACCAGTTTTTATCTCTTAATTCTCCCCTGAGAAAAACCCTTTGCCCTCAACCTAATGTGTACCTACGAGTATTATTGGTCTGTGTAGCATGTCTTCTGCCATACAGTCCTCATCTCAATAGTCACCTTTCTCTAGTCAACTGTCGAACGACTGTAGAATCATTACTATTAAATAGGTACCATAAAATATAACGTTTTTCAGGCTGTCACTTATAATTCAAAAACACCTAAAACTCATACATACCTAAACTCACGCCTTCTTCCCATGGGGGTAGGCAGAAATTATAGAACGCCACCTGCTACGATCCTTACATACTCCTTTGGCCTCGTTCACGTTCATACATCTGGCCACACACGCGCCGGTTGCGAGTACTATGCGCGTGAACTTTGTGAAGAACATCACCCATAAGTTCACTATTAAACACTTGACCGTTATTTGAAGCTTACTAGATTGAGAGTGGCACTACTGGTTTCCGCTATATTTCCCTCTCTTTTGCTCTTTCCTTTGGTTGTATCTATCCTTCTCTTTCGCACATCCAGTTTACTCACCAGATGTCGCTGCCAGTTGTTAGCTTAGCTAAGGCAGTGAATCGCTGATCATTGGCGTCTTTTTCCGCGTGAAAAAAGGTTGTCGGAACTAATTTTAAAAATAAATTTAAAATTGTTCTTCAAAAAAAGTGATTAAGTATAAGTGCATTCCATCGGACAAAATTGTAAGTAGAATTTTTTTTATTTTTTTCATAAAAACTTTCACTGATGTTATGCATGATCACTATGTTCATGGGCAAAGTTATATAATCATTATCTAACGGTATTCCCGTTCGAACTTGCCCTTAGCCAGCATTGCTTTTTAGATAATATTCGCAATGCAAAACTTGTATTGAATTTTTTTTATTCAACTACCCTCATTTGCTCTAAAGATTGTAGGACTATTTTTATGAAATAATGATTATTACGAATGGTATGTTAGCGTCTTGTGACTATAAATCGTTTGTGTAACAATAGATTCGTGATTTATATCGGCAAACGTTTTTGTTTTTCGGTTGTATGTTTATTGCGTACCTACGTACTCGTTTGTGCGTCGAGTTACGAACCATAAAAAAATCGAAGATTTTCGTTTTAATTAGGATGGAGGGTTTAAGTAATCCAATAAAGATGGACGCTCCGGGACCATCAGGGTCTACATTGCGTCGAGAACGTCGGACAAACGAGTCGTCTTCTAGCTCCTCATCCAGTTCTTCTAGCTGTTCCACTTCGTCATCAGCGAAGCCCAATGAAAAGAAACGTCGCCGTCACTATAAAAAAAAGAAGGGGGGCCGCCATCCTCGTAAAGCAGATTTATTGCAACAATTAAGTCAAGAAATTAGCGAGCTACGAGAACGTGTTTTTTATAGCGATAAGAACTCGGCATGTTCACCTCAGCGTTCAGCAGAAATGCAGGCAGACGGCAGTAATGACGAAATTTCTTTATTAGATAATAATGATTATAGGTCTTTGTATGATTATGATGTTTTTATCATATTTAAAAATCATTTACAAAAAACTATGTATCTTCGGCAGGGGGGAGTGGGGGGATCTACTAACCCTTCCCCCCTCTCCTTCCTCCCCTATCCCCTATCGAGGCGGCACGTTTCTAAATTTTAACCTGCTCAGGTCCTAGGGTAAAACGCGTTCTCAGAAATAATTTAATTTTAATTAAAATATTAACACTAATGATTTTTTTAACTCTCTATCTCTCTCTAACGATTCTCAAATTATAAAAAAAAAAATTACGTCTACGTCCATTTTTGCGGGAATGGCGGCCAATGTCACAAAAGTAATTAAAATCGTTGATAATTAAAACTAATTACTCTCTAACGATTTTTCTTTTCTCTCTAACTCTCTCTAACGATTAGCTTTAACAAAAGTTGAGAATAATTATTATATCGGGGGCAAAATTCACAGAGTGGGCTAACGTCACGTTCTTAGTATTAACTCTCTAACGATTTTGTGTTACTCTTAATCTCTCTCTAACGATTCGCAAACGATTAAAAAAATAAAATTACGTCTAAGTCCATTTTTGCGGGAAGGGAGGCCAATTTCACACGAAAAATTAACGCTAACTTAATTTACTAAGCTAACTTCACCTCAGTGAAGTTAGCCGCACGATTTCATTATTATGAACTTTTGTTAATGCTAATCGTTAGAGAATCGTTAGAGAGGGTTAGAGAGAAAAGAAAAATCGTTAGAGAGTAATTAGTTTTTATGTAAAAACAATTTTAATTTTTCGTGTGAAGTTGGCCCCCCTTCCCGCAAAAATGGACTTAGACGTAATTTTATTTTTTTAATCGTTTTCGAATCGTTAGAGAGAGATTGAGAGTTACACAAAATCGTTAGAGAGTTAATATTTTATTTGATATTAAATAATTTCTAAGGGCGTGACGTTACTCCCCCCTGCCGGAGGTACAAAGTTTTTTTAAAATGATTTTTAAATATGACAAATCTCTTATATGCTGGGGCCACACCAACGGATTATCGCGGTAGACGTTAACCGTGGGTGTACTTCACCACGACTTACCTCGAGAATTTGTCAACGGCATTTACATTGGCGTTTGACGTTGGGTGATTGATAACTCTGGTGGCAGCATTTTAGGCAGATCAAAGAGATTTACCGCGAGAATTATTGCATTGAATGAAGCGGCCACACTTATTTTTCTCACTGTGCACCGTGAGTGCGAGTAGTACCGTGAGTAGTAGGTACTACCTACTGAATTGATACATGACATGATGCAGAGGAACGTTATAGTTATGAGTGGTAAAGTTGTGTATTTGATCAACGATCATTTCACAGTGATACCTGATAAGAATACGAAATATTGTTGGTAGTTCAATTTGATTCGGTACTTATAGTGCATCATTTATGCTCAAAACACACAAAAGGTGGGTGCTTGTCGGGAGCTGGTCGGGTCGTTTTTAACCCACCGACCGAAAAAGAGGGGTGTTATAAGTTTAACGTGTGTGTCTGTATGTGACATCGTAGCTGCCAAACGGCTGAACCGATTCTGATATTTTTTATTTTGTTTGAAAGGTGACTTGATAGAATGTTCTTAGCTATGATTCAAGAAAATCGGTTCAGCCGTTTGAAGATTATCAGCTCTTTTCAAGTTGATGAATGGATGTGAGCATCTTCCATAGGTTACATCGATTCGAAAGGACATGTCCAAAAATGGTTTTTTATTATTCAATAATTCCAATATCAATAACCAGGATAAGTTAAATATATTTGGATAGACATCCCAAAAAGTAGTAGCTCTAACTGTATCTGCATTTTTAAGGATTACCAATTTTGAGAAAAATCGTTTTTTTTATTTATTTATTTATTCTAATCTTATGTACAGTCACGGACTTTAATTGACGAGCCACCTTCAAACTTTTCAATTTTGCAGTTTCATACATTCACGAGATTACACGATTAAACACGAACTCAAATCGCACGCTCGTAAACAAGATGACAAATAAATTACTTTTAATCGGAAATATCCATAGAGGTTGACTTTATTAGTTAACCTCTATGGATATTTCCGATTAAAAGTAATTTATTTGTCATCTTGTTTACTTTCATACATTCACGAGATTACACGATTAAACACGAACTCAAATCGCAAGCTCGTAAACAAGATGACAAATAAATTACTTTTAATCGGAAATATCCATAGAGGTTGACTAAAAAGTTCTCAATGATAAAAATAAATACAATGTTGCGTTAAGTTTATCCAATCTATTTGATACCGACTTCCTTTGAATCATAGCTCATTAACTCGATAATTATGAAAACATAACTGAAGACAGTGACAGTTGAAATATCAAGATGACAAATAAATTACTTTTAATCGGAAATAGTCTTATCCATAGAGGTTGACTAATAAGTTCTTAATGATAAAAATAAATACAATGTTGCATTAAGTTTATCCAATCTATTTGATACTGACCTCCTTTGAATCATAGCTCATTAACTCAATAATTCTGAAAACTTAACTGAAGACAGTGACAGTTGAAATATCGATGTCAGAGAATTTCTCCGTACGCTAACGTTACTATGCAGCAGTAACCTAGCAACAATTGCTTATCGTTGCTAGGTTACTGTTGCTAGACCTGCAATTGGTTGACTTTGAGTAGTCACTGCTGTCAAGTTTGTAGTTCTGCTCTCAGTTTAGCCAACCGGTAAAGATATGAAATATAATTTTCTTCTTCTAATACGAAGACATATGACTTTGCGTGTCGGGAACCGAATAAACCCGATTTGCATTACACGGCTAAAATGCGAACAGTACCAGTTGGCTCATCAATTAAAGTCCGTGACTGTACACACAGTAAAATACAAAATAGATACGACATAGTTAAAATATGAGTACAAAGGTACTGCTCATTTCTTAAGAAATACTTAATTAATTTAGTGTTAATTTACTCCTAAAACTTCCAAACTTTTCTAATTATCTAGGCTAATAAAGTGAACACACCCCAGAAAATAACAAACTTTTCATAATTGACACATGGTACTGTCATTACAGTCAATCAATCATTCTTTTTCAATTGCCATAAAGAAAGAAAAAAAAAATATTTTGTTGTAAAGAATATGACAATGCAAACAAAAATTCTAATCAAGTTATTTACTTTAAGTACCATATTCTGAAATAAGATGAAATGGGATATTTTCAGTCAAAAATGTGTAGCATAATTCTTTTAGACCTCTCTTTAGATTATAGCTAATAAGAATCTATAAGTGCAAGAAGTGCATGTTTCAGCATAGTCCACAGGCTTAGCAGGAGTAAAATGATAATAGTACCTACTGATCAAGAACAATTTTTATTCAATTACGATGGAGAATTCCTGTTTTATGACGTAGAATCGAGATCGGAAGTGGATGAAAAGCCTTTCGAAAATTATGATATTTAAAAACTGAATAACATGCTTTGAATGCAAGTCTTACAGATTTTTTATGAAATAAACCTTTTTTTTTTAGTTTTAAATAATGATTTATTGATTTTCTTAATTTTCAATGTCTTCTCTTATTAAAATACTGTCGAGAAACTGAGCAGGTGGAGATATATAATTTTCATGCCAGCCCATCCAAGATACCAGAAAATAATGTAATACACTCTATAACTATAGCGGTGTGAGTCCTCTGATCAAAGCTGTCTCATGTGATGACGAAATGCCTGGTATCTTCACTAACTTCTATACTCCATTTACAATAGCATTAGACAGAAGTTATAAAAGGTTATTTTTAATGTAAGTACACTTTGTAAAAAAAGTACAATAAACTTGTTACAGTTACAATTGACGCCAAATTAATTCAAATCTCTTCGTATACCAGCTGTCACACTTCATTGTAATCATTTTAACTATTTATCTTATGAAATTAAGAGGCTTACATTTAAATATATTATTTCATTCCAATTTAAAATGAAAGTGTCAATGCTAAAAACCTAAAAGAAGCAGGAGTGAACAATACCGTGAACGTTTTTCGTTTCACTATAATTCTACCAAATCTAAAAGGTCACATAATCCCTTCATAAGCTGTGACAGCCGGGTGTTTTTAATTTTACCGGTTTATCTCGTCTGTGAAATTGACGTAAATGTTCTGTGATTGTCATGTCATTAATGTCATTCCCTTGTGAATAGTTGTGAATGCTACGCCTTGTGTTTTGTTATTGTCTAATTTTCGTGATTTAGTTGTTATTTGTTAGGTACTGTTTTTCCTATGTTCGATCTTAATGTCTCCCAAGAAAAATAGAAAGAAGCAAACTGTCATCAATATTTTTAAGCAATTTAAGGAGTCCTGGCCAGCAGGAACTCCTTGTTATAAGACTGAGATGATAAAGTAAACCGCAGAAGTTGCCGGTAAGGATGATTACTAAAATTATTACTATACAAATGTTCGAAAGTAACGTGCATTGTGATAAAACATTAGTATTAGTAGCAGTTAGTAGTGATGTGATGAGTCTCTGCCAGATTTCAAGAGAAGCAGTTTGTAAAGAAACATTAAAGTTTACATAAATCAAATGGAGCAGAAAAAGTGTACTCATAGACAAGCACAAGATCGTCCTATGGAGACTAAAATATCTTCATTAAATAAAAAGGCTAAGGAATTAATGAAGAAAAATATATTATTCAGATGAGACTTTAAATGAAGGTACAGCACTTCTAATATTTCTTAACATTTTTTTATGCACCAAGCAGCTAAATCATAATACTACTGAATGCCCCTCGTGCATTCAGTAGTATTATGATTTAGTACAGTTAAATAAAAAAGTACAACATAATTTCATTAATTTGTTTTGTGAATATTGTATTTAAATTAATAACCTTTAATCATACATACAGGTCACACAACAAGTTTAATATGGCATGACACTACTATAAAGTTCTCAAAAGAAGCACATCTGGCAGGTCTATCCACTGGTTTAAAGAATACAACGGGAAAAGGAAGGCGGCGGCGGCGGTATCATTGTTCATATTGGTATGTACTTGATTTACTTTCTTTTGCTTTTAATACATTTTGTTGACTGTCCTCACCATTAACAAATGAACAATGACTATTAATTAAGTGATATTATTGTATTAGGAAGTAACACATGCAAAGCGAACTAAAAGTTATAAATGTTGTCGTGTATTATATTATATATAAGACCTATTTCTAGCAGTGAAATTGTATGGGTACGGAAAAATTGACTTGTAATTATTGTATTTCACAGGATCAACTGAAAGATTTTTAACGGATGCTGCATTAATATTTGATACAAAGAAAGGTGATGGAGATTACCAAATTCCTTTATTCTTAATTAAAACTTAAATGACCATGTGATTGGTTGTTACATTTATTCGTTTTGTTGTAATGTATGAAGATGCAATAAAGAATGATTCAAAATAAAATGACTTTGATTTCGTTTATCTAATTATTTAGTAGACTGTCTTAGATTTATCTAAAAAAGTTATAAATTAACTTTGAAATAAAAGGTTTTGCATTCCTGCTTCTACAAGCCTCTTTTTTCTAATGCTATAATAAATGGAGTATAGGTACAGTAAAAGTACCGTTCGGCTGAATATGTTGCCCATAATAAGAGCGAGCCTGTTTAATCTAAAACGCGTTCTCAGAAATAATTTAATATCAATTAAAATATTAACTCTCTAATGATTTTTTTTAACTCTCTATCTCTCTCTAACGATTCTCAAATTATAAAAATAAAAAAATTACATCTACGTCAATTTTTGCGGGAATGGGGGCCAATTTCACAAAAGTAATTAAAATCGTTGATAAATAAAACTAATTACTCTCTAACGATTTTTCTTTTCTCTCTTACTCTCTCTAACGATCCTCTAACGATTAGCATTAACAAAAGTTGAGAATAATTATATCGGGGGCAAAATTCACAGAGGTAGGCTAACGTCACTCTCTTAGAAATTATTTAATATCAAATAAAATATTAACTCTCTAACGATTTTGTGTAACTCTCAATCTCTCTCTAACGATTCGCAAACGATTTAAAAAATAAAATTACGTCTAAGTCCATTTTTGCGGGAAAGGGGGCCAACTTCACACGAAAAATTAAAATTGTTTTTACATAAAAACTAATTACTCTCTAACGATTTTTCTTTTCTCTCTAACCCTCTCTAACGATGAGCATTAACAAAAGTTCATAATAATGAAATCGTTCGGCTAAATTCACGGAGGTCACATAGACCCCCATTTAGACATAGATAAAATTAAATATTTGCACACCATAAACTTACTAAAATGTAAAGGAACCATTGTTACTAGTCTGGCATAAATACTGAAATTGAATTTGGAACGCGTTTATTAGTTACAACTTCTTTCGATTTCCCGCCATTTCACAATTTTTTTTTCGTCTCAAATTACAATGGAATGGGTTGTGTTATAAAATAATAGTACCTACATTACTGTCGCGGCCTGCAACTGGGCTATGACGGACTATCAAATCGAGAAATTGAGGGCCGAGGCGAAGCCGAGGTACACATACGTGAGTCCTGGCTGGTTGCGGCCAGGGCTTTTATAGTACTTTTCTCAAACAATGCGCGGAAATTCAAACTGAGTAAATCTATACTATTATTATAAACCTGAAGAATTTGTTTGTTTGTTTGAGGTTATAGGCTATATAACATCACGCTACGACCAATAGGAGCGGAGCATAAATGAAAAATGTTGCGAAAACGGGAAAAATTATTCCTTTTTGAGAGCTTCTGTTGCATGCGCTGCGTAAACCGTTTAAATTACGCAAATATATGATTGAATTGTTTCTATTTAAAAGTTTAAAAAAAAAGTCCGCGACAGCGTATGTCTATCTTTGATTGACTCACTATAACCTTTTATAAGGTAATCAAATTTGTTCGAAATTATTGCATTATATTTTCGAAATGGTTTTATCAACATAGTATTAATTATTCTTATTCAAATAAATAGTTTTAACATCAAGGGTATTTATGTAGCAGTAAAATACTTTTTAATTCATTCGAATCGGACGTTTTATTTCGAAGTTATATACTATCTATCAATATCTATACTATATTATATATTATAATATATAAAAAACCGCGCGGCACAGCTAGTTACGAGTATAAAAACACGGGCACACGGGTAGACCATCCTGGTCTACCCGTGTGCCCATCCTCTCCTCTCTAGAGTAGGGAACGTCGAAGAGGCGCGACGCCGGCGTCGTACGGTTCGCGTATTGCATTTTTATACTCGTAACTAGCTGTGCCCCGCGGTTTTTTATATAATATTATAATATATAATATAGTAGGTATAGATATTGATAGATAGTATATAACTTCGAAATAAAACGTCCGATTCGAATGAATTAAAAAGTATTTTACTGCTACATAAATACCCTTGATGTTAAAACTATTTCATAGGATACGTTTTATCCCTACATTCCCGCGGGATCGAGACCTACGCGGGTGAAACCGCGGGGCACAGCTAGTTAATTATAAATTCCAGAATCAATGACGGACCACGATAATTTTCTATGCGCCTATAAGTTCATTTGTTTCCTCTTTACTTTAAACAGCTCTATTAGCAAGCCTAATCGAAATTTAAATAAAATCATTGATAAGTTACCTCCTTGGTTGCCATGTTGAAGTAAAAGTTCGTTCCATTTTTAAATAACACAACAGATATGAGTTTTCATAGTAATTTATTTGGCCGTTAAACAAGACAGATTTGGATTTTCATAGTTACTTTGCTGGCCGCATCGTCACTTGATTTTGACCAGTTTTTATCTCTTAATTCTCCCCTGAGAAAAACCCTTTGCCCTCAACCTAATGTGTACCTACGAGGATTATTGGTCTGTGTAGCATGTCTTCTGCCATACAGTCCTCATCTCAATAGTCACCTTTCTCTAGCCTATTATAACTGTCGAACGACTGTAGAATCATTACTATTAAATAGGTACCATAAAATATAACGTTTTTCAGCCTGTCACTTATAATTCAAAAACACCTAAAACTCATACATACCTAAACTCACGCCTTCTTCCCATGGGGGTAGGCAGAAATTATAGAACGCCACCTGCTACGATCCTTACATACTCCTTTGGCCTCGTTCACGTTCATACATCTGGCCACACACGCGCCGGTTGCGAGTACTACGCGCGTGAACTTTGTGAAGAACATCACCCATAAGTTCACTATTAAACACTTGACCGTTATTTGAAGCTTACTAGATTGAGAGTGGCACTACTGGTTTCCGCTATATTTCCCTCTCTTTTGCTCTTTCCTTTGGTTGTATCTATCCTTCTCTTTCGCACATCCAGTTTACTCACCAGATGTCGCTGCCAGTTGTTAGCTTAGCTAAGGCAGTGAATCGCTGATCATTGGCGTCTTTTTCCGCGTGAAAAAAGGTTGTCGGAACTAATTTTAAAAATAAATTTAAAATTGTTCTTCAAAAAAAGTGATTAAGTATAAGTGCATTCCATCGGACAAAATTGTAAGTAGAATTTTTTTAATTTTTTTCATAAAAACTTTCACTGATGTTATGCATGATCACTATGTTCATGGGCAAAGTTATATAATCATTATCTAACGGTATTCCCGTTCGAACTTGCCCTTAGCCAGCATTGCTTTTTAGATAATATTCGCAATGCAAAACTTGTATTGAATTTTTTTTATTCAACTACCCTCATTTGCTCTAAAGATTGTAGGACTATTTTTATGAAATAATGATTATTACGAATGGTATGTTAGCGTCTTGTGACTATAAATCGTTTGTGTAACAATAGATTCGTGATTTATATCAGCAAACGTTTTTGTTTTTCGGTTGTATGTTTATTGCGTACCTACGTACTCGTTTGTGCGTCGAGTTACGAACCATAAAAAAATCGAAGATTTTCGTTTTAATTAGGATGGAGGGTGCAAGTAATCCAATAAAGATGGACGCTCCGGGACCATCAGGGTCTACATTGCGTCGAGAACGTCGGACAAACGAGTCGTCTTCTAGCTCCTCATCCAGTTCTTCTAGCTGTTCCACTTCGTCATCAGCGAAGCCCAATGAAAAGAAACGTCGCCGTCACTATAAAAAAAAAGAAGGGGGGCCGCCATCCTCGTAAAGCAGATTTATTGCAACAATTAAGTCAAGAAATTAGCGAGCTACGAGAACGTGTTTTTTATAGCGATAAGAACTCGGCATGTTCACCTCAGCGTTCAGCAGAAATGCAGGCAGACGGCAGTAATGACGAAATTTCTTTATTAGATAATAATGATTATAGGTCTTTGTATGATTATGATGTAGTAGATGAAAAATCAAACGAATCACACCAATTCAAATTTGATTTACAAGTCAAATTAAAGGAACCGCCTGTTCCTAAGGCTCCTGAAAATTATCTTAAATCTTTAAATGATATTCAGCATTTTAATAAAAACGAATGGTGTGAGGTTAGGTATTCGGAAGTGCAGAAGTTATATAATCACCGTCCCGGTTTTACTGAGCTGGAGATCAACGAAGAAATCAAACCATATGATTCTTTAAGACATTTAGCCTTGGCTGACAAAGCCTATGGTGCTCTAACCTTTTGTGCACTTAAACAGCGAGAGGTATTACAGACTAGCATGACCGATCTTTTATCCTGGGCACGTGTCAAAGGTAGTGTAACACCTGATCAGTTGCATAGCAAAATCTCTGAATTATTTTCGGATGGTGAATATTATAAAGTGTCTTCAGACATGATTCAACTTATTTGCGGTCATCGCGCAGAAATAGTTCAAATGCGTAGAGACGGCATAATAAATTATGTTCGCGATCCTCTCGTTAAGTCTGCGTTGCGCAAAATTCCACCTTCGAATCAACAGGTTTTTAGTACTGAGCTGCTGTCGTCAACACTCGAAAAGAACGGAGGTGTTAAGAAGACCTTTCTGCCTCCAAATAAGACCAGTGGCTTCAAACCTACTTCGCAAGTAGGTTTAAAGAAGACCACTCGCTACCCCCCGCAGGGGTCAGCTTTATATAGGGCACCCTCGCAGGGTGCCCGCCAAGCATGCTGCACTATGCCATGCTTCCAGCCCTCGCAGGGCTGTGGACACAACCATGCTTGTCAGAGGTCTGGTCATTGCCATCCCACGCAGGGAACCGGCAATAACTATAAGGGAACACGTGGGCCTAGCCATAACTATCAGGGGCCCTTTCGTTCACGAGGAACTCACCAGCAGCCTAACAAACAAGAGACGAGCAGAAATAACAGAAAACGGACTTCAGCCACCGAATATCCCCCAGGGGGGAAGAGAAACAGGTTTTGACAGACAGGACTTCAGAGCGGGCCAGTTAACGTTCTATGCCGATCGATGGAAGAAACTCGGAGCACCAAAAACCCTTCTTCGCATAATAAAAGGTTATCGCATACCTTGCATCAAAAAACCACCTCTAGTGATACCCAATGCACAAAGCCCTTTTCAAACAAAGGTATCCGGTGCAATGTCAACTATCATATCTCAAATGATGACGCAAGAGGTGTTAGAGGAAGTTTCACACTCTCCGAGTTTCCTGTCCTCAATGTTTCTGGTCCCCAAAGTCGATGGCACCAATCGGCCTATTTTCAACCTAAAGAATCTGAACGATTTTGTTTACACGGAGCCATTCAAGCTCATAAATGTGTTTCGTGTCCCAGACTTCCTCCAACCAAACGACTGGCTTTGCAAAGTCGACCTGTCACAGGCTTACTTCAATTTGCCAATAAACCAGTCGCACAGACGATTCCTACGTCTAAGTTACAGAGGAAGATTGCTAGAAATGACCTGCCTTCCTTTTGGCCTTCAGCACAGCGCCCAAAGTCTTCGCGACTCTAACAAACTGGGTAGCACAGACACTAAGAGAGGAGGGTATTCGAATACTCGTCTATTTAGACGATTTTTGCGTAGTTCACCAGGACCATCAGGTCCTGCGAGTGCACGTCCAAATACTATTAGATCGCCTACACTACTTGGGGTGGCAGACGAATTATCAAAAATCTGTCACAACTCCGTGCAAAAGCCTCGTATTTTTAGGCGTTCTGTGGAATCCATGGACAAACGAGAGATTATTGCCACACGAAAAGATCACAAAAATAAGAGAAAAGGTGCTGAATCTGTTGCACAAACACTTATCGAAGTTGAAAGCACTTCAAAGTCTGGTAGGTCTCCTAAACTTCGACAGTTTCGTAGTACCAAAGGGCAGACTTCACTTTCGAGATGAAAGACGACTAAAAGAGGGCTGTGTCAGTGTAGTTTTACCTATAGATGTAAAGGAGGACCTAAAGTGGTGGCTACTAAATTGTCATCGGGCCTCTCTGATTCACAACCCGCCACCGTCACATTTCCTGACCACAGACGCGTCGGATGTAGCTTGGGGGGCTCAACTCGATGGATACGCACTATCAGGACCATGGACAGACCAAGAGCAACAGCTCCATTGCAATCAAAAGGAGATGCTCGCAATACTAAAAGCCATAGAAGAGCAAGGTCCAAACATGTCCAAGTCGACCGTTATAGTTCAGTGCGACAACAGGACTGTTGTAGCCTTTTTGAGAAACGAAGGGGGGACCAGGTCTCCTTCATTGCTAAAACTCACGAGACAGATTTATCAAATCCTAGACCAGCACCAAATCAACCTGAAAATCCAACATATTCCGGGAAAATACAACTGTCACGCAGACCATCTTTCTCGTCATCGGCTCCCTCCGGAGTGGCATCTCTTACCCCACTGTACAGAGAAAATATTCAAAAAGTTCGGAGTTCCAGTGATAGATCTATTTGCATCAGAACGGGCAAAAGTCGTGATCAATTATGTGTCACTGGATCAGAACGACATCCAAGCGATGTACCACGATGCGTTCTCCCAAAACTGGTCTTACTCACTAGCTTGGGTGTTTCCTCCACCTTACCTAGTGCCCAAGGTACTAGCTCACCTCAACTCGGCGTCGGGTGTCTTTCTAATAGTAGTCCCGAGGTGGGAGAGAGTCTTTTGGAGAGCAGACCTAAAAGCCCGTGCGTTAGCACCTTCATTCACAATCCGGAAACTACATTTACAGCTGATAGATACGGTGACAGGCCTCCCACCCCCAAGGGTCCGGGAGATGACGTTAGAAGTATGGCAATGTGGGGGTGGTCCCAGACCTTAGTGGAATGGAATGAAGCTCAGTTACAGCTCTTAAAATCCTCTTGGCGGCCATCAACCAAAAAGACTTATCAAGTAGCATGGAATAGGTGGCTCACATGGACAAAAAAGCATAAATTAAACCCCTTTCAACCAACAGGCGAAGTTTTGGCTCATTTTCTTGCAGATTTGAGTCTTAGAGAAAGTTTAGCTTATAAAACTATTTTATTACATAAATCTGTGGTCTGCACGCTAAGCAACCCTGACGAATCTGCCAAATTAAGTTCCCACGTTTTAGTTACTCATATACTAAAGTCTATTGCATTAAAAAACCCAGTTGCTCAAAAATCTGTAGTCTGGAACGTCGACAAACTAGCAGATTATATGGGAAGCTATTCTGTAGACGTGAATAATGTATTTGCTACTTGTAGACATACGGCAACTTTGTTACTCCTTTGTTCGGGCAGAAGAGTTCATGATCTAACTCTACTGGCTGTTGACTCAAAACACCTGTCAGAATATAATGATTGTCTGATCCTATGGCCAATATTTGGATCCAAAACCGATACTGCCGATTATAGACAGTCTGGTTGGAGACTATCTCCTAATCCAACAAATGAAAATTTAGACCCCGTACTTTGGGTGAGACGGACTATAGCTATACTAAAAGATAAACGTCAGTCTGGGTGTCTTAATAATCTGTTTCTTAATTTTAGAGGAAAATCAAGGGTCGCTTCTCGTACAGTCATAGCAGGGTGGGTCAAATCTCTGCTGTTAGAAGCAGGAGTAAGTGCTTCGCCTGGCAGTCTTAGGTCTGCTGTAGCCTCTAGGAACTGGGTTAACAACTACTCCTTAGATGAAATACTCTCTAGAGGTAATTGGCGATCGCAGAATAATTTCACCCGTTTTTATTGTAGAGAAGTTATGTCCTGTATGCCAACTAGTTCTAGTTGTAATGTACCTAGAACGTTTAATCCTATTAATTAAGTTACTTAAAGGTGTTCTTCTTGTATTATTGTCCTAAGTATCTTCTTAAGAACTGTTAGGAATTTAAAGTTTAAACTTGCATAATATTCTAGGAACAAAATAAGGTAGTTTTCGTTGAGTCTATCCTCTAATGTGATTAGGTGATTACCTACAATTTAAAAAGGTATTGATTTAGTTAATAATAAGGAAAGAATAGTCTGTTTCTTTCTTGTTAATTATTTTCTATATTATGTATACTTAGGTATATTTTTCCTATTAAAATTATATTTTCTTTGTCTAACGTATGTACCTATGTTTTGAATAATTCATTCAATTAAAGTGTATTTTTCTCTATACACATCTAGTTTTATTAATAACATACTTATCCACGTTCACATTGGCGTCAATTCCCACCAGGTGATAACAAACACGTCTCAATCTAGTAAGCTTCAAATAACGGTCAAGTGTTTAATAGCAGTGTTTTACCTAAAAATAAAACACATATTAAATACTTACCTTATTTGAAGCTTACATTTAATTTCTACCTGGTGAAGATTTTCGACACAATGATCAGCGATTCACTGCCTTAGCTAAGCTAACAACTGGCAGCGACACCTGGTGAGTAAACTGGATGTGCGAAAGAGAAGGATAGATACAACCAAAGGAAAGAGCAAAAGAGAGGGAAATATAGCGGAAACCAGTAGTGCCACTCTCAATCTAGTAAGCTTCAAATAAGGTAAGTATTTAATATGTGTTTTATTTTTAGGTAAAACACTGCTATTATGTCCTCCCAGGGCGTCGTCCCGGCGTATCAACTCACATCTGCCTTGTGTCTCAACAAATGACCAAATCATCTAAGCACTCTCTAAAAACTTGTCGTCACTACAATATCTTCTTTTAAACCGCACCGCTACTTACAATATCAACATCATGTTTTTATTTCTTTAAATAAAAATAACACTAAAAAGTAAAAAATACTCTAATTTCGGAAGTCGGTGTCTTTGGTTTTCAATTTTCGTTTTTTGCCAAATTAAAGTTATTTTTCACTTTTTAGTGTTTTTTTTTTGTAAAAAGTTTTTATTTTTCTCTTTTTAGTTCTGATACCTACCCCACACAAATTCGATTACCACTACCTGCTATGTAAATAACAGTGACGGAGTAAATTAAAACATCGTCTACATAGACTAAATGGGAAAAACACGTAATATTGAAGCTAACTCAAAAACTACGCAAACGAAGTGAATATCATTTTAAGGGACCACCTCTGAAGCATGACCTACCAAACAAAAAAGAATCGTCAAAATTAATTCATAATTGGAGTAATCGCGTAACAAACACACAGACAGACGAATTGAGAACCTCCTCCTTTTGAGGTCGGTTAAAAAAAACCAGTTATACTCTGACTACGTTTCAGTAAGTAAATACCTAACTATACATTAGGTACTTATGATTTCACGTGAGGCCAGCAGCTATTAGTTAAAACTAAAGCTATGTTAATAATTAGCAAAACATAAATAAACACATAATTAAAAATAACTTTGTAATTAATAATAAATATGTAAAAAAAAACAATTTTATATTTCCTAAAGAAACTCGCGCCGATTCGTTGTCTCTCTCACTCGTCTGTCCTGTTCTAGCATGGATCATGGCGTCTGACAAGGGGTGGAATAGATGTGGTATATTTTCTTGAATAAGCGGTAAGTTTTAACTTTGCAGGGGAAATCATATTTTCCAAAGTACTTAGGTCCGTATTACAGAACGTTCCTCAAGTCCAGTTTGATCTGCTATCAGTTGATCACTGTTTGAGTATAGAATCAGTACTTGAGCATCGGTCTTATTCCAGAACGGCAATCAATCTATACTCGGCTGAATCGAGACTCAAATCGAGCCTCAAGCAGAGATGTGTATTGTCTATGCATCAGCATGTTTTCGTTTACAATTTATTATATCAACCGACTTTGATCCGATCTTCATTGGATTAGAAATATTAAAATATACCATAGAACCCCAGTTATTTAGGAAATCAGCGTTATTATTTCATTCCTGAATAGTAAAAGGCCCCATTTATTGAAGAAGTAAAGGTCTTGAAGTGAAGTATAGTAATTTTGTAAGCAAAATTGGCAAGCTTAAAAGACTTGTATTTGTGGCCTTAAATAAGTAAATTATGCTATTTAAAATGTCAGTATGTCAAAACATCAGTGTGAAAAACATTCGTTTATTGTTTTCATTTTAATTATTTGTTTAGCTGATTTTATTCACGGATCATCCCCACATTCATCCACATCTCATCACATTGGGAATCGATCGGTTAAACACTTTTAGAATACAAGGACGGAAGAAAAATTTAGTACTTTGGAAAAAGTTTAACGTTATAATAGAATTATCGTTAAATAAGTTATTATAATTATCTACCTCTTCAAATATATCGATTATGATTTTGATAGTAGGTACCTATTTAAAAAAAAATATCAACAGAACTCGACATTGAACTATTGGAACAGAAGAAATATTGACAATTTGACATGACAATCTATGCTCAAGCGCGGTCTCGACCACACTTGGGTGATTACAGATTTGATCACTGCTTGGGTTCGATTGAGTAACTGAGTAGCGATGTAAAATAAAGCCTAACTCAGTTGAACTAAGATCAATGAAACTATGCTTAAGCAACGTTCTAAAATTAAAAGCGGACTTAAAACTAGTTTTAAACAGAGGTCAATACTTGAGTTTCCTTCTGTAATACGGACCTTAGTATGTTAATTAAAGATGTTTTTTTTTACGAATATAATAATGCTATAGTGAATTATATTTTTGGTACTATAATTATATAGACTTTTCAAAATTAAGCAATATAATTAAAAAAAAAAAAATTTTTTTTAAGCATTTTTTTTGTGAATATTTAATTAATGTTTTCTGTAGGTATTTATTTATTTATTAATAAGCAACAAGTGTATAAATTACTGTTACAAATTCAAATTTTTCAAATTCAAAATTTATTTATTTTAGGACAACTAGATCCAAAGGTTAGTATACAAAAACTTAGAAACTATTGTTACCTTTGCACCTCACATATAAGTTAGCCAGTAATTACACAAACAAATTAAAACTAGGTTAAATTATGTAAAACAAGCTGCGCCCCGCGGTTTCATCCGTGGGAATATCGGGACAAGGCTAGGCAGATGGTTTTTTTTTAAAGTAGATTTTTGATTTAAACTATCTTGACTTATATCACACTTATAAGGTTTTTCACTAGTGTGTATTCGAATATGTTGTGTCAAATGACTCTTTTGATTAAAACTACGCTGACATACTGAAAAAACCTTATAAGTGTGATCACTTATAAGGTTTTTGACCAGTGTGTATACGAATGTGTTTTGTTAAACTACGCTTTTCTCTAAAACTACGCTGACATACATCACACATAAAAGGTTTTTCGCCAGTGTGTTTACGAATATGATCTGTTAAAGTATGTTTTTGATTAAAACTATGTTGACATACATCACACTTATAAGGTTTTTCTCCAGTGTGTATTCGAATATGTAGTGTCAAATGAGTCTTTTGACTAAAACTACGCTGACATACATCACACTTATAAGGTTTTTCACCAGTGTGTATACGAATATGTTTTGTTAAACTACCCTTTTCACTAAAACTACGCGGACATACATCACACTTATAAGGTTTTGCGCCAGTGTGTATACGAATATGTTTTATTAAATCACTCTTGCAACTAAAACAACGCTGACATACATCACACTTATAAGGTTTTTCGCCAGTGTGTATACGAATATGTTTTGTTAAATCACTCTTGAATCTAAAACAACGCTGACATACATCACACTTATAAGGTTTTTCGCCAGTGTGTAGACGAATATGTTTTGTTAGATCACATTTGGGGTTTTCACCAATTTTTGTTCGAGTATCTAACATTTTTTTTAAATAAGTGCCAGGCTTGCATTTTGGAGTTGTCCGAATAAGTTTCGAGTCTGATTTTTCCTTGTTCGTCTTCTCGGCTGTTATTGCATCTTCTAGTTTTGTTCTTCGAGTGTCTCGTTTTGGTGTCTTCGCAACGGTCGCCCCTGTGATTATAAATCTAGTAAGTACAATGTTGGAAGAAGATTGAAATGCACACGAATCAAAGGAGGAATTTCTGGTGACATTGAATAATAATCACCAGATATTTTAAGTACAAAATTGTACTAACGTCGACATAATGGTCTGTGTAAAGATTAAAAAAACTTTGATCAAGGGAATAATTAACAAACTCATCTGTATTTAGAACTGTATATCTCACGAATATCTGGCAATGTAACTAACTAACACTTACTTCTCGTCTCGCTGGCTCTTCGTTTCTTGTTAGGTACTTCTTCTTCTTCCGCTTCAGTTTTAAACACCATTAAAGGCACATCATCTTCTAAATCAGATTCGGAACAGTGTGGTGGTACATCTGCTACAGATAGCCAGGTATTGTCGGAACTTTCCAGTTCTAGCTCTGTAGGTAAACACAAACAGTTAAGAGTATTACTTGTTTATTGTTGATATTTATTTTATTTTACAACAGAATGTGGTTACCGTTAAGTTACATTAAACTTGACACTGCAAAAATTTTCAAATAGTCCAAAAAATATTTGGATCAATCTATCTATACTTATTTACTTACACATAACAATTAATTAATCATTATTTTATTACATCCTAATATTAAAAGCATGACATTCGCGTATATGTCTTCAGGAGTCAGTGGCGTGGCGTAGCTAGGCGTGGGCGAAGTGGGCCCTCGCCTACGGCCTCGCACTTAAAGGGGCCTCGCTTTTTATAAACCTGTGGATTTGATTTATTGGTTCCTGATAGAACACATTTTCTATTTGTAAAGATTACACGCGGGCGGACCGCTCGCGCTGGCGGCAGCTAGTATTATTATAAAGAGGTAAAAGTTTGTACAGAGATTACCCCCTCAGGCCATGGAATATCGCGTACGACCCATATGTTGGATCCGAGCAAAAAGAACACAAAGCGAAAACGAAATAATAGCGCTGGGATGCGACGCGGTGGGTCGGGGGGCGAAATTTAGCGCGGACGTAGTCGCGAGCAGAGGCTAGAATAGATATCTTAATTTATTTGAGGATATTATTTATTGATAATACAATACTAACTGCGCTCCGCGGTTTCAGCAATCAATTAAAAGTATCCTATGTTCTACATTAAGGGTTTGGTTTCCGCACTTAGGTCCGTATTACAGAAGGAAACTCAAGTATTGATCTCTGTTTAAAACTAGTTGTAAGTCCGCTTTTAATTTTAGAACGTTGCTCAAGCATAGTTTCATTGATCTTAGTTCAACTGAGTTTGGCTTTATTTTACATCGCTACTCAGTTACTCAATCGAACCCAAGCAGTGATCAAATCTGTAATCACCCAAGTGTGGTCGAGACCGCGCTTGAGCATAGATCGTCATGTCAAATTGTCAATATTTCTTCTGTTCGAATAGTACAATGTCGAGTTCTGTTGATATTTTTTTAAATTAGGTACCTACTATCAAAATCATAATCGATATATTTGAAGAGGTAGATAATTATAATAACTTATATAACGATAATTCTATTATAAGGTTGAACTTTTTCTTCCGTCCTTGTATTTTAAAAGTCTTTAATATGAATAAAATCAGCTAAACAAATAATTAAACTAGACAGAACAACAAAGGAATGTTTTTCACACTGATGTTTTGTCATAC
Organism: Lithophane semibrunnea; assembly: GCA_947363905.1. Lineage (NCBI taxonomy): Eukaryota > Metazoa > Arthropoda > Insecta > Lepidoptera > Noctuidae > Lithophane > Lithophane semibrunnea. The sequence continues at coordinate 9,670,328 of OX376215.1, forward strand.
TGACATTTTAAATAGCATAATTTACTTATTTAAGGCCACAAGTCTTTTAAGCTTGACAATTTTGCTTACAAAATTACAGATCGATTCAAACTTAATGGCGGCTCGGAAGTTAGCTTTTAGCTGCGCAGTACCCCACCCCTCACCCCCGCTGTCACATGAAATTGTTACTGCGCAGCGACTCGCCTCATGTTCCGAGCCGCCATTAAGTTTGAATCGAACTGTACTATACTTCACTTCTTCAATAAATGGGGCCTTTTACTATTCAGGAATGAAATAATAACGCTGATTTCCTACATAACTGGGGTTCTATGGTGTATTTTAATATTTCTAATCCAATGAAGATCGGATCAAATTCGGTTATTATAATAAATCGTAAACGAAAACAGGCTGATTCATAGACAATACACATCTCTGCTTGAGACTCGATCGAAGACGTGGCCCATGGCAGCCGTCGGTGGTTATTCCAGCCAGCCCTACTCCCTCCAGAAGTTAATTAAATCTCCTGGTCTGTTCAGAACATCTGTGTAAGATCCGTGCATTCAAAGAACGTTCCTATGTCCTATTCCAGGCCAAGGTCTACCACAGTACCAAATTTCTTCCAAATCCGTTCAGCCGATTTAGGGTGAAACCGTAACAAACAAACTCACTTTCGCATTTATAATATTAGTTAAGATTAGGATTATTTATGTTCAACATACCATCACTTAGATTTTCCTCCTTTGGCACAATAATATCATCTAGTCCCTCACAAACAGCTGGTAATTCTTCTTTGATAACAATGCTATCTGTTTGACATTCATCATCTATGCATAAGTGCTCTATTGGAGATTTAGTAAACCCACTGCAGAACTCTAAATGGTTTTGGTTTTTAAAAGGCTTGGGCTGTAAAAAGATGATTATAGTATTAGGTGAATATGCTGGTGATCACAGTCCCACGAGCACCAACCTTCTCTCATGATACTAAAGTCATTGAAAGAGCCTCCTCCAGTGAGGATACTTAAGTAGGTCCAATGTAACCTCACTGACCACTGCACAAGCTATTGTTACATAGCTTGCGCTGACACGAGAGAGGACCGCTATCAAACTGCCACATACAAGTGTCATACAGAAGTTGTAAAAGTATTATATGGAGTATGTACATGTACACATTTGACAAAAGTGTACATATCACCATTCAACATGCAATAGTATGCTTGGCGTGAAATCCGGGCACAATAGGTATGAGCTTCAGAGGAATCACTTCCACATTATACTGAAATTAGAAATTATAAGAATAAATGGCTGTTAAATAATACTTCACCTCATAATCCTCATTCATCATCTGAGCGAACAGCTCTTCGGCTTGCAGACATTGTCTCAGTAATCGGTAGCATTGCTTTAGTTTAGCGCAGCAGAAGAAACAGGTGAGCATCGGTCTACTGTCTTCAGTTACATACTGCAACAAAATTTGTCTTGCACTATTTTGTTTTTATGAAGAAAATACTTCTATTCTATATAATAAAGCGGTCCAAGTCAACAGTTGGTGGTCCTAAATGCTTTCTGTGAGCATCTTACACAGAATGCATGATCATTGATTGCCACTCCTGCTCAAGGCTGACTGGCAATGTAATGTAGGTACATATTATTAATTATTTTAATCCAGCTCTCCTCATACTGTGTTATGTTACGCTCAACGTAAATAATACTGGTTGGAGGGATGCATACATAAACCTAATAGGTAATGAATTGCCCTCCCTCTCACCGAGAGGAGGCTGTGTCCCAGTAGTGGGAACATATTATATATAGATAGGGGGACTATGTGTACCAGTGTGTAATTAATTTATTAAAAATATCAACTTACTGGAATATCAGTCAGCTTCTCATACAGTTCATGTAAGTGACTGTTGACCACTACATACATACGGACATTCTCCGCTAAACATATCCTACATATTAGCAGTTTTTCCATCTTTTAACTCAAAAATTATCACTATGGCTCGTGTATGAGTTTATTAATTATAGAAAAACAAAACACTTGCGTTGCGACACAATAAAATATTAAAAACCGGCAGTTCACGTTTATTTCAATACCTATAAAAAAGGAAGGGGAAGGATCGTAGCACGCGAAGCGTTCTGTAGTTTCTCCCTACCCCCATGGGAAGAGGAAGAGTTAAGAACTTTACAAAAAAAATGCACGAAAGCACGTTCAAAATACCACAAAAATAATAAAGTGCTACTATTTAGCAAGCAAAGTAATTGACACAGTTGACACTTTGACAGCTTAAATCTTGAGTTCTTGACGTTGACATTGACCGATAGATACAGATTTTTATTTTATTTGGGAGTTTAATGTCTGGCTACCGAGGCCTTTAAGTCAAGTCTAGAAAGCTCTATTTTTTCATTTTTATTGTTTTCACTGGGTTTATAATGAATTTTTATAGTGGTTTTAAACAATGTAGATAAGTTTATTAATAAAGTGTGTGTCTGTCAGCACCCACACACGACTGGAGTTTACTCCTGAAAACGATTGTTTTTGTCTAAACAATAGGCAAAGAGGGTAACAAAACGTATTTATTAAAAAAAAAAATCAACCCCACACATAGACCCCCATTTAGACATAGATAAAATTAAATATTTGCACACCATAAACTTACTAAAATGTAAAGGAACCATTGTTACTAGTCTGGCATAAATACTGAAATTGAATTTGGAACGCGTTTATTAGTTACAACTTCTTTCGATTTCCCGCCATTTCACAATTTTTTTTCGTCTCAAATTACAATGGAATGGGTTGTTCTATAAAATAATAGTACCTACATTACTGTCGCGGCCTGCAACTGGGCTATGACGGACTATCAAATCGAGAAATTGAGGGCCGAGGCGAAGCCGAGGTACACATACGTGAGTCCTGGCTGGTTGCGGCCAGGGCTTTTATAGTACTTTTCTCAAACAATGCGCGGAAATTCAAACTGAGTAAATCTATACTATTATTATAAACCTGAAGAATTTGTTTGTTTGTTTGAGGTTATAGGCTATATAACATCACGCTACGACCAATAGGAGCGGAGCATAAATGAAAAATGTTGCGAAAACGGGAAAAAATATTCCTTTTTGAGAGCTTCTGTTGCGTGCGCTGCGTAAACCGTTTAAATTACGCAAATATATGATTGAATTGTTTCTATTTAAAAGTTTAAAAAAAAAGTCCGCGACAGCGTATGTCTATCTTTGATTGACTCACTATAACCTTTTATAAGGTAATCAAATTTGTTCGAAATTATTGCATTATATTTTCGAAAGGGTTTTATCAACATAGTATTAATTATTCTTATTCAAATAAATAGTTTTAACATCAAGGGTATTTATGTAGCAGTAAAATACTTTTTAATTCATTCGAATCGGACGTTTTATTTCGAAGTTATATACTATCTATCAATATCTATACTATATTATATATTATAATATATAAAAAACCGCGGGGCACAGCTGGTTACGAGTATAAAAATGCAATACGCGAACCGTACGACGCCGGCGCCGCGCCTCTTCGACGTTCCCTACTCTAGAGAGGAGAGGATGGGCACACGGGTAGACCATGACCTGGAATAGGACATAGGATACGTTTTATCCCTACATTCCCGCGGGATCGAGACCTACGCGGGTGAAACCGCGGGGCACAGCTAGTTAATTATAAATTCCAGAATCAATGACGGACCACGATAATTTTCTATGCGCCTATAAGTTCATTTGTTTCCTCTTTACTTTAAACAGCTCTATTAGCAAGCCTAATCGAAATTTAAATAAAATCATTGATAAGTTACCTCCTTGGTTGTTGAAGTAAAAGTTCGTTCCATTTTTAAATAACACAACAGATATGAGTTTTCATAGTAATTTATTTGGCCGTTAAACAAGACAGATTTGGATTTTCATAGTTACTTTGCTGGCCGCATCGTCACTTGATTTTGACCAGTTTTTATCTCTTAATTCTCCCCTGAGAAAAACCCTTTGCCCTCAACCTAATGTGTACCTACGAGTATTATTGGTCTGTGTAGCATGTCTTCTGCCATACAGTCCTCATCTCAATAGTCACCTTTCTCTAGTCAACTGTCGAACGACTGTAGAATCATTAATAAAATATAACGTTTTTCAGCCTGTCACTTATAATTCAAAAACACCTAAAACTCATACATACCTAAACTCACGCCTTCTTCCCATGGGGGTAGGCAGAAATTATAGAACGCCACCTGCTACGATCCTTACATACTCCTTTGGCCTCGTTCACGTTCATACATCTGGCCACACACGCGCCGGTTGCGAGTACTACGCGCGTGAACTTTGTGAAGAACATCACCCATAAGTTCACTATTATGTCCTCCCAGGGCGTCGTCCCGGCGTATCAACTCACATCTGCCTTGTGTCTCAACAAATGACCAAATCATCTAAGCACTCTCTAAAAACTTGTCGTTACTACAATATCTTCTTTTAAACCGCACCGTTGTTACTTGCCTTGTCACATCATTTTTTTATCAAACCAAAAATAATCATCAAAATCAATTCATAATTGGCGGAGTAATCGGGTAACAGACAGACGAATTGAGAACCTCCTCCTGTTTGATGCTCTAAGTTTCAGTAAGTAAATACCTAACTATACATTAGGTACTTATGATTTCTCGTGAGGCCAGCAGCTATTAGTTAAAACTAAAGCTATGTTAATAATTAGCCAAACATAAATAAACACATAATTAAAAATAACTTTGTACTTAATAAATAATAAATATGTAAAAAAAAACAATTTTATATTTCCTAAAGAAACTCGCGCCGATTCGCTGTCTCTCTCAGTCGTTGTCTGTCCTGTTCTAGCATGGATCATGGCGTCTGACAAGGGGTGGAATAGATGTGGTATATTTTCTTGAATAGGCTTAATAGGGGTGTTTTTTTAAGCTAAGGTTTTTAACTTTGCAGTGGAAATTATAGTTTCCAAAGAGATATTAAATTACTTAATTGAAGATGATTTTTTTACGAATTTATAATGCTATAGTGAATTATATTTTAGGTATAATAATTATATGGATTTTTCAAAACTAAGCAATAAGTATATTTAAAAAAAATTAATAAAAAAATATTTTTAAGCAATTTTTTGTGAATATTTAATTAATGTTTTCTGTAGGTATTTATTTATTTATTAATAAGTAACTTAACTATATAAATTACTGTTACCTTTGCACCACACACAAGTTAGCGGTCAGTACGCAGTAATTACACAAACAAATTAAAACTAGGTTAAATTATATAAAACTAGCTGCGCCCCGCGGTTTCACCCGTGGAAATATCGGGACAAAAAGTATCATGTCTATTCCAGGTCATGGTCATCCGTTCAGCCGTTTCAGCGTGAAAGTGTAACACCACGATTCGTACCTATCAAAAACCTTATAAATACCACCCCACACAACCCACACATATGTATAACAAAATGTCATATCCAAAAATTTTCCCTTTTCATCGCTCCTTGGTTGAAAATATCGAACCTCCACCAGTAGCCGCCGGAAGGTGTGGGGGGAAGGACGTGCGCTCCCTTCTCGAAAACCGTGAAAAAGTACCTTATAAAAAAACTGTACTAAAGACTAGAATTGTTCAAAAATAAATGCTAAAGTTACATCTGAGTGTGAACTAGTGTTTTTCAGTGTATGAACGTGTGTTTTTTTTGGAGAATTCAGGGAAAATTTTCAGTCAAGATGGCTGTAGAATTTCGGAGCTGAAGATATACGAATTTTAGTGGATTTTGTTGGGGTGTTGTCTTCTGAAATACTAGTAAGTTTGTCTAGCATAGTTTTCTACGGGAAAATATGTTTTTAAAAGTGTTATTTTCAACGTGAAAGATAGGTCGTCGTAACAGTGCTGTCTGTGCTGTGCCACACTGACAATGTGGCTGGATAAAAGCAGACCGAACACAATACCCCATTTAAGCGCATGTCTGGGTTTATAAAAAAAGTAATACCGTGATATCTTTGAAAATATTAAGCTTAGAAACCGTAAATTTCGTATGTAGGTTCATAATTAGACCTAGAAAAGGATTTTGCAAAATCTTACCTCTAAATGGCACAATATGAGTTGATATTCCATGTGATGACGGAGTAGAGTCATTTCCAAAAATGTTGGTTCAAAAATGGAATTAGGAGACTTCATTTGTTTTTTTTTATCTGACTTTCCCTTGGTATGTATTCAATAAAATAGACAGAGGTTTATGTATAGTACGATCGACGTTTCCTCAGTTATGTTAAGTCCTATGTAATAGAGGGCGAGCCTCTTGCCATCAACCGAGCACAAATCTAGACTAAATTCTGCATGGTCATGGACCTATATAGTGTGGCTTTAAAAGAGACTGTGACCTCTGAGTTTATTTCACAGTGTTTATTCTCTGAGTATATAGGAAACAGTGAACTCGTGTAGTTTTAAAATGTTATTTGGTATTTTTGAGGAGGAGCTCGTGGCTAAGTGAGGAGCTCGTGGCTAAGTAATAACAGCCGCTCGGGTCTATCCATCAGGTTAAGCTACGCTTGCCGAGGTTGGTCCGTGGATGGGTGATCATTTTCACATATCGATAATCCTCCGTGCCTCGGAAAGCACGTTAAGCCTTTGGTCCCGGCTGTCATTTGTGGATCTTTGACAGTCGTTACGAGTCGTCAGAAGCACGAAAGTCTGACAACCAGTATAACCAAGGGGTATCGTATTACCCAGTTACTGGGTTGTGGAGGTCAGATAGGCAGTCGCTCCATGTAAAATACTGGTATTCAGCTGCATCCGGTTAGACTGGAAGCCGACCCCAACATAGTTGGGAAAAGGCGGGCAGATGATTAGGTATTTATTTTTGACGTGTAAGTGTTTTTTTAACCAAGTTACAAGAAAAATTGTATTAAAACCTTGCCAAGTGCGAGTCGGACTCACACACCACCGTACATTATTTAACAAAAAACGTGGAAAAAAAACCCGTTTTTGACTGTTCGCTATTTTTTCGCATTTGACGGATTGAAAAATTTACAGTAAAATTGCAATTTTTGACCCTGCACATAATCCTTTCGCCAGACACTACTGAACGCCTCCTGCTACGATCCTTACATACTCCTTTTGGCTCGTTTACGTTCATACATCAGAGGCCCTAGACAAAGTGACATTCTATCAGCGATAACGATGATGGAAATGGCAAAAATGTATAGGACTGACATAAGCCATCGAAAAGCTTATGTCAATCCTGTTGAAACTCGTTGTAGAAATACGAAACGCTTTCGAAGCGATTGTCACTTGTCTAGGCCCTCTGTGCCCTGTTTATCAAAAGTTACAAGTCTACACGTTCACAAGTTACCTAGAATGTTAATTTTCGTTAAATTCATAGCTCATCTCCATATTCATAATCAGCCTTAATGTTCCCACTGCTGGGACACAGGCATCAGGTCATCTCTCTCTTTTGACCACATTTAAAAAAAGAAAATCGCATTTAAATATTTATTGCGGTACTTGTAAACTTGTGACGGAACAGAGAGTCGCCGGACACTTTCAGGATTTGTTATGATTTTCTACAAGTTGTAACTTACAAATATTTTTTTGCTAAACACAATCACGAATAAAAGTGTCAAAATGTAAGTACTTGTGAACTAAATAATGATTGAATTTATGATTTATCAAACACGTGTGACTCCGGATTTTTAATTTTTCTGTCTGTGGTGTCTTGTTTGTACCTTTTAAGTCGTAGTTGGGTTTTAGTTTTTGTTACTTGATTTTTAATTCAATAGATATTTGTTCTGTGCCTAGGTTTTTACATAAATTATTTCACGCAAGGACAGCCGTAGACAGAACTAAAAGTCTGTTTTTTTATGGTTCCGTACCCAAAGGGTAAAACGGGACCCTATTACTAAGGCTCCGTTGTCTGTCTGTCCGTTTATCACCAGGCTGTATCTCATAAACCGTGATAGCTAGACAGTTGAAATTTTCACAGATGATGTATTTCTGCCGCTATAACAACAAATACTAAAAAACAGAATAAAATAAATATTTAAGGGCGCTCCCATACAACAAACTTGATTTTTTTGCTCGTTTTTTGCTCGATATTGATAACATCAATAAGTAGACGCTTGAAATATTCACAGAATATTTAGTTACATATTCAATTTAAAAATAAATAATTAAAATAAAACAAATATTTATCATCATCATCGGATAACTTAAAGCTTAAAATGCCAATGCATTCCTCAACTTTCCTCGACAAATCCTTTGCCGTCCAGGCCGCTCGTTTGTGGAATGCATTGCCAGTTCAAATAAAACGCGCGCAGTCGTTAATAGAGTTTCAAAGACTCGTTAAGGAACATTACTTGTCGTTGTGATCTTGTCTTCGTAACTGTGTAATTATCTATAGTTTTCAATTATTTTTCGTTGCTTATTTATTTATTTCCTATGTATGTATGTATGTATCTATTATTTAGGATATGTATGTATATGTGTATCTATTTTAGTATATTGTATAGGTACCTTATTATTTGCACCTACGACAGCCCCATATTATGCCCAGGCAAATCACTGTCCATTCCAAGGTTGCCTGGAAGAGATCGCGGTAAGCGATAAAGCCTCCCGTTGTATATTTTGTAGTGTTTGGGCTGTCCACTGAGAGTGCAATTCTGTCGCTCAAGCATTCTGTCAGGTACTACACCGACAGAGATACACCTGTGTATGCTGCCTTCCTTGACCTCTCCAAGGCCTTTGACCTAGTTCAATATGATATAATGTGGGAAAAACTACATAAAGCTGGGTTCCCAATTGCATTAATTGGTTTGTTTAAGTTTTGGTACAGCAACCAAACCAATCAAGTCAGATGGTCGGATGCTCTTTCGGATGTGTACAGGCTGGAGTGCGGGGTGAGACAGGGGGGACTGACATCACCTGCCCTCTTCAACTTGTACATAGACGAACTAATTGAAAAGCTGGCTGGCACACAAGTTGGTTGTTATATAAATGGGCAGTGTGTGAACAGCATAAGTTATGCAGATGATATGGCTTTGCTCAGCCCCTCAATAAGTGCTCTAAGAGTGCTGCTGACTACATGTGAAACTTATGCTGTCATGCATGGTCTAATATATAACACGAAAAAGAGTGAACTTGTAGTGTTTAGAGGTAAATGTAAGTTACCCAATTTTATCCCTCCAGTGTTTCTGAGAGGTGAGGCTCTCACCAGGGTGTCACATTTTAGATATTTGGGACATATTATGACTGAAGATCTGAATGATGATGCTGACATGGAGAGAGAGAGAAGGTCATTGGCAATCCGATGCAATATGCTGGCCCGCAGGTTTGCACGTTGTACTAGAGAAGTAAAGGTGCTACTTTTCAAGGCCTACTGCCAGTCCTTTTACACGTGCAGCCTGTGGGTCAAGTATACCCGGAGAACCTATGACATCCTACGTGTGCAATATAATAATGCCTTCAGAGTGTTGTTGCGGCTGCCCCGGTTCTGTAGTGCATCAGGCATGTTTACGGAGGCTCGTACGGATGATTATTTCGCAATTCTGCGCAAGAGAGCTGCCTCCCTGATGCAGAGGAGCTGTGGCAGTGGCAACAGCATTCTGAAGGCAGTTTATGAAAGTATTGATAGTCCTATGCGAAGGCACTGGGGGTCTTTGCATGTAATGTAACCTTAGTGCTTTCGCATTCGATTTTCTTTGAATGTTGTACTCTTTTATAGGTACAAATATTGTTCCTATTGCTTTAAATTGTAACTTTTTGATCTCATGTTAGTGAAATAACTATTATGTTAGTAACTAGTTTATAATACCAACACAAACGTTTGTAATTGTAATGTTATGGATACTCTTATCTGAAATAAATGAATATTATTATTATTATGTATTTGACATTGCTCGGGACCCTAGGGTCCCGGACCTTTGGAAGGCGTACGAGGGGCCGAAGCCAACTCGCAGAGGCCCCTTAGACAATTTTAAATGGAATAAGGCACCAACCGACGATTATCCCTGTTCGCACTATGCAAGTGCAGCCAAGGACAACCCCCGGTTGGTGTAGGACTATTGCAGAACATGGAAACAAAGATATTGGGCTATGGGTTTGGGTGGCTAAGTGAAATGGTTATCTTGAACTATGGAAAGACTATGGCCCCTGCCTGACCAATGTTTCTAAATATAAAATACATAGATAAAATGGCAGGGGGTGACTTGCACACTCAATAATGGGCCCTCCAAAACGGTCGCTAGCACAAAGTGTCATAGCGACAAGGGGGCAACATGTCCTGAGGTGCTTAAGAGGAGTGGAGAGGTATTCCACGGCTATCAGGACAATCCCGGAAGTACGGTCAAGATCCCTACCAGCATCTTACTGGAATACTTCCTTCCTCCGAGCACGTTTGCTCTTGCGAATCTCCACTCAAGCCGGCCAATCAAGGCAAGAATGAGGTGGGAGCTCTGTTCCTCGTCAGTGTTCACTTCAGCCGGCCAATAAAGGCAAGCCAGAGATGAGGAACAAGACTTCTCCCGGGAGGTAGGGTCCGTGGGGTCGCTACTGCCCAACAGCTCGCCACAAGCTGCCCTGCGGGTTTCTGTATCTCTCTTAGTCTGGCTCCTCACCCTAGACCTGTTCCGGCAAAGTAAACTCTGCCGGCACAGACCCAGAGTTCCGAGCGCGCAAGCCCCACCACGACGTCAACGTAGAGATACGGCGGTGGGGTTATTATTATTATTATTATTATTTTCCTTTCGTTATATATTTTTGTGGTGTACAATAAAGTATATATAAATAAATAAATATTTAAGGGGGGGCTCCAATACAACAAACTTGATTTTTTTGCCGTTTTTATAGATAATGGTACGGAACCCTTCGTGCGCGAGTCCGACTCGCACTTGGCCGGTTTTTTTTATCTCATATACCAATTTGACAGGTGCTAATGTCAAACTCCAAGTTGAAAAACCAACAACAATCAATTGAAATGTCAATTAGTCTTCGAGAGTGAAATATATGTTTTGCCCGTGGCTTCGCCCCGTGATGATGGGAAATTAGCCCACGGAAACGTACTACCGGGATAGTAAAAAGTATCGTCCTATGACCAAAGAAACGATGGATGGACTGTGTGAAGGATGATATGGCTAGAAAAGGGGTGACTACCGAGATGACGACTGGTAGAGAACTGGGTAATACGATACCCCTTGGTATAAGACTGGTTGTCAAACATTCGGGCTTCTGACTGTCAAAGATCTACAAATGACAGCCGAGACCAACGGCTTAACGTGCTTTCCGAGGCGCGGAGGAGTCCCGGTATGTAAAGATGGTCACCCATCCATGGACAAACCCCGGCAAGCGAAGCTTAACCAGTTGGATCGATCCGTGCGGCTGTTATTACTTAGCCACGAGCTACGAGCAAATACATAATATAAATGGTAATGTAAATGGTCACAAATACATTTTTACTAAAGAACGTCTCTGTAATTAGTAAAATGACTTATAACAGTCACAGAGCGATTAGTGTGGTAATTACTACTGATGGTTAACATAACATAACATCACGCCGTTAATCCCCGAATGGTTAGGCAGAGGTATACCTACTATAGTACACACACATTTCATCAATGTTCTAAGTCCCATATAAGTAACTAGCTGCGCCCCGATATTGTTGAAGATTAAATTCTGTGCAACATTTGTTAAAACATTTTTTTTTTTTGCACTGTTTTCGAGATACAGAGCGCGCAGTGTTCAACTATTTAGTGTATCATTCGAGGTTACCCTGGCCGCAAGCTAAAGAGCACTACAACCCTGCTTTCCTGCATCACATCGCGAACCACAACTATTCTTGCAGTTGCAGAATATTGTGTTAAGCAAAGACTTATTTTCCTGGACTATATCTCTATGGTTTTAATGAAGAATCAACTGGCATTTATGTTTTTTGGAACGAAGTTCTTTTACGTGGCTTCTAAACTTTCAGAAAATGTAACGCTAAAAGCGTTCTTACTTGAGACGGTCTTCTTCTAATTCAAAGAGAAAGAAAGAGAGAGAGTGAGGAAGAGAGAGAGAGAGAGAGTGAGAGAGAGTGAGTGAGTGAGAGAGAGAGTGAGTGGGTGAGAGAGAGTGAGTGGGTGAGAGAGAGTGAGTGGGTGAGAGTGAGTGGGTGAGAGAGAGAGAGTAAGAGAATGAGAGTGAGAGAGTGAGAGAGAGAGAGAGAGAGAGAACGCCGGCAAAAAAAAACAAAAGAAAAGAGGAAAGTGATGACAGTGTCGTATAATGTATACACATCGGCCCGAGTACACTGCATGCCTGCCACCGCTGCATTACCGGAAAGAGCCAGAAAGTGTGTATTAGGTCTAAATGTAAATCCAAGATGGCGGCTCTGATTTTTTTTTAATTTTCATCATGGGTCATTTTCATCATCAGATTTTTTTAAAATTTTCATCATCGTTTTCATGGTTTTCGAGGGTGCTTGCCGATAGTGAGGTCAAAATGTAAATCCGAGACGGAAGCTGCGAAATTTTTAAAATTTATCGTCTTGGGCATCTTATTCATAGTTTTCAAGGGTACTAAAGCTAATAGTGACATTAAAATGTAAATCCAAGATGGCGGCTGCGAAAATTTGGTTTTTGTTCTAAATCCTACGTGAGAAGGAACTGACGACGGTCCCCGGAACCCACAGTTTTTTTTTTCATTTTTTTTACAATAATAATTCGGCAGTAACGATTATACAGGGTTATCGCGCAAAAGTGAAATGGCGAAAAAAAAAGCAGCTGTTCTGTACATTTTGACGAGTTATGCGAACGTAAATGTACGGAACAGCTGTTTTTTTTCGCGATTTCATATTTGTTCCCATAGTAAAAGTTGTTCATAATGATGAGTACAATGACTCCTTAAGAGGTTGTCGTAGTTTTACCAATAACCCACCCTTACGTCGCATTTTCGTAGCTTTTTTTATGACTCAATGAAAATAGTCGTACCTATCACTGAAACTTATGTTAATAATGATTGATGTTATCTTCGAAACTGTGTATATTTGGATCACTTGTTCTAGGAGTTATTGTATTATTTTTACCTACCTATAGCATTCATGGGACATCAAAAAAACATGCAGACGAATTGAGAACCTCCTCCTTTTTGAAGAAGTCGGTTAAAAAGAAACACGTATAGATGTTAAGAAACATACCTACTTGATACTATGTTAGTTTAAAAGGTTATGTGACTGCTACGAAATATCTAGAGTTGTACTACTCCGTAGCAACTCGCTACGAGGCGGCTACGAAAATACTACGGCGTAGCTGCTACATTATTACAAGACTAAGGTACGACTACGTTAGGAATTTATAGGGTACAACAAGGAATCCTTATAGTTTCGCCATGTCCGTCTGTCTGCCTGTCCGTCTGCCTGTCTGTCCGTCTGTCTGCCTGTCCGTCTGTATGTCTGTCTGTCCGTCTGTCTGCTTGTCCGTCTGTCTGTCTGTTCATCTGTCTGTCTGCCTGTCCGTCTGTCTGCCTCTCTGTCCGTCTGTCTGTCTGCCTGTCCGTCTGTCTGTCTGTCCGTCTGTCCACGGCTTAGCTCAGATACTTTTAGTACTAGAAAGCTGTCATTTTACCATGGGTATACATACTCGTATAAACAATTTTTTTGAAGTATCCCTTACACGTAAAGTGGGGATGTTTTGATGATGTCTATTCTTATCCGACTACGGCGAAGAAAAAAGGAGGGTTATGATGGTGATTAATGATTTTGACCAGTATGTATATGTATGTAAGTATGTTCATCTGGTCCCTCCTATCTTCTAAACCACTCATCACATAATGACAAATGAGGTATCGTTGGAAGCGTTTTGATCGTCCGCTGGTTATAGTAAAGTGCCGGTCTGGGTTCGAACCCGCGACCTAAGTCAGGGCCGTTACCACTGCTCCACCTTATCTGTCCGTCTTTTCCCAACTATGAAAATGAAATGAAATGAAATTGATTATTCTATAAATAGGATATCGGCATCACTTTTACACGTCATATAAAAAAAGAAATAAGCTAGGTGAGGTCGGCGTTTCCTATCCGACTACTCTGAGAAGAAAGGCCGAAACAAACTCAGAGGTCTCCTTTAAAGTCCAGACATAATCTTGGTCAGGCCATATGAGGATCAGGTAGATTAGAATCTGAAATGGTCTTTTGAGGAAAGAACCACACAGATTTGAGTGGACCTGTCCAGTCAGTGAAAGTCAGTAATAGTGGAGCTCAACTCAGAACTTATTATGTTGGGGTCGGCTTCCATTCTAACCTGATGCAGCTGAATACCAGTATTTTTCATTTAGCGACTGCCTATCTGACCTCCACAACCAAGTTACTGGGTACCACGATTTACCTTGGTAAGACTGTTTGTCACACTTTTGGGCTTCTACCCGTAACGAAGGTCAAAGATCTATATAGCCGGGATCAACGGCTTAACGTGTTTTCCGAGGCACGCAGACGTCTCAATATGTAATGGATGGTCACCCATCCATGAACCGGCCGCGGCAAGCGTAGCTTAACCTTCGGGCTTAACATTTCTTAAAAACATCTAATCTATTATTGAGGGACTCTCATTAAAGCTGTCTGAAAGGCATTAAAGGAACCAAATGATTATTTAAGTGTTTTTTAATGACAACGTATTTAAGATTCTCCTCAATTGACGAGAGCTCCAATATTTCTCAAGGATTATAAATAATTCCTTACTTTGTGAATTGACAATCGGTACGTCCTTTCTTGTCATAAAAGCACCCTCGCTTTCTGAAAACCCTTTTAAATTTGAATCTGTTGTTAAACCAGTCTTACCTAGTAACTGGGTTGTGGAGGTCAGATAGGCAGTCGCTTCATGTAAAATACTAGTATTCAGCTGCATCAGGTTTGACTGGAAGCCGACCCCAACATAGTTGGGAAAAGGCAGATGATGTAGTCGAATGTCAAGTTAACTTGTATGATTTATTGTGTTATTTTGTCAACCAATCTAATGCCTTTTTTATGAGATTTGACGGCTGTTTTGGTACTTATTCCAACAATTATTGTTCAAATAATGTAACTAGTAAATTGTTGATGAAAAAAAGTAATAAAAACTAAAACCTAATCCTTACAAATAATATAAAAGTGAAAGTTTGTGTATTTGGATGTTTGTTACTCAATCACGCAAAAACGGCTGAATGGATCTGGATTTGACAAACAGATAGTTTATAACCTGGATTAACACAGGATACTTTTTACCCCGATATTCCCACGGGATCGAGACTTACGCGGGTGAAACCGTGTGGCGCAGCTAGTCTATACTAATATTAAATTCGAAAGTAACTCTGTCTGTCTGTTACTTTTTCACGCCTAAACCACTGAACGGATTTCCACAAAATTTCGTTAGAAGATAGAGTCATTCCATTTTAATACTGGTATTTGTTTCAACTTATATTTATTTTCTATTCCGAACAAGATGGCACCCTGGGGCCTGCCCCAGGGTGCCATCTATCTCTTAACCAAATTTTGTAGCCTATGTCCTGACATAGGCTACTTTTTACCGATATACCGCGCGGGCGGAAGTTAGTTTTTAATATACTTACTAAAACCCATCTATCTATTGATCCAATAGTTATAAGAAAAGTTTTCTATCAATAAAGCAAAGCTTTTTACCAAACCCTATTTGATTTAGGATCGTCGATCTCAAATGCAATTTGTTCGAAAACCGTCGGCCCTAGGGGTTCCGAACCTTTTTGTAGTAATACATAAGAGAAGAGAGACTTGCATGGGGTTGCCTTAAAAATTGGTGGAACTACACTCGCGACAATCTAAGAAGTCCGTTTTGACGTTTCGTTCTCGTACATGTAATAAAACTTTATGCCTTGAGAATCAGTTTTAAGCAATGTAGATAAGTCGTCGATTACAAACTCTGTAAGTATGATCAATTGATATGTCTCGTTTATAAGAAACCAATTGTTTTTTTCATCGCTTCACATAGCATTTTTTTATCTGTCAAAACGGACTTCTTAGATTGTTACGAGTCTAATACGAGAAGTTATTCATAAGTTGGCAACTTCGTAAATAGCTGCCAAATATATATCGTTGTTTAAATTAATTTGCCAAGTAATGAACACATTGATTTCAGTACACTGAAAAAAATTAAAGTAATAAAAACTAGAAACCAACTACGACTAAAAAGGTATAAACAAGACACCACAGACAGACAAATTAAAAATCCGGAGTCACACGTATTAGGGCAAAAATCGAACAGATTACGTGTGACTTTAATTTTAGTTTTTTGCCGACTTCCGAAATTAAAGTTATTTTTCACTATTTTTGTTTTTTTTTCGGAAGTCGGCTGTTTTTTTTTGTAGTTTTTTTTATTTTTTACTTTTTAGTTGTGGTACCTACCCTACACAAATTCGAATACCACTACCTGCTATGTAAATAACAGTGACGGAGTAATTTAAAACATCGAACAACAAACAAACATCCAATATACTAAGTGGGAAAAATACGTAATATTAAAGCTAACTCAAAAACTACGCAAGCAAAATTAATAAAATTTATATGGGACCACCTCTGAAGCATGACCTACTAGACAAAAAAAGAATCATCAAAATCAATTCATAATTGGCGGAGTAATCGCGTAAATAACACACAAAAAAAAAATCAAAATATACAAATGAATAGAGAACCTTCTAGTTTTTGAAGTCTGTTAAAAGTACAATAACACTACCAGAATTAATTATAGAGCCTAAGACCGTACACTGAGCAGGACCGCTTGCTACCACTAAACCACCGAGGCACTCACAAACCGAATTATAACTTGACATTTCTGCTCATCCTATTTTTGTTAAAAGCTTTAAATTGACAGCCACACCCCGTAATGACATTTGATGGTCCCCCATGCCACCCCCTGACATATGAGAGATGGAAATCAAAGCAAAAACCATGGTTTATTGGGTTATATGTACTTTAAACCCCCATTGATGTAAACTACAACCGAATTTACACTTTAAAACTAATAGAGTACAGTCGGAAATCATTTGCAGAAGCTTCGCGGTACACAAATTGGGTTGTCTAGACTGTTTCAAAGGAATATGTGAGTTATTTTGAGGATGGTAAGGTTGGAAGTTGTTTGTAATGCCAGTTTTTAAGTGCAAATAGTTATTAAGTATGAGTTTTTAGTCAAATTGAAGTGTTGTTATTGTGTTTGTATAATGACTCTCGTGAAACGTGGATGAAACTCGTGAAACGTGGGTGTACTGTAGGTACACCTCTGCCTAGAGATTACAGGCGTTTTGTTATGTTGTAGATATGTTATGTTATGTTATGGCATACTCGACTAGCAGACAAACAGACAAACGGATGTTGCGTTTAAAGAACAATCTTATTTCTTTGTACTTAGTATCAAATAGTTTCAGAGAAATCAATTCAAGTCAAAACTGCACAAATTCCTGGTAAATAAATGCTATTATAATGTCAAGGAGTACTTACAGGATAAAAATATAGATGGATACATAAATTAAGATTAATTTACTGACATTGATTATTAAGACAATACAAATAATGTGACATGCTATAATAATTTAATTGACATCTGTATAATTTTAATTTTATTTTAATTTGGACCAATATTTTTATTTAATTTATTTGATTATTAAGTCTATGACATGTATTTTAATTCATCTGACAATTTTTGCTTTTATTTTTAAGCTTTGACATGTATATTATTCTGAATTTTTAATTAACTAAGTATATTTTTAATTTTTATGTTTTTGAGTATAATATTTTTGTAATGTTACCTTAATAATTATTTAATAGATTAATAATAATGTAAATATTTGCACACCATAATAGGTAATGATACAGAGTACTTTAAATTTATTTGTAACATCTGTTTATACCTACCTGTATTAAGCAAATAAATAATTTGATTTGAGAAAATCGTTCGTGACAGACACGCACGTATGTCTGTGGTGTCTTGTTTATACCTTTTTAGTCGTAGTCGGGTTTTAGTTTTTATTACTTTAATATTTTTTTTATTCTTTTGGATTATAACAATACATATTTGAAATGTGCTCATTAAGCCCTTTCATTTGATACCCAACATGGTACGATTAAACATTTTTTTTTTTAGTTATTTATTTTATTTCCTCTAGAGGGCGCCATTTTTGATTTACTGTAATATTACATAGCTTATAACCAGTGGGAAAAAAGGAGGGTTATGATTTTGACCGGTATGTATGTATGTTCATCTGTTCCCTCCTATCTTCTAAACCACTCATCACAATTTGACAAATCTATGTGACGTCACATTGGCGCACAACAGATAGACACATTAAAAATCCGGAGTCACACGTAATCTGTTCGATTTATGTCCTAACACGTCGGACTCCGGATTTTTAATTTGTCTGTCTGTGGTGTCTTGTTTATACCTTTTTAGTCGTAGTTCGGTTTTAGTTTTTATTACTTCAATTAAAAAAAATAATAATATGTAGGTAGTGATTTAGTGAAGGTAAGGTTAGGCTAGTAAGAATTTCAAGACTGACGAAGATATAAAAGACTTGACTGTAGGTACTTACCATTTTTATTTTATTTCAGGTATTCTGAGTCTCCTGTCTGCATTTAAAGTCTGAGAGGTAAGATTAGTTCAGCTATACTGTGTAGGTACTTATTAGAACTTCTTGTGAACAGTTTTATAGGGAAGAACTGGGGCCTTAAAACGGCCACTTTGGCAGAATCATAATAGGAAAATATTATGAAATCATCGTAAAATATCACAAACCGACCATTCTTATGAAAACATGAAATTCGTATTACGAAAACAATTAATCTGTTACCGATAAATCCTATGATAAAACAAATAATGCTGAGTCGAATTATGTAAAAAGTGCAGTTGACTCTTTCTACTTTGCTGCCGTCGTACTGTCTACAGGAAACGTCATTTTTGTCTACTCTTCCGTCGACAAAACGGACTCATGCTACGCCTGCTGGGGCTTGTTGCTAGTACTTTAATATTATGCTCTCTGCAAAATGAAATAACCACAATAACCCTTCCTTTTGACTTGCCGTAGTCGGGTAAAAACAATACTTCAACGAGAGGGGTTCGAGCTCGCGACTTCACGCTGAGCTCTTGTTGTACCTAACAAAGCTTTTATTAAGTACTAATTGGAATCACACCCTTTTAAAGTGTGATAAGGTATAGTCTGGGCTCCTAATTAGTCCTGTGATTCAGTACATTTCGATCGAGGAGGAGCTCGTGGCTAAGTAATAACAGCCGCTCGGGTCGATTCATCAGGTTAAGCTACGCTTGCCGGGGTTGGTCCGTGGATGGGTGACCATTTTCACATATCGAGACTCCTCCGTGCCTCGGAAAGCACGTTAAGCCGTTGGTCCCGGCTGTCATTTCTGGATCTTTGACAGCCGTTACGAGTCGTCAGAAGCACGAAAGTCTGACAACTACTCTAACCAAGGGGTATCGTATTACCCGGTTACTGGGTTGTGGAGGTCAGATAGGCAGTCGCTCCATGTAAAATACTGGTATTCAGCTGCATCCGGCTAGACTGGAAGCCGACCCCAACATAGTTGGGAAAAGGCTAGGCAGATTGATTCAGTAAATTTCGATAGAAAACCAAAAATAATTAACAAAAAAAATGTTTGCGGTCGGGAGACCCGCGTCATGAACAAAGTTCCTCTCAAGTATGATTTATAACTACAAAATGTTTTCAGCCGCCATCTTGGAATTACATTTTGATCTCAGTATCCACTTTAGCACTTTCGAAAACTATGAAAACGATACCCATGATGAAAAATTTGCCATCTTGGATTTTCATTTTGACCAAATGCAAATTCACAATTTCTCTCTCTCTCTCACCGGAATGCAGTGTACTAGAGCCGATAGAATAGAATATATTTATTTTAAAACATGAGTATGCATCAATTTATGTGCGAAATTGGCGCGAACGCTGGTAAGTAAATAAATAACTGGCAAAATGTGGGTGTCCCTCTGTCTATCCCTTGGCAGAATGCAGCCGTATTATTATGCTAGTTTTAATCTCGCATTATCGATTGACTAATATTACTTATTAAGTTGAAAACTCGTAAAGTTTTAAATGCCAAGTAGTTATACGTTGATTTCAGTAAAATCAACAATAACTTCTTGGCATTTAAAACTTTGCATTGTCTTGACATTTTGACGCCCTCTGCAGGTGATATTTGAAATCATTAGATGACTGGCATTTTGAATATTATTGCCTACTCATGAACGTTATGATCTTTATTGAATACCTGTTAACCAATAGGGATGATGACATATTTTTATGGTTCCGTACCTCAAAAGGAAAACTATTAAAAGTTATAAAACTAAAACCCAACTACGACAAAAAAGTCAACTAAAAAGGTATAAAAATCCGGACAAATTACGTGTGACTCCGGATTGCAACTTTGAGATAATACCTATTTCATAATAATTATAGGTTCCAAAATACTATGTTCGCGTTATAACTAAAAATTACAAGTAGGAGAAAATCACTTTTAAAAGTTGCTAAGTGTATACATATTGGTGCTCGTGACTATACACATAACGTATTTCTGTGACCCAAACACGGACGTGTAACATGAATTTTGAATATGAATGTCTCACTTCTAGGGAGAAAATGAAAAAAAAAAGTTTTGCATACTCTGCCTTGTGACATAATTATCACGGTGTGCAATAGAATAACAATTCAAAATCAAAAGTCATTTATTCAAACTAGGCTGAAAATCAGCACTTTTCGAACGTCAAAATTACATAAGACAGTCCCCCAAAACGCCCACCCTTCACCACTTCCTAGTGCTTTAGCTGGGAAGAAGAAGTGGCGCAACAAACTCCCCAACAGCACAGCTGTCTGTTCCGTACAATTACCTTCCGCGTATCTACGCGGGAGATATTATACTCCGTTGAGATTGGATGTCATGGCCTAAATTCGGGCTCCAGGACTATTGATAATATTATTTATTTATTTAATTTATGGAGGACTTACAGCTAAAATAAAAACACAAAAGAGGAATACATAGACGCCAGAGAGCCAATAACAAGTCAAGTTTCGACTTATAGTAAAATTAGCGTTATAAATATAAAAAAGGCAACACGCTAATTATTATTAGTAAGTACTGTTACAGTAGTGGGTTCGATTCCTAAATAAAACAAACATTGCCTACGTCTTGTAGATTGTTGATTCATTATGTTTGTGTTAACACAAATACTTACGAAATAGGATAAACTATAGGATTGTTCCAAACACCATTCATTGAAGTAGTCACGCATATAATATTGTACGCACGGCTACACATCAAGCTATACATTTCCAGTATAAGGTGACCTCGCATGGTACGGAAATCCTTTACATTGCAAGATCAGCATAAACTGGAAATGTATAGCTTGATGTGTAGCCGTGTGTACATTTCATTACTATGTTCCCCACAACACATTTGATAAACACATCATAATCAGCCTATAAACCTTGTAGCTAAGTAATAACAGCCGCGCGGGTCGATCCATCAGGTTAAGCTACGCTTGCCAGGGTTGGTCAGTGGATGGATGACCATCTATCGAGATTTCTCCGTGCTTCGAAAAGCACGTTAAGCTGTTAGTCCCGGCATTCATTCATGGATCTTTGACAGTCGTTACGGGTCGTCAGAAGCCCGAAAGTCTGACAACCAGTCTTACCAAGGGGTATCGTATTGCCCAGTTACTCGGTTGTGGAGGTCAGATAGGCAATCGCTCCATGTAAAATACTGGTATTCAGCTGCATCCGGTTAGACTGGAAGCCAACCCCAACATAGTTGGGAAGAGGCTAGGCAGATTGAATCAGCCTATAATGTTCCCACTGCTGGGACACACGCCTCCTCTCTGTGAGGCAGTAGGCCATAACCCACCACGCGGGCCCAGTGCGAGTTGGTGTGATCACTGTGTAGGACTGCATTAGACTATAGTGTGGTCAAATAAAACCAAATTGGTTTATTTTAAAATATCGAAATAAAGCACAGAATTCTATTTGTTATTGCGATAAAAGTTATATAGATGGCGCTTTTCGCAATTAGCGTGATTGACCAAGTACAATGAGGGGTTGGATAGGGTTGCCACCTCTTTGAGTATATATGTTCTGTGGTTGCAACACGTTAGACCGTGTGGCAACCAACCAACCGTGTGGGGATAAAACCTGAAATCGCGAAAAAAATCAGCTGTTCCCTACATAAATAAGTTCGCATAACAAAAGTCTCATAATAAAAGTTGTTCATAATTATGAGTAAAGTGACGTGTTTATGTATCGGCCAGTAATTGACAGTCACCCTATACATTATAATGGATCGTCAACCATCCACGAATCGACCGCGGCAAGCGCTTTCGCTTGACCCATGTCATGTGGCTGTTATTATTTAGCCACGAAATTCCCATTTTTTTTAAAGTGCAATCTTTTTTAAGCTCATTGAGCACTTTTTGGATGAACAAAATTTATGGAACTCGCGTCATCGTCACGCTTGAAGTGATTTGTTTTTTTAGCGCCATCTACCTTCTACCGTTTGAATAACGTTGAGGTTGAAGTGAAAACTTCTTTAGGCGAGTTGAGCACTTTTTGGGTGAACAAAAGTTATGGAACTCGCGTCATCGTCACGCTTGAAGAAATGAATGAATGTTACATCTATCGGCAGTCCCCAAAGACTGCCCCGCATGTTTTTTATTGGGTTCTAGTAGTAGGTATTAGGTCCCCACCTATGAAATCAGCGTTTTGTATGGGGAATTTTAAAGAAGTTGCATTTTTCATACTAACATTTTCTTAATTTATAACAACCATGAACACTAATGTTTTAAAACTTTTATGCACTAATGTTTAAAAACTAAGATAACGTATGCCACTTAGATTAAGCGACAAAAATAAGATTTGGCCAAGTTAAAAAAAAAAATAGTGATCATTTCTGCTAACAAAATGAGGAGTTATTTTTAAGGTATTTTTTATGTTTAGAAAACTATAAGTAATAAGGTTTTTTTTTACTATTGTTAGTTGTCTATGCTCAGCAGTGGGACAGTACAGGCTTTAATAAAAAAAATAAAAAAAGTGGTCTATGAGGGTCATAATTCGATATAATACCAAGCAATTGATGAATATTTTAAATTATGCAAGTGACGAGGTTCTCTATTTGTGAGAAAAAAAAACAATTTCATAGGTGACCCAATATATTAGTTGAAGAGTCAACCCTAGTAACATAGGCTTCGTTTGCGTGACTGATTGTAATATATCCTACAAGGTGGTTAGGACCTTGTTCAATGGTGATATACGGTGGATGGAAATTAAAATCATTATCGCTGTTGTACTAAGGTAAAGTAGACGTAAGTAAATTCGACCGTCCATTGCTACATTTGCCTGCCTAGCCTTTTCCCAACTATGTTGGTGTCGGCTTCCAATCTAACCCGATGCAGCTGAATACCAGTAGGTATTTAACATGGAGCGACTGCCTATCTGACCTCCACAACCCAATAACTGGGTTACATGATACCGCTTGGTAAAACTGGTTGTCAGAATTTCGGGCTTCTGACAACCCGTAACGACTGTCAAAGATCCACGAATGATAGCCGGGACCAACGGCTTAACGTGCTTTTCGAGGCACGGAGGAGTCTCGATATGTAAAGATTATTGTGTGTACCTACTATGAAATAGGTAAACACTTATACCCCATTTCTAAACTACCCTATTTATCACTAAAATCTGCACTATAATTATTACCCAACTACATAAGCTTGTGCCTGTCAATCACAACATGTCACAGGCTAATCATTGCAGTAGGACTGTGCATATGATAGCATGTGCAGTGTTCGCGTGATAGATAACCATCGGGTGACATGCTACCTATACTGCTTACGCTGTGGCTTTGGACTTCGGGAAGTACGACCCTAATACTGAGGGCTGATTGTACGAGTATACCATAGATTTTTATAAGTAGAATATTATCTTTCATGTAGAATATTATTCTGCTAAAGTGACCGTTTTAAGCCCCCTTAAAACGGTCACTTTAGCAGAATCATAATATGAAAATATTATGAATCACTAGCTGCGCCCCGCGGTTTCACCTGCGTTAGTCTTGATCCCGTGGGAATATCGGGATAAAAAGTATCCTATGCGTTAATCCAGGTTATAAACTATCTGTTTGCCAAATTTCATCAAAATCCATTCAGTAGTTTTTCGTGAAAGAGTAACAAACATCCATCCATCCATACTTACAAACTTTCGTGTTTATAATATTAAAGATAGATTGTAAAATGTCACAAACTGACAATTCATAATATGATCTGCGTGTAATTCATGTTACGAAATAAATCATCTGTTTGACAGTTTTCTATGGAGATTCGTAAAAGGGTCCACAAATTATGAATTGCTTTCATGTCAAATTAGAGGAATTGCTAATAACAGCTGGGATTCAGGAAATTAATTGCTTTTAGAGGAATTTCCAATGTGGCCGGTTTAGGCCCCCAGACATCTGACAGTTTTTACCCGACTACGGCAAAGAAAAAAGGAGGGTTATGATTTTGACCGGTATGTGTGTATGTATGTATGTATGTATGTTCATCTGTTCCCTCCTATCTTCCAAACCACTTATCACAATTTGACAAATGAGGTATCGTTAGAAGCGTCGTGATTGTCCGCTGGTTATATGCTATGTGAAGTCACATTAAATTAAAAATGGCGCCCTCTAGAGGACATAAAGTGAGGAACTTAAAAAAAAAAATGGTTTTATCGTACCATGTTGGGTATCAAATGAAAGGGCTTAATGAGCACATTTCAAAAATATATATATTATAACCTCAAAACAATTTTAAAAAAAATCAAGTAATAAAAACTAAAACCCAACTACGACTTAAAAGGTATAAACAAGGCACCACAGACAGACAAATTAAAAATCCGGAGTCACACGTAATCTGTTCGATTTATGCCCTAACACGTGTGACTCCGGCTTTTTAATTTGTCTGTCTGTGGTGCCTTGTTTATATCTTTTAAGTCGTAGTTGGGTTTTAGTTTTTATTACTTGATTGTTTTTAAAAAACTATAAACTATCCTTAAAACTATGTCCTACCGAGAAGCGAGTAGAGCCAGGGCCAAGTGCGTGTCGGACCACGCACATTTCAGGGTTCCGTAGTTGGGATGAATATTTATCCCAAGCACAAACATAACATTGTAGTCAAAAAACATGTTCTCCTATACGTTCCCAATGTATGTGCTGTGTTGTAAGTTTGTACACACAATAATGGGAGATTTACCATGTTATTTTGAAGACCATAGACTTCTTATAGGTTTTCCTGTAATCTTTGAGTATTTAGGCGCGTAAAGGCCAACGCAGACCAGGACGGGATGGCAAGGGATTAAATTTTTTACCAATGGACATTCAAACGTATCGATATAGAAATACGACATAAATTGCTATGCTTTAAAATGATGCCATGGCATCGAAAGGGATTTCGTTGCGCGGCATTGAAAGACGCGCCACGGGCTCCCGCGGCGGGATGCCGCGGCGTACTGCGGTAGGCAACGGCATGCCGAGGACGCCGGCGCTGGTTGGGATATACCGCGCGTGACAAGGCGCTGGAATGCCGCGGTATCTAAGCGGCTAGTGTGCGCTGACTGACGGCAAAATCCTTTGCCATCCCGTCCCGGTCTGCGTTGGCCTTTAGGGCGCCTTTTGAATGAAACTCAGTCCAGTTGTAATAGACGTGTATAGCACAGTATCCAGGTGACAGCGGAACTAACGTATACACGAACACAGGATAATAAAGTTGGTTACAAGTTCACAGAGTTTAATAATAATAATACAGGCTGTAAGGGTAAACAGTCTTGTCATTCAAACCATGGGTAGTTGACTTAAAATTAAAAATAAATGACCGAACACAACAAAAAAAAAACGTCATTTTTATTAAAAGATTTTAAAAAGTTTCTATCCGACACCGTGCTCTCTAGCGAAACAGCTGACTGACTGAGGGAGGGGTCGCGCTCGCGGTCGGTCAGGTCACATCCCGTACCCTCCGCCCGTGTTGAGACGCAAGTTCGTTGCCCTAACGCATAGGACAACGAACTTGCGTCTCTTGTGGTAAAATGTAGATTTAAAAAAAAGAAAAAAAAGTTGTAATTTTCCATTGGTTTTACGTTCTATAAATGAAACCAAACCAATGGTTGCAAGGATAACGGTGTTTACCCTAACACCCTGTATAACTTAGCAGGTTTAGTATAATATTCCCAAATCCAAAACTCATTACCATAGACCACCTCCTAGACAAACCAGTGTTGCCAGCTTATGTAACGGTGGGAATCACAGATAATTAGCTGGTTCGCCACAAGTATAAAACTATATTATGTTTTTTTTTTTTATGTTAGGCTCCGTTGTTTCTGAGATTTCTTAGATGTCTTTATTTATTTATTTATTTATTAGGATCTCCAACAAAAGATGTACACAGGACATGACAAATATTATGTACCATAGGTATTACGTAAGTGTACTCCCTCACTTACAGGAGACCACAGCATGCAAAGAAATAAAGTGCAACTAAGCTAACAAGGTTAAAATTTACATATAAAATATTAAAAGATAAACAATCATGCTAAAAATAAAAAAATTAAAGTAATAAAAACTAAAACCCAACTACGACTAAAAAGGTATAAACAAGACACCACAGACAGACAAATTAAAAATCCAGAGTCACACGTAATCTGTTCAATTTATGTATTATGTAACACGTGTGACTCCGGAATTTTAATTTGTCTGTCTGTGGTGTCTTGTTTATACCTTTTTAGTCGTAGTTGGGTTTTAGTTTTTAATACTTTAATTTTTTTAAATTATTTTGGGGTTCTAATATATATATTTTTGAAATGTGGTCATTGAGCCCTTTCATTTGATACCCAACATGGTACGACTAACGACATTTTTTTTTAGTTCCTGACTTTATTTCCTCTAGAGGGCGCCATTTTTAATTTAATGTGACGTCATATAGCCTATAACCAGCGGACGATCAAGACGCTTCCAACGGTACCTCATTTGTCAAATTGTGATGAGTGGTTTAGAAGATAGGAGCGAACAGATATACATTCATACATACATACATACATACATACATACATACCGGTCAAAATCATAACCCTCCTTTTTTTTCGCCGTAGTCGGGTAAAAATTAAAAAGTGAATAAATTAAAAAAGTGACAAATTAAAAAAACGTGAAAATAACATTTAACGTGGATAGCTAGTCGCTACCTCATCCATACTAATATTATAAATTCGAAAGTAACTCTGTCTGTCTGTATGTTACCTTTTCACGCCTAAACCACTGAACGGATTTCGATAAAATTTAGCAAGGAGATAGATGACATCCCGGGGAAGGACATAGGCTACTTTTTATCGACATACCACGCGGGCGAAGCCGCGGGCGGAAGCTAGTTATGAAATAAATGTGCGAAGTTCTCAGCTTACGTTGTCGTAGTTACAATCAATATAATTGTTATGTACTACAGGAACATGCAATGTAGTGCATATTGAATTAAACCTCTGTTGACACTGTGTAAAACTAACCCCAGAACATGCACAAGATCGCATCGATTCTGAGAAAATTTGATGTGTGAAGAAAGATAAATTATTTTATTTCTGCACGCGTAGCATGGGCGCTTTCTATCTCTACGAAGAATAGACATAGCTTTTACTATACAAAGTGACAGTTCGTTTTTTCATTTTTGACATCTACCGTAGAAATCTTTCTACAATCTGTCATTTTGTCTTTCATTTCTAACGATCTTTGTCGGTTTTCGGAAGAAAGTTTTCTATCCTAACTGTCAAAATCAAACTGACAACCGATAAATCCTATGATAAAACAAAGAATTCTGAGTCGAATTATGTAAAAGAGTGAATTTCGTAAAAAGTGCAGTTGACTCTTTCTATTTTGCTGCCGTCTCGTTCTGTCTACTGTCTATAGGAAACGTCATTTTTGTCTACTCTTCCGTCGACAAAACGGTGCTCATGCTACGCCTGCTGTAGTAGGTTTGCAAACACTTTTACACGTCAATCATAATTTAAAAGCTAAATGTGGTGACTGGTCGGCGTTTCCTATCTGACTACTCTGAGAAGAAAGGCCGAAACAAACTCAGAGGTCACAGTCTTTTTATGCTACGGCTACACTTCGCGTTATCATGAACTTTTCTTCGTGCGCTCTCTCTCGCACACCCCTCGATTACTCACGAAAAAAAGTTCGCGATAACGCGAAGTGTAGCCGTAGCATTAAGGCGCTTAGTCCCGTTTAGTACCGTAACACGGTCACTTTAAAAAGCCTACTCCTCATTAACGGCTTGGTTAAAAGATCTGAAAAAAATATATGTTTGCCATAGATTCATGTACAACATTTTGTATTGAGCAATTTTTTCGTATGACTAATACTTTTGCCTTAAAAAATATTTAACAAAATGCAATTTTTGGCTTATATTTCCCTACTACTTCTAAACGGCTTTGATGTTTGGAAATATTTATATACTGAAGAATTGATGGTTAGAAGTACTACAGATTGTATTGAGCAGAAATGTAAATTAAACAATTTTTTTTTAAAATTACCCCTCTTAGAGATACAGGTTCAGAGGTGCTATGCGCGGGCGCGCGCGGCAGTCGCGCGTTAGCATTGAGACGGGACGGCTGTGTCGCTCGCTGCTCCGCGCCGGCTATTGACCGACTACGTACGTTTGTGTATGTTAGTGCAAATAATCACGAACAAATTACAATAGTGTGCGTGTCTAGACTAGCTCGCTGCAGAGAGTCTTGTTCGCGTGGATGCTTTATTAGTGCTGCGGTTTCTACGTACATACTGTTTTTGTTTATATGGTTTTTATGTGGTTTTTATGTAGGTCATCATCTGCCTAGCCTTTTCCCAACTATGGTATGGTCCATACTAGGTAGGTAGGGTAGGTAGGGTAAGTAGGGTAGGTAGGGTAGATTTTTATCTTTTTACCCGACTACGGCGAAGAAAAAAGGAGGGTTATTATTTTGACCGGTATGTATGTATGTATGTATGTTCATCTGTTCCCTCCTATCTTCCAAACCACTTATCACAATTTGACAAATGAGGTATCGTTAGAAGCGTCGTGATTGTCCGCTATAGGCTATGTGAAGTCACATTAAATTAAAAATGGCGCCCTCTAGAGGACATAAAGCGAGGAACTTAAAAAAAAAATGGTTTAATCGTACCATGTTGGGTATCAAATGAAAGGCCTTAATAAGCACATTTCAAAAATATATATATTATAACCCCAAAAGAATTTAAAAAAATATAGTAATAAAAACTAAAACCCAACTACGACTTAAAAGGTATAAACAAGACACAGACAGACAAATTAAAAATCCGGAGTCACACGTAATCAGTTCGATTTATGCCCTAACACGTGTGACTCCGGATTTTTAATTTGTCTGTCTGTGGTGTCTTGTTTATACCTTTTAAGTCGTAGTTGGGTTTTAGTTTTTATTACTATATTTTTTTAAATAGATCAAAAGAATGGGGTACTTTGAGAAAACCCCGTTTAAAATAAATAAGAAATAAATGAACATATTGGCGCGTGAAACATTATCCTTGTTCGTCATTAATTCTGGAAATTATAATTAATTTACTTAGTTTGAAATTCCGCGCATTGTGAGATTGAGAAAAGTTCTATACAAGATTTGGCCGCAACCAGGCATTGATGGACTCACGTATGTGTGCCTCGGTTTTGCCTCGGCCCACATTTTCACGATCGTCCATCAATAGCCCAGTTGCAGGCCGCGACAGTAATGTACGGAAGAAAGAATACTTGCATGGAACATTGATTCGTAACGTAATATAAATAAGGAGCAGAATTGCGTCTACAAAAAAAAAAAACTTCCAAACCTTTAAAGTAAAAATACTTGCACAGAACATTGATCGGTAAATTAATATAAATAAGGAGCAGAATCGTGTCGAGAGTCGACGGAGCAAATTACTTTGAAGTCTTGCGAGTATTTCGGGTCGGCACTTGGTCGGCGTAAGTACCTACTTACAAGTAAAAACCTGGTGTAAAAAACCTGGTCGCGTAAAAACGCACCTTCCCTAAAAGAATAAACAAGTGAACATATTGGCGCGTGAAAAATTATTATGGTCCGACATTGATTCTGAAAAAGAGAAAGAGAAAAAGAAAGAAAGAAAGAAAGAAACCATTTATTTGCTGGTAATGAAGGAAAGAGAAAGAAAGAGAAACAAAAAAGAAAGAAAGAGAAAGAAGGAAAGAAGGAAATAAATCTGCTGTGCACGTGATTTTACTCTATCTTTTTAATAAGTCATGCATCAAACATATTTATCAACAAAACATCACGCGTTTATTCCCCGAAGGGTGAGACAGAGATGTACCTATAGTACACCCACATTTCGCCAGTTATGTTTTAAGTTCCATGTATTATATTACGTCTGGATAACCTGTTTAAAGAGAAAGAAAGATTAAGAAAGAAAGAGAAAGAGAAAGAGAAAGAGATAGAGATAGAGATAGAAATTGAATTAGAGATAGAGATAGATAGAGATAGAGATAGAGATAGAGATAGAATTAGAGATAGAGATAGAGATAGAGATAGAGATAGAGATAGAGAAAGAAAGAAATAAATAAATAAATCATTTATTTGCTGGTAATGTAGGAAAGAGAAAGAAAGAGAAAGAAAGAAAGAAGGAAATAAATCTGCTGTATACGTGATTTTACTCTGTTTTTAATAAGTCATTCATCAAACATATTTATCAACAAAATATCACGCGTTTATTCCCTGAATGGTGAGACAGAGATGTACCTATAGTACACACACATTTCGCCAGTTATGTTTTAAGTTCCATGTATTATATTACATGTCTGGATTACCTGTTTGATCCAGA
This sequence comes from Lithophane semibrunnea, assembly GCA_947363905.1. Taxonomy (NCBI): domain Eukaryota; kingdom Metazoa; phylum Arthropoda; class Insecta; order Lepidoptera; family Noctuidae; genus Lithophane; species Lithophane semibrunnea. The sequence continues at coordinate 9,701,184 of OX376215.1, forward strand.
CTCCGGGCTACCACTGAGAAATTTCAGATGGAAAAACCCAATTTAAGTAAGAGAAAGAAAGAGAAAGAGAAAGAAAATAGACAGAGACAGAGAAAGAGAAAGAGAAAGATAGAGATAGAGATAATGATAGAGATAGAGATAGAGAAAGAGAAAGAGAAAAAGAAAGAGAGAGAGAGAGAGGGAGAGAGAGAGATAGAGATAGAGAAAGAGAAAGAGAAAGAGAAAGAGAGAGATAGAGATAGAGATAGAGATAGAGATAAAGAAAGAGAAAGAGAAAGAGAGAGAGAGAGAGAGAGAGATAGAGATAGAGATAGAGATAGAGATAGATATAGAGATAGAGATAGAGATAGAGATAGAGATAGAGATAGAGATAGAGATAGAGAAAGAAAGAAGGAAATAAATCTGCTATATACGTGACTTTCTCATTCATCAAACATATATAACAAAACATCACGCGTTTATTCCCCGAAGGGTGAGACAGAGATGTACCTATAGTACACCCACATTTCGCCAGTTATGTTTTAAGTTCCATGTATTAATATTACATGTCTGGATTACCTGTTTGAAGACAAAGAAAGAGAAAGAGAAAGAGAGAGATAGAGATAGAGATAGAGATAGAGATAGAGATAGAGATAAAGAAAGACAAAGAGAAAGACAAAGAGAAAGACAAAGAGAAAGATAGAGATAGAGATAGAGAGAGAGAGAGAGAGAGAGATAGAGATAGAGATAGAGATAGAGATAGAGATAGAGATAGAGATAGAGATAGAGATAGAGATAGAGATAGAGATAGAGATAGAGATAGAGATAGAGATAGAGATAGAGATAGAGATAGAGATAGAGATAGAGATAGAGATAGAGATAGAGATAGAGATAGAGATAGAGATAGAGATAGAGATAGAGAGAGAGAGAGAGAGAGAGATAGAGATAGAGATAGAGATAGAGATAGAGATAGAGATAGAGATAGAGATAGAGATAGAGATAGAGATAGAGATAGAGATAGAGATAGAGATAGAGATAGAGATAGAGATAGAGATAGAGATAGAGATAGAGATAGAGATAGAGATAGAGATAGAGAAAGAGAAAGAAAGAAAGAAGGAAATAAATCTGCTGTATGCGTGATTTTCTCTGTTTTTAATAAGTCATTCATCAAACATATATAACAAAACACCACGCGTTTATTCCCCGAAGGGTGAGACAGAGATGTACCTATAGTACACACACATTTCGCCAGTTATGTTTTAAGTTCCATGTATTATATTACGTCTGGATAACCTGTTTGAAGAGAAAGAAAGAGAAAGAGAAAGAGAAAGATAGAGATAGAGATAGAGATAATGATAGAGATAGAGATAGAGATAGAGATAGAGAAAGAGAAAAAGAAAGAGACAGAGAGAGAGAGAGGGAGAGAGAGAGATAGAGATAGAGAAAGAGAAAGAGAAAGAGAAAGAGAAAGAGAGAGATAGAGATAGAGAAAGAGATAAAGAAAGAGAAAGAGAAAGAGAGAGAGAGAGAGAGAGAGAGAGAGATAGAGATAGAGATAGAGATAGAGATAGAGATATATATAGAGATAGAGATAGAGATAGAGATAGAGATAGAGATAGAGAAAGAAAGAAGGAAATAAATCTGCTGTATACGTGACTTTCTCATTCATCAAACATATATAACAAAACATCACGCGTTTATTCCCCGAAGGGTGAGACAGAGATGTACCTATAGTACACCCACATTTCGCCAGTTATGTTTTAAGTTCCATGTATTAATATTACATGTCTGGATTACCTGTTTGAAGACAAAGAAAGAGAAAGAGAAAGAGAGAGAGAGAGATAGAGATAGAGATAAAGAAAGACAAAGAGAAAGATAGAGATAGAGAGAGAGAGAGAGAGAGATAGAGATAGAGATAGAGATAGAGATAGAGATAGAGATAGAGATAGAGATAGAGATAGAGATAGAGATAGAGATAGAGATAGAGATAGAGATAGAGATAGAGATAGAGAGAGAGAGAGAGAGAGAGAGAGATAAAGATAGAGATAGAGATAGAGATAGAGATAGAGAAAGAAAGAAAGAAGGAAATAAATCTGCTGTATACGTGATTTTCTCTGTTTTTAATAAGTCATTCATCAAACATATATAACAAAACACCACGCGTTTATTCCCCGAAGGGTGAGACAGAGATGTACCTATAGTACACACACATTTCTCCAGTTATGTTTTAAGTTCCATGTATTATATTACGTCTGGATAACCTGTTTGAAGAGAAAGAAAGATTAAGAAAGAAAGAAAGAGAAAGAAAAAGAGAAAGAGATAGAGATGGAGATGGAGATGGAGATGGAGATAGAGATAAAGAAATAAATAAATCATTTATTTGCTGGTAATGTAGGAAAGAGAAAGAAAGAGAAAGAAAGAAAGAAGGAAATAAATCTGTTGTATACGTGATTTTACTCTATGTTTTTAATAAGTCATTCATCAAACATATTTATCAACAAAACACCACGCGTTTATTCCCCGAAGGGTGAGACAGAGATGTACAGTCACGGACTTTAATTGATGAGCCACCTGGTACTGTTCGCATTTTAGCCGTGTAATGCAAATCGGGTTTATTCAGTTCCCGACACGCAAAGTCATATGTCTTCGTATTAGAAGAAGAAAATTATATTTCATATCTTTACCGGTTGGCTAACCTGAGAGCAGAACTACAAACTTGACAGCAGTGACTACTCAAAGTCAACCAATTGGTTGACAGGTCTAGCAACAGTAACCTAGAAACGATAAACAATTGTTGCTTGGTTACTGCGGAACTTAAAACATAACTGGAGAAATGTGGGTGTACTATAGGTACATCTCTGTCTCACCCTTCGGGGAATAAACGCGTGATGTTTTGTTGATAAATATGTTTGATGAATGACTTATGAAAAACATAGAGTAAAATCACGTATACAACAGATTTATTTCCTTCTTTCTTTCTTTCTCTTTCCTACATTACCAGCAAATAAATGATTTATTTATTTCTTTATTTCTTTCTCTATCTCTATCTCTATCTCCATCTCCATCTCCATCTCTATCTCTATCTCTTTCTCTCTTTCTTTCTCTTTCCTACATTACCAGCAAATAAATGATTTATTTATTTATTTCTTTCTTTCTCTATCTCTATCTCCATCTCTATCTCTATCTCTATCTATCTCTTTCTCTTTCTTTCTTAATCTTTCTTTCTCTTCAAACAGGTAATCCAGACGTAATATAATACATGGAACTTAAAACATAACTGGCGAAATGTGGGTGTACTATAGGTACATCTCTGTCTCACCCTTCGGGGAATAAACGCGTGATGTTTTGTTGATATGTGTAATATGTTTGATGAATGACTTCTTAAAAAAATCAGTAAAATCACGTATACAACAGATTTATTTCCTTCTTTCAAAAATCAAATCAAAAATATTTATTTGCTAAAATATGGTACAATAGATATTACAGTCATTTTGATTTCCGCATATTCTGCCATGTTATGGCGTGCAAATACATTTACATGTCAATTAAAATTATTAGAATTACAGTCATTATGATTATTAATATTATTTAAAATTATTACAAATTTACATTAATTATAAGTTCCATCGACTTATCCTCCAAATATTCCTTAATGTTATAATATTTTTTATATAGTAATAGTTTAAAGAGACTTCTTTTGAACAATGTCAATGGCAAATCCTGAAGGGAATTCGGCAAATGGTTATAAATTATAATAGACATGCAGTAGACGTTTCTCTTGAACAATTTTAATTTTATTTGTGGCAACCGTAGTCTGTCTTTATGGCGTGTCCGGCTATTTAGCTTGTCACCAATATTTTCAAACTGATTATAATTCTTTTTAACAAAAATACAAATTTCCAAAATATACAAACATGGTAGTGGTAATATATTTAGTTTCTGGAACAGTGGCTTACAGCTATCTAAAAAGTGCGCTCCACATATTGCTCGGACACATTTTTTTTGCGCTTTGAAAACTCTGTCAATGTCCACTGAGTTACCCCAAATTATAATACCGTATCTAAGTACAGAGGATACGTAAGCATGGTAAGCAGCCATTGCAGTATCAAGGTTGACAGTTTGCCTGATTCTTTTCAGGACATATACAAAACGATCTAGTTTTTGCAGGATTTTATCTATATGTGGTTTCCAACTGCAGTTTTTGTCAACGGTTATACCTAAGAATACACATTCATTTACGGTAGTTAAGTAGGAATCTTTATGTTGAATGTCTAGATTATCTATGTGTGCGTTAAATGTCTGAAATTGTATTATGTTTGTTTTCGTCATGTTTATTTTTAAGTTATTTTTATTCAGCCAATTGATTGCATCGTCTAAAGCTTTAAGAATGTCGTTTTTCAAATTAATGTTATTGTCACTTTTAATTATTAATGTCGTGTCATCAGCGAACAATATGCAATCTTTGCTTATTGCCTCCGGCAGGTCGTTAATATACACTAGGAAAAGAAGTGGGGATATGATACCCCCTTGTGGTGTGCCATAATTATTTTGTCTATATTCAGACCTAAAGTTTTTTTGTTCATTTTGGCAAGTTCTTGTTATTTCTACACATTGTAGTCTTTCAGCAAGATAGCTTTCGATCCAGTCGTTGGCCTTTCCACGGATTCCATAATGAGAAAGTTTTGTGAGTAATGTTTTATGACAAACAAAGTCAAAGGCCTTCGTCATGTCTAGAAAGACGCAGCCTATTTTGGACTTTTGATTAAGACTTTCAGTGATGTGTTTTACTAACGAGAAACATGCTGAAGCAGTAGATCTGCCCTTCCTAAAGCCGAATTGTACTTTTTTAAGAATGTCACAACTCGTCAAAAAGTTCTCTATTTTATTATACATAACTTTCTCAAAAATTTTAGATAGAATGGGGATTAAAGTTATTGGTCGATAATTGTTCATGTCCGTTTTTATACCTTTCTTATACAGAGGTTTAACGATTGACTTTTTAAGACGTTTTGGGAATACTCCTTCTGTTAAGGAAAGGTTTATTATGTAGGTTAAAGGGGAAACTAAGCTCGTTGCACATATTTTTAATATTTTCGTGCTTAAGTCATCGTAACCAGTTGAGTTCGTATTTCTTAATGTATGAATTATTTTGTAAACATCAGATTCATCCACTGGTGTAAGAAAAATACTTTTTGGATTTTGGCAAATGGTAATTTTAGTGTCTTGCATGTTATTATGAGTTGTTTTTGTCGTATTAGTTTGGGATATGTAATAGTTATTTATTAGCTTTCTTTCTTTCTCTTTCCTACATTACCAGCAAATAAACGATTTATTTATTTCTTTATTTCTTTCTCTATCTCTATCTCTATCTCCATCTCCATCTCCATCTCTATCTCTATCTCTCTTTCTTTCTCTTTCCTACATTACCAGCAAATAAATGATTTATTTATTTATTTCTTTCTTTCTCTATCTCTATCTCTCTCTCTCTCTCTCTCTCTATCTCTATCTCTATCTCTATCACTATCTTTCTATTTCTCTTTCTCTTTCTCTTTCTCTTTCTCTTTTCTCTTTCTCTTTCTCTTTCTCTTTCTCTTTCTCTTTCTCTTTCTCTTTCTCTTCCTCTTTCTCTTTCTTTATCTTTCTTTATCTTTCTTTCTCTTTCTTTCTCTTTATTCAATTGGGTTTTTCCAGCTGAAATTTCTCAGTGGTAGCCCGGAGTCTGGATCAAACAGGTAATCCAGACATGTAATATACATGGAATTTAAACCATAACTGCCGAAATGTGTGTGTACTATAGGTACATCTCTGTCTCACCCTTCGGGGAATAAACGCGTGATGTTTTGTTGGTAAATATGTTTGATGAATGACTTCTTAAAAACATCAGTAAGATCACGTATACAACAGATTTAATTCCTTCTTTCTTTCTTTGAAGACAAAGAAAGAGAAAGAGAAAGAGAAGGAGACAGAGACAGAGAAAGAGAAAGAGAAACAAAGAGAAAGAGAAAGAGAAAGAGAAAGAGAAAGAGAAAGAGAAAGAGAAAGAGAAAGAGAAAGAGAAAGAGAAAGAGAAAGAGAAAGAGAAAGAGAAAGAGAAAGAGAAAGAGAAAGAGAAAGAGAAAGAGAAAGAGAAAGATAAAGAGAAAGAGAAAGAAAGAAATTTAGAAAGAAAGAAAAAAAGAAAGAAAGAAATATATAAATCATTTATTTGCTGGTAATGTAGGAAAGAGAAAGAATGAGAAACAAAAAAGAAAGAAAGAGAAAGAAAGAAAGCAGAAAATAAATCTGCTGTATACGTGATTTTACTCTATGTTTTTCATAAGTCATTCATCAAACATATTTATCAACAAAACATCACGCGTTTATTCCCCGAAGGGTGAGACAGAGATGTACCTATAGTACACCCACATTTCTCCAGTTATGTTTTAAGTTCCATGTATTATATTACGTCTGGATAACCTGTTTGAAGAGAAAGAAAGATTAAGAAAGAAAGAAAGAGAAAGAGAAAGAGAAAGAGATAGAGATAGAGATGGAGATGGAGATGGAGATGGAGATGGAGATAGAGAAAGAAAGAAATAAATAAATAAATCATTTATTTGCTGGTAATGTAGGAAAGAGAAAGAAAGAGAAAGAAAGAAAGAAGGAAATAAATCTGTTGTATACGTGATTTTACTGTATGTTTTTAAGAAGTCATTCATCAAACATATTTATCAACAAAACATCACGCGTTTATTCCCCGAAGGGTGAGACAGAGATGTACCTATAGTACACCCACATTTCGCCAGTTATGTTTTAAGTTCCATGTATTATATAACATGTCTGGATTACCTGTTTGAAGACAAAGAAAGAGAAAGAGAAAGGGACAGAGAAAGAGAAAGAGAAACAGAAAGAGAAAGAGAAAGAGAAAGAGAAACAGAAAGAGAAAGAGAAAGAGAAAGAGAAAGAGAAAGAGAAAGAGAAAGAGAAAGAGAAAGAGAAAGAGAAAGAGAAAGAGAAAGAAGAGAAAGAGAAAGAGAAAGAGAAAAGAGAAAGAGAAAGAGAAAAAGAAAGAGAAAGAGAAAGAGAAAGAGAAAGAGAAAGAAAGAAATTTAGAAAATAAGAAAGAAATAAATATATAAATCATTTATTTGCTGGTAATGTAGGAAAGAGAAAGAAAGAGAAACAAAAAAGAAAGAAAGAGAAAGAAAGAAAGAAGGAAATAAATCTGCTGTATACGTGATTTTACTCTATGTTTTTCATAAGTCATTCATCAAACATATTTATCAACAAAACATCACGCGTTTATTCCCCGAAGGGTGAGACGGAGATGTACCTATAGTACACCCACATTTCTCCAGTTATGTTTTAAGTTCCATGTATTATATTACGTCTGGATAACCTGTTTGAAGAGAAAGAAAGATTAAGAAAGAAAGAAAGAGAAAGAGAAAGAAAAAGAGAAAGAGATAGAGATAGAGATGGAGATGGAGATGGAGATGGAGATGGAGATAGAGATAGAGATAGAGAAAGAAAGAAATAAATGAATAAATCATTTATTTGCTGGTAATGTAGGAAAGAGAAAGAAAGAGAAAGAAAGAAAGAAGGAAATAAATCTGTTGTATACGTGATTTTACTGTATGTTTTTAAGAAGTCATTCATCAAACATATTTATCAACAAAACATCACGCGTTTATTCCCCGAAGGGTGAGACAGAGATGTACCTATAGTACACCCACATTTCGCCAGTTATGTTTTAAGTTCCATGTATTATATTACATGTCTGGATTACCTGTTTGAAGACAAAGAAAGAGAAAGAGAAAGAGACAGAGAAAGAGAAAGAGAAAGAGAAACAGAAAGAGAAAGAGAAAGAGAAAGAGAAAGAAAGAAAAAAAGAAAAAAAGAAAGAAAGAAATATATAAATGTAATCCAGACATGTAATATAATACATGGAACTTAAAACATAACTGGCGAAATGTGGGTGTACTATAGGTACATCTCTGTCTCACCCTTCGGGGAATAAACGCGTGATGTTTTGTTGATAAATATGTTTGATGAATGACTTCTTAAGAAAATCAGTAAAATCACGTATACAACAGATTTATTTCCTTCTTTCTTTCTTTCTCTTTCCTACATTACCAGCAAATATATGATTTATTTATTTCTTTATTTCTTTTTCTATCTCTATCTCTATCTCCATCTCCATCTCCATCTCTATCTCTATCTCTTTCTCTCTTTCTTTCTCTTTCCTACATTACCAGCAAATAAATGATTTATTTATTTATTTCTTTCTTTCACTATCTCTATCTCTATCTCCATCTCTATCTCTATCTCTATCTCTATCTATCTCTTTCTCTTTCTTTCTTAATCTTTCTTTCTCTTCAAACAGGTAATCCAGACGTAATATAATACATGGAACTTAAGACATAACTGGCGAAATGTGGGTGTACTATAGGTACATCTCTGTCTCACCCTTCGGGGAATAAACGCGTGATGTTTTGTTGATAAATATGTTTGATGAATGACTTATTAAAAACAGAGAAAATCACGTATACAGCAGATTTATTTCCTTCTTTCTTTCTTTCTCTATCTCTATCTCTATCTCTATCTCTATCTCTATCTCTATCTCTCTCTCTCTCTCTCTCTCTCTCTCTATCTCTATCTCTATCTCTATCTTTCTATTTCTCTTTCTCTTTCTCTTTCTCTTTCTCTTTCTCTTTCTCTTTCTCTTTCTCTTTCTCTTTCTCTTTCTCTTTCTTTATCTTTCTTTATCTTTCTTTCTCTTTCTTTCTCTTTCTTTCTCTTTATTCAATTGGGTTTTTCCAGCTGAAATTTCTCAGTGGTAGCCCGGAGTCTGGATCAAACAGGTAATCCAGACATGTAATATACATGGAATTTAAACCATAACTGGCGAAATGTGTGTGTACTATAGGTACATCTCTGTCTCACCCTTCGGGGAATAAACGCGTGATGTTTTGTTGATAAATATGTTTGATGAATGACTTATGAAAAACATACAGTAAAATCACGTATACAACAGATTTATTTCCTTCTTTCTTTCTTTCTCTTTCTTTCTCTTTCCTACATTACCAGCAAATAAATGATTTATTTATTTATTTATTTCTTTCTCTATCTCTATCTCCATCTCCATCTCCATCTCTATCTCTTTCTCTTTTTCTTTCTCTTTCTCTTTCTTTCTTTCTTAATCTTTCTTTCTCTTCAAACAGGTTATCCAGACGTAATATAATACATGGAACTTAAAACATAACTCGAGAAATGTGGGTGTACTATAGGTACATCTCTGTCTCACCCTTCGGGTAATAAACGCGTGGTGTTTTGTTATATATGTTTGATGAATGACTTATTAAAAACAGAGAAAATCACGTATACAGCAGATTTATTTCCTTCTTTCTCTCTATCTCTATCTCTATCTCCCTCTCTCTCTCTCTCTCTATCTCTATCTCTATCTTTCTCTTTCTCTTTCTCTTTCTCTTTCTCTTTCTCTTTCTCTTTCTCTTTCTTTATCTCTATCTCTATCTCTATCTCTATCTCTATCTCTATCTCTCTCTTTCTCTTCAAACAGGTAATCCAGACATGTTATATAATACATGGAACTTAAAACATAACTGGCGAAATGTGGGTGTACTATAGGTACATCTCTGTCTCACTCTTCAGGGAATAAACGCGTGATGTTTTGTTGATAAATATGTTTGATTTTTAGGGGTATGAGGAACAGGGTGTAAAGTTCACTCATCCACCATAGAAAAGGGAGGATCCTCCTACCAGACAGGTGTTGTGTCTGGCGGGCAACTGCCCAATGATTGATATTGGGTTTTTGTATATATGTTCACTGCACGGTAAACTCTAATTGCGCGATGCAGGATTTATGTGACGTCAGGTCTTCGATGCGTAGTTCGCATGTGGCGATGTAGATACCGCCACATCACTCCCCTCCGGAGACCGGAGGTCGATAGTGGGCTGAGTCTTGTATCTTGCGATGCTTGCCAGTGCCAGTTGTGGTTCCAGTGAGTCGGAACCGGGTGCCGCATTGTTCGCGGTGGGTCGGAACTGTTTTGCGGCGATTGTGGTGATTGATGTGATTGCGGTGGTTCCCCAGTGGCTCATGGTGATGAGGTTGAGGTGATTGAGGTGATTCCCCAGTGGGTCGGGGTGATGAGGCTGAGGGTGATGACCAGGAATGCGCGTTCGCTGCATGCTGGTGGTCAGGATACCCGTTGACGCCTCGGGTGTTGGCTTGACTGTGTGACTCGCCTCACTGAAAGCTTGCGGGAGTGATGATGATGACGTCACGCCGGAGTAGTTGCACGAAGGCTGCGTTGACGTTCATATTCGGGGTCACCAATTTAGGGGTATGAGGAACAGGGTGTACAGTTCACTCATCCACCATAGAAAAGGGAGGATCCTCCTACCAGACAGGTGTTGTGTCTGGCGGGCAACTGCCCAATGATTGATATTGGGTTTTTGTATATATGTTCACTGCACGGTAAACTCTAATTGCGCGATGCAGGATTTATGTGACGTCAGGTCTTCGATGCGTAGTTCGCATGTGGCGATGTAGATACCGCCACAGATTAATGACTTATGAAAAACATAGAGTAAAATCACGTGTACCGCAGATTTATTTCCTTCTTTCTTTCTTTCTTTTTTGTTTCTCTTTCTTTCTCTTTCCTACATTACCAGCAAATAAATGATTTATATATTTCTTTCTTTCTTTTTTTCTTTCTTTCTAAATTTCTTTCTTTCTCTTTCTCTTTCTCTTTCTCTTTCTCTTTCTCTTTCTCTTTCTCTTTCTCTTTCTCTTTCTCTTTCTCTTTCTCTTCCTCTTTCTCTTTCTCTTTCTCTTTCTCTTTCTCTTTCTCTTTCTCTTTCTCTTTCTTTCTCTTCAAACAGGTAATCCAGACATGTAATATAATACATGGAACTTAAAACATAACTGGCGAAATGTGGGTGTACTATAGGTACATCTCTGTCTCACCCTTCGGGGAATAAACGCGTGATGTTTTGTTGGTAAATATGTTTGATGAATGACTTCTTAAAAACATCAGTAAGATCACGTATACAACAGATTTATTTCCTTCTTTCTTTCTTTCTCTTTCTTTCTCTTTCCTACATTCTTTCTTTCTCTTTCTCTTTCTCTTTCTCTTTCTCTTTCTCTTTCTCTTTCTCTTTCTCTTTCTCTTTCTCTTTCTCTTTCTCTGTCTCTGTCTCCTTCTCTTTCTCTTTCTCTTTCTTTGTCTTCAAAGAAAGAAAGAAGGAAATAAATGTGTTGTATACGTGATCTTACTGATGTTTTTAAGTCATTAATCAAACATATTTATCAACAAAACATCACGCGTTTATTTCCTGAAGGGTGAGACAGAGATGTACCTATAGTACACCCACATTTCGCCAGTTATGGTTTAAATTCCATGTATTATATTACATGTCTGTATTACCTGTTTGATCCAGACTCCGGGCTACCACTGAGAAATTTCAGATGGAAAAACCCAATTGAATAAAGAGAAAGAAAGATAAAGAAAGAGAAAGAAAGAAAAAGAAAGAGAAAGAAAGAGAGAGAAAGAAAGATTAAGAAAGAAAGAGAAAGAGATAGATAGAGATAGAGATAGAGATGAAGATAGAGATAGAGATAGAGAAAGAAAGAAATAAATAAATAAATCATTTATTTGCTGGTAATGTAGGAAAGAGAAAGAAAGAAAGAAGGAAATAAATCTGCTGTATACGTGATTTTACTCTGTTTTTAATAAGTCATTCATCAAACATATTTATCAACAAAACATCACGCGTTTATTCCCCGAAGGGTGAGACAGAGATGTACCTATAGTACACACACATTTCGCCAGTTATGTTTTAAATTCCATGTTTTATATTACATGTCTGGATTCCCTGTTTGATCCAGACTCCGGGCTACCACTGAGAAATTTCAGATGGAAAAACCCAATTGAATAAAGAGAAAAAAAGAGAAAGAAAGATAAAGAAAGAGAAAGAAAGAAAAAGAAAGAGAAAGAAAGAAAAAGAAAGAGAAAGAAAGAGAGAGAAAGAAAGATGAAGAAAGAGAAAGAGAAAGAGATAGAGATAGAGATAGAGATAGAGATAGAGATTGAGATTGAGATAGAGATAGAGATAGAGAAAGAAAGAAAGAAATAAATAAATAATTTATTTGCTGGTAATGTAGGAAAGAGAAAGAAAGAGAAAGAAAGAGAAAGAAAGAAAGAAGGAAATTAATCTGCTGTATACGTGATTTTACTCTGTTTTTAATAAGTCATTCATCAAACATATTTATCAACAAAACATCACGCGTTTATTCCCCGAAGGGTGAGACAGAGATGTACCTATAGTACACACACATTTCGCCAGTTATGTTTTAAGTTCCATGTATTATATTACATGTCTGGATTACCTATTAGTTTTAGACATCAAATAGCATGGCTATTAGCTTTTAATATAAACTCAGACATAATTAGTATGTCGAAGTCTTATGTAATTAGCACCACAAAAATTAGTAATAATACTAATAATATTTTAAACTAGTCAGTAAGACAACAGAAGGTACCAGTAACAATGTAGTTAATCTCACCATCAAAATGGTATCTTCTACCATTCAATTAGTTAATTGCAAAAAAGGGGCTAAGCAGAATACCTTGAAAATGTTTCATCAAAATATTCAGGGTTTTTCTTCCAAACAATTGGAAATTGAATTGTTTTTAGAAAAAACAATGTTTGATATTATCTGCATAACTGAAAACTGGTTGAAAGATTATGAAATGCTAATTAATTTTGAGAATTATAGGGTGGGCAGTTGTTTTAACCGAAAATCCATGCTGCGTGGAGGTTCACTAATCTTAATTAAAAATTGTATAAAATCTAAGACTCGTAAAGACATAGTTGAACTATCGGTGGAACATAGCATTGAACTGTCCTGTGTTGAGCTAGATAAGCATTATATAGTGTGCGTATACCGACCTCGTAATTATCAAAACTACTCTATATTTGAGTCAGTAATGGAAGATGTTTTGGCAAAACTTGCAACGGGTAATAAATCAGTAATCATTTGTGGTGACTTTAATATTAATATTTTGGAAAATAATTCAAATAGCAGTAGATTACTAAGTCTCTTCAAATCATTCAATCTGTCAAATGTGTTTTTGGAACCAACGCGAATTACTACGACTACTGCTACATGTATTGATAATGTTTTTTGTAGCTGCAACTATTTAGATAAAGCCATTGTAAATTATCTCCCTTCTGATCACAGCGGTCAAACCGTTAATTTTGAGTCCAACACACCACTTCAAAAAGTGCAGATACAAACTAGACCGATAACATCGGGTAATTTAAATAGGTTTAATAGCACTTTAATTAGTAAGTTAAGTACTCAGGGCCTAAATATAAACAATGGTAATATTTTGTATGAAGAATTCTTTTCATTAGTGCAAACAGAGTTTAATAACTCTTTTAAGAAAAAAAACGGTAACTATTTGCCCTAAGTTTTTATTCAGTGACTGGGCAACTAAAGGCATCAGGAAAAGTAGGGAAAGATTATTTGAACTGTATGGCCTTAAGCCGTATATTACCACGGAAACTTTTAATAAATATGTTGCTACTTACTCTAAAACTTTTAAAATAGTGTGCAAAGTAGCTAAAACTTCTTTCATTAGCAACAAGGTTAAATCAGCAGACAATAAAATAAAGACAGTTTGGAAAATTATTAACAATGAAACTAATAAGAGCAAAAGGCATAATACTGATTACACACTGGACACTTCCCGCGGTCTCATTAGCGCTAACATCGATGTTGCTCAGGAATTTGCAACTTTTTTTACCAATATTCCAATTAAAACTACGGAAACTTTAAATTCCTCGCCCTCACTTGCTATTGATTTATTAAGAGCGAATGTTTCAGCCTGTCCTGTGGAATTTAAATTTAAACATATAAACCCTGTGGTCGTTGTAAAAGCTTTTAAGCAACTCAAGATCAAAATTACCGAAGATCTGTGGGGCATGTCTACTAAAGTTTGTCAATCCATTATTGAGACAATTGCACCCTACTTAGCTTTAATATTTAATTTGTGTGTGGATCAAGGGGTATTCCCAGATTTAATGAAGTACAGTAAAGTTATTCCACTTTTCAAATCCGGGGACAGCAAAGACACTAATAATTATAGACCCGTATCAGTTTTGCCGGTTTTCAGCAAGGTGTTTGAAAAAGTAATGTTAAATCAGATGCTCAATCATTTTAATCGTAATAACATCCTACATGATCAACAGTATGGTTTCACCAAAGGACGTTGCACAACTGACGCCGGTGTCACCTTGTTAAAACACATCTTTAAGTCATGGGAAGAGGCAGAAGATGCAATAGGCATCTTTTGCGACCTATCTAAGGCTTTTGATTGCGTGAATCACGAAACGCTGCTCTTGAAACTTGAGCATTACGGACTGGGTAAACTTGCGCTTAGCTTAGTAAAATCATATTTGAATGATAGAATGCAGCAAGTTCAAATAAACGGTGTGAACTCATTGGGTTTAAAAGTTAGAATGGGTGTACCACAGGGCTCGATATTGGGTCCATTCCTCTTCTTAGTATATATAAATGATTTACCTCTACTATTGAAAAATCGACCACAAATGGTGTTATTTGCTGATGACACATCACTGATTTTTAAAGTAAATAGACATGCACGGGAGCTTGACGACGTAAATAACGCTATGTTCAAGGTCCATAATTGGTTTACTATAAATAATTTGGTATTAAATGAGAAGAAAACTAAATGCATAAGATTCACGTTACCGAATGTAAGAAGTAGTGAATGTCATGTTGTACTGAACGAGGAGATACTAGAATTCGTCGAAAAGACAGTTTTCCTGGGGATCACGCTTGATTCAAAACTACAGTGGGGTCCTCACATAACATCACTTGCAGGGCGACTAAGTTCAGCCGCTTACGCTGTTTGGAAAATCCGCCAACTAACAGACGTGGATACCGCGAGACTGGTCTATTTTAGTTACTTTCATAGCATCATGTCTTACGGTATTTTGCTGTGGGGACGGGCTGCAGATATCGATTCTATCTTTATTTTGCAAAAGAGGGCTGTCCGAGCCATCTACAACCTCCACAGACGCGAATCTCTAAGGGAACTGTTTAAAAAAATTAACATCATGACGGTTCCTTGTCAGTACATATATGAAAACATTATGTATGTTCGGAAAAATATACATCTTTTTAGTAAGATAAGTGACAGGCATAACTTTAACACTAGAAATGGGAACAAATTAGATCAACCACGTTTCAGATTGTCTAAAGTACTCGTACATACTTCTTTTATGGGGTACTGTGTAAAATGTTATAATAAAATACCACTCATTATTCTTCAACTAAATGAGAAGAAATTTAAAACATGCATTAAACGCACACTATGTAGACAGGCATATTATAAGTTGGATGATTATATCGTAGATAAAAATGCTTGGCTTAATGCTGGTCCTGCTCCACAGGCACTAGGGCTCACTAGTTAAAATTTTTAATATTTGGAAGAGTTGCTTCCCCTTTTTTTTTCTGACTTTACAAACTTAAGTTTATTTTTTTCTTTAAATTCTATTATTTTAATCTTTCATGTACATTGCAAATTATAGTTTTGTATAAATTAGAAGCATTTTTTCAATTTTGTAAATGTGAGTACCATGGAGCCGTTTAATATGGTATCATATTTTATATTGACCTGAAAGAGCATGGCTGATGAGAGTATGTCATACTCACTTAAATGTCTCGCTGATGGTGGCGTGTGTTGGAATCATTCGGTTCCCTACAAAATGGTTGAGGTGGATGGTGCTGATCCACGTGTCATGTTCGTGAACGGGCGCTGTCAGTTGAGACTGGTCATCTCTCATCTGCCAGGGCTTATTTTTAATCTTATATTTTGAATTGTTTTTGATTATTTTTCTTTTGACATTGTTCTCACATATAGAAGCACCAAGAATACTGTACCCTGGATTTTGTAATATCTATATCCATTTTTAAAAGAGTGTCCTTGGAGTTTCTTGCCCGTTCTTCTCCATAGAGATCTACGATTTGGAATGGGCAACTAGCTTCAACTTTTTGACTAACTGACCGATTCTTTGACAATTCAAAAGTGCCTGTAAATGGTTTAATTGAAATAAATGCTTTGAGTTTGAGTTTGATCCAGACTCCGGGCTACCACTGAGAAATTTCAGATGGAAAAACCCAATTGAATAAAGAGAAAGAAAGATAAAGAAAGAAAAAGAAAGAGAAAGAAAGAGAGAGAAAGAAAGATAAAGAAAGAGAAAGAGAAAGAGAAAGAGATAGAGATAGACATAGAGATAGAGATAGAGATAGAGATAGAGATAGAGATACAGATAGAGATAGAGATAGAGATAGAGATAGAGATAGAGATAGAGATAGAGATAGAGATAGAGATAGAGATAGAGATAGAGATAGAGATAGAGATAGAGATAGAGATAGAGATAGAGATAGAGATAGAGATACAGATAGAGATAGAGATAGAGATAGAGATAGAGATAGAGATAGAGATAGAGATAGAGATAGAGATAGAGATAGAGATAGAGATATGGATAGAGATAGAGATAGAGATAGAGAAAGAGAAAGAGAAAGAGAAAGAGAAAGAGAAAGAGAAAGAGAAAGAGAAAGAGAAAGATAGAGACAGAGATAGAGATAGAGATAGAGAAAGAAAGAAAGAAAGAAATAAATCATTTATTTGCTGGTAATGTAGGAAAGTGAAAGAAAGAGAAAGAAAGAAGGAAATAAATCTGCTGTATACGTGATTTTACTCTATGTTTTTAATAAGTCATTCATCAAACATATTTATCAACAAAACACCACGCGTTTATTCCCCGAAGGGTGGAAAGAGATGTACCTATAGTACACACACATTTCGCCAGTTATGTTTTAATTTCCATGTATTATATTACATGTCTGGATTACCTGTTTGATCCAGACTCCGGGCTTCTATTGAGAAATTTCAGATGGAAAAACCCAATTGAAGAAAGAGAAAGAAAGAGAAAGAAAAAGAGAAAGAGAAAGAGAAAGAGAAAGAGATAGAGATAGAGATAGAGATAGAGATAGAGATAGAGATAGAGATAGAGATAGAGATAGAGATAGAGAAAACGAAAGAGAAAGAGAAAGAGAAAGAGAAAGATAGAGACAGAGATAGAGATAGAGATAGAGAAAGAAAGAAATAAATCATTTATTTGCTGGTAATGTAGGAAAGTGAAAGAAAGAGAAAGAAAGAAGGAAATAAATCTGCTGTATACGTGATTTTACTCTATGTTTTTAATAAGTCATTCATCAAACATATTTATCAACAAAACACCACGCGTTTATTCCCCGAAGGGTGGAAAGAGATGTACCTATAGTACACACACATTTCGCCAGTTATGTTTTAAGTTCCATGTATTATATTACATGTCTGGATTACCTGTTTGATCCAGACTCCGGGCTTCTATTGAGAAATTTCAGATGGAAAATCCCAATTGAAGAAACAGAATGAAAGAGAAAGAGAAAGAGAAAGAGAAAGAGATAGAGATAGAGATAGAGATAGAGATAGAGATAGAGATAGAGATAGAGATAGAGATAGAGATAGAGAAAGAGAAAGAGAAAGAGAAAGATATAGAGATAGAGATAGAGATAGAGAAAGAGAAAGAGAAATAGAAATAGAAAGAGAAAGAGAAAGAGAAAGATAGAGACAGAGATAGAGATAGAGATAGAGATAGAGAAAGAAAGAAAGAAAGAAATAAATCATTTAATTGCTGGTAATGTAGGAAAGTGAAAGAAAGGGAAAGAAAGAGAAAGAAAGAAAGAAAGAAGGAAATAAATCTGCTGTATACGTGATTTTACTCTGTTTTTAATAAGTCATTCATGAAACATATTTATCAACAAAACATCACGCGTTTATTCTCCGAAGGGTGAGACAGAGGTGTACCTATAGTACACCCACATTTCGCCAGTTATGTTTTAAGTTCCATGTTTTATATTACACGTCTGGATTACCTGTTTGATCCAGACTCCGGGCTACCACTGAGAAATTTCAGATGGAAAAACCCAATTGAATAAAGAGAAAGAAAGAGAAAGAAAGAGAAAGAAAGATAAAGAAAGAGAAAGAAAGATAAAGAAAGAGAAAGAAAGATAAAGAAAAAGAGAGAAAGAGAGAAAGAAAGATAAAGAAAGAGAAAGAGAAAGAAAGAGAAAGAAAGAGAGAGAAAGAAAGAGAAAGAGAAAGAAATAAATAAATCATTTATTTGCTGGTAATGTAGGAAAGAGAAAGAAAGAGAAAGAAAGAAAGAAGGAAATAAATCTGCTGTATACGTGATTTTACTCTGTTTTTAATAAGTCATTCATCAAACATATTTATCAACAAAACATCACGCGTTTATTCCCTGAAGGGTGAGACAGAGATGACCCTATAGTACACCCACATTTCGCCAGTTATGTTTTAAGTTCCATGTATTATATTATATGTCAGGATTACCTGTTTGATCCAGACTCCGGGCTTCTATTGAGAAATTTCAGATGGAAAAACCCAATTGAAGAAAGAGAAAGAAAGAGAAAGAAAAAGAGAAAGAGAAAGAGAAAGAGATAGAGATAGAGATAGAGATAGAGATAGAGATAGAGATAGAGATAGAGATAGAGATAGAGATAGAGATAGAGATAGAGAAAACGAAAGAGAAAGAGAAAGAGAAAGAGAAAGATAGAGACAGAGATAGAGATAGAGATAGAGAAAGAAAGAAATAAATCATTTATTTGCTGGTAATGTAGGAAAGTGAAAGAAAGAGAAAGAAAGAAGGAAATAAATCTGCTGTATACGTGATTTTACTCTATGTTTTTAATAAGTCATTCATCAAACATATTTATCAACAAAACACCACGCGTTTATTCCCCGAAGGGTGGAAAGAGATGTACCTATAGTACACACACATTTCGCCAGTTATGTTTTAAGTTCCATGTATTATATTACATGTCTGGATTACCTGTTTGATCCAGACTCCGGGCTTCTATTGAGAAATTTCAGATGGAAAAACCCAATTGAAGAAACAGAATGAAAGAGAAAGAGAAAGAGAAAGAGAAAGAGATAGAGATAGAGATAGAGATAGAGATAGAGATAGAGATAGAGATAGAGATAGAGATAGAGATAGAGAAAGAGAAAGAGAAAGAGAAAGATATAGAGATAGAGATAGAGATAGAGAAAGAGAAAGAGAAAGAGAAATAGAAATAGAAAGAGAAAGAGAAAGAGAAAGATAGAGACAGAGATAGAGATAGAGATAGAGATAGAGAAAGAAAGAAAGAAAGAAATAAATCATTTAATTGCTGGTAATGTAGGAAAGTGAAAGAAAGGGAAAGAAAGAGAAAGAAAGAAAGAAAGAAGGAAATAAATCTGCTGTATACGTGATTTTACTCTGTTTTTAATAAGTCATTCATGAAACATATTTATCAACAAAACATCACGCGTTTATTCTCCGAAGGGTGAGACAGAGGTGTACCTATAGTACACCCACATTTCGCCAGTTATGTTTTAAGTTCCATGTTTTATATTAAACGTCTGGATTACCTGTTTGATCCAGACTCCGGGCTACCACTGAGAAATTTCAGATGGAAAAACCCAATTGAATAAAGAGAAAGAAAGAGAAAGAAAGAGAAAGAAAGATAAAGAAAGAGAAAGAAAGATAAAGAAAGAGAAAGAAAGATAAAGAAAAAGAGAGAAAGAGAGAAAGAAAGATAAAGAAAGAGAAAGAGAAAGAAAGAGAAAGAAAGAGAGAGAAAGAAAGAGAAAGAGAAAGAAATAAATAAATCATTTATTTGCTGGTAATGTAGGAAAGAGAAAGAAAGAGAAAGAAAGAAAGAAGGAAATAAATCTGCTGTATACGTGATTTTACTCTGTTTTTAATAAGTCATTCATCAAACATATTTATCAACAAAACATCACGCGTTTATTCCCTGAAGGGTGAGACAGAGATGACCCTATAGTACACCCACATTTCGCCAGTTATGTTTTAAGTTCCATGTATTATATTATATGTCAGGATTACCTGTTTGAAGAGAAAGAAAGAGAAAGAAAGAGAGCAGTAGTTTTAAGTTCCATGTATTATATTACATGTCTGGATTACCTGTTTGACCGGCCATAAATTCAGACTCCGGGCTACCACTGAGAAATTTCAGATGGAAAAACCCAATTGAAGAAAGAGAAAGAAAGAGAAAGAAAGAGAAAGAAAGAGAGAGAAAGAAAGATAAAGAAAGAGAAAGAGAAAGAGAAAGAGAAAGAGAAAGAGAAAGAGAAAGAGAAAGAGAAAGAGAAAGAGAAAGAGAAAGAGAAAGAGAAAGAGAAAGAGAAAGAGAAAGAGAAAGAAAGAAATAAATAAATCATTTATTTGCTGGTAATGTAGGAAAGAGAAAGAAAGTTATTTTTCACTTTTTTATTGTATTTTGTGAAGTCGGTTGTTTTTTTTTTTTGTAAAAAGTTTTTTTACACATATACAGGATGTAAGGGTAAACACTCTTGTCATTCAAACCATGGGTAGTTGACTTAAATATAATAATAAATGACCGAACACAACAAAAAAAAAATGTTATTTTCATTAAAAGATTTTAAAAAGTTTCTATCTGACACCGTGCTTGCTACCGAAACAGCTGACTGACTAAGGGAGGGATCGCGCTCGCTGCTGGTCAGGTCACATCCCATACCCCCCGCCCGTGTTGAGACGCAAGTTCGTTGCCCTAGCGCATAGGGCAACGAACTTGCGTCTCTTGTGGTAAAATTTAGATCTAAAAAAATTAAAAAAAAAGTTGTAATTTTCCATTGATTTTACGTTTTATTCATGAAACCAAACCACTGGTTGCAAGGATAACGGTGTTTACCCTAACACCCTGTATGTATGGTAAAAATAATGTCCTGTTCAAAACATTAAATATACGTATACGCACAAACATAAGTATCGATCTATACCAATATTAGCCTTGCATCTACCATTAATGAGGCACAAGAATCGTAGGCAAAAATGGCGACCTACGTGCGCATGTCTGCGCCCCTGCATATTCTTTGATCAACATTTTAGTGTAGCGCGCCACCGCGCGTATCTAGAGTAGGGACTTAAGCTCCGCCCACATGCGCAAGGTCAGTCAGGAAACTATGGCCCTTAAAGTCCATACATAATCTTGGTCTTGTATGGACTTGAAAAGAAACTCATGTGACTGTAGTACTCGCAACCGGCGTGCTTGTATGACCAGAGGCCTTAGTGCGAGATCCTTTTAACTATCTTCACTGTACGCATCGACCGCGTTCGGCGCTCCGATTGGGCCTTCACCAGCAGGGACCGGACAACCCCTTAAGAGTTAAGCCTTTGGACAGGGTAAACCGTACATGGGGTAACTCATATCGCAGTGTTACCTTTTGTTCGAGTTACATCCACGAAACCCAACGAAATGGTTAACACCTTTATTAAGGTAACCACGTGAAGGGGTTAACCCATTCAATGACGTAAGCCTTTGAAGAGGTTACCTTCTCGAAAAGCTTTTTTTCGTGTTACCCTGGATTACTTAGTAAACTTGAGCTGCATGTAGGTGGAGGGATTTACAAGTCGCTCGGCAAGTCGGTACACGCAAGATTGGCGGACCACTGAGCGCGGTACGATGTCACGTGCGGTCGTGGTTATGCAATTTTCAAACTAATATCGATTGTAAACAATGCATATTACAATGTCTTGAGTTGGAATGGCTTACCCTGTTACAGTGTTACTGGGTGTTGAAAGGGTAACCCGTTCGTAACAGGTTAACGTTCGAAGGTGTAACATGTATCATAGGATTTCTTTTTAAGGGCTTAAAAAAACCCCTTCAAAAACCCTTTCAACGAGTATCCGGCCGGTCCCTGTTCTCCAATGAACGCCAGTGAAGGGCCAATCGGAGCACCGATCGCGGTCGATACGTAAAGTGAAGATAGTTAAAAGGAACGCGCACTAAGGCCTCTGATGTATGAACTATGAACGTAAACGAAGCAAAAGGAATATGTAAGGGTCGTAGCAGGTGGCGTTCTGTAGCCTCTGCCTACCCCCATGGGAAGAAGGCATGAGTTTATTTAAGTATGTAACTTCTTAAGGAAAAGCCTCGCAAAAAAAGATCATGTCGCCAAAGAATCAGACTTGCAATAAAATAAGGAAAGTTTGAGTAGATCACGAAGAAAACTCGACTTTCGAAGTTGAAAGTCGATCGGCTTTCAATAATATCGAAGACGAAATACGTCTTCAAACTTTTGTATTTGTTAACGAAGGTATAAACGTTTTTTTGGTGGCACGTACGTGGCTTATAAATAACTAGCTTCCGCCCGCGGCTTCGCCCGCGTGGTGTGTCGATTAAAAGTAGCCTATGTTCTTCCCCGGGATGCCATCTATCTCCTTGCCAAATTTTATCGAAATCCGTTTAGTGGTTCAGGCGTGAAAAAGTACATAGCATACAGACAGACAGAGTTATTTTCGAATTTATAATATTAGTATGGATAATAGCCGGAAGGGGCGATCGAAGGTTAAGTTACGCCTGCCGCGGTCAGTTCGTGGATGGGTCACCATCCATTGGACATCGGGAGCCGAGATGTCTCGGAGAGCACGTTAAGCCGTTGGCCCCGGCTGTCATTCGTAGATCTTTGACAGAAGTTGTGGGTGGTCAGAAAAGTCCCAAAACTCTCCAACCAAGTCAGATAGGCAGTCGCTCCATATAAATTACTGGTATTCAGCTGCATCCGGTTAGACTGGAAGCCGACCAAGATAGTTGGGAAAAGGCTAGTATGTCAAACTAAAGTATTGTCGAAGTAAAAACGTGTCGGAGTTCCGTAATGTCGAAAAATCTTGTCGTAGTTCCGTTTGTCGAAGTTCAGTTTGGTAGTCGGAGTGACGACTACGCACTTGGCCGGTTTTTAGGGTTCCGTAGTCAACAAGGAACCCTTATAGTTTCGCCATGTCCGTCCGTCTGTCTGTCCGTCCGTCTGCCCGTCCGTCTGTCCGTCCGTCTGTGGAAATGGTTACCAGTTCGTAAGAGAACAATTTCTCAAGGAGGAAAACAACATTACTTCCATTATTTATAAACTGTAAACTTTTTGGTAACAAAGGAATTATTTCCCACTTTTATGGAGGTAAAGTTTCTGAAAAATCTCTCTTTTTGTGAAGGGTTGTTTTTCAAAAAGTTTGTTTGACAAGTACCAACCATGGTTAATTCATTTACAACGAAAAAAGAACTGAATAACTCTTCACTCGTATTTAAACAACAAACCATGAGCCAATCGGCAAGGCGGTCGCCACTTTTGCACGAGGTTGTGGGTTCAAATCCGGGCAAGTACAAAAGTGGCTTTTTCAATTCATATGTAATTTTTGAGTTTATCATTACTGTCTTCAGTGAAGCAAAACACGTGAAGAAAGAAAAAAAATTGTAATTAATGACATAAAATCCGGTCTAGCGGTCGCAAGCACGACTGCTGAGATCCCGAGTTCGATTCCCAGGTCTGGCAAAGTTTTATTGGGAATTTTCCCGTGTTTGTGCCCGTTTGATGGGAATAGACTCGGCCCCTATTAAGTACATGTGATCTTAACATAACTAGCGAAATGAGGGTGCAAGTACTATTAGGCATACCGCTGCCTAACCTTTTGGGAACTTAGGTATTCTTATGTTATGTTAATTATTATTAAATTTAATTAAATTAAATCTTTTATTTCGGACCTTATAGTCCATTTATTTAGTATACACACGACTTAGAAACTAGTGTTAGTAGAATTTACCAGAAAAACAATAAAAACTATTAATTATTACGCCACAGTGGCATGTAGGCGTATCCAATGTCCCAGTATGGGGCTGTCCCACCTATCAGCTATCGTTTTCAGGATGCTGTTGGGGCTGGCGCGTACCCTGCGCATAATGGAAGCGTAACGCTTGCGCATGATAGCGTGGAAACCATCTATCCTCGCCCCTGTGAACATGCCAGAAGCACTGCAGTAGTGCGGCAACCCCATCAACTCCCTGAAAGCATTATTGTATTGAACGCGCAGGACGCTGTATGCCCTCCGCGTATAGTTGACCCACAGACTGCATGTGTAGAACGACTGACAGTACGCTGTAAATAGCGTAGCCTTTACTTCAGTCGTGCATTTTGCAAATCTGCGAGCCAACATATTGCAGCGGACAGCCAACGCCCTGCGCTCACGCTCAATATCCAGACTGTCTTTGAGGTCGTCAGAAACCCAGTGGCCCAGATACTTGAAAGAAGTGACTTGTTTCAAGGAACTTCCGCAAAGTTTCAACTGCGGTTCAATCGGGTAGCTTTTAGAGCCTGCCCTGAAGACTAGTACCTCACTTTTCTTAACATTGTATCTGAGCCCATGAGCCTCCGCGTACCTCTCACATATCGTAAGCAGGCTTATCATTGCGTTTATCATACTTTGCTTTCAAAATCAAAAGTGTCTCAGTAATAACAGCCGCACCGGGTCGATCCACGATCCATCAGGTTAAGCTACGCTTGCCGGTGTTGGTCGGTGGATGGGTGACCATCTTTACATACCGAAACTCCTCCGTGCCTCGGAAAGCGCGTTAAGCAGTTGGTCCCGGCTGTCATTCGTGGATCTTTGTCAGTCGTTACGGGTCGTCAGAAGCCCGAAAGTTTGACAATCAGTCTTACCAAGGGGTATCGTATTACCCAGTTACTGGGTTGTGGAGGTCAGATAGGCAGTCGCTCCATGTAAAATACTGGTATTCAGCTGCATCCGGTTAGACTGGGAGCCGACCCCAACATAGTTGGGAAAAGGCTAGGCAGATTGATTTTTTTCAAAATCAAAAGTCATGTATTCAAACTAGGCTGAGAATCAGCAGATATAACTTGGCAGTTCCGAACTTTGCGCAGTCGGCTGCGTAGTAAGATATTTTAGGAACCAATCTATATCTATAATAGTATTATAAAGCTGAAGAGTTCGTTTGTTTGAACGCGCGTATCTCAGGAACTACTGGTGGGAATTGAAAAATTATTATTTTGTTGGATAGTCCATTTATCGAGGAAGGCTATAAGCTATATAACATCACGCTACAACCAATAGGAGCGGAGCATAAATGAAAAATGTTGCAAAAACGGGAAAAATTATTCCTTTTTGAGATCTTCTGTTGCGTGCGCTGCGTAACCGGTTTAAGTTACGTAAATATCATGTATGATGGAATTGTTCCTCTTTAAAAGTTCTAAAAAAAAGTCCGGGACAGCATATATGTCTATCTTTTAAGCTTGACTTGTAATAAAATTTGTTCGAAACTAATGCATTATTTGCGAAGGAGTTTTATCAACATAATATTAATTCTTATTCAAATAAATAGTTTTAACATCAAGGGCATTTATGTAGCAGCAAAATACTTTTTTAATTCATTCGAATCGGACATTTAATTTCGAAGTAATCATGAATATAAAAATGCAATACGCGAACCGAATACTCTAGAGAGGAGAGGATGGGCACACGGGTAGACCATGACCTGGAATAGGACATAGGATACGTTTTATCCCTATATCCCCACGGGATCGAGATCTACGCGGGTGAAACCGCGGGGCACAGCTAGTTAGTGATATGAGTCGAGTGTGAGTGAAAGAACACGCGCGAAAGTTTGCAGAGCCATATTCAGACCTGCCAAGTTATATCGGCCGTTTTGTAGGTACCACGCAAGCGTGAGTCTCTCAGACTTCTCCGAGACTCCTCCTTGTCTCGAAAAGCACGTTAAGCCGTTGGTCCCGGCTATCATTCGTGGATCTTTGACAGTCGTTACGGGTCATCAGAAGCCCGAAAGTCTGACAACCAGTCTTACCAAGGGCTATCGTATTACCTAGTTACTGAGTTGTTGAGGTCAGATAGGCAGTCGCTCCATGTAAAATACTGGTATTCAGCTGCATCCGGTAAGACTGGAAGCCGACACCAACATGTTGGGAAAAGGCTAGGGAGATTGATTGAAGCGTGAGTCTCTCAGCGAGTGTTCTGCCCGCCAAACGAGTGACGCTGAGCGAGTACTTTCTTTGATAGCTCTTTTCGCTGCGTCAAACGGTACTCGCCGGCGGTGTGAACAGTAGGTGAATTGATTATGTATCTCGTTTACTAACAAGAGACCTACAATCTTTTGTAAGTTTCTTGAGCGAGAAAAATATGCGGGGCAGTCTTTGGGAATTGCCGATACTGAAAACGAAGTGTAACATTCATTCATTTCTTTAAGCGTTTGGTGACGATGACGCGAGTTCCTTGATATTTGTTCACCCAAAAAGTGCTCAACGCGCCTAAAGAAGTTTTCACTTCAAAAATCGTTGATCGCTAGTCGCTACCTCTACCGCGGCGGTGGGACAGGTGCCTGAGAGAAAGTTCAAAAGATCGACTTTCTAAGATCATGCATACTTACAAACTTGATGTAATATTCACACAGAACTTGGCCAGATTCGGGTGATCCATTTGGAAGTTACTCTGTTTAATTATTTAAAGGCTTTGCTTTATAGATACCTGTGTATTGTTGTCTAAGACTTTTTCTTTTTACCCGACTTCGGCGAGGCCAAGAGGAAGGGTTATGTTTTTAGCAGTCCTGAACTTCTCATCCGATTTTGATGAGTGAGATGTCAATCGATTCGTTATACTAAATTTTACATCGAACAAAATAAATATGAAGGAAGAGAGATTAAGATATATAAGATTTATAAGGTTCCGTAGTTGGGATGAATTTATCCAACAAACTTAACGTTGTAGTTGAAAAACTTGTTCTCCCATACAAAATGTATGGGAGAACATGTTTTTGCAACTGCACATGTAAGTTGGTCGATTATTACTCGGTAACTTGTGGAACCTACATAGCGGTGATAGTTTTCCTTTTTATTTCGTTATACAGGCTGTAAGGGTAAACACTCTTGTCCTTCAAACCATGGGTAGTTGACCTAAATATAAAAATAAATGACCGAACACAACAAAAAAAAAACGTCATTTTCATTAAAAGATTTTAAAAAGTTTCTATCCGACACCGTGCTCTCTAGCGAAACAGCTGACTGACTGAGGGAGGGGTCGCGCTCGCGGCCGGTCAGGTCACATCCCGCACCCCCCCGCCCGTGTTGAGACGCAAGTTCATTGCCCTAGCGCATAGGGCAACGAACTTGCGTCTTTTGTGGTAAAATGTTGATATAAAAAAAAGAAAAAAAAGTTGTAATTTTCCATTGATTTTACGTTCTATAAATGAAACCAAACCACTGGTTGCAAGGATAACGGTGTTTACCCTAACACCCTGTATATACTACTGCCGTGATTTTTTCACATATTGTCATGTCCGTCTTTCCGTGTGTCAGTATAGTCCGTCTCTCCGTCTGTCACACAACCATTTTTTTCGGAGACTATTTGCAATATATCGATGAAAATAAGAAAGAATGCATTATAATGTCTGTTATTTTTTCATAATTTCACTACGCCATTATAATAGAATGGCGTAGTGAAATTATGATAAAAGAATTAGGGGTGGCATATACCTCCTACATAAAACAGAGGGATGAAAAAATATAATGTACATAAGCGTGTGGGGTTTTGTTGGATCCTATAATTTAACAATAAGCTGCATTTAAAGGTGGATACAGACTTTGCGAGGCATGTGCCACGAAAGGCGCACAACGAATGCATGAGGCGCGCGTGTTGAAAAATTATACCAACATATTATATATGCTCGGGTCGAGCCATCGCGTGCGAAGCAAATGCCTCGTTTGTCTGTCTTCATTGGCTCACCCTCACACGTGCGTAGCACATGCCTCGCCACGAATATAAAGGTACACACCTTGCGAGGCATTCGCTGTGCGTCGTTCGCGGCGCATGCCTCGCAAAGTCTGAATACGGCTTAAGATAATAGTTTATGAGTTATGGGATATTTTCGAGAAATACTTTATGAAATACGAACTTATTTATGCAACCGATAAACCCTACGGAACCCTTCACGGTGTGTGATCCGACATCCACGTGATTGGTTTCTTATTATTAAACATGAGATTTTGAATAATAAAACAGTGTTGCAAGGTTTTCCAATATAACCTCCTCGTTTTAGAAGTCGGTTAAAAATAATGTTCTATCGAACATTATTTTTACAAAAACACTTCCCAAATTGTATTTATCTTTTTTCATTTTTATTTCCTTTTACTACTAGTAGTACTACTATCCGCGCATCGATTGCTTTTGAAATGGTTACCCATTCGTCAACGCAAAGAGTTGAGGGCTTTGTCTATGTTATTTTCTATACTCGACAAACCCACTTCTCCCTCTTACCTGACTTCCCATGTTCAATACTTATGCTCTGCCCATAGTAAAAATCTTCGTTCTACCAACAATCGTCTTCTACGATGTCCTTCTCACCGCTCTGGTTTCATTCACTCTTCTTTCTTCGTCCAGGCGGTCTTTCTTTGGAATGCGCTCCCCCTGGAAATCAGGACGGCAACTAGTCGCTTATCGTTTAAAGTCAAGGCACATGAACATATTCATAAGATGTTCGATTCGTTTTCTCCTCTACCTGTCGTTATTTCTCCTGACTAAGTATTTTTTTGTTTATATTTATGTATGTATATATGTATGTATTAATTAGTATTCATTTTTATTCAGGTTACATGTATTGTCTTATGTTGCACCTGCCATTTCTGCCTCTGCACCACCCTAAGGTTAACTGGTATAAAATGCCTCAGGCATTAAGTCCGCCTTTGTACAGTAGTTTTTACTTGTGCATAAAGTTTAATAAATAAATTAAAAAATACTATTTGTGTATTTATAAGCATCCCCTTACACTTGTCGGTTCCCTGTAAGACCCTCTAAGGGTTTGAAACCCGTAAATGATCCCCTACATCTCTGGTTTCAAAAGGGTTTTCCACAGGAATGAAGCAATTTTACGAGTGAGTAAGTAAAAAGTTTGAGACTGACCCTTTTAAGAAGTGTAGCGGACATTGCTGGAATATTTTGTGTTTATTATTTTGGTGTAAAAGGGATGAGATCATTCTGTATCTACTGCTGTGCTCCGCGGTTTCACCCGCCGTTTCATTGCCCGCCCGCGCTGTTATTTTCGCTTAGCGTTATTTCTTTTTGCTCTGCTCCTCCTTCGGATGCCGAGTAAAAAGAATTAGTATACAGGGCGTCCCACGGATATGCCACATGGAGGGAAAGTACCTTGAATATTGTATATGGAACATTTTACTGAAAGAAGACACTATTTGAATTTAAAAAACAATTTAAACTGCATTCATACATATTTAAATAATTACATGGTTGAACCGGGAATCGAACCCGTTACATGAGAAAAATAATCAACCTGTAGCTTTATCATACCGATCGAAAGGCTTCATCATAAGGATTATTTTTTGCTAAATAACATAGTGTCACAAATAAAAGGCAGACCTTGAATTTTAACAATAACATTAAAAAAAAAAACATTATTTTCATTAAAAGATTTTAAAAGGTTTCTATCCGACACCGTCCGCAAATTCATGGATATGCGCCCGAGGTCGCCGCCCCTCCTACCTACCTACACAACACATGAATAAATACACAATAGGGTTCGCGCTCGCGACCGGTCAGGTCACGTCCCGCGCCCCCCGCCCGTATTGAGACGTAAGTTCGTTGCCCTAGCGCGTATGGTGAAATATTCTTATGGATTTTTTTTTGAGTCCTAGTTTTGTTTCACGTTCTATAAATAAACCAAACCACTGGTTTCAAGGATAACGGTGTTTACCCTAACACCCTGTATATCTTTTTATTTAAATAATACAATAATTTTCATTCATATCACATTTAATATCTTAACCATTCAGTCTTATAAAATAAAAATAACAATCAAATTAAAATATTATTAAACATAATATACAAAGAATCTCTCTTCATACTTAGATATTATTAAAATTAAACTTCAATATTATTCACAAAACGATAATGAACTGATAAGTAACTTATATTATATTTATACAATTATTTTTTTCATATTTTTCTAAACTTATAATGTTAAAAATCCATTAGAGTAATTTTTTAACATTTATCAATCTGCCAAGCCTTTTCCCAACTATGTTGGGGTCGGCTTCCAGTATAACCGGATGCAGCTGAATGCCAGTACCACATGGAGCGACTGTCTATCTGACCTCCACAACCCAGTTACTGGGTAACACGATAACCCTTGGTAAGAGCGATTGCCGTTCTATTCTTGTTCACTCGGTGTTGTAGTATTCACATGTATTTTAGCGTGATACAGAGTCAATATTTTTGTTGAGAAAAATATTTCGTAGTTTTAAAACAGGTTTAGAACGATCCTCATACGCGATATTTTAACCCGTATGCTCACCATTTCGCCGCCTCCGCACATTGGTTTGACAACGTTGATGCCATGCACGGAGTGTATCAATACTGGCAAAATATTCTCGCCGACAATTGTTGACGCTCCGTGGTGTATGGCAAGCGACAGTGTTGGTCGGTGACGAAACGGTCTAGTGGGCATAGTCTCATAGTTTTCAATACAAATAATATTTTTTTGGCCTGACACGTTCCTAACACGGTCGCGATAATAATCGCGGTGTTTTTATATTGAAAATCCGTACTACGCTAGGCTAGTTAGCCCCGCTCCCAAATTTTTCTGACTGGTATACATAGACCCTTGCCGTTCTCGTGCTGACACGAGACAGGAAAACAAGTACTTTCATTCATAATTCGTGGGCCAGAGTAAATTATATTTATCATCAACAGCATTATGATCAAAATCTTTTAAAACTGTGTACTTATTATCTATAGTATATGGCTCATTTATTTCCATATGTTTTCCATATTTCTCATCAATATAATTTTTAACTATCTTGCGAATTTCTTCCATATCATATTTGTCTAAATTGTTAACTATAGGCATGAAATTATTTACTGATAAATCTTTGAATTTTAATTTTAATTCGGCTTCAGCTATTTTCACGTTTGATGTCCATACTTTGAGTCCTATTGAAGGATTATTCGTTTCAATAGTGTTAGCATTGTACGGTTCTTTCCTAGTTATAGCAATATTTCCTATAGGTATTGCTAACTCAGCATTATTGCTAAACAAATTATTTTTAACGTCTTCTCTTTTATTAATATAATTAATTAAACTGGTTTTTAGTTCATTATCTTCATTTATTTTATCAGCACTTATTGGTATATCTTCTACAAGATTATATTCATCCAATTCTGGACTTTCTTGTAAAGTGTCAAGACTTAATTTTGTTTGAAGTGTTGTCATTGTTATTGGTGTTTGGTACTGAGGAATAAGAGGCTCAGATGTTTCTATAGGTTTATTAAAATGAGAAGAACTTGGATTTTGTTGAAGTTTCGAAGGATTGGGAGAAGAATAAGTAACTACAGAGGGATTATACCTTTGAGTCGGTATTCCTAGATTATACGGAGTTTGAGGAGATTTAAAAGAAGGTATTTGATATGTCTTATAGCCTGAATATTTGATATCATCAATATTGTTATGTGGACTATAAGAAGTAGGAGCCATTTCAGAACTTTCATCAAGTTCAATAGTATTGACAGGGGATTTTATTTTTGAACTATATTTTAAGGAAGGATTTAAGTAATTTTGCGGATATGAATTCGTAATCGGAACGTTTTCGGAGTCTGCTATTTCGAGGTAATACTCATTTGGCCTAACGGAGTTCGAGTCGAATTTAGGAACAAATCCTAAATATGTAGGTAGTATGTTAGTGAAATCTTTAGGAATATCTGGGGATACTGAACTAGAGGGAATTTTAACTGCGGTAAAAGGACTTAAAGGTAAAGTATTATACGTAGGAACATTAAAAACTTGCGGTTCTTTTCCTATATGATTATTAGCATAAAAATGGTCAGATTTTGATAATGTTTGAGGTCTTTGCGCGATTTCATAGTAATTAGGGACACTTAAACCTTTAATTATTTCTGGTAGACTTTTAGTAAATGATTTAGTTTCGAAAGTATTAGGTTGATTTTCATATATACTAACATTCTCTGATTCAGGGTCATTATAATTATCTTCATTTGATTTTAAATCTTCTATGTATTGTGTTAAATGTTTTTTGAAGATCGGTAACGGAAGCCAATTTTCAGGTGATATTGACATAGGGTTGTTGTAAAGTGGTGTCACTGGTATTGGACGTGGTGCTCCTGTCAACTGATTGGTGGTCAGCTGAGGATCAATGTTGGTGGATGATAAGATGGGTGATGATGATGATTGAGAAGGTGATGGACCTTGGGTTAAGTCTTTATATTCTTGTGGACTTAAATAGATTGGTGATGATTGCGGTATTTTATTTTTAAAACGTGATGTTTGTAGTTTTGGTGGTAATTGTATATTTAATAATGTAGTGTATGGTGATAATTTTAGAAGATCAGGTACTGGGATATTGGATGGGATGTTAAGGTATGCTGGTTTTCTATCAGTTGGAAAGTAGTCAGCGATTAATGGTTCAGACTTAATTTGTGAGAGGGGAATAAAGTCTGTAGTATCTATTAGTTCAGCTTCCTCTGGTATTAACGAAGATATGGAGGGTTTTGGCCTTGATGTTTTGCATATTAATGAAGGCACTGTTTTAGATGGTTGGGACGTTGTTAAATATTTGGAAGTAAAAGCTGGACGAAACTGACTTGGTTTGTTATAACTCAGTGGTGATAACATATATTTTAAATCAGGCATATATTCATATGTCTCTGTTGTTTCTATCATTTCTGCATCTATTGAATCGAGAGATAATGGTGATGATTCTGAGGCACTAATTGCTGAAATTTCAACAGGCTTAGCAGTGTTTACGATATTTGCTCTTCTTGGAAGGACTGGTGAAGGCTCTACAATATCATAATTTGAATATAAAGGCATATTTGTCAGAGTACTTACTGGTGATTTAAAATGTTTATTAAACGGTGATTTTAATAAGAAATACGGTGTGGTAGATGATGGATTTATTGGCAGCACAATCTCAGGTACTTCTGAGACCAGTGAATCATATGGACCAGAATCGGATGGAAGGTCATTTGAAAGAGAAATATGTGGGCTAGTAACAGATGGAACAGCTTCTATAGGAAAGGCTTCAGGGAATGCTGTATTTCTGTTAGAGAAATGCATTGGTAATAATGGAACATTATTTTGGGGGGCAGTAAATAAGGGTTTTAGCAATGGACTTTCCAGCAATGGACTAGTAGATGGTAATAATTGTGGAATACTATCTATTGATAATGGAGAAACATACTGCGAGTTACTAGGAATTATGTAAGGTTGATATTTACTTGATTTTTGAGGCAATGTTTTTACTAAAGATTTTGATAAAGACGACGAGTATAATGGAACTGAAGATGTTATTGGACAAGAATATAAATTCTGAGGTTCCTGAGAAATATCTAGAGGTTTCAGATTTGATAACAGAATACTTATTGTAGAAGGAGCTAATAGTGCTGATGAGATAATATTCTTTGGAACGGGATACGATGGTACTTCTGTAATAGGTTTAAAGTCTGCATTCATGAACGAGTTTCTAGCTAAAGGTGGTGAATGGATTGAAGAATCATACACAGAATCACTAAGAATACTATATTGAGGTGCACTAGGATTATTTATTAGTTGCTTAGGGACTGTTTCTAATGGTAAAGAAGTATACATTGGTAATAAAGATGGGGAAGCATGGTGAACTGGAACTGGTGATAATTTTGGATTAGGTTTGGCAGTATATTGTACATAAGGAAGTGATTGAGTTTGGTAAGAATCTGTATGATGTAGGGGCTGAGTGAAATACAGTGATGAAGACAATGGGACTGCGTATTGAACGCTAGATAACGGTGAGTGTGGTTTTAAAATATTTTGCAGGTTAGCTGTCATATTATCCAAGGGTCTGCTTGGTATTTCACAAGGAACTGTTTCTACAGGTTCTGTTAAGAAAGCTGAGCTATATCTTGGAATACTGAGAAGAGGAGATAATTTATTTGTTGGTTTTTGGAAGTCTGTATCGTAAGACATAAATAGTGAAGACGGTATAATATGATTTGTCAATGCTTGTTTTGGTATATGTGGACTAATCCTGGAGTAGGGAACATTAGAATGAGAAACAATGGGACTTGAAAATGGAACAGGCGAAAATGATGATGGTAAAGAATATTGTGGAGTAAAAGGTAACGATTGAGGTCTATTGAGATCTGTGCTTTCCGGTTCAACCATATTAACAGATGGTAACACAGTATATGGTAAAGTAACTGATGGAATTTTGAACATGTTATCTATTGAACTGGTGAGTGCAGCTGATTGTGCGTTAAATGGTTGATAGTGAATTGGTGCTTCATATAATAGTGAACCATCTTGCAATGTTATCTGACTTGGTGATACAGAAGACGTGTTTTGAGGAACTAGTTTTATATTTATTAAGTGTTTAGGTGGGGTTAAAGGAGTGATATATTGAGCAGTTATTGGCATTTCTAAAGGTGGAATATGTGATATGATTGGTTGAATATATTGATTATAATGTGGAATTGACGATGGTTTTACTAAGGAGCCTTGAGATGTAAGTGTCTTTGATTTAGGTTCATAGTGTGTTGATGGTAATTCAATATAATTATCTAGAATATGAGGTGAAATTAGTGGTTGTGATATTGGCGACGAAACAGGCGCAAAAAGTGCATTTGTTTGAACTTGGGAGGAAACTGGTGTTACTAGTGGGGTAACGATATTTCTAAATTCTCTTGGGTCAATGGGTGGTGACGAATAATATGGAGAATATGTGAATGGCTTTTTGTTCATTGGTAATATGTTATATGGACATAAAGATGTAACTGTACAAGGTCTAGCTAATAAAGGTGATGATGTAGGGATGTTAGGTGCAGAAGTTAACGGTGTTAGTGGTTTTAGTAACGCGCTGGACAAAATTGATGTTGGTAATGAGACTGGGTTCAGAGGTCTTGATAAAGAGAATAGTGGTGTATTATCAAAGATATTTTGTGGAATAGTTTCAATTAAAGATGGTGGTTCCAATAACTGTGGGGCTGGACGTGGTTTTAATAGAGGTTTATCGTGTAGTCGAGTATACGGTGTCAGACGATGATGTTGGTATAACTTTGTTTGCAATAATGGTTCAGAAGCACGATTATTCACAGGTGCAGGGGTAAGATTTTCTTGTTTTATAAAATCTTCACAAGGCAAAGCCTCAGTGATCTCTTCTGGTACTAACGTATATGATAGAGATTCCAAGGGATATTTAAAGTTCGGTTTTTCATAGAATTTGGCATCTCTATCATAACTGTATGCGCAAGTGCTTTCTTCTATAACATCATAAGAAGGTATTTCTTCTGTTAATGGTGAAGTTAGCAAATTGGATTCTATTGCATCGTCACAAGGTATATTTTGATTTTTGTGTGAACTGGACAAAGGTGACGATTTTGGGATGTATGTGGAATAACTTTGTATTGGTAATGTTTTTGTATTTACTGGTAGCCTTTGATTAGTATTTAGGAATGGGTTCACTGCATTGAAAATTGGTGATGTGTTCAGTAGTCTTGATTTTAATTCTGGTGTTGCTATTTTAGGATTTAATGATAAAGGTGTATTATTTGACGAAAGACCAGAACTCGTTGGTGATATTGAAGATATGTAAGCTGGTGTAAGAAAATTTGAAGGTCGTGTCTGTGTATTAATACAGGCTGGTACAGAAGAATAACTGTATGTTGATATATCAGGACTGAGATACGGTGTCAATAGACCAGTAGGAGTTGGTGCCATTGTACTGAGAGAAATTGGTGCAAGCGGATCAGAATATGTCGGTAATCCTGATGACTTTGGTAAGGGACTGAAGTATGGTGTTGATAGAGGTTCGTATAAAACTGGTGATATCGGACTTGTCATAGTTGGTGGTAGTCTACTCATAATATTCGGTGAACCAGCACTCGTACCGGTTGGAATTGCACTAGCATGAATAGGTAAATATTGACTAGAATACGTTTGAGAAGGAATTTCTGATGGTATTGGGTTTTTGTATGCTACTGTTGATGAATGTGGATAGTCTGATATTGGTGTCAATTTTAAAGGCATATATGGACTAGAATACTTTGGTGTAAGTGGTCTTCCTGTGTAAGGGTTGATAGACAACGGTAGAGGTGTCAGTGGGCTATCTACATAAGGTAAATTGAATGGTACACTAGTACTTAGTGTTGAAATTGGTTTAGCGTAAGATACCGATAATGGGCTAGCATAAATTGGTAATATTGGATTTGTAATCACATTTGACAATGGTTTTGTATAGATAGGAGATATCGGTGTAAAATATTCGGGTGGTAATTGACATGGCACATTGTCAAATTCATTTGAAGCTGTTGGAAACTGTAATATTGTATCCAATGATGAACTAGGCAGAATTATCGGAGATCCTACGCATGGTTTTGACAATAGTTGCTGTAAAAACGATTTTGGAGATTCAGTAGGTACTGTTACTAATTTCGGTGCTGGTCCAAGTTTTTCAGAGAATTGTGGGTGCAATATATTGGAATAAGGTTGTAAGTTGCATGGTGAGATATTTGGTGTTTGTATCATGTAGGGTATGTTTTGCGGATTGTACAAACGAATTTGTGGGTTGCAGATTGGTGATGGAACCAATGTATCGGTAATAGGAATAGGCAACAGTGGTCTCGTTTTGATAAAGTCTGAGTTTAGAATTGGTACAGTATCTAATAATGATGGTATAAAAATTTCACCTTCTTCAAATACTGGTATAGTAGGTGGTAAAGAAGATTGACTAAAAGGCAAAATAGACATATCTGTTAACAACTGATAGCTATTTTCATCTAGAAGAGAGATAATGTCATCAACTACTATTGGGTTATATTCTGAGTTAGAAATTATAGATTCTAAATTCGATAGATGGACAGGAGAGTTATTTTTTGGAAGTAAAGGAATACATTTATCTAGCGGCACAATATATGATGGTGTAATCAATTCTGGTGCTGGTCCAATGGCGTCGTTTGGTGTATACATATTAGGAATGGATAATTGAGGGTAGAGAGTACCATGGGAAGCTAAATTTATTAACGGTTGGAAATCTTCGGGAGTTATTGGTATTAATGCATTAGAAATCAAAGGAACGGGAGTATTTCCGACTACTGGTCTGAAACTAGGTAAAGTTTGATGAATATTTTGGAAATTGAGAGGCTGTGGAAGCCAATTACGATCAATGAGAGGTTTCATTTGAACAAATGGAGAATAAGGCGTGACAGGCATTTGAGGTACTTCTTGGGCGTAAAGTGAAGATGGAGATGAAAAATAATTTGAATTGAGGCAAGGTGGTAGTTTTCCAAAGGATTTCGCAGGTGAAAATTCATGTGATGGGGAATTCATTGTTATTGGAGAATATTCAGTTAATGTTTGCAATTCTGTATAAGATGGTGATATATTTTTGTTATCTGATGATATTTTAGCTATTGATGACAGTAACTTGTAACATGTTTCTAGCTCAGATGGTGATAGTTGAGATTTTGTAATTGCATTAGTGAATTTTGATAATAGTTCTTGTAGATCAGATGTACTTAACGATGGTAGAGTAATTGGTTCTGGTGGTGGTACTCCTTCTAAGTCACAGGATAATTCAGTTGTTTCACATTCATCAGGATTAATAACTGATGTCAATGATGATTCTGGGTTTTGGTATCGGGAGATTTCTGACAGTTCGAGTTCACTTTCAACGTCTACATGAGGACCTATAAGGGATGAATCCAAAGATACTAAATTAGCAAGATCTGATTCTGGATGTAACTCTTCATTTATCATTTGAATTTCATTACTAGAGAAAGGTACAGTTGATAAATGTGGAGCTACTAATGAACTATCTAGAAGATCTTTGGAGTCAAAGGCACGCGACACTTCTAGTGTCTCTTGATGTAAACTTGGACCTATTAAAGAGCTATCGAGTTGACTTGTGTTTAAGACTGATGTCGTTGCTGAAGACTCTTTTGTTTCATGTAGACTTGGTACTAAAGATTTATCAACCGAATCGAAGGCAGTTGAAGTTTCTTTTGAGTTTATTTCATGGTATAAAGTAGGACCTATTAAAGAACTTTCAACTTGAATTGAAGAATCGATGGTTGTCAAAAATTCTGAAGCCTTTTTGTTCTGATTTATAGTTGTAGCTGCTAAAGAGGTTTGAAGTTGATCCACAGATTCTAAGATCGGTGAATATTCTCGAGAATCTATCTCCTGAATTATACTTGGACCTATTAAAGAGCTATCAAGATGAATTGAAGAATCTGAGGAGGTGGAAATTTCAGGTTTATCCAATTTGTGAAGTATACTTGGGCCTATTAAAGAATTGTCAAGTAGAGTTTCAGAATCAACAACATGGGTAAATTCTGATGATTTTGATTTATGCTTTAAAGTTCTAGAGTCTTTTGTTAGTAAAGGTATATTGCTATCATCTATAAGTGGTGGTAATTCAGAAATCGGTTCTAGAATTTTAAAGTCTGTTTCTTTAAATTGAATTAGCGAAATATCTGCGAGTGGTAGTTCTAAATTAGTGTCTAATGATGGTTCGTCAAGCTCTTCATTCAAATTTGTTTCTTGGGTAATGATGTTAAAGTTTGAATCAGCTTTTACTGTGTGGTTTAGTAATGTTGGTAATAATGATGAAGGTAAGATTATACTTTCAAGTTCTTCAACTTTATTATCTGTACTTTGAAGACTGTCTAGAGATATTGCTGGTACAGTTTTATCTTCTACAGCATTTATTATAACAGGCGAGTTTTCTAATTTAAGCCCAGGGCCAACGAGAGAGGAATCTAACGGTATCAATCTAGAAGAATCTGTTTCTAATAGAAATTCTTCTTCGGTTATGTTTGAGGATAAATATTCAGTTGTTTTATGTAACTCTATACTGGGATCAGCTGCAAATAATGTTACAGCTGTTTTATCATGTTGTAAGATTTTTGACTGATCAGTTTGGTTTACTAAATCTTCCTGAGTATGTATGGAAGGTGAATCTAAAAGTGTCAAGTCAGTAAGATCTGTTTCCAGCGGGATCATGCCATTGAGAATTTGGATTTCATCACTGAGTAACGGTTTAACAGCAGATAATGATGGTAAATGTGAACCTGTTAAAGAACTGTCTAGTAATACGTTTGCAGGTTGATTTTGAATGTTCAGTTTTGGTTCGATTTGTGACGATATTGTAATTGGTCCTTCAGTTTGTGATGTAAGAATGTCACTTTGGGAATTTATAGAATCTAGTACTATTGGTGGGCTTCCTATTTCTAAGTGAGGGCCTATCAGAGTTGAATCTAAGGGTAAAGACAAGTCAGAAATATCCGATTCTGATAGTAACACCTCATTTGCATTTCGGTTTTCATCACTGATCACAAAATTACTATTAGATAATGTTGATAAATGTGGACCAATCAGAGAACTATCTTTTATTTCTTTTGTTGGTTCATTTTCAAAGCCAGAATGTGAAGATGGTAGTACTGTAGTGTCTGATAGAACAGTGTCACTTTGGGAGTCATTTGAGTCTGGCATCAATGAGCTTTCTAGTTCTAAATGAGGACCAATAAGAGATGAGTCTAAAGGTGACTCTTCATAACCGCTTCGGTTTTCATCTTCAAGAACGGCATTTGTTTTAGATATTATAGGTTTACTTATTAGAGAACTATCGTGTAGTAAGTTTGAATAAGGTACCTCAAGAGTTTGCGAACTAGTTTTGCTATGAGCATCAGTGATTTCTGTTTCTAAAGAGTTGAGGATCTTTGATAGAGGTATACCATATTTTAATGATAGACTTTGTAAATCACGTTCCAAGGCGGATGGTGGATTCAAATTCATTTTAATTGGTTGCGTGTAAACTGACGAAGAGGGCGCGTATCTTGGTGGAGTCATTTCTAAAATATTTTTTATTGAATAGGGCTGGTCTGATGAAGAAACTGTTTTTGATAGTAATGGTTTAAGAATTTGATTTTGCTGTAGAACAGCAGACGGTGTTAAATAATTATTAACAATAGGTGAATAGTTTCTTATATTTTGGTTAGGTAAGGTGGTATACGGTAAATATGGAATATTGTTCCATAGATTTTGACAAGGTAATGCATTTGGAACCAAACCTGGCCCTAATAACAGTGGGTTTACAGGTGAAAATGCAGTGTTAGGTAGGAATGAAATTGGTTTCGTTTCTCGTGGGTAGTCTCCATTTAGATAGGGATAACTTTGGTCTGAACATAAAGAGTCAAATGTTGGAATTTTAGGGGCTGGTTGTAAAGGAGCTACAGGCAATAGTGTTTCCGAATACGGTGGCATGAAATGAGGTGTTTTTAAGTACGGAATTGAAGTGTAAGGATATCTATTTTTACCTGGTGAACATGGAATCATTGTTTCTTTTGAGTTATGGTCAAATGGTGAATATTTGTTATATCCCAAATCTTGGTTAGGTTTAGGTGGCTGTAAATAAAGTGGAATCTGTTGCATAGGACAAGGCGAGTTCACTGCGTCTTTGAAGCTGTTAGGCTCAACTGATAAAGGATCTTCACTCAATTGATAAGTTATAGATGTTCTATCTAAATCAGTATTCGATTTAGGTAAATATAATTTTGATGGCAATACGGTTTTTGGTGGCATTAGTGCATCTGTTTCTAAAATATAAGGTTCAGTAGATAACGATGGTTCTAGAATATCGACACTGAGTGAGGGAACAGTTTGAAATAAACTTGAATCTTCGACTGGTATAGTATAATATGGTTCAGGACAAATACTGTCAGTAACCTGTTCATTTTGATATTCTGGTAACGACTTATTAGATTCTCGCGGTAAAGAGTTTACACCACATGGTAAATGAAGTTCTTCAATACGTGAATAGGAAGGTAGCCAGCTAAAGCCGAAATTTAGAGGTGAATATTTAGAACCTTTGTTTAGTTTCACAACACACTCAACAGGTGGTGATGGGAATATATTTGATAATTGAGTCCTAGTAGTTTGATGTTCAAAATCAGAGTCCAATGGAGAATAATAAGAAGTTTTATTTGGATGATCCAAGTTTGACTTCAATGGAGTACTTTGAGAAGCACCTGAAGGTAAATCTAAAGTAGCATAAGAAGGAAAAGACGACTGTAAATGACCGTCTGTTTCCAAGACTTTTGCTAAGTCTTTTCCCAAAATTGGGACAGTAGTGTATGGTGATGATGGTATACCAGGCAGTGGAGAATAATCCTGTAGGAATGCAGGTCCTTGTCGATTTTCAGAAGGAATTGCGTCTAGTTGTGAGCTTGTATAGTCTGAAATTGCAGCAGTCAGAGATGAGGTTAATTTAGGTTCATTATAAGTGTAAGGAGTTGATTTCAATTTATTCTCTGGAGTCACAAGCTTTTTATCTTGCAAAATAGGTTCATTAAGATGTAGTTTATTTGTGGATGAAAAATCATGAGTGTTGTCAAAGTCAATATCGATAGAAGTTTCATTGTTTTCTCCTAATTCAATAAAAGAATCATCATCGAAAGTTACATTTTCATCTTCTGTAGATGGTTCATAATTTTCTGTAGAGTTACCATTGTCATTTTCGCATTGTATGTCAAAATTTTCGAGAGAAAATTCCTCATTTTCTAAGTCAAGATCGATGCTAGTATTATTTTCATTAAATTCTATAGTATCAAGAGGTGTCTCTTTATAAAAACTAGTTTGATGTGTATCTGTCTCATTTGTATTTTCCAGTAATTCAAATTGATCATTTGGTATTTCATCTGTTATATTATCTATCTGCGGTTCTACATAAAATTGTGCTTGATTTATGTATTTGTTAGGTACTGCAAAATTCTTACTGATATTTACAATTTTCGTAACATTCCCTGTCGTGTTGTCTGGAATAAATTGCTGATTAGCATTTATATTACAAATAGACGGATTTAAAATATTTTGAGTAGATTCTCCTACATATTCTAAGTTTGTTATATCGTCAAAAACTGCAGAATTTGTATTAACCTTTTCATCATCATTTAAGTCACTATAAATATGATGTTTTTTATTTGAAGGTTTAGCCACATTAGTAAAAGCTGTATCAGCAATTTCAGAAAGCTCATCTAATTCAATTTTTATAGGTTTAATGCCATTGAGTTTTTTATCAATTTCCTCATCTAAAAGTACAAATTCGTTTTTGTCCCTGTCAACCTCAACGTATATTGTTCTTGGTTTTCCCGTTTCTTTGTCTTTTGGAAGAAAAACCTCAAAATATCTATGTTCATTATTAAACTCTGGAACTAGTTTAATATGGTTTCCGTTTTTCCATTTATGATGATGATGATTTCTATGATGAGTATTTTCTATTTTATTATCATCAGATTCGTTGGCATTATGATCTACTTTATCTATATTATGTCCACCTTGATTTTTATATAACCTTTCTGCTTCACTGACATTAGTTGAATTTTTAATTTGCCCTACATTACTGTAGCTAGCATTCATATTAATACTTGCTGTATCTAAAGAGCTATTTTCTTTTATTTTCCAATCTAACGGCGCATCACTTTTCTCAATATTTTCAGCAGTCAAAAGCCAGTTATCGAATTTCATTAACAAATCGTCAAATAACTCTTTATCAATATCTAAGGTACCAATATTTTGATATTCGTGGTTCACAAAATGATAGAAAGTGCATCTCATGTCTGTACCGTTGCAGGACTCTTGAGCTTTGTTCATTATTTCAAAGATGTTTGAGTCTGCTGATATGCAGGCGACATCTTTTGGAGGTAGCACATGTCCTGGTATCTGAAAAAAAAATGGGAGGAGTTCATAATCATTACCAACTTTCGTTTTTCCTGGTTGACAAAGGCCACTTTGTATACACGCCCTTTTTTACAAAAATAATGTGGATACTAAAGAAAAAAATACGCAGGCTGAATGATTGTAACCTATTCGTATTGCAAAAATGATGAACTTCTATACAAACGTTCATCGCACTTGATTGTTTTATGGGATACATTTTCATTAAGTCCACCTTCGTTCTATTAGAAACTCTTATGTAAAACTAGCTGCGCCCCGCGGTTTCACCCGCATAGGTAATTCTCCTGAAAATATCGAGTTATAAGGTATCCTATGTTGTTTTCCAGGTCATGGTCTACCCATGTGCCAAACAGCCAAAACAGTTCAGCCGCTAACACACTTTCGTATTTTCTAATAATTAATAGGTTAGGATATAAATATTAAGTTAGGATAACAAGGGCCTAGTGGTTTAGACTATGCGTTGTCTGTCAGTGAATGAACGAGTCTATGATTTTTATTAAGTTACCTAAAGTGGACTTTTACATACATTTATAAAAATGAATTAAAAAGAATTAATTGAGTTGACTCTATTATTTATCATCAAACTCAATCTCAAAGCATTTATTTCAATTAAACCATTTACTTTTATTTGATTTGTCAAAGAGTTAGTCGGTCAGTTAGTCAAAAAGTTGAAGCTAGTTGCCCATTCCAAATCGTAGATCTCTATGCAGAAGAACGGGCAAGAAACTCCAAGGACACTCTTTTAAAAATGGATATAGATATTACAAAATCCATTTAGTGCTTTTATATGTGAGAACAATGTCAAACGTAAAATAATCAAAAACAATTCAAAAATATTTCTCATAATCCAATCAGTACATTATATGATAAATAGTCACACTATTGCAGAGCATGAGGTCCTGGGTTCGGTTCCCAGGACAGACAAAGTGTTATTGGGGTTTTCAAGCGATAAGTTACGTTATGTTATTACCTGAATTCCAAAAGGAACAATAGTGTTCTGATGTTTCTTCTGTGGCATGCTGTCTCCATGATGTGACACATCGTGGTGGGATGAAATATGCTCTGTGGTGGCACTGGATATGACTATTATTGAACCTGCAATAATGTAAGCTATTTTTTTTACATCCAATCAATCTGCCTAGCCTTTTTCCCAACTATCTTGGGATCAACTTCCAGTCTAACCGGATGCAGCTGAATACCAGTATTTTACATGGAGCGACTGCCTATCTGACCTCCACAACCCAGTAACTGGGTAATACGATACCCCTTGGTAAGATTGGTTGTCCGATTATCGGGCTTCTGACGACCCGTAACGACTGTCAAAGATCCACGAATGACAGCCGGGAAGCCGTTGGATTAACGGGCTTTCCGAGGCACGGAGGAGTCTCGGTATGTACCTAAAGATGGTTACACATCTACGGACCAACCCCGGCAAGCCTTGCGGCTGTTATTACTTAGCCACGAGCTCCTCGCTTATTTTTACATACATAATTATTTACTTAAGGTTTTTACCAGTCGTTACCTAAGGGTAGTCAGACAGAAGCCCGAAGGCTGACAGCCAGTTTTACCAAGGGATATCGTGTTACCCAGTAACTGAGTTATGGAAATCGAGTAGTCACATTTTTCTTTTTCTAATTAAGTCTTCTTTAGTAATCCATACCCTTCAAAGCAGAACAAAGCTGCTGCTTGGCGACAGAAAAGGTTATATTGACAAAGAATAAACATTCTTGGAAAACATTAACGAAATAAAGGAGTCGAGTTTAAAAATAAAATAAAAATTACGG
The DNA here is from genome assembly GCA_947363905.1 of Lithophane semibrunnea. NCBI lineage: Eukaryota > Metazoa > Arthropoda > Insecta > Lepidoptera > Noctuidae > Lithophane > Lithophane semibrunnea. Next base: position 9,745,707 of record OX376215.1, read on the forward strand.
TCATCATCTTCCTGCCCACTGATATGAGTTTTCAAATGAATTAAAAAGTATTTTACTGCTACATAAATACCCTTGATGTTAAAACTATTTTTTTTTTTTTTTTTGTGTTTTCATAGTTATTAATTTGGCCGCTAAAAACGCCAGATATGGATTTGCATAGCAACATTGCCGACCGCATTTTCACTTGTTTTTGACCAGTACAGCAATTTCGATTATCTCGAAGAGTGCTCGAATTTCCAAGCATGTTTGAGAAAAACGTATTTGAAACAGCTTTTATGTCTGTTAAGTTCACACGATTGGCATGCATTTACTTAGTGATTAATGGTGCAAGTGGGCCAACCTAAATGATTATCCGTATTCGTAAGTATTAGTAAGTTACTTTCTATTGCCATTTTTCTATAGAAGTACCTACCTATAAAAGTTTCTCGTACCTAAAATAAGATATTATAATCTTCTCCTTTCCATAATATTCCCAAACCCTATATGTATTCTTAAGCCTTCTCAGAAGTAATTCGTCACGGATAAACAAAATTAAAACAAATCCACAAGATGGCCGCTATTAAGCCAAAACATTCAACAACGCTCAGGTGTTTTACAAGAGGGCGATTTGTATTTGTTTGTTAATATTTTAATTTATTTCCTTAGAGCGAGTTTAGACTGTATTGCTTGGTTTGTTATTTTATTTTGAGGGGATGAGCTCACAGATTGTATATTTCTATTTCCGCTTTTAACAACAAATAAGTAATAAAAAAAACTTATTACATAAAAAAAAAAACTGACTAAAAAAATATACTAAAAAGTGAAAAATAACTTTCATTTCGGAAGTCCGTGTCCTTGGTTTCCAATTTTCCACTTTTGCCACCGACTTCCGAAATTAAAGTTATTGAGTTCGTTTTCAGCGTTTTTTGCTCGACCTTAACGGAAGCCTTCGTATTCGAGTCTGACTTTCACAGGTCTGGTTTTCGTAAATAACAATGTGACAGTTCTCATCGATTTTTCAAATCAACAGCCGACGCAACTTACTATCGCGTTAATCTTCTTTTCGTGTGGAGTGACTAACTGGTTTGAATGCCGCCTATGTGCCTAACTTAGCTTTACATGCCGTAGAGATGACTGTGATTTGGTGCGTCGTTTATGGATCATCAATCAAATGCTTGTGATGTGACATTTAATTTGGCTACTTATTGGTGATTTAAGTTTGTAACACGTCTCTTTTGACACGTCACCTCACGACGATAGTGACTCGTGTCGGTTGACGTCATCACGGTAACGCCGGCTGTCGCTGAAAATCAGCGCTGTGGCTCTGTCTCGTATTGGATTTGCGCTGAGCGATGGCCGTTTTGCGTGGAAGTGACGCATATTTTCCCGCAACTTGTTCTATTTTGTGTTTTTTCTTAGCGTCATGTTTCACCGCAAATAAACGAAGTTTTATTTTTAACCGACTTCTTCAAAAAGGAGGAGGTTCTCAATTCGTCTGTATGTTTTTTTTTTTTTGTGTGTATGTTACGCGATTACTCCGCCAATTATGAATCGATTTTGATGATTCTTTTTTTGTTTGGTAGGTCATGCTTCAGAGGTGGTCCCATATAAATTTTATTAACTTTGCTTGCGTAGTTTTTGAGTTAGCTTCAATAATTACGTATTTTTCCCACTTTGCTATGTAGATGATATAATTATTTCACTCCGTCACTGTTATTTACATAGCAGATTACGGTATACGAATTTGTGTGAGGTAGGTACCACAACTAAAAAGTAACAAAATAATAAGTACAAACTAGCAGGCAAAATAATAATAATAATAATGTACATAATCCGGATGTTCTCATCTAGCTAACGGAGACTACTTGCATAGACACAACCTTGTAGCCAGGATTATCCATCAGCAACTTGCTCTGAAATACAGCCTAGTGGAATCGGAAGTGCCGTACTACAGGTACGTGCCCGACCCAGTTCTCGAAAATGGAAATATCACATTGTACTGGGATCGATCCATCATCACTGACAGGACTGTTGTTGCCAATAAGCCTGATATAGTGGTGGTGGATCGAACAGAGCGGCGCGCAATGATCATTGACATAACGGTCCCGCATGACGGGAACCTCGTGAAGGCCGAGAAAGATAAACAAATCAAGTATCTTGACTTGGCTCACGAGGTTGTCGACATGTGGGATGTGGACTCTGCGATCTTTGTGCCGATAGTCGTATCAGCCAATGGCTTAATTGCCAAGAGCCTCGACCAACACCTAAGAAGGCTCTCGTTGGGCAGCTGGATTAAGGGCTTGATTCAGAAAGCTGTACTCCTGGACACGGCTCGCATTTTTAGGAGGTTCCTCTCTCTGGAGCCCTGACGCTAGCTTGGACCCTGTCCCGATACCGGTAGGCTACTATTTTTTATATTTTTAAATGTTTTATAATTTTTTTTATTCTAATATTTAAAAATATAATTTATAAGTATGAAAAATGAAATAAAGAAATAATGTACAGAAACATAGTGCATCAAAAAATTCGTCCGCATCGCTGTCAACAGGAAAAGTGTCCAAAAAGCTGGCAGTATTGCCACGTTGTATGGCGATGCTAATTCTTTGTCCAAAAAATAGCCCGAGCATATGAACATTTGTAACAGGCAGGTATTACGAACCGCTCCCGCCACAATCCGATTGACAGGCGAAGGTTCTAGAATAATCTAGAAGCTTCCATCGCGCATGACACATTCAACTGACGTCCGTCAAGTGCTCCGCAGCTGATATGGTTCGCGAAAACTATCTCTCCGACCCAAAACTGTTATAAACATATTATATGTGATGTGTGTATGTTAAACATTTTTTTTTCTTTTCGTGGACGGTTGCCGTAACTGTCAAATTCCGATCGTTCAAATCCGCCATCTTGGAATTTCTTCTTCACTTTATATTCAACTCACGCCGTTACTTATTCAGAGAAGATTTGAAAAGAATGTTTTTTATAAGGACGGCTTTAATGTTCAGCATTATTTAATTGTTGAAAGTTCACAATGGAATCGTGTCTCGAGTTTTTATTACCAACTTGAAAAGATGAACTCTGCATTTGTCGCGTTTTTAGGGTTCCGTGCCCAAAGGCTGCGAACGGGACCCGCCATCTATCCGTCTGTCACAGGGCTGTCTTTTGAACCGTAATAGGTAGACACTTGAAAGGAGAATGACCAGGATTGTAGGGCACCCTGTACCAAGCGAAAAGTCCGCGTGTCACAACCAAACCTAGTGTATTTAGAGGAGAATTCAATGCTCTTCTTATATTGTTAACTTTTTTTTACATGGATTCCCGCAATTCGTATTTATTAACCATTTATCTACTTCATATTTTGAGGTTAAGTTCGAGAAAGTGACAGGCTCGAAATGGTGAAGTTGATGACAAATGAAGCGGTACCTAATATCGGTTGCTTTTTATTCTTGATTTGGCGCTTGTTTCCTGATGGATGATTATACAATACAGCACTGATAGTCAATAATAATTCTTGGTGTCAGGTTTTATATATAATGATAATGGATATCAATAATCATGTAGGTAGGTACTCATAGTATGTGCAGCTGGTAGTCTGAATAAGTAATCAATTTAGTACTGTGTTTACTGATTCCTAATATCTTGAAATCTTAACATACCAGCAGGCCTGTTTTCCCAGAAGAGTTAGGCAGAGTTGTATTTACTATAGAGTACACCAACTTCTCGAACTTCACATGTTAGTAAATAATAATAAGGTGATAATGTTGTTAGTACTTAATAAGGCACTTACATCAAAAATGAAAAACGCAGTTAAGATATATTCATATTTACATAACGTATATGACCTCGACCGCTACCAGGACAGAGAAAAGAAATATACAAATAAAACAATAGGTAGGACAATTGGGTGGCACTCGGGAACGCCTTGCAACTGTTGCAACACGTAGCATGGACTGTCCACATCCAAAGCACACATCACTCCACATTGTGACCAAGTGTTAGTTCAGGTATCAGTTCGGAATCTCAGGGAGTTTTTCTTGTATCAATGCGAAACATTTGTAACATTATGAATAGGAACTACCAGGATTGATCTGAAAGCATAAAAACTGTTTTTTAATCCTTAAATTGAATAAATAGTCCCGGAAGTAGGTAGGTACTTTAGAAGCTAATTAGAATATACATGCTTCTACTAGGTGAGGTAATACTTACAGGCGTCGCGTCGGTACAATCTATGATGTTAAAACACGATCATATCCACGGATATATTTTCTATGTAATATATTCTAAATTGTTCTAACAATACTAGTGAACGGTTGTCTTACTCTAGTTGAGGGCATCGCTATGGATTATTACACAAAGACTACGTTATGAAAACGCACCTAAACCCCCGTTTTTGTTAATAAGTATTATAAATTATTATTCAAATAGTTCAGATGAAACCAATATTGAAAGTAACGTCATCCATGACGGCGCCACAGAATAATTATTGCAATACGTCACAGTACAAATGACATTTTACTTTTTTGAATAGGTCCTCTTTTCATTAGATGCATGTATTTGCAATGTATTCCAAAAAAAAAAAAAAAAAATTATTACGATGTAACGCGTGACCTAAAGATGTTTTTTGACACACATAAAAATATATTGTATCCTAATATAAAATGGCAAATTGGTACAATTATCTTCTTCATTTTTTAATGTTCGTTGACAGGTAGGTACCTATATTTTTAACATAGTGGCAACATTCGGAAATGAAATGCAATGTCAGTGACATAAGCGGAAAATACGTACCACAAAAGTAAAAAAGACTTTTATTTTTGGTGTCCGAAAGCCGGGAATCATTTTCATAACAAAATCGTATATCTGATTTAAAAAATAGGAGTAATTTTATGAACTACATTTGGTTGTGACACTCTAGCTCCTTTGTTGGAACGACAATATGGCATTCTCCTTTCTTTAGTAGATTTTAAACTTTATCGCTAAAGCATTAAAATGACTAATATTACGCCTGCCTGTATTACCCAGTTACTGGGTTCTGGAGGTCAGATAGGCAGTCGCTCCATGTAAAATACTGGTATTCAGCTGCATCCGGTTAGACTGGAAGCCGGTTCAAGGTTGATTGGGAAAGTTTGACAGTTTCGGGTAGCTTGATGTTCTGGCGTCTGTATACGTGAAGTCACATTAAATTAAAAATGGCGCCCTCTAGAGGAAATAAAGTGAGGAACTTAAAAAAAAATATGGTTTAATCGTACCATGTTGGGTATCAAATCAAAGGGCTTAATGAGCACATTTCAAAAATATATATATTATAACCCCAAAAGAATTTAAATAAATCAAGTTATAAAAACTAAAACCCAACTACGACTTAAAAGGTATAAACAAGACACCACAGACAGACAAATTAAAAATCCGGAGTCACTCGTAATCTGTTCGATTTATGCCCTAACACGTGTGACTCCGGATTTTTAATTTGTCTGTCTGTGGTGTCTTGTTTATACCTTTTAAGTCGTAGTAGGGTTTTAGTTTTTATAACTTGATTTTTTTTTATATAAGTGCCTTATTAGGTACTAACAACATTATCACCTTATTATTATTTACTAACATGTGAAGTTCGAGAAGTGGGTGTACTATATAGTAAATACAACTCTACCTAACTCTTCTGGGAAAACAGGCCTGCTGTTATGTTAAGATTTCAAGATATTAGGAATCAGTAAACACAGTACTAAATTGATTACTTATTCAGACTACCAGCTGCACATACTATGAGTACCTACCTACATGATTATTGATATCCATTATCATTATCATTATATATAAAACCTGACACCAAGAATTATTATTGACTATCAGTGATGTATTGTATAATCATCCATCAGGAAACAAGCGCCAAATCAAGAATAAAAAGCAACCGATATTAGGTACCGCTTCATTTGTCATCAACTTCACCATTTCGAGCCTGTCACTTTCTCGAACTTAACCTCAAAATATGAAGTAGATAAATGGTTAATAAATACGAATTGCAGGAATCCATGTAAAAAAAAGTTAACAATATAAGAAGAGCATTTAATTCTCCTCTAAATACACTAGGTTTGGTTGTGACAGGCGGACTTTTCGCTTGGTACAGGGTGCCCTACATTCCTGGTCATTCTCCTTTGACAGATTGTAGTAGCTTGATGTGCTGGCGACTGTAAAAAGTGAAAATAAGGCGGTAAAAAAATTTAAGACGGTTCACATAAAAGAAACATATTCTTTTTTGCATTGAAAACAAATGTACTGTTAAATATTGTAAGGTGGTACGGAACCCTACCTGTGCGAATCTGACTCGCACTTCACACATCACATTCTCCAAGTTATCTGGGCCGATTTAGGTACGTGATTATTTTGGTAAAGGAAGTCCGCGATTCTGCCGAGTCCGTACGCCTGGCAACTAGCCTTACCGCGTGGTGTCGTGTTACCCAGTAACTGGGTTGTGGTCACGGGGCTTAAAACGGCTACTTTGGCAGAATCATAATCCATACTAATATTATAAATTCGAAAGTAACTCTGTCTGTCTGTATGTTACCTTTTCACGCCTAAACCACTGAATGGATTTCGATAAAATTTGGCAAGGAAATAGATGCCATCCCGGGAAGGACATAGGCTACTTCTTATCGACATAACATCGTGGGCGAAGCCGCGGGCGGAAGCTAGTAGGAAATATTATGAATCATCGTAAAATGTCACAAACTGTCAATTTATAAAATTATTTGCGTGTAATTATGGTCAACAAATTAGGAAGTGCTTTTGTGTCTTAGAGGTATTGCTAATGACAGCTGGGAATTCAGGAAATGAATTGCTTTTAGAGGAATTGCTAATGTGGCCGGTTTAAGCCCCCAGACAGGCAGTCTCTTGTACCAAACATACTGGAATTGAGCGCTTTCATAATTTCTAACGTCATATTATCGTGAACGACGACGACCATAAAATGTATGGAAATACGGGCACGCTATAACAATAACATGAACGGAAAATCAATCAATCTGCCCGCCTTTTCCTAACTATGTTGGGGTCGGCTTCCAGTCTTACTGGATGCAGCTGAATACCAGTATTTTTCATGGAGCGACTGCCTTTCTGACCTCCGCAATCCAGTAACTGGGTAATACAGGCAGGTGTATTATATTAGTCATTTTAATTTTATTTTTAATATTTTATTAATTATGTATTAATATGTTTTTATTTATTGTGATTGAAATTATATTTTTGTATGATCTTAAATGGATTGAAAAAAAATATTTTTGAATATGAATTTGAATGACTGGTTGTCGTCAGACTTTCGGGCTTCTGACGACCCGTAACGACTGTCAAAGATCCATGAATGACAGCCGGGCCCAACGGCGTAACGTGCTTTCTGAGGCACGGAGGAGTCTCAGTATTGTAAAGATAGTCACCCATCCACGGACCAACCCTAGCAGGCGCAGCTTAACCTGATGGATCGACCCGTGCGACTGTTATTACTTAGCCACGAGCTCCTCGAGCTCACAGAAATTTACCATAGATACCCAAATAATAAATCGGTCAGTCAAAGAAACCGGCCATATTTGACATCTTTTAAACAGTGAATCATTATGCTTGTTAATTAGCATAGTGATAGCGTGTTCAACAGTAATTAGCTTGTTGTTTTTTTTGTAAATTAATTGTTATAAATCTGTGAGGTCGCTTTCATTAATGATGCCTAGTATTTAGCTTACGGATTTATAACTTTATATAAATGCGGAAGTGTGTCTGTCTGTTTGTCTCTGTTATTGGGGGGCTAGAATTTGGAAGCTGGCGGTGTAATACCCCCGTGGCTCGGTGCGCACGTTAAGAGGAAATAGGGTCTGTCCCCTCTCCATACAAACGCTCTCGCCTGTTTTCTCTCTGGTGTATGACCTTACAGCAATGATTTTTTACAGTAAAATAAATATCAACTAGTTGTATGCCCCTATGTTTTCCGTGTTGATGATACATTATCTGTAGAAGCACTAGAACCCTCAGAAAATGCTCAAAATTGCCTGTTTAGACCGCTGTCATCAGAAGCCTATTGTACAAAAAGAAAAACATAGAAGCACAGTAAATATCCTTCTTATTCAATTTATAAAATATCTTTCAAATTGGTCCAATATTGGAAGAGGAAATAGACGAGAGCCGAACCTCAAATTATGACTTTTTGTATGGAGAAAAGACCGACCCTGTTTCCTCTTAAGCCGTTGGTGCCGCGCCTGATCTCTCTCCGGTCGTGTCGGATTGCCGTCCCATCGGACTATGAGAGTGAGGGAACAGAGAGAGAGAAAGAAAAATGCGTTTATTGGCATTACAGCGAAAAAATACGCCCTAAAACTATGTGCACTGTGTCTGCGCACACACGCCTACACTTTAAATACTTAAATAAAAACTACTGAACGGATTTTCATATGGTTTTCACCAATGGTTGGAGTGATTCGTGAGAAAGGTTTTTATAATTTGTTATGATTTTGTGTACATTGGCTGAAATATGACGTTGATTGTTGAAGATGTAATTATTTAGGTCGTTTGACATTGGTACAAAGGAACATAATTGACCAATTTTTTTTCATCATAATTATTTTCTCTTCTCATTAGATTCTCTACGAATAATAAACCTGTTGGCTGTTACGCCAAGCGGTAATTCAAAAATATACTAATCCCGTAGGATGTCGTAAAAGGCGACTGACGTAGCTACTAAAACTCGAGGAAACCAAACCAAACGCTTGTAACGAAACCATAGCGCGATTCAGCCGGACGGGACAATGCCATCTATCGAGCATGCGGGTAAACTTTTACACTCATTCTGGATTTGTTGAAAAGTTGTCTAGATCTATACATATAATAAATCTGTAGACGAGGCATTTCTGTACAATGAAAAAAAAAAAAAAAAGTTGTTGGGATGTCCAAAAATAACCAACAGATTCCATTTCTTCCATTTTTGGAATTTTTGTCTGTTTGTCTGTCTGTCTGTTTGTATGTTCTTTAGTTTAATTGTTCCACTATCACGCAAAAAGTACGAAATCAATATGGTTAAGTTTTACACTCAAATATTGTGTGTAACTCGATGTTTCATTTAGTTTTTGTTTCATCGCAATCGCTTCAAAATATCAAAAGATATATGAATTTAAAGTGTTCAAGAAGGAATTTTCATTACGTAATGTACATACACGTAACGACATCTATTGACGCGAAATTATACTTACTACTTAATTACTAGGTTTGTGAAATCGTGTGTAGTTATATGATCGTCATTTTCTTTGCGCGGAAACTTAACGCGATACATTGTGTATAGAATATAACTATAAACTTAGGATAATTAAAATTTTCCAGATGTGTTGTTTATTTATTAGTTTAGTATTAGTACTATAGGTGGCGCTACCTATCTTTAAAATGATAATCATGAAAGAATAATGACAAATGTTAATTTCTTAAAAAATATAGGTATTTATTCTTTAATTTTACACTTTTATAGCTTATTTAGCTTACAGAGTGTTCGAACGTTTTCCCATATATTTTGACAGTATCACTTCGTGCTCGATAGATGGCGTTGTTCATTTAATGTCATTTTCTGAATCGCGGTGTTAAGAGTCTCCGTCGAAGAATGACCTTCGTCCAGATATTCCAAGTAATTTCTAGAGTAGATATCTTTGTTTTTGACTTCTTTAGTGTCGATAATAATAAATAAATAATAAATTGTTGGTTGGGTTGTCATTGAATTGAAAGTATTGTTCTGATTGGTTTTGATTTGGTATTTTGGTTGGTTTCGTTCATTTGGTTCAAATTAAGAAGTCAAGAAACGAGTCGTTACAGATCGATTCAAACTTAATGGCGGCTCGGAAGTTAGGTTTTAGCTGCGCAGTACCCTACCACTCACCCCCGTTGTCACATGAAATTGTTACTGCGCAGCGACTCGCCTCATGTTCCGAGCCGCCATTAAGTTTGAATCGAACTGTACTTCGTAATTTGTTCGTATGATTCGTGACCGCCGCTCATTCGATTCGATCGTTGTTGGCGTGTGTTATAGTTGATTTGATTCGTTCCACTATCGGACAGCAATAAATACACAAATATTGGCACATGTTTCTGGGGAAATTCAAATACGGTTACCGAAGAAGAAGATGCCACACACCACACACTATCCAGTAGAGTTCTTAGAATCCCTTAACACACCCGGTCTTTCAGCACACAAAATTTGTTTAAAAGTCGGAGTGCCAATAATTCTTCTCAGAAATTTAAGTCCTCCCAAACTTTGCAACGGCACTCAGCTCATAGTCACCAATCTCCAACAAAACGTCATCGAAGGCGAAATCTTAACAGGTTGCGGCGCCGGTGATGTTGTTTTTATTCCAAGAATTCCTCTCATTTCCAATAATTTCCCGTTTAGTTTTAAGCGTGTGCAATTCCCCATCAGCCTATGTTACGCCATGACCATTAACAAAGCTAAGGGCCTGACATTATCCGTTGCGGGGGTGGATCTTAGTATTGGTTGCTTTTCCCACGGCCAACTTTATGTAGCTCTTTCGCGTGTGAGCAACCCTAGCAACTTTTTTGTGTATGCTCCAGGTGATTCCACCGCTAATATTGTATATAGAGAAGCATTTTCCTTAATAAAAACACAAGTTTTTTGGCAGTTTCTTACTAGGAAAAATCACCAGCCGTGGTCGAAAGATTCCCCCTTTTTAAATGAAGGTACAACTTTTCTAAGCGACATATTATTGTTTTCCGACATCCATGCGAACGAAGTCGCGGGCACAGCTAGTATTTAATAAAAACTTTTCACAAAAAAAAACAACCGACTTCCAAAAAAAAAACACTTAAAAGTTTTAGTTGTAAAAAAACCTACCCCACACAAATTCGAATACCTCTACCTGCTATGTAAATAACAGTGACGGAGTCAACTAAGATATCGTCTACACTAAGTGGGAAAAATACGTAATTATTGAAGCTAACTCAAAAACTACGCAAGCAAAGTTAATAAAATTTATATGGGGTAGTCCCATATAAATTTTATTAACTCTGAAGCATGACCTACCAAACAAAAAAAGAATCATCAAAATCGATTCATCGTAATACAGGGTGTTAGGGTAAACACCGTTATCCTTGCAACCAGTGGTTTGGTTTCATTTATAGAACGTAGAATTAATGGAAAATTACAACTTTATTTTTTATTTTTTTTAATCTACATTTTACCACAGGAGACGTAAGTTTATTGCCCTATGCGCTAGGGCAACGAACTTGCGTCTCAACACGGGTGGGGGGTACGGGATGTGACCTGACCGGCCGCGAAAGCGACCCCTCCCTCAGTCAGTCAGCTGTTTCGCTAGACAGTACGGTATCGGATAGAAACTTTTTAAAATCTTTTAATGAAAATGACGTTTTTTTTTGTTGGGTTCAGTCATTTATTTTATATTTAAGTCAACTACCCTTACTTTGAATGACAAGATTGTTTACCCTTACAGCCTGTATACATACAAAAAAAAAAACATACAGACGAATTGAGAACCTCCTCCTTTTTGAAGAAGTCGGATAAAAAATAGATTTGTTTCAAAGAAGACTTAGTTTTTTTTTGTATTAGGTAAACTGCTGCGTATTTGAGCAAGTGATGTGGAGGAATGAGGAAAATGTTTTGAGTATGAATTTCTAAGATGTAGGGGAAGACCAAACAAACGATGGATGGACTGTGTGAAAGATGATATGGCTGGACAGGGGGTGACTACCGAGATGACGGCTAATAGACAAGTATGGAAGAAAGGGACATGTTGCGCCGACTACTAATAAATTGGGAAAAGGGCAGGAGGGCTGATGATGTGATGGACTGCATTTTCAGATTTTTATTTTAACTGTGCATGCAGTCAAAATTTTACAAAAAATAAACTTACATATTAAAATCCAAGCCTTGATCGGTGGTAGTGTTTTCATATCGGGCACCGCATTTATTTGGCATTTAGACTTTTACCTAAAACAACAAAAAAAAAAATGAATATAACAAGCTAATTAAATTAAAAAAATTAAAAACCCTCGACAAAAACAAAGCATCTTATTAACGATTTTTTAATTATCTAAGAACACTCTCGATCAAGTCAACTTTCAAACAAAACCAAAAAAATCAAAATCGGTTCAGCCGTTTGGCAGCTCAATGGCGCAGACAGACAAACAGATACACACGTTAAACTTATAACACCCCTCTTTTTTCGTCGGGGATTAAAAATAACATTACATTCTCGCCCTAGGAGGACATATGGTGCCCTTTCCCAGGTACTGGATTTTTGAGGTCAGCTAGACAGTCGCTCTACATAAAATACTGGTATTCAACTGCATCCGGTTAGACTGGAAGCCGACCACAACATAGTTGGGAAAAGGTAGGCAGATGATGATTTTACAGGTTATGTTTTAGTCTCACGTATAAAAATTAAATTAAAAATTTAAAAAACCCCCGACAAAAACAAAGCGTCTAAAAAGTAAAAAATAATATCATAAAAGTTGTAGGAAATATTTTGATCCAAGCGTCGTCGTGTCGGGTGACGGCTAATACAAACGCCAACACACACTAGGCATAATGAATGTATGCTGTTGTAGAAAGGATAGCTGCTGTTAACTTCCTATTTTCATTAGCAGTCCCCCGACACGACGTCGCTTGGATCAAAATATTACCTACAACTTTTATGATATTATTTTTTACTTTTTAGACGCTTTGTTTTTGTCGGGGGTTTTTTAAATTTTTAATTTAATTCATATTTCCAGCTTTTTAAATTTTATATTATATTACTAGTAGAAACGCTACGATCAACACGCAGCTCGCCGAAATCTGCGTAGTTGTACGTTTTTTGCCACAGTGAAGCTTGTTACCTACTAATTTACTCTCATTTATCTTTCCTACTCCATCATCAGACCCTGATCACCATCTATCTGTAACCTATTTGTTGAGACCTTTCCAATGAGTCCAAACACGATACCTGTGCTGTAAGTTGGTGAGGGAGTTGGGTATCCTGCAAATTCCAGGTGATGCTGCAGCATCAGCTCAAGGTTACTATATCCTTTTCATATCATTGAAATAAGAAAATTCTAAATTTCCAATCGATTAGACCTGTGGAAGATGCTCACATCCATTCATCAACTAGAAAAGAGCTGATAATTTTCAAACGGCTGAACCGATTTTCTTGAATCATAGCTAAGAACACTCTCGATCAAGTCACCTTTCAAACGAAACCAAAAAAATCAAACACACATATACACAGATACACACGTTAAACTTATAACACCCCTCTTTTTCCGGCGGGGGTTAAAAAGGGGTCTAACCAATATTAGGGGACCGAGACGAGGCAACTGTTATGTACTGAGTTTTTCTGTAAAGAAATTCTCAGTAGCGGCCTGGATTTTTTGTGATCGATTGATAGCAAAAGGCTCGCCTCCATAGGACATAGCTGGCTAAATGTGGGAGTTACTATACCCGGGTTAAAGCTGTTTTTTTTTCGCGATTTCATAGTTGGTCCCGTACCTAGTAAAAGTTATTCAGTTCGATGGCCTAAAGCACCATAAAAAGTTTAACTAACTTAACGTTTGTAAAGTTTATTTTTATATTTATATTGTATAATTAATTATAAATCCTACCTTTTCGAGATTAGAATAACGCAGTTTTTTACCCGTGAAACATTGAAGTACTTTAGAAAAACACCGACATTTTCCTCGACAGCTGACACTAGAGTAATCAAACATTGTTTAAAAACATGACTGAGACTAATTCTATGTTTTACCCTCGAATTAATTTCAAGATAAACCATGTCCATAGACAGGCACCTCTTGTGAGATTGGAAGTCCATGTTAAAATAGTAGATTTACTTTTTTGCGGAAAAAGTGGTGTTTTAGATATTGTTGATAGTACGGTTGGCCGTTGATTTAGCAATTTGTTACTAGGAATGCTACAATTTTCATTAATCATTTTGCGCATCAGGGATGTTTGCTGAAGCTTAAATTATTGGTATTTAGCTGCATTCGGTTAGACTGGAAGCCGACCCCAACGTAGTTGGGTAAAGGCTAGGCAGATTTTTAGGCTTCCGTACCTAAAGGGTAAAACGGGGGTCCCGTATTACTAAGGCTCCGCTGTCTGTCTGTCTGTCACCAGGCTGTATCTCTTGAACCGTAATAGCTAGACGATTGGAATTTTTACAGATTATGTATATCTGTTGCCGCTATAACAACAAATACTAAAAACCAGAATAAAATAAATATTTAAGGGGGCTCCCAAACATCAAGCGTGTTTTTTTTGCTCGTTTTTGCTCGATATTAAAACGACAACAGGTAGACGCTTGAAATATTCACAGAAAATTTAGTTACATATTCACTATAAAAATAAATAATTAAATTAAAATAAAACAAATATTTAAGGGGGCTTCCATACAACAAACGTGATTTTTTTGCCGTTTTTATGGATAATGGTACGGAACCCTTCGTGCGCGAGTCCGACTCGCACTTGGCCGGTTTTGTTATTATAATTTCGAGAGCTATACGTCCAGATTGCGCGTTGATGTCCTACGCATGTTTGACAAATAAATTATCTTTATCTTTATCTTTATACCCTGTAATCCCCAGCATTACAGGGTATAAAGATAAAGATAAAGATAATTTTAAAAATTAAGCACACCTACGGTTAACATCAATGCCCATCATCGCCTAAACAACGCGGTAATTGTTCCGATAATTATAGCGGTAAATTCACTGGCAACACTTGAACGGTCAACGTCAATGCTCATTCTGATTGGCGATAAAGTTGGCGGTAATGTTCCTTCCTTGAATTTCAAGATGGACGTTGACGCTGCTACACTTTATTTAATGAGTGGCAATTTTTATTATAATATAAAATATGAATTTAGTTTATCATTATCCCACAAACATCCATCACGATCATGAAACATCCATCATACATCATCATCATCAAACATCATCCCACAAACATGGCTCTTTTTGCAGAACTTCGAGAAGCTCAATGGCTTTCTCTTTAGTCCAGTCCATAATCGGCTGATCGACTCCGCTATAAATAAGTACGTGCGATCCCGTCGCGCTCACGGTGCACAATGACAAACGTAAGTGTGGCCGCTTCATTCAACGCTATAATTCTCGCGGTAATTCTCTTTGATCTGCCTAAAATACTGCCACCAGAGTTATCGCCCAACTTCAAACGCAAATGTGAATGCCGTTGTCAAATTCTCGCTGTAAGTTGTGGCTACACCTACGGTTAACGTCCATCATCGCGATAATCAATGGCGTTTCCCGTTGGTGTGGCCCCAGCATTAGGGACATCAACACGCAATCTGAACGTCGTGAAAAGTAACACACAGAATTACTTTTGGTATTAATTTATAAATGGATAAATGGATTGGGTATAAAAAACTTACATTAACTTGCATGCATTACCGCATTCTTTACCAAATTCAACTTTGAAGTCGCAACAACGAATTGTTACTTCTATTGAAACCATTAACTAATATATTGCACTTTATTGAAACTATATCTATTAGAACACAATGATAAAAAAAGGAACCACTTATGAAAATAAATTCATTCACATACAGCATGTATCATAAATGTTAGGTCATATTTCAGGGTGTGGTACAGACATCATACTACACCTTTCTGTACTTCGATTCTGTAAAATTCAAACAACAACTCGTCTCACAGCGCTATTCACTCTCACTTCGAATTTTGAATGGGGTTCGAGTGCGAAGTGAGCGTCGAAGTGACGGGGGAATTACCTTACTGAATGCCACTTCTTCTTACGTCATCTCATACTTTATCTGTCAAAATCTCACAGTCAATTTAGTTCAACTCGCTGACACGCTCGCAAGGGTAGCGCTAGTGTATCAACAGAGTTTTTAGAATGCCAATTAAGAAACTCACAGCGGATTCTGTTCGAAGTTTAGAATGAGGTCTTACAGAATCACACCCCTGCTATTAGAAATGAATTCAGAAATATTTTACACACTACAGTATCTAAGCGCCCGCACGGTATTTCGTCATTAATAGAATAATAATTTTATTTATAAGTCATAAAAAAAACAACGTAATTATTAATGTTATTTTCAAAAGTGGTACTATTACTTTTTATCAATAAAACTGGACTACATCAATATCACTTCTAAATTCAACTGGCTAAGGTAACTCAAACATGTTTTCAAAACATAATTATTTTCTATAAAACTATTTAATTAAAAATATAAAAATAAATCCGTCACAGTCCCATTATCTATTGTTTTTGTTAAAATTGGAATTGTTTATGGATTTAAAAAATAAATTGAAAACAACGTTACAGTTGATGCATCTTTGGTTATGGTTTTGGTGATGTTTTCATAGCTGCAACGTGAAAGGTTATGCAATTTATAAATGTCAAGTTGACATATTATTATGCACTTATTGCGCACATGTAACGGTAATTACTCGTCTGCATAACATCACGCCTGTAATCTCCAAAGGGTTAGGCAGAGGTGTAGATATACAACATTGGGTTAGGCAGAGGTGTATAGATCTACAACATTGGGTTAGGCAGAGGTGTATAGATCTACAGCTGTTCCATACATTTGTGTTCACTTAAATCGACAATCGAATCGAAATGTATGGAACAGCAGATTTTTTTTTTTAGCGATGTCAAGGTTGGTCCTATAGAAAAAGTTGTTCAAAATGTTGAGTACAATGACCTATCTTCGGGTTTAGCATAAATAAAAATAATGTTGTATACCACAGAGAGAGAGAGAGAGAGAGAGAGATAGAGGTGTACCCACATTTCGCTAGTTATGTTTAAGTCCCATGTAACAGGCGGCGAGCCTATTGCCATCAACCGGGCACAAATTCAGACTCCAGGCTGCTACTGAGAAATTCCAGATGGAAAACCCCGATAACACTGCCCGACCTGGGAATCGAACCCAAGACCTCAGTGCTCAGCGGTAGCGCTTGCGAACACTAGACCGACGAGACAGGCAATATTTCTTTTTATAGTGATTTTTAACCGACTTTAAAAAGGAAGAGGTTCTCAGTTCGTCTGTATGCTTTTTATGTTTGTTACGCGATTACTCCGCCAAATATGAATTGATTTTAATGGTTCCTGTTTGTTTGGTAGGTCATGCTTCAGAGGTGATCCTATACAGGGTGTTAGGGTAAACACCGTTATCCTTGCAACCAGTGGTTTGGTTTCATTTATAGAACGTAAAATCAATGGAAAATTACAACTTTTTTTTCTTTTTTTAAAATCTACATTTTAACACAAGAGGCGCAAGTTCGTTGTCCTATGCGCTAGGGCAACGAACTTGCGTCTCAACACAGGCGGGGGGTGCGGGATGTGATCTGACCGGCCGCAAGCGCGACCCCTCCCTCAGTCAGTCAGCTGTTTCGCTAGAGACTACGGTGTCGGATAGAAACTTTTTAAAATCTTTTAATGAAAATAGAGTTTTTTTTTTGTTGTGTTCGGTCATCTAATTTTATATTTAAGTCAACTACCCATGGTTTGAATGACAAGAGTGTTTACCCTTACAGCCTGTATAAATGACATGACCAGTGGGACTATGGGCGCCGGCATAGGTGTCGAAATCAATGTGCAGCAAATATTGTTTTATTTTTGCAATTGTTGTATACTACAGTTTCCAGATAAAAAAGTTTCAGGAGTCTAAAAGATCAGGAAACTGAAAAAATTAAAGATAAGTATTCACTAAATAACTCTGGTTTTCGATATGAGATGGCGCTAGGCGTTGTGGTAATCGAGTTTTTGACAATGAGATTGCGACTTGAATTTGAACGTTTTTAGTTACGGGAATTAGGCAATCACCGCCGCCCATAGCAGGGTTTTTGCTGATGCATTGCCACCCTTTCCCCAAATAAACGCTGCTTTATTTCGTTTTGCTGGCTCAAATGCAATCGAACCGCTATGTCAGACTTTAAACCTGCAGTCTTGTTGTTATATAGTAGGTATTGTTCCAATGTAGTTTAAGTACATACCTGATTATTCAACCACCGGGCAAGTCTCGCTTGCAGGGGTAAGGTTAGCATTGACATAATATGCCTTTGAACCCGCCTTACGAAATATACCACAGTTTATGCATCTCATCTTAATATCCATTTAATCGAATCGTAGAGCAAAACCGAAGAATCCTTTTTATATAGCAATGGTAATCAGGCTTTGAAGATAATTATCAGTTCGTAAATAATAGTAATGGTCGTTAGAAATAGAACACAATAATCGCACAGTACACAACGAATATGTAAACACAACGTGACGCCAAGATCGGATGGATCGGTAGGGATGGTGAATGGTGATCTGAGATTGATAAATGATACTCGATTTTTTCTCGAACCTAAAACACTAAAATCGAAATCATTTGACTGCCTCGTTGGTCTAGTGGTCCCAAGCGCTGTAGCGCTGTGCCGGGGAATCGCACCCAGGACCTCATGCTCAGCTACACCTGAGCATTAGGTCCTGGGTGCGATTCCCTGGTCAGGCAAAGTGTTATTGGGTTTGTTCATCTGGAATATCTCAGTAGCAAGTGGAGTCCGGATTTGCGCCCGGTTGATGGCAATAGGCTCGCCCCCTAATGCACGAGACTTACAACACAACTAGCAAAATGAGGGTGTATAGGTACACCTCTCCCTTCAGGCATTAGAAGCGTGATGTTATGTTATGTTATTATTAATCAAACACAGTTAAAAAAATATTTTTGAATTGATATATTTTTCAAAAATATTTTTTTTGTGAATCGATTTCATGCTTTGACTCTAATCGATTAATTGGGGATTTTATGAAAAAGATTCCTACATTGTGCCTTTGGTCCCGCCACTAATGTCAGATGCATTGTCAAAGAAATAACAGTCCTTTATACACCAAATATCAATAAAAACCTAACCTGTAGGCGTGCAAACTTAGATTATAAAATGTAAATAAATCAAATTAATCAAAAACAAAACATGCATTATAATATATTATTCCATGTCATTTATTCTCTTGATCGAAAATAACTCGTTCTTATTTTATTTTTCCCCATACTGTTTAGCTTATTATGGTTACCGGATGATTATAGATACAATGGAACGTCAAAATCGGAAAGTACTTATAGAGTGCTTTTCATCATTATAGTTCCTATGCCATAATGTTGGCACTTTAACAATGGACCTATTAGGTGGCGCCGTAACGTACAAAATTCGTCATACAACAGGGGAACCAACACTACGGCATAGGATGAAACGCACTCTAAAAGAATAGCGGAAGCAATTAAACTACTGTTTTTGCAGATATTTTAACCTTGGCTTTATTCGGTATAATTTATCCAAGATAAATTAGATCTTAATTTTTAAATCATAGTGTATACACTGTAATCCTGCACAAGTTCCCGAATTCGAGTGCAGGAACTGGTCATGTCCTTTGCTTGTGTGGTTTTTGAGTTAGCGTCTGCTCAAACCGCTGCGCTGCGTTCACTTTTTAACAATTATGGAACTTATTTTCTTCACAAAAAGGTATCATATCAGTACGAGTACACGTACGCTGAGATGCGCAGCGAGTGTACCTTATTGTGTAGTAAATAAATTCGATATTGTATTGGATCATAAAAAAGTGCGCGTCGCTTCGCGTCTCGGTGTGAACTCAATAATACGTATTTTTCCTGCAGAGATTACGGACATTCCCTCTCACAGAGAGGAGGCCTGTGTCCCAGCAGTGGGAATATTATATACTGATTATGCTACGAAACCTACCCTAAAGATAAATCTCCTCACATTTGAAGTCAGTTTAAAAGTTAGAAAGTAGAAAATCAATAAAATATCATTTGTTCAGATATTTTTAATTACTTTTCGACTCCACAGAGAGATGGCAAAAATCGTGAATGCCAAAAGTAATTTGAAAAGTTGTAATAACCCAACTTTTTTGTACGATTAATTGTTGCAATTTTATTTCAATTGGAGTTCTGAGTTATCGATATCTAAAATTCATGGTTTTACTTTTTTTTGCCCATTAATAATTTAATAACGAGAAATATAATAAACAAGCTAATCCTACTAATAATATAAATGGATGTTTGTTACTCACGCAAAAAAGGCTGAATGGATTTGGATGAAATTTGGCAAACAGATAGTTTATAACCTGGATTAACACATAGGATACTTTTTATCCCGATATTACCACGGGATTGAGACTTACGCGGGTTAAACCGCAGGGCGCAGCTAGTACTAAAATAAATGGATTAAGTAAACTGAAGCGAATCCAGCGCGGGTCGAAATTAGCTCACGCCGAATTGTGTAAATAACTTGTATCCAGCACGGGTCGAAATTAGCTCACGCCAAATTGTATAAGTAACTTGTATCCAGCGCGGGTCGAAATTAGCTCACGCCGAATTGTGTAAATAACTTGTATCCAGCGCGGGTCGAAATTCGCTCACGCCGAATTGTGTAAGTAACTTGTATCCCGCGGGTCGAAATTCGCTCCGTGACGATTTCTGCCAGTCCGCAAGCCGCGTTAAAGGACTTCGTTCCAAAAATACAAAATGCCTTTTCCAAACTATGTTGGAGTTGGCTTCCAGTCTAACCGGATGCGGCTGAACACCAGTATTTTACATGGAGCGAATGCCTATTTGACCTCCAGAACCCAGTTACTGTGTAACACTATACCACGCGGTAAGATTCGTTAGGGCATCGTAACGAATTGGCGGCACTGACCTCTCGCGTCCGGCCCTGGTCCAGGCCATGGTACGGAGCGAGATGGCATGGGAGGCGGTCACCTCCTTCTGCGAAGCAGTGATGCTCGCGAAGGAGGAGGCGGAACGCGTGAGGGAGAGGCAAGGCCTGCGCCCTCACGCCCCTAATCGCCGCCGCTGGAGACACCCTGGGCGTCGGGAATCGCAGGCGGATTCCCGGCCACCATAGGCGCGGGTTTGCGGACGGCGAGCAATGGGTAGCTCGCCGTCCGATAAGGACCAGGCCCGGGTCGATGGCGCGTCGTGTTCCACGCGCGCCTCAAAGAGATGTCAGCACACCTGACGGGGTCCGGTAGGACCGATGCCTGCCAGGGTTGCGGAATAGTCCGAAAGGGATACCGGGACCCTGGCAACAGGCAACTGAAGGAACACGGGTGGGTTTTAGTCAGTAAGAGTCTGACACGCCCTTCCGCTCCGCCCAGAGTGGGAGAAGCCATTTGATGATTTCCCACCCAAAAAAAAAAAAAAGGTATCGTAACGAAGATCTACCTACCAATGAGGGTCTAGACAAGTGACAATCGCTTCGATCGCGTTTCGTATTTCTACAACGACTTTCAACAGGATTGACATAAGCTTTTCGATAGCTTAGGTATGTCACTCCTAATGGTTTTTTGGCTTTTCCATCATCGTTATTGCTGATAGAATGTCACTTTGTGTAGGGTCTCTGCCTCCGATCTATCCGACCCTACAATTGTGTCAAAAAACTGAGTCGATATAACTTGACTAACATTTTGTTGTCTGTGGTAGTCACTAGTACAATTATATGTGTCGCTTCGGAGCTCACTTCACTTCGCAAGTGACTAGGTGATGCTTACAGAATGCAAAAGCAATGTAATTTTGAACCTTATGCGAAGTGAGAGTCAATAGCGATGTGAGATGCGAGTTGTTGTTCGAATTTTACAGAATCGACGTACTGTACCTAAATCCGCAGACGAATCGATTTGTGATTGGTTGATTGAAAATAACAAAAACCAATAATGTAGTGTATAGGAGATTTGACAACAAAAATAAAATTAGACGCCTGTAATCCCCGAAGTGTCAGGCAGAGGTGAAAGTACCTATAGTAAACACACATTTCGCCAGTTATGTTTAAGTGCCATGTAATAGGGAGCGAGCCTATTGCCATCAGCCGGGCACAAATCCACACTCCGGTTTGCTACTGTGTAATTGCAGATGGAAAACCCCAATAACCCTTTATTCGACCCGGGAATCGAACCCAGGACCTCATGCTCCCAGGAAGTAATCTAACTAATATTATAAACGCGAAATTTTGTAAGTATACGCGAAATTTAGTAAGAATGGATGGACGGATGGATGGATGGATGTTTGTTACTCTTTAACGCAAAAACGGCTGGATGGATTTAGATGAAATTTGGCAAACAGATAGTTTATAACCTGGATTAACACATAGGATACTTTTTATCCCGATATTCCCACGGGATCGAGACTTACGCGGGTGAAACCGCGGGGCGCAGCTAGTAATAAATATTATGCTTACAGAAATAGTTTTGCTTATCTTTTAACTTGAAATAGGTTTATAATAAACAATTATCCTGAATCAACTTGGTTTCTACCTTACCTATCAATCAAGGTACACAAACAAGGTAGCCAATACAGGATCCTCAAATATTTTTTCGAATTATCATATTTATGGTCAAGGGATTATGGGAGGAGCTCATGGCTAAGTAATAACAGCCGCACGGGTCGATCCATCAGGTTAAGCTACGCTTGCCGGGGTTGGTCCGTGGATGGGTGATCATCTTTACATATCGAGACTCTTCCGTGCCTCGGAAAGCACGTTAAGCCGTTGGTCCCGGCTGTCATTTGTGGATCTTTGACAGTCTTTACGGGTCGTCAGAAGCTCGAAAGTCTGACAACCAGACTTACCAAGGGGTATCGTATTACCCAGTTACTGGGTTGTGGAGGTCGGATAGGCAGTCGCTCCATGTAAAATACTGGTATTCAGCTGCATCTGGTTAGACTGGAAGCCGACCCCAACATAGTTGGGAAAAGGCTAGGCAGATGATGATATTTATGGTCAGGCCTTTTGATAGATTAGGGACATCAATAGCTAAACTGCTAGCAAATAACGGGTGTGAAGCCGAAAGTCACTTGTTACTTTGTGTCTGTCTGTCCGTCAGTCACCAGGCTGTACCTCATGAACCGTGATAGTTGAAACTTTCACAGATGATGTATTTTTGTTGCCGTAACAAATACTAAAAAACAGAATAAAATATGTATTTAAGGGGGCTCCCATACAACAAATACGGAACCCTTCAAGCCCTTATCCGACTCGCACTTGGCCGGTTTTTTTTTGTTCTGGATCATAACTGGGAACCTGATTACGGAGACATTAAAAATTTATTGAAGAAAGCAAGTTATAAATGTTTGAACTTAATTTTAAATACCCCCATGAACCCTGAACTGTTGCATGCACCCATAAACACAATGTTTTGCGTGCGTCACGTTGCGCACTACCGTAAATAGCGATTTTTCAAAATAAAATTATTTTTGCAGTGTTACTTAGTTTAGTACAGAATGCGTAGTGTACGGCTATGAGATGGGTCTTTTTACACCGTGTAGATAGGTACTGCGTATTCAACTGCATCCAGTTAGACTGGAAGCTGACCCCAATATTATTTGAGAAAGCCCACATTTGAATGTACTTTTCTAGTAGATAGTGTCATCATTACAATACAACTTCTCCATCTATCAAAGTATCTACAACAGCTCTGGGAATGGAGAATAAAGAAGTGAAGAATCTACCAGAAGGATGTATGGATATGGAAGAACACTTCTCCTTCTGGCGGTGGTTTCGGCTTTGATGGTTGTTCAGGGCGCTATAATTAAGTTAGCAGAGAAAACTAAGCGTATTTTATGCAACCGAAAATGAGTCCCGAAAATACATAATATAGCGATTTGCGCATGCTGTGACGTAGCTACACAGACACGTTCGCGTCCTAGCTACTACAAACAGTAGACGATTGCAACAAAATTATGAAACAGCGTATGCTGAGACGCAGGATGCAGGTGACGCAGGTCCACGCAGCGCAGGGCAGAGCAGATTCGATTTTCGTACTGCGACTCAAAAACAAGTGACGACCTCCACACGTCGCGCAGAAATCTGTGCCAGCACTACCACGAGACGCAGAGCAGGGCAGACACATGTCTGCGTCTCATGTGGCTGCGCCGCAGCGTAAGCAGCTGTCAGTACGTTCATGCATTAGCCGCTGCTTAATACTAAATGTGTCCATCTGTCATTTGAAATGGTCGAATGTTTGACTCATTTTGAGCCTACGCTGGAATTACGCTAGTCTTCCGGTTACTATGACTGATGGAGGATCAGAAAGAGATAATAACACAGGTATGAGTGATAAAGACGATGCTCTGCAAGCTGAGCTTTTTCTGAAACTAGATGTACCATATTATTCACGGTCAGTACTGTACCAGAAAGCTAAAACGTAACATAATTTACGCAGCTCAAAATGAGTCGCTGAACTTACGTTTCATTACGCTCTAAACAATGCTAAAATTCTAAGTATCCAAGTAAAATGAACCCACTGTTTACTGGTGAAACATAATATCTTTATGCGACTGATTTTGAGTGTCCGTATGGATTGAGGAGCCATGTCTCATATTTAAACGCGGGTACTGCCAATATTTAGTAGTAAATTATCCGAATTTGTAGCCCCGATCCTGGAATTTGTAGTAAAACTCTTAAAAAGTTACAGGGCATCCAGACGTCTGAATTGAGGAGCCACCTTAGAACTCGAAAACTAGCCAACAGATCTAGTAGTACTTTTGCGTAGTCTATTCTATTACTATAAACCGACTTAATTTCGGAACTAATTTCGGACTTTTAATTTCGGAAGTCGGTGTCCTCAATTTTCGTTTTTGCCACCGACTTCCGAAATTAAAGTTATTTTTCACTATTTTTTGTTTTTTTTGGAAGTCGGTTTTATTTTTTGTAAAAAGTTTTTATTTTTCACTTTTTAGTTGTGGTACCTACCCCGCACACATTCGAATACCACGACCTGCTATGTAGATAACAGTGAAGGACAAAAATAATGATATCGTCTAGATAAACAAAAATACGTAATATTGAAGCTAACTCAAAGACTACGCGAGTAACGCGAAATTTATATGGGACTACCTCTGAAGCATGACCTACCAAACAAAAGAATCCTCAAAATCGATTAATAATTGGCGGAGTAATCGCGTAAAAAACATACAAAAAAAAAAATATACGGACTAATTGAGAACCTCCTCCTTTTTGAAGAAGTCGGTTAAAAATGGGTTTTGTACTGAATTTGAGATAAGTAGCTACAATATTTTTTTTTTTCAAAAAAATCCAAAAATTTCACCGCGCTGTTTCTCGGAAAGTATACAACCAATTACAACCATTTTTTGTATAGTTTAGTAGTAAATAACGCTGCGATCACTTCCAAATTCTCAAGACACTTTAACAAATTATAATTATTATTTACTTTAATGAATTAAATTACTTCCTTCTTTACAATGTAATTTCTCCACCTATCATAGTATCTACAACAGCTCCGGGAATGGAGAACAAAGAAGTGAAGAATTTTCTAGTAGGCTGTATGGATGGAGAAGACGGCGGTGGAGAAGGCTTCTTCTTCGCTGGTGCTTCTGGTTCTTCTGGCGGGGATTTCGGCTTTGGTTTTGGTGGTGATGGTGGGTCAGGCTTGGCTGGCTGTTTGCGTGACCTTACGCTGGGTAGGCGCTCTGGCTGCGAATCTTCTGGGATTTCGTCGTCATAGTCTGTGTAGGCGTCTGCAAAATAAGATATTTTTTAAACAGGAGGGAAGTTTAATTTTATTTTTAAGCGACTTTAAAAAGGAGGTTCTCAATTTTATTGTACTAACTTCCGCCCGCGGCTTCGCGCGCGTTTTATGTCGATAAAATAGTCTATGTCCTTACCCGGGATGCCATCTATCTCGTTGCCAAATTTTATCGAAATCCGTTCAGTGGTTTAGGCGTGAAAAGGTGACATACAGACAGGCAGACAGACAGACAGACAGACCGACAGAGTTACTTTCGAATTTATAATATTAGTATGTTTGTTACCCGATTACTCCGCCAATTATGAATTGATTTAGATGATTCTTTTTTTGTTTGGTAGGTCATGTTTTTGAAGAAGTCGGTAAAAAAATACTACAAAGTGAAAGTCGGTGCCCTTGGTTTAGAATTTTCGTTTTTTGCCAGGGACTTCTGAAATAAAAACCGTGTCCGTATGGATTGAGGAGCCAATGTTACATATTTAAACGCGGGTAATGACAATAATTAGTAGTAAATTATCCAACTGCGGTATCGCCTACCGAGCGCGGTACCGATATTGATACAGATTCGGTAACGCATACCGGTATCTGTGGTATTTATTCAAACTTGTTCGAAATTAATGCATTGTTTGCGAGGGAGTTTTATCATTATAATATTAATTCTTATTCAAATAAATAGTTTTAACATCAAGGGTATTTATGTAGCAGTAAAATACTTTTTGATTCATTCGAATCGGACATGTAATTTCGAAGTTATCACGAGTTTAAACATGCAATACGCGAACCGTTCGAAGCCGGCGCCGCGCCGCCGCGACGTTCCCTACTCTAGAGAGGAGAGAATGGGCACACGGGTAGACCAAAACCTGGAATAGGTCATAGGATACGTTTTATCCCTATATTCCCACGGGATCGAAACCTACGCGGGTGAAACCGCGGGGCACAGCTAGTAACAAATATAAGTAGAACAGTTACCATAGAATGAAGACCTGGCCATGGGTCTTGATCTTCTTGGCGGCAGCTGAATGGCTCCGTAAGAACATGGCGGTTGAGCTGGTCCCGTGAAAGGGCAGGGCAGCGAGCAGTAGGTGTTGAACGCATCGCATAACACCTTTGAAGATTCTGGGGAAGTAAAACGCTATTGGCTTTATATCTCTCCTGTTTTCCTCGAAGAGGTGGACAGTACCGTAAGTGTTTTACGTGGAAATGTCGTAAATGTATGTAATAACAACATTGCTAGACCTGGGAATCGAACACAGGACTCCGCCTGTAACCACTAGAGCAACGAGACTGCCACTTTTGTGCATCATTTATAAAATAATAGGTCATCATAATCTGGGAGGAGCTCGTGGCTAAGTAATAAGAGCCGCACGGGTCGATCCATCAGGTTAAGCTACGCTTGCCGGGGTTGGTCCGTGGATGGGTGACCATCTTTACATACCGAGACTCCTCCGTGCCTCGGAAAGCACGTTAAGCCGTTGGTCCTGGCTGTCATTTGTGGATCTTTAACAGTCGTTACGGGTCGTCAAAAGCTCGAAAGTCTGACAACCAGTCTTACCAAGGGGTATCGTATTACCCAGTTACTGGGTTGTGGAAGTCAGATAGGCAGTCGGTCCATGTAAAATACTGATATTCAGCTGCATCCGGTTACACTGGAAGCCGATCCCAACATAGTTGGGAAAAGGCCGGTAGATAACGAGGTCATCATAATCTGTCTAGCCTTTTCTCAACTATATTGGGGTAAATCCACCAGACGCTCTTTGTAAAATATTTGTATTCAGCTGCATCTGGTTAGACTGGAAGCTGACCCGGACATAGTTGGGAAAAGGTTAGGCAGATAATGATGATGAACTATGATTTTTATTTTTTTACTTACCAAAAATTATTAATAAAATAAATACACTTATAACAACCATTTTGTACATCTAATCTTCAGTCTACATTTCATAAAACAAGCATTAGATGTTTTCCTAATCGATTTTATATAATTTCAGAACTAATTACTTGTGCAGACGACATAGCACCTTATTTTCAGCATCATAGAGTTTAAAATTGTATTTCATTTGTTTTGTATTTTAAAATCTGTCGATTCGTTTGATTTAATATTAAAAATCAACTTTAGATTTTGTTATAGATTTAATAATCAAATAATTTTTAGATTTTTCTTGCTTTATATAAAAAAAATGTATGTTAGTGTGTGTATGTTTATATAATACAATTAGTTTTTATGTTAATTTTAATTAGTATGTAATTTATTAATAAAATAATAGGTAAAAGACATTATAGTTCGATTTTTTCTTTTGAGCAATTTGACACCATAAACAAGATGTTTCTACTGCTAAATGTTAGGCCTCCTTAGGTGGGACCTCAGAGGAGGCCTAACATCCAGCCGTAGTCATAACACGAACACGTGTCATAAAACGAACAGATTACCTACGTGTGACTCCGGATTTTTAATTAGTACATTTTTACTGTGACGTAGCCATCCCTGATTATAGAATCAGCGTATAATCAAGACGCTTTCAAAGATACCTCATTTGTCAAATTCTAATGTACTAGTTTAGAAGTTATGAGGGACACATACATACATACGGGCTAAAATCATAACCCTTCTTTTCGCTTCGCTGTAGTCGGGTAAAAATACGTATTATTATTGAGTCGTCTACCATTTGAAAAAAGAAACCTCAAAATGGGTCCACAGTTGACAAAAATATAGATGTACTTATACAACATTACTTTTTATTTATGCTAAACCCGAAAAGGGGTCGAGAGGGGGCCAAAAAAAAAATCAGCTGATTTTTTTTTACGATTTCAAGTTTGGTCCCATAGAAACAGTTGTTCAAAATGATGAGTACAATGACCCCTTTTCGGGTTTAGCATAAACAAAAAATAAGGTTGTATAAATGATGTCTAACATACAACCTCCTCCTTTTTGGAAGTCGGTTAAAAATAGAATTGATTCTACGAGCTCCTTCCAAAAGATAGTTTACTAACTATTACATGGCCGATCGCTCAGGTGCATCGACTGAACTTCTGAATTTTGTTGTATTTTCCTGAACGAACTTTACGACGCGCTGGCTTTTATATTAAGTTTTGAGTTGGTCCTAGTTCGAAGTAGTTTATATTCATGACTTAAATCTGTAATACTTTGTATAAAATTATCTTTGGGCCTTTTACCCTACAGTCAGTAGTGTAAAAAACTGTTTAATGCGAAAGCTTCATGGTAGCCCGCGAAATTCATTTTTTTTTACGTTTTTTGCTATTTGCAGGTCATGTCAGGTTGTCTGGTTGATCTAAATATGATTGGCGACCAGACAACCTTAGCTCCGAAACTACAGAGGCTAAAATTTTGAAAAAAATGCAGAAAATAGTTCTACAGTATGCAAGGGTAAACACCGTTGTCACTCAAACCATGGGTAGTTGACTTAAATATAAAAATAAATGACCCAGTAACAACAAAAACAAAACCTTATTTTCATTAAAAGATTTTAAAAAGTAAATATCCGTCACTGTCCCGATACTCATGGATACGAGTTCGAGAGAACTTCGAAACAGCTGACGGCCGGTCATGTAAATTCCCGCGAGCCCCGCCCGCCCCCGCCAACCGCCGGCCGCCGTGTTGAGAAGTTCGTTGCCCTTGCTTGTAGGGTGAAATATTCTTGTGGAAAATGTAGATTTTCTTTAAAAAAAAAGTTGTATTTTTCCATTGATTTTACCTGCTATAAATGAAACCAAACCACTGGTTTGAAGGATAACGGTGTTTACACTAACACCCTGTATACTTATCACAGGAAAACCTATAAGAAGTCAGAGCCGTGGTGGTTCAATGGTAACTGCCACGACTTACGAGTTGTAGGTCGTAGGTTCGAACCCTGACACAGGCGCTTTACTTTGTGTGAATCATTTCATCGCCACTGCTCACAAAACGGTGAAGGAAAATATCGTGAGGAAATCGGCATGTCCTAGAACCAAAAATTCGAAAACATGTGACATCTACCAACCCGCACTGGGCCCGCGTGGTGGGTTATAGACAACTCCCTCTCACAGAGAGGAGGCCTGTGTCCCAGCAGTGGGAACATTATAGGCTGATTATGATTATGCTATAAGAAGTCTATGGTTTTTACCCGACTACGGCGAAGAAAAATGGAGGGTTATGATTTTGACCGGTATGTATGTATGTATGTATGTTCATCTGTTCCTTCCTATCTTCCAAACCACTTATCACAATTTGACAAATGAGGTATCGTTAGAAGCGTCGTGATTGCCCGCTGGTTATAGGTTATGTGAAGTCACATTAAATTAAAAATGGCGCCCTCTAGAGGACATAAAGTGAGGAACTTAAAAAAAAAATGGTTTAATCGTACCATGTTGGGTATCAAATTAAAGGGCTTAATGAGCACATTTCAAAAATATATATATTATAACCCCAAAAGAATTTAAAAAAAATCAAGTAATAAAAACTAAAACCCAACTACGACTTAAAAGGTATAAACAAGACACCACAGACAGACAAATTACGTAATCTGTTCGATTTATGCCCTAACACGTGTGACTCCGGATTTTTAATTTGTCTGTCTGTGGTGTCTTGTTTATACCTTTTAAGTCGTAGTTGGGTTTTAGTTTTTATTACTTGATTTTTTTGTTCTTGGGATAAATATTCATCCTTCATTGTGCGTGGTCCGACACTCACTTGGCCGTTTTTATTTTTGCTTGGCTCCTAAGTATTGTAGCGTGATGTTAAATCCATTCTAATATTATAAATTCGAAAGTAACTTTATCTTTCTATCTGTCTGTCTGTGTTACCTTTCAAGCCTAAACCACAGAACGGATTTCGATAAAATTTGGCAAGGAGATAGATGGCATCCTGGGGAAGGACATAGGCTACTTTTTATCGACATACCACGCGGGCGAAGCCGCGGGCGGAAGCTAGTGGCCTATAATCTTCCTCAGGAACTTCTTTTTTTTTTAATTCCTTTGGAACTATTATTTGCATTTGATAGCCCAATGCTATCAAAAGCAAATAATAGTTCCAAAGATTACTGCGTTACAAAAAACAGACAAACCAACTCTTCAGCTAACAGAGATTATTATAGATTATGTAAATAATACGAGGCCAGAAAGCCAAATCCAGTAATTAAAAACGTTTATGTTGCAATCCCATCTCAGCGACAACCAATGTCCGCTGGTTGTCTAAAATGTATATAAATTAGAGGTATTTTTTTTGACAGTTTGAGTTTGAGATTAAAATGTGAACGTAAAAAAAGTATTAAAAACTAAAACCCAACTACGACTTAAAAGGTATAAACAAGACACCACAGACAGACAAATTAAAAATCCGGAGTCACACGTGTTAGGGCATAAATCGAACAGATTACGTTTGACTTCGGATTTTTAATTTGTCTGTCTGTGGTGTCTTGTTTATACCTTTTAAGTCGTAGTTGGGTTTTAGTTTTATTACTTGATTTTTTTTAAATTCTTTTGGGGTTATAATATATATATATTTTTGAAATGTGCTCATTAAGCCCTTTCATTTGATACCCAACATGGTACGATTAAACCATTTTTTTTTAAGTTTCTCACTTTATGTCCTCTAGAGGGCGCCATTTTTAATTTAATGTGACTTCACATAGCCTATAACCAGCGGACAATCACGACACTTCTAACGATACCTCATTTGTTAAATTGTGATAAGTGGTTTGGAAGATAGGAGGGGAACAAATGAACATACATACATACATACATACCGGTCAAAATCATAACCCTCCTTTTTTCTTCGCCGTAGTCGGGTAATAAAAATACAGGAATTGCAACTCAGTCCTGCTGCCACTTCACGTCGTGTCTCGGATAGTTTACTCTGACGTGACACTAAATCCAGTCCTCTGCCTGTCAGTTTGACGTGACATAGAGGCAGGCTGGCAGGTTGAGAGGGCTTCTTGTCTAGGCTGAACTGATATATGGATGGCTGTCTACTACGTAGACAATTGTCATCTATCCTTTTTTTTTTATTTTTTTTATTTAATTGTATTGTAATTTTGAATTAATTTTATTTTATTTGAAAATATATGCCTAATCTATGAGTCTATGGTACTCGAAATAAATTATTTGAATTTGAATTTATCCTAACTAATATTATAATTATATCCCAAAGGAAGTTTGTTTGATACGCTTTCATGCTTAAACGGCTTAGATAAAATTTGGCACAGGGGTAGACCATGACCTGGAATAGGACATAGGATAGTTTGTATCCTGATATTCCCACGGGATCGAGACTTACGCGGGTGAAACTGCGGGGCGCAGCTAGTTCTAAATAAACAGCTGGGGAAAATGTATAGAATCTTCAACTTCTATAGGTACTTAGGTATTTTATGAAGAGTTAAATGTATTGTAGCGGTATCTACATCGCCACATGCGAACTACGCATCAAAGACCTGACGTCACACAAACTGACGTCACAAAAATCCTGCATCGCGCAATTAAAGTTTACCGTGCTATGTACATAAATATACAAAAAACCAACATCAATCGTTGAGCAGGTGCCCCAGACACAACACCCGTCTGGTCGGAGGATTCTCCCTTTTCTATGGTGGATGAGTGAACTTTACACCCTGTTCCTCATACACCTAAAGTATAATAAAGACACGTATGTAGGTTGTACAGGCTGCGTCGTTGGTCTAGTGGTTGCAAGCGCTACTGCTGAGCATGAGGTCCTGGATTGGATTCCCAGGTCGGGCAGTGCTAGTGGGTTTTTGCATCAGAAATCTCTCAGTGGGATCCACTGAAGCTGAGTTGAGACGAGGTGTGGGAATAACAAAATTCTATTGGTTCTTTAAAACACGTCTCCTCTCCTTTAGTCTCGTCAACGCTTGGTTGCTCTTTATATTGTCTGATTATTTTTACAGACGTGAGCCACATCACATATTCTCGTTTAATTAGCTTAGGCAAAATATGACCTAGGACACAAATAAAATATATAATTTAACATAGATTTTATTTCTTACAAACTAAGTAGGAACCTTCTATAAAATAATTATTAATATTCTTAATTGAAATAATTATATTTATTTAGAATTAATTATAATAATACAAATAACTTTACAATTTAATTCCAGGAACAACTTTTAATTACAGAAACTAACTGTTTCTGTAATTGACGTTGTAATTCACAAAAGGAGAATTCTGAGAATTAACAACATTGACCCCCAAAAGGTTACTTTTAAGACCTTAGACCCCAACTAGGTTACCCCTTATAAACACTTCTACGTCCCCCAAATCAGTAAAAAAAACTTAAGTTCCCCAGATCCCTAAAATAACAAATGAATGTCCCCGGAACCTCCATATGAAACATTTTTTCGACCCCAGACCCCAACTAGGTCACTAAGAATTTAAAGAAATACTAGGTAGATCTATAAACCTAGGAGGTATTCTAGGTAAAAAATTATACCGAAACGAGACCTGTTTCTTGTCTGTATCTACTCCGAAACCAAACCCTGGGACAGCTGCTACAGGATATAGAAGAATACCTGAAAAAAAAGTACATTTTAAAATGACTACTCAGTTTGAATATAATTTATTTTGTGTTCATATGGAATTTTTTATTTTTTATTTTAACTTGAATAATTACCTATACATATTTTATTTTAATGATCTAATGAATTGTAATGTAATCATTTTATTATAATGTTTTAATGATGTAGGTAATGAATTTTGTATATTTATTGTGTGTATAATTAGTTTGTGATTAGTCTATTGGGACTTTGTGCCTTAATATAAATAAAATATTAATCATCTGGCTAGCATTTTGCTGGTTGTGCAGGTCACATAGGTATTTAATCAATCTGCCCTTTTCCCATTTTTGGGCTGGCTTCCAGTCTAATCGGATGCAACTGAATACCAGTATTTTACATGGAGCGACTGCCTATCTGACCTCCATAACCCAGTTACTGGGTAACACGATACCCCGCGAAAAGACTGGTTGTCAGACTTCAGAAGTAAACATATTAAATACATACCTAATAGAAATATTAGTAGCGCGCACATAGCGATTAAGATCAAACTGAAAACTTTATTGAAATACATTTTTATACATGCAGCCCTTTCACAAACATTTTCTTCGATTGTTAACCAAATATCAACTCTATTTTGTATCCGTAAAGGTTTATTATTCAGTCGTTATGGTGTTCATGCTTAATTTCGTATTAATAATTGAATTATATAAATATTTATATTATGATCGCATTTATTAGAACGTCACATGACACGAAATATAACATTACGCCAGCAAAGGGGTAGGCACAGATGTATTAGAGGCCCTCATTTCGGCAGTTATGTTACAATACACAATGGCTCCTCACAGAGAGGAGGCCTGAGTCCCAGCAGTGGGAACATTATAGGCTGATTATGCTACAAGCAATTATCATTTTTAGGGTTCCGTTAGGGTGCCAACGGGACTCTACTATTAAGACTCCGCTGTCCATCCGTCTGTCACAGGGCTGTTATATCTTTTGAACCGAAATAGGTAGACAATTAGAGTGTTTGCTACTAAGACCGCTTTAACAACAAAATAAAAGTAATTAATAATTAATTTTATTTAGGAAAAAAAAACATAATTAGCCTATAACGTTCCCACTGCTGCAAGCCTGCAACCCTTTGTGTCCGACTCGCACTTGGTCGCGCTTTTTTTTAAATAAAATTAATTATGAACATTGTATTAATAATTTGTTTTATTTTCAGGTACGTTTCCGAGTTGAAATTATATTGGTAAGTTAGTCTACTTTTTTTTTTAGCTTTAACACCAGCAGGCGCAGCATGGCGCTTTCTATCTCTGCGAAGAATAGACATAGCTTTTTCTATACAAAGTGACAGTTCGTTTCTTCATATTTGACATCCACCGTAGAAATCTTTCTACAATCTGTCATTTTGTCTTTCATTTCTAACGATCTTTGTCTACGTCTTTTTATATGTAGACTATTTCGGAAGAAAGTTTTCTATCCTTACTGTCAAAATCACACTGACAACCGATAAATCCTATGACAAAACAAAGAATTCTGAGTCGAATTATGTAATAGAGTGAATTTCGTAAAAAGTGCAGTTGACTCTTTCTACTTTGCTGCCGTCTCGTACTGTCTACTGTCTACAGGAAACGTCATTTTTGTCTACTCTTCCGTCGACAAAACGGTGCTCATGCTACGCCTGCAGGAAGTGGTGAAGGGCGAGTGTTATGGAGGACCCGGGCTCCTCCATAACGTCTTCGACTGTCTTATTTACAGGGTGTTAGGGTAAACACCGTTATCCTTGCAACCAGTGGTTTGGTTTCATTTATAGAACGTAAAATCAATGGAAAATTACAACTTTTTTTTTTTTTTTTTTAATTCTACATTTTACCACAAGAGACGCAAGTTCGTTGTCCTATGCGCTAGGGCAACGAACTTACGTCTCAACACGGGCGGGTACGGGATGTGAATTGAACGGCCGCGAGCGCGACCCCTCCCTCAGTCAGTCAGCTGTTTCACTAGAGAGCACGGTGTCGGATAGAAACTTTTTAAAATCTTTTAATGAAAATGACGTTTTTTTTTTGTTGTGTTCGGTCATTTATTTTTATATTTAAGTCAACTACCCATGGTTTGAATGACAAGACTGTTTACCCTTACAGCCTGTATAGTGACTTTGACGTCCAGACAGTGTTGATTCTCAGTCTAATTTGTATAAAATAGGCAGACAGGGCATCGCCCTCAGGCTAGGTGAAGCGACGTTCTTCGTAGGTTGGCTGGTAGCAGCTGGATGGGATTTGCCGAGAATTAAGCTGAATAGCGACAAATAGAGAGGCCTATGTCCAGCAGTGAACTGTTGTAGGCTGATGATGATGTTTTCTTGTTTATGTTTTTATTTTACATGGAGCGACTGCCTATCTGACCTCCACAACCCATTAACTGGGCAATACGATACCTTGTTAAGACGGGTTGGTACGTAACGACTGTCGAAGATCCACGAATGACAGCCGGGACCAACGGCATACTTAACGTGCTTTCTGAGACTCATATTTATACATTAAGGAATTTAATTAACCCAATGTTTTCAAAACCATTTTTTAATTAACTCTAAAACTGATTTTTCTTTCAAAATGTTGTTTTTGATCGTCCGTTACGGTAAAGTTATCAAGCCGTGAAAGATACTTTTAATAATAAAAGTAATTAATTTTTTTAGTATATAATGTGAAAGATTTTAGATTTTGGACACAGACTGTCAAAGGCACAAAAATGGCATCCAAGGCTTTAGTATTAGCTGGTAAGTAAATGATTATCTTTTTAATTTTATCTAAAATGTATTGAAATGTGATAATAGAAAGTTATAAGGGTTCAAAAAAACGACGAAGCCCTTCGAGAAAATGTTGGTAGTGCCCTTCTTGCGCTTCGCTTGGCTCGTCTTGGCGCTTCCTATTATTACTATTAACTATTACTGTGAAACCAACTGTCCAACTATCACGGTCCATGAGATACAGCCCGCTGACAGACAGACAGACGGACAGACAGTGGAGCCTTAGTAATAGGGTCCAGTTTTACCCTTTGGGTACGGAACTCTAAAAAAATATATATTGATAACATCCTCCTTTTAGAAGTCGGTTAAAAAGGTTTTTATTTTCCCAGCTTTCCTGTGCGTCGCCCGCTGCAATCCCCTGGGGTTGGGGCAGACCACAGTATGCGAGTCGGGCTCCAACTTCATGCCCGGGCTTGGCGCGACAGTCTGTGAATCTGGACCCCTCGGGTTGGGCGGCCTCGGGTACCTCGGCGGAATCGGAGGCCTCGGCGGTCTTGGCGGCCTTGGACTCGGCCTTGGAGGATTAGGCGGCGCAACTATCTGTGAATCTGTACCTGGCTTCGGTGGTTATGGCCTGGGCGGTATGGGTGGTTTGGGCGGTTTGGGAGGCCTTGGAGGTCTCGGAGGCCTCGGTTTTGGAGGACTCGGTGGCATGGGAGGGGCAACTGTGTGCGAATCTGTACCAAATATGGGTTACGGCGGATTAGGCCTCGGTTTAGGCCTTGGAGGTATGGGCGGCGCAACTATCTGTGAATCTGTACCTGCCTACGGTGGTTATGGCCTCGGCGGTATGGGCGGTTTCGGAGGCCTCGGAGGTCTCGGAGGCATCGGCCTTGGAGGACTTGGTGGCATGGGAGGGGCAACTGTCTGCGAATCTGTACCGAACATAGGTTACGGCGGATTAGGTCTCGGCTTTGGAGGTATGGGTGGCGCCACTGTCTGTGAATCAGTACCGTCTTACGGTTATGGCCTCGGAGGACTCGGAGGCATCGGCGGCATTGGGGGACTTGGTGGGCTTGGACTCGGTGGACTAGGGGGAATTGGTGGCCTTGGAGGTCTCGGTCTCGGCATGGGAGGATTAGGAGGCGCCACGGTCTGTGAATCTGTACCGTCTTACGGCTATGGCGGACTTGGAGGTCTCGGTGGTCTCGGTGGTCTCGGAGGTATCGGAGGTTTAGGCGGAATTGGAGGCTTTGGCGGTCTGGGTGGCTTCGGCGGCGGCCTCGGTCTGGGCCTCGGAGGTTTAGGCGGCGCTACAGTCTGTGAATCTGTACCAGGTTACGGCATGGGTGGTATTGGTCTGGGAGGAATAGGTGGATTAGGAGGCCTCGGATACGGCGGTCTCGGT
Organism: Lithophane semibrunnea; assembly: GCA_947363905.1. NCBI lineage: Eukaryota > Metazoa > Arthropoda > Insecta > Lepidoptera > Noctuidae > Lithophane > Lithophane semibrunnea. The sequence goes on from OX376215.1 coordinate 9,782,873, forward strand.
GGTCTCGGAGGCCTTGGATACGGAGGCATTGGCGGGTTAGGTCTTGGTCTGGGAGGTATTGGCCGTTCTTTTTTATAGATAGCAACACTTCGTCGGCTTATTTTAACAGCAACACTAAGATCTCTGGAGCTTCGCCGATGATGTCAAGCAATACCTCTAGTGGGTACAACGATCAGGCTCACATTATGTCATTTCGATTATAATTAAGAAAAGCAAGTAAAAAAAAAACTTCAGGTGTATTTGCGATATTTGCAAGACTTATTTATTTTGCAATGTGTGTTAAATATTGTAAATTAATTGAATTATTTTTGGCGTTTTCATGACCACTAACTAACAAAATTTTGTTCAAAAATATGTTTAAATGTTCGTTTAAATGATGATACTGATCTCAGCGTATTTTAATTTTTGTTTTAAAAAAATTGTCGTCTGTCTCAAATAATACGCCTGGATTGAAAAAAAATTGTAAATGTTATTATTCAAAATTTTTATAAAAATATAATAATGTATGTATCTATTTCTCATTGGCAAATAAAATGTATGTATCTGAATTGTTGGTATAATTTTCCCTTGAGTTCATTCTGATCCTGCAGGGTAGTTGCATAATAAACGGCATTATATCGTAATGCATTAAATTTTTGACAGTTCAGCCACGTTATTTTGTTGAACTGACGAATTTTGCAAACCTATGAAGTAATGAATTAGGAATTTCCTTCAAAACCGTCGAATTGTGATTGAAAGTGTGTTAAGTTAGTACTGAACTACCAGCGGGCTTAAAACAGCCACTTTGGCAGAAAATATTAATAGGAAAATATTATGAATCATCGTAAAATGTCACAAACTGACAATTCATAATATGATCTGCGTGCGATTCATATTGCAAAATAATTCATCTGTTTGACAGTTTTCTATGGAGATCACATTATGAATTGGCTTTTGTGTCAAATTAGAGGAATTGCTATTGACAACTGGAAATTCAGAAAATGATTTGCTTTTATAGGATGTGGTAATGTGGCTATTTTAGGGCCCCAAGAGCCAGTTTGGACTGCTACGGGGATAAATTTCTAAAAATTCATGCTTGTGCTGAGGGCTCCTCACCAATTTAATGTTTAATTCTGTAACTACCAAGAACTAACACATTCCTTTGATAGCTATCAAAGGAATGTGTTAGTGCGCCAGTAGTCACCGGAAGAATTCGCTTGTAACACTGTTCATGCTAGCATTACATCAGTCAGTGAGGAGATCCGCGAGTTTTACAGTGCGCAAACTGTAATAACACAATTTGTCATTACATTTACCGGAACCATTCGCCTGTAATGTAACATTAGTGAGTTCCCGTGAATCGTGATACAATTTGTAACATGAATGTTAATGTAATTGTAACATTAGTGAGTGGGAGCACCAGTGAATCGTGATAAAATTTGTAACATGAATCGAATCTTGCGCGTCAGTCAGTGAGGCAGTATTCTGAGATTTTACCAGAATCTTGAATTTTTACATTACAGACGAATACTCATCGATACCTACTGATGCTAAGGCAGTGACAGTTCACTTCAAGCTCACTTCACCTAAGTTTTCACAGTGAGAGTTTAGCAATGGACTGGCTGGACTCTATTGCAAAATCAACAAGCAGAGTGCAAGCGTCGTGTTCAATGGCAATCGTGCTAATGTTTTAATACTGGTATGTTTGTTACTCAATCACGCTTTAACGGCCAAACGGATAAGGATGCAATTTTGCACACAGGTAGACTATATCTGGATAATAATCCTACTAATATTATAAATGTGAAAGTTTGTGTTTGGATGTTTGTTACTCAATCACGCAAAAACGGCTGAATAGATTTAGATGAAATTTGGCAAACAGATAGTTTATAACCTGGATTAACACATAGGATACTTTTATCCCGATATTCCCACGGGATCGAGACTTACGCGGGTGAAACCGCGGGGCGGATAGAATATTTAAAAATAAAGTGTAGAAATAATTTCTCAAGAATGCGAGACAAACCACAGGCAACAACTAGTAAAAAAAAATAAAACAACAAAAATATAATTGCTCAAATTACCCGTACTTTATTTCGAACGCTCATTCACTTACAAATGTATACTAAATCATATATATACATAAAACTACATATATATTATATTCCTATGAGCAGGGGCATAGGCAGGGGGGAGGGCAGACAGGGCATGGTGGGGGCGGGCATGGGCAAGGGCATGGGCAAGGGGGGGGTGGGCATGGTGGGGGTGGGCAAGGCTGTACACAGCCACACGGCGAAATTGACCCTCCAGACGAAATTACCCCTCCAGACGAAATTACTCCTCCAGGCGATACACCGATGTCATTTTGCCCGTTAACCCTGCAAATGGTCGCAGCGCCAAGGGTTCTGAAGTTCTGGGGCGGGTTGGGGCGGAAGCAGATGGTCGGGGGGGCGGGGACGATGATCTTCGGGGGTCTGACGATGAGGGCACCAGGGACTGGCGGCTGCACCGGTGGCGGTTGCACCTGGAAATTAAACATAAGTTTAACACTTTGTGGTCCTACTAAAAGAAAGAAAAATGTGTTTATTGGCTCTAGAACAAAAAAAAACCGATGAAACTATGAACACGGAGAGAAAACAATGCTTATAATACCAAAAGGTCCTCAGCTCAGTGATACTGATAATTATATTTAGCTGCAGTTCACACACGAGTGCCATTCACTGTAATAATAAACGCATAGGGAAGTGCAGTTGTCCGTTATTATAGTCTTCTCTGGTAAAAAGACCATTAACGAAGCCGAAAGTCACTAGTACTTTAGTTTTGCCTGCATTGCATTGCGCGTTCGCTGATGAAAACACCGTTTCCCAGCAATAATTGCCTCTCAGCTCCAGCCGCTTTTTAGGGAAAACTCCTGCACGTCCTCTTTTCTATCTTTGTCTATGGTTGAACAATATTGTCCGCCATAGAGGCCGTAGTAGAGAAGTTTCTTAGTTTGATTTACATGTCATTAAATTTTACACTCTGATTCTAAGGCGAGATTCTAAGGCGGCCCCTACACCTACAACGTAGGGGCCGCCTTAGAATCTCGCCTTATAAATATTGCGCAAACTTATTGTAGCTGTAGCGGCCGCGGGGCCGGGCGGGGGCCTTTTGAAGATTCTATACAACTACTTCCAAATTCAAAATTGGCTTACCCTGATCGGTGAAGGTCTCGGTACAGCAACGGGTTGAGGTCGGACGATCAATGGGGGCGGCTGTGGCGGGTTGACGGCTGGTACTCGGACGTAGAACGGTGACGGTGTTGGGGGCTGTACGGGCGGTGGTCGCACCGTTATCGGGGCTGGGGTGGGTGGTTGCACTGGGGCTGGCTTCACCCATATTGCGGGTGGTTGGGGCAGCCTGATCTCACCAGGGCGCACCACGATTGGGGGTGGTGTTGGGAACCTGATCTGTCCTGGCCTGATTAGGATGGAACCTGCGGAAATGAAAAATAACATAACATCACGACTGTACACAGTAGAGAGTTTCCATCAGGGGTCGGCAGAGTGTATATACACCCTTATATTGCCATCAATAGGCATTCAAAGTTTGTCAGACTTACGGGTTATTAAGAAGTAATTGCTGATGGAAAATCTCAATAGAACTTTGCCCAAGCTGGGATCTGACCCAGGACTCTCTCAATATTCAGCAGTTTGCGACCCATTAACAACTAGGGAATATGCCGTGGGGGTCGTGGGGTCTATTATGGCGTATTAATGCCACCATTTTTCCAAGAGAGCAGTGATGGCCCAGTGGTAACGGCCGCGACTTACGAGTTGTAGGTCGTATGTTCGAACCCTGACAGGCGCTTTACTTTGTGTAAATAATTTCACCACCACTGCTCTCAAAACGTTGAAGGAAAACATCGTGAGGAAACGGGCATGTCCTAGAACCTAATATTCGAAGACATGTGACATCTACCAACCCGCACTGGGCCCGCGTGGTGGATTACGGCCCACTCCCTCTCACAGACAGGAGGCCTGTGTCCCAGCAGTGAGAACATTATAGGCTGATTATGCTTATCCATCATCGTTATCGCTGATAGAATGTCACTTTGTCTAGGGCCTCTGGTCACGTGAAGTGTCGACAAGTTGCCGAGAAACTTCCCTAAAAAGGCGACGCACACCTGGCCTGTTTCCCAGCAGTGGGAACATTGGCAGATTATGTATGTATTATGTAATACGGGCCCTGGGTTTGTTTCCTAGGTCGAAGCAAAATGTTATCTTGCAAAGTCTCCAAATGTTTCACAGTTTCAAGCTATGGTACTTTACTGAAAGAACTTGCTCTAATAGTCCCATGAATCAACACGTTCAAAATATGTCTGTATTTGGACGAACCAAATGAAGATGCTTTTTTATGACTTAGATTTATTTTGATTGTTGCAAACAGACGCTGATGTTTTTTTTTTTATTGCCCATTTTTCCCGCTTTTGACCCAATTTCGCCAGATGGAAAGTGGATGAGGGCTAGAGGGTATTGGTTCCTAGGATAACAATGTATGTCACCAGAGTATTGCACTTTTAAGAGCGCACCCAATCACAAATTGCTTAGCATGATCCTCTCTTATGCCGTAAATACTGCAGCATTAATTTTGAAATAAATATATGTCAAAGTTGAGGATTGATGCTAGGTCTTATGTGAGGCGAAAACACGATTACATAAAATTTTCTCTATAGAAAAAAATTCCAAAGTTACCTCTGCACAGAATTATAAACTGCTGGTATTCAAAAAGTACTTCAAATTAGATCATGAAACTTTGCATGATAACTGAACTAACTATAAAGCAGGTCTTGTGTGTGTATTTTTTTTTAATTACCATTATTTTCAACGTAAAAAGCAATTACCTAAACTTTTGGACGCTTTAGAGCCGCTAGCACCCCACTCCGTCTCGTTCTCACTCAGGTCGCGAGTGCTATGGTGCGAGCGGGATAAAATCTGAGGTAGGGTGCGTCCTTAACCATGTTATCGTATGCATCCATGTTTGAAACTCACCCGTTGGAGCCTGCCCGTACACGTAGTTGACGGGTGGCTCGCACGGGTTACACGGTCCGATCTGCTGAGCCGAACCCCCATCACATGGGCTGACCGGGGCAGGCTGGGGTTGACATGGGCAGGGGAACTGAGGCTCCGGCTGTGGACACGGCTGCCCCAGTGCAGTACCCAGGAAAAGAACTGTGGGGCAAAAATACAGGGTCAAATTAACCTAATTTTTTAATCTTGTAGACTAATTTGACATTTCAACTGATTGGTGTGTGTTTTTTCAATTTGGAGTTTGACATTTGCAAATGTCAAATTAGTCTAAAAGATTAAAAAACAGAATTTAGATAGCGAAACTTTTTATAAGTAATGGGTACCGATTTCTAAACATGATAAAACAAAAAAAAACCGGCCATGTGTGAGTCGGACTCGCGCACGAAGGGTTCCGTACCATTATCTATAAAAACGGCAAAAAAATCACGTTTGTTGTATGGGATAAGAAAATAAATAAATACTTATTTTTATTCTGTTTTTTAGTATTTGTTGTTATAGCGGCTGTGAAAATTTCAACTGTCTAACTATCACGGTTCATGAGATACTTCCTGGTGACTGACGGACGGACGGACAGTGGAGTCTTAGTAATAGGGTCACGTTCTTAAAAAAAAAAACACATTTTATGTATTTTCTCCAAACACGAACGTGCTTCAAGCAGACATGTGGTCGTTGGCGTTCTTACACAAGGGCTGACTTTCAGAATTAATTTGAAAAGTGAACTTGATTTTATGGTCTAAAACGATAAACGCCATTTTGTGGTTGTTTTGCACATAATAAGATTCTAAAATAATTATGCCTTTAAATTGAGGGAGAGAGGAGAAGAAATAATCTAAAGAAAAGGAAATAATGAATTATATATTTACCCGATAACCATATGACTTTGCCCTTCGCCATTTTTCGATCGTCTGATGAAAATTATTCAGAAAAATCACCTTTTATACTCTTTCATCATTGAAAATCCCAATCTCCGAACGGCCATTTGCAAAACCCCACTACATTCTAAAATCAACCTTATAGATTTTAACAAAGAACATAATTTCAATTGTAAGTTTTTACAGAAAATATCTCTGTATTGTCACCCTCAAATAAATGTTTTGTAACGGTATTTGAAATTATTTTTTAAATTTGGAATTATTTAGTTTTGCAACACTGAGAATAGGTAACGTTTAACGGTTTTGCTTTAGGATTTTTTTTAATATAATATTTAGACCTGTACAATTCGTTACGGTTAGGTACTAGAGTTATTTTAAAACAATTTTATTGTTATCCATAGTTTGTACCTACTTTCCGATAACTTCCATTTGTTACTTGAAATATTTCATATCAAGCCCATACATTACATGATCATGATCAGCTCGTAGCTAAGTAATTACAGCCGCACGAGTCTATTCCTCAGGTAAAGCTACGCTTGCCGAAGTTGGTCTGTGGATGGATGACCATGTTTACATACCGAGACTCCACCGTGCCTCGGAAAGCACGTTAAGCCGTTGGTCCCGGCTGTCATTCGTGGATCTTTGACAGTCGTTACGGGTCGTCAGAAGCCCGAAAGTATGACAACCATTCTTAGCTTACCAAGGGGTATCGTAATACCCAGTTACTGGGTTGTGAAGAATAAAAGTAAAATACTGGTATTCAGCTGCATTCGGTTAGACTGCAAGCCGACCCCTGGGAAAAGGCTAGGCAGATTGAACATTAAATAGTCAGAGGCCCTTGGGCGGCTTTAAAACACTGACACCAGTTTAGTCACTAACCGCATGAAAAGAAGAAAAAGAGTGTCTAAGCCGCCTCTGACTTGGCTTTACATGCCGTCGAGCAAAATCTCTCAGGCATGCCGATTTCCTCACAATGTTTTCGTTCATCGTTTTTTAAGCAAGTGATATTATATGCACATGAATCAGAAACGTCAGAGGTGCGTGACTTGAGTTCGAACTCAAGACCTATGACTTGGCAGTCCGGTGATCACACCACTAGGCTATCACTAATATAATAATAATTAATAATTTGTTTATTTATAAGAAGGGACACGTTTACAATAAATAAAATAACAGTTTAAAATACAGCACAGTTGCATATTTGCCTGAACTAGGTTGAACCTGTGCTTCAGACTAGAAAATGCATAGATACGAGTACTTATTTTAATAAATTAACAATGAGTACAAAATTAAAAACTAAAGCAAAACTTAGGTACATAAAAACAAAGAGGCGCGTTAGCGGTTCTATTTGCAGACAACAAGTAGATCTTCCGTTTGTGCATAATCTAGGGTTAGTAAATAATGTGAGCACCATGTATCTATCACATACTTTAATTTATTTATTTGTGATATCTATAATAATAATTATGTACAAGGGAAAATTATCAAAGGGCATCAAAAAATGAGATTACCCCGAGATATTTTAAGTTGCTCGTTTTGAATTAATAATACAGGCTATAAACTACGTTATGCATGTCACGGTAAAGTTCCAAAGAAGTTTATATTATCTAACCGTGTAGTTTGAACATTCTTCAGTCATACCATGTCTTCCTACTATTCGTGAAGCAGGAACTAAAACATGACTATCGCCACTACTTTCTAAAGTAAAGTATGGCCAAGATATAAGTTCGTTAAAAAGAAAAAACTTCAGATCTTTTGGCTTTGAGAGAGAATGCAGTGTGTGCGTCGCCTTTTTAGGGAAGTTTCTCGGAAACTTTTCGACACTTCACGTGACAAGTAGCACTAGACAAAGTGACATTCTATTAGCGATAACGATGATGGAAAAGGCAAAAATGTATAGGACTGACTTATGCTATCGAAAAGCTTATGTCAATCCTGTTGAAAGTCGTTGTAGAAATACGAAACGCTTCCGAAGCGATTGTCGCTTGTCTAAGACCTCTGAGGGCTGGCTCGTTCTTTGGCCATCGAATTAGAGATGGGTTGTAACAGGTGAAACACGATATCTGTGATCACTGTGACTGTGACAAAAAAATTACAGATCCAAATATGTCATTAAATCACAGCCTGTTATTTTTGTACGGATGATATATACGTATTTAACTCAATTGAATATCTTCTTTATTTCTTTTCAAATCGTATCCGAAGTTGTAACAGCCGCGGTAACAGTCTTGAGGATCTATGATTTTAAGTAACATTTTAGTATTTATATTTATTTTTCATCGTTAGGAGCAATGCTATCTGCTATTTTTTAATATCTGTGATTTCTATCTGTAACGATAAATACGCCTCACTCGTACATAGAATTAGTATTGCCATTCAACGTGTCAAAATGCTGCCAGTCTTCTGGGCACTTTTCCGGATGACAGCGATGCGGACGAGTAGGAACAAAGTGTCGTTTTGTTATTGTATTTATTTGTAAAGTTAGTTAGTCACTTAATTTAGCACTTAGTGTATAGAGAGAGTCTTGTAGTGCAGGGAAAGGTCGAAGGAGCACGCGGCCGCCCATGCAATTGATCGACCAGATTAAGGGCGGCCCATTACACGAATCCAATCTAATCTAACTAATATTATAAACGCGAAAGTTTGTAAGTATGGATGGATGGATGAATGTTTGTTACCCTTTCACGTAAAAACTACTGAATGGATTTGGATGAAATTTGGCAAACAGATAGTTTATAACCTGGATTAACACATAGGATACTTTTTATCCCGATATTACCACGGGATCGAGACTTACGCGGGTGAACCGCGGGGTACAGCTAGTTCACACATATAACAGCCGACAGAGAGGGATGGCGTCGCATCGTCAGGCAAATCACAGCTGTCCGAAATCTCACTGCAACTTGATGGCCACGACCGCTAATAGAGAAGACTAGCTTCCGTCCGCGGCTTCGCCCGCGTGGTATGTCGATAAAAAGTAGTCTATTTCCTTCCCTGGGATGCCATCTATCTCCAAACTTTGCCAAATTTTATCGAAATCCGTTCTGTGGTTTAGGCGTGAACTGTAACAGACAGACAGACAGACAGACAAAGTTACTTTCGGATTTATAATATTAAGTATGGATAGTATGGATTAAAAAGAAAGTATTTATTTAAAAAAATCGGTTTTCAAAGAGAGGCGGCCTGTGTACGAGCAGCGGGAAGGCTATAGTTACTTTTATTTATTTATTGACACACCAACGACTTATTCACTAAATCACTACATTAAAAATATATTTTATTTCGACAGTTTTGCGGTGAAATCGTCACTCATAGGGGTGCACAGCACCATTGTATAATCAATAATAAAAAACTAAAATGGAATTATAATTATGATAATAACAAAATTAAAATTTGCAAAATTTACATTGAATTCAGAATGTCACGTAGTTAAACTAAAATACAAAAAACATCAATTGAATTGGAATAGAAAAACAATTATAAATTAAAACTATAAAAATAACAATAACAAATTAATTGGAATACATTACATAATAGAATAGATTAAAACTTGAGTTCAAAAATTTAAATTAAATTAAATTAAATTGTACATTAAATACCTTGAATGGAGTCACACAAAATACACAAATTAACATTTTGTAGTTACGCTATGATCCTAACTAGTCCTATCCTAATCCTAACTATTCCTAATTTATAAATGCGAAAGTGAGTTTGTTTATTTGTTTGTTACACTTTCACGCTAAAACGGCTGAACGGAATTGGATAAAATTTGGCATATGGGTAGACCATGACCTAGAGAAGGACAAGGGATACCTTTTATCCCGATATTCCCACGGGATCGAGACTTACGCGGGTGAAACCGCGGAGCACAGCTATTCTGTTATATTTTTGTCAAACATTTTATTATTTTTACTAGACGTAGTACTTACTTAGTTGTTATTTGTGGTTGATTTTGTTGTTTTTATGATTCTCATTATAAACGTAAATAAACGTGTCTGAGTGCGTTGGGTCATTCTACTAATCCCCATTGACAATCCCCATCAATTGGAATTTATGAACTTTCTGGCCCACAGATCCCCATCAATGTTAGGTACTAAGTACATAATAAATTCAAAATCTACCAACTACAGTTCAAGTTGTTCAAATGGTGTAATTTATAAAACCCAACTACGTCAAAAAAGTCAACTAAAAAGGCATAAACAAGATATCAAAGACAGACAAATTAAAAATCCGGAGTCACACGTGTTAGGGCATACATTGAACAGTTTTCGTGTGACTCCGGATTTTTAATTTGCCTGTCTGTGTATATTTTTGAAATGTGTTAATTATGCACCATTTGTTTCATTTGGTACCCAAAATGGCATCATTATTTTATTTTATTTTATTCCTGACTTTATATCCTCTAGAGGGCGCCATAGTCATTTAATGTGATGTATGTATATCAGCGGACGATTAAGATGCTTCCAGGGATACCGCATTTGTCAAATTGTGATGAGTAGTTTTGAAGATAAGACACATGAACATACATACAACTCAAAATCATAACCCTCCTATTTGCTGCGCTGTAGTCGGGTAATAAATAACTAGCTCCTGGACGTGGAAGTCAACTAGCTATACCAAAACATATCTTACGTCACTCAGCAATAATGTAGCTTAAAAGATTTTTTGTAATCGGGTCCGTGCTTCCACAGGTGACCTCTTACAAAAAAACAATCAATTTTACCTCTTTATAACAATTACAAGGTCACGTCGTGCGGTGCAGGTGTCAAACACAAACAGTTGCCATAGCAACGCGTGCGTGATTGGTAGAGACATCAGATAGACGACCTCAGCGATAACCTTGCGTTGTCGTCCTACAAAATCGCTATAGTGTTGTTTATTATGTAGTACCTATAATTAATTACCAGCGGCTTCGCCCGCGTGATATCTTTATAAATAGAGCTTTCGCTGGAGGTCGAAAATCATCCCACGGGAACGTACTACCGGAATAAAAAGTGTCCTATATGTTAATCCAGGTTATAAACTATTTTTGTGCCAAATTTCATCCAAGTCCGTTCAGCCGTTTTGCGTGATTGAGTAACAAACATATCCAAACACACAAACATACAAACTTTCACATCCTAACTATCCTAACTAATGTTGTATGCGAAAGTGAGTTTGTTTTTTACGCTTTCACGCTAAAACGGCTTCGCGGATTTGGATGAAATTTGGCACACGGGTAGATCATGAACTGGAGAAGGACATAGGATATTGCCTTTTATACCGATACTAGGACTCCATGAGACAGGCTCGACCTAGTATGGAGTCCGCAAGTTAAAATATTAAAATTATGTTTCCTTCATGACAATAATTTTAGTTTACTTGTAATCTTATTAAGGAAATGTAAACAATTCTTTATTCGGTCAAAAAAAAAATTACTAGCTTCCGCCCGCGGTTTCGCCTGCGTGATATGTCGATAAAAAGTAGCCTATGTCCTTTCTCAAGCTCTAGACTATCTGTATACCAAATTTCATTTAGATCGGTTCAGTAGTTTTGGCGTGAAAGCGCGACAGACAGACAGACAGAGTTACTTTCGCATTTACAATATTAAAGTAAGGATTCCCACGGCACGGCATCGAGATCCCATCGGTTCATTTGTTTTTGAGTTTATTCATTACAAATTAAAATGTAAGTAAAAACCTTTTAAAAAACAAGCTTTTAATGAACTAAAAAGGGTTTTCCCAGGGCCACCTTCCGGCTCTATCATCAAACCCTGACAACCACCTAGTATCAAAGCACTTGTTAAAACCTACATGGCTAATGAGTTCAAACACGAAGGTGCTATCTTGTTTCATTGAGGAGTTCCTATAGCCAACTTCCGGATCCATCATCAGACCAGTTCAATGGTATCATTTTTTTTAAATGTCTCGATAGTTATATAGGTATGCCAAGTTTCAGCTCAATCGGATGCCAGGAAGTGCTTGAAAAATGGATGATAATTGGAGTAACCGGAAACACATACGAACAGAGCAAGCTAATTAATATAAAGCTTGTAAAAATACAAATCTTTTATCTTTATAATATTCCTCCTGTAGATTATTTTATGTTTCGACGAACTAACTAGTATAAACATATACCTAGGTTTAAAAAATTTCGTATACTAACCTACTAACTCGATATCCGTGTACTAACTACACAATACTGCGCTCCAAAACAAAGATAGCACCCGTGGCTCAAAAGGCTGCCCAACTTAAATGGGACTGGGCAGGACACGTTTGCCGCATGCCGGACAAACAGTGGGCCCAAATAGCGCAGAACTGGTGCCATGAGACAGGGAGGCGGCGTCGTGGCAGACCACCTAGGAGATGGCGGGACGAGCTGGATAGGTTCCATCAAAACTGAAAGGAGGACGCGCGGGCTCGCGAAAGATGGAAGGAGTGGAGGGAGGCCTTTGCCCAGGAGTGAGGACAGCGTAGGCTAGGAAAAGAAAAAAAAAACTACCCTATACTAGGTCGTATAAGTACTAGTTTTACGTTCGTTTATAAGTTAGTATACTAACTACATATAGTTATTGCATTTTAGCATGGCAATATAGGTCATTGCCCTTTTCCTAATATCTCTCCGTAGGTACCCAAACAACATATTGGAACACGTTGAAGGTTGCGATAGATGTTGATTCAGCAGGCGTAGCATGAGCATGGTTTTGTCGACGGAAGAGTAGACAAAAATGACGTTTCCTGTAGACAGTAAACAGTACGAGACGGCAGCAAAATAGAAAGAGTCCACAGCACTTTTTACGAAATTCACTCTTTTACATAATTCGACTCAGAATTCCTTGTTTTGTCGGTTTTGTCATAGGATTTATCGGTTGTCAGTGTGATTTTGACAGTAAGAATAGAAAACTTTCTTCTAAAATAGTCTACCTAGAAAAAGACCTAGACAAAGATCGTTAGAAATGAAAAACAAAATGACAGATTGTAGAAAGATTTCTACGGTGGATGTCAGAAATGAAGAAACGAACTGTCACTTTGTATAGAAAAAGCTATGTCTATTCTTCGTAGAGATAGAAAGCGCCAAGCTACGCCTGCAGAACGTTAAACAAACTTTATTTTTTGAAATAAAATATGATAGAAAATGTAGTGGGTCAATAACCGCTATTGCCATGCTAAAGTAGTTTAAAATGGGATAAGTTATAAATAACAAAAAAAAACAGAAGTTGTAATACATATGCGTATATTAATTCGTTATTAAAATACATAAATACTTATAATATACATTTGTAAACGACACACATTCGAAACTCATACGGGTAATTGTCTAAACACTAATGTACCATTATCACATGCCTTAGTTAATCGTAAAGAAACCGGTAAAGAGATCTTTGAAGCATACTAAAATAAACACAGGACTAATCTCTAAAAACGACCCGGTAAAGGACAAAAATTCCAACACCAACAGACAAGTTGTTTCACTACTGCTATGCTTTTTATACTGTGGTTCTTGCAAATGTTCAGCGTTCCTGTGGGGTCAAGGGGAGTTTGAGAGGTAATTCTTAGTCTTCTGCACTTTTCTACATTTATTACCTCAGATGGAATTGCTCAGGCGACGGTATTTAGCTTTCTTCTCTTGACCCCACCAGTACCTTGTTCGGGTCGTAATCATTCTTAGCAGTGGTGCCGTTTTAAAAATAAGTCCTTAATTTTTTGTTATTTAGCATGGCGAGCACGGTGGTGGCTCGCAGGGGCAGGGGCAAGGTGCGGGTACTGGCTCGCACGGGCACGGCGGGGGTGGGGGCGGCTCGCATGGGCACGGGACGGGGCAGGGGTTAACACACGGGCTCGGTGCTGGCTGCACACATCCACACGGATTGATCGACTGCCCGCATCCACACGAACTGATCGACTGCCCTTGAATACCCTGGATCTGCGACTGATACTGCTGCTGGTATTGCGACTGTTGCGACTGGATACCGACCTGGGCCATGCCTACCTGCGACTGGAGCGAAGAGGTCGACACGCAGATGGTAGGAGGCTGAATGGTCTGCGGCTTAGGCGTTCTCACCACAATCTGGGGCGGGTTAATCGGGGCTGGACGTGGCTGGGACACACTGATCGGGGCTGGCTGGATAACCGCTGGCTTCGGCACTCTCACAACAATAGGAGGAGGCTGGATGCAAGGAACTGGTCCAGGACGAGCCAACACTGGAGGGGGAGTTATCGGCGCCAGAGGAGGTGGCCTCACGACGAACGCCGGCGGCTGCACTGGTGGTACACACGGTGGCTGGACAGTCAGAGCCGGGGGCGTGATTGGACCCTGTTGAGGAGGTCGCACTAGGATCGGGGGCGGCTGGATGATGACGTCTGGGGATGCGCTGATGAAGAATGTGCCTCCGGGGACGGCGATCTCCTGGAAGCCGGCGCCCCTCAGACGTTCAGACACGCAGTTCTTCTGCAGCAGTACCTTGATTGGTCCATCACCGCATGGTGCTAAAAGGAATATAATCTTTAGTAGTGATACTTGTGGAGGTATTTGTGAAAGAACTCGTAGGTACTGGGCATTCATGTAAGAAATCATATCGGTTTGCCATGTGGTTTGAAGGTTATCTACGTGTGCATGGTGCATATATAGGACATTATAGGCAGATGAGACTAAACCTCGGAAAAACCCACAGTGAATTACATAATTGATGTATACAAAATATTGTAAAACATTTTTAAAAGAGTAACGTTGGAGTTTCTTGCCCATTCTTCTTCCTACGAAAACTACCTTTTGGAAGGGGCAACTAGAATCAGTTCTATTTCTTTGTTTTTGACGTTCAAAAGTGCCTTGTATGTGCCAATTTGAAATAAATTATTTGACTTGATTGAGGATACGGATATCTCTAGATGGCAACTTTACGTTATTCCAGTCTATGGTCTGCTTTAAAAAACAACATATTATCTCCTCTTCTGTCACGACCAATTTAATTTTTGTCATACATATTGCTTTATATTGGGTCTCCATAAGAGACGGTTTTCATAACCAAAGCAGTAGTGATATTAAAATCTAAATCCATCAGTCGTCCAAAAAGGCCTTTCCTGAAGGGCAACAGTTTCAGCAGAGCGCGTGGCTCATACGGAAACAATGAAGGTACAAATACTTACAAGGTGGAGGACCGCAGGGGTCGCAAGGGCACGGTGGAGGTACGGGGGGTGGGCAGGGCGACGGCGGGGGCGGACACGGACACGGCGGTGGGGGCGGGACGCACCCGCAGTACTGGGGCGCTGGCGCCGCTGCCGCTGAAGCTACCAATGCTGGAAAAAAGACACAATTAATAATTACTAGAAAGCACGCTCAGCCGTCGGTCCTAGCTGTCATTTGTCTTGATCTTTGACAGTCGTTATGGATAGTGAGAAGCCCGAAAGCTCCTAGTTTACGACGGCAACCTTATCATGGAGCAGATGATAATGCAGATCATGAAAGAACAGATGTCACCACTGGTCCACTGATGTCTTTGTGCGTGAGAATTTATTCAGATTTACAATAATCCATCTGGCAAAAGCAGAAAGCAGAAAATAACCCCATTTGACTTGAAAATCCTCCGTTTTCGTACAATATAGGATCCCAAAAGTTTAAAACCCCCATTTAAAACGTTTTGCACCAAAGTTTTTATTTTATTTTAATACTAGCTGATGCCCGCGTGGATGTCGGTTATTATATAATAAAACCTTCCTCGAGAACCACTTTATCCATTGGTGAAAACAGCATGAAAATCGGTGCAGTAGTTTTTGAGTTTATCGCGAACAGGACGACAGAGCGACGCGGCGTCGCGGGGATACGTTTATTGATCGAGTGAATGGTCTTTATTTTGTTTAATTAAAAAAAAAATTCAAATTAAGACTTCTGAAAATGTCTTATTTTCAATAAAAATCAATGTTGATAAAGGTGCTGTAAACAGACAGGAACGATTTCAAAGCAAGTTCAGCTGACTCTTGGAATGTATAAAGTTGATTAAATTGATGTATAAATAGTGAATGTTTAGTTACCTATTATACCCAATGCCGTTAGACGCCCCATGGTTGACAACCTTGTGTATTAACCACCAACGTTTTGAACCTTTTATACTCAAAAGCATCCTCACTTTGTTATAGTTCACAAATTAACCATCAGCTCTCGCTAGACTGAGCATCAATATAACAAACTTCATATGTTTCTACTTTTCTGTGGATATCGATTGTTTTGGTAGGTATGCGCATTGAAATATCACGGAATGAGAACATGATCCTACCCTTTTCCAATGTTGTTGATGAACTTCAAATTTAACCAGCTCTGCGGGCCTAAAACGGCCACATTATCAATTCCTCTAAAAGTAATTCATTTCCTGAATTTCCAGCTGTCATTAGTAATTCCTCTAATTTGACACAAAAGCAATTCATAATGTGTGGACCATTTTACGAATCTACATAGAAAATTGACAAAAAGATGAATTTTTTCGTAATATGAATCGTACGCAGATCATAATTATGAATTGTCAGTGTGTGTCATTATATGATTCTGCCAAAGTGACCGTCTTCTGTCTCTACCATATGAAGAGATCTTCCTAGTCTGTTCCCAACTATGTTGGGGTCGACTACCAGTCTAACCGTATGCAGCTGAATACCAGTATGTTACATGAAGCGACTGCCTGCAGAGACAGAAGCCGTCATGCCACCTGAGTTTAGCGTCAAGATCTCCATCTTGACGCTAAACGGACCAAGCCTTGGATTCCAAATTAGCCTACATAAAAGTTTAATGCTATAAAATATCTACTATTTTCTACCTTTGCAATAAAAGCTACCTCAATGTATTTAACAAAATACTTGTCCCTCCATTTTGACGTCAAAATGGACTGACCAAATGGATACGATGTGTGTATGTATTTATTGTATATGTAAACGGTACACCACTGACTACCTGCAGTATTGTCTCTCCTTCTTACTTTAATCCATCCAAAGGTTGTCTGTAAAATATCGCTTTTAGCGATAAGACCGCCCATTGTGTCACCCTATGTAAAATTTCTAATTTATGTCTGTAATTTTTATGGTGTACATAATAAACAGTATTCTATCTACGCTAGTCGGAGGAGCATCCTACATATTTTGATGATGAAAAAAAAAAAGAAAAATGTTTTATTTGGGACACGCACGGGGAAATAAATAATAAAAACAAACATTAAAACTAACAAAATCAATAAAACAAGCCTACCTTAGAAATATGAAATTTGATTGTCCCTAACTGAACCTTTGAGAAATATCGACCATAAACGTTGGTCCCTCCATATTGACGATTCAACTATTATATGGTTGATTTTTTAAACTGGCCAACCATGTCAGTAGAAGCTAGAATCGTCATCCCTCCAGGCAATAAGCTAGCGTGAAGTTACATGTTAACAGCTTACCATAACTCCTTCAAAAGACCATGATGTTACGTTTAACGTAATCGACGATAATTGTCACACTCAATGGACCTATTAATAACACGTTAATCTTGAGAGTATATAAGAAGTGCTCACAACCGAATAATGCACTGAAAGGCAAAATGGGTTTACAGGCATTCGTGGTTCTTGGTAAGTCTAAATCTGATTAATTATCTGTATCTTATCATTCTCCTTCACTTATATCAACGTCGTCATTCTTCTGTCCTTATCCCAATTTACAAATTTACGGTCGGCGCATCATTGTCTTCCATACTTCTCTGTTCTTCGTCATCTCGGTAGTCACCCCCTTTCTAGCCATATCATCTTTCACACAGTCCATCCATCGTTTCTTTAATCTTCCCCTACTCTTATACTCAAAACTTTCCTGTCCTTCATAATCAGCCTATAACGTTCCCACTGCTAGGACTCAGGGCTCCCTTCTGTGAGAGGGAGTGGGCCGTAATCCACCACGCGGTTCCAGTATGGGTTGACTCATGCCCAATTTATTTGCAGTCGGAGCAGCATGTCTTATTCTTCCATACATGTGTATCAGCCAAATCAGTAGTCTCCCCCTTTCTAGCCATATCATCTTTCACATCATTAATCGTTACTTTGGTGTTTCTCTACTCATAATAGCGTTCCAAATTCATACTTAAATCCTTCTTCACGGCATGTTCTTCATTTTTCCATATCACATTTCCATACCATTTAAATTTTCTCATAATTCTTCTAACTTTGTCGTGTACTATAATTTTCTTTTATTATTAAACGATTAATTTCATATTAAAAACATTAATTTTTATACCCGATTTCTCGAAATTCTGAAGTCCTGAAAAAGTGGCTTTTTAAAACTTTTTTTTTGAGTCATAATTTTTTTTTTACCTTTTTTTTATGCTAGCCTGAAGTGGGCAAAAGCCTGGACAATTCCTTCCATTTCGTTCATTTTTAACCCCCGATGGAAAAAGAGGGATGTTATAAGTTTAACGTGTGTATCTGTGTGTCTGTCTGTGCTATCGTAGCTGCCAAACGGCTGAACCGATTTTGATTTTTTTGTTTTGTTTGAAAGGTGACTTGATCGAGAGTGTGCTTAGCTAAGTTCATTAACTTTTTTTTCAACCTTTTGTTATGCCAGCTTGAACTGGGCAGAAGTCTGGACCATTCCTTCCATTTCGTCATCATTCCGTTCATTTTCAATTTAGTTTCTATTTTATACTTCGTTTTCTAGCACTCATCAGCGTCGCGGCCGCCGCTCCCTGGCGCTGCTACAGTACCTGCGACGGGAGTACTGTTTGCTTCGGGGAAGCTGGTCAGCCATGCATCAGCCCACCAGCCATTTGCATTGGGAGACCCAGTCCCCCATGCACGGGACCGGCGACTGTTTACACCCCCTGTCAGTGCCCGCAGCCCGCTCCGCCCCCACCCCCCTGCCCGTGCCCCTGCCCCTGTCAGCCCGCTTGTCCAGAACCCCCCCCACCCCCGCCATGCCCCTGCTCATGCTACTAAATGAATCTGCGTTATAAGAATCGAAATTGATACAGAATTGGTGGTTTAAAAATTTGGTTTTTCGATTTGGATTTTTTTTCTGTTGGTATAATTATTTGGTTACTAAATTGTGTTTTGGAACGAATTAAAATTTATGGTTTGGAATGAAATATAGTTTTCGTTTTTTTTTTCTTATTTGTATTTATTTACTTACATAATATTTATGACCTATAAAATTAAATCCTATCCTTTATGTACTGTTAAATGAACAATATTTATAATCACGTTCTCGAAAACGTCCTAACGATTTCGATGAAAGTTGCAGTAGGTATACAGGGTTATTGGTAAAAAACCAGCAACTTCTTAAGGAGTCATTGTACTCATCATTATGAACAACTTTTACTATGGGAACAAATATGAAATCGCGAAAAAAAAATAGCTGTTCCGTATATTTTGACGAGTTATGCGAACATAAATGTATGGAACAGCTGTTTTTTTTCGCGATTACAACGATTCCTTAAGAGGTTGCTGGTGTTTTACCAATAACTCTGTATAGGATCATGGAGGCGAAAAATCGATCCAGTTAGCTCTCATACATAACTGAGAAAATTAGTTTTCTCTATTTTCAACTGAGCAGAGCTTGGTCGCCCTGGTACTATATACATAAAACAACATATACCTAATCCTTCCTAACTAATATTATAAATACGAAAGTGAGTTTGTTGGTTACGCTTTCACGCTAAAACGGCTGAACAGATTTCGATAAAATTTGGCACATGGGTCGACCATAGATAAGGACATAGGATACTTTTAATCCCGATATTCCCATCGATCGAGACTTACGCGGGCGAAACCGCGGGGTGCAGCAATTGAATTTAAAAAAAAAAAACCTACCTAACTTAAACTTTTGGCAATCTTACCTCAACAGTCAATAACTGGGTTGTGGAAGTCAGACAGACAGTCGCTCCATATAAAATGCTGATATTCAGTTGCATTCCGTTAGACTGTAAGCCGACCCCAACATAGTTGGGAAAAGGCTAGGCATAAAAAATTCTGATACCTGTATTACCTTACAATGGGATAAAAAGCTTCATAATATGGACACAGACACGGTCTAAATCCCTGCTGAAATGAGAATTTTCCTACCATATAGTTTTCCTACCATATCATTTTCCTACCATATAGTTTTCCTAACACAATACCAAATTACATTTTTGTCCAGTGAAAGGATTGAATTCAAATCCAAGAGATGATATAAGCTCCTGCCAGCGACTAAGTCCACGTGACTTGTTTTAACGTAAAATATGGAGGAGCTCGTGGCTAAGTAATAACAGCCGCACAGGTCGATACATCAGGTTAAGCTACGCTTGACTACATACCGAGACTCCTCCGTGCCTCGGAAAGCACGTAAGCCGTTAGTCCCGGCTGTCTTTCATGGATCTTTGACAGTCGTTACGGGTCGTCAGCAGCCCGAATGTCTGACAACCAGTCTTACCAAGGGGTATCGTATTACCCAGTTACTGGGTTGTGGAGGTCAGTTTTTTTTCTCTCTCTCCTTGTAAAATTCAGGTGCATCCGGTTAGACTGGAAGCCAACCCCAACATTGGGAAAAAGCAGGCAGATTGTCTCGGCAATAGTGTAGCTCCTTAACAGTGAAAGACATGTGCTATAGTTTGACCGGGATCGCTGTACCGCGCCTATGGAATGCGCGGCGAGTCGGAGGCAGCGTTGACGAATGAGCGGCCTGCACTACCCCCCGTCTGGCCGCGCACATACCTAGGGCGCGGTACTGCGGTTTCGTTTAAACTATAGCTGACATTATGGCAAATAATTTAATTAAATGTTTTATCGTTGTATCGGGTATCTCATTTACACAAGACCTGATTGAAATAGGTAGAAAACACAGTTTTTTTTTTCCTTTATTATTATAATTTCTTTATTGAATCATTAGGTACTTAGGCTAGGTTAATTATTAAGAATATAGGCTAGGGTTATGTATGGAATAGCAAGTATACATTATAGTTTAAGAAATTACAATTTTTAATTAAAAAAAAACGTTGTTTTCTATTCAATTTAAACCTTGCATAAACTTTGTAACACCTTTTATTTCGTAAGTTTGCATACTATTGTATAGAGTCAAGTTCTTCTAACTGAGCTGACAGCTGTGCTGCTGGACAGTTTGTTGCGCCACTTCTTCTTCCCAGCTAAAGCACTAGGAAGTGGTGAAGGGTGGGCGTTTTGGGGGACTGTCTTATGTAATTTTGACTAGTTTGAATAAATGACTTTTGATTTTGATTTTGTTGATATACCCCTGGCGATATAAGTGGGGTAAATGATAGATGATAATCAGGCCAATCGACAGTTTCCCCTATAGCATAGAATTAAGTATAAAAATATCAGGAGCGTAGGACTTCATCTTCAGGTGGCGCACGGAGGATAGATAAACATAAAAGTCAGGTTATACTACATACTACAACCCGCTATTAAGAAGTGTTTTAACTATTTTCACTGTCATTATGTGGTTTTACTGCGTTCATAATAGCTTACAACTACATGGATACTTGTTATTTACCCATAATTTCGATCATATTTTTCACAGGAAAGCTTCGAATTCAAGCCAATTTCACGAAAATTCGAATCTACTATACAAAGTTTTGTGGCTAGGTAAACCTGTGAAATGCCTAAATTAGGGAAAGATTTATGTTGTCCATTAATTGGTCTACCTAAAAAAATAAGTGATAATGTATTGCCGACGTATTTTGATGCAATCAAATACTATTTGTGGATACGGTGTGATTTAATTAAATTATGTAACGAAAAGATCCTGCAGTTGCGAAATAATTGCGACCGACATCGAAAAAATATGGAACAACCATCTATTTATTACTATTATCAGCCATCAAAAAGTTGTTGCGAGATTGATTTAATATTACAACAAGTCCAAAAATATTAAAAAAATACGTAATGAAAACAAAAAAATAAGATTTCTACGAAAAATCTTTGAAAAAGTTATTCGTTAATGCTACATGCAAATTTTGTACTTGAGAGACGATCTAAAACAATTGTCTTAAATATACAACATAATTCATTTTTTGTGCATCCAGAAAATGTATTGCTTGCTATGTTACAAGATGATGCACCAGAAATAAGAGACTTAGCTCTTCGAATAATTTTGAAGGCTATGGTACAGACCAAAGGCAAGAAAATACGTCAGTTTCAGCATACTGAATTCAGATTGAGGCGTCACAGTAGTACGATTTAATAGACTGGTCAAAAAAACAAGTTACCGAGTCACCAATGACAATGAAATACAGTGACGGCCAAATCAAAGAGATGATGTCATCTGGAGGCAATTTATTGTATTTCCAGAAGTTCCCTTGTCACACCCAGGCTGTAGAGCGATGTGTTAACCTTGTAACAGAAGCTTCTTCATTCGTTTGCGGACCAGAGGTAAGAGATGGGTTCCTAAGATCAAGAATAAAACCTAGACAAGACTTACTAGTTTATGACACAAAATCACAATATTTCTTTCAAAAACAAAGACCAACGACTCCTGAAGAAGGCCCTGAATTCTCTTTATAAAAGTGTATTTTGTTAAAATGTATATTATTCATTCAATATCTTCAATAAAAAATTATAAAACATTCGTTTTTCATTATGAATACCTAATATTTGTAACTCGAGTTTTAGCTATTAAACTGAAATTTTGAAATATGGTGCGCCACCTGAAGATGCTCACTGAGCAGGCTGATATTTTGCGAACATGTATCTTACTTCCCAGGTCAGTGATTGGTAATAAAGGAAAATCAAAATTAAAAAAAAAAAAAATTCGCTCCACCCTACTGTATATATATGGTTGCTGTTGGTGTCATTTTTTCGTTAGAGTTGAAGACTAAAGTTTTAATACTACAGATGTGACGTCACGAACCGTATGACATGTCCGTCCCCCCTAAAATAAAATCTAGACACGCGGCCACGTGTCAAGCCAAGTTCAAGAAAAAAACTGGCGACGCAGCAGCCGTGTGTTATATTACACGAACCATTTGGAGCTTATTTTATTTATTTATATATACTTTATTGTACACCACAAAAATATATAACGAAAGGAAAAAAAACAAACACTACAAAATATACAATGGGCGGCCTTATCGCTTTCCGCGATCTCTTCCAGGCAACCTTGGAATGGACAGTGATTTGCCTGGACATAATATGGGGCTGTCGTAGGTGCAAATAATAAGTTACCTATACAATATACTAAAATGGATACACATATACATACATATCCTAAATAATAGATACATTACTTTTCACCCCTCAATAACTTAAAATCTATTTGACATACACACATGAAACTTGGTTTACTTATTAATACCCCCTAGATTAACTAGAACCCCAAATTTCATAAATACAGCACAAACGGTTGTTGAGATATCAACGTCTAAAAATCGTCATTTTTATCACTGACTGACTGACCTATAGATCAAAAACCTAACCCAGTTCCAGATGACCTAGAAAGTTGAAATTTGGTGTCCAGCTTGTTAATTGTGTGTATACAAAGGAAAAATTCAGAAAACTGTTTTTTTTTACGATAAAAAAAAAATCAAGTTATCGATTTTTAACACCAAGCGCCTATCGAAATTATAATAGCAAAAATATTTTCTTTTGTAGGAGAATTGGTTCCATTATGAAAGGTCGCTTTTATCGTTTTGTATATAGGTACTAGATTATTTAATATAACTTAGACAGCCAATAATTAATAATAATTGTTAATCATTGGCTGTTTAAGTTTTCCGCGAGGCGGTCAACAGGAGTGCGGCGCGTCTGGGGTCACAGGGATTTCAGGGTTTGGAAATATAGTCATAGTCTGTATCATGAGGTGACATTTAGGCTTCCTGTACATGATATCGGAGCCGCACCAGAGCCGGACCACAAAACGAAAAAAATCGCGGCGCGGCGCCGCACGCGCCGGTGAGGTTCCGGTGCATATCGCCCTTGCGCCATGTGGGCGATATTCATTCGTATATATGTTACCGGTAATCTGTATAATTCAGGTATTCTATACAATACCTAGGCAATGTATAGAATACATTTTCCACAGTAGCTAGAAACCCATAAATAAAAAATATATATAAAAAATCGTACTTATACCGATTCGTACTTATAGACGTTACGTATGTTTTTGAGTGTGTCAAAGCGGATAGTGAGGTCAAAATGTATATGCAAAATAGTGACTGCGAAAATTAATTAATTAAAGCATAAGTGGGTAAGGAACCGACAGGGTCCATGTGAACTTTGTAATTATCATTTTAAGAGTTTATACACACATAAGATATGCAATAAAGATTTGAATTCAATTGAATTGAACTTGTTCCTGACGGAGTTTCTCCGGCGGCACACGTTTTTTTATAGAACTTCGACAACCAATATCTAACATCACTGCGGATAAGTGAAAAGAAATACATTCTAACACAATCTTGCTACTTATATTTGAAAATAGATTTTACGGATCACTTTTAGTTGATGAATAATAATAATTTATTTACAAAAAGTAATGATATCCAACCAAAAACATAAATGTGAAATGGGAGCCAAATTCAAAGTGTGGTTATCGACTTCGCCGACAAAAGAATTGAGATCTAAATGGGTGCCAAGTTCTATAGATAATCCTGTTTATAAAGAACATACAACATTCTCAAATAAATTTAAAACAAAATTTCCTGTTTTTTCTATTATAACAATGTTTGCTATTTAAAAATGCTTCATTGAATAGTCGAATTATTTACACAAAGCACTTAGGATGAATTCAAGCTGAAAATTTTACTTGGCTAGTTTTTATCAGCAAGCCAACATCTGAGAGGAGTAAGATAATATGTTGGCCTTAAATAAAGAAACGGTAAAAATATAAATATGCCTAAATAGACGGTCAAACTGCGAATTCGTCGAAAATAAAAGAAAATAGCGCCCAAACTGTTAGCCGCTAAATGTACGCACAATAACAAGCTAGAAAAGCACAATGACGTGGCGCGAGTGTAAGATGTAACTGTCACGCACACCAGAATAAAAAAGTTACCCTGTTTGTTTTAGTTCTTTTCCAGCGCGAGACTATAGACATAGAAATTATCAAAGATAAAGAAGATAAGTTGATTAGCCAAATATAAGACAACTTGTAGGTATGTAAAAACTAGCCAAGTAAAATTTTCAGCTTGAATTCATCCTAAGTGCTTTGTGTAAATAATTTGACTATTCAATGAAGCATTTTTGAATAGCAAACATTGTTATAACAGAAAAAACAGGAAATTTTGTTTTAAATTTATTTGAAAATGTTGTATGTTCTTTATAAACAGGATTATCTATAGAACTTGGCACCCATTTAGATCTCAATTCTTTTGTCGGCGAAGTCGATAACCACACTTTGAATTTGGCTCCCATTTCACATTTATGTTTTTGGTTGGTTACTATTCTGCTGCATCCGGTTTGACTGGAAGCCCACCCCAACAAAACGCCTGGGAAGAAGCACAAGATGCCATTGGAATCTTTTGCGATCTCTCGAAGGCGTTCGATTGCGTCGACCATGAGACACTTCTGCTGAAACTAGAGCACTATGGGATTAGGAATACAGCTCTTGATTTACTAAGATCATATCTGAAAGATAGAAAGTTAAAGTTCAAGTAAACGGCGTAAACTCATTGGGGTCTAAAATGGCAATGGGCGTTCCTCAAGGTTCGATATTGGGTCTATTCCTCTTTTTAGTTTACATTAATGATTTACCCCAATTACTACTAAATCAACCGAAGATGGTGTTATTTGCAGATGACACATCATTGATTTTTAAAATAAACCGTCGATCACAAAATCTTGACGACGTTAATAGCGCTATTCTTCAGGTCCAAGATTGGTTTACGGTAAATAATTTGGTACTTAATGAAAAAAAAAACCAAATGCATTCGATTTAAACTACCTAATGTTAGAAGTAGCGAATGTGACATCATATTGAATGGAGAAAAACTGGAATTTATTAATCAAAAAGTTTTCCTGGGAATCACGCTAGACGAGAAATTACAATGGGGACCCCATATAACATCTCTTGCGGGGCGGCTAAGCTCGGCCGCTTATGCTGTTAGAAAGATAAGACAGTTAACAGATGTAGAAACCGCGCGTTTGGTCTATTTCAGTTACTTCCACAGCATTATGTCGTACGGCATTTTACTGTGGGGTCGGGCTGCTGACATTGATTCCATCTTTGTTTTGCAAAAGAGAGCTGTCAGAGCTGCCATTTATAATCTATCTCGCCGCGAATCTCTCAGGGAACTATTTAAAAGGATTAATATTATGACGGTACCTTGCCAATTCATTTATGAGAATATTATGTATGTAAGAAAAAATCTAAATCTTTTTAATAAAATAAGTGATAGACATAATTTTAACACTAGAAATAAAGATAAAATAGATCAACCATTTTTCAGATTAGCTAAAGTACAAACATCTTTTATGGGGTACTGCGTTAAATGCTATAACAAAATACCTAGTGATATATTGCAATTAAATGAAAGAAAATTTAAAACTCATATTAAAAGTACACTTTGTAAACAAGCATATTACAAATTAGAGGATTATATCCAAGATAAGAATGCTTGGAAATATGCTGGTCTTGCTCCATAGGACAAATCCGAGTCTGGACAAAATCAAACTGGTTGCTAATCTAGTTGTATAATTTAATATTTGTATATCATAGATTTTTTACATTTTATGATTATTACACTCACACACTGTCCTATTAGTGTTACTTGTAAGTTTGTAGGAATATTGTGATATCGTATACTTTTACAATGTTTGTAAATATGTGAGCACCATGTATCTATCACATACTTAATTAATTTATTTGTCATTGCTTCATTTTTAATTCTTCTTTTTTTTTACCTATTGTGGTACAGTAATTGTATTCTCGGTGCATCGTCTTCACATGTAATTATATAATTGATGTATACCAAATATTGTAAAAGATTTTTTTTTTTTTTAAAAGAGTAACGGTGGAGTTTCTTGCCCATTCTTCTCCATACGAAAACTTTTGGAAGGGGCAACTAGAATCAGTTCTATTTCTATGTATTTGACGTTCAAAAGTGCCTTTAATGTGCCTAGTTGAAATAAATTATTTGACTTTGACTAACATACACTGCTACAACAGCAGGCGTAGCATGAGCACCGTTTTGTCGACGGAAGAGTAGACAAAAATGACGTTTCCTGTAGACAGTAAACAGTACGAGACGGCAGCAAAATAGAAAGAGTCAACTGCACTTTTTACGAAATTCACTCTTTTACATAATTCGACTCAGAATTCTTTGTTTTATCATAGGATTTATCGGTTGTCAGTGTGATTTTGACAGTAAGGATAGAAAACTTTCTTCCGAAATAGTCTACAATATAAAAAGACCTAGACAAAGATCGTTAGAAATGCAAGACAAAATGACAGATTGTAGAAAGATTTCTACGGTGGATGTCAAAAATGAAGAAACGAACTGTCACTTTGTATAGAAAAAGCTATGTCTATTCTTCGTAGAGATAGAAAACGCCATACTACGCCTGCTGGTAGGTACAAGAATCATTTAGCGCTCGACTCGAATGACGTTGAAAGGGGCGTGTTGGTAAACATTTGTGCACTTGTTTTGTAAAGTCATCTGTAGCTTAATTTCGTAATACTACCTTTTGGAATGGGCAACAAGAATCAGTTCTATTTATGTATTTGACTTTCAAAAGTACACTGTGCCTACTTGAAATAAATTATTTGACTTTGATTTTGACTTTAATACACTATCAATCAGAATTGGAATTGGTTAGAACAAATGTCTAATCCAGTGGTTCTCAAACTTTTTAAATGACGGAACCCTTTTGGGAAGCAAAATACTTGATGGAACCCTACAATAAAACAATTGTTTTTATAAGTGTATTTTTTATTAATCAGCATAATAAAAGTACAATGTAACAGTTACTAATTATTATTTACTTCACCACTTGGCAAGGACAACAATAGAAAACATTAAAAAAGAAAAAATCTAACTAGTGGGAGGTATGAAACTGTTTTTTATTTTTCATCAATTGGTTGATATCAGGTTTGATGGAAGAAAGTTGGAGTCTCATATCAGCTTCGGCGTCCAGTCTATTGCGATATTTTGTTTTCGTGGCTGCGTAGGTAGAGAATCCTGTTTCGCACAAATATGTAGTTGGGAACGGGAGCAGAATATCCAGAGCCATTTGGCCAAGCATTGCATATTCGTCTTGGATTCTGCACCAAAAATCATTGAGAGGCGTCGTTTTGAACAGTGACTCCATACTTGTGTCTGATGACATTTCTAAAAGAGATTCATATACCTATCTCGTTTGACATGTTTTCAGGCTTTTCCAAGTTGGGTAAAAAAGGATTATGAATCCATGAATTCACTTTAATTTTTGTATTGTGTTCTTCGGGAAAATACTTTTCAAAAGATGCGCGCATCGAACTGAGATATTGGACCAATTCAAACACATCATCTTCAAACATTACTGAGTCGTTTTCGCTAACAAACACACTGAGTAACGTAAAGCTTTCTATTTCTTTCTTACCAATGCAAATGATCCAAAAATCTAATTTTCTTTTAAAAGCAGTTATTTTATTATAGGCCTGAAACACTGTTGTCTGTTTACCTTGCAACGATAAATTCAATTCGTTAAGTTTTTGAAAGATATCCGCCATAAAAGACAATCGGAACAACCAAGTTTTATCATACAAACGGTCCTTCAAATTAAAAGAAGTATCTGCTGAAAGAAACATTTGTAACTCGGCTCTAAGTTCAAATAGCCTTGTTAAAGTTTTACCCCGAGACAGCCATCGCACTTCTGTATGGAGCAGCAGTGTTTTATGTTTGCTGCCATAATCTTCACACAATAATGAGAACAATCGGGATTGTAGTGGTCGTGATTTGATAAAATTAATTATTTTTACCGCTTCATCCATAACTAATTTTAGATTTGACGGCATTTGCTTCATCGCAAGTGCTTGTCTATGCAGAATATTTAGCGTCATTAGAAGATGTTGTTGCAACACGTTTAAAACCTTTAAGCCAACGTTCCATTCTTCTTTATTTATAATGTTACACGTCAGGATAGTGGGGTTTAAATAATCCACAATCGTTACTGCGTATAAGAGACTAAATTTAATACCTACGGTGAAGAAATGTACAAAACTGAGACAACAGAATACAGCAGGCAGTAAAACAATGAACACTAGTTTCTCGCTAGCGAGCTTGTAAGTAGGCAGTAACTTATCGCTCGGAACGCTAATCGTCAACTGACGACGGGCGACGCTTTTATACTTAGTCCTAGACTCGATCTCAAATATTCTCGAAAATACTCGAGTCGGCACCTTTGATAAACAAAAAGCAAAAATAAAAACAGAAATTTAAAAATTGCGTTGTAATCAATATCGACTTTATCCTTTGAAGTTAGAGTCGAAAGTCGCTTGTTGACAACTATAGCGTCTAATTCAGAGGCGGCTTTTATCAAAGAGACTACGCGCTCACAAGTATACTACCCGCTCGTTTTAAGTTTACCGCTGGCGATAGGTATGACGTTCGAAAAGTAGCGTCAGCAAAACATAATATAAAAATATTTTTTATTTAATTGTAACAATAAAAATTGTAATATTTGGGTAAAACTATGACACATTATAAGTTTTGCTGTCACGTGGGGGAGGGTACGCGCATTCCACAGAACGGCAAACTTAGAGCGAACGGGTTGTACAAGTATAAAATTGTTGATACCAAACTTATGAGATATTGTACCAGCTATTGTAACACATGTTTCTACAAATACAAATAAATAAATAAATAACGTTCATAGCGTTTTGTCTCCGTGCGGCCGCGGAGTCCGCGCGTCCGCGGAGTCCGCGCAGCCGCGGAGCGACCAGAGAGAGGTGTTTTGATTTTTTTTTTCTAAATTCTTACGGAACCCCGACATATCACGGAACCCTAGGGTTCCGCGGAACACACTTAGAGTATAGCTGGTCTAATCCATTGCTTTATAAATTCGAAAAAAAATGAAACATACTGGTCATAATTGGCTTCGAAAATAAGTTCCGCAATTAGATAACTGAAATGTATTCAGAAAACAAGACGGCGGCGCTAGTTCCGACATTGGCCACGCGCCAAACTAACCTTCTGGCGCTGGAAAGGCTTGGCAGATGTCAACCTCTGTATCATGTACTTTTCTTTGTGAATGAATTTTATTGCTGCAAGTAGGTTTGTACACACGGCTACACATCAAGGATTTCCAATTTACGCTAATCTCGCATTGGATTTCCGTATAATGCGAGGTCAGTTTATACTGGAAAATACTGGAAATGTATAGCTTGATGTGTAGCCGTGTGTACTAACACCTTTACAACTATATATTTAAAACTAGATGAGGTCGGCGTTTCGTGTCTGACCGCTCTGAGAAGAAAAGCTGAAACAAACTCAGAGATCAGAGTCTCTTTTCAAGTCCAGACATAATCTTGGTCAGATAATTCAAGGAGCATGTAGATTGGTATCTGAAATGGTTTTTTGAGCAAAGATCCACACAGATTTGATTGGACTTGTCCAATCATTGCACTCATTTGCCAGTATTCGTACACCTCAACTCAGAACTTTAGGAGCTCAACGATAAAATAAAACAACAGATTTCAAATTATCCTTTCATTAAACTAGAGAGGAAGTTCATAGGTAGCTGTAGAGGTAGGGTCAGTAGTGACAGGGGGTTCTGTTGCGCATCCGCCGTGACAGTTGGGGTGATCGCCTGAGGTCGCGCCGAAGACATGATCAGCAAGACTGGGAACAAAAAATGTTAGGCGTGAATAATTACACTTTTAGACTTATCGAATAACGACTTTTTTTTTCTTGACTCTCCTTCGTGTTTTTATTAAATCTACAGGGTGACGTTATTTGACGCATTCCTTCCAGGACCTGGTAGTGTAACATAATTTGCAATAATCACCCCATAAATTATAGGCGAAAATTCATGGGAATCGAGAAAACGCAATATTTACGTATTTATTGAAATTTTCTCAGAAAATATCACTTTTCTCTGAACTCTCAAATTGAATGGCGTTTATTGCTATTCCATTGGGTACCGCATACTACAACAAACCTTTCAACACAACCACGTCATTATCTAAAACATCAAGCATTAACAACAATGATATTATATTAACAGATATGTTATACACTCGCAAAACAACCGAAAAAAGGTGTTCCGCGCAGCAGCGGCACACATACCCACGATTCATTCAATTTTACATTTCACTACAAGTAAAAACGTTACAATTGGAATGTTTTCGAGTCTTCACGATTGCGCGCTTATAACATATCTGTTAATATAATATCATTGATTAACAAGGCAAAAGTGTATTAGGTAATCATTATCCAAAATCATCTCATGGATTTCAAATTACGGGGATCAACAAAGAATCATTTAATCTCAGCTATCTAAATGGGTACAAAAGTAAAAAAAAAACTATTTACAAAAAAAAACAACCAACTTCCAAAAATAAACACAAAATACTGAAAAAATTACTTTATTTGCGAAAGTCGGTCCATCAAAACCTTTCTGATATTGTATGCTACAGTATCAGAAATGTTTGGTCATATTTACGGGTGGAACGAGTAAAGGCCATCAAACTAAACAACTTTTCCCATGGGACCAACATCGTAATCGCGAAAAAATGATCAGCTGTCCCATACATAATTGGGTTGAGTACCTATAGGTATTGACGTTTCGTACATGTTGGCCCGCAGGTTCGCACGCTGTTCTGATGCTGTAAAGGTAACGCTTTTTAAGGCCTTCTGCCAGTCGTTTTACACGTGCAGCCTGTGGACCAAGTATACCCAGCGGGCTTTTAGCGACCTGCGCGTTCAGTAAAATAACGCATTCAGGGTGCTTTTAGGGTTGGCATGGCGATGTAGCGCGTCAGGAATGTTCGCAGAAGCATGCGTCGACGGGTTTGCCGCGATTATGCGGAAGCGATGCGCTTACATGATGGCGCACTTGCGCTCCTCCTCCAATGGCATCCTGAATGTGTTTTCAGACTTGTGGGACTCTATCCAAATAATCTAGTTGTTTATTATTTAATTTAATACTAACATTAGGCTAAGTGACACTACTACTAACATATATGGATGATATCTGAAATAAAATATTTGAATTTGAATAAGTATGACACAGCAGTTTTTTTTTCGATTACGATGTTGATCCCCCTGAACCACTTTCTTGATCAATATGATCACACGTTTTTGGTACATACTGTATTATATATCATGAAAAAAAACTGCACTGAAATCGCACTTACCGCTTACAATTAATACAATAAAATATATTTTAACTTCACCCATCGTGCCACTCAGCAGCCTTATCTTTGTTAATTTGTTTTAACATATTATGCGTCACTATTTATATAAATTCAATAGTTTTCAATAGTCACGCTGAAATCGATTTTTAATTTTTATAATAACAATATTTTATTTATGCTAGTCGAAATTCTGTGACGTTACTTGCGATTAGGAAATGAAACATCCTGTTTATATGTGTATTTTTTTTTATACGACAAGTAATACACCCTCGTGGCTAAATAATTACAGCCGCAAGGCTTGCCAGTGTTGGTCCGTGGATCTTTACATTTTGAGACTCCTCCGTGCCTCGGAAAGCACGTTAAGCCGTTGGTCCCGGCTGTCATACGTGGATCTTTGACAGTCGTCACGGGTCGTCAGAAACCCGAAAGTCTGACAACTAGTCTTACGAAGGGGTATCGTATGAATGCCTATTTGGCCTCCATAACCCAGTTACTGGGTTATGGAGGTCAAATCGGCAACATGTAAAATACTGGTATTCAGCTGCATCCGGTTAGATTGGAAGTCGACGACAACATAGTTGGGAAAAGGCAGGCAAACAATTTTTATTTTATTTTATTATAGCACCAACAGATATTTCTACATTTTCTTTTCATGCATTTTTCTAGTACATATTGTATTGTTATAGATTTAATATGGTATGACGGTATTTTGTAAAAATAACGTAAAATCAATTATTTTAGAAAAACTGCGTTTTAAATGACGCAATTGTTATTCTTTTTTACCCGACTGCGTACGGCAAAAGGAGGTAGCTGCGTTGAATGACAACAAAGTGAGGAAACTGAACAAAAAAAAAAAAACACAAAAAAGTGAAAAATAACTTTAATTTCGGAAAAATAACTTTAATGTTTTTGATTTTCAATTTTCGTTTTTTGCCGCCGACTTCCGAAATTAAAGTTATTTTTCACTTTTTTGTGTTTTTTTTGTAAGTCCGTTGTTTTTTTTTTTGTAGCAAGTTTTTATTTTTCACTTTTTAATTGTGGTACACAAATTCGAATACCACTACCTGCTATGTAAATAACAGTGACGGAGTAACTTACAACATCGTATACAGACAAGTGAGGAAAATACGTAATATTGAAGCTAACTCAAAAACTACGCAAGCAAAGGTAATAAAATGTATGCGGAACCACCTATAGAATAGAATAGAATTCTCTTTATTCGAGTATCTCAAAAGCTGTTAGTAACACTTATGACTATGTTAGTAAACACTGAAAATACAAACAACACAACAAATATTGGTGGATCATTGCTGCAACAACCCATGAGTTATTGCACAGCGGCGACCCACATAAACACAGTCCAGACGACTGGCAATCATGCTTAGGATACTGCCCCACACCCTGCGCACCAGGGAAGCGCACCTTTTACGCATTATTGTGTAAAAACAATCTACATGCGCATCCGCGAACATCCCCGACGCACTACAGAAGCGGGGCAGCCCCACCAGCATCCTAAACGCGTTATTATACTGAACGCGGAGAGCACTGTACGATCTTTGCGTACACCTAGCCCACAGGCTGCACGTGTAAAATGACGTACAGTACGCTCGAAAGAGCGTGATCTTGACTGGAACCGAGCATCGTGCAAACCTCCGAGCCAACATGTTCGCTCTAACCGACAATGCCCTCCGCTCACGTTCAACGTCATCATCGTCTTTATGGTCAGGGGTTAATAATATATATGACCAAGGTATTTGAAATTCTGTGCTCTCTGCAGAGGTGTGCCATACAATAGTACAGCAGGCACCTATGAAAAAAAAAAAACATTCAGACTAATTGAGAACCTCCTCCTTTTAGAAATCGGTTAAAAAGTCTGAAATTAACACGCAGTGAGTTCCTTCACTTCATTCTTTGACAGTCGTTACCGGTAGCCCGAAGCCTGAAACTCGGACAACCAATCTTACCAAGTATCGTTTTACCCAGTTAGGCAGTCGCTCCATGTAAAATACTGGTATTCAGCTGCATCCGGTTAGACTGGAAGCCGACCCCAACACAGTTGGGAAAAGGCTGTGCAGATGATTAGTAGAAGCACCAAGAATACTGTACCCAGGATTTTGTAATATCTATATCCATTTTTAAAAGAGTGTCCTCTACTATTTGGAATGGGCAACTAGCTTCAACTTTTTGACTAACTGACCGATTCTTTGAAAATTCAAAAGTGCCTGTAAATGGTTTAATTGAAATAAATCCTTTGAGTTTGAGTAAAGAGGAGCAGTGTTGGCTCAGTCAGTGGTAACTGCCCTGACTTAAAAGTGCCTGTAAATGGTTTAATTGAAATAAATCCTTTGAGTTTGAGTAAAGAGGAGCAGTGTTGGCTCAGTCAGTGGTAACTGCCCTGACTTATGAGTTGTAGACTGTAGGTTCGAACACAGACAGGTGCATTACTGTATGCAAATAATTTCATCACCACTACTTTCAAAATAGTGCAGGGATACCTACATCGTGAGCCAACATCTACCAACCCGCACTGGCCCCGCGTGGTGGATTACGGCCCACTCCCTCTCAAAGAGAGGAGGCCTGTGTACCAACAGATAGATTATTGCATTTTTCATTGCATTGCAGAGCATTAGGCTGCTTATGCTAAGGGTCAGTTCACACCGAGACGCGACGCGACGCGCACTTTTTAATGATCCGATACAGTATCGAATTTATTTACTACACAATAAGGTACACGCGCTGCGCAGCACCGCGCATCTCAGCGTACTTTGACACGTGTCAACACTCGCACTGAAATTATACCTTTTCGTGAAGAAAATAAGTTCGACAACTGTTAAAAAAAAAAATTAAGTAATAAAAACTAAAACCCAACTACGACTAAAAAGGTATAAACAAGACACCACAGACAGACAAATTAAAAATCCGGAATCACACGTGTTAGGGCATAAATCGAACAGATTACGTGTGACTCCGGATTTTTAATTTGTCTGACTGTGGGGTCTTGTTTATACCTTTTCAGTCGTAGTTGGGTTTTAGTTTTTAATACTTTAATTTTTTTTTAAATTCTTTTGTGGTTATAATATATATATTTTCGAAATGTGCTCATTAAGCCCTTTTATTTGATACCCAACATAGTACGATTAAACGACATATTTTTTTTAGTTCCTTTCTTTATGTCCTCTAGGGGGCGCCATTTTTAATTTAATGTGACGTCACATAGCCTATAATCAGCGGACGATCAAGACGCTTCCAACGATATCTCATTTGTCAAATTGTGATGAGTGATTTAGAAGATAGGAGGGAACAGATGAACATTCATACATACATACATACTGGTCAAAATCATAACCCTCCTTTTTTTTCGCCGTAGTCGGGTAAAAAGTGCGTCGCGTCACGTCGCAGTCTGAACTGACCTTAGGGCGTCCACTCCCGCCATTTACATTCACAAAAGCTAAATAGACTTACATAAAAATTTAGTTTTATTTCTCTTTGACAATGGGCTTTAAAATTTTTATGCTCGTTTTGAACTGAATTATCCTAAATTCTCGAGCCAAGTTTGTATAGTCCAAGTGAAGAGATATTAACGACGAAAGAAGCTATAACTAATTATTTATTTGTGAGCATTAAGAAATAAATTTGTTGATTCGAGCGAATAGCTTCGGTGGTTTGGTATACCATGAAACATTATGTATATCTTTTAAGGATTTTATTTGGATTTGCGACCCCAGCATATTTGGGAGGCAGGCAGGTGATGATGGGTGCCTGTGTGTACCTAATAACAGGCAGATGAGACATTTCCACTTTGTCTCTGGGATAGCAACGCACTTGTAATACCTCTGAGGCCCTAGACAAAGTGACATTCTATCAGCGATAACGATTATGGAAAAGGCAAAAATGTATGGAACTGACATAAGCTATCGAAAAGCATATGTCAATCCTGTTGACAGTCGATGTAGAAATACGAAACGCTTTCGAAGCGATTGTCACTTGCTTAGCCCTCTGGTATTGCAAATTTATGTCCATAGGTGGCGGTCACCGCTGACCATTAAGAGGACTGTCTACTTGTTTGCCTTTCATCATCATTTTGCCCGAAAGACATCCACTGCTGGACATAGGCCTCCCCGAAGCACCGCCACTTCGACCGGTTCTGTGCTTCTCGCATCCATTGGATTCCCGCCGCCTTCACCAGGTCATCGGTCCACCGTGTGCGAGGCCTTCTATGTCTTCCGGTACGCCGTCGCCACTCCAGAACCTTTCGGCCCCATAGGCCATCTGTTCTGCGAGCAATGTACGGTGCCCACTGCCACTTAAGTTGATAAGTTTGTTGTTCAATTTTATAAAATGTATATTCATTTTATAAAATTGAACAACAAAATTAAAACTTAAAACGCTGTCGCTTATTACTTAAGGTAAAGTTTAAACCTAAATTCAGGAACTAACTGCCCGCCAATTGTGAAAAGACAGTTATTTTATATTTTTAAATAACTTTAAAAAATAACTTTTATAAAAGAGTTGCACTTGAAAACCTTTTATTCATTCTTTTTAGGGTTCCGTACCCAAAGGGTAAAACGGGACCCTATTACTAAGGCTCCGCTGTCCGTCCGTCCGTCTGGTCTGTCACCAGGCTATATCTCATGATAGCTAGACAGTTGAAATTTTCACAGATGATGTATTTCTGTTGCCGCTATAACAACAAATACTAAAAAACAGAATAAAATAAATATTCAAGGGGGCTCCCATACAACAAACTTGTGTGTGATTTTTTTGCTGTTTTATAGATACGAGTCCGACAGCCGGCTTTTTTAATGGATTTTGAAACCGAAGCAACACGAACCGCGTCGCGCCCGCTCGTAACTCATTCCCGTATGTTTCAAACAATTAATAATGACAAGTCTTGACAATCGATAAACCATACCATCGTATGTCGATAAAAAGTAGCCTATGTCCTTTCCCGGGATGCCATCTATCTCCTTGCCAAATTTTATCGAAATCGGTTAAGTGGTTTAGGCGTGAAAAGGTAACATACAGACAGACAGAGTTACTTTCGAATTTATAATATTATATATAATATAGTATGGATAATGGTACGGAACCCTTTGTGCACGAGTCTGACTCGCACTTGACTGGTTTTTATTGTCATTACTTAATAATCATATTGTCAATTTGTCATACGGTTTTATCAACCGCGTGTATCGGGTGTGTGGTCATATGCAAGGTACCTACAGGCCGTCTGCCCAGGACTGCCCCGTTGGTCTCGTGGTCGCAAGCGCGACTGCAGAGCGTGGGGTCCTGGGTTCGATTCCTGGGTCGGGCAAAGTGTTATTGGATTTTTCCATTAGGAATTTCGTAGTAACAGCCCGGAGTTTGGAAGTTGGCGGTGTGATACCCCCGTGCCTCGGAAAGCACGTTAAGCCGTTGGTCCTACGCCTTATCTCTCTCCGGTCGTGTCGGATTGCCGTCCCATCGGACTATGAGAGTGAGGGAAGAGAGAGTGCACCTATGTCTGCGCAAACACTTGTGCACTATAATATCTCCCGCGCCGATGGCTAGTCTCCGTTGAGATTGGCCGCCGTGGCCGAAAATACGGTCTGGAGGACTATTATTATTATTACCTACAGGCCGTCAAACTAAACAACTTTCCCCATGGGACCACCATTGTAATCAATAATCTTCTTGTTTTTTTGGAACAACAAGACGATTATCTATGACTAGCTGTTGCTCGTGACTTCGTCCGCGGAACAGGATGAAGTAGACTATGTCCTTTTCCAGGTCATAGTCTACCCATGTGCCAAATTTCATCCAAATCTGTTCAGCCGTTTTAACGTGAAAGTGTAACAAACAAACTCACTTTCGCAGTTTGAATCAGTAAGGATAAGAATTTTATAAGTCAGTTCAGTACCAAGTCTTATATTCATTTCGTTTCTAAACACCACAGCTTGAAAACTTCAGTAATACAATACTAAAGCATTCGAAGATCCGCCACAGTTTACATTTAAACAGTATAATCATCTATACAAAAAGTTGTTTTGACAACTCATCAGGAGTTGTTAGAATGTGCAAATGATCCAAGTTTCCGTTTAGAAACTTATAAACACGCCGCGTTAAAGAAACTTTGCATGAATTCGGAATGAAATGCGAATGGAATACTGATTTTATTTGATGATAATGGTGGCAGTTTCTTAGGAGCTTGTGGCTAAGTAATAACAGCCGCACGGGTCAATCCATCAGGTTAAGCTACGCTTGCCTGGGTTGGTCCGTGGATGGGTGACCATCTTTACATACCGAGACTCCTCCGTGCCTCGGAAAGCACGTTAATCCGTTGGTCCCGGCTGTCATTTGTGGATCTTTGACAGTCGTTACGGGTCGTCAGAAGCCCGAAAATCTGACAACCAATCATGCCAAGGGGTATCGTATTACCCAGTTCCTGGGTTGTGGAGGTCTGACTGATAGGCGGTCGCTCCATGTAAAATACTGGTATTCAGCTGCATCCGGTTAGACTGGAAGCCGACCCCAACATAATTTGATTTTGTGTTTTAGTATTTGTTGTTATAGCGGCAAAAGAAAAACATCATCTGTGAAAATTTCAACTGTTTAACTATCACGGTTCATGAGATGCAGCCTGGTGACAGACGGACGGACAGACAGACAGACAGCGGAGCCTTAGTAATAGGGTCCCGTTTTATCCTTTAGGTACGGAACCCTAAAAAACGATAGAAAAACCCAATAACGCTCTGCCCGACCTCAGCCGACCTGGAAATCGAACCCAGGACCTCATGCTGAGCAGGAGCGCTTGCGCCAACGAGGCTGTCCATTGTTTTAGTATACTTTTCGCCAAACTGCTAACTACTGCGGGCTTAAAACTCCCACTTTAGCAGAATCATAATAGGAAAATATTATGAATCATCGTAAAATGACACAACACTGACAATTCATAATAAGATCTGCGTGCAATTCATATTACGAAATAAGCAATTTATGTGGTTGAAAGTTTTCTATGGAGATTCGTAAACTGGTCCACAAATTATGAATTCCTTTTAATTAGACGAATTGCTAATGACAGCTGGGAATTCTTTTAGAGGAATAATGTGGCCGTATTAGGCCCGCCGAACTAAAAAAAACATAGTATCTCTATTTCTGCACTGTAACCCAGGTAAGACGAAGAAGTAAAATAACTGACTTTCTGCCAAGCCCATCATTTATAACAGGCGTAAAGATAAACTTGAATTCACTGAATAAAAAAGTACATTCATTGTGAAGCATTCACTAAACTTTTACAGATAGACAAGAGGACTTTTAGGGATCTGCAACTAAATCAAAATATGAAAACCCTTCTGCTTAACGCACTGTTATTATAAAACTGGTTAATACTATACATATCAGAAGAAACTTCCCGTTTTAACCGACTTTTAAAAGGAGGAGGTTCTCAATTCGACTATGTTTTTGTTTGTTACCCGATTACTCCGCCAATTATGAATTGATTTTGATGATTCATTTTTTGTTTGGTAGGTGATGCTTCAGAGGTGATCCCATTTGCTTGAGTAGTTTTTAAGTAAGCTTCAATAATACGTATTTTTCCCACACTTAGCTTATACGGATGATGTTTTAGTTGCTGTCACTGCTATTTACATAGCAGGTGGTATTCAAAGTATGGGGTAGAGAAACTAAAAAGTGAAAAATAAAAACTTTTTACAAAAAACGAAAATTGAAAACCAAAGACCGACTTCCAAATCAAAGTACTTTTTTTTGTAAAAACTTTTTTCTTGTCGTACTAGTCGTGTCGTAGGCTAAAATCGCCAATCCGTCTTGAGAAGCGTGGTGATCAATGCGATTCGGATCGTAATAGTGGGAATCAGGTCCTTACGGAAACAAAAAATTTAAAAGTTGCCGGAATAATTGGAAAATATGGGAAAACTGAAAGTGCATTTTCTATGGGAATTTTGTATGAGTTATTGAAAATTGACGTCAGGTGATCTAGTAGTTAATAAAAGTCTGAAATCGCCAATCCGTCTTGATCAAGTCAGAGCAAGTGTGGTGATCGATGGTACGGAACCCTCCGCGGGTGAGTCAAGCTCGCCCTTGACTTTTATTTTTACTTTCGATTCATTAAATTCACTGAGTTATGTCTGTGTTTCTCAAACTTTTATAAGGGAGTTTTTTAAACGTTTTATGTAGACTAAACCTTGGTACGTAGGGTGGATAAATGACACAACCGACTCAAACTCAAAGCATTTATTTCTAAACCAATTAAAGACACTTTTGAACTGTCAAGGGGTCAGTTATTCACAAAGATGAAGCCCATTCCAGAGCGTAGTAGGTAGCTATGGAGAAGAACGGTCTAACCGGATGCATCTGAATACCAGTATCTTACATGGAGTTCCTGCATAACTGTCCTCCACGACCCGCAGTCACTGGATTATAAGATACCCCTTGGTAAGACTGGTTGTCAGACTTTCGGGCTTCTGACGACTGTCAAAGATGTACGAATGACAGCCGGGACCAACGGCTTCGTGCTTTCAAAGACACGGAGGGGTCTCGATATGTAATGCATGGTCACCCATGCACGAACCGACCGCGGCAAATGTAGCTTAACCTTCGATCGACCCGTGTCGCTGTTATTACTTAGCCGCAACCCCCTTAGACGTCCATCAAATTACATAAAATACGTAAACATTTTACAAAAAAAGTTTTTTACAACTTTGACAGCCACTGGCTGCCTGCCTATTTCTCTTCATAGACATTAAAAAAGTTTTTAATTAAAAAAATAGGAATGGTTTCATTCAACATTGAAAATACTTCTTACTTATTTTTTAATTTAACTGTAGTTTTGAAAAGGGTTTTTTTTAAACTGCCCACAGCTTTCCTAGAGTGGTGAATAGATGATTTTTTTTATTTAGTTTGTTAAAGAACGGGTATCATTAAAAAACCGGTCAAGTGCGTGTCGGACCACGCGCAATGAAGGGGTTCCGTAGTTGGGATGAATTTACCACGTTTTTTTAAAACCATAGACTTCCTAAAGGTTTTCCTGTAAATTATAATTTTAAAATAAATACTTTTAAAGATATTTAAGAAAATAGATGAAAGGACCATTCCCAACCAACGTAAAATTTTAGAAAAAAATGCAGAACATAGTTCTATACTTATAGATTACAGGATTATAAGAATGGTCTTAAAAAACATGGTAAATCTCCGAATATTTTGCGTACAAACTTATACAATTGCAGTTGGAACGTATGGGAGAACAAGTTTTTCAA
Organism: Lithophane semibrunnea; assembly: GCA_947363905.1. Lineage (NCBI taxonomy): Eukaryota > Metazoa > Arthropoda > Insecta > Lepidoptera > Noctuidae > Lithophane > Lithophane semibrunnea. Next base: position 9,824,287 of record OX376215.1, read on the forward strand.
CTACAATGTTAAGTTTGTTGGATAAATTCATCCCAACTACGGAACCCTTTATTGTGCGTGGTTCGACACGCACTTTGTCGTTTTTTTTTTTACGATATTTTATTTTTACTATTTATTGTTTCAGCGGCCATACCGTGAAAATTCCAAGTATCCTAGCTATTACGGTTCAAAAGATAAAGATAAAGACAGACGGACGGACAGCAGAGCGTTGGCACTTCGCATCCTTTGGGTACAGAAGTACAGAACCATAAAAAATACTCGTTTAAAAATCATGTCATCCCGACTTTTATGTTATACTAGCTGTGCCCCGCGGTTTCACCCGAATAAGTCTCGATCCCGTGAGAATATCGAGATAAAAAGTATCCTATGTGTTAATCCAGGTTATAAACTATCTGTTTGCCAAATTTCATCCAAATTCATTCAGTAGTTTTTACGTGAAAGAGTAACAAACATCCATCCATCCATCCATACTTACAAACTTTCGCGTTTATAATATTAGTTAGAAGTTAGATAAGATGAGATTAGATCTTTCACACATTGAGGTCGCAGCATCAAGTATTGAACTAATAAATTATCTCGAAACCACTATGCGACGTCACGGCGATGATGGATGACGTCAATTTCTTATGAATTCTGTGCGTATAGAAATGATGTTCATATTACATTTTTATCAACGTACACATGAGTCTCGAGTTCATCATCTTTTATACCTGATATGTAGATTCCGAGGCAGAGAGACTCCTCCGTACCTCGAAAAGCACGTTAAGCCGTTGGTCCCGGCTGTCATTCGTGAATCTTTGACATTCGTTACGGGTCGTTAGAAGCCCGAAATTCTGACAAACACCAAGGCTTACCAAGGGGTGTCGTATTACCCAGAAACTGGGTTGTGGAGGTCAGATAGGCAGTCGCTCTATGTAAAATACAGCTGCATCCAGTTAGACTGGAAGCCGACCCCAACATAGTTGGGAAAAGGTTAGCCTAATGATGATGGAGACCATGTTCCGTGGTCAGACTCTCAAATAAGTATTCTAAAAATATTTTTCAATTGTTTCAGATTTTAAATAAATCTTCGCCGTACACAAACTGGCGTCAAAAAAGAGGTAAGAAAACAAACTATTAAACTAACAAAGAATCATTTATAGGTAATTTTGAGAGGATGAATGAATGAAAGGTGACTAACAAAAAGTATTTACAAGGCAGATGCGAGTGCACACGCAGGGAGGGGACGCCCTAGGAGGACTTATAGTGACCTTATCTTATATAGATTCTTTTCTACCTTGTGAATGTGAGAACGCTGTAGGCTTAGTGGACTGTAGACTTTTTTTTTAAACATTTTCAATTTTTTTTTTTAACTACCTTCCTGAAACTTTTTGAAAGGCCTACACTGTCCTCCCATAACTATTAACACTGTAATTCGAAAATATTGTAAAAGCCAATTATCTTTTAAAAGAGTAACCATGGAGTTTCTTGCCGGCTCTTCTCCATAGGAAACGACCAATTGGAACAGTGCACCTAGTTTCTGACGTTTCATAAGTGCACATGTAGGCTTATGTGAAATAAAATATTTTGATTTTGATCGGTCAGAATTGGAATCGGATCGAAATATTTGTTTGTTTTCATTTGATAATGTCGCAACACATTACGCAACTAATTTATTTTTGGCCTCTCATCCACAGATAACTGTCTACTAATAACACTATGCTCATCAAGCAATAGACAAAATTGGACAATTTTTTTATTTTTCTTTTTGTTAAATACGAGGCTTTTGGCTAATTTGTAAATGTCATTTTTTATTTTGTATTGTGCGTTTAGTTTGTGCAGAATAAACAATTTTTCTTTCTTTTTTTTCTTCTGAAACAAATGTCTATTCCAGTGCTTCATAAGTTCCAAAAAAAAAATCTGCTCAACAATGTAAATGAAGCAATGGATTAGACATTTGTTTCAGACCGATTCGAATTCTGATAGATTGTGTATTACGCAATTATGTGCAGGTTAGGTTAAAACTGTGACCAACCTCGCGCGAGCCGAGCGAGCGGTGCCGCGGCACCGGCAGCGCTACATCTAAGTTGGTCGCAGTTATTTGGCTATTTTATATTATTAGGACTTCGAAAAAGGAAAGATTTGTGGTCAACAAAAAGAGCCGCAATCATTATATTAGAGGGTCAATCATATTATTAGGAATGCAAAATGGGAATTAAATAGTTTAATAAAATACAATGCCTTTAAGAACAACATTTTTACTGATAAAATTAGGCCGTTTTCTTAAAAGTCGCTTAAAATAGATTGTCTTATACTATAACTAGTAAACTCCAGTGCGACGGAAGCAGACAATTGAGAACAATTGGCATTCGTTACATTGTGATCTAACAATTTGCGCATGCGTCATTCTTTAGCTATGCAATGCCCTTACTTACTTCTTAAATAACCCAGTTCCTATATTTATAACGAATTGTAATGAATCAACGTGATAAAAAAAATCTGCCATCTCATACATTAAGGTCGATAGGTATTGAATTTTTGTATGGCACAGCTGATAATTACGACAACTTCGTAATTACGAATATATACGATGTTGGTCCCGTTGTTCGCTTTTAAATTTTTGTCACTACAGAATCGAAAGATCTCACACTAAACTCTACTGCAATAATAAACAGTTTGAATATGCTTCTTGGAATTCCGAGACCTATATTTGATAAGTTAAGAGTATAAATAATATAACACCACTCGTTGGGCCCTCATAACTTCAAATAAAAAGTATAATTTATCAAAGAGTAGTCATAATTTGAAATCCCATTGGGATAACCCTCCTGTAAGGGAAGAGTTTTTCAAATTATGGATAGGTTTAGTCAGTTCGATGTGTCGCTTTGAAGATATACAATATATTTTTTTCGGAAAATTAATCCACAATTATCTACTAAAAAGATATACACGACAATACGACAATAAATTAAACTGCTCCGCCAAGATAGCCCGCAAAATTCAAACTTACGTTTTTTGCAATTTGCAGGTCAGTATCAAGTTGTATGTTGTATATGTACGTACTCTCTAAGTTCTAAGAGAGTTGTATTGCTGATTTTAATTTTTATAATTCTGTAAATCCATATTTTTTACGGTCGCAAATAATATTTAAATCAACATACAACCTGATACTGACCTGCAAATTGCAACAAACATAAGAAAATTTGAATTTCGCGGGCCACCCTAGCGCATCCACCTTAAAGTCTGTTTTTTAATCTCGTAGTCTAGTTTGACATTAAAGTGATTGTTATTTTGTATGTTTGAGGTTAAGCAACGCTTGCTGGGATGGGTCTGTGGAAGAGTGACCATCTTTACATATCGAGACTCCTCCGTGCCTCGGAAAGCACGTTAAGTCGTTGGTCCCGGTTGTCATTCGTAGATCTTTGACAGTCATAACGGGTAGTCAGAAGCCCAAAAGTCTTACAACCAGTCTTACCAAGGGGTATCAAATTACCCAGTAACTGGTTTGTGAAGGTCACAAAATCACAGTTTTTTTTTACTAAAGTATTAAATTATTATAATTATGTAGTGTTAAATATTGTTCGGTGGTTCAGAACTTATTATATGCGAGTCCGACTCACACTTGGCCGCTTTTTCCACAAACAAATTGACAAACCGAAAGCGCTCTCTAACTAATTGATACCCTATCTGACCTCCCCTTGATATAAAAATGATTGGGTTCGGCCAGTCGTTTCAGAGCAACCAAGGGGACCGCATGTGCCCCTAGAGCCCAAAAAAATACGTAAATATTATCGGGATTCATTAAAACAAGTTTAAAAATAATCGTGATTTTGAAGACCGGTGACATTGATTCACTTTTGTTTTTTTGAAAAGTGGTGTCGATAACTTTAACTAGTGACAGTGTGATTATCAGTGTATTTAAAAATATTTATAACGTCAAACCTGTATAACCCGAAAATTAGGCAAAGGTGTACCTGATACACCGAAACGCCAAATTACTTAAATATTAGTTTATTATATTACTTGTGTTAAAATCTGTTTTATTTTACTTTACATTGAGTGGAAGTGAAAAGAGGTAAAGAAGAGAGAATAAAAGTGTTGTTTATTGGATTGGTATCGAAAATAGGTATGTACAATATTACATCTTTTATTTAGCCTATAAAAGGAAAATACGTTTATTAACGGCAAACATGACGCTAACAAAGGACAAATACACGAAAAATGACATATTGGGGGACACTATGCGTCACATTCACGCAAAACGGCCATAGTTCAGGTTAATGCTGTGACCTTATGCAAGACAGAGCCCCAGCGCCCACCTACTGTCCCACCGCTGGGCAAAGACCTCTTCTTATACAGAGAAGGCACGAGCATTGATCACCACGCTTGCCCAAGACGGGTTGGTGATTTCAGACATATATTAACTAAGACTTGGAGGTCAGATAGGCAGTCGCTGCTACTGGTATTTAGCTGCATTGTGTATTAGACTGGAAGCACGACCCCAATACAGGGTCAATTTAATTTAGCTAGCGAAACTCCTTAGACGTGATGGGCACCGATATCGATATCTAAACACGAAAAATAACTATTTTGTTTTACAAAAGTACTATGTTTTATATAAGTGCGAAAGATAGGTGATTTCCGACGAGTGGTATTTTGATTCACGAGAGAGTGTATCAGCTGACACGAGTCGGAAATCATCTTACCCACGTGTATCATTCAACGTTTTACTATTCATTGTGCGAGGAAATAAAATGGTATTACTTATCAATCAATCTGCCTAGCCTTTTCCCAACTATGTTGGGGTCGGCTTCCAGTCTAACCGGATGCAGCTGAATACCAGCGGCGGTACTGCCATACAAGCTGAAAAGCCCGGCTTGCCTTCAAAATTGAGCCAATCAATTAAAAAAAAAAAAACTACTCTATACTTCCAAGTCAATCCTTCATGTCGCAAGAATTGATAAGAATAATAACATAAAAACTTCGCGCTGCACCAGCCGCGCGCTATAAGTAGGTACAAACAATGCACCGTTGCCAAACTGCCACAGTTGCGATCTCGCTCTAACACTTTAGGCGAGATCGCATCCATGAATGAAGACGTCAATTCTGTAGTACATTGCATCTTTCTCGCTCACACACGCTTGCGGCAACGGTGCAGAAGCCAGCTTCTAGACCTCTCATTTTTTCATTGAAAATGCGTACGTTGTCGATACTATTAGAATGTACTTATTTTGCAAAATGTTCTAATATTTAAGCCCGGCTTTTGAGTTTTTATGAATGGAACGAATCGTGTGTTTGAAGTTCGCGCAAATGCACTAGCCGCGATGTTGACCCGCGTAAAGTGAGTTACAAGTCCGCGAAGCGACTCAATTTGTTATTGTTTTGAAATAATATTTTGAGATCAGTATTTTATTTTTTAATTGAGGTAATGAATTACCTAGTTTTATTATTTAAAATGATGTGATAGTTATTACGGTTATGTCATTCCTTATGCTTAGTAGTGTTTTTATCATCAAAATGTGAATTTGGAAACTGTGTTCGAAAAGGTATGTAAATACATTGAGTTTTCTGACAGTAAGTAACTCTTTGCTTCACCGTAATCAACCCCAAATTACTATAACTCGGAAATATAAACAATTAGGTAGGTATTTTTGTCAGTCGAAGAATATATTGAAATTGGCATTCGATTGTTTAGTATGTATAAAGTTAAGAGTATGACCAAACTTAGGTAGCCCTAGCTGGTGCCATGAAAGACATCAAAATTTGTATAGTGTTGTTTGTATGGCAATTGTAGTTTTGGTAAACCACTAAAAAACAAACCACTTATTAGAATACATCTCATCAAGATCACAAAACACAATAATTTTCGTATCGAAGATATTCTTTGAAATAAAGGCGTTTTGAAATAAAGATTAGAGTTGGCTATTGTCATTATGGTTAAATAAAAAATGTTATATACCCAATGTAATATCTTATTTAACATTTTCAATCGACTTAAAACTTAAATTTAGTTAAAACAACAAATCGATAATTTGGGGCCATCTAGCGGCTTTTGATAGAATAATTTTTATGTGACAAGCGTTGACAAACTTATTATGGTGAAAAGGTCCTGCGAAGCGGTGTGGTTACGCGCATTCGTTAATAGATGGCGCTTACGACAATTCCGTACTGAAGCCTGAAATAATATGTAGAACTCTTCTTCATCCGTAAATCGCTCACTTGTCTGTTTTTTTAAATCGTTAAAAATCTGTCGGCTTGCCCTGGTTTTGAACCCTAGGCACACCACTGGAATACCAGTATTTTACATGGAGCGACTGCCTATGTGACCTCCACAACCCAGTAACTGGGTAATACGATACCCCTTGGTTAGACTGGTTGTCAGACTTTCGTGCTTCTGACGACCCGTAACGACTGTCAAAGATCCACAAATGACAGCCAAAATGGTAATACTTATATTGATCTAAATCTAGAGTATTAATAACGCTTTTAAGAAGTATTAGTTTTATTGCTAAGGAACTTCGTTCCTGACGGGGGTCACCCGCACACGGCGTCAACACCCTCCTCTCACGTATGATTTAAAAAAACAACCGACTTAAAAAAAAACGCTAAAAAAGTGAAAAATTACTTTAATTTCGGAAGTCGGTGTCTTTGCTTTTTAATTTTCGTTTTTTGCCACCGACTTCCGAAATTAAAGTTATTTTTCACTTTTTTAGCGTTTTTTTGAAGTCGGTTGTTTTTTTTTTTTTAAAGTTTTTATTTTTCACTTTTTAGTGGTGGTACCTACCCCACACAAGTTACTACCTGCTATGTAAATAATAGTGAAGGAGTCTAATAATTATATCGTCTACATAGACTGTAGGAAAAATACGTAATATTGAAGCTAGCTCAAAAACTACGCAAGCAAACTTAATAAAATTTATATGGGACTATCTCGGGAGTATACCCTTTCGAACTAAAAAATAATTTTTAAAATCGGTTCACAAACGGCGGAGTAATCGGTGAAAAAAAATAAAAAAAAACAATCATCCGAACGTAGTACCTCCTCCTTTTTTGAAGTCGGGGTCAGTGGGTCGTCTTAGGGGCGGAGTTAAAACAGCTGACGACGGAGTTAAAAAATAAATAATAACTGAAAAGTAATAAGCATTGGTGCGAAAAAGTGGCACTTTCCGCACGATTTTGCTCATCAACCGCAGTGTACCAGAAATATCATTTTTTTTCAGACGTGGTCGATATCTAAATACGATAAATCTTTATTTTTATAATGTATTATTTACAAACATATAACATCACGCCAGTAATCCTCCGAAGGGCTAGGCAGAAGTGTACCAACATTTCGCCAGTTATGTTTAAGTCCCATATAATAGGGAGCGAGCCTATTGCCAGCAACCGGGCTCAAATCCAGACTCCGGGCTGGTACTGAGAAATTCCAGATGGAAGGACATACAGACAAGGAGACATTGCGTTTAATACTGTCCCACAACACTAATGTAGCGAAAACATTCTCTTATTAAAAACGTATAGGTCCCTTATTGTCCCCAGACAGACATTTCTACCCCTAATTGTTGAAACAACCCCTATGACGTCTGTGGCGCGTGTCGTACATTTATCATTATCTGTAACGCTACTTTATGGCATGGGGTGACCATAGACGAGTCTGTGGTGTGAACGTTGCTTTTTTTGTTGTGTTTTGGTTTAAAAAAATTGGGCAGGCCTGCATGTGACATTTCGAAAGACACTTTTTGTGAATGGACTTTTGCGTGAAAAACACGAAATGAAATTAAATAAAAACTTTTTACAAAATTCGGATGATTTTTTTGTAAGTCGGTTGTTTTTTAAGGTTCCGTGCCCAAAGGATAAAACGGGACCCTATTACTAAGGCACCGCGCCGTCTGTCCGTCTGTCCGTCTGTCATCAGGCTGTATCTCATGAACAGTGATAGTTAGGCAGTTGACATGTTCACAGATATGACGTATTTCTGTTGCCGCTATAACAACAAATAGGTACTAAAAAACAGAATAAAATAAATATGATTTTTTCCACGATATTGATAACGGCAACAGGTAGACTTGAAACTTGAAATATTCACAGAATATTTGCTCAGTGGGTCGTCTTAGACATGATTTTTTTGCCGTTTTATAGATAATGGTACGGAACCCTTCGTGCGCGAGTCCGACTCGAACTTGGCCGGTTTTTTTTTATGACCACTTTTCATTCTCAACCTACCAGACCATCATAATAAAAACAGAAAGAAAAACAAAAATTATATACCTACACTTCATACGAGTAGTCCTCACATGCAATCCTTACTTCTAACTAATATTATAAACGCGAAAGTTTGTAAGTATGGATGGATGGATGTTTGTTACTCTTTCACGTAAAAACTACTGAATGGATTTGGATGAAATTTGGCAAACAGATAGTTTATAACCTGGATTAACACATAGGGTACTTTTTATCCCGATATTCCCACGGGATCGAGACTTACTCGCAGCTAGTGAATTAATAATTCGATTATAACAGCACCTTCGGATATTTTTTACCCGACTACGGCGAAGAAAAACGAGGGTTATGATTTTGACCGGTATGTATGTATGTATGTTCATCTGTTCAAGGGCTTAATGAGCACATTTCAAAAATATATATATATATATTGGTGCTGGTGTGGACTCCGGATTTTTAATTTGTCTGTCTGTGGTGTCTTATTTATACCTTTTCAGTCGTAGTTGGGTTTTAGTTTTTATTACTTAATTTTTTTGTTTAACAACTCGGAATCAAACTTAATAATACCTCACATGCAACCGCCTACTAGCAACTGCCAAACCATTGTAACATTTCAAATAACTTTTAGTACAACATTTGCTTTCTAAAATTAACAAGATTTGTTCAACCGTTCTCTTTGACCCCGAGTATTGTAAACACGTGCCGACCGCGCGGCGGACGCGTGGCGACCGCGTGGCGGCCACGTGGCGGACACGATACGATAACGACCCGCGTTTGATACGCTCAATTGTCTAGCTTGCCTTGTTATTTTCTTTTGGAGTTTCTTGCCCGTTCTTCTCCATAGGAACCTACTACGCTTTGGAATGGGCAACTAGCTTCATATTTCTGACTGACCGACCCTTTGACAATTCAAAAGTGCCTGTAATTAATTGACATAAATCCTTTGAGTTTGGGTTGAATTCTGTATTTATATAAGTGTGTCTGTCACATACCTTTATCTCGAAAACTGCGTATAGCAAATGACCTTAAAAATGTTGTGTTTTAGAATGGTTCTGAGCTAAGAATATAAAAACCGGCCAAGTGCGTGTCGCACCACGCACAATGAATGGGTTCAAACAACAACATGTAACACAATGTAAGTTAGTCGATTATTACTCGGTAACTTGTGGAGCCTACTTAGCTGTGATAATTTCCCTTTTAATTTCGTTATATAATTACTGCCGCACGGGTCGATCGGGACTGACGGGAGCCGAGGGGGGTGGTATGTCCCCGCCCGCGCGCAACTATGTTTACAAATATTTAATTTTTACATTTTATTTGTGTTTATATAGAAAAATAGTGCCATAATCCCTTAAAGTATTTAATACTGAATACGTAGACAACATTTTATTACATTTGCTTTGATAACAATCGAATGGAATAGGCTTTTCTCTTTAAAAAGCAGATTTTAAGGAAACTTTGCGGTTTTTTTGTATCGAGGAAAGTTTTGTCAATCGTGTTTCGGGCCTCATACTTCACTAAAGACAATCTTCAATATTCGTAATCATAAAAAAATAGGTACGTTGTTTTTGTGAGAGAAAAATTGATTTTGCGTGTAGTCGAAACGCATCAAAACATCTGCTTTGGAACCACTTCACCTTAAGTTATGCTTGCCGGGGTTGGTCCGTGGATGGGTGACCATCTTTACATATCGACGACTCCTCCGTGCCTCGGTAAGCACGGTAATCTGTTGGTCCCGGCTGTCATTCGTGGATCTTTGACAGTCGTTACGGGTCGTCAGAAGCCTGAAAGTCTGACAACCAGTCTTACCAGGGGGTATCGTATTACCCAGTTACTGGGTTGTGGAGGTCAGATAGGCAGTCGCTCCATGTAAAACACTGATATTCAGCTGCATACGGATAAACTAGATCTGACCCGAACTTATTTGGGAAAAGGCTTTGGCAGATGATGTTAAACGGATATAAATTATAGCTGCGCCGGTTAGACTGGAAGCCGACCCCAATATAGTTGGGAAAAGGCTAGGCAGATTGAATGATATAGGTACTACTGCCGTGAATTTTTATACAACTAAAAACAACACAACAAAACAATTTGTTCTTGGGATAAATTCATCCCAACTACGGAATCCTTCATTGTGCGGGGTTCACATGCACCGGTTTTTAACCGACTTCTTCAAAAAGGAGGAGGTTCTCAATTCGTCTGTATGTTTTTTTATTTTTTTGTGTATGTTACCCGATTACTCCGCCAATTATGAATCGATTTCGATGATTCTTTTTTTGTTTGGTAGGTCATGCTTCAGAGGTGGTCCCATATAAATTTTATAAATTTAGCTCGCGTAGTTTTTGAGTTAGCTTCAATAATTACGTATTTTTCCCACTTTGCGTATGTAGACGATATCTTAGTCTTCATTTACATAGCAGATAACGGTATATGAATTTGTGTGGGGTACCACAACTAAAAAGTGAAAAATAAAAACTTTTTACAAAAAAAAAAACAACCGACTTCACAAAAAAACACAAAAAAAGTGAATCATTAAAATCGATTCATAATTGGCGGAGTAATCGCGTAAAATACACACAAAAAAAAAAAAAAAAAACATACAGACGAATTGAGAACCTCCTCCTTTTTGAAGAAGTTGGTTAAAAAAGAACAACCGACTTCCAAAAAAAACACTAAAAAAGTGCGATTTCGGAAGTCGGTGGCAAAAAAACGAAAATTGAAAAGCAAAGACACCGACTTCAGAAATTAAAGTTATTTTTCACTATTTTTGTGTTTTTTTTTTTGGAAGTCGGTTGTTTTTTTTTTTGTAAAATGTTTTTCAAGTACGAGAATTGGCACACTCGCACGTGTGTTGCTCGTACTACGCACCTGACCTTTCTGAAAAATATTATTTAAATTATTTAAATGGCTCGTAAGTTATACTTTTTATAGTGTAAAGGAATTCTTTGATAAAAAAGTAAATGATAAACATTGTTACTGATTTACTGATACTTATTTAAATAAATACTGTCTAGATTTAAAACATTGTAAACATTATAGAGTTTTAGATTATTTTGTTACTAGTAAGTGTAATGAGTGTGCAATGATACTAGTTGCATAATACTAAGGAACTTGGTTTCTTAAAAATATTTGTATGCCAGTCCATGGCGAGACATGTAGATCATCATAACCATAATATTATAGACCATTATTGTACCATGTTTAAATGCATATGTCCTCCTAGGACTAGGACGTCCCCTCCCTGCGTTTCCACTCACATCTGCCATGTTAGTTGTAGTGTTTGTTAGTATATGCAACATAAATAAACTAGTTAAAATGGCTGAATGAACTAGTCAGCATTTATAACAGAACAATTCCCAATTTGAGCGGTTAACTAACTCAGGAGTAGGGGTGCCACACCGCGGATATAAATTATAAATCCTGACTTTAATATTATAAATGCGATAGTGAGTGTGTTTGTTTGTTTCGCTTTAACGCTAAAACGGCTGAACGGATTTAGATATTTGACACATGGGTTGAACATGTCCTGGAATAGGATACTTTACCGCCTGGCCACGGGACATTTGCTGCAGCAAATTTTCGCTCGAACGGCGAAGCGTCTTGAGACTAAAACAAATTAATAGAGTACTAGTCATGCCACGCCCGCCGCACCGCCCGCTGCACCGCCGTTCGCGCCGCCCGTCCCGTGGCCAGGCGGTTATCGTTTAACATCATCTGCCTTTTCCCAAATAAGTTCGGGTCAGATCCAGTTTATCCGTATGCAGCTGAATACCAGTATGTTACATGGAGCAACTGCCTATCTGACCTCCACAATCAGTTACTAGGTAATACGATATCCAAAACAAATCAAATCGTTTATTGCAATCCATAATGTACAAATTATAGGTGCTAAATAAAAAATAATAGAAAGAATTACCCCTTGGTAAGACTGGTTGTCAGACTTTCGGGCTTCTAACGACCCGTAACGACTGTCAAAGGTCCACGATTGACAGCCGGGACCAACGGCTTAAGGGCGCACCCTACCTCAGATTTTATCCCGCTCGCACCATACTACTCGCGACCTGAGTGAGAACGAGACGGAGTGGGGCGCTAGCGGCTCTAAAGCGTCGAAAAGTTTAGGTAATTGCTAATTAAAAAATGACACACATAAGACCTGCTTTATAATTAGTTCAGTTATCATGCAAAGTTTCATGATCTAATTTGAATTATTTTTTGAATACCAGCGGTTTATAATTCTGTGCAGAGGTAACTTTGGATTTTTTTTCTATAGAGAAAATTTTATGTAATCGTGTTTCCGCCTCACATAAGACCTAGCATCAATCCTCAACTTTAACATATATTTATTTCAAAATTAATGCTGCAGTATTTTCGGCATAACAGAGGATCATGCTAAGCAATTTGTAATTGGGTGCGCCCTTAACGTGCTTTCAAAGGCACGGAGGAATCTCGGTATGAAATGAGATGGCTACCGCATACCGAGTAATCATTATAATGCCCAATGGTTAATGCCTCATCTCTCATGCACGAGGTTGTAGGTTCAAATCCGGGCAAGTGCCAATGTGATTTTTTCCATTCTTATTGTAATTTCTAACTTTATCTTTGACATTACTGACATCGGTGATGGAAAATCCATACTAATATTATAAATTCGAAAGTAATTTTGTCTGTCTGTGTCCTTTTCAAGACTAAACCACTGAACGGATTTCGATAAAATTTGGCAACGAGATAGATGACATCCTGGGGAAGGACATAGGCTACTTTTTATCGACATACCAAGCGGGCGAAGCCGCGGGCGGAAGCTAGTCCTAAATAATATAATGCGAAAGTGAGTTTGTTGGTTTCTTACGCTTTCACGCTAAAACGGCTGAACGAATTTGGATGAAATTTGGCACAGGGGTAGACCATGACCTGGAGAAGGACATGACGTTTTATACTGGATTACAGACGAAGTCGCGCGCAACAGTTTGTAGTTAATAAAGTCTAAAAATCTCTCAGCTAATCCTAATCCTAACTTCACTACATAGTATAAAAAAAATCAAGTTATAAAAAATAAAACCCAACTACGACTTAAAAGGTATAAACAAGACACCACAGACAGACAAATTAAAAAAAAATCGAACAGATTACGTGTGACTCCGGATTTTTAATTTGTCTGTCTGTGGTGTCTTGTTTATACCTTTTAAGTCGCAGTTGGGTTTTAGTTTTTATAACTTAATTTTTTTTAAATTCTTTTGGGTTTATAATATATATATTTTTGAAATGTGCTCATTAAGCCCTTTCATTTGATACCCAACATGGTACGATTAAACCATTTTTTTTTTAAGTTCCTCACTTTATGTCCTCTAGAGGGCGCTTAATTTAATGTGACTTCACATAGCCTATAACCAGCGGACAATCACGACGCTTCTAACAATACCTCATTTGTCAAATTGTGATAAGTGGTTTGGAAGATAGGAGGGAACAGATGAACATACATACATACATACATACCGGTCAAAATCATTAAAAACAAAGTCGCTTTCTCTGTCCCTATATCCCTATGTATGCTGAAATCTTTAAAACTACGCAACGGATTTTGATGCGGTTTTCACTAATGGATAGAGTGGTCCTCGAGGAAGGTTTTAGTATATAACGACCGACATCGCGGACATCAGCTAGTATATTATAAATGCGAAAGTGAGTTTGTTTGTTTTCACGCTAAAACGGCTGAACGGATTTGGATAAAAAACTGGTCACGTTGATACTGACTTGATACTCGAGAAAATCGATACATATTATTTTTAACAAACCTAACTGTTTCGTATATGTATAAGGACAGCAAGCATGAGATGCGTGTGCCTTCTTTGTATGAGAAGAAGCATTTTTCCCAGTAGTGGGACAATAGGTAGTAAGCTGGCATATAAATACCAAGAAAAGATAACGTATTCTATGCGACTCATAACCGACACCGGTAGAATGTGGGTTTCGTTTTTTAAAAACAAAAGCATTCACCACGCATAAAGCCAATTCTTTTCGTATTCAACCACTTGTCGGCACTCGGATATATTCGCTCGGATCCGATAAATCCGACTGCTGGCAGCCCTATTGTCCCTTAGAGGCGATTGTGGACGAAATTGAAAATTCCTGCCATCGACTGACGGAATATTGTACGTAGTCGATAGGTGGCTTCAGTGGCTTGTGGTATGAAAGTGGGGTCGCTGGCCGTACGGCCGGTGTTGATATACAGGGTGTAAAGGAAGTCGACGCACAAAATACTATGAATTCAGTACCTACATGATTCTAGACGCTCAGATGTTTTTCGTCGGATATAAAAAATGATTTTATGTTTCATACAAAACTGCAACACCTACACGGCCAAAATGTATGATGGAGCAGATTTTTTGATGTGTAACATCTTTCCTCTCGTTTTCTTGCAAAAATAGTTAAAAATTGTTCTTTTTAAACAGACTTCTTTAAAAACAAGGAGGTTCTCAATTCGTCTGTCAGGTATGTTTTTTTTTCCTTTATTTTTTTGTTTGTATACGCGATTACTCCGCCAATTATGAATCGATTTTGATGATTCTTTTTTTGTTTGGTAGGTCATGCTTCAGAGGTGGTCTCATATAAATTTCGCTTGCGTAGTTTTTGAGTTAGCTTCAATAATTACGTATTTTTCCCACTTAGTCTATGAAATGAAATGAAATGAAATGAAATTGTTTATTCTGTAAATAAGGTATTGGAATCACTTTTACACGTCATATTAAAAAGTTGTAAAAATAAGCTAGATGACTACTCTGAGAAGAAAGGCCGAAACAAACTCAGAGGTCACCGTCTCCTTTAAAGTCCAGACATAATCTTGGTCAGGCCATATGAGGACCATGTAGATAAGAGTCTGAAATGGTCTTTTGAGGAAAGAACCACACAGATTTGAGTGGACCTGTCCAGTCAGTGCAAGCATTTGTCAGTAATAGTGGAGCTCAACTCAGAACTAAAGGAGCTCAACGACTCGACGAACAATACCAAAGAAAGGACGTTTGGGTAGGTCGCATAAAGTTCTCAAATTGCCAGACCTTCGCTAAAACTAACAGAACGAAAAATAAATATCCACATAGTCCTCACATTCACAATAAAACACTTATAAGTAATCATCATGTTATTTTGTATATAATATTCAATAATGTCAATTTGTATATAAAACTGGTAGGTATATTTTTATGGCTTTCCATAATATTCAAAATGTCACAATGCTTAGCAGAGCGAGCAGCTCAATCCCATGCATTTTTGTCTTCTAAATAATCTGTGATTTTATAGTACCCTTTTTTACAAAGTTTGGTTTTAATACAGCTTTTAAATCGTTTAATGGGTAAGTTTCGAATGTCAATGGGAAGTTTGTTATAAAAGCGTATACATTGACCCATGAACGAGTTGCCTACTCTGTGGAGACGAGTGCGATGTACAGCAAGATTGTGTTTATTCCTGGTATTTAAACTATGAATATCGGACATTTTCTTAAACTTTGATATGTTTTTGTGTACATACAATAGGTTTTCAAATATATATTGTGAGGCTACAGTCAGAATATCTATTTCTTTGAATTTTTCTCGAAGGGAATCTCTTGGACCTAGGTTGTAAATGGCACGAACAGCCCTTTTCTGTAAAACAAAGATAGCATTAATGTCCGCACAGGCTCCCCAGAGAAGAATCCCATAAGACAGAAGACTATGAAAATAACTAAAATAAACAATTCTGGCTGTATCTACGTCAGTTATCTGTCTAATTTTTTTAACGGCATAGGCGGCCGAACTAAGCCTACCTGACAATTTTTCTATGTGTGGGCCCCATGTGCTCTATGTAGACGATATTATTATTATGTGACTCCGTCACTGTTATTTACATATCAGGTAGTGGTATTCGAATTTGTGTGGGGTAGCTACCACAACTATAGAGGAATATAATGAATAAAAGAGAAAAATTAAAACGGTTGCTCAAAAAGTCGGCTGGTTTTTTTTTGTAAGAAGTTTTTATCCTTATTTAAGTAATTATCTTCATTAGATATCGATATCCATCATGACAGCATGGTTTTGAGAATTTTATTCTAATTAAATGTGAGCCAGGTGAGCCTGTATACTTAAGAACTTCTTTAACTAGATGGCGCTATCTCTCTTACCTCATCTAACATTAGAAGCATGTAATAACAAAGATTCCAGTCCCGACCAACCGATATCGTAAATTTAAAGTCTTTACGACTTCCTAAGAATGTTTTGAAGTCGCACTGAAGTTTGGGAGAGGACGGTAAAGTTAGTAACAAGAATGTGTTTGAAACTTTGACAAAATTGTTGTTTTTTGTAATTAAAAGGGTCTTTGACGTGACTTTAAACTGTTTTCCATCTGACGAATTGGCAGTGTGTTTCCATTGAAGTTTCCAAAGATCAAGGGGACCTATTTCCTCTTAAACTCCGCGACATGGTCAAGCTCTGCAAGTCCAGCACCACTGTTACGTATCTTAGTCCGTTAGCTTACACGTTATGCGGGTTATGCAAACAGTATTAATAACTATGGAAGTCGTATCCTTGAAGAGCTACGTAATAACAGCCGCACGTGTCGATCTATCGGGTTAAGCTACGCTTGTCGGGATTGGTCCGTTGATGGGTTACCATATTTACATACTGAGACCTCTACGAGGCTCGGAAAGCCCGTTAAGCCGTTGGTCCCGGCTGTCATTCGTTGATTTTTGACAGTCGTTACGGGTCGTCAGAAGCCCGAAAGTCTGACAACCAGTCTTACCAAGGGGTATCGTATTACCCAGTTACTGGGTTGTGGAGGTCAGACAGGCAGTCGCTCCATGTAAAATACTGGTATTCAGCTGCATCCGTTTAGACTGGAAGCCGACCCCAACATAGTTGGGAAAAGGCTAGGTAGATTGGATTTAGTATGGATGGATGTGACTGCACTTGCAATCGCTTATTCCGCGTTACCCGCTCATTTCGCGGCCTCCATTTAATTCAAAACATCAAACTACTACTAACTTGTACTGTTACGTGATTGCAGTACTAATAGGTACTTGTATTCAATACTAATGAATTTCAGACAGGTACTGCTGAGCGGGAGGTCATGGGTTCGATTCCCAGGTCAGGCAGTGTTATAGGGTTTTTCTACCGGGAGTTTCTTAGTAGCAGCCCGGAGTCTGGTTTTGTGCCCTGTCGATGGCAATAGACTCGCCCCCTATTACATGGGACTTAAAACATAACTGGCGAAATGTGGGTGTACTGTAGGTACCTACATCTCTGCCTAACCCTGGGGACATTGTACTCATCACTATGAACAACTACCAACAATGAAATCGCGAAAAAAAATCAGCTGTTCCCTACATTTATGTTCGCATAGCTCGTCAAAATGTAAGATACAGCTGATTTTTTTTGTGGTTTCAGTGTTGGTCCCATAGTGAAAGATGAGTACAATGACCCCTTAAGACGATAACCATGAATTCAATTTCACCCTGTATAATTTTATGTGAAGACGATGTAAGTACAAATAAAATTACTGTGGCGGCATCTACATCGCCACATGTGAACTACGCATCACACTGACGTCACGTGAAATCCTGCATCGCGTAAGCAGAGTTTACCGCGCGATCAGCGTATATACAGGGTTATTGGTAAAACCCCGGCAACCTGTTAAGGAGTCATTGTACTCATCATTATGAACAACTTTTATTATGGTAACAAATATGAAATCGCGGAAAAAAAACAGCCGTTCCGTACATTTTAACGAGTTATGCGAACATAAATGTATGGAACAGCTGCTTTTTTTTTTTTCGCGATTTCATATTTGTTCCTATAGTAAAAGTTGTTCATAATGATGAGTACAATGACTCCTTAAGAGGTTGCCGATGTTTTACCAATAACCCTGTATAACTTCCCGACATCAATCGTTCGGCAGTTGCTCGTCAGACACAACACCAGTCTGGTCGGAGGATCCTCCCTTTTCTATGGTGGATGAGTGAACTTTACACCCTGTTCCTCATACCTCTAAACTGTACCTACCTCAATAGGTTACATACATAACTACTTTTTTAGGGTTCCGTACCCAAAGGGTAAAACGGGACACTATTCCTAAGGCTCCGCTGTCTGTCTGTCCATCTGTCACCAGGCTGTATCTCATGAACCGTGATAGTTAGACAGTTGTTTTCACAGATGATGTATTTCTGTTGCCGCTATAACAACAAATACTAAAAAACAGAATAAAATAAATATTTAAGGGGACTCCCATACAACAAACGTGATTTTTTTTGCCGTTTTTATAGATAATGGTACGGAACTCTTCGTGCGCGAGTCCGACTCGCACTAAGCCGATTTTTTTAAATCGATTTTGAAACCGAAGCAACACTTACCGCGTCGCGCCCGCTCGTAACTCATTCCCGTATGTTTCAAACAATTAATAATGACAAGTCTTGAGTCGTTAGCGCCACCTGGTGGCCAACAATTAGCAAGTTTGGCGCGTGACTACTAATTACATTACTAGAGACAATGCTAGGCTCCAACCAATATTTTAGAATGATAAAACATAATATTAATGGGTCCGTGGCTAAATGAGAACAGCCACTGGGGTCTATCGAAGGTTAAGCAATGCTTGCCGAGGTCAGACCGTGGATGGGTGACCATCTATTACATACCAAGACTCCTCCGTTCCTTGGAAAGCACGTTAAGCCGTTGGTCCCAGATTTCATTCGTAGATCATTGACAGTGGTTACTTGTAGTTAGAAGCCCAAAAGTCTGACAACCAGTCTTACCAATTGGTATCGTGTTACCCAGTAACTTGGTTGTAACAGTAACAGGTCAGATTGGTAGTCGCTCCATGTAACATACTGGTATTCAAGTGCATCCGGTTAGGCTGTGAGCTGACCCCAAAGTTGGGAAAAGGCTGGAACGATGATTTTAATATTTGAACCCTATAGGTAAGAACCCTCTTAGTGGGGATCAAAGGTCATGGGGGATGTCGCTAATTTGACATTAAAACCAATATTGACTGGTCGAGGGGTGCAACCTCGTGGGAGTTCGGTTCGGTGCCGGGTAGCGCAATAATTGATAATAATATAGTGATTTATGGGATTATATTTTGTGTTATTCTTCATATTTTTTTGATAAGTAGGTATTTTTTGTTTTACCCGACTGCCCCAGAAGAAGGGTAATGTTTTTCGAGAGTATGTTCTTCTGATTGGTGTGCGAATAAAAAGTAAATCTTTTTCTCGATTTTATTTGAATCTCGAGTCCACCATAATATGAAAGTTATTTCGCAATTTTCATCATCATCAGCCTATAGCAGTCCACTGCTGGACATAGGCCTCTCCAATTGCACGCCATTCAGCTCGATTTTCGGCAGCTCTCATCCAGCTGCTACCAGCCAATCTGCGAAGATCGTCGCTCCACCTGCCTGAGGGCGTCCTACCTTACGTTTTCCGATTCGCGGTCTCCACTCAAGAATAAGTCTACCCCAACGGTAATCGGTTCTACGGCTAATATGACCGGCCCATTGCCACTTGAGCTTGCTTATTCTGTGAGCAATTTCGCAATTTTAATTTAATAATAACAAAACACAAATAAGTTAAAACATTTTTAGATACCTACTTCTTTAGTTGATTTCTTTTTAAAGTTACAAAAGTATGAATAGTTCTCACTCAAAATATTGAGTTATTCGAGACGAAAAAGTTTTTTCCTGTGCTTCCTTGCGAGTTTTTTTTCAAGATTCTAGTCATTTCTATAAAATATCTTTGTTTATGTCTTTTTTTTGTATACACTTGACTATACTTACACTCTATTTTTGGCTTGTAATATTTAGCAATACGGGCAAATGTGCGACGAAAACCTGGACGATTACATACATACATCCCCTAACATAAATACAGAACTTCTCATCAAGTGCAAATCGATACCAATTTCACGGATTTTTACATTTTGTAAAGCTACGCGGTCCCCTATTGTGGAAAACGTTTGGTAAACAAATGGGGTTGTGAGCCCGTTTCTTAATTCCACCGGGTGGTCAAGAGGTTGAATTAAATTGGATGAAAAGAAGAGGGTATTTTAATAAAATAAATCGATAAATCTTTACATTATTATAAAAAAAAGTCCTCCGCCGCGTCTGTCTGTCGTCCAGGGGGCCAAGTCTACTAATTTACAAACGTGTCAGTGGTCTCGCAATGATGAGTATTTGACAGATTTTGTATGGCATATCTGTAAAAACTGATCATTGTGAGACCATTGACACGTTTGTAAATTAGTAGACTTGGGAGTTCGTGATAAACTCAAAAACTATTGCACCGATTTTCATGCTGTTTTCACCAATGGATAGGGGGGTTCTCGAGGAAGGTTTTATTATAATAACCGACACCCAGTATAAAGCTCTGGACACACGAAAGCGAATCCTGCTCACGCGATTGCGAGTGTTGAGAGTCTTAAGGGCCAATAACTACCTAAGCTCAAATTCACTTTTTTAATCGGTCGCACCATACTATGGTGCGACCTGAGTGAGAGCGAGACAGGGTGGGGTGCTGGCGGCTCCAAGCCTCGAATAGTTTAGGTTATTGCTTTTTACGGTGAAAATAATGGTAATTAAAATAACATAAAACGTAAATAGTTGTATAATAATTATATTGTTTTTAAACTGAATAAATGCATTAAGCTGTATCGTTAGTTCAGCTATTATGCAAAGTTTCATGATCTCATGTTCGGTTTAGAGGCAACTTTGTAATTTTTTTATCGAGAAAATGTGTTTTATTTGTGTTTTCGTCAAACATAGGACCTAGCATCAATCCTCAAAGTCAAAGTCAAAGTCAAATAATTTATTTCAAATAGGCACATATATGGCACTTTTGAACGTCAAACAAAGAAATAGAATTGATTCTAGTTGCCCCTCAACTTTAACATATATTTATTTCAAAAACTGCTTCCGCCCGCGGCTTCGCCCGCATGGTATGTCGATAAAAAGTAGCCTATGTCCTTTTTCAGGCTCTAGACTATCCGTGTACCAAGTTTCATTTAAATCGGTTCAGTAGTTTTGGCGTGAAAGCGCGACAGACAGACCGACAGACAGAGTTACTTTCGCATTTATAATATAAGTAAGGAGTAAGGATTAATGCTGCAGTATTTTCGTCATAACGGAGGATCATGCTAAGCAATTTGAGGTAGGGTAGGCCCTTAACTAGAAAGTCACACGATTATTCTCGCCAGTTTGAGCACTTCCTTATAACGAATTTCATCCCGTATCCCGCGCGGGACTCGCTTCAGTATGGCTATAACCAGACCACCGTATAACTAAGGACAGAGGGCTTAGACAAGTGACAATCGCTTCGAAAGCGACGACTTTCAACAGGATTTAAGCTTTTCGATGGCTTATGTCAGTCCTATACATGTATGCCTTTTCCATCATCATCGTTAGCGCTGATAAAATGTCACTTTGTCTAGGGCTCAGTACATAAACTGGTTAAAGTAAACGTTCGTAACGGCACACTCACACAGACTCATTGACAAGACCCCAAGCGATTGATTGACGAGTGGTCGCCGCGATCTTTTTAAACATGGATGGTACTTAGGTTATTATTTCAACAAATGGCCCTAGTTCCCATTCTGTCCATATTTTATACTGTGTATTCAGTTTAGTATATTAGTAGGTATACAAGTTATTGAAAAATCTCGCTTGTAACTTAAAATTCATATGAAACCTAAAGGATCTTTCTAGTGTTATTTAACATGTTTTTCAACTACAATGCTAAGTTTGTTCTTGGGATAAATTCATCCCAACTACGGAACCCTTCATTGTGCGTGGTCCGACTCGCACTTGGCCGGTTTTTATTTTTTCTCAGCTCCAAATTTTCTCAAGAATTAGGCTATCAAATGCAAAAATATATTTTTAAATACGTCTGGTAGTTCCAGAGATTAGCGTGTTCAAACAAACAAACAAACTCTTCAACTGTATTATATTAGCATAGATATTATATAGATTAACGAAAACAAAAACCCCATATAACCACACGGCACCACAGAGCACACAATCATTTAAATAATTATAGTATTCCAAATTACTAAACATCACCCCGACACGCCTCGACTCACCCCCTAAAACTTCACCCCTTTTTTAACAGAAATTAAAATACTGCCAATGACATTTAACTAAACATTTATAAGATTTGTCAGACTAATCCTTGCCTAATTAAAAAACTCCATGGGAACGTATTATAACGCTGGTTCCCCAGATTTTGAGAGACAATTGTGGGGGACGGGTTTTTGCATAAATTAAAATAATCTGTCTATCTATTTTTGTGGGAATAATTTGATGGTATGGTTGGGGCAGTGGCTTAACGGATTGGCTTTAGCACTCTGGGTCAATAGTTCAAATCAAACTTGTATGGAAGAAATGATTTTATGCCCTAAGCCGGTGCCAGACATAGCTTCAAATAATTTGAAAGCTTGTTATGAAACTGAGCAAGACGGGAAGAGGAAAAAGTGCAAAATATATGTGTTCAAAATTAAATTCTTAATTAAAAACATACTTACATGGTCGTCACAATGATCTGATCAAGATTATGTCTGGACTTTAAAAAGACAGTGACCTCTGAGTTTGTTTCGGCCGCGCCGACCTCATAGTTTTTAAAATATGACTGACGTGTAAAAGTGTTTGCAAACCTACTTACAGAAATAAAATCATTTATCATTTATATATTTTTACCGACTTCAAAAACGGAGGAGGTACGTTCGGATGATTGTTTTTTTTTTAATGTTTTTTCACCGATTACTCCGCCGTTTGTGAACCGATTTAAAAAATTATTTTTTATTTCGAAAGGGTATACTCCCGAGATGGTCCCATATAAATTTTATTAAGTTTGGTTGCGTAGTTTTTGAGCTAGCTTCAATATTACGTATTTTTCCCACAGTCTATGTAGACGATATAATTATTAGACTCCTTCACTGTTATTTACATAGCAGGTAGTAACTTGTGTGGGTTTCACTAAAAAGTGAAAAATAAAAACTTTTTACAAAAAAAACAACCGACTTCAAAAAAAACACTAAAAAAGTGAAAAATAACTTTAATTTGGAAGTCGGTGGCAAAAAACGAAAATTAAAAAGCAAAAAACGAAAATTAAAAAGCAAAGACACCGACTTTCGAAATTAAAGTTATTTTTCACTTTTTTAGTTTAATCTACAGTAAAATAATCCTACATTTAAAGCACCATGCATAAAACATGTTTTTAACTCAAGAAATAAATGATTTTTCTACAAAAAACTTTCCCCTAATGTCAAATAAATAAATAAAGATTGTGTGGGTACCCCTAACAATCTTGTGCTGAGCGATTGATTCCATGAGTTAGGGTGGCAGCTTAAGGGGTAGTTTCCAGTTGGAATTAAAATATATTTTGATTGATTTGTCTGACTTTTTCTCAATTTAAGGGAGGTTATAACAAAGGAAAAAAAAAATGTTACCGGGGCCTGAGGCCCTAGACAAAGTGACATTCTATCAGCGATAACGATGATGAAAAAGGCAAAAATGTATCGGACTGACAAAAGCTTATGTCAATCCTGTTGAAAGTCGTTGTAGAAATACGAAACGCTTTCGAAGCGATTGTCACTTGTCTAGGCCCTCAGTACACTCTTTTCTGCAGTAATATATAATAGAGTAATATAATAAAGATATAGGTACCTATATAATGAAAAATAAGTTTCTTGGATTTAAAATAATTACATAAACATAAAAGCTAGGTACGTACCATTTGTAGTTGAACTAAACCTCTTACACGTAACACACACAAGTAAAGTAGCCAAAATACATGATATCATTTAAAACTATTTTGGCCAACTAATTCGAAAGCTTTCTTACTGTTTTTTGTCCCTTTCTTGCTTTGTTTATTAATAAGGAACAGGAATATTTTTTACTCAATGCCAAACGACAATATTTACCCAAAATAAACGTACCTACCTATTACAAAATATTAAAACCAATACAAACATTCAAAAACTTTATGTACTTATAAAAAAAAGAATTTTAACCCCCAACATGCCCCTTAACAGCATTTATTCCGTATGATTTCACCCCCAAGCGAGGGGTGAGAGGGACCAGTCGTATTATACTTAAAAAAATATGTACACGCACATATTACATTCCTGCGACCACGGCGAATTGCTGGAATTATCGTATTAAGATGTGTTTCGTAAGATGTCAGGGGGTGAAGTTTGAAAAATAATCGGTTTTGGGGGTGAAACAAGTAGGTAAGACAAATTAAGGGTTTTTTATTGAATGCTTTAAAAATGATTAAATATTATTTTTCTTCTTCTTTTTAGTCACAATCTTCTAAAACTATTTCACAAATGTCATAACCTTTTTTTTTTTGTGTGCAAAAGGTTAATTTTCCAAATACTTTTAGTCTTTCAGACATAACTTTGATTTTACAAGTAACAGTGACTCATTTCTTATTTTATATACTTCTTACAGCCGACTGCGACGGCTGCTTTTACTAAAAAATTATAGAAAAAACATCACCTGCTTTTTAAACCCCTTTATACGTTAACTATAAAATAAAAGCGATGCATCAAAGTCAGAGCTATCTGCATAATTATCTGGAAGATAAATGACTTCATTATTAATGCTAATAAAAACTATTTCATAGCTACAGGAACTTACTTGGTTAAAGTGGAACTTGCCGTGTCTCTCGTGGAACTTGACAGACGAACTAAGAAAATTACCTACTTACACTGCTACAAGAATCAAGGCGAGGCGAGGATAATCATTTATTTACTCAAACGTGACTACAAAACATAGAACGCAAATTGTTAGCATGCAAGAGATGTTACAAATAGAGATACAAACAGATCACCACATTTTCCTTAAACAATGGCATGTTAATGTAATTGGTGTTGTACCGTTTTAATTTTAACTATAAAACTAGTATGGTAGGGGAGCCTTAGCGGGGATTTCGGGAGTTACTCGAGCGCGGCAGAATAACATACGGGGGGCAACCTTGTACCTTGTGAAGTACTCCCACCATACCTGAGCCCTGTACATAGGGGCAAACGCCTAGGGCAGCCGATCAGATTAGTAAAAACTCTCCCATTTCCTTATTTCACGCTTAAATTGTCAGATTATTGAAATGCACACTTTTCTGCATGTAACCAACTTACCTTATCTTAATCTGACGCGCTCGTTTTTCTAACGTTCGATTTTTTTTTACTAATCTGATCGGCTGCCCTAGGCGTTTGCCCCTATGTACAGGGCTCAGGTATGGTGGGAGTACTTCACAAGGTACAAGGTTGCCCCCCGTATGTTATTCTGTCGCGCTCGAGTACATCCCGAAATCCCCGCTAGGGCTCCCCTACCATAGACGCTCTCCCCCCACCAGTGAAAGGGTATACTTCACATAACCTTTTTTTCTTTTTAGCATCCAATCTTCACAATCCAATAGGTCCCCACGATGCTCGAGTAAATCCCCATTTAGCATCATTGCCTCCCCTACTAGTAGTTCTGCGAAAAGTAGACGTCGCGAGCACAAACTGTTTTGCAACGATTACCTTTAGCTAGTCGCGCCAAAATAATCACACATGCTAGTCACGTTGGGTCTGTCAAAACGGCTGAACGGATTTGGATGAAATTTAGCACAGGGGTAGACCATGACCTGGAATAAGACAGGATTACTTTTTATCCCAATATTCCCACGGGATCGAGACTTACGCGGATGAAACCGGCAGGCGCAGCTAGTTTACTATAAAATAAATTAATTAATTAAATAACGTATAATGTCACTCTGAGTCTAATTATTTCAAAATGTCATGATAATTATAAAAGATCATAAAAAATAATAAATTATTAAAACATGACCGAAATCTCTCGTCTTAAAACGCATTTAAATTATAATAAGCTTTATCTGCTAGAATATTTATAACTTTGGAGGAGTGGATGGGGTGGACGAGAATTGATGGTTATATACAGACAGACAAATTAAAAATCCGGAGTCACACGAAATCTGTTCGATTTACGTACAACGTGTGACTCCTGTTTTTAATTTGTCTGTCTGTGATGTGTTGTTTACATCTTTTTTGTTGACTTTTTGTCATAGTTGGGTTTAAGTTTTATAAATAAAATAAAAAAACTTTTAAGTTATTCAAATTCAAAAAAATTGAATTCCCGTCGTCGTCTCCGGCCATTTTTGTTCGATATTAACCTTTTCTCAAACATGCTTGGAAATTCGAGCATTATTTTGACAACCTTTTTTCGAGATAAATCGAAATTGCCGTACCGTTCAAAAACAAATGACGACGAAAAAAAAAAAAAAACTAGTAAGTATGAAAATCCATACCTGCCGTGTTTAGCGGCCAAATAAATTACTATGAAAACTCATATCTGTTGTGTTATTTAAAAATGGAACGCCCTTTTTACTTCAGCGCATCAAAGATTTGACCTGACTTGACCTGACATGACCTGACTTGCCCTGACTTGACCTGACTTGACCTGACTTGACCTGACTTGACCTGACTTGACCTGACTTGACCTGACTTGACCTGACTTGACCTGACTTGACCTGACTTGACCTGACTTGACCTGACTTGACCTGACTTGACCTGACTTGACCTGACTTGACCTGACTTGACCTGACTTGACCTGACTTGACCTGACTTGACCTGACTTGACCTGACTTGACCTGACTTGACCTGACTTGACCTGACTTGACCTGACTTGACCTGACTTGACCTGACTTGACCTGACTTGACCTGACTTGACCTGACTTGACCTGACTTGACCTGACTTGACCTGACTTGACCTGACTTGACCTGACTTGACCTGACTTGACCTGACTTGACCTGACTTGACCTGACTTGACCTGACTTGACATGACTGGTTAATACAAATGGATAAATACCGTTTAAAATGACCTGACCTGACTTGACCTGACTTGAGTTGAGTACATTGGTAGTTGAAAGAAAAGTACATTACGCACCTTGCTAAAGTGAGTAATTGATGCAGCAATCTACTATTATCTAACTTCAATAAGTAGGTAATATAATTTTTGCTATTTAAGCTGGTATTCTAGAAGTTTTTTAAAGGCAGTTCTGATCCTCTTTCTCCGTTGTTCCAGATGAGGTACAGCTCGTGGTGCTGCGGCGGTCGTGATTGACACGATGGAAGTGTCGTGGGTGGTGCTCGCCACCGTCTTCATAGCGGCGCACGCGCAGAATAACAGAAGTAAGTCATCTTCATCATCATCAGCCGTCTATCAACTGTTGTGCTCTGCTTCCAGTCTAACCGGATGCAGCTGAATACCAGTATTTTACATGGAGCGACTGCGTATCTGAGGGCCTAGACAAGTGACAATCGCTTCGAAAGCGTTTCGTTTTTCTACAACGACTTTCAACAGGATGGACATAAGCTTTCGATAGCTTATGTCAGTCCTAGACATTTTTGCCTTTTCCATCATCGTTATCGCTGATAGAATGTCACTTTTTCTAGGGCCTCTGACCTCCGCAACCCAGTTATTGGGTAATAATCGTGCGCATTGAGGTGCAGAACAATTTGCAATTCGCTTACCTATCCGATACACTTCGCCACTCTCGTCTGGATCACAAATTGAGCGATAAATGATAATTATTTTGTAAATGGGTTAATAATAACGAACTTGATCGAAGAGCTGACGTGTCAATTCTTTTACCCGACTACGGCGAAGCAAAAAGGAGGTTTATGATTTTGACCGGTATGCATGAATGTATGCATATCCGTGTATGTAATACATACTATGTTTTGCGCGCTTACGCTTTTTGTACACGCAGTGCAATATTATTTAACAACCTTCCATCGTATTTAGACATTGATTTATTTTGCACGAGTGCGTTAAGGATCAGGACAATTTTGAGCAAGGAATATTTCAATGGGTGAGTGTTTTGTGGTTCATCACGGCATACAGCTGATACCATATCCTTCCTACCATATCCTTTTCTTAATCCAACATTGTAACATATATGTGGAAGCTTGTAATTAGCAATTGTCAGCTGTTTACTAATTCGTTACCATTTAAGTGTATTAGTCTGTAAGCTTTCTTAAAATTGTAAAAATAAAATAAATAAATAAAATGTATGTATATTGATGTGTGCCCTCATAAGTCATAACTAATGAATTGCGTACGTACGTTAAGACACAAATTATGAATTACTTTTATGTCAAATTATGATTCAGGAAATTAACTGCTTTATGAGGAATTGCTAATGTGGCCGGTTTAGGCCCCCAGATACTGCAAAAGAATTTTGTGTCTCAAGTGTTTTTATTTTCTAGTCATTTTACATCACATCACGACTGTAATCCCCGAAGGGTTAGACAGAGATGTACCTATAGTACACCCACATTTCACCAGTTATGTGTAAGTCCCATGTAATGGGAGGCGAGCCTATTGCCATCAGTCAGGCACAAATCCAGACTCCGGCCTACTGAGAAATTCTTTATGGCAAAAGCAATAGGTAATACTGCCCGACCTGGGAATCTAACGACCTGCAGACGTAGCATGAGCACCGTTTTGTCGACTGAAGAGTAGACAAAAATGACGTTTCTTGTAGACAGTACGACGGCAGCAAAGTATAAAGAGTCAACTGCACTTTTTACGAAATTCACTCTTTTACATAATTCGAGTCAGAATTCTTTGTTTTGTCATAGGATTTATCGGTTGTCAGTGTGATTTTGACAGTAAGGATAGAAAACTTTCTTCCAAAATAGTCTACCTACAAAAAGACCTATTATAGACAAAGATCGTTAGAAATGAAAGACAAAATGACAGATTGTAGAAAGATTTCTACGGTGGATGTCAAACATGAAGAAACGAACTGTTACTTTGTATAGAAAAAGCTATGTCTATTCTTCGTAGAGCTAGAAAGCGCCATGCTACGCCTGCAGGAGCTAGTACCTCGGCAGTAGCGCTTGCGACCACTAGACACTAGATTTTATATTTTGATAAAATACCTAATAATGTTTATCTCAGGGGGTGAAATGCCATCTTGCATGACTTATTTGCTATTCTACCCCTAAAAATACGTGGTATGAAAAACCCTTATTGCCGAAATATTACCTCCCATTTCTATTTCATGGGGCGAAAACCATTAAAATGAAACAGTCCCTCCGGATAAAGTAAACATGGCGGCTTTAGGACCGGATGTGACGCAACGGATTCGTCACTTCCGTTGCAAAAATGTGACACTGTTTCGTTAATGTTGGTAATTGTGTTTTCTTGTTTATTTTGTTATTTATTTTAACTATTGGTTAAGGAAAATACTTATTTAGGGGTGAAGATTTGGGGGTGAAACAGTTCACCCCTATTTTTTCGATGTCTAAATGGTTAAAGATTTATTTTATATTTTTCCGGGGGGTGGCCCGTTAATCAACTCGTCTTATGAGCTTCTGCTGACCCTGATCATGATGTCCTGGGTTTGATTCCCGGGTCATACAAAGTGTCGAGTTTTCCCTTTTGGAATACCTGTGTCAGCCCGGAGTCTGGATTTATGCACGGTTGATGGCAATAGGATTTATCAGCTGCATCCGGTTAGGCTGGAGGCCGAACCCAACATAGTTGGGAAAAGCTAGGCAGATTGATTTGATGGCAAAAGGTTCACCCCCTATTACAGGGGGCTGGACTTACATGGAACATAACTGACAAAATATGAGTGTACTAAGGGGCACCTCTGCCTAACCCTTCGGGGAATACAGGCGTGATGTTGTCCATACTAATATTATAAATTCAAAAGTAACTCTGTCTGTCTGTCTGTATGTTACCTTTTCACGCCTAAACCACTGAATGGATTTCGACAAAATTTGGCAAGGAGATATATGGCATCCAAAGAAAGGACATAGGACACTTTTTATCCACATACCACGCGGGCGAAGCCGCGGGCGGAAGCTAGTGTGATATATATTTTCCAGGGTGAAAGCCACCTTTCAGACTTACAATCTCTTC
This sequence comes from Lithophane semibrunnea, assembly GCA_947363905.1. Taxonomy (NCBI): domain Eukaryota; kingdom Metazoa; phylum Arthropoda; class Insecta; order Lepidoptera; family Noctuidae; genus Lithophane; species Lithophane semibrunnea. Next base: position 9,854,429 of record OX376215.1, read on the forward strand.
GTAATTATTCTTTCTAAGGGCTAATTTCATCAAAGTCACATATCTTTTATCAGTGGAATAAAATTGAGGAGCATCTGTTCAAAAGGTCGTATTTCTATGATAAACAAACTTTACAAAAACAGAAAAAAAACATCTAATTCCTATTATAAAAATTCTAAAATTAAATTAAATTTAGATCATTGTGAAGATTAAGAATACAATATTACATGCATTTTTTAAAATAAAAAAAAACCATAACTTTTTTTTTATTTAATTTTAGTTCAGAAATAAGACTTATTATTGATCGGAAAAATCAGAAACACGACCTTTTGATTTGTCACTTCTAGAAATATGCCCTTTTGATTTGACTTTTGGTTGATTTGATTTTTATACCTATAGATGGTAGGTGCAACTAACCCTTCGATTTTTCGTTGTCGCTCTTGGACTTGACTTTCCTCGATTTAGTGGTTCATACGGTGCTAAGAGTCTAGAAAGATAAATATCTTGATCTACCTTCCCACGCCGTTTAAAAAACAACTGTCGACGTCGTTAGAGAGATATGCAGTCATATTTTTTTTAATTTTTTTTTATAGGGTTGCTATTGATAATGATATTCAACGTACAGCCGTCATCTTTTGACTCGATACCGTTATTTACTCGAACGAAACGATTTTTATTAAAGTTGTTATGTATGGAAAAAAATATGACCTTTTGAACAGAAAAATAAATAAAAGATGCTATTTGTAGAAGACATATGCCTGTTTTGTTTAAAACAATCCAAGGGAACATTTTAATGCAGAAATACATCCGTTTTGATTGGAATCCAAGTTTTTTGGATTTTATTATATGGGAAATACGCTCCTTTTGAACAAGTTTTTACGCTCATTCGATGGAGTTTTCTGCTGAGTTCAAAAAAAAAAAAAAAGTTGAAAAGTGAAATACGACCTTTTGAACAGACGCTCCTCAATTGTCGTCTGACAGTTTTTGTATGGAAAAACTGTCAAAAATTCATTTATTCGCAGGATAAGATTTACACTCGGTATAAAAGTTTGGTGAAATTCGCCCTGTAATACGACTCCGTACCTTTTTCTATACTACCTTCTATAATAAAGAGAAAATATTTGTATTTTTAACCGACTTCTAAAAAGAGGAGGTTCTCAATTCGTCTGTACAAGTGTTTTTTTTAATGTATGACTCAAAACACGCCTTTCTCGACTCATCAAACAAAACTTGAGTACAGAGTTGCCCCATACATCATCCGCAGCTGCCGAAACCACATATTCTTACATTCCCAGTTCCAGAAACTTTGTAAATCTCTGTTTGAGAGTTCCATAACTTTGGCAGTTTATTATTTTTTCTTGAAATACTTTGAATAGGTTTTTAAAATGGCTGAATGAAATATGGCTGGAATTCGATTGGTTTTTTTTTGTTCGGTTTTTGTCTATTATATCTGCATTCGCCTTTTCGGAACTATACAGGGTGTAAGGGACAGCCCTCCGCAGACTGATGGGATGAATTTAGCATATAAGACGATCGGTACATGAAATTATTTCAGGAACGATCGGAGGAGGGCGCGATCGAGTATTTAATATCCATTCTTGGATTTTATTTTTATTTTAGCTGTTTTATTTACATAAATGGAGTGCTGCGTACATAGAATGTAATTTTACATTGAAATAAAGGAATAGTAGCTGAAAAAACGATTAATAAATGAAAACTTTCCTGACAAAATTTCCGGTGGAGTATGATTCAAAATAAGGAGCTGAAAGCCCCCTGTTAATTTGCGGAGGGCTGCCCCTTACACCCTGTATTGGGGTCGGCTTCCAGTGTAACCGGATGCAGCTGAATCCCAGAATTTTACATATAGCGACTGCCTATCTGAACTCCACTACCCAGTAACTGGTTAACACGATACCCCTTGGTTAGACTGGTTGTTAGATTTTAGGCTTCTGACTAGATGTAATGACTGTCAAAGATTTACGAATGACAGCCGGGACCAACGGCTTAACGTGCTTTCCGAGGCACGGAGGAGTCTTTGTATGTAATAGATGGTCACCCATCCACGGTACCCACCTCGGCAATTTTTGCTGAACCTTCGATAGAACCCGTAAAATCGGTGGGTTCGATTCCCAGGTCGGGCTAAGTGTTATTGGGTTTTACTGTTAGGAATTTCTCAGTCGCAGCCCGGAGTCTGGATTTGTGCCTGGGTGATGGCAATAGGCTCGCCGCCTGTTACTTACACATAACTGGCGAAATGTGGGTGTACATTACTTACACCTCTGCTCTGCCCAAAGAGTACTAATATATAGTCATTGGCTCTGCCTCACCCTGCGGGGATTACAGAAACGAGGTGTAATGTTATCACTACATAGTATAAAACAAAGTCGCTTTCTCTGTCCCTATATCGCTATGTATGCATAAATCTTTAAAACTACGCAACGGATTTTGATGCGGTTTTTTTTAATAGATGGAGTGAGGTTTATATGTATAATAACATCCATTAGTATTTAGTATCAGCATTGCACCCGTGCGAAGCCGGGGCGGGTCGCTAGTGCATAAACCTACAACTGTCATTAACGAGACACAATATAATTTTAATTGTTACCGGCCATTAGAAGGCCAATCGACAGTTGAGCAGTTTATAGCTTTATTTCCTTTTTTTTTTCAGATGACGGACCAAGGTTCCTTTCGCGGGGCCATTCATTCAGAACAGTAGTAGGAGACACTCTACTGTTGCCATGTCAGGTGCAAAACCTAGGTAAGTTGAGGTTTTGTCTTCTTTTTAAACGAGTCCAAAAAGAAGGAGGTTCTCAATTCGTCTGTATGTTTCTTTTGTTGTATGTTTTTTACGCGATTACTCCGCCAATTTTGAATTGATCTAAATGATTCTTTTTTTGTTCAATTTCAATTTCAAACTTTATTGCAACCCATAATGTACACATACAGGCGGTAATAATTAATAAATAGAAACAATTAAGGACCCTGTCGGGCACAGCAACATTTTTATTAAGTAAGGAGAGAGGAAGCTTGTTACTAAGTATCTAAAACATTTTTTGTTTGTAGGTCATGCTTCAGAAGTGATCCCATATAAATTTTATTAACTTTGCTTGCGTAGTTTTTAAATTAGCTTCAATATTACGTATTTTTCCCACTTAGTCTATGTGGACGATGTCTTAAGTTACTCCGTCATTGTTATTTACAGTGTAAGTATTCGAATTTGTGTAGGGTAGGGTACCACAACTAAAAAGTGAAAAATAAAAACTTTTTACAAAAAAAAAATAACTGTCTTCCAAAAATAACATTAAAAAAATGAAAAATAACTTTGTTTTGTAACCGTGTATTTGCTTTTCAATTTTCGTTTTTTGCCACCGACTTCCGAAATTAAAGTTATTTTTCACATTTTTAGTGTTTTTTTTGGAAGTCGGTTGTTTTTTTTTTGTAAAAAGTTTTTCATACACGCACACCGGTGGCGAGTACTACGCACGCGCACCTCACTTTTTTGAATATAAAATTGTCTCCTCTGTATTGCAGGCTCATTAGTCCTGTTATGGCGAAGAGGGCCAGCAGTTCTCACAGCTGCTAGTCTCATGGTGACCAGAGATGAACGATTTCGGCTGGTCGATGGCTATAATCTACAAATCACTGATGTTGGGCCACAGGTAATTAATTAAAATAGTTATTGTACTTACAGTTGAAGTATTAATTCGTTGGTCGGTAGAATATAGGAACCCACTACAATTAACTGTTGGCACTTTTTTACCCGACTACGGCGAAAGCAAAAAGGAGGGTTATGATTTTGACCGGTATGTATGTATGTATGTTCATCTGTTCCCTCATAACTTCTAAACTCCTCATCATCTTCCGCTGGATAAAGGCTAAGTATATGACATCACATTTAATTAAATATGGCGCCCTCTAGAGGACATAAAGGCATGATCTAAAAAAAAATCGTGTACCTAATCTGTCCGATTTACGCCCTGTGTGACTCCGAATTTTTTAATATTAGTTAGGATTCATTTAAACTGTAACGAAGCGTAAGTTATAGGAACCCAGGAAGAATCGTTCGATCATTAAATCTTCCGTACCGTCCTATCCGTTGTCAGTCCATGAATTTTAATTAGCATTCCATCAAGAAATCAATCTGCTATCTGCTAATGAAATCTTAAGTCAACGATTTTAACTGCAGGCATTTGCATAAATTGGTTTTTCGTAAGACCGTCTGACGTAGCTTCAATGATTTACACGCTTATTTAGGCAGCGGTCCAACCGCCAGCGATTATCGAGAAGCTAGTAGAGCTAGCAACTTGTGGCGGCATCTACATCGCCACATGCGAATTACGCATCAAAGACCTGACGTCACACAAAATTCTGCATCGCGTAATTAGTTTACCGCGCGATCAACATATACAGGGTGTTAGTGTAAACACCGTTATCCTTGAAACCACTGGTTTGGTTTCATTTATAGAACGTAAAATCAATGGAGAAAAAACAACTTTTTTTTTAAAGAAATTCTACGTTTTTCCCCAAGAATATTTCATCCTATACGCAAGGGCAACGAACTTGCGTCTCAACACGGCGACCGGCGGTTAGCGGGGGCGGGCGCGCCGGACGTTACATGACCGGCCGTCAGCTATTTTGCAGCTCTCTCGAGCGCGTATCCATGAGTATCGGGACAGTGACGGATATTTATTTTTAAAATCTTTTAATGAAAATAAGGTTTTTTTTTGTTGTTACTGGGTCGTTTATTATTATATTTAAGTCAACTACCCATGGTTTGAGTGACAACAGTGCATACTGTATACAAGATCCCAACTTCAATCGTTGGGCAGTTCCCCGCCAAACACGACACCAGTCTGGTCGGAGGACCCCATGACTGCCTCGTTGGTCTAGTGGTCACAAGCGCTACTTTTTGTCATTCAATAGTTACGTATTTTTCCCACTTTGCGTATGTTGATGACATGTTAATTGACTCACATAGCAGATAACGGTATACGAATTTTTATGGGGAAGTTACCACAACTAAAAAGTGAAAAATAAAAACTTTTTACAAAAAAAAAAGAAACAACTGACTTCCAAAAAAAACACTAAAAAAGTGAAAAATAACTTTAATTTCGGAAGTCGGTGGCAAAAAACGAAAATTGAAAAGCAAAGACCACCATACGAAAACTACCTTTTGGAAGGGGCAACTAGAATCAGTTCTATTTCTTTGTTTTTTACTTTCTAACGTGCCTTTAATGTGCCTATTTGAAATAAATTATCTGACTTTGACTTTACTGCTGAACATGAGGTCCTGGGTTCAATTCCCATGCAGGTTGTGCAAAGTGTTATGGGGTTGTCTATCTAGAATTACTCAGTAGCAGCCCGGAGTCTGGATTTGTGCCTGGGTGATGGCAACAGGCTCGCCCCCTATTACATGGGACTTAAACATAACTAGCGAAATGTGTGTGTACACCTCTGCCTAACCCTTCGGGGAAACAAGGCGATATATTATGTTAAGATACTTCATGGTAAGACTGTTGTCAAACTTTTAGGCTTCTGACTACTAATGATACCGGGGCCAACAAGCTTAACGTGCTTTCCGAGGGACGGAGGGATCTCTACCTACCTACACAACACATTAATAAATATACAATAGGGGTCGCGCTCGCGGCCGGTCAGGTCACGTCCCGCGCCCCTCGCCCGTGTTGAGACGTAAGTTCGTTGCGCGCGCGTATGGTGAAATACTCTTGTGGTCAAATGTAGATTTCTTTAAAAAAAGAAAGTTGTAATTTTCCATTGATTTTACGTTCTATAAATGAAACCAAACCACTGGTTTCAAGGATAACGGTGTTTACCCTAACACCCTGGACAGCCATCCTCGAATCAACATCGCTTAGGTACCTTCGATCGGCCCTTGCGGCCTTTATCATTTAGCCATGAGCCCCTCGCAATTGCCCAAAGCAGTAAAAAACGGTAATCCTCCGTAATTTTTTTCATATTCCTAATTCTCGAATCAGCCGAAAACCCGAAAATCCTTCAAACTAGTTCCCTGCCCGGACTTAAAAATTCAAATCACCCTTTATTACCCCCAAATAGGTTTTATAATACCAAAAATCGTTCCACATTTTTTTTTCGCCGTCAGAAATGCTAAATAGCGCCCTAAACGGTAATTGGCCCGGGAAAATATGATAATGGGCGCGTAAAAACCTTTGTGGTATACATCCTCGTTATTTTTTATGCGTTGCAACACTGAGGTACGATTTCCCGCGCAATTCTATTCAGCCATGTTGGTTTTTATTTTTTTATTTTGTGCGTCGAAAAGGTTGGACATGGGAAATGCTTTTTTTGTTTCGGATTTGAGTTTTTTTATTTTCTGGGTCGAAACCCGTCGATTGAACCAAGTCGGCAATTTCTTGCAGAATATAAAATTGACGATCGATAAGAGCATGTTTGGCAAAATTTATTAAATTAAATGAATTTATTGACTTTGGTGTTTGAAAATGAAAATAATTATGGTACAGGATTCATACTTGAATCCATTATTATCAATTCGGTGTCTAGTTTTCCATTATCGGCAATCGTCTGCCATCTTGAAACACCAAACACTAAAACTTAATATTATCAAGATAGCATCGGGCGACTGTGAGGGCCAGTCCAAGACAGGGTGTGAGTCGTATTTTCAAAGTGTCTCGGTAATAATATTAGGACCCTTTTTCATCAATCGTTCCCACCCTAGGAGCACTATGGGATAGAAAACCGTGTAGTCATTTTTTTTTTGGATGGTCCTTTTCTCTCCCGCGGGACACATCCTACTCAATTTACCACGGCCTGCAGCTATACTACGACGTATTAATGCCACCATTTTACAGTGTTAGTGAGAGACGGAAATATACAAGGCCCCTGATCGGATACCATCGTGTTTAGTTTCTATATTTTTATTCGTTTTTTACCGACCTCTTCAAAAAGGAGAAAGTGCTCAATAGGGAATATGCATGTATTTTTTTAATATTTTTATTCGATAGTTTACATCGTCAAATAATAGTAAAAAAAAAATTCGACGGCGAAAAAGCAATTTAAAGTACTTAAAAAAAAATATATGTATCCAACCGATCCGGGCTATTTAAACGCCCTCCATTTGGCGCGCTTGGTGTGGTGACGTCACAGTCCGTGAAAACAAACAAGCAACTGTCAAGTTAACGTCAAAAACTCCTTTTTGTAGGAGCGTTTGACATTGACTTGACACTTGTTGATTGACTTGACATTGACATTTTGATTGTTATCCCGGATTCTTACGTCACATCCACTCTTAGCTTTTCAAGTATTTGAATTACCCACAGTTATTTGGGACTTCGGATACTCGTATGACGAAATGATTAAGGATTCTGTTTTCGCCATATGGGCTCCAGCAGTCTCTAAACTGTCACCTCTCTTTCCAGGACGCAGGTGACTACGTGTGCCAGATCTCTGACCGTGTGGCGCGCGACCAGGTCCATACAGTGGAAGTCCTGGTGCCGCCCAGTGTGAGGGCGTCTCCAGAGTCCAGGCATGCAGCTGCCAGGAGAGGGGGGGCGGCTGTTCTGGAGTGCCGGGCAGCGGGCAACCCAGTGCCGACAGTCACCTGGCATAAACTTGTGAGGACCTATGATTTATTTATTTATCAGCTAATGCCAGTGCCTTGTCCCTCGTGGATGTCAGAAATTTTCCCACGGCAAAATTAAAAAAAATATCCTATGTCCTAACCCAGGTAAATCCTTGTGCTATCCCAATCCGTTCAGCGGTTGAAGCGTGGAAAGCTAACAGACAGACAGTAGGTACTGTAGAACTCCGAGGTGAGCCTACGGTACCGGTACTAATAAAACACCATATTAAGATAGCAAAGGATAATTATTATTCCTAGAAAAGGAGCTACATATTTCATATTATTTTACTTAAGCCCGTAGCTCCCGCCCCTGACAGCTCGCGGGGCCCCAGTCCACTGTTTTTACCTATTCTTAATACAAATCTACCGTTTGTCTCCTAAACATGCCATCAACTTGACAGCACTAAGGTTTTATTCTAAACCCATGCAGAGTAAAGCCTCTACAGTACCATAGGTTCACCTCTGTCTAACCCTACAAGAAATACAGGCGTGATGTAATGTTATGTGTTAATGCTGAAGAAGGGGAGGATCTGGGACTGTCATTTGTAATTTTGGACTTTCAAAAAGTGCTGATTCTCAGTCTAATTTCAATATTCAAAATCATTTTGGAATTTTGCGCTGGTTATCATACATCCACTAACACGTGCTAGGCCCACGTGGATTACGGCCCACACACACTCTTCCAGAGCCGAGGCCTGTGTCCCAGCAGTGGGAACATTATAGACTGATTATGCGATGATGGTTATTATACCCACCAACCCGCACTGGGCCCGCGTGGTGGATAACGGCCCGCCCTCTCACAGAGAGGAGGCCTGTGTCCCAGCAGTGGAAGCATTGTACGCTGATTATGTTGAACTATGCTACTGGGGAGTTTATTTCGCCAGCTCTTTTTTCCCAGCTAAGGCACTAGGAAGTGGTGAAGGGCGGGTGTCCCAGAGGACTTTCCAAAGTAATAACAATTTTGACGTACATAAAGTGCTGATTCTCCACCTAGTTTGAATAAATGACTTTTTATTTTTTACCTTTTAATAATTCCACAAAATAAATGACTTTTTATTTTTTACCTTTTAATAATTCTACAAAGTAAATGACTTTTTATTTTTTACCTTTTAATAATTCTACAAAGTAAATGACTTTTTATTTTTACCTTTTAATAATACTACAAAGTAAATGACTTTTTTATTTTTTATCTTTTAATAATTCTACAAAATAAATGCCTTTTTATTTTTAACCTTTTAATAATTCCACAAAATAAATTACTTTTTATTTTTTACCTTTTAATAATTCCCCTGCTATCGTAAAAGACCATCTTTTATATTAGTAGATAATACCGGTGTTTCAGAACGACACGAACACACGGCTCGGGGAGGGCCCACAGTTGCAACTGTCGCGGCTAGAAAGGGGCCACAGTGGCCGGTATGCGTGTACCGTGGACAATGGAGTCGGTGCACCTCTAGTGGCGGAGTTCCAGCTGCAGGTTCTATGTAAGTTTTTTTTAGTTTGTAAAAGGCTAAGCATTGTCATACAATGAGGCAATGCCGCCAGTCTCTTTGATACGTTACCAGTCGACAGCGATGCGGATGAATTTTTGTATATTTTATATTTTAGTTTGCTAAGTTATAGTTAAGTTATGATTTTATAATATTATTTTATTATAAAACTTGTGTAAGTTGTCATGTTATAGTACTTACATTTATTTTTGTCAGAAACTTCAATTATCAAACTATCTAGGTAGGTATTTAATGTACGAAACGCAATTTTTATTAGGCAAAATTACAACAACAATTAACACAATTACACAACAATTGGTGTAGTTTATGTACCTTAAATCGCAACAGGTATCGAATGCTATGCACCATAATTCAGACATTTCAAAAGGCAGGCTAAGAAAACCATCGGATTCCCGGCCACCATAGGCGCGGGCTTGCGGACGGCGAGCAATGGGTAGCTCGCCGTCCGATCAGGACCAGGCCCGGGTCGATGGCGCGTCGTGTTCCACGCGCGCCTCAAAGAGATGTCAGCACAATTGGCGGGGTCCGCTAGGACCGATGCCTGCCAGGGTTGCGGGTTAGTCCGAAAGGGATACCGGGACCTTGGCAACAGGCAACTGAAGGAACACGGGTGGGTTTTAGTCAGTAAAAGTCTGACACGCCCTTCCGCTCCACCCAGAGCGGGAGAAGTCATTGGATGATTTCCCACCCTCAAAAAAAAAAAAAAAAGGCTAAGAAAACCATGCAGTTTTTTTCAAATTAATCGTAGAATCAAAAATATTTTTTTTATAATTTGTCAATTATACAGATAACTAGCGACCCGCTCCTGCTTTGCACGGTTTACGACTTTTACAACCACTTACAATCAAACTACACCTCACTAAGTGCCACATGTTTACGAAACCGACCTCACGTCACTGTAGACAGCTCGTCGCTGTAGCGCTCTGTCTTGGTTTTTTATTTGGCCTGAGGCAGTTGCAAGGAACATATACTCACCTACGGCGAGGGCAGTTGTTTTAGTTCAATCTCTTGGATGCCACCAACTGTATCAGACAAGGAAATTAATTAATTAACCCTGTTTCAGATCCGCCCGAAATAACAGTGGAGCGGTCTTGGGTGCACACTGGAGAAGGGTTCAGAGCTGAACTGCTGTGCACAGTACTTGCAGACCCTCCAGCTGAGGTGAGTTCCATATTTTAATATTAAAGCTGTTTGCCATATTTTAAAAAGCTGAAGCATATTTTAAAAAGCTGAAGCATATTTTAAAAAGCTGTAGCATATTTTGAAAACCTGAAGCATATTTTAAAAAGCTGTAGCATATTTTGAAAAGCTGAAGCATATTTTAAAAAGCTGTAGCATATTTTAAAAAGCTGAAGCATATTTTAAAAAGCTGAACCTTTCCTGCCCTCTACATCTATCAGGTCGCCACATTTGTAAGAACCAATGGGGAAAAGTTTGTTAACCTGCACTCCCGTCGACATGTCGACAAAATAGCAAATATTATGTCCTCAAAAACAGCTCTACTTTCTAAAAGTTTCTTCGGAATGTCTTCACGAATCTATAATAAGCTTCCTAAGCAAATAAGAGAAATTGAAAACGTTAAACTTTTTAAGAAAAAATTAAATGATTTCTTGGTAAATATACCATATTATACAGCAATAGGTACTTGAATTTTTGTCCGACAGATTCGTCATGAGTTAGTGCCAAACTGTTTTTATGCAAAATACAATAGATATTTATATCTTAACCATTATCACATAAACTTAGATCTAAAATAACAAATTGTTCAAACTATTGTATGCCTAACATGGTGGAGCAGTGCAAACGCACACCAAAAATAAATCAATAACAACTCTGTAACCACTGTCTCACAATAAAGGTCTTTGACTTTGAAACCTCCATAGAACGGGCGTACAAAGACGTTGAACAAATTCTCCCGCTCTGGGCGGAGCGGGAGGGCGTGTCAGACTTTTACTGACTAAAACCCACCCGTGCTCCTTCAGTTGCCTGTTGCCAAGGTCCCGGTATCCGTTTCGGACTTTCCCGCAACCCTGGCAGGCATCGGTCCTAGCGGACCCCGCCAATTGACTGGACTATACCTGGGATTGGGAACCTTAGTTATAGTACGACGACACAACTTAGATCATCATCATCATCATCATTTCAGCCGAAAGACGTCCAATGCTGGACATAGGCCTCACCCAAGCACCGCCACTTCGACCGGTTCTGTGCTTCTCGCATCCAGCGCATTCCCGCGGCGTTCACCAGGTCATCGGTCCACCTTGTGGGGGGCCTTCTAACGCTACGTCTTCCGGTACGCGGTCGCCACTCCAGAACCTTTCGGCCCCATCGGCCATCTGTTCTGCGAGCAATGTGCCCTGCCCACTGCCACTTAAGTTTGGCAATACTTCGGGCTATGTCGGTCACCTTAGTTCTCCTACGGATCTCTTCATTCCTGATTCAAACACGCAGGGAAACTCCAAGCATAGCCCTCTCCGTTACCCTTTGAGTGACTTTCAGCCTTCTAATGAGGCCCATTGTGAGCGACCACAACTTAGATGTAGCAACTATACTCCTACCGTACCGTTGCACTTGCATCCACCTATATGCACAATGATGTGCGTCGTGTCGACCAAAATTTTTTTATAAGCGCAGGATCATTATGATGATGATGACATGGTTTATCAACGTTTCCAGGTGACCTGGTACCAGAACTCGTTTCCTCTGAGCGCGTCGGACAGGGTGACCATGTCTGCGAGGGGTAACAACCACACGCTACTCATAGCCAACGTACAGCCTGAAGATTTTGGAAACTACAGGTGAGTACTTGATGATGGCATGTATTTAATCGACCCTCGCAATAATTCCCTTTTTGCGCTCCTAAAAATATTATTAAACTCTCTATTTAAAATTATTGCACGTTCTTCCTGTGAACATCAAATATTTCCTATTTTGCGCTACTAAAAATATTATATTTTATTAACAGATAATGTGTTATACACTCACAAAACAACCGAAAAAAGTGTTCCGCGTAGCAGCGGCACACATACCCACGTTTCATTCATTTTTACATTTCACTACAAGTAAAAACGTTACAATTGGAATGTTTTCGAGTATTCACGATTGCGCGCTTATAACATATCTGTTAATATAATATCATTGATTGAACACTAATAATATAATGATTGCACCTCTATCTGTGAACCTCAATTATTTTCTATTTTGCGCTCCTAAAAATATTATTGAACACTAATAATGATTGCACCTCTTTCTGTGAACCTCAATTATTTCCTATTTTGCGCTCCTAAAAATATTATTGAACACTAATAATTATTGCATCTCTTTCTGTGAACCTCAATAATTATTTCCTATTTTGCGCTCCTAAAAATATTATTGAACACTAACATAATAATTGCACCTCTTTCTGTGAACCTCAAATATTTCCTATTTTGTGCTCCTAAAAATATTATTGAACAGTAATAATGATTGCACCTCTTTCTGTGAACCTCAAATAATTCCAATTTTGCGCTCCTAAAAATACTGAATAGTGAAGAAACTGCGTGCAACTTAGATGTAGCGCTCCCTCGCTACCTCTTCACCATCATCTCGTTCTCGGAGATTTTCAATGCGGGTAGTGGACAAACGCCCTAAGAGACACACGACATATTCTGGAAATTAAAAAAAACAAAAATGTGTAAAGTGCGGTGTAAGAAATTTCGGGCGACACGTTACCATGAGCCTGTTTTTTTGTCGATTACAAACATTTTTACCAGCTAGTCTTGTTTTCGTTTCCAGCTGTGTGGCCGACAACAGCCTGGGCCGCGCGCGGCAGCACGTGGAGGTGTCGGGGCGGCCGGGCCCGGCGCGCTTCACGTCGGCGCCGCTGGCGCGCTCGCACACGCGCTACATGCTCGCGTTCGCTGTAGACAGCTACCCCCCGCTTGATGAGCTGAGGCTGTTGTACCGGCAATTGGCTGTGAGTATCATTATTGGCGTGATCGAATCAGAAATGAAGAGATCCGTAGGAGAACCAAGGTCACCGACATAGCCCGAAGTACTGCCAAACTTAAGTGGCAGTGGGCAGGGCACATTGCTCGCAGAACAGATGGTCGATGGGGCCGAAAGGTTCTGGAGTGGCGACCGCGTACCGGAAGACTTAGGGTTGGAAGGGCCTCCACATGGTGGACCGACGATGATCTGGTGAAGGCCGCTGGATGAGAGAAGCACAGAACCGATCGAAAGGCGGTGCTTGGGGGAGACCTATGTGCAGCAGTGAAATGATAATGATGATGATTATGTCCCCCAGTCGATGTAATGTCGGAAGTCGGTGGCAAAAAACGAAAATTCAAAACCAAAAACACCGACTTCCGAAATATAGTTATATTTCACTCTGTATAGTTTATTTTTGAAGTCGGTATTATTTTGTAAAAAAGTTTTTTTAGAATAATTGCAATACTTAAATTGCAATAATTAAATCGAATGCATGGCACTGTGATAAGCCAAGTTGATTGATTGAAGTGTTGTAACAGTTAGAAGTAAAAACACATTTGGTAATCTTTCCCAATCCTTTTTACCTAAAACTAATATATTCGATGTTTCGATTAAGTAAATCATGCAATTCGTCCTCAATAACCGCTCTGGGTCAGTTTCTATCCATATTTTCGTCTCTGCCAGATCAACGAGTCCTTCCAGCAGCCAGGTCGCTGGCACGACGTGGTGATCCCGGCCCCCGAGCCCGCCGGCTCGCTGACGCACCGCGTCACGCACGAGTTGCGCGGCCTGGAGCCCGGCGCTGTGTACGAGGCCATAGTGCAGGCTAAGAACAGATATGGGTGGAATGAGGTAAGCGAATTTTCCTTTTCTTTATGGTTACTCATATGGTGTTTTTGAAGTGAAAACTTCTTACGGCGCGAAAACTTCTTTTGGGTGATCAAAAATCATGGAACTCGCGTCATCGTCATCGTCACGCTTGAAGAAATGTTTTTAGCGCCATCTAGCGTCTACCGTTTGAATTACGTTGAGGTTACGCATGTTTTTTCTGCCATAATTCTCTATTAGTCGTCATGTCGGTACTACTCGGTAGTCACCCCCTTTCTAGCCATATCATCTTTCACACAGTCCATCCATCGTTTCTTATGTGTTCCCCGCAGAGGCATAGCTAGGTAACCAAAGGCCCTGCAGGGCTATTGGCTATCTTTTTCATTGTCAGTGACTAATTGGCTTCAGTTGTACACCGAACTTTGATGACAACTGAGAATTTCATAACATTGGTATTGCGTATTACCGTAAGTGGACATCATGTTACGGTGACTATCAAATACGGAACGGTGCTCTTCATCCCAACACTAGACGCCTCTATTTTTTATCGACTATTATGCGACTAAATTGAGTAACGCCTTTTGAGCGTTACAATTCTTAATTTGAGGGACCATTTTATATTAAGCGGTTTATAAACACTTGTCCAAGGCTATTGTTGTAACTATACATAAGATATATATTGTTTATAGAAGCGTTTGGTAAACCATACATAGTAAATTCGCAATGCTATTTAAAAATTATTGTAAATATTAGAATAAATAAAACATTACCTTATTATTTTATAAGTAGGTACATCATATTGTAAATTGTTTCACAAGACAAATGTAGTTGTATTATTTTAATATAAAATAATCAATAGGTAGGTCGGATTTTTTTTAAAGTATTTAAGTAGGTACCAAGTAGGTACCTACTTAAATACTTTAAGGTACCTAGGTATTTACAAGAAAAATCATTTTAGATAATTATGACCAATATTACCTACACACACGAGTACCTGCTGTTTATAAATTACATAGGTAATTATTTTTCTCTAGCATCCCATATTTTTGGACTTTATTCACATAACACAGGTATGCAGGTATGCTTTCTGATTTCTTTAGAAATAAGCATTGCCTTTGTACGAATTTTTCTGTTCCTTTCTTCTTGTCTGTATTTATTTGTGTGCATAAATGGTTAAATAAATAAATAAATAAAATAATAAAAAATAGGTAACATACAAGAAAATAAGAGTTTTAGATTATTGTGAGCAACTATCAATATAATATCAATATAATATCAATATAATATCAATATAATATCAATATAATATCAATCAATAGCACTCTCTCTGGCAACTGCAATGAGTTCCTAACGTCCCGCAAGGTGGCGTCTTTCAATTCGCGAACTACTTTGTTTTCGCTCTTCTTTAGCAAATCGCAGCAATAATAGACGTGCCATACTTCTGCCACGTTCAAGAATCACAATATAACAACAAAAGACGTAATGTATAGACGCTTCGATTAATACCGGCTTCGGTGACAATCACTAGAATCTCTAAAACACTACCTTTGAGTAGTGTCTTTCACGAAAGTCACGAATACCTAAATGATTATCAATTTGATGTCCACTAAGCTTAGGCAATCGCAATTTTGTAAGTATCGATACATTAACATCTGTCAAAATGTGTTACGGTGACTATCAGCGATAGTGAGTGCTTATGACGTCATCCTAGTTAGTCACTGAAGATAGCCAATACGAAACTAACTGTTTGACAGCTAATCGATAGACACTTTGCCAAGTGATCATCACTATGATTTGTCAACAGAGATACGCAATAGCCCTGCTGGTGCAAAAAGAAACTGTGGGTCCCTAACTAAACTGAAGTTTTATCAAGTCAAACTATAAATATATTTTGGTCCACATTTAGAAATTAAAGAGGAGCTCGTGGCTAAGTAA
Source organism: Lithophane semibrunnea (assembly GCA_947363905.1). NCBI lineage: Eukaryota > Metazoa > Arthropoda > Insecta > Lepidoptera > Noctuidae > Lithophane > Lithophane semibrunnea. The sequence continues at coordinate 9,870,269 of OX376215.1, forward strand.
TAACAGCCGCTCGGGTCGATCCATCAGGTTAAGCTACGCTTGCTGGGGTTGGTCCGTGGATGGGTGACCATTTTCACATATCGAGACTCCTCCGTGCCTCGGAAAGCACGTTAAGCCGTTGGTCCCGGCTGTCATTTGTGGATCTTTGGCAGTCGTTACGACTCGTCAGAAGCAGGAAAGTCTGACAACCAGTCTAACCAAAGGGTATCGTATTACCCAGTTACTGGGTTGTGGAGGTCAGATAGGCAGTCGCTCCATGTAAAATACTGGTATTCAGCTGCCTCCGGTTAGACTGGAAGCCGACCCCAACATAGTTGGGAAAAGGCTAGGCAGAAGATTTAGAAATTAAAAAGTAGTACGATTTTGAAAAACACCTGTTGTTCTGGTGCCTTTCGGAGAAGACCCTGAAGGCTGTAAAGGCCCCATCAAGAATTTGACGTTTTTCATTGTACATTAATATCTTGTTCGTAAACACTGGTGTTACAACCTGGTGTGACCACAAGTTCGCCACCAAGTTTCCCAAGTCGCAATCGTATTTTCGAAAAATTATGTGTTCTTCGCTGTTACCTGTGCTATGCAGACATCATTGTCGTTGATATGATCGACGGAGCGACTTTCAACTCGAACTTGTTGGGAATTCCCCTATATTCTTTCAAATGAGTTGCCATGATTAAAGTCGTGTTGCAACCTATTTTATTTTCATTCCAAAGTGAGAGAATTTTTAGCTAGTTCAATACCAGGTTTGCTGGTCAGGGTCCGAGGGCCCCCTAAATTTGGAGGTCCCGGGGCATGGCCCCGCCTAGCCCTTCGGTAGCTACGCCACTGGTTTCCCTATTAAAAATGTTACTCGGAACGCTATGTTTATTTGTTTCAGGTCAGCGACATCTTCCAGTTCCACACCCTGGGAGGCACACATACAGCGCACGCAGACGAACTAACACCCATGTTCTCGTCAACGACAAGAAAACAAATTGCAAAATCTCTAATTCTTGCCTTATACACCTTTTTTACGCGCCTAATTTGAGCCGACCAATCAGAATACTCCGTTTGACGTTTTTAACATATTCTTTTTTTAAATCGTAAAACGATAAGACACCAACGTTTTAGTATTAAGCTTTTTTAAGAGTTGTGACAGCTGTTTTTTGTAAAATACGCCATTTTATTTTTTTAATATGGTATGATTATAATTACTGTGCGAAGCGAGCGCGATTTTGATGTAATAAAGCCGGGATATCTATTTCATACAATGTTTTGCAGTTGTAGATAGGTAATAGGTATTTTTTTTCACTTAACATTACGTAGGCCATCCCAGTTTTATGTTAGAAAGAAATACCTAGGTAAAGAAAATTCGCTTATTTTAAATGCAAAGCAAGAACAAACAAAAAAGAACCAGTTGGGGAAAATATGCGTCACGTCCACGCAAAACGGCCATCACTGACCATAAAGTGCCATAAAGCTGTGACCCTATGCGAGACAGAGCCACAGCCGGCCACAGCGCTAGTTTTCAGCGTGACACTAATAACTACTTCAAAGTTCAAATAAAGAACTGTAGGTACCTATGTCCTGTACCTAAGCAAATTATTGTACCAAAAAATTGAACGAGCTAATTATAAGCACAAAATAGGTTGTCATAAGTTATATTACTTTAAGTTTCAAGCTCTTACTTACACCATTCTTAGAAATGTCGTGAAAATAAAAACTATTTCGTATTTACAGCAAATGTAATTAAAATCGCGCGCGAATCATTTAAAAAATGGCGGTCAACGATGCTTATATTAGTGTTACCATACCTCGATTCATACTACCATTTTGTAAAAAAACGCATAAGTTTAGGGTTCCTTGGAAAATTAATATTTTTTATACTTATTGTTTTTATTAGCCTTACGTTGTCCACTCACGCACACATAAATTCTTATCATTATTATTATTTGGTTAGACACACTAGCAGCTAATTAGGTGATGCTTGTGTATCGTTTATTACAATTTCTTAGGTGCACACGGCGATTTTTAGCTCTGCTTTTGTGGCAGTAATAGCAAAAAGTTATCACAAAATGTTTAAAATTATAGAGATGTCTAACTGTTGTCACAAAAAAATATGTTGAAATCAATATTTTCTGTCAATGTTAATTTTTGACAGGAACTAAAAACTTCAACATATTTTGTTGTGAATGAATGTTTCGCCAGAGCAAACGCACAGTAAAAATGATTGTTGTACCGTTGGACTTTGCAAAAAAAATGATGATACATAAATGATATTTTTGTATCATTAACAATAATCGCTGAAAAGATGTCTTGTAATTCCAGTAAATGATACTAGGGTAAAGCTCTGGATAAACTGAAGCGAATTAACGAGGGATGCGAGACGAAATTCACCCACGCCCATTGTGTCAACTAATGGAGGTATTCAAACTGGCGCGTGAATTTCTAATCATTTAAACAATAGACGCACACAGTCGCGTCCCGTGCACCGCGCGCGCCTCAGTTCGTCCATAGCTTGGAAAATGGAAAATATAGGCATCACTATATTTTTGAACAGTCTTTATGCCATAATTTTAAATGTATATTTTATGTTATCTGAGGAAACCTTACACAATCTAGTCGTAACATAGTTAATATATAATTTCGCATAAATAGACGCTTTTTACTATAATATTTTACAAACATAATAATATTTTTTACTAAGTAACATCCATGTAAAGTGAATTTACTAATATATGTAGTTAATAATTTATTCTAAGAGTTTCCAAATGGAATTTAAAGAGAACAAAGCTTGTAAATGTCATCAGAAAACTACTTTTCACAGTTACTTTACCTCTGACAGCAGCAAGCCAATAAAAACCTTATTGTTACGAGAATAAAGATCACTGTAGATTTGACAAGACTTGTCAGTGGTTGCAACCCAACAGCAACCTTATTTTAACCATCATAAAGAGCATTTTCATTTTGTCAGTCATGCAAAGGCTGAGGTTAAATAGCTGTGGAAGGACTGTAGTGCAGCAAGCCCACCTGGATCGGTGATGATGGCGCTAGTGGTGAACAAGTTTAGTTTTTTGTGAATGGCATCTCGCAGGCTGCTTAACCGGACTATTTTGTGGATGCCTTAATAAATTAAGGCCTACACGCAGGGCATACAACTTATAAGCTAAGTGAATACAAGCTAAGGGCTCCTCCTGTGGGGTACGCACTTCGGCTTAGGACCTCGCTGGGGGAGGGCAAGAGTCAGGTTGAATCCGGATCAAGAGGTGAACGAATGACAGACATTTCACTTTTATTAGTTATTTCGTTAGTTACAATTACAGCCACCGTGCCAGATATGCTTGCTATACTATAACATGCCAGCGCTATTGGTCACATCAAATGGGTTGGATATAAAATGATATGATTTCATACACAAAATGCGATTTAAACTAATGATTACTGACCATTTTCGCAATAATGGACATCGTACATCGAAACTCGAGACATCATCATCTTCATATTACTTGTTGTCGGCGCAACACAATTTCTTCTTCCATTAGCCCCTGTCAACCGTCACGCTACCCTTCTCTTTCATATCATCGAAACTCAAGACAGAAGATAGGACACAGACTACAACAAAAAAAAAGTTTATAAGTTTGGATATTGTTAATTTGTTACTCAATCACGCTAAAACGACTGAATGCATTTGCATGGAATTTGGTAAACAGCATAACCTGGACACTTTTTACACCAATGTTCCCACGGGATCGAGTTTTTTGCGGGTGAAACTGCGGGGCGCTGCTAGGCATAAATATTCTTACGTTGATTTTTTAATGTAGTGCTTTTTTAGTGTAAACTGATGAATTATGGCTCTCAGTCTCGGTGTACGCTATCCATTACTAGACCCACTCTGTCCCCGTGTAAGCGCAGTAGGCTCTAGTTATTATTTTAAGTAAGCAATAAATCGTGTTAGTGATAATGCTATCTCTAGAAGTAAATTAATGTGTATTTTTTTGTTTTGTTTTCGAACGTTTCTTGGGGTTTTGTGTCAGCTTGGTGGTGGTAGTGGATTTAAGACCAAGTTGCACAAGCTATAGTTATTTAATGCTGAACAAAGGTCTTTTCCAATTTGCTTACAGAGAAGCTAGATCTAAAAAGAATTCTAGAAAAATATATTGTTAAGAAACTGCCATTTACTACAAGCGAAAACATTTATGGAACACCTATCAACCCGCTCTCTCTCAGAAGGTACACCAAGGTAATTGCATAATACACTTACAAATTATAATACGTTTAATTTTGACTTTTCTTTACGTTGTCGAGCAGAAGAGTTTGTCAAACCTATGAAGCAATGGATTAGGAATTTTCTTTAAAACATCTTCAGACTGAGGTTGAAAGTGATTTACGCAATTGGGGTGCAGGACTAGGCAATGGGAACATTATAGGCTGATTTTGATTGTAAGTGTTAAAAAAAATTGATTAATGGAACCTTATATTACGTTACACTGAACGAGAGTCTGGGGGCGTTTAGTGTCCCGCAAAGTGATAAACCGACTCTATCACAATAAGCTCTGATGCCTGATCTAAATCCACTACCACCATTAAAAAGAACGGTGTATTTCGAAGCTAAATTAGTCCTCATTGATTATAACGTAATTTAGGTGCAATATTAATTTTAGCGTGAATTCGAAAGCAATATTTGAACACATCACTAGTTTTTTGTAAGAAAACAAAGTTATGGAACAAATTATTGGTTCTGGGCGCAATGGGAAATATTAGTGCATTTGTTAGAAACACAGTACCTAATGACTGCCTGGTTGGTCTAGTCATCGCGAGCGCTACTGCTGAGCATGAGGTCCAGGGCTCGACTTACAGGTCGCGCAAAGTGTTATTGGGTTTTTCCATAATTAAAAATACTCAGTAGCGACTTGTGTCCGGTTGATGGCAATACGCTCGCCTCCTGTTACATGGGACTTAAACATACTAGCGAAATGTGGGTGTACTTTATGCACACCTCTGCGTAACCTTTCGGGGATTACAGTTATGATGATATGTTATGTAATGAAAAAAAAAAAAAGTATTTTACGCTATAAAAAGCTTTTTTTTTAAAGTGGGTTTTCTGTGTCGCTTTTGCGGGTTTTGCTGTGATATTACCCATTGAAACCAGAAATCCTTATTGTAATTATATTAATTTTAAATTGCGTGGAGTGTTCAGAAGAACGTACCTGATTTAGATACTATCATAAATATTTTGATTTTATCGATATTTTGTCCTTTTCTTACTTTACTTTACGTATTTAAAACAAAACTTCTTGTTCTTCTGGACTCTTGGTAGCAATAATCTGTCTTAATTGATTTTAAAACCATTTTTATGTATAAATTACGTAAAACATTTAAATAATCACTGCCGATATATTGAATTTTTTATAACAATTTTTTTAAATATTTTAAGACTTCATTTCTCAAACTTATTAAAAATTAATGTAATTAAAGAAAAATAATCGGCCATAATTCTTTTTAATGAGAATTTAGATGTAAATTTTTTTAGAAAAAAAAAGTACTTGGTATATATAAAAATATTATATAGTTTGAGTGAAATTTGTAAATTTGATGGGCTGTAGAAAATCGCCTTTTTATTTGAGAAAAAAAGAAAACTGAAACCCTGTATGTAGTAAATAAACGTGTAAGTTTATTATATTTTTGTGTTTTATTTTTATCATGTCGACTGTGGAAACCCAGTGCTAAAAGTAAACTCTGCCTACAGATCTGTAATACAGTGGTCGTAATTATTTCCTAAATCATCATTTAAATAAACAATTTGGATGTATTCTACTTAGTTTACTTCATTCAATAACAACCAAAATTTTGGCAAAGGAACTATTTGATGAAACGAGTCGGGTAAAAGATAAAAAGAAACAGTTTGCTGGCAACTTTGGAATGAACGCTTCTCAAAAGCCTTTAAGTCGATATAAAAAAACGTAATCTAGTTTTGACATTGACATTGCATGATATGACAGATGACAGTTGTTTTGTTTGATGCGTAAGTACTTGTAAACAAGAACGATTTTTCTTATTTTCTGCAAAATATAAATTAAAATGTCCCTGGTAACGCTTAAAAACGAATTCAATGAAGATTTACTAGCCTGCAGAGCTTGTTTGGCTACAAATAGGAAGTTCTACAGCATTCATCAAGACGAACTTTTAAAAGCTTACAAGATTCTTACAGGAAACGAAGTAAGTACGAAAAATCCCTTGTATTACTAATAATACGTGTCAATAACTATCCCACTGCAGAGCAAAGGCCTCTTCTTATACAGTGTCTTTGCTCTGCTGTGGGATAGATCATGCTCACTGCCATTATTAACGATTCTTTATAGATTATTATGCCAAGATTTCCTTACGATGTTTTCCTTAATCGTTTCATATCTCAGACCAAATAAAAAAATATATTTATATGTTTAAGTCTCATGAGCGATCTGTGTTTGTGTGTGTGTGTCTCATGTGTGTTTGTGTGTGTGGTGAGCTTATTATCATCAACCGTGGACAAATCCAGACTCATCATCGGAGTCTGGATTTGTGCCCGGTTACTGGTTACGGTACTTATCAAAGTATGCATGTACAAAAATATAATTATTTTTCCAGGTCTGTCCGTATGATACTCTACCGCAGTATATCTGTAATTACTGCACCATTCTCCTGCTGAAATATAACACATTCAGGGATCACTGTCAAAGAGCTACAAACTATCTAGAAGAAGCTAGAGCAAGAAACAGGAATGTATGTATCACTGTGTTGTTTTTTTTTTTCCTAAAATACATGTCTATTAGTATAAAAATGTATGTGTGAACTGAAACAAAGCAAAAGGAGTATGTAAGGATCAAAGGAGGTGGTGATTTATATTTCTTGCCAAACCCCTTGGGGGAAAAAAGCATGAGTTTATGTAAAGTATATAACGTCCCTGCCCACCACCACCACCACAGACAATGGCTCACCTCCAATCTTGCCCCGCTTGTCCTGTCACCTGCACACGTGAGGACCTAATGGCTGCGTCGGCGCACGGTATTCGTGTGACTAAGTTTTGGGACAAAGCAATTTAACAACACTCGATATTTTTGCCATCAACACGCTAAGAAGAAGACCAACTGGAAGTGTATGTTATGGGTGAACATGAGCATTGTTGACACTATGTTGTTGTTGTCATGTGTTTGTACATTTTGTAACCACAAGTAAAGCGCGCGTCGCTTTGTGAGATAAAAATATTATAATATAAATATCATAAAGGACTAAAAAAAATGTAACGAAATAGGGATGTAGGTATAATGTGTAACAATGGTACCCTACGTGAGATGGTCAGTAACACCAAGGCGTTGCTGGCCTTCTTGGAGGAGCTGGGGTGGATCGAATAAGTGATTTCCCACCCGTACGCAAAATACGCGCTTTGACGTGGAGTTGCGGATACCAGCCCGTATTACCTATTACCTAGTGTTTAACAATTATAAACAATCATATTTTATCTTTCACAGATAACATCAGACTATTTAAACAACTTTCAACCCTACATACATCATGAAAAGTCAGAAATAAAACAAATAAACATCTATGAAAATGACATCACTCAGGAAAACTATTCAGAATTGAAAACTGATAATAATGATGACAATTTTGACAATTATGATGACCACTACTCATACCCATCACAAAATACCGAAACGTTAAAAATATATCCTGAAATGGTCAAAATCAAAATCGAAAATGACTTACCTAAGGTAACAGAAAAACCCAAAAAAAATGTCAACAAAAAGAAAAAATGTACAGCTCTAAGAAAGAAATGTACGAAAAAATCTGAGACGGTTAAAAAGAAAGGGAAATTTTTTGAAACAAAAGAAAATATGTCTGATTTTGAAAAAGCATTTGATGTTGAAATTATAGTCTTGAGTGAGGTACAGCAAATGAAAGATGTGTTGGAGCGGAAGTCCAGTTCGAATTATTTACATAGTCCTTATAAGTGCGAACTATGTTTTAAAGGGTACATGAGTGCTGATATTTTGAATAAACATGTTTTGTCGCAGCATGATCCAGTAAGTATTATTTGCTAGCGAATGCCCGCGACTTCGTCTACCACGAAATTTCTTGTTTTAACATCCATACTAATATTATTTTGAATGTAACAAAAGGCAAGGAGATAGATGGCATCCTGGGGAAGGACATAGGGTACTTTTTATCGGCATACTACGCGGGCGAAGCCGCGAGCGGAAGCTAGTAAAATATATCCTACGACCCACTGCGTCGCATCGCATCGCCCGCCCGAGCTAAAGAATTCCGAATTAAAAATGCGGAGTCACACGTAATCTGTTTGATTTATGAGTATATATACCATGCGTTTGCACTGGCGAAACATTCAAGACAAAACATGTTGAAATCTCTATTTTCTGTCAATGTTCCATACTATTTTTGACAGGAACTAGAGATTTCAACATGTTTTGACAGGAAGGACGTTTTTATTTTTGACAGGAACTAGAGATTTCAACATTTGTAACACGTGTGTCTCCGGATTTTTAATTTGTCAGTATTTTTAACCCCCGACGGAAAAAGAGGGGGAAGTTTAACGTGTGTATCTGTGTGTCTGTCTGCGCCATCGTGGCTGCCAAATGGAACCAATTGATTTTTTTGGTTTTGTTTGAAAGGTGACTTGATCGAGAGTGTTCTTAGCTATGATTCAAGAAAATCGGTTCAGCCGTTTGAAGATTATCAGTTCTTTCTAGTTGATGAATGGATGTGAGCATCTTCCGCAGGTCTAATCATTTGAAATTTTGAATTCTCTTACTTCAATGATATAAAAAGAGCATAGTAACGTTGAGCTGATGCTGCAGCATCACCTGGAATTTGCAGGATACCCAACTCCCTCACCAACTTACAGCAGAGGTATCGTGTTTGGACTCATTGGAAAGGTCTCAACAAATAAGTTACAGATAGATGGTCCCCCGACACGACGACGTATGGATAAAAATATTACCTACAACTTTTATAAAGGGCCAATACATATTATTTTTTTACTTTTTAGATGCTTTGTTTTTGTCGGGGGTTTTTCAAATTTTGAATTTAATTATATACCTTTTTAGTTGACTTTTTTGTCGTAGTTGGGTTTTATAGTTAACATTTTCAAATCCGACTTCAAACAAAAAAAACTCTTCAGGGTGTATACATTATATTTAATTTGTATGTTATAATTTCAGAGTCGAGGGAGCGTGGTATGTGAATTCTGCCAATTTCGTTACAAAGATCGTCGGGGGTTAAACCAACACCTGAAAAGCCATCGACTGAAATTCGCTTGTAAACAGTGTTCGTATATTTCTAGAACAACGTAAGTACCACTATGCCAGATAAAGATAGATTCAAACTTAAGGGCGCACCCTACCTCTGATTTTATCCCGCTCGCACCAGACTATTCGCGACCTGAGTGAGAACGAGACGGTGTGGGGCAGTAGCGGCTCTAAAGTGTCGAAAAGTTTAGGTAATAGGTAATATGCATGTGATTCAAATATGTGTCAAATATTTTTTTTTATAAACTATATTACTTCAGAATTATGCCTCCATCAATATTTTTGAATAAAATTTCTTTTTGAGCGAGAAATTATTTTTTTTAAAGTCCCAAAAAACCGTGGGTAATTCAAATACTTGAAAAGCTAAGAGCGGATGTGACGAAACAATACGGGATAACAATCAAAATGTCAATGTCAAGTCAATCAACAAGTGTCAAGTCAATGTCAAACGCTCATACAAAAAGGAGTGTTTGTCGTTGACTTGACAGTTGCTTGTTTGTTTTCACGGACTGTGACGTCACCACACCAAGCGCGCCAAATGGAGGGCGTTTAACCCAGATCGGTTGGATATTTTTAAACTTTTTTTTAAGTATTTAAATTGCTTTTTTGCCGTTGATTTTTTTTTTACTATTATTTGACGATGTAAATTATCGAATAAAAATATTAAAAAAATACATGCATATTCCCTATTGCTTTTTACTGTGAAAATAATGGTAATTTAAAAAAAAAAAAAGCATTAGACCTGCTTCATAGATAGTTCAGTTATTATTCAAAGTTTCATGATCTAGTTTGAAGTATTTTTTTAATACCAGCGGTTTAAAGTTCTGTTTAGAGGTAACTTTGGTTTTTTTTTTTCTATAGAGAAAATTTTATGTAATCATGTTTTCGCCAAACATAGGACCTAGCATCAATCCTCAACTTTAACATATATTTATTTCAAAATTAATGCTGCAGTATTTTCGGCATAACGGAGGATCATGTTAAGCAACTTGAGGTAGGGTGAGCCCTTAATGGCGGCTCGGAAAATGAGGCGAGTCGCTGCGCAGTAACAATTTCATGTGACAGCGGGGGTGAGGGGTGCGGTACTGCGCAGCGAGTAGCTAACTTCCGAGCCGCCATTAACTGTACTAATAGTTGATATTAGTTCAGTATACTGTTCACATCGCCGTATAAGGAGGATTCCAACATACTTGGGAAAAGGCTATGCATGCAGAATTGCAGATTGATTGAGTTTAGTCACTATAGCTAGTCAAGGATTGTGTAAACTCACAGTCGGACACCACTACTACGAGGGGTGTTCAATAAATAGTGAGAATGCGATACATTCTCCTTGGAAAGAAAAAAAATAAATACTGGCAGGCATAGCCTAGACATTAGCTATGATGATAATAAAAAAAACAATCAATTCTCTTTTGTTTTAAAAAAATAGAAGTCATTTGTTTCCGTCGTTTCGGAACGTGTTCTGTTGTTTGTTTATTTCACCAAGATAACGCCCCCGCGTACAAATCCAGAGTTGCGATGGCTGACATTCAAGAAGCTGGCTTCGAATTGATGGCACATCCTCCTCCCACATAATCACCGGACCTTGCTCCAGTGATGTTTACCGATTTTTGCGGTTAAAGAAACATCTCAAGGGACAGAAGTTTGAAGTAGTCAGTATTCGCCGCCGTACACGATTTTTTAAGGGATCAGAAAGAAGATTTTTTTAGAAAGGGAATTTTAGTTTTAGAAAAAAGTTATACAAAGTGACTCTGAAAGGTGACTACGTCGAAAAATAAAATAACATTTAATAACAGATAATTGCGTCATTCTCACTATTTATTGAACACCCCTCGTATTTAGATAGTTAGAAAAAAATTCTTTATTTATTTCTATGTTACAATTTATTCGATAGTTTCAAAATATTCCTCAGTATTAGTAAACCAGTGCTTTCTTTTTGTATAAGAACTGACATCAACTTTTGAGTTTGACATTATACAGGATGTTTTTCCTTTTATTTCAGTTTCAATGCTAAAGAACATTTTAAAATGCATGGAGGACAGATGCACGAATGTCGACACTGTGGGAAATCTTATGAGTATGTATTCATTTTAATTACATATTATAATTGTCAAGGCAATGGAATAATAATTTCTAATTATGATTCCCCAACGTAAGTAATTCATGTAAAAAATATGTCATCCAAATCCGGTCCTCAGTCAAATCCTGTCACCAGGCTGTATCTCATGAACCGTGATAGTTAGACAGTTGACATTTTCACAGATGATGTATTTCTGTTGCCGCTATAACATCAATTACTAAAAAACAGAATAAAATAAATATTTAAGGGGGCTCCCATACAACGAATGTGATTTTTTTGCCGTTTTTATAGATAATGGTACGGAACCCTTCGTGCGCGAGTCCAACTCGCACTTGGCCGGTTTTCTTATCTAATAACTTACTCAAGTGAAAAAACTAAAGAGGGCCATATATATCATGTGCGCGCCTCTGTTGCGCAGACTTCTGGAATATACCACGCTGACATACGTCGTTTGCATATGTGTGCATGCACTAGTACACTAAGGGTCAGTTCACACCGAGACGTGACGAGACGCGACGATGCTTGAAGAGGCCAGTGTTTTCGTCATGCGCAGCGAGACGCCCCGCGGCGCAGCGGAGAGGCGTTAACAATACACATACATAAACTCAAGCCTTCTTCCCACGGGGGTAGGCAGAAACCACAGAAAGCCACCTGCTACAATCCTCTCATTCTCCTTTTTCCTCGTTCACGTTGCGAGTATAATAGTCCTAAGTCGTATTAACTTTGTCTGTTTATTTTACAAGGTGTAATTCCTCGTTTCTCTAGTGGTAGCAAGCGCTACTGCTGAGCATGAGTTCCTGGGTTCGAATCCCAAACCAGGCAAAGTGATTTCGGGTTTTTTCGTCAAGAATTTCTCAGTAGCAGCCCGGAGTCTATATTTATGCCCGGTTGATGGCAATAGGCTCGCCGCCTTTTACATGGGACTTAAACATTACTGATTCGTTGGTCTAGAGGTCGAGTCGAGAGCGCGACTACTGACTGGGACATTCTGGGTTCGATTCCCGAACTGGGCAAAGTGATAGTTATTGGGTTTTCCGTCAAGAATTACTCAGTAGCTTGGAGGAGTCTGATTTGAACCCGGGTTGGATTAGGCTCGCCCCCTATAACAATATAATAGGGAATATGCATGTGAATCAAATATGGGTCAAATATTTTTTTTTATAAACTATGTTACTTCAGAATTATGCCTCCATCAATATTTTTGGATAAAATTTCTTTTTAAGCGAGAAATTATTTTTTTTAAAGTACCAAAACTCTGTGGGTAATTCAAATACTTGAAAAGGCTAAGAGCGGATGTGACGTAACAATCCGGGATAGCAATCAAAATGTCAGTGTCAAGTCAATGTCAAACGTTCATAGAAAAAGGAGTGTTTGACGTTGACTTGACAGTTGCTTGTCTGTTTTCACGGAGTGTGACGTCACCACACCAAGCGCGCCAAATGGAGGGCGTTTAAATAGCCCGGATCGGTTGGATATTTTTAAACATTTTTTTAACTACTTTAAATTGCTTTTTTGCCGTCGAATTTTTTTTAACTATTATTTGACGCTAAAAACTATCGAATATAAAATACAATAGACGCTGATATATTTAGTAACCTATTCCGCTTGACTATTCTTCAAGAGTCATAAAAACCCTGTAAGAAAACGACACGTGTTTCACCTCTCAACGAGGCATCTTCAGGATGACGATGTGGTAACACGTCGCGTTCTGGTTTGCAATTGGTCAATCGTCATCCTGAAGATGCCTCGTTGAGAGGTGAAACACGTGTCGTTTTCTTACAGGGTTTTTATGACTCTTGAAGAATAGTCAAGCGGAATAGGTTACTAAATATATCAGCGTCTATTGTATTTTATAATGGATTTCCGCAAAGTCACGCCTGAATCAATTAACTATCTTAAAAACTATCGAATAAAAAAATTAAAAAAATACATCCATATTCCCTATTGGCGAAGTATACTGATATACTTACACAGCACATCTGCTTACCCTTCCCGACTATCCAAGCGTGATAATATTTAAGTTATTTCTTCTCAGGAAACTGTCAAGCCATCTGTCTCACCTACGTATACACCACCCGTCTGAGTTCATTTGGTGCGACGTGTGTGGAGAAGCCTTTATCGGCACGTTTGGGCTCAACGCGCACAAGAAACGAGCACATCGACATGTATGTATTCAATAATTGTTCATCATTGGTACTCATTCATTATATTACACATTTTCATTCGATCATACTCATTCATTCATACTTATTCGTTCACTCAACTATGCCTATCCATACTCGTTCCCACCATACAGGGTGTAAGGGACAGCCCTCCGTAGACTGATGGGGTGAATTCAGCATATCATACTAAGACGATCGGTACTTGAAATTATTTCAGGAACGTTATGGGAATCCAATAAACCTGATTTGTATTATTACCTCACGCGCAGTGTATCGTTACCGTGGCAAAACCCGCGTAGACGCACTCCCCGTGTCGGGGGGGGCGCGCTCGAGTATTTTAACATCCATTGCTGTTTTTTTTATTTTAGCTGTTTTGTTTACATAAATGGAGTGCTGCGTACAGAGAATGTAATTTAACATTGAAATAAAAGAATAACAACTGAAAGGACGTTAAAACAAATGAAAACTTTCCTGAGCGAATTTCCGGTGGAATATGATTCAAATAAGGTGCTGAATGCCCCCTGTTAATTTGCGGAGGGCTGTCCCTTACACCCTGTATACATTCACTCAATCATTCATTCAATCATACTTCTTCATTTACCACAATGAATGCTACCTCAACCTCCACTCACCAATTCGTTCACTCTTATCATTCACTCAACAGCTCCTCCTGCCTTCCGCGTGCCCCTCCTGTGACAAGCGGTTCGTTGACAACTCGGCGTTAGAACGTCATTCGTCGCGTGACTTTTGTAGCGAGCACACGTGTCTGCATTGTGGAGAGGCTTTCATTGAAGCGTTGGAGTTGAGAGACCATCTGTTGGATAACCATCGGAGTTGTAAGGTTTATTCTTGTGAAAAGGTTAGTAGATATAACTATTTATATTTTTTCCATTTTTAACCGACTTCTTCAAAAAGGAGGAGGTTTTCAATTCGTCTGTATGTTTTTTTAATTTTATGTTTGTTACGCGATTACTACAATTACGAATCGATTTTGATGATTCTTTTTTTGTTTGGTAGGTCATGCTTCCGAGGTGGTCCCTTAGACATTTTATTAACTTTGATTGCGTAGTTTTTGAGTTAGCTTCAATAATACGTATTTTTCCCACTTAGTTTATCTAGACGATGTTTTAATTTGCTACTATTTACAAAAAAAAAAAACGACTTCCAAAAAAATTATGGCAAAGAACGAAAATTTAAAAGCAAAGACACCGACTTCCGAAATTAAAGTATTTTTTCACTTTTTAGTGTTTTTTTTTATAGTCGTTTTTTTTTGTAAAAAGTTTTTTCAGTATACTTGGGACTTAACTGCCTCGCATGGGACTTACACTTAAAAATAACTTGCAAAATGTGGGTGTACTATAGACACACCTCTGCCTTACCCTTCGGGGATTACAGGCGAGATGTTATTGTTATGTTTGTATGTGTTTACTGGGTCTTCGGTCTAGTGGTCTCGTATATATCGCCCGGCACCCCTACTTATATAGCGCTCACTCTGCGTCCAGTGTTCGAGTTCGCGACTGGTCAATCGTCATCCTGATCCTCGTTGACAGGTGAACTTACAGGGTTTCTTATGACTCTTGAAGAATACTTAAGCGGAATAGGTTACTAAATACAGTATGCAAGGGTTAACACCGTTGTCACTCAAACCATGGATAGTTGACTTAAATATAAAAATAAATGACCCAGTAACAACAAAAACAAAACCTTATTTTCATTAAAAGATTTTTAAAAGTAAATATCCGTCACTGTCCCGATACTTATGGATACGCGCTCGAGAGAGCTGCGAAACAGCTGACTGAATAGGGGCCGCGCGCTAGCGGCCGGTCATGTAACGTCCCGCGCGCCCAGCCCGCCCCCGCCATCGGCCGCCCGCCGTGTTGAAACGCAAGTTCGTTGCCCTTGCGTATAGGGTGAAATATTCTTGTGGAAAAATGTAGATTTTCTTTATTTTTTTAAGTTTTTTTTTCCATTGACTTTACGTTCTATAAATGAAACCAAACCACTGGTTTCAAGGATAACGGTGTTTACACTAACACCCTGTATGTCTACGTCTATTGTATTTTATAATGGATTTCCGCAGTCACGCCTGAATCAGTTAACTATTTTTCATTTACAGTGTGACAAGACGTTCTCCCGCGAGTCCTTGTACAGTGCGCACTACCGGCGAATACACGTTGACTCTAAAGAGAAGGCTAATAGGAAGAAAGAGAGGCCGTGGGTGTGCGAAGTTTGTGGGAAGAGTCTACCGGTGAGCGGGAAGATGTTCATCTATACTAAACTTATATACTAACTAGCGACCCGCTTCTAGTTGTTAAGACTTGACAAAACATCGATATTTCTCAGCTTTAATATTAACGTATTATACAGGGTGTAAGGGTAAACACCGTTGCCACTCAAACCATGGGCAGTTGGCTTAAATATTTAAAAATAAATGATGAAAAACCCTTATTTTCATTAAAAGATTTTAAAAAGTTTCTATCCGACACCGTCCGCAAATTCATGGATATGCGCCCGAGGTCGCCGCCCCTCCTACCTACCTACACAACACACGAATAAATACACAATAGGGGTCGCGTTCGTGGCTGGTCAGGTCACGTCCCGCGTCCCCCGCCCGTGTTGAGACGTAAGTTCGTTGCCCTAGCGCGTAAGGTGAGATACTCTTGAGGAAAAATGTAGATTTTCTTTTAAAAAAAAAGAACCACTGGTTTCAAGGATAATGGTGTTTACCCTAACACCCTGTACACAAACCTTCCAGAATAAATTCTGGGGTAGGCCTATGTCCAGCAGTGGACGTCTTTCGGCTGAAATGATGATGATGATGGTATTTAAACGAATATTCTTTTGTTATAGAATAAATGTGTGTTACTATACCATCAGAGGAACCATACCGGTGAGAAACCGTACCACTGTGCACAGTGCCCCAAAAGTTTTACAATGAGGAAGCTATTACAGGTAAGATGTACTATACTGGGGGCCTACCACCACCACTTATACTTAATATTACTTCCGTGTAGGAAAGAGATGAAGCTCTACAGGACGTATAGCACCGTCTCTTTCCCCCACGAAGTAAGATTAAAAATAATACTGCTGTAAGCGGTGGTGGCAGGCCCCCAGTTTGATTCAAACTTAATGGCGGCTCGGAACACGAGGCGAGTCGCTGCGCAATCACAACTTCATGTGTCAGCGGGGGAAGGGGTAGGATACTGCGCAGCGAGTAGCTAACTTCCGAGCCGCCATTAGGTTTAAATCAGAGACTCTGCGGAATAGGTTACTAAATATATCTACGGCTTTTGTATTTTATAATGGATTTCCGAAAAGTCACGCCTGAATCAATTAACTGCCACATCAAACATGTCTGATACATGTTGTACTTGTAAGATTGTTTCATGATATTAACACATTATTTTATATTTTTCAGTCCCATCTAAGAGTGCATACTAGTGACCGCCCCTACACCTGCAAGCTATGTCCAAAGGCTTTCAAAGGATTATCAGCTCTAAGAACACATGAACATGTAAGTATACGATTTCCTTTCCTAATCTTCAAGTTCCCTAGACAAAGTGACATTCTATGAGCGATAACGATGATGGAAAAGGCAAAAATGTATCGGACTGACATAAGCTATCGAAAAGCGTATGTCAATCCTGTTGAAAGTCGTTGTAGAAATACGAAACGCTTTCGAAGCGATTGTCACTTGTCTGGGGCCTCAGAAGTGAGCAATATTACTTAAGTTATAAAACTAAAACCCAACTACGACAAAAAGACAACTAAAAAGATGTAAAACAAGACATCACAGACTGACAAATTTAAAATCCAGAGTCACACGTTGTAGGACATAAATCGAACAGATTACGTGTGCCTCCGGATTTTTCAAGTGAAAACTTCGCGTTGAGCACTTTTTGGGTGAAAAAAAATCATGACACTCGCGTCATCGTCTGCTTGAAGCGATTTGTTTTTTTTAGCGCTATCTACCGTCTACCGTTTGAATTACGTTGAGGTTACGCATTGTTGCTTAGTTTTCACTTCTATTGGCAGTCCCCAAAGACAGCTCCGCATATTTTTACCCGACTGCCGCAGAGGGAGGGTAATGTTTTTATTTGTTTAACTGTGGAATGCGGTGCGACCTGCCCAGTTTAATTTTTACCAGACTACGTCAAAGCAAAAAGAAGGGTTATACACTATTTGTTCAACTATTCCCTCATAACTTCTAAACTACTCATCATAATTTGACAAATGAGGTATCGTTGGAAGCGTCTTGATCGTCCGCTGGTTATAGGCCATGTGACGTCATTAAATTCAATATGGCGTCCGCAGACAAATTTTTCGAACATTATGAAGCAATGTATTAGCAATTTCCTTCAAAATGATTCAGAATGTGATTGATTGTGTGTTACGCAGATGTGCCTCTAACCCCCCAGATCCCCGCAAATAATTTAATCCTGGTACTTATCTTTTTCAGATACATACGGGAGGTCAGACAAAAGTATTATCGAAGAATAGAATAATACAATAAATTGTGAAAAATCATAACATTTTAGGGGCATGCATGAGGAACAGGGTGTAAAGTTCACTCATCCACCATAGAAAAGGGAGGATCCTCCGACCAGACTGGTGTTGTGTCTGGCGGGCAACTGCCCAACGATTGATGTCGGGTTCTTGTATATATGTACATCACGCGGTATACTCTCAATTCCGCGATGCAGGATTTATGTGACGTCAGGTCTCGATGCGTAGTTCGCATGTGACGATGTAGATGCCGCCACAACATCACGTCTGTAATCCCCAAAGAGTTGAGCAGAGGGGTCAGCAGGGGGGTGAGGGAAGGGTCGCGTTCTTCTCTTTAAAATAAGTAAAAAATAATAATTCTTCGTCCGTGTCAGAATCACCCAACATTTTCACACTGCAACCGCTGCCGTCTGTCAAAGCACAACCGCGCCCGACCCGCTGCCGGCCCGCGCCCGACCCGCTGCCGGCCCGCGCCCGACCCGCCCCCGCCCCGCACTGTTGTGTCGGCGGGTGGCGGGCGCGGGTCCCGCTCCGCGCCCGACCCGCGCCCGCGTTCTGTGTGTTGACATCCATATAATTCCTTGAATTACAAATTTTTATACCCGCCGTACTCCCGCGCCCGACCCGCACCCGCTCTGTGTTTTGGGCTTTAAGTCCCATGTAAGAGGGGGCGAGCGTATTATTTACATAGTAACATTGATGTTGTTTATTTACATTAAATAATATATCAAAATCATTCGTTGTTTTATTTAGAAAAAAAAATTCAAAGGAAAATGAAAGCTAGAGGTTCTATGTAAAAAATAATGAAACGTCAAAAATGAGTTGTCAAATAGCATGAAGAAATATGAATCCAATCAAAAACATAAATGTGAAATGGGAGCCAAATTCAAAGTGTGGTTAGCGACTTCACCGACAAAAGAATTGAGATCTAAATGGGTGCCAAGTTCTATAGATAATCCTGAAATTTATAAAGAACATACAACATTCTAAAATAAATTTAAAACAAAATTTCTTGTTTTTTCTGTTATAAAAATGTTTGTTATTTAAAAATATAACTTCAGTGAATAGTCGAATTATTTACACAAAGCACTTAGGATGAATTCAAGCTGAAAATTTTACTTGGCTAGTTTTTACATACAAGTTCTCTTATATTTGGCTAATCTATCTATCCTCTTTATCCCTCACCTGGCAGGCTACTCTCATGCTGAAACTAAAACAAATCCCAAACAAAACGATGGCGTAGTTATTTACTACAAAGATAACCTAAACTTATCTATCATGGAACCAGAATTTACCAACAGTAATTGTTTGGTTGCCATTATAGAAAATCGTATTGCGGTAATTGCACTGTACAGATCTCCATCCTATACAAACTTAGACCCATTCATCTCTTCTTTGGACAATACACTGCAAAAGGTTTCATCATTCAAATACATCGTTGTTATGGGAGACTTAAATATAGCAATCAACCCTAGTAAAATTGGCATAGAGGGAGAACACTACTTACGCTACGCTTAGCGGCTTCACATGGCCTGTTACCTACCCATACCCTTGTAACGCGAAGTGCTAGCCAAACATGCTTAGACCATGCCCTAATAAAGACAAAAGGCCCCTCCATAACTATAGTCCCACATGCAACCCTTACTGACCACCATCCAGTTGTACTAAGTATGTATTTGAAGAGATCTCGACAGTATGCAATTACAACAAAGACTAAAATAGATGAAAAAGGCTTAGCAAAAGATCTTTTAGAAATCGATTTCAACCCACTTTATCAGACAATAGACCCAAATACTAATATAAATTACCTAACGAAATGCCTTCAAAAGGCCATATCAAAAAATACCCAAGTATTAAAATTACCTAGACGTCAAAAAATAATAAAACCTTGGATAACACCAGGATTACTGCGCTGTATACAAAATAGGGACCAACTACACTTGCAATCAAACTCAGCACCGGATAACGAAGTCTTAAAGATCACTTATAAACGTTACAGAAACTTTTGTAATGACCTATTGAGAAAAATAAAGATAGCATACGATAAAAAACAAATTAGTGATGCCCAAAATAACAATAAAAAATTATGGAAAGTCATTAAAAATATAACTAACACAAGAAACTCAACCCAACACCCAAAAGAAATTCTGTCTCTATCATCCTCTCCTCAACAATCGCTTAATGATGCAAACAGTTACTTCATAAATGTTGGAAGCTCCCTGGCGGACAAAATTCAACAGTCCAATACACATCTACAAAACATACACTTACAAAATCATCTTGATCAAACAAACACACTAAATTCATTTGCCCTAATTGAAACTAATGAGATGGAAGTGGATCAACTCATCACGGGTTTAAAGACTGACAGTGCACCTGGATGTGATAACATCAGCAGTAGATTTGTAAAGCAGTTTAAGTCTATTCTTATTTCTCCTCTAACTAAAATCTTTAACGACAGCTTAATGTCGGGTGTGTTCCCAGATTTGCTGAAAAGGTCCATTGTGTGCCCAACATACAAGAGCGGAGACAGAAATCGTATAAACAACTACAGGCCAATATCCATACTACCCGCGATATCTAAAATTCTGGAAAAAATTATAAATACTCGACTTATTAAATATCTGGAAAAAAATAACTTGCTTTCAGAAAATCAATACGGGTTTAGACAAGGCAAATCCACCGAACAAGCAGTAAACAAATTTGCTGACTTTGTCAGTTCTAATTTGGATAGAGGAAAAAAGTGTCTCTCCATTTTCCTGGATCTTGCAAAGGCATTTGATACGATTTCTGTTTCCCTGCTACTCAATAAGCTACATAGAAAGACTTGGAATCAGGGCCACACAGCTTCAACTTTTTACAAGTTACCTCTCTGGACGTACCCAGTGTGTTCGAGTGGGTGAATATATGAGTGCTTACTTCCCTGTCACACATGGTGTTCCACAGGGTAGTATACTGGGACCGACATTATTTCTCGTGTACATAAACGGGCTTACGAATCTCAACCTTGAATTGGGTAAAATCATCTCTTTTGCCGATGACACGGCTTTGGTGTTCGCCGGTGATACTTGGGAAGAGGTTTTCGGGGCAGCACAGGATGGTTTTGATAGGACAAGAAGCTGGCTACAGAGAAATATCCTAACCTTAAATATTGGTAAAACCAAATATGTCTGTTTCAGTATAAAACAAGCAGCCCGATCCCAATGTGGACTAAATATTAAATCGCACGATTGCCCTTCGGGAAATAACTGTGATTGTCCATTAATAGAACGCGTGAACTCTATCAAGTACCTAGGTATTATTATTGACAGGAACCTTAACTTCAAGGAACACGTAAAACTTCTCAGCTCTAGAGTACGCAAACTAATTTTTATATTTAAGAACTTGCGTCATGTTGCGGATACCGTACTATTGAAACAGATATATTACGCTCTCTGTCAGTCGCTTCTTACATACTGTGTCACTTCCTGGGGCGGTATCTGTAAAACTACGCTAAAGGCAGTGGAGATAGCCCAGCGAGCTGTTCTGAAGGTTAGCACCTTCAATCCAATCGACTTCCCAACCGAAAAGCTTTACAGGTTGTGTGATGTTTTAACTGTTAGACAACTATTTATACTTAAAGTTATCCTCCAACAGCACACCAAACAGTCATTTAACCCACTACTACTTCAGAGACGTCGTAAACATAACATATGTAATATGCCACCTACATGTAAAACAAGATTCTGTCAAAGATTTATCGGATTTCTGGGTCCATTCCTTTATAATAAAATAAACAAAATAATTAATATATACCCCCTGACATTAAAGGAATGTAGATTAAAAACTTGTTGTTTCCTACAGAAACTTAGTTATGAGGAGACGGAACAGCTATTGGTAAAATCACAGTAAATATATATATATTTACATTATATACAGTATAAAGATAGCACTCACACACACTCACGCATACACATTCACCCACACACATTCACCCACGCACTCTCACCCACGCACATTCACCCACACACATTCACCCACACACACACACACACACACACAAAAACATCATACTACACCTCAATCACACATACATAATTACTTTACAATTGAAAATTATAATATGTAAAATATACTTACCTACCAAATTCATTATAAGATAGCACAACCGATCATACCTTGTACTTGGACTTGATGATGATTACCTACTGTTTTGTATAACTTGGGGGGAAAGGCGCTGATAACCGAAATACAGGCTCTGCCTAGTTCGGTTACAGATGCTAAACTCTTTTTGTTATAATAATATTGTTGCCAAGTTGTTATGTAACCTAGTATTAAGTTGTTTGAGAAATAAACATTTATTATTATTATTATTTATCTTTATTTCACTTTTCACACATATAAATTATATTTTTAAATATTAGAATAAAAAAAATATATAAAACATTTAAAAATATAAAAAATAGTAGCCCACCGGTATCGGGAACAGGGTCCATTATTTATTATTATTTATTATTTATTTATTATTATTTTTATTTTATTTATTTATTATTATATATTATTTATTATTATTATCTTTGATAATTTCTATGTCTATCTATTTATTTATTTATTTATTATTTATTTATTATTATTATTATTTTATTTATTTATTATTATATATTATTTATTATTATTATCTTTGATAATTTCTATGTCTATCTCTATAGTATCGCGCTGCAAAAGAACTAAAACAAACAGGGTAACTTTTTTATTCTGGTGTGCGTGACAGTTACATCTTACACTCGCGCCACGTCATTGTGCTGTTATTGTGCTTTTCTGTTGTTATTGTGCGTGTATTTAGCGGCTAACAGTTGGGCGCTATTTTCTTTTATTTTCGACGAATTCGCAGTTTTGACCGTCTATTTAGACATATTTATATCTTTACCGTTTCTTTATTGTAAGGCCAACATATCTTACTCTAAAATGTTGTCTTGCTGATAAAAACTAGCCAAGTAAAATTTTCAGCTTGAATTCATCCTAAGTGCTTTGTGTAAATAATTCGACTATTCAATGAAGTTATATTTTTAAATAGCAAACATTGTTATAACAGAAAAAACAAGAAATTTTGTTTTAAATTTATTTTAGAATGTTGTATGTTCTTTATAAATTTCAGGATTATCTATAGAACTTGGCACCCATTTAGATCTCAATTCTTTTGTCGGTGAAGTCGCTAACCACACTTTGAATTTGGCTCCCATTTCACTTTTATTTTTTGATTGGATATCATTACTTTTTGTAAATAAATTATTATTATTCGTCAACTAAAAGTGATCCGTAAAATCTATTTTCAAATATAAGTAGCAAGATTGTGTTAGAATGTATTTCTTTTGTAACTTAATTAGTTACACTTATCCGCAGTGATGTCTGATCGCTGAGCCCGGCGTTGTAGTTTGTGTTAATATTGGTTGTCGAAGTTCTATAAAAAAACGTGTGCCGTCGGGGAAACTCCGTCAGGAACAAGTTCAATTCAATTGAATTCAAATCTTTATTGCATATCTCATGTGTGTACAAACTCTTAAAATGATAGTTACAAAGTTCACATGGACCCTTTCGGTTACTTCCCCACGTATGCTTTAATTAATTAATTTTCGCAGCCACTATTTTGCATTTACATTTTGACCTCACGATCCGCTTTGACACACTCAAAAACATACGTAACGTATCGGTATAAGTACGAAATTTTATATTATTCTTTTATTTATGGGCTTCTAGCTACTGCGGAAAATGTATTCCATACATTGCCTAGGTATTGTATAGAATACCTGAATTATACAGATTACCGGTAACATACAGAAAAATATACGAATACAGAAATGAAAAATGAAACGAATACAGAAACATATACGAATGAATATCGCCCACATGGCGCAAGAGCGATATGCACCGGAACCTCACCGGTGCGGGCGGCGCCGCGCTTCGATTGTTTCGTCTTATGGTCCGGCTCTGGTGCGGCTCCGACATCATGTACAGGAAGCCTAAATGTCACCTCAAGATACGGACTATGTCTATATTTCTAAACCCTTAAATCCCCGTGACCCCGGACGCGCCGCACTTCTGTTATCCGCCCCGCGGAAAACTTAAACAGCCAATGATTTATTAATTATTGGTTGTCTAAGTTATATAAAATAATCTGGAACCTATATACAAAACGATAAAAGCGACCTTTCATAATGGAACCAATTCTCCTACAAAAGAAAATATTTTTGCTATTATAATTTTGAAAGGCGCTAGGTGTTAAAGATCGATTACTTGAATTTTTTTTTAAATCGTATAAAAAATCTGTTTTCTGATTTTTTCCTTTGTATACACACAATTACCAAGCTGGACGCCAAATTTTATCTTTCTAGGTCATCTTGAAGTGGGTTAGGTTTTTGATCTATAGGTGGGTATGTCAGTCAGTGACAAAAATGACGATTTTTAGACGTCGATATCTCAACAACCGTTTGAGCTGTATTTATGAAATTTGGGGTTCTAGCTAATCTAGGGGGTATTAATAAATAAACCAAGTTTCATGTGTGTATGTTAAATAGATTTTGAGTTATTGAGGGGTGAAAAGTAGCTCCAAATGGTTCGTGTAATAAATATAACACACGGCTGCTGCGTCGCCAGTTCTGTTCTTGAACTTGGCTTGACACGCGGTCGCGTGTCTAGATTTCGTATTTCTATTTGATCAAACTGTTTGATCAAATTACTTGAACGTCTATACTCTCCGTCTTTAAAACTAGCAACTAAACTGGCTTTTAGTCTAGCAAATTAAATCCGTAATAAAAAATCAAAATTAATTTAAAAAATCGAAGAGCGTTAATTAAAAATCAGAGGCAGAATAGGTTGTTTAAGGGCTAAGATTTGCAACAAAACAAAAAACAACTGTTTTGCGACGAAAAAAATGGTTTTTATTAGATGTCAGATACATATTATGTAAACGAAATTAATATTTAAAATTAACAAACTTAATTTCAGTACATTGTATACCATTTGATTGAATAATAAAGCTAACCGCACATTACAGCCGCATCGCATCACAAAACAAAAAAGCGCGGTGCATCCCGCCTCTAGCGTGCGATTAGGGTCAGTTCAGCCCGCAACGTGAGGCGACACGACGCTGCGCGCACTTTTTAACAATTATCGAACTTATTTTTTTCACGAAAAGGTATAATTTCAGTGCGAGCGTTGACACTTGTCAAAGTACACTGAGATGAGTGGGGGCTGCGCAGCGCGTGTACCTTATTGTGTAGTAAATAAATCAAATCGGATCTTAAAAAAGTGCGAGGTGCGTCGCGTCTCGGTGTGTACTGACCCTTACTCATACCTAATGTACGAGGATTTCTGCAACGCGATGCGACCCGCCCAGTTGTGCGTCAGCCTTTATGCGGTGTTTATATAATAATAACTAAAATTCACGACATCGCTATTATTTTTTATTCTAAATTAACAAGGGCTATCGCGTCACCCTGGGTCTGTGTAATTGGGTTGTGGAGGTCAAACAGGCAGTCGCTCCATGTAAAATACTGAAATTCAGCTGCATCCAGTTAGACTGGAAGCCGACCCCAACAGAGTTGGGAAAAGGCAGGCAGATGACCTTGATGAATCACAAATGGCAGTCCCTTATACAAGATGTCATATGCAAAAACTGAAAACCTCCGATACGCTAAGGTAGCCCGCGAAATTCAAATTTTATTTGTAAAAAATATAAATAAAAAATAAAATTAGAATTTCGCGGGTCTACCCTGACGATGACGGTTTCACCTTAAGGAGTCATTGTACTCATCATATGAACAACTTTTAATAAGCAAAATGAAAAAAAATCTGTTCCCTGCATCCTTCGTACTATAAAAGTGAAAGTTTATGAGGATGTATGGTTTGTTACTCTTTCACACAAAAACTACTGCACAAATTTGGGTGAAATTTGGCACACAGGTAGTTTGTAACTTGGATTAACACATAGAATACTTTTTATCCCGATATTCCTACGGGATCGAGAGTTATGCGGGTGAAACCACGGTACGCTGCTAATTTATCATAAATGTAGGGAACAGCTGATTTTATTTAGTACAATGACCCCTTAAGAGGTTTTCAGTTTTTTATATTATAGGAACACCTTATATATACTTACACATTCTAATATTTCACTAAAAACAGATTTTAAATTATTTTAAGCTCTGGTCACACTGAGGCGTACCCGCGCGGGACGGACTGCGATTCCTATAATTTACGGACCGTTATTGGTTAAAATTAATACTCTTGTATCTTTACCAACCTTAATAGCTTTGCATAGTAGACCCTCCCATATGGAAGTAGCTATCACATGCTAAAACTAGCTTACTAATCTATTTAAATGCAAGTTAGACCAAAAAAATGTTACCATTGGTAAGCAAAACGATTCGTTGTTGTTTATAGGAACCGAGCATAATGGCGCAATTTTATTGGTCGTTAACTCGTTCGGTATACAGCATACGGGGAGTCCCCGCAGGCGAGATAACAACCAATAAAAGATAACAAGTCGATACGTGTTCGTCACCGTCTGCAGGGATTCCCCGCTTGCTTTATAACGATCGTGATATCGACCAATGAAATTCATCGGTCAATATACAGCTTGCGGGTCGTGAGTCAAATACTTTTTCGGTTCCCCGAATGCGGGCCCTGTGGCACGCGTTCCAGAAATCTCTCGCACCTGGCATGCGGGCCCTATCGACTAATGAAATTGCGCCATAATGAAGTCACGCGACTATTCGCCAGTTTGAACAATACATACTAGCTAGTTAACACAATCAGCACAAACTAATTTCAACCTGCATCCCGCGCGGGATTCGCCCGAGTATGGCCAGAACTTTAATGCTAAGTTTTTACACAATTTCAAGAGAATTTTACATTTTATTTATTTCGATAGTCAAATAAACAATATTATGCTATATATTATTTTATTTTATACAGATTAGCTAAAAACAAAGTCAGTATTACAATTTGGCAAAATAAATGAAAAATTTAGGACACCAAAAAATATGAATTATTTGAGGTTCACAAAAAAAAAGGCGCAATAATTATATTTGAGTGTTCAATAATAATTTTAGGGGCGCAAAATGGGAAATATAAGAGGAACGTTTTATACAGGGTGTTAGGGTAAACACCGTTGTCCTTGCAACCAGTGGTTTGGTTTCATTTATAGAACGTAAAATCAATAGAAAATGACAACTTTTTTTTTATTTTTTTAAAATCTACATTTTACCACAAGAGACGCATGTTCGTTGACCTATGCGCTAGGGCAACGAACTTGCGTCTCAACACGGGCGGGGGGTACTTACGGGATGTGACCTGACCGGCCGCGAACGCGACCCCTCCCTCAGTCAGTCAGCTGTTTCGCTAGAGAGCACGGAGTCCGATAGAAACTTTTTAAAATCTTTTAATGAAAATGACGTTTTTTTTTGTTGTGTTCGGTCATTTATTTTCATATTTAAGTCAACTACCCATGGTTTGAATGACAAGACTGTTTACCCTTACAGCCCGTATTCATGCCTTTCATAAAAACATGTCGTTTGCGTCCTAAAGATGCAAGTCCATAACCGACAGCAGACACTACTGAGTAGGCATGGCTTCGATATATCAAAACGTAACTTATATCGGATATGTGTTTATTATCATACCATATCGATATCTAAATATACATAACCGTTTTCACAAAGACTTCATCGAGCTATGGCTTATCCAAAGCGCAACAACGAGAACGAACTACGAATAATGTCGAATAAGTAATAACGAACAAAACGCAAACTTCACATCACGAGCGATATGACATCGACGGTTTTTATTCGCTTTGTCTCTGTCTTACCATTCAATGTTTTACTGGCGTAAAAGTGATGAAGCGAATATTACGTAACTTCGGCTAGTGATTGGTTATTTGGTTAATAATAGTGCGTGCGTAATATCTATATCCTAACGCGCTAGCAATAAGGTCTAGTTTCTATTTATTTAGTTACAACAAATATTCCATAAGTTAGCAACTTTCCGGCGGCTACTCGATATCAGGGAGCAAATCGTACTACTGATATCGATATCTGAAAACGGTTTTCGATATCGATATGAAAACTGAATATCGGTTACATATCCGTTAGCAACTAAATACGAAAACGCCCATGTCTACTACTGAGGCCCTAGACAAAGTAACATTCTATCAGCGATAACGATGATGGAAAAGGCAAAAATGTATAGGACTGACATAAGCTATCGAAAAGCTTACGTCAATCCTGTTGAAAGTCGTTGTAGAAATACGAAACGCTTTCGAAGCGATTGTCACTTGTCTAGGCCCTCAGGTTTCTATGTATTGGGTCCCCACCAATGAAACTGGCGTTTAGAGAACCTCGTCACTTCTATGATTTAAAATATTCATCAATTGCTTGGTATTATATCGAATAATGACCGTCATAGACAACTACCAATAGTAAAAAAACCTTATCACTTAGTTTTCTAAGCTTAAAAAATACCTTAAAAATGACTCCTCATTTTGTTAGCAGAAATGACCACTAGTTTTTTTTAACTTATCCAAAACTTATTTTTATCGCTTAATTTAAGGGGCATACGTTATATTAGTTTTTAAACATAAGTGCATAAAAGTTTGTTTAAAACATTAGTGTTCATTGTTGTTATATAAATTAAGAAAACGTTAGTATGAAAAATGCAACTTCTTTAAAATTCCCCATACAAAACACTGATTTCATAGGTGGGGACCTAATATTTTTATTAAAATCCTTCCGTAGCTATCGACACGACGATTTCATAGAAATATATAGAAATCAGTTGTGTCGCGGCGACACGTCGCCTGCTGCGGTCGGCTACGGATTTGTATCTTACATTTATTTTAGCGCTTTTTGTCACTACTAATTAAATATATATCAACGAAATTACGAAGCCTAATTTAAATTAAATTAGCCAGCCAGCGGTACTCCGCAGACGTGTTGGGTATCGATATCTTATAAATATTAATTAAAATAAAAAAAAGATTTGATGATTATTATTTTCTTGATTCACCGCTTGTTCTGTAGTTAAAAACAAAAAAAGAACATCGTTTCTAATGTGTTCACGTAACGGGAGTGTGGCAAGCTAATTTAATCTGAACTAAATATCATATTAGCCCCAAAAACTTTCACTATTTTTTGCCAAATTGTACCTATTTGAAAAAAAAAAAAAACATTTCGCACAAAAAAAATCCTAATCCACCAATGTACAGTCGACCGCAAGTCTGTGGTAAAAGGACCTTGGCCGGCCTAACGTAGTAGGGAATTTCAATAGAATAAGCCCAAGTAGGTAGGTAAACGAATATGAACAAAATGTACTAAAGAATAAGGTTGATATTCGTATGAAACGCTAACTATATTACTTGACAAAGTAAAGTCAAAGTTCGATATGTGATTCTCGCCCTCAAACGTCGTATCCACGAGCGATTTATCGCGCAATGGATTTTCATCTTACTGCTTTGCGCCGAGAGTTGAAAATAGAAGTGTTTTTTTGACGCTGGAATGCACGTTGTTGAATTCTCAATGCTCGGCTCAATACCGACAGTTGAAAATCCAGTGCACGATAAAATCCCGCCGCAATATTTTTACCTCCGTGCGAACCTGGGTTTAGAAGCCACCTTGGTTTTGTTACCACTGACATGCGGCCCACCGTACCATATTCGATTCCCTAGTCAGTCAATACTTCAATAGAATAACAAATTGTAAATACAAGGATCTTTTGACGCGTCACCTAAATCTGAACCAAATCCGCCATATTGTTTTTGTAGTGAAAACTTCAAAACTTCTCTAAGCGCACTTTGCGCTCTTTCTGAATAGTAAAACTGAACCGTCACGCTCTGGTTGGTGACACTGAATCGGGTATACTCGGCTCCAGTCGGTCGGTGACGCTGAATCGCGTAAACTCTGCTCCAGTCGGTCGGTGACACTGGATCGCGTAAACTCGGCTCCAGTCGGTCGGTGACGCAGTGTCGCGTATACTCGACTCCAGTCGGGCGGTGACGCTGAATCACGTAAACTCGGCCCGTCGGTCGGTGACACTGAATCACGTAAACTCGGCCCGTCGGTCGGTGACACTGAATCACGTAAACTCGCCGCTCAATCTTGTATATTCGGCTCCAGTCGTACGTTTTTACTGTCATAAGCACACACCGATATTTGAAATGAAAACTTCTTTAGGCGCGTTCAGCACTTTTTGTGTGAAGAAAAATCATGGAACTCGCGTCATCGTCAAGCTTGAAGTGATTTGTTTTTTTTAGCGCCATCTACCGTCTACCGTTTGAATTACATTGAGGTTACGCATTGTTGCTTAGTTTTCACTTATAGCGGCAGTCCTAAAAGACAGCTCCGCATGTTTTTCAATACAATTTCACAAAACTATTTCAGTAATGTCCCAGTATCAACGTCACTCACGCCAAAAAATCCTTGTAGCACTTTATTGTATATTTCATACAGATTCAGTTTTCAAATATTATTCTCTTGAAGAAAACCCTCCATTATTCTTCATAGACAACTTCATAAGTGATCTCTCTAGAATCAACGTCTTCATACAAGATTTCAGCTTCTTCTACCTCTTGTTTATACATAGTGACCTCCTCCGGTTTTATGAAACGCACTTCCGTTTCCGACATCTTACTTTTTTGGACTATAGTTTGCGCTGGAAAGAGAGAAATTGATATTAAAACACAACATCACGGCTGCTTTCCCCAAGGGGTTAGACAGAGGTGGCGGTGGAAACATCCTAATTAATATTAAAAATGATTTGGATGAAATTTGGCACATGGGTAGACCGTGACTTGGAATAGGACATAGGATACTTTGTATCCGGATATTCCCACGGGATCGAGTTGCGGGGGGCATAGCTAGTAATATTATAAACGCGAAAGTGCTTTCGAGCAAAAACAGCTGAACGGATTTGGTTGGAATTGGCACACGGGTAGACCATGACCCGGGGAAGGACATAGGCTACTTTTTATCGACATACCACGCGGGCGAAGCAGCGGGCGGAAGCTAGTAACTGATAAGTTTAAGTTCCACGTAATAGGGAGCGAGCCTAATGCCATCAATCGGGCACAAATCCCGCCTCCGGGCTGCTACTGAGAAACCCCTAACGGAAAATCGCAAAAACACTTTATCCGACCTGGGAATCGAACCCAAGATCTCATGCTCAACAGCAGCGCTTGCGAAACAGCTGAACAGCACTACATACTAGATGCAGTCCGCGGCTTCGCCTGTGTGGACACTAAGGCTAAGTCCTGAGTGACGGCGCACCACTCAGGCGGAATGAACAAATGTTCGAGATGTTCGAACTTGTCCGGAGTGCGAGCAGGCGCGCGCATTTCACGGCGCATTTGACGTTTCGCATTATACATGCCGCGATAATTTTGTATGAACGTATACGTATGAGATCGAAAAATCAAATTCATAATCCTCATTAATTACTATGTTATCCATACACTAGTACAATGAGTATCATTCGAAAGCACCAAGTTTCATTTTGTAATGGGAAAATGCACTCAAAAACACGAATTAATCGTTGATTAATATTCTGACAGGACGTTATTACAATGTCATTGGGTTTTTTCAAATTCAAATTCAAATATTTTATTTGTAGAACATAGGTAAACAAAAATACAGATGTCAATATTAATAAATGAGCGCTATGTCTTGCCGTCAACGGCGTACAAATATTTCTAATTATAATTTTTAATGAATAATTGGTAAAAACATAATAAAGACAGTCAAATTAATAATGAACTCAACTATAACAATAATTAATTAATTAAAATAACAATAAATTTAAGCAGATAATAGTACATTAAAATTAAATAGATTAAATAAAACAATTAAGTTATTGACAAATAAAATGGAAATAAATAAAATGTCATTAAATTACAATTTGTCTTCTAGGTACTCATTGACTGTGTAGTAAGCTTTTTGGCCTAATAAATTAAGAAGAGCCTTTTTGAAATGGTGTATGCTGTCAAGACCTTTTATACAATTGGGTAACTTATTATATAACTTGGGTGCCATTCCTAAAAAGCTTTTTGAGTAAAGCGCAGTCTTGTGTGGAATAGCATATATTTCTCTATTGCGACGTTTCGATCTAAGAGTTTGAAATAAGTGCACGTTTGATTTTGCGAATACTGCTGTCTCGTAGATGTACATACAAGGCAAAGTAAGGAGTTTATATTGTCTGAATAATGGCCTACAACTATCAGTCTTTTTCAGTTTAAACACAGCACGCACACACTTCTTTTGCGCTTTGAACGCAGTGTTTTTTTCGGTGGAATTTCCCCAATACATTATTCCAAAACGTATCGTTGATGAGACGTACGCTTTGTATGCTATCAAAACTACAGATTCATTTGAAATTTTCGCAAGATTGTAAAGCGCATACGAATACTGGTTTAGTTTTTTACACACAGCTTCTACATGATACTTCCAATTAAGATGACTATCCAAGTAAAGTCCTAGAAATCTGGCACTCGCGGTTTCCGGTATTTTTGATCTGCGTATTTTATATTTAAATTTTGTTTTTTTTCCTTTGTTCGAACGTCATAATCTGTGTTTTTTCTAAATTTATTTTAAGTTTATTCTTATTTAACCAGTTTATAATGCAATGGATGGCATTATTTATATCATTTTCAAATGATTCTAAATTTTTGCACGGTATAATGATTGTGCTGTCATCAGCAAACAGGACGGTTTGATAGTCGGTACACTTCGGCAAATCATTTATAAAAATGAGAAACAGCAAAGGCCCAAGGACACTCCCTTGGGGTAAACCGCAAGTTGTATACCTAATGCATGACTTGTGAGCAACTTCTCTCTTAGAGTTGGGACAAATTCTAGTTAACACCGTTATTTGTTTTCTTCCAGTTAAATACGTTTTGATTAGGCTCAATATATTTCCTCGGACACCATAACGTTCTAATTTACCCAGTAATATTGTGTGGTCCACGTGATCAAATGCCTTAGACATGTCCATGAGTACTGAGGCAATAGGATTTCTTTTGTCAACATTATTAATAATTTTAGCAACTAAATCATAGACTGCGTTATTTATATTTCTATTTTTACGAAAACCGTATTGTTCTTTAGCGAGTATTTTATTTGTTTCAAAGAACGAGTTAAGGGATTTATAAATCACTTTCTCAAAGACCTTTGATAATACCGGTATTAAGGCTATTGGACGGTAATTTGAAATGGTTGCTTTGTCACCTTTCTTATAAAGTGGTTTACATAATTACGGTCGTTTTTAATAAGTTTGGAAAGTGACCATGTTCTATGCATAAGTTAATTTTAAAACTTAGTACGGGTGCAATTATATGCGACACTAATTTTAAAATTTTTGTAGAAATTTCATCAAATCCCGTGCTATTAGTATTTTTTAACAAATTTATGATTTTGAAAATGTCCATAGCATCCGTCGGTGCTTTAGGGGTATGAGGAACAGGGTGTAAAGTTCACTCATCCCCCATAGAAAAGGGAGGATCCTCCGACCAGACGGGTGTTGTGTCTGGCGGGCAACTGCCCAATGATTGATATTGGGTTTTTGTATATATGTTCACTGCACGGTAAACTCTAATTGCGCGATGCAGGATTTATGTGACGTCAGGATTTTTGTGTGACGTCAGGTCTTCGATGCGTAGTTCGTATGTGGCGATGTAGATGCCGCCACATCACTCCCCTCCGGAGACCGGAGGTCGATAGTGGGCTGAGTCTTGTATCTTGCGATGCTTGCCAGTGCCAGTTGTGGTTCCAGTGAGTCGGAACCGGGTGCCGCATTGTTCGCGGTGAGTCGGAACTGTTTGCGGTGATTTAGTTGATTGCGGTGATTCCCCAGTGGCTCAGGGTGATGAGGTTGAGGTGATTGATGTGATTCCCCAGTGGGTCGGGGTGATGAGGCTGAGGGTGATGACCAGGAATACGCGTTCGCTGCATGCTGGTGGTCAGGATACCCGTTGACGCCTCGGGTGTTGGCTTGGCTGTGTGACTCGCCTCACTGAAAGCTTGCGGGAGTGATGATGATGACGTCACGCTGGAGTAGTTGCGTTGACGTTCATATTCGGGGTCACCAATTTAGGGGTATGAGGAACAGGGTGTAAAGTTCACTCATCCCCCATAGAAAAGGGAGGATCCTCCGACCAGACGGGTGTTGTGTCTGGCGGGCAACTGCCCAATGATTGATATTGGGTTTTTGTATATATGTTCACTGCACGGTAAACTCTAATTGCGCGATGCAGGATTTATGTGACGTCAGGATTTTTGTGTGACGTCAGGTCTTCGATGCGTAGTTCGTATGTGGCGATGTAGATGCCGCCACAGTGCCATAAAAAGGGTCTTTGGGTAGTGACTTACAAGAGATATAGCATTACCGTCTGCAGATTTTCCTGTAGGATGTACCGAATCTATAAAATAATCATTGAAGGCCGTAGCTATGTCTTTAGGATCATTAATTTGCTTATCACCAATAAGAATTTGCTTTACAGATTCCGGGGGAAACTTAGATTTGCACCTATTAATTAATTTCCACGTAGCTTTGGTTTTATTTTCTGCGCTATTTATAATATGACTGTTTTGAGACTTTTGTGTCAAATGTATTACTCTTTTTAATCGTGTTGAATACTGTAAGTAATTGTTTGTTTTCAATATTTGGTGATCGCCTGTACAACCATAACATCTCTCTTTTCCGTTTACTACAGTTTTTGATACCTTTAGATATCCATCGCGGAGTTTTTCGAGTGGAAATCTTTTTCCTCACGGTAGGAAAGCACATGTCGTAAAAAAGTTTAAATATATCATAAAACGAATTAAAAGCTACTTCAGGATTTGTGCTATTAAACACTTCAGTAAAACTTAAGCTACTAACGGCTTCAATGAACTTAGATATATTCTCAGAGCTATAATCTCGACTTAATATATACCAGTGATCAATTGCACACGATTTTCTAACGGGGCATTTAAAAAGTTGGGCGGTGTGGTCTGATAGGGCCAACTCAAAAATTTCGCCAGTACCACCTCTAACATTATGCATAATGTTATCGATACAGGTTCCACTAGATACTCGTGTGGGCTTTTTTATACTCGGCTTGAGATTGTAGTTCAGTAGTAGATGTTGAAACTCAGTGGATATTCTTGTTTTTTGCAGAATATCGATGTTAAAGTCACCGCAAAGCAAAACCCTTTTTCCCAAGTTCCTTCCGCTATAGTTTAAAATATGCTCTAAATTTTCTAAGAAAATAGATGTAGCATCTCTCGTGTATTTTGGAGGTCTAT
This sequence comes from Lithophane semibrunnea, assembly GCA_947363905.1. NCBI lineage: Eukaryota > Metazoa > Arthropoda > Insecta > Lepidoptera > Noctuidae > Lithophane > Lithophane semibrunnea. Next base: position 9,905,601 of record OX376215.1, read on the forward strand.
AAATGCAAATGATAATCAACTTGTGAGCTACCAGTTCGATGGCACAACACTCTATAAAACTGGCCACACCAAATTCTTTAATGTCTATGACCTTGAACTCGTGTCTATGTCTAATAAGTATACAAGTACCACCCTTCCTGGTGTTTCTTGTAGAATATGTTGCAATTTTATATTCAGGTATATATAAGTGCATGGTATCATCATCTTTCATGTTGTGTTCCGTGATACACATAACATCCACTGCTTTCCCTTCGCAGAAAAGTTCATTTAAACTAATGCTTAACAAATCAGACTTTCCTATTAATCCATTTATATTTTGATGTAATATATTTATTTGATTATAAACGAAAAAAATCATGCTCCTTATTGTTAGAAGTGCTTTCAGTTTGGGTTGACTGATCATTATATAACTTGTTATTATTGATGACTGATTGGTTCAAGGTATCTCCGACAGCAGTATAATCAAAACAAAGTCGAGAATGACAACTAACTGCGTTAGCTTCCGTTTCTGAACTTAGATATTTAATATATTCCATTAAATTTTTAAATATTTTTGCAATTGCTTTATTGTTTACCGTTGCAATATATTTCCGGAACATTTCAAATGTATATTCAACACAATAATTGGAATCAAAGAGATAGGCATATTCCCATAATTCCTTATCTAAGTACATCAAATGATTAAACATTTCAATACGCTTATTGAATAAAGAAAAATTGTTACTCAATTTAAAATTAGGCGAGCAAATCACAATATTTGTATTAATCACATTACTAAGCTCCTTCTTCATGTAATCTATTAATAATCTATAGTTGTTGGAGACTTTGAAATCTTCTTCACCAATATAAACAATACAATAATCATCATGGGTAAAGTTTTTGAGTTTCTTATCTAAATTTGCAAACAACTGCTCTATTCCTCCACTTGGTATGATATAATGACAGAATTTATATCCTGCAAACGTACTTTTCCCTATGTCTAATAATTTATTCACATTATTACTAGAAATCATACATATTTTCCTGTGATCCAGGGTTTTATGTTTGGAATGCTCATTACAAGCTCCGTTGTTCAGGATGTTGCCAATGGTTCCTTCACCTGGTTTGGGGCTCGTAGTTGACACGAACAAATCATCGCTAAGAGAATGCTTGCTCAGTGTATTAGTGCAGGTATTGGGGCTCATAGTCGGTACAAACAAATCATCACTAAGAGTATTTTTGCTCAGTGAAGTAGTACAGGCGTTGGGTAACATTGCTACATTCATAGCGGTCCTTTTATCAACCAGTGTAGATTCCTCTGTTATTATCGATGTATCGGATTTTTCGTCTACCATCAGTGTTAGATGGGAATTATTAAATGGTGTTGTAGGAGAATCTTTTGATCTTATTGGTGTAGAGAAACTGCTATTTTGTAAGCTGTTCCGGAAACGTCTCGGTGTAGTGATCTTTCTGTCTGATAAGGTAACCTTTTTATATGCATCAATGGTTGTCTGGCAGTTTCCTAGGTCCATCTTCAATCTAAAATTTCGGGTTCGTAGCAACAAACGACGGCGGTGCGCCGTCACTCAGGTAGGGATGCAAGAAGTGTAAAAAAGTATAGATATATATCGTACCGATATTTAAAAAAAATATCGATATCGATTTCGATATATCGAAAAAAAAATATCGATATATCGGTGGAATTTTCAAAAAAAAAATTACTTTATGTAGCTCAAGTTTTATAATCATTTAAATACCAAACTAGGAAAAAAAGTACTAATAATTTTTACGGCTCTGAATTCCAACGGTTTTAGTCCGCGGCGACAACGGTGTTGCTATTGAAAATATATCGTTTTTGATACATTTTCGATACTCGATAATTTATATCGATACATCCATATATCTAAATAATAAATATCGCCTGAAAATATCGATATAATGAACAAAAAATATCGATATTTCGATATATCGATATTTTTTCTGCAAGCCTACACTCAGGACGCCCACTAGACATCAGTCTGGTAAATCCGCTCCGCAATCCGCCTGCGCGGTGCGCCGTCACTCAGGACTCAGCCTAAGGTAAGAGTCTTACTACAAAAACATAAGACACTTGTTCAACATGTGTCTAATGGTCATACGTCAAACTCCATACATAATACGTACGTACATAATATTACGTCTTGTAGTAATAAAACAATTATTTTTTCAAAAATAAACGTAGCCTAAGTGTCTTCCTATAACACCAGCTATCTCCCAGTGAAAGTCCCGCCAAAATCGGTCCAGCCGTTTCGGAGATTTTTTTTTAAGTAGTATGCATAGGTCCAATGTCTTACCCGCTGTACTATCCTCGTTATCAATGACTCTCAGGATGGCTTCCCGCAGCATCTCCCTCTCCTTGGCCTTGTTCCTTCTCGACTTGCTCTTGTACGGCGCCGGCATCTTGAGGTGCACAGTGTTCACGTGCAGCTTCATCGAATTCGATTGAGTGAAGAATTTACCGCATTCCGGGCATTCGTACGGTTTTATGCCGGTGTGGACCTAAAAGGAATAATTAATAATGATTATATTTTAGTAACTTAATAATGAGATAGGCAGTCGCTCCGTGTAAAATACTGGTATTCAGCTGCATCCGGTTAGACTGGAAGCCGGCCCCAACATAGTTGGAAAAAGGCGGGCAGATTGATTTGCGACGTTGCGCGCAGAAATCAGAATGCACGCTCTTAACGGCTAAACAGATATCGATGAAAGGAGATCATTCACCGCCCATACATTTTTGGGCTCTATGTGAAAGTGCCGGCCAAACAAAAAAAAAACTATATTCCTATAGAGTACGTTTTTCTCTTCATTATTTATTACTAATAATTATTTCAATTAAAACACACTGAAAACAGTATTTTTCATAATCGTATAACAGCGCAGAAAAATTGCCGCAGAGATTTGGTCGTAGTGAAAAGTAAAAAGAATAACATGTTCTAACGAAATATATATTTTTTTTGTTTGGCCATTACTCTATTATTTAGCCCAAAATGAATGATCTCCTTTGGCACACAGGTAGACCATGACCTGGGTTAGGACATAGGACATACCGTTTAATCCCGGTAGTTCGTTCCGTGGGGATTTGAGAAAACCCCGCGGGCGAAGCTGCGGACATCACTACATATTATAAAACAAAGTGCTCCGCCGGTTCTCTGTCAGTTCACGATAAACTCAAAAACTACTGCACCGATTTTCATGATGTTTTCACCAATGGATAGAGTGGTTCTCGAGGAAGGTTTAAGTATATAATAATCGACAACCACGCGGCCGAAGCCGCGGGAATTAGCTAATAATAATATAGTTTTTAATAAATACTCACTCGATCATGGCGCAGTAAGGCTGCTTTATTGCTAAAAGCTTTTGGACACATACTGCACTCGTACGGTCGCTCCCCCGTGTGCGTGCGCATGTGGATCTGAAAATTATAACAAACCTAAAATAGGCAATCATATCGAGTGTAGCAAGCAGGCAGACAAGACTACGGGCAGTCGGTTTTGCAGCGATTCGGTTCTGTCACTTCACTAACTTTTGTAGTAATCCATTTTGACCTTTAAACGATTTGGTCAATAGTGTAATAAATAATTTAAACATTGATGTTCCAGACTTTGGTCAGCTGAACTTTTGATCAAATGACCATTGTTATTTTAAACTTTGTTGATTTGTACGTTGTTCTTTTGAAATTTGCTCAGGAGAGTTTTGATTTTCTAATATGCAACCGGCTAAGTAATAACACCCACACGGGTCGATCCATCAGGTTAAGCTACGCTTGCCGGGGTTGGTCCGTGGATGGGTGACCATCTTTACATGCCCAGTCCTCCGCGCCTCGGAAAGCACGTTAAGCCGTTGGTCCCGGCTGTCATTCTTAGATCTTTGACAGTCGTTACGGGTCGTCAGAAGCCAGAAAGTCTGACAACCAGTCTTACCAAGGGGTTTCGTATTACCCAGTTACTGAGTTGTGGACGTCAGATAGGCAGTCGCTCTATGTAAAATACTGGTATTCAGCTGGATCAGGTTAGACTGGAAGCCGACCCCAATATAGTTGGGAAAAGGCTAGGCAGATAAATAGGCAATCATGTCATTTGGTATAAATAGGTTTTTATTTTTAAGATCTGGCGAGAACGAGATTGCATTCCCTAGTTTTTATTACCACATTTATGCAGAAGCAACAGATATAATGTACCCAGGATTTTGTAATATCTATATTTAAAAGAGTGTCCTTGGAGTTTCTTGCCCGTTCTTCTCCACAGAGATCTATACTGCGTTCGCGATTTAGTTTCCAAACATGTAAACAAATATGTTTTTGGAAAAACCACTTTAAAATCGACGCATAAAGTTCAGTTTCCGCAAAATCTTTTATGACTTTTTCAATAGTAAGAGTCATTCTGAAATCAACTTAATTTACACTGCCATAAAGTTAATATTCGTTTAAATGAAAATAACAGTAATTAGAAAAAAGGATTCTATTAGACTTTACGTTTTGTAACGGGCAACTAGCTTCAAGTTTCAGACCGACTCATGACAATTCAAAATTGCCTTTAAATGGTTAAATTTATATAAATGGTTTGAGTTTTACCTGTAAAAACAGCGGCATAGTGAAACTTTTAGCACACTCGGTACATATGTACGGTCTCTCTCCAGTGTGGACCCGCTGGTGATACTTCAGAGCTGCGTTGGACTGTGTTAATGAGAGAAAATAATATCATTTAATAACAAACACCTCCATTATTTATCAAACAGCTGTGATAGTTATCATATCTATTCTTTAGCAAACAACTCGTATTTCTTTACCAAACCACTCTATTCTTTTCCAAAAATCCAAAGATTTAAACAGTTAGATTGACAATGACATTAAATTAGTATTGTCTACTAGCTGCGCCCCGCGGTTTCACCCGCGTAAGTCTCGATACCGTGGGAATATCGGGATAAAAAGTATCCCATGTGTTAATCCAGGTTATATAACTATCTGTATGCCAAATTTCATCCAAATCCATTCAGTAGTTTTTACGTGAAAGAGTAACAAACATCCATCCATCCATACTTACAAACTTTCGCGTTTATAATATTATAGTTGGAAGTTAGATTGTCTCTATCTATTCCATGCGGGATGTGTGAGCTCATTCTGCTCTTTATAGACACTTTTCGCACGACCTAAGTACGATGAGGGTAGATCTAACGATTTAAATCTTTTCAAACATCTCTATTTCTCTATTCTTTACCAAACAGCTCTATTCTTTACTAAACCGCGGTATTCTTAACCAATAATTGGTAAAACATTGTTGTACAATACAATAATTGTATTGTATATTGTGTTGCTGTCTGCAAATCAACGTCCAAAGCGCATATTTTGCGTACTGAGGCCTTAGTGCTAGTTTCTTTTAACTGTCTTTCACTTCACTGGCCTTCACTGGTGAAGGGCCAATCGTTTAGTGCTAGTTTCTTTTAACTGTCTTTCACTTCACTGGCCTTCACTGGTGAAGGGCCAATCGGAGCGCCGAACGCGGTCGATGCGTAAAGTGAAAATAGTTAAAAGAAACTCGCACTAAGGCCTCAATTAAAAGAAACTAGGGCCTCAGAGGCTATAGACAAAATCCCTTTTCTGTAAGCGTTAACGCCAACGGAAAGATCAAATTGTATGGAGTTCACATTAGCTTTAGAGATGTCACGTGACTGCTGCTGTCAACTCCATACAATTTGATCTTTCCGTTGGCGTTAACGCTTACAGAAAAGGGATTTTGTCTAGGCCCCCAGGTGGGATAATTATTCTTTTGTTTTATAACAGACTACTATGCTTTACTAAAAAAACTCTATTTCTTTACCAAACTACTATATTCTTTACTAAACAACCCTACCTTTCACCAAACAACTTAATTATTACAACCAAAAACAACTCACCGCATATCTCTTCCCGCACACTTCACACACAATGTTCTTCGCATTGTAGTGAGCTTTGGTCTTCTTCTCCTTCTTAATTTGGGGTTTTACTTTAGGCTCCGGCCGAGGCACCTCCTCCTTAATCACATGCTCGTAGATCTAGAAGAAGATTGAGTTAAGTCAATACTCAAGTTTAAGAACCCCATTTTTTATTTCCTCGCCTACCCTATCCCACTCCTGGCCACAAAATACCAGTGTTCCGAAAATATCTGACAGTCCGCTGTGCAGGGCCTGCATGGAGGACGACGAGACAGCAGCTCATATGCTACTACACTGCCCGGTGGTTGCCACATACTGGGCAAAGTACTTCGGTAACCCAGGTACCCTACGTGAGATGTTCAGTAACACCAAGGCGTTGCTGGCCTTCTTGGAGGAGCTGGGGTGGATCGAATAAGTGATTTCCCACCCGTACGCAAAATACGCGCTTTGAGATGGAGTTGCGGATACCAGCCCGTATTACCTAAATATCTGATGTAAATGTAAACAAATGGGTCAGAAAATGTATGTCAGTTTTATTTCTTTGTTTTTGATGACCAAAAGTGCCTACTAGAAATAAATTATTTGACTTTGACTTATGTGGATTACTTACAAATTGAGTGCTTTGATTTGATTACCTATTTGAATACAACCCAAAATATTTTTCACATCATACGCACAATGGTCCACCTTAGAGACTACATGTGGAAACCAAACCCAATAACATAGATATACATACTATCTCGTTGCCCTCTCTCTCCACAGCGTTCTCGGTCCCCACATAGTCATGTTCCTCCACATAGTCCTGTTCCTCCACATAGCCGTGTTCTTCCACATAACCATGTTCTTCTACGTAATCATGTTCTTCTTTGATCTCAATGTGGTTCTCGCCATAGTGCTCTATGCATGCCTGCTCCGTACTGAATATAGCTTCGCACTGCGGACAGAAAATTGTCATAGAAAAATCCAAATAATAAAATACCAAGCATGTTTTTAAAATAAATGTTTAAATCGTAAACACTCCATATTCCGCTCACGAAACAGGATTGCCTAGTTTGGGTCCAAGATTTGGACCCAATTTGTAATATTTTTAGCAATAATAATAGTCCTACAGACCAAATTTCGGCCATGGCGATCAACCTCAGCAGAGACTAGCCTTCGGCGCAGGAGTGTGTGTACAGACACAGGTGCACTCTGTTCACTCACTCTGTGTCCTCAGGGACAGCACTCACTCGCTCCTTTAGGTACAGGCCACATGGCCTCGTGTCGAACAGGGAATCAAACCCAGAACCTCATGGTCAGTAGCGCTTGCGACCGCTAGTCCAACAAGGCAGTCTGGCTGTATAACATCTTGCTAAAAATCACCATGTATCATGGAGTACTTCTTAGAAAGGTTTTTTGTATATTACTGGTTTATGTACCAAAGATTATTGAGTATGGCACCACTGTAGAGTTGTTATTAGGAGTACCTAATACATTCAGAATTAGATGTAAGTATAGGTACAAATTGTAATACAATTTTAGGAACAAAACGGTGTAGTCGCCTGATCCCTAGAAGCTGAGCTGAGCTGAGTGAGCACCATGTATCTGGTAATTAATTTATTCATTATTGCTCCATTTATAATTCTTTTTACCTTTCGTAGTACAGTAATCTTATTGTAGGTGCATCGTCTTCACATATAATTATATAATTAATGTATACAAAATATTGTAAAACATTTTTAAAAGAGTAACGATGGAGTTTCTTGCCCATTCTTCTCCATACGAAAACTACCTTTTGGAAGGGGCAACTAGAATCAATTCTATTTCTTTGTTTGACAATCAAAAGTGCCATATATGTGCCTATTTGAAATAAATTATTTGACTTTGACTTTGACTGAAGTTAGAATGCTTATGGTACCCTTCACACTGCGGTAGATTGATCAATTATTGGTAGGTTAGGTAGGCAACCTAGTAACTATACCCCTTGTCAAATGAAGCCGACAACACAGTATTCTACTCATTTGACTTTTTAAGTGACAGACATTATCAGTCATCCTCCGATTTACTGGAGCACCCAACCACGAAGAAAACCAATAATTCTTCACCAGGTTCCCCCAAAAACATAGAAAAACTATAAATAATCACATTCATTTCGAACTTACCACACCACATTTATATTCCTTTTTCTCCTTTTTGAGAGAGTGATCCCTTTCCAAATGCCCTTTTAGCTCGTCTTCTGTTGGAAATGTTTCCCCGCATTCACAGATAATATAGTGGATGCTCACAAAAGAGCAATAGAACATATCGTCCGACATAGTCGAAGATTTTTCAAGCACAGATTAGTAATTTAATGATAAAACTGATATTAATTTTCTATGCTTCGGCCATCTTAGTTTCTATTTTCTGTGTGGTGTTGTTAGTGATGCGATGTGATGTGAGTCACTCATCATGAGTGAGATGTTTTGACAAGTCGATTATTTCAATGGCAATAATTTGATTAAAAAATATCATTAAAGCGATTTTTAAAAGGGACCGATTTTTTGTTAAGAATTAAAGGCGAGAATGATCTTATTTGATTTTCGTAAACGAGAATTGCCAGGCTGCCAGCCGGTTTAACGCACTATTGCGTGTACGCAAGGCACACATGCATATGTGTGATAAATCGCTTGGGGATTCATTTAGCTGTGGTGAAAAAGCTTACCTATAAATTATTAGTAAAATAAAAACTAGATCATTTAAACAACACAACACAATAAACACATACAACACGCACTGCACACACGTGGGGACTATTTTTCAATTGTAAGTTTTTGTTTTCAGCCCAACAGATTTTTTCATTATTTACTTTGTTTTTCATTAACTTGAATAAATAGCAAAATAAACTTTCTATTGGAGTTTTGGCATAATATTTGCAATAATTACTATTTACTTATCGACTCGATTTTTCACTTTTCGACATTTCTTTAGTAACGTAAAGTACATCACTATCTTAACTCTGAATAGTCGTGAGTGTTTTATATCCTAATTTCAGGTGATTTTCAGGCTTACGCTAAACAAGCGTAGAATTAAAGTTAATTGTACTAATTATTTAAATATTATTTTTCCCTTCGTCAATTTGTAATTTCAAATTGTATTTTGTTTAAATAATTAATAAATACCTTATTTGACACTGTATTTGTATTTTGACTGAAGATATGTCAATATTTTTTTTAATCTGTGAGCCAAGTGAGCTACTTGTTTCAATATTTTTGTTTGTTTTTTGGTGAATTTTTCGTTAATTTTGTGTGAAAAATGTGAATTTGATCAAATATCATGGAAGATTTACTAGCATGTCGGGTCTGCCTCGCTACCAGCGTAAATCTGTACGATTTGTACAAATACAAGCTCAAAAATCTATTCGAAATATTCAGTGGAATTCAAGTAAGTTTGTTGTTATTTTTTATATTGTTTATGTCTAAGTTATGGTTTTGATTACATCCTACCTAACACCAACTATTTGGTCTGAGTATTCTACTACTTTAATAAAAAGCGTGATTTTTCGTATGAAGTTTCGATAATTTACAAAGGAATTCAAATCTCATACAAGGGGTATGTATTACCCAGGAACTGAGTTGAGGAGGTTCGATAGCCAATCGCTCCATGTAAAATACTGGTATTCAGCTGCATCCGGTTAGACTGGAAGCCGACCCCAACAAAGGGATAAGACTAGGCAGATCATGAGGCAATCACAGCCACTATCAGCCTGTAGCAGTACACTGCTGGACACAGGTTTCCAATCGTATGCCATTCTTCTTGCTATATCTTCAGCTAATCTCGTTCAGCTGCTACCAGTCACTCTGCAAAGAGTGCACATAATAAAAAATATAATAGACAAATCTATATTTTTTAGGGTTCCCTACCCTAAGGGTAAAACTGGACCCTACTACTAAGACTCCGCTGTCCGTCCGTGTGTCTGTCTATGAGAGGAGAGAGGATGCCTATGCCCCAGCAGTGGGAACTTGTAGGCTGATTATGTATGTATGGTTATGAGATGGAAAAAAAAAAAAAATTTTACAGGTGTCACCAGCGGATAACTACCCACAATACCTATGCAGTTACTGCAGTGCGTTGCTCCTCAAATGCGACGCCTTCAGGGAGAGATGTCGGAAGTCACAGGAACTCATGAAGTATGCTGAAATGAAGAGTCGGCTTGTAAGTATGTTTGTGATAGGGATGCAAGAAGTGTCCAAAAGTATCAATATAAATCGTATAGATATTTAAAAAAATATATCAATATCGATTTCGATAAGTATATCGAAAAAACAAAATCCATATATCGGTGGAAATGGAATATAAAAAAATATATTTTTACTTTATGTAGTTCTAGTTTTATAATCATTTATATCAATCAATTTAATAATGAGTTGTATTATGAAATTTAGTACAACATTATAACACTCGTTTGGATGATATTATGGTTACTATGACACTGGATGTTTTAATGTTGGCAATAAGCTAACTGTTTCAGAAACTTTTATGGAGGATTTATAGCATGGGTGTAGATAAATGCTATTAACTTTGCTTGCGTAGTTTTTGAGTTCGCTTCAATATTACGTATTTTTCCCACTTAGTATATATGGACGATGTTTTAAGTTACTCCGTCACTGTTATTTACATAGCAGGTAGTGGTATTCGAATTTGTGTGGGGTTGGTACCACAACTAAAAGTTGAAAAATAAAAACAACCGACTTCGTTATTACGTCTGTGGTTGTGGAAGTCGGTTGTTTTTTTTTTGTTGTAAAAAGTTTTCAAATCCTGTTTCAGTTGACAACGTCACAAATACACTCGATAGCTGTATCCAACCACACGGCACTGCCCCTCTCCATATCGACCCCAGAGTCCACCACCATATCAAACTTACACATTAAGATGGAGGAACCTGTAACTGATATAATATTCTTTAAGGAAGAAATTGACTTCAGTGATGAAGAGCCTCTGGCCAATAAGGTGAGGTTTTATTTCAAATCAAATCAAATCATTTTATTCCTTTGCAAACATGGGTAAATTTGTACATAGGTCTTGTCATAAAGTAAGTTCTCCATGTTTTGCCATCACATGGGCATGTAAATGTTATTAAATTAGTATCATTTAAAAAAAAATAACATTAGAGATATCATTATAATCCCATTTTAATCTCAATAAATAGAAAATGTCATATTAATATTACATCAATGCTACAATAATAACTATGTATGTCAAAAACATAGATACAATACAAGCAGGTCAATTTAAATAAGTAAAATTAAGAACAGAAATAATTTATTTTACCAAAGTTGTCAATATATCAAATTTGATATATCAAAATAAAGAGGAGCTTGTGGCTATGTAATAACAGCCGCTCGGGTCGATCCATCAGGTTAAGCTACGCTTGCCGGGGTTGGTCCGTGGATGGGTGACCATTTTCACATATCGAGACCCCTCCGTGCCTCGGAAAGCACGTTAAGCCGTTGGTCCCGGCTGTCATATGTGGATCTTTGACAGTCGTTACGACTCGTCAGAAGCACGAAAGTCTGACAACCAGTCTAACCAAGGGGTATCGTATTACCCAGCTACTGGGTTGTGCAGGTCAGATAGGCAGTCGCTCCATGTAAAATACTGGTATTCAGCTGTATCCGGTTAGACTGGAAGCCGACCCCAACATAGTTGGGAAAAGGCTAGGCAGATGACCAAAGATGTCAATACAATTACATTTTAATTTTTACTTCAAAATAGTAGAATTTAGTAGAACTTTATACAGGGTGTATCAGAAAAGTGTGGTAGTTTTTTCTTATAGTACACCCACATTTCGCCAGTTATGTTTAATTCCCATGTAATAGTGGGCGAGCCTATTGCCATCAACCAGGCATAAATATATACTAAGGGCTGCTACTGAGAAATTCCTGATAGAAAAACACAATAACACTTTGTCTGACCCGGGAATTGAACCCGCTTGCACGCGGCGCCGTGTGGCCTGCGCCTGAGAGAACGACAGCGAGTGTCTGTGTGCCCTGAGGATATCTGAGTGAGGGGACAGAGTACATCTGTGTTTGCGCACACACCTGCACTATAATATCTCCTGCGCCGAAGGCTAGTCTCCGCTGAGGTTGATCGCCATCGGTCTGGAGAACTGAACGCCAATCAAATCAAAGTAAAAATCTTTTTAAAAACAAGCTTAAATGTTGTATATTAGAAAAGAGGTATGAACGCGGCAATTGTTATCGGTTGCTAGGAGACATCTGTCAGGACGACAGAAGCCTCGTTTGTCTGCTTGGGGATTTTGCTGGATTAAAGCATCAGTGCGTAAACCACCTCTTGCGTATTAATTGTTTTCCTCCGACAAACATAACAGTGGCGACGAAGTACCCACGTTTTATCCATTGTGTAGGAAAAAAAGTTGCAAAAGTATGTCGTTATTCGGTGTGATAACCAGTTTCGATCATAATGTGCAAACGTGGCAGGAATACAAGGAACGATTGAAACAGTGGTTCATAGCCAACGAAATCAGCGCAACCAGTGACGCCACGGGTGTTAAAAGGCGCGCTATTTTGTTGAGCGCACTCAGCGAGCAAACTTACAAGCTTGCAACGGATCTCGCGCGGCCGAAAGTGTTGTCGTCGGTGCCGTTTGAAGACATTTTAACGCTTTTTGATAACCATTTCACGCCGAAAGTTTTCGGGTTCGGCGAGAGATACAAATTTTACTCCGCCGTTCAAAGCAATGGTGAAAGCTATCAAAACTGGGCGGCCCGACTGCGTGGTTTGACAGCAAACTGCGGGTTTTACAATATAGAGGAAGCTTTACGAGATCGTTTCATTATGGGAATGCAGCCAGGACCCGAGCGCGAAAAGTTATTCGCACAAGACCCTGCGACCTTTACGCTGGTTAAGGCCGTTGATTTAGCCGAGAGCGTGCGATGCGCGCGCAGCGGAGCGGCGGCGGCGCTGGCGGTTTCAGCCGCGGCGCGCGATGACCAACTTTTCAAAATGGAAAAGAAAAACGGAACCAGTGATAAAACGTCGTGTTCAGTGTGTGGATACAAAAACCACACATCAGTGCAGTGTCGTTTTGCAAATTATAAATGTAAAAGGTGTAACGAGAAGGGCCATTTGCGCCGTATGTGTAAAAAAGTCAATTATATAGGAAACGAGAGTGTTACTGATAATGGCGATGACGGTGAGTGTTTCAACATTCGTACGTTTAACGGAGAACCTATGACTGAAACAATTAATGTCCGAGGTGTGCAAATGAAGTTTCATATTGATAGTGGGTCGGCTGTTACTGCGATTTCTGAAAAAACATTTGTAAAACATTTCAAAGATGCGTCACTGACCGAAACGAATAAACGTTTATTAACCTATACAGGTAATAACATTGAATGCTTAGGAATAGCACGATTACCTTTTACCTACGCGGGTAAAACACAATCATTAGATGTTTATGTTATTCGTGACGGCGGTCCACCACTTTTAGGCAGAGATTTTATATCTGTGTTTAAATTAGAAATGATGCCAGTAAATTATTGCGAAAAATCCACAGATATTGCGCAATTTCAAAAACAATTTCCTAATGTTTTTTCTGATGAGCTTGGAACATTTAAGAAATATAAAATTAAATTAAATCTAAAGAAAGATGCCAAGCCAGTTTTTTTCAAGCCGCGGCCGATGGCTTTTGCTCTGCGAGATAAAATAGATAAGGAGTTAAATCGTTTAGTTCATGTAGGTATATTAAAACCAGTCGAGTACTCCGAATATGCATCGCCTATAGTTCCCGTTTTAAAGCGTGACGGTTCCATTCGTTTATGTGCGGATTATTCGGTTACAATCAACAAACAGCTGTTAGTGGACCAATATCCGTTACCTACGGCTCATGAATTGTTTACGAAGTTACACGGGGGGCAGCAGTTTAGTAAATTAGATTTGTCTCAAGCTTACGCTCAATGTGTTTTGGATGAAGAATCACAAAAAATAACTTGTATTAACACGCATAAAGGATTGTTCATGTATACGCGTTTAGTTTTTGGCTTAGCGTGTGCGCCAGCCATTTTTCAACGGGTAATGGAGAGTGTGTTATCAGGCATGGAAGGAGTGTTGTGTATGTTAGATGATGTGCTTAGAACGGGGATTAACAGGGAAGTACATTTAAGTAGATTACACGAGGTACTGCGGCGCTTGCAGGATGCGGGCCTCACACTTCAAAAAGCAAAGTGTGACTTTTTTATGGATGAAGTTGAATACTTAGGATACGTAGTAGATAAGCATGGTTTAAAAAAGTCGCCTCAGAAAATGACCGCTATTTTAAAGGCTCCTATTCCAAAAGATGTCAGTAAATTACAATCTTTTTTGGGTCTTGTTAACTACTATCGAAATTTTGTACCCAACGCGTCATCAATACTTAGCCCACTATACAGTTTACTCCAAAAAAATACAAAATGGCAATGGGGTTCCAAGCATAACGACGCATTCAATACCATAAAGAAGATACTTGTGTCGGATCAAGTTTTAGCACATTTTGATACAAATGCAAAGGTTATTTTGACAGTCGACGCATCACCCAGTGGGTTAGGTGCGATTTTAGCACAGGTTGACGCTTCTGGGGTGGAGCGTCCAGTATCGTACGCGTCGAGAACGTTAAACCCGGCCGAGCGTCGATATTCTCAAATACAGAAAGAAGCGACTGCAATTATATTCGGGGTACGCCGGTTTCACCAGTATCTTTATGGTAGGTCAATTCCTTTTATACTTAGAACTGATCATAAACCTTTAATCTCAATATTTGGTCCACATCGCGGCATACCAGAAGTTTCTGCAAATAGGTTGCAACGTTATGCTATGTTTTTGAGTGGTTATAACTTTAAGATTGAATACATTCGTAGTGCTAATAACTGTGCCGATTATCTATCTCGCGCGAGTTTAAGCGATGAAACAGAAGGCCATAAAGTGAATGGCACGGCTGAATTTATAGAGGATAGAGCCTCATATGTTAATTTTGTTGTAGATTCTAGCTTGCCTATTACACTTAGCTTATTACGGGAAGAAACTTTTAAAGATATTAAGTTGGCCAAAGTTATTGAGTATATTTTAAATGGTTGGCCAAAGAAAGTTTCAGATCAAAGTATTTTTCCATACTTTTTATGTAAAAGTCAACTCTCAGTAGAAAATAACATAGTAATGCGGGGTCACAAAATAGTTATACCGGAAACTTTGCAAAGTAAAATTTTATCTGAGCTACATAAGTCACATTTAGGAATTGTTAAATGTAAAGCTGAAGCCCGGAGTAGAATTTGGTTCCCTGGCATTGATAAGGCTATTGAAGTGATGATCGGTGGGTGTAAAATATGTGCACACCTCCGACCATCTCCGGCTCGAGCACCGCTTGCTGTGTGGCCCCATCCTCCACACCCGTTCCAGAGAGTACACGTTGATTTCCTTGGACCAATTAATGGTCAGACTTATTTAGTAATAGTTGACGCGCATTCTAAATGGGTTGAAGTATATAAGACTAACAGCACTTCTACATCCGCAGTTATAGCAAAATTATATGATTTCATGTCAAGATTTGGTCTTATTCACACTTTGGTCAGTGACAATGCTACTTGTTTTGTTTCACGCGATTTTGTACAATTTTGCTCGTCCAATGGAATATCGCATGTGACGTCTCCCGCCTATCACCCTGCGAGTAACGGTCAGGCAGAGAGCTATGTAAAAGTTGTTAAGAAAGGCATTAAATCTTGTTTAATGATGTCGAATAATTTAAAACGAAACAGTGAAGATTTACTGAAATACCTGTTCGACTATAGGAATTCTTTACATGCTACAACTGGCTCTTCGCCTGCCGAATTGGTGTTTGGACGGAAGCTTCGTTCACGCTTAGATTTGTTGGTTTCGGACACGCCATCGCCGTCTTCACCTAACACCCTAGCTAAAGTTGTGGAACGTAATCAGTGTTCACAGGGTAAAGCTTATGGGGGCACAAACAAGCAATTTTTTAACCCCGGAGATAACATTATTTATAAGAAATATTACATAAATAAAAAATATTCTTGGCATAGAGGCATTGTAATAAAACGCATGGGTAAAATGACCTATTTAATCAAAGATTGTTTAACATTAGTTCAAATAAAAAAACATAAAAACCAACTTGTAGCTTACAAGGGACCGGACGACACCAATGATACGTTTTATGACAACCCTATCGATCCCACTGATTTGACTTTGTACTCAGACCCTTATGTCAACGAGTCTCAGAATGAGGGGGAAAGTGGGCAAGGACAAATCACTGATTCAGTGCCACTTCATGACGAAGGAAAAGAGAGTGAACCGGGGACAGCAACTACTGCTGAACAGTCTTCAGTTTCTGCAGCAACGGATGATGAAGAATTCTTCGAGGCTTCAGACAGTGAAGTCAGGGCTGCATCAGATAGGGTGTTGCGTCTGGCTCGATACATTAATTACAAGCCTTTCTTTTGTACTAATTTAAAATAGTGTACAGCTATAATTGGGTGACATACTAAAAGGGGAGAATTGTTGTATATTAGAAAAGAGGTATGAACGCGGCAATTGTTATCGGTTGCTAGGAGACATCTGTCAGGACGACAGAAGCCTCGTTTGTCTGCTTGGGGATTTTGCTGGATTAAAGCATCAGTGCGTAAACCACCTCTTGCGTATTAATTGTTTTCCTCCGACAAACATAACATTAAATTAACTAAAAAGAATTTTCCCATGGCCACCTTCCGGCTCCATCATCAGACCCTGAACACCACCTGTGTCAAAGCACTGGTTAGTACATAGCTCAATGAGTCCAAACACGATGGTGCTATCTTGTTTAATTGAGGAGTTCCTATACCTAACTTCCGGCTCCATCATCAGACCGCATGATATCATTTATTCAAAATGTCTCGGTAGTTATATAAGTATCCCAAGTTTCAGCTCAATCGTGCCAGGAAGTGCTTGTAAAATTGGAGTAACCGGAAACACATACGAACAGAGCAAGCTAATATAAAGTTTGTAATAAAAAATGTTCACATTCAACTCGCAATCTGCCAAACTTGTCAAAAATGTTGGCAAATTGATTGTATTTTTGACAGATTGCGAATGAGATGCGAATCCGAACGTTCAAAAAAATTACAGAAATAGCCCCGCTGTTATTATTATTAATTTATTAATTAAAGGTTAAGAAGAAGGAGCGAGATACTGGCATAGAAGTGGAGGTACCACCTTTAGACAATGATGGTGATGGTGATTACAATGACTATGATGACCGTATAGATTATGATATGAACGCGTCTAACGTGGTCGGATGTGACACGGATTTTGACATCCCTAGTAATGAAATTGAGGTAAGTTTTTTTTTTCTCTCGATTTCGTGGTTGGTCCTATAGTGAAAGTTATTCAGAATGATGAGTATAAAGACTCCTTAAAAGTATGCCCATGATTTCGGATGTAAGGACCAGCTCTCCGCAGACTGATGGGATGAATTCAGCATATCACAATAAGACGACCGGTACATGAAATTATTTCAGGAACGTTATGGGAATCCAATAAACATGATTTGTGTTATTACCTCACACGCAATGTATCGTTACCGTGGCAAAACGTACGTAGCCGCACTGCCCGTATCGGGGGGGGGGGGGGGCGCGCTCGCGCCATGTGATTTATCAATGTAAATTATAAGCTCCACGCGTCGTTCGCTATAGTATTTTAACACCCATTGCTGATTTTTATTATTTTAGCTGTTTTATTTACAAAAATGCAGTACTGCGTACAGATAATGTTATTTTCCATTGAAATAAAGGAATAATAACTGAAAAAAAAGCAAAATTTCATGAGAAAATTTCCAATGGAATATGATTTTAAATAAGGAGCTGAATGCTCCCAATTAATTTGCGGAGGGCTGTTCCTTACACCCTGTATATATAAATATCAGCACAAATTAAAACACGTAAATATGCGAATATAATAAAACAAATAAGACAAACAATGGGAAAACATTACCATTGTAATGTACTGTCAGCCTCTTACGAATGTTCTCGAACTTCATTCATTCATTCATTCATTCTTTCCAGGTAATATGTTTGACAAAAGAAGAGCAATTGAAAGAAGTACTAGAGAGAAAGGACTCGTATAATTATATAAACTCATTTTATAAATGTGAGCATTGCTATAAAGGGTTCATTCAAGATGGCACCTACAAGAACCATATGCTGAGGCATGATCCGGTACGTAACTAATGAACTCTCGCTTTCCTGCAATCTGTGGGAGTGATTTCGTGAAAAGGGACGGAAGTGTGTAACAGGAAGCCGGGGAAGCGCGCGCTATTTTTTTTTGACCAATGAGCGCGCGCGGTGCTACTTTAGGTGTAACAGGGTGTAAAGTTCACTCATCCACCATAGGAAAGGGAGGATCCTCCGACCAGACGGGTGTTGTGTCTGGCGGGCAACTGCCCAACGATTGATGTTGGGTTTTTGTATATATGTCCACTGCACGGTAAACTTTAATTGCGCGATGTAGGATTTATGTGACGTCAGGATTTTTGTGTGACGTCAGGTCTTTGATGCGTAGTTCGCATGTGGCGATGTAGATACCACCACACTAGAGTTGGCCGTCAGACAAGATTTGTAATGGTCTTTTCGTTTAAATGTGTCAGAGCGTGTGAGGGATAGAAGACTGGGTTGAAATGAAATTGTTTATTCTGTAAATAGGATATTGGAATCACTTTTATACGTCATATCATAGCTCGATTGTGTATTAATGTAGGGTCTACCTATGTATTTGGCGTTTTTTTCTCTTAAATAGAGAACCTCGTCACTTCTATGATTTAAAATATTCATCAATTGCTTGGTATTATATCGAATAATGACCATCATAGACGACTACCAATAGTAAAAAAATCTTATTACTTTTAAGCCCAAAACACACAGAGCGGGTGCGGGGCGGAAGCGGGAGTACGGCGGGTATAATAATTTGTAATTCAAGGAATTATATGGATGTCAACACACTGAACGCGGGCGCGTGGCCCGCTGACACAACAGCGCGGGACGGGAGCGGTTGTGCTATTCTGTAAAAATATCTCCGTGAAAACTAAGTGTAGTAAAATATCAAAGTGAGCTTGGAGTGAACTGTCACTGCCTTAGCATCAGTAGGTTTCGATGACAATGACTCACTCCACTCTCACTTCACCTAAGTTTTCAAGGTAAGATGGTTACAGAATAGCAATGTGGGTGTAGCGGCGTTACATTCGTTGCAATACACGTATCGATGATATTCTCCATATTGATGTTTTTTTTTATTAATGTCATGAACCTACAACTTTTTCCATTTTCGCGTTCTTCTCTTTAAAATAAGTAAAAAATAATAATTCTTCGTCCCTGTCAGAATCACCCAACATTTTCACACTGCAACCGCTGCCGTCTGTCAAAGTACAACCGCGCCCGACCCGCTGCCGTCCCGCGCCCGACCCGCTGCCGCCCCGCGCCCGCGCTCTGTGTGAACACGATGAACCGCGCGACTCACGTGATGAAAACGACCCGACCCGCTCCCGCCCCGCACCCGCTCTGTGTGTGTTTTGGGCTTTAGTTTTCTAAACATAAAAAATACCATAGAAATGACTCCTCATTTTGTTAGCAGAAATTACCACTATTTTTTTTTTAACTTAGCCAAAACTTGTTTTTGTCGCTTAATCTAAGAGGCATACGTTATCTTAGTTTTTAAACATAAGTGCATAAAAGTTTTAAAACATTAGTGTTGATGGTTTTTATATACATTAAGAAAATGTTAGTATGAAAAATGCAACTTCTTTAAAATTCCCCATACAAGACACCGATTTCATAGCTTATGTTATGTTTTAAAAATAACAATTTTTCCACAGTCCCACGGCAAAGAGACATGCCCTATCTGCCAAACAAGATGGCCGAACTTACGTTCATTAAAATCCCACACAACGACAGCTCACGAGCGAAAATACATTTGCAAACTATGCAACCATATTTCGAAAAGCAGTCATAGGGCCAAGGAACATTTGAAATGGCATAAGGGGCATAAATTTGTATGTAAGATCTGTGGAGCCATGTTCGCTAAATCCACAAGTCATTTGACACATCTGAGGTTACAGCATCCGACTAAGTTCTGTTGTGAAGTTTGTGGCGAGAGCTTCTTGGGAGAAATTGGGCTGAATATGCATATGAAGAAATCGCATAGAGGGAGCGAGGTTAGTACCTATTTTTAACCGACTTCTTCAAAAAGGTGGAGGTTCTCAATTTGTCTGTTGATTTTTTTTTTGGTGTTTTTTACGCGATTACTCCGTCAACTTATGAATCGATTTGTTGATTATTTTTATTGTTGGGTAGGTCATGCTTCAGAGGTGGTCCCATATCAATTTTATTAACTTTGCTTGCGTAGTTTTTGAGTTAGCTTCAATATTATGTATTTTTCCCACTTAGTTTATTTGGACGATGTTTTTAGTTACTCCGTCACTGTTATTTACATAGCAGGTAGTGGTATTTGAATTTGTGTGGGGTAGGTACCACAACTAAAAAAAGAAAAATAAAAAAAAACGACTTCCAAAAAAAACACTAAAAAACTGAAAAATAACTTTAATTTCACAAAGACACCGACTTCCGAAATTAAAGTTATTTTTCACTTTTTTAGTGTTTTTTTTGGAAGTCAGTTGTTTTTTTTTTGTAAAAAGTTTTTATTGTTTTTTATTAAAAGTATTTTATTCTTTTTTTTTCCAGAAGGTGAATTTAAAACCACAATTCAAATGCGCAGTTTGCGAACAATATTTTAAAAGTATGGAAGCTTTAAAACATCATTGCATTAGCTATGAAAATGGCATTTGTGATGGCAGTTTATGGTAAGTGAGTAACATAACATCACGAAGCTCGGGAGAAGCTCGTGGCTAAGTAATAACAGCTGCACGGGTCGATCCATCAGGTTAAGCTACGCTTGCCGGGGTTGGTCCGTGGATGGATGACCATCTTTACATACCGAGACTCCTCCGTGCGTCGGAAAGCACGATAAGCCGTTGGTCCCGGCTGTCATTCGTGGATCTTTGACAGTCGTTACGGGTCGTCAGAAGCCCGAATGTCTGACAACCAGTCTTACCAAGGGCTATCGTATTACCCAGTTACTGGGTTGTAGAGGTCAGGGGCCGTGTTACGCTTTCACGCTAAAATGGTTAAAGGGATTTGGGTGAAATTTGGCACATGACCTGGGTTAGGAAATGGGTACTTTTTAACCCCCGACGGAAAAAGAAGGGTGTTATAAGTTTAACGTGTGTATCTGTGTGTATGTCTGCGCCATCATAGCTGCCAAACGGCTGAACCGATTTTGATTTTTTTGGTTATAATTAAAAGGTGATTTGATCGAGAGTGTTCTTAAATATATTTAAAAAAATCGTTTATTAATAATAATATTTATTTGTTTCAGACAAAGTCCATTACATTACATTTCATTTGGTACGATTAAATACACAATAAACAATAACATAATACTCAAAAGATTCAATTAATTAAAATCCAATACAATTAAAATACTTACATACACATGTCAAGAAATATCAAATACATACATACAGATGATGATCGGGGGTTTTTTCAATTTTTAATTTAATCTTTTATCATCCCGATATTCCCGTGGAATCGGGACTTATGCTGGTGAAACCGCGGGGTGCAGCTAGTGTTAAATAAATAACATATCGATACCCATCATGTTTGTGAAGTTTCGCTAGGTTTTTTCATATGACCTTGTTTATTATTGTTCACAGCTCCTGTTTCCAATGCGGTGAAAACGTACCGACACAGGATGCGCTCAGGGATCATTTGAAAACACACGACGTTGGCGTAAAATGTGAAGAGGTGAGTTATATACAGGGTGTAAGTAAGTAGAGACTCTTATACAACATCAGTTTTTGTTTATGCTAAACCCGAAAAGGGGTCATTGTACTCATAATTTTGAACAACTTTTTCTATGGGACAATACTTGAAATCGCGAAAAAAAAATCAGCTGTTCCATACATTTGTGTTCACTTAAATCGACAAAATGTATGGAACAGCTGATTTTTTTTCGCGATTTCAAAGTTGGTCCCATAGAAAAAGTTGTTCAAATTGATGAGTACAATTGTTTGTGTGTGCATGAGTTGTGACTGTGAGTGTTTGTGTGTGTGCGTGCGAACAGCTGATCGACAAGTTTTATGTAGCAGAGAAAGATGGAAGTATTAACAGTTTGTATGATTTGGAGGCTATCCCCTTTTCGGGTTTACCATAAACAAAAAACTAATGTTGTATAGCGTGTATCAGAAATCCATGACAATTAAACTGAACAACTTTATCCATGGGACCAACATCGTAATCCATGGGTTCGATTCCCAGGTCGGGCAAAGTGTTACAAAGGGTTTTTCTATCAGGAATATCTCTGTAGCAGCCCTTAGTATATACTCGTATTTATGCCCGGTTGATGGCAATAGGCTCGCCGCCTATTACATGGGACTTAAACATAACTGTGGTGAAATGTGGGTGTACTATAGGTTGTCAGGGTAAACACCGTTGTCACTCAAACCATGGGTAATTGACTTAAATATAAAAACAAATGACCGAGTAACAACAAAAAAAAAACTTTATTTTCATTAAAAGATTTTTTAAAGTTTCTATCCGACACCGTGCTCGCTAGCGAAACAGCTGACTGACTGAGGGAAGGGTCGAGCTCGCGGCCGGTCAGGTCACATCCCGTACTCCCCGCCCGTGTTGAGTCGAACTTGCGTCTTTTGTGGTAAAATGCAGTTAAAAAATAAATAAAAATAATGTTGTAATTTTCCATTGATTTTACGTTCTATAAATGAAACCAAACCACTGGTTTCAAGGATAACGGTGTTTACCCTAACACCCTGTAGAGTACACCTCTGCCTAACTCTTCGGGGATTACACGCGTTATGGTTTTTGTTTCAGTGTAACAGAAACTTCGCTCATGAGCGTTCTTTCTCCATACATTATCAGCGAGTACATCTGGGTATCAAACTCAAACACTACAAGCCCAGGGACAAGAGGAAAAAGGTGCCCTGGGTCTGTGAGATATGTGGCAAGAAGTGCATAGTAAGTACTGCGTTACAATGTTTCTTTCAACTACATAGTAATGTTATCATTAATCACTACAAAACCGATCCCAAAGGACGTATTTTTTGCTTAAAACCAAAACAGTGCAGTAAAGTTAAAGTAAAATAGGACCCTGTTACTAAGGCTCGTCTCTCCGGCACTGTCTGAGTTGAGTTGACCTGACTTGACCTGACTGGTTAATACAAATGGATAAATACCGTTTAAAATGGCCTGAATTGACCTGACTTGCCCTGACTTGACCTGACTTGACCTGACTTGACCTGACTTGACCTGACTTGACCTGACTTGACCTGACTTGACCTGACTTGACCTGACTTGACCTGACTTGACCGGACTTGACCTGACTTGACCTGACTTGACCTGACTGGTTAATACAAATGGATAAATACCGTTTAAAATGACCTGACTTGACCTGTCTTGAGTTTAGTACATTGGTAGTTGAAAGAAAAGTAGATTACGCACCTTGCTAAAGTGAGTAATTGATGCACTAATTTACCCCTCCCCTTTACCAACATAACCCTCGTGCATCAATAACTCAATCATCTGCATCTATAACTGGCGCTCGATGCAGCAATCTACTATTTTCACCTCACAAGCTCGAAAAGAGTCTGTCATTCGAAATCTGAGTGCAAAAGTGCATTTTCTCAAACATGATTGGAAATTCGAGCATTATTTTGACAACCTTCTTCGAGATAAATCGAAATTGCCGTACTGTTAAAAAACAAATGACGATGCGGCCGGCAAAGTAAGTATGAAAATCCATATCTGTCGTGTTTAGCGGCCAAATAAATTACTATGAAAACTCATATCTTTTGTGTTATTTAAAAATGGAACGAACTTTTTACTTCAGCGCATCAAAGATTTTATTTGAATTTCGATTTGGCTTGCAAATAGAGCTGTTTAAAATAAAGAAGAAACAAATGAACACTATTGGCGCGTGAAAAATTATCGTTGTTCGTCATTGATTTTGGAAATTATAATTAATTTACTAAGTTTGAATTTCCGCGCATTGTTTGAGAGAATTACTATACAAGCCTTGGCCACAACCAGGCATTGTTGGACTAACGTAATTTCACGATCGTCCATCAATAGCCCAGTTGCAGGCCGCGACAGTAATGTACTATTAAAATTCGAACCTTTCTATTCAATAATTTTCTATAACGCCGGGTCCATTGATAATGCATGGATACTTATTTCATGTCAGTGCGCCAACCTCATTTTTAGAATAATCGCACTGGCCAGCACGAAAAAAAATAGCTCAAAGCGCCTATAGTACATTACTGTCGCGGCCTGCAACTGGGCTATTGATGGACGATCGTGAAATTGTGGGCCGAGGCGAAACCGAGGCACACAAACGTGACTCCAACAATAGCTGGTTGCGGCCAAGGCGTGTATAGTACTTTTCTCAAATAATGCGCGGAAATTCAAACTGAGTAAATTAAATAAAAATTCACCAGAATCAATGAAGAACAACGATAATTTTTCACGCGCCTATATGTTCATTTGTTTCTTCTTTACTTTAACAGCTCTATTTGCAAGCCAAACCGAAATTTAAATAAAATCTTTGATAAGTTATGATAAACCCACATTCGTGTTTTAATACCCCAGTTTATGATTAGTAGTCTGTAGGTAATAGGTAATAAATAAATAAAATATTTATTTATTCAGAGTAACAATGAGACTCATAGTGTTAGTAATACGGGCTGATATCCGCAACTCCACGACAAAGCGCATATTTTGCGTACGGATTATTAGTAGTATTATACAACAGTTGCATAAATTAATTAATTTAACAACAAATAAATTAATAACATTAATTTGTTAACAGTCGAACGCTGCGTTGGTGTATCACCAACGTACCCACACTGGAGAAAAACCGTTCCAATGCATCGAGTGTCCGAAGAAATTCAGCATATTTCAGAGATTACAGGTAATACAAGGTGGAGACCACAATATGACCATAAATTAAACTGCGTAAAATTAATGACATTCCCAATCTGCATACGAAAATTCAATTAAATATATGCAATAGTTTAGTCACTAAAGCTAGTCAAAGATGTGTGACTGACATGGCCACCATGAGGGATTTTCAATTTTGATAACACAAAAAATTAGCCGGTCACTGGTTCAAAAGTTATAAGGGTTTATAGGTGGCCGAAACTAGGGCACGTAGAGAGGATCTGTCTTCTCCCAAATTTAGTCGCTAATTAGTCGGAATCAGTCGCCAACTCACAGATTTAGTCGGGTCTTAGTTTAGAAGATATAAGAAGTTCAATTTTTGAGGTATAGTCCAAGAGCTAGATCGAAAAGTCTACGCGTAAACTCTGCAATCTAGCTCTTGGACTGTGATACCTCTGCCTAACCCTTCCGGGACGAAAAAATAAAAAGAAAATAAAGAAAGAAAAATTGTTATGTTATAAGTTTATAACATTGTGTAACATTGATTGTTCTTGTTTTTAAGGTTCCGTACCCAAAGGGTAAAACGGGACCCTATTACTAAGGCTCCGCTGTCTGTCTGTATCCAGGCTGTATCTCATGAACCGTGATAGAGAGCTATGACAACAAATACTAAAAAACCGAATAAAATAAATATTTAAGGGGGCTCACATACAACAAACTTGACATTTTTTTGCCGTTTTAATAGATAATGGTATGGAACCCTTCGTGCGCGAGTCCGACTCGCACTTGGCCGATTGTTATTATTATGAATGTCTTCCACAGATACACGTGCGCACACACACTGGTGAGAGACCGTTCAAGTGTTCGAGCTGTCCGAAAGCTTTCAAACATAAAGCCGCTCTCAACAGACATGATCGGGTAAGAAACTATGTTATTCATCCTTTTTTTTTTCACCTTGTATCTATAAGTTGTGGTCATTTGAAAGTGTGGTAAATCGCGAAAAAATTATCAACTGTCCGATACAAAATATTAATACTTACTCGACCCAAATGTATGGGACAGTTGATTATTTTTTCGCGATTAGGATTTTGGTCCCATGAAGAAATTTTTTCAGTTTGGACTGTACCACACCCTTAAATATGAGCACAGCTATAAGATACACGCTGTATGTATACACTACAGGGTGGTAGTGTAAACACCGTTATCCTTGAAACCAGTGGTTTGGTTTCATTTATAGAACGTAAAATCAATGGAAAAATACAACTTTATTTTTTTAAAGAAAATCTACATTTTTTCACTAGAATATTTCACCCTACACGCGAGGGCAACGACCGGCCGGCGGTTGGCGGGGGCGGGCGGGGCGCGCGGGACGTTACATGACCGGCCGTCAGCTCTCTCGAACTCGTATCCATGAGTATCGTGACAGTGACGGATATTTACTCTTTATGGCGCATCCACACATGCCGCCGGCTTTCAGGCTGCCAAACTGCTGCTGCTTAAAAGATGCGCGTGCCGCCGGGTTGGCCGCCGGCCCGTGCCGCTCCGCATGTGTGGATGCGCCATTAAAATCTTTTAATGAAAACAAGGTTTTTTTTTTGTTGTTACTGGGTCATTTATTTTTATATTTAAGTCAACTACCCATGGTTTGAGTGACAACGGTGTTTACCCTTGCATACTGTATACGCGTCGACTTGAAACCCCGTCTTTTTCCTCGGTTATGAGGGCGCTGAGGTAGCTCGCGAAATTCAAATTTTCTTGCGTTTTTTGCAATTTGCAGGTCAGTGTCAGGCTGTCAGGTTATATTTTTAGTAAAATACTACCTGCGCCCTGCGGTTTCACTCGCGTAAGACCCGATCCCGCGGGACTATCGGGATAAAAAGTATCCTGTGTCCTATTCCAGGTCATGGTCTACTTATGTGCCAAATTTCATCCAAATCCGTTTAGCCGTTTTGGCGTGAAAGCGTAACAAACAAACAAGCAAACAAACTCACTTTCGCATTTATAATATTAGTTAGGATGATTCGCGACTGTAACAAATATGGCTTTACATAAATATAATCATGATGGCGCCCACTCAAAAGCTTAGGAGCTTTTTACACTAAAAGGTATATTTTTCGCTTTTCAGTTATCTTTTTTCGTTTAAAATTTTTATAAGATTTTTTTTAAATATAATCCTTACATATTATTAAACAAAGTCCACCGCCGCCTCTGTCTGTCGTCCTGTACGCGATAAACTCAAAAACTACTGCACCGATTTTCATGCTGTTTTCACCCGTGGATAGAGTGGTTCTCGAGTAAGGTTTTAGTGATAACCGACATCCACGCGGATGTAACCGCGGGCATCAGCTAGTTAATAATAATTATAATTATTAATTTTATATCTTTTTTTTTTTGTTATTACCAATTTTTATTCGCAGGTGCATTCGGGAGCCAAACCATACCAATGTGGTCACTGCGGCAAAACTTTCTCACAGTCAAACTCAATGAAATTACACGTTAGAACAGTTCACCTGAAAATGCCAGCCCCTTACAGAGCCAGGAGAGGGAACACCGAATGTGATATATTAGACAGTGAAATAAGTTGATATTGCATTTCTGTATGATGAGGGTTCCGTAGTCGAAAGGCAAAAAAACTGGCCAACTGCGTGTCGCACCACGCACAATGAAGGGTTCCGTAGTTGGGATGAATTTATACCAAGAAAAAACTTAACAAGTTGATATTGCATTTTTGTATGATCAGGGTTCCGTAGTCGAAAGGCAAAAAAACTGGCTAACTGCGTGTCGCACCACGCACAATGAAGGGTCCCGTAGTTGGGATGAATTTATACCAAGAAAAAACTTAACATTGTAGTTGAAAAACATGTTCTCCCATACGGAATGTATTGAAGAACATGTTTTCGCAACTGCAAATTTAAGTTGGTCGAATATTACTCAGTATCCTGTAGAGCCTACTTAGCTGTGATAGTTTTCCTTTTAATTTCGTTCGTACTACTGCCGTGATTTATTTCACATATCCTGAACCAACCTATTAGCTGGCAGTGGGGGACATTTGACTCTAACAAAAATTAGCACTTTAAAGCTTAATATTTCGCAAACGAATCCACATATCCTGAACCAACCTATTAGCTGGCAGTGTGGGACATTTGACTCTAACAAAAATTAGCACTTTAAAGCTTAAATTTCGCAAACGAATCCAGAATCAAAAAATGGGGTTCAGAAACTCCCAATATTTTTCAACGACCATTCCAACGACACCCCTTGCCATGGGATAGACGAGAAAAAAAAAACATCGTCTCTGAACTAAGCCGCGGATAGACAGACAGGGGCGGTTGGTTTTGGATTTGTGAAAAATTCACGGCAGTAGCGAAATTAAAAGGAAAACTATCACAGCTAAGTAGGCTCTACAAGTTACCGAGTAATATTCGACCAACTTAAATTTGCAGTTGCGAAAACATGGAAAAGTTTTTCAAATACAATGTTAAGTTTGTGCTTGGGATAAATTCATCCCAGCTACAGAACCCTTCACTGTGCGTGGTCCGACACGCACGTGGCCGGTTTTTTTTTTAAATTTGACCTTGTGTACGCGTATTCACAGACAGACGGACTAAACACGTTGTTTTACCTTCAACTTGAAATCAATCATCTAAATAATGTTAATATTAAAAGATATTAATGTAAATAAAAATATGTACATTATTAATCTGGTTTTTAATTATTTAGTCGGAAGTCAAATAAATTAAGTATTAATTTTATTAATGTGTTGTTTTCTTTTTAAATTAAAATATTTCCGTGTATTTATAAAAAAAACTTTTTTACAAAAACTTTTTACAAAAAAAAAACAACCGACTTCACATAAAAACACTAAAGAAGTGAAAAATAACTTTAATTTCGGAAGTCGGTGTCTTTGCTTTTCAATTTTCGTTTTTTGCCACCGACTTCCGAATTTAAAGTTATTTTTCACTTTTTTAGTTTTTTTGTGAAGTCGGTTGTGTTTTTTTGTAAAAAGTTTTTATTTTTCACTTTTTAGTTGTGGTACCTACCCCACACTAATACGCATAGCGTTATCTGCTATGTAAATAAGGACTAAGATATCATCTACATACGAAGAAAGGCCGAAACAAACTCAGAGGTCACCGTATCCTTTAAAGTCCAGACATAATCTTGGTCAGGCCGTATGAGGACCATGTAGATTAGAGTCTGAAATGGTCTTTTGAGGAAAGAACCACACAGATTTGAGTGGACCTGTCCAGTCAGTGCAAGCATTTGTCAGTAATAGTGGAGCTCAACTCAGAACTTAAGGTGTGATCATCTGCCTGCATTTTCCCAACTATGTTGGGGTCGGCTTCCAGTCTAACCGGATGCAGCTGAATACTAGTACTTTACATAGAGCGTCTGCTTATCTGACCTCCACAACCCAGTGGCTGGGTAACACGATATCCCTAGGTAAAACTGGTTGTCATATGATCGGGTTTCTGACGACCCGTAACGACTGTCAAAGATCTACGAATGACAGCCGGGACCAACGGCTTAGCGAGCTTTCCGAGGCACCGAGGAGTCTATAGGTATATAATGGAAGGTCACCCATCCCCAGACTGACCTATACAAGCGTCGCTTAGCCTTGAAGATCGACCCGTGCCGGCGGTCATTTGTAGATCTTTGAAAGTCGTTACGCGTAGGTGACCAGAAGCCCAAAATTGATCTGACAACCAGTCTTACCAAGGGGTATCGTAGTATTACCCAGTAACTGGGTTGTGGAGGTCAGTCGCTACATGTAAAATCCTGGTATTCAGCTGGATCCGGTTAAGAAGGAAGTCATAGTTGGTAAAATGTTAGCAGATGAGAATAATAAATTACCAAACTATAGACAAACCAGTGCTGCATTTGATCATGTTTATTCGTGACAACATAATAGCAAGACATTCGTTGTGCAACACATTAACTAACCTGATTGTACAACCTTCGATCGGCCGTGAATTGAGGCGAACTGGTTAAGTAGTGATTTCACTGATGGCCGAATTATCGATATCGATGTTTTTGACAAAGTAAGAGTGTCTTGAATTTTCAACAACTACGTACGGTTAGCGAAAAAAGTTGATTATCACCTACGGAAAAAAATTGCATGCTTATTATTATATTGGCAAAACATGTAACATATCATAACATCCCGCCTGTACTCCCGAAGGTTTAACTTCTGTTCCGATTTTAATTAAATATTTAGTTAGTAAGGTTAAATTAAAAAAAAACTGATATATTGATTGACTTTGAAGAAAATATTAAAAATGAAAACATTACAAGAAGTTTTTTTGTGATTACCTTTAAATTATTTACTTCTTCAACAAAAAGACATAAGTCCTTTAAAAGTTTACAAAATATCTATCGATAAAATTATCGACGTACTTTCACACACGCACCCCAACACTCGGCGTTAAGATCAGCGATAATCGACAGTCGAATCTGATACACGGTGCTTTACACACAGTATCGATATTAATAATAGTGCTTCAAACATAACAAAGTGACAAGGAAAAGTTGCAAAAAAATATGTGTTTGATACTGATTGGCTGTGATAACTGAGAAACGCATCATACCTACTTTTTTTGTGGAGTCGGGAGTGAAAAATGTATGTATTTTTTTGTTGTTTTGGTATACGTAAATGTTGTTGCCTGTGACTTATGTACGACTGCGTCTATTTCATCATTTTATTAACCGACTTCAAAAAGATGGAGGTTCTGAATTCGTCTGTATGTTTTTTTTTTATAGTGTAGTTACCACAACAAAAAAGTGCAAAATAAAAACTTTTTACAAAAAAAAACAACCGGCTTCCAAAAAAAACACTAATAACAACGGAAAAATTTCTTTAATTTCGGAACTCGGTGGCAAAAAACAAAAGTTTGCGTGAAAAAAAAATCAGCTATTCCCTACATTTTGTCGATTTAAGTGAACACAAATGTATGGAACAGCTGATTTTTTTTTAGCGATTTCAAGGGTGGTCCCATAGAAAAAGTTGTTCAAAATAATGAGTACAATGACCCCTTTTCGGGTTTAGCATAAACAAAAAATAATGTTGTATATCTAGACGATGTTTTAAGTGACTCCGTCACTGTTATTTACATACCACAACCAAAAAGTGAAAATTAAAACTTTTTAGTTTTTACAAAAAAAAAAACAACCGACTTCCAAAAAAAACACTAAAAAGTGAAAAATAACTTTAATATCAGAAGTCGGTCAAAAAAAAAGAAAATTGAAAAGCAAAGACACTGACTTCCGAAATTAAAGTTATTTTTCTCTTTTTAACCGATTTCTTAAAAAAGGAGGAGGTTCTCAATTCGTCTGTATGTTTTTTTTGGAAGTCGGTTGTTACATAAACAAACAGATCGTAACGTTACCACAAACAAAAACCCAATATGTTGCCTTGAGGCATGCATGTGTCAACATAAACTATCTTTGCCAATGTGAAAGTGAAAATAATTATTATTTACTTAATATGATATTAATTATTTTCAAACAACGATCTCGACTTCGTCTGTCGTATATACATGAAATATTACAGTTCATATCGTTGTAGAATACCTAGTCAGATAGTGAGGCGGCAGCGGGCCTGCCTGGGCTGACTGCAAACATAAGTTGTGGTATGTAAATAACAGTGACGGAGTCACTTAAAACATCGTCTAGATATACAACATTATTTTTTGTTTATGCTAAACCCGAAAAGGGGTCATTGTACTCATTATTTTGAACAACTTTTTCTATGGGACCACCCTTGAAATCGCTAAAAAAAAATCAGCTGTTCCATACATTTGTGTTCACTTAAATCGACAAAATGTAGGGAATAGCTGATTTTTTTTTCACGCAAACTTTTGTTTTTTGCCACCGAGTTCCGAAATTAAAGAAATTTTTCACAACCAAAAAGTGAAAATTAAAACTTTTTAGTTTTTACAAAAAAAAAAACAACCGACTTCCAAAAAAAACACTAAAAAGTGAAAAATAACTTTAATATCAGAAGTCGGTCAAAAAAAAAGAAAATTGAAAAGCAAAGACACTGACTTCCGAAATTAAAGTTATTTTTCTCTTTTTAACCGATTTCTTAAAAAAGGAGGAGGTTCTCAATTCGTCTGTATGTTTTTTTTGGAAGTCGGTTGTTACATAAACAAACAGATCGTAACGTTACCACAAACAAAAACCCAATATGTTGCCTTGAGGCATGCATGTGTCAACATAAACTATCTTTGCCAATGTGAAAGTGAAAATAATTATTGTTTACTTAATATGATATTAATTATTTTCAAACAACGATCTCGACTTCGTCTGTCGTATATACATGAAATATTACAGTTCATATCGTTGTAGAATACCTAGTCAGATAGTGAGGTGGCAGCGGGCCTGCCTGGGCTGACTGCAAACATAAGGTACGTACGCCCTATGAAACAATAGTCAAGTAATCAAGTATTGTGTCGTACGTCAATCGCGCGTGCATATACATTGTGTTCTATATATTCACCATACTGCGACGCTGACGTCCGCGGCGCGTACTCCGTTGTTACGCGTACGCGACCGACAGTGATCAGCGTAAGAGGAAGTCAGGGGGCGGACTATGAAGTATTAATGCCATCATTATTCCACTGCGAAAAAAGGATGCTGCTAGCGGCCTTGTATAGCTCCGTCTCTCAGTAACACTGGAAAAATGGTGGCATTAATACGTCGTAGTATAAGTGCAGACCTCTACATCAAATTACTACATTATTATCATCATCTGCCTGCTTTTGCCCAACTATGTTGGTGTCGGCTTCCAGTCTAACCGAATGCAGCTGAATACCAGTATTTTACATGGAGCGACTGCCTATATGACCTTCACAAGTTCACAACCCAGTCACTGGGTAATGAATACGATAACCCTTGGTAAAACTGGTTGGTGGACTTGGTCATACTTTCTAGCTTCTGACGACCTGCAACGACTGTCAAAGATCAACGAATGAAGACGAAATAGCGAAAAAAAATCAGCTGTTCTCTACATTTATGTTCGTACCAATAGCTCAAAAAAAACATGGACGTAGGTATAATTTAGTTACCTATTCCGCTTAACTATTCTTCAAGAGTCATAAAGAAATCGATTCGTGTTTCTCTGCGTCCAGCACTCGGTGTGGCAACACGTCGTGTTCTGGTTTGCGACTGGTTAATTGTTATCCTTAGGATGCCTCGTTCAGAGGTGAAACTGTTACTTTTAATAAATGTGTTGATCTAGGAACTTTTCCTGACCTCATGAAGAGTAGTAAAGTCATACCATTATTTAAGTCAGGTAGTAAAAATGACGTTGGCAATTTCAGACATATTTCTATCCTACCTGCATTTAGCAAAATATTTGAAAAGTTAATTCTCAAGCAGTTACTAAGACATTTTAATTTAAATAGCCTCCTTCATAATGAACAATATGGCTTTACTAAAGGTCGTTCGACTACAGATGCGGGTGTTGCTCTGCTGAAACACATATTTAATGCATGGGAGAACTCGCAAAATGCTATTGGGGTTTTCTGTGATCTCTCCAAAGCCTTTGATTGCGTGCACCATGACACGCTTTTGCGTAAACTTCGTCATTACGGTGTGCAAAACGAAGCTCTGAACGTTATAAATTCTTATTTACAGAATAGGTTCCAATGTGTAGATGTTAATGGTGTGAAATCTTCTGGGCTACCAGTTCAGTTAGGTGTACCTCAAGGCTCCATACTGGGTCCATTCTTGTTCTTAGTGTATATCAATGACTTACCATTCTATTTAAAGGGTGTCTGTGAAGTTGTACTGTTTGCAGATGATATCTCTCTTATTTTTAAAGTAGACAGGAATAGGCAAGATTTTGACGATGTAAACAGTGCACTCTCAATGGTAACGGATTGGTTTACGACAAATAACCTAATTCTCAATGCCAAGAAAACGAAATGTGTAAAGTTTGCCTTACCGAATGTCAGAAATCTAGGACCCAACATCGTCTTAGATAAAGAAGTGCTTGAAACTGTAAACTCGGCAGTTTTTCTGGGGATAACAGTAGATGCCAAACTTCAGTGGGGCCCACATATATCGAGCGTAGCGGGGAGGCTCAGTTCGGCCGCTTACGCCGTCAGAAAAGTAAGACAATACACTGACGTTGATACTGCTCGGCTAGTCTATTTTAGTTATTTTCATAGCGTTATGTCCTACGGTATTCTGCTGTGGGGTACAGCTGCTGATATTTAAAATATATTTGTCCTACAAAAACGAGCTGTTCGAGCAATTTACCAGCTAGGTGCCAGAGTTTCTCTGAGAGATTTTTTTAAAGATATTGGTATTCTCACGGTGGCATCACAATTCATCTTCGCCAACATCTTATATATTAGGCAAAATATACACTTATACACTAAAAACAGTGATATTCACAATGTTAACACTAGGAATAAGGGCAAACTACGAGTTCCCTTTCACCGGCTTCATAAGGTTCATAACTCATTTGTTGGGCTTGGTATAACCTTTTATAACAAGCTACCCTCTCCTTTGCTAGATTTGCCTTATAATGCGTTTAAAGCTAAAGTAAAATGCAACCTTTGTTCAAAGGCTTACTACTCCATTAACGACTACTTAAATGATAAGAGTAGTTGGTTGCTGTGATTAACTCAAGACAATGTTTATGTTCTTTCTCCAGAATTAGCTTACCCACTGACAGGTTATATGAGTTCATATAAATTTTTTATTATTTTTATTTGGACTGTACTTATAGTCAATTTTATTTTAATATTGATTTTAATTTAATTTATTGATGACTCATTACAATGTTTTCTATATGAGTTGTATTGCAATATGTGGTTAGCTAGCGACCTCGACAATGGATAATTATTATTTTTGCCTGAGCAACCGGCAGCAGGTTCGTCATGCTCCCTTAGATGTCACTGCTTGCGGTAGCGTCGGAGGTCGGGTTGTCTCCTTCCCTCAAATATGGCGAGGGGGGTAATGGCTGATCTTTGCGTTATGCTCGTGAACGGGTGCTGCTTGTGGTGACTGGTCGTCTTGCTGATCTCGGTTTTGTTAATGTTATTTTGTTAATGTTATTAGTAATTCATTTTTATTTATTTACTTCGATGGTCCTAGTTTATCATTTATAACTTCCAGTTGCAGCTATAAATAGCTATATGTAAGCGGGCACGCCCTTTGTGCCTAGAGGCTTTTATTTAGTTAATTTATGTTTATGTTTATATTAACTACTTATTTCTGCTTGAGTAGGTACATATAGTTCTCGTTTTTTTTTTATATTATTCTTTTTTTTTTTTTGGTTGGTATATTGGCGTGTGCTAGCTGACATATGGCTAATTAGATTTATGTTTTATGTTGCGTAATAATGTAAATGATTTTGCAAACTTTTGTATAGAATCAAATTTTTCTAACTGAACAGACAGCTGTGCTGCTGGGGAGTTTGTTGCGCCACTTCTTCTTCCCAGCTAAAGCACTAGGAAGTGGTGAAGGGTGGGCGTTTTGGGGGGACTGTCTTATGTAATTTTGACGTTCGAAAAGTGCTGATTCTCAGCCTAGTTTGAATAAATGACTTTTGATTTTTGATTTTTTTTTTGAAACACGTCGATTTCTTACAGGGTTTTTTATGAATCTTGAAGAATAGTCAAGCGGAAAATAAATAAATACATCTACGTATATTGTATTCTATAATGCATTTCCACAAAGTCACGCCTGAATCAGTGCTATCATAAATTCGCATAGCTCATTGATTTTTTTTCGCGATTTCAATTTTTACCCACAGTGCAATTTGTTCATAAAGATGAGAACTATGACCACCTAAGAGGTATTTCCAGTGCGTTTGGTGATTTATTTTGTCTGTTAATTAGATGGAAACACCAGCGGCGGAGGGATCTTCAAACACGGATGCTGACGAGGAGTATACCGAAGGAGTAAGAGTTGTACTGGTAAGTCACCAGTCTTACTTTACATAGTGGCAGTCACAACATCGCTCCTGTAGGTAGTGTTTTTTACGTGCTCATGCTGTCCCATTCTTTGGCAAAGGCGTCCCTCCACTCCTTACGCCTTTCGCGAGCCCGCGCCTCATCCTTCAAGTTTAGTTCTGACGGTATCTATCCAGCTCGTCACGCCATCGCCATCTCCTGCGTGGTCTGCTACGGAACTTCCGCTTGCAAACACAGTACGAAATAGAACAAAAAAAAAATTCACTCTCTAGTTACTATGTTGTGCCCCTAGGGAGCAATAAAATTAGTGCAAAAATCCAAAATCCTCCTCACATCGAAATGATGTTGATTCAATTTATTATTTAAAAAAAACTGAAACCCAACTAAAAAGATATAAATTAGACATCACAGACAGACTAATTAAAAATCCGGAGTCACTCGTGCTAGGGCAAAAATCAAGCAGATTACGTGTGACTCTGTATTTTTTATTTGTATTAAATACATATAATATAAATAATATACTTTTGTAACTTAAAAATGTAATGCCCTAAATTACCTTCACCATGAAATCCAAAATGGCGACAGAAAAAATGTAAATTCAACAGCTGTTTCCTTTCCAAATTGAGTCAGTCATTCAACTATTATGGAAATAAATAATAATTATAACCATTTCCGAATAATAATAATAAAAAATTAAAATGCTCGGTATGTTTACAAAAGAGTTTTAAATCAAGGTCTGAGAGCTTGCTCATAAAATCAGAAGGTGAGCTAAAGTTAATGTCAATGCCAACCGGATACAACGTGACTTTTTGGAAGTGTACGAGCACAGGAGTGCCTACTTCCTAATACACATAACATTTATCATCTGCGATATCGATTCGTCATTCATCAATATACGCCTCGCGGGTTAGGCACTCGGAGGTTTACCTATATTACACCCACATTTCGCCAGTTATGTCCTGGGAGTCTAATACGGCCACATTAACAATTCCTCTAAAAGCAATTAATTTCCTGAATTTCCATCTGCCATTAGCAATTCCTCTTTGACACAAAAGTAATTTCATATTATGTGGACCATTTTACGAATCTCCATAGAAAACTGTCAAACCGATGAATTATTTCGTAACATGAATCGCACGCAGATCAATAAATTATGAATTGTCAGTTTGTGCCATTTTACGATGATTCATAATATTTTCCTATTATGATTCTGCCAAAGTGGCTGTTTTTAGCCCCACGTAGTTGTGATGGAAAAACACACATTATCACTTCATGACATGGGTTTAGATTCCCAGGTCGCGCAGTGTTATTGGGTTTTCGGAATCCGGAATTTCTCAGCAGGCCGGAGTTTGGATTTATACCCGCCGTGTCCGGTTGATGGCAATAGGCTCGCCCCCTATTACATGGGACTTAAACATAACTCGCGAAAGCCTAGATTTCGTACTTATGTACACCTCTGCCTCTCCCCTTCGGAGA
This sequence comes from Lithophane semibrunnea, assembly GCA_947363905.1. Taxonomy (NCBI): domain Eukaryota; kingdom Metazoa; phylum Arthropoda; class Insecta; order Lepidoptera; family Noctuidae; genus Lithophane; species Lithophane semibrunnea. The sequence continues at coordinate 9,942,927 of OX376215.1, forward strand.
TTATAGGCATGATGTTATTTAGGTTACTTAAATAAATATTAGCGGTAGTAGGCACTTACTATAGGGTGGTGGTAGGGTGTTAGGGTAAACACCTTTATCCTTGAAACCAGTGGTTTGGTGTCATTTAACGTAAAATCAATGAAAAATTATGTCATTTTTTTTAAAATTACTTTTTGCCACTAGCGTATTTCACCCTTTCACCTATGCGCTAGGGCAACGAACTTGCGTCTCAACACGGGTGGGACAAACAAGACTGTTTACCCTTACACCCTGTATTAGGTACTAACTTCGTTGGAAAGCTAATTGATTAATTTTTATGTCGTTTCAGTTAAATCTACCAGAGGATGAAGGAGAGGGCCTGGGCTTCAGACTCACGAGGACTCTGTGGGATCCATATCCATGGGTAAGAAGATTTGTATAAATCCTATACAAAATCAGATATCGATGGTTTTTATTTGATTCAATTTTTACCACCGACATCCGAAAAGTTATTTTGCACTAAAGCATCGTGCGTGACTCGAGACAATAGGCTTGTACTCGTACTTACTTCTTAAGGGGGATGCGCTAAGGTAGCCCGCGAATTTCAAATTATGTTACGTTTCTTGCAATTTGCAGGTCAGTATCAGGTACTATGTTGATCTTAATATTATTTGCGGCCGTAACAATTATGGATTTACAGAATTATAAACATTAGAATCAGCAATACAACTCTCTAAGTTCATGTAAGTGAACATGAACTTAAGGAAATATTTGATTTTCGCGGGCTACCTAAGATTAGACATTTATTTCAAACATATTCCATTGCTGATTGATCGTGTATGACGCAAGAAGGTTGCTGATTTAAATAGAGCTGTTCACATGTGTATCCAAAGCATAAAAACACGTCGTAAGTCTTGAGTGGTAAGTACTTGGTATGGTAGCAAGTATGATGTTGTTCCAGTGTTACTAGATTATTCTATGCGTTTCAATTTAACACTCAGGGTTTGGAATGGCAGCTAAGTATTGTTAGGTCTTGAAATTAAACTAGGATAAACCTTATATTAAATATATTGTATGCAAAAGAACAACACGGTTCTCTCCCGCGCACTCCCGAATATTAGTGTTGTCTATCGACCACTTCGTGCCGATCGCTAGTCATACGCATAGGGTTGGGACAACCATCGGATTATCGTTATCGGTATATAGCCTTTATGTAAACAACTGGCAACCGGCAATTTGTGTATGTAGGTTCTTTAAGGCTTCGGAAATACTGGCGTGATGTTTTGTCATTTCTCAGGTCCGTGAGGTGACTCCTGACGGTAGAGCAGATCAAGCAGGATTGAAGCCAGGCGACTGCATTCTACAGGCTGATGGGAAAGACCTGCTAGGGCTACCTGTATGTATCAATACTATCACATAGTCTTATAGTAAGACATCACTGACATCTGTTGCACAGAAGGACTAAGGGGACGGGTGGCAGGGGCGGTTCGCCCCGGGCCCCCTAAATCTTGAGAAGTACTTATTAAATCTAATCCCAAACAAAACCGAAATATTAAGAACGCGGCGACGGATGAATTCTCCATACAAACGTAATACCTAAATCATTTGCAATTATTTGAGCATATTTCCACCATAATTTGTAGTTATTCGGATTGAGACAGTATTTATCTAGGTTCCTACATCTTTTTATTTTTCAAAAAAACCTAAGTAAACTGAAGTTGTAGCGAAATGAATTTCGCACATTTTTACAGCGTAAATGACATGTTTTCATTTTTTTTTTCTGTGTTATAAACAACAATACTTGTGATATGGTTTCAGCAGAAACATAGCCTATATTATCAAGATACAAATTATCGAAAAAAAATTGGAAAAACATTAAGTTTTCATTCCTCATTTTTGGTACTACGGAACACATGCAAAATCATACATTTTCAATAGCTAGTAGTGCTATCGCGTCAAACAAATGTCATGACAATGAAAATGTGTACGTGGTCGTACAGTTCACGGTAGCTATGTGGATCGCTCCGACAGGCACACTAGCGCAACATTTGTAGCACTCGATTCGTAGTTGCGATCGATGCTCCGCCGGTCCCTTAATTAAGTTCTTTAAGTAAAAGACGGTTTATAGTTGATGGATATACTGGGTGAAGTTGAATTCACCAATACTCGTGCCATATGTTTATTACACGTGTATAGGAAGAGGCATGTCTTTTTTTTTTTGTTTAATGCTCCAGTAACTTCTTCCGCTCTGGGCGGAGCGGAAGGGCGTGTCAGACTCTTACTGACTAAAACCCACCCGTGTTTCTTCAGTTGCCTGTAAGTTGCCAGAGGCCATGGTATCCCTTTCGGACTTTCCCGCGACCCCGGACCCCTCCAGTTGTGCTGACATCTCTTTGAGGCGCGCGTGGAACACAACGCGCCGTCGAACCGGGCCTGGTCCTTATCGGACGGCGAGCTACCCATTGCCTACCGTCCGCAAGCCCGCGCCTACGGTGGCCGGGAATCCGCCTGGGATTCCCGACGCCTGGCGTCTCCTGCGGCGGCTAGGGGCGTGAGGGCGCGAAATTTGAGAGGCCTTTGTCTGCAATGGGATTATTATTATGTTCCAGGTAGGACAAGTAGCTGGTCTTATCAGAGGTGACGGCGCGGGCGGCGGCGTCTCTTTACTCGTGTGGAACTGCGGAGTGGATCCTAAACATGATCCTGAGGTAATGATATCGTAGTAGAATAATTGATATGTACGCTACGATCTTTAAAGGATTAAATCTTATTGAATTTTTGAATGCAGACTGAGAACGATTTTGGATCTAGGTATGAAGTTTAATGTATTGTCACATTGTACATTGTATAAATTGTAATTTGCATTGATACTGGTTATCTCGTCAATTCCCAGTTACTTTGGAGCTGCGGCGGCGGCGTCAGAGGCGAGAAGTCTCGTCGAGCGCTCGCCGGCGTAGTGAGAGCACTGGCTTGCTCCGTGTGCGCCTCCACTGCCACTAAACCGCTCACCTGCGCCCGGTCTCACGTGTATTGTGAACGTAAGTATCATCAAAAATCGTCATCATTCAACAAAAAACACATGATTTCACATATACAGAAATGGTCGTGTTGTTCCTGGCTCTGTCTCGCATAAGGTTACAGCATTATGCTGAGCGATGGCCGTTTTGCGTGGATGTGACGCATATTTTCCACTGCTGGGACGCAGGCCTCCTCTCTGTGAGAGGGTGTGGGCCATAATCCTCCACCCGGGCCCAGTGCGGTTTGGCAGATGTCACATGTCTTCGAATTTTCGGTTCTAGGGTTCTAGGACATGCCGGTTTCGTCACGATGTTTTTCTTCACCGTTTTGAGAGCAGAGGTGATACAATAAATCACACAAAGTAAAATGACTCGTAAGTCGGGCGGGGGGCCGATACCATTGGGCCAGTGATCTTCCAACTGTGAGGTTCAAGTGGAAAGAAGGAATTTGTTTGACTTTAAATGCTAATGTAGAGTTCGATAAGTTAGCAACATTAAATTTTCAATTTAAAAACCAGACAGTTTATTCTGTAAAAACTTCACCGTGAAAACTTAGGTGAAGTAACTTTGAGTGAGATATTATCCACCTAATGCTAGGCATTGGCACACTATTGACAGCTCACTTTATTACAGTTTTCTCGGTGAGATATTTACCGAATAGTTCGGAAAACCATTGTAAAGCATTAGGAGATCTCGCAGATGTGTTTATTTTTTGTTACCGAAAAAAATTAGTTCTCTAGTCGATGCTCAGGCGATATTGTAAAAACAATTTCGTTCCAAAAGAAACGAAGTTCTTTTACGCGGCTTGTAAACTGGCAGAAATCGTCACGCTAAAAGTGCTTGCGACTGTATTCGCCTAATTCCAAGGGAAGAAAGAGAGAGTGAGATAGCACCAGCAGAACAAAACAAAGAAAAAGGATGAGTGATAACAGTGTTTTGTGTTAAAATTGTACACATCGCTCCTAGTACACTGCATGCCGAGAGACTAGAGTAAGTATGAATTTGGTCAAAATGAAAATCCAAAATGTTTGCTGTGAAAATTTTAAGAAAGTACTTTCTTGTTCGCAGCATGTTGGACCCGGTTGGAACGCTGTGCCTTGTGCAGAGAAGCCTTGCCCTCGAAGAACTCACCCTACGCCAGGAACCTGGTCGCGGAACAGGTAACCAGCAGTAGTAGAGATTATCAAACAAATTCAAATTCATTTATTTGCCTGACTGGGTTTACAACGTATGATCTTTGGCCTCTTTAAATTCGACCATTACATGGTGTGCAAGTGGCGGTGCTTGGGGAGGCCATGTCCATAGTCCAGCAGTGGACATCTTTCGGCTGAAATGATGATGATGATGATATGGTATCCAAACTCTTGTACAATGGCCATTAAAAAAGACAAACAGCAAGAGGATTAGATTATATGGAACAAATGAACTAATTGATGTCAATGTTGGCATGGCAGTTCTAGAGTTAAAGTTTAATAGTTATAATGTCAGATTAACAATTGATCACTAACTATTATAATGTCAAAGGTTGATTAATTAAATTCCTTATTTTATGTTAAATATTATAATTTAATAATACACATATCGCCCCCTTACAGGGAAAACCGATTATCTGACATGATGATAATCGGTTTTACCTGTAAGGGGACGGTATTACTTCAGTTTAACCATAACGATCGGACATCATTAAAGTCAAAGAATTTATTTCAAGTAGGATATTACAGAGCAATTTTGAACGTCATAATTTAGGAGAAAATTAGATTTAATTCTGAAGGTAGCTTCGTATGGCGCAGAAATTACGTTTTAGATAATTTTCTATGTCTTTATAGATAACTAGCTTCCGCCTGCGGCTTCGCCCGCGTGGTATGTCGATAAAAAGTAGCCTATGTTCTTCCCCGGGATGCTATCAATCTCCTTGCCGAATTTTATCGAAATCCGTTATTTGATTTAGGCGTGAAAAGGTAAAATACAGACGGACAGAGTTACTTTCGAATTTATAATATTAGCAAGGATTATTATCTTCATTATGTGTTTAAAAAAAACTGCTATATTATTACAGGTTTTCGAAGCAATAGCAACAGAATACGAGATAAAGAACCCTAAAACGAGGCGCCCGACGCAAACTTCATCAGCATACACATCACCGAATCGCTCCCGAAACTCGTCACCTTCCCCGAATCGAAGAGGACAGTACCAACACTCTATGATGAATAAATACAAGAAAACCGTACATTTCAACGACAAATTTGGCCAAACATATGCCTCAGACCCGAATATACACAGATCTCTACACACAACAGAATTAAGACGGAATGTCTCTACTAATTCAACTAATTCGGTAGAAAATACCAAGGCTGGCAACTCTAGTGATGGCGGGAATGTCAGTTGTCAAAGTGACATCAGTGTTCCGAAGATTAATGTTGAAAATGTGGATGAGGGGAGTAAATGTGGGGGCAGTGATTGTTCTAGTAGCTGTCAAAGTTTGACTTTGCCTCACAAGTTGGTGGCGAGATTGAGGCAAGCTTGCTCGCTTGCTGACTTGAATAATGTTGTTGGGCAGTGCTCACTGTCGAGGTCGTTGAGTAGCTTAGGTGAACAGTGGTAAGTTGAAAAAAAATGGAGTAAGTAAAATAACTTAACACAATAGAAGAATTCACCATAGTAGAATATTAGTTTTTTTTTTTTTTTAGTCATTCTAACTAAAGACGTAGGTAGGTACGTGATATGTATTTATTATTTTCTAAAATTTTTTTTTTGTTTTTCAGCAAAAACTGTCACCATGGATCCTTGGACAATTTGAAAAATCATTGCAATACTAATTGTGGTATGTAATAAACGAGGTATTCCTTTTCGCGCGGTAAACTCTGATATCGCGATGCAGGATTTGTGTGACGTCAGGTCTATGAGGGGTAGTTCGCATGTGGCGATGTAGATGCCGCTACACGCTAAGTCGATGTGGTCGCAAGCGATCTGAGCATGAAGTCCTGAGGGTTCGATTCCCCGGTTAGTGTTTTTTGTTTTATATAGAATTTCTCAGTTGATGACAATAGACTCGCCCCCAGTTGCATGGGACTTAAATATAACAATTATTATTCACAGAATAACAATCATTAGAATCATGAATACATCTAAGTTAGATATTATGTTCCATTGAAGTAGTTTTTCATGAAATCATGGGATTCTAATTCTGCGAACTTGTAAATACATATTTGTAATCGTCGCGAGAATCATATTTTTATAAATACACAACCTGACACTGAGGGTGGGAAATCATCAGATGACTTCTCCCGCTCTGGGCGGAGCGGGAGAGCGTGTCAGACTTTTACTGACTAAAACGGTTTTTGCCCTGACCTGCAAATTGCAAAAATACCTAATTTGCGGAGTACGTCTGTACCTATTATGCGTTCGCAATTTATTTGCCAAACATGTAAAGAAACACGAGTTTTAGGAAAAACAACTGTAATGCCTACACATAAGGTTCAGTTTGCGCTACAACTACATATTTTTTTTAACAATTTTTGAACGGTTCTAGTCAGTCTAAAATCAACTTTATTTATAACTATATAAAGTTTGTTTTTGTTTAAGTGGAAATAACATCAATATTGTAAACAAGGATTTAATAAATAGAGCTTATGTATTGATATTGTTTACAGACGCACCAGTATTTCTGCTGCCAGCGCCTCCTGTGTACGTGTTAGCGTGCGACCATGGCAAGAAATAATAAGAATAATGTTTTTTTTGTACAGTTTTTGAAATCAATAAATTATAATGAATGTTTTATATGATTTGTATCATTTCCACAGTGGCTTGGCAAGCGAGTTTTGCCAGATTTTTTAATAGTTATTTATGCAACTGTTATATATTATTTACAGTTGTATTCAAGATATTATCTACACTCATGATATGAATCTTCTATAAAAGTTTCTTTGCAAAACCAATATCGAACAAAAATGGCGCGGTACGACGTGAATTCGAATTTTTCGAATTCGAATGTGTTTTGTTTTTAAATTACGGTGCTTTGTTAGTGAAACGCTCGTGAATGACAATGTTCTTTTTTTTAAATGAGTTGGATTATGAAATTCAGTACAACATTATAACACCCGTTTGGATGATATTATGGTTACTATGTCACTGGTTGTTTTAATGTTGGCAATAAGCTAACTGTTTCAGAAACTTTTAGAGAGGATTTATAGCATGGGTGTAGTTAAAGGAATAAAGCTCTGGCAACACAGGCAGCGGTCAAGCCCAAGCAGTCACGCGAACACGCGACGTTCACGTGTCGCGATCATTTTGCTCGGCGAATCTGAACGCGTCGTTGCGGCGACAGAGGGCGGCTTCCGGTTTTCCGAACAAAAATTTACATAAGAACGCGACGATCGCCTATTCGCGCGACCAGTCATTGTGGTTACCCCACGTCCTAACCAAAAGCGATCGTTGCGTGAGTACGCGATCATTTGTATGAATTATGATATACAAATGAGACCTGATTGATCGCGCGACTATATCCTTACATATTATAAAACAAAGTCCTCCCGCCGCGTCTGTCTGTCGTCCTGTTCGCGATAAACTCAAAAACTACTGCACCGATTTTCATGCTATATTCACCAATGGTGTCATGGCAGGGCCACCATCAGGGATTTTAATTTTGATTACACAAAAAATTAGTCGCTAATTAGTAGAAATTTGTCGCCAAATATCAGATTTGTCGGTCACTGGTTCAAAAGATATAAGGGTTTATAGGCGGCCGATGGATAGTGGTTCTCGAGGAAGGTTTTAGTATATAATAACCGACATCCACGCGGGCATCAGCTAGTGATATCATATAAAAAAATCAAGTAATAAAAACTAAAACCCAACTACGACTTAAAAGGTATAAACGAGACACCAAAGACAGACAAATTAAAAATCCGGAGTCACACGTGTTAGGGCATAAATCGAACAGATTACGTGTGACTCCGGATTTTTAATTTGTCTGTCTGTGGTGTCTTGTTTATACCTTTTAAGTCGTATTACTTGATTTTTTTTTAAATTCTTTAGGGGTTATATCTATTTTTGAAATGTGCTCATTAAGTCCTTTCATTTGATACCCAACATGGTACGATTAAATCATATTTTTTTTGAAGTTCCTCACTTTATGTCTTCTAGAGGGCGCCATTTTTAATTTAATGTGACAAACTTCACATAGCCTATAACCAGCGGACAATCACGACGCTTCTAACGATACCTCATTTGTCAAATTGTGATAAGTGGTTTGGAAGATAGGAGGGAACAGATGAACATACATACATACCGGTCAAAATCATAACCCTCCTTTTTTCTTCGCCGTAGTCGGGTAAAAAGAGCGCGACGTTCGTTTTTAGTGAGGACATGGCCTTAGGAAGCGGGGATATGCGAGACGCGACTGCGCGAGTTGATTGTTTTAATGATTAAGGGCCTATACAACCTCAAATTGTTTATCCTCCTTTATGCCGAATATACTGCGGCATCAATCCTACTAATATTATAAATGTGAAAGTTTGTGTGTTTAGATGTTTGTTACTCAATCACGCAAAAACGGCTGAATGGATTTGGATGAAATTTGGCAAACATAGTTTATAACCTGGATTAACACATAGGATACTTTTTATCCCGATATTCCCACGGGATCGAGACTTACGCGAGTGAAACCGCGGGGCGCCGCTAGTTTTGAAGTAAATATAATATGTTAAATTTGAGGATTGATGCTTCACCGTAAACAGCAATAACCTAAACTATTCGAGGCTTGGAGCCGCCAGCACCCCACTCCGTCTCGCTCTCACTCAGGACGCGTATGGTGAGAGCGAGATAAAAAGTGAATTTGAGCTGAGGTAGTATTAGGCCCTTAAGACGTCACGCGAATATTGGCGTCAGTTTGAACACCTCCATACATAACTGTGTAGAAGTTTATACAATTTCGTCCCGCATGCTGCGCGGGATTCGTCTCAGTCCTCTTATTTTGACAAAAGAATTAACTGACGCGCTGTTAGACATGTTAATTGCTGTGAGATTTGTTCCAGTCCGAAAGTCTGACAACCAGTCTTACAAAGGGGTATCGTATTACCCAGTTACTGGGCTTTGGAGATCAGATAGGCAGTCGCTCCATGTAAAATACTGGTACTCAGCTACATCCGGTTAGACTGGAAGTCGACCCCAACATAGTTGGGAAAAGACTAGGAAGATTGATTTGTTCCAGTGTGAAGGAGATGGCACTAACGTAACGTGTCAATGCTCTATCTCTTTCCCACTAATGAGTTTGACACTTTTATTTTAAACCATTTCAAGACTAAGAAATCGGGGATATTTATTAGAAAGTAGGTAAAAATACCACGTCGCACGAATGCACCCGGAGATGGGCAATGATCGTCACTCACTGGACGCCTGAAGGAGGACATAGTCGTCGAGGTAGACCGCGGCGAAGGTGGTGTGACGATCTACTCATGTTTGCGGGGCCAACATGGCCAGAAATCGCACAAAATAGAGAGCTTTGGAAGGAAAAAGGGAAGGCCTTTGCCCAGTAGTGGGACACACAATAGGCTATTAAAAAAAAAGGTAAAAATATCAAAGTCAAGTTTACAAAATATATTTTATTTATTTACCACAATCAGTTCACACAATTTTATAATTAAAAGATAAGTGAACACTAAAATCAAGCAAAATTTTATATTATAATATAATTAAAAAGAATAAAAAAACATTTCCTATTGAGATCATCATTTTATAATAAAGGGTTCGGCAATATTTTTTTAATTATGTCGACCCGAACCAATTTATTCACATTCGGCTCGTGCCGATCGGCATCTACCCTCGCTGAACAGAACCATGTTCGGGTCGGCTCGGCACAATACGAGCTAATCGGAGCGTCTTTTCTCGATCCAATATTTACATAATCGAATTTTGCCGCCCGGCTGTGCGCCAACACAGCTCGCGTGTTCCCTAAAGCCGTGTATTAACCGGTGTAACAGGGCGTAATGTACCATTCGCAGCGAGCATGTTACGTTACGCCGTGTCCTAAACTCCGTGTAACATGCGCTCGTTGCTCGCGTGTTCGTGCTAGTTTCCACGTAATGTCTGCACGAATGCTCGCTTTGTAACATGTTACATTACACCCCGTAACACCGATCAGGGGGCTGACTATGAAGTATTAATGCCATAATTATTCTACTGCGAAAAAAGGATGGTGCTAGCGGGCTTGTATAGCTCCGTCTCTCACTAACACTGGAACAATGGTGGCATTAATTAAAACGTTGTGGTATAGGTGCTGTACACGGCTTTAAAACTTGATGGAAAAGAGAAATACACAAACAGTACTTGGGAATTGAAAATCACGGACTAATAAGTACAAAAATGCTAAAATACCGTGTTTTTTTATCTTTATACAAATAATTCTTCTTTACGTCTGTCCGTCACTGAACTCCTCCTAAACGGCTGGACCAATTAAATGTGTCTTTGAGTACATACATACAACACAATGCCGGGAAAGTACGGCGCGTTTCTTTTTCGTTAAAGTACCAGTTTTAATCGAACTTTCTCGCTGACCGTACCCCTGTTAGGGCTCCACACTCAGGGGCCTGCGGTGACATGGAAGTAGACATCGCACGGCTGCCTCCAGGGCTCCAGCAGCGGCTCAGGTTTGAACACATCTAGCTTCGGAGACTGCACCTCTAAGGGTACCTCGGGCTTCACCTGTAATTGATAATACTAACATTATAAATGCGAAAGTGAGTTTGTTGTTTGTTACGCTTTCACGCTGAAACGGCTGAACGGATTTGGATGAAATTTGGCACATGGGTAGACCATGACATGGACAGACAGCTGTGCTGCTGGACAGTTTGTTGCGCCACTTCTTCTCCCCGGCTAAAGAAGTGGTGAAGGACGTGCCGGCGGACTGTCTAATGTCATTTTGACGTTCGAAAACTGCTGATTCTCAGCCTAGTCTGAATACAGGGTGTCAGGGTAAACACCGTTGTCACTCAAACCATGGGTAGTTGACTTAAATATAAAAATAAATGACCGAGTAACAATAAAAAAAAAACGTTATTTTCATTAAAGATTTTAAATAGTTTCTAGCCGACACCGTGCTCGCTAGGTAAACAGCTGACAGACTGAGGGAGGGGTCGCGCTCGCGGCCGGTCAGGTTACGTCCCGCGCCCCCCACCCGTGTTGAGACGCAAGTTCGTTGCTCTAGCGCATAGGGTGAAAGGGTGAGATACTCTTGTGGAAAAAGTAATTTAAAAAAAAAAAATCCTTTGATAACGGATCCTAGGATAACAGTGTTTACCCTAACACCCTGTATAAACTGTATATGACTTGATTTAGAGTTATTTACCTTAGCAGTCTTCCTCAGCTTCAGGTGCACCAGTTTGACGTGTGTCCGCATGGCCGTCCGCTGCGTGAACCTGCGCCCACACTCGCCGCATTCAAACGGTTTCTCCCCCGTGTGCGTGCGCACGTGGTTTGTTAAAACGCTCTTACCCTGAGGAAGAATTCAATAATTTATAATAATCTATATAAAAATTCATGCGTGGTCATAAAAAAAGAAATAATTCGATTTGAGAACCTCCTTTTTTTTCGTCGGTTAAAAATCCTTATTTTCTGTTTGGTTATTTTCTTTTAAACAAATATCGACTTCATTTTAATATAGCGTGCGCTGCAATTTTTTAGTTTTTAAAAAGCATCACATTGAAGCGCTATGTTATAATATTTGTAGTTCATCCTATGACCTGAGTTTGTTTCACCATTTCTTCTCAAGGGTAGTCAGATAGGAAATACACACAGCAATAACAAGGAATATACATCTAGATTATTTTTAGGGTTCCGTACGTCCGTATGAAAAAACGAAACCCTTATAAGGCTTATAGGATCATTCATGTGTCTGTCTGTCTGTCACAGTCAATTTGCTCCGAATCTAATGGACCGATAAGTTGAAAGGAGTTCATTCACCGTCCATACATTTTTGGGCTCCATGTGATAGTGCCGCTTCCAAAAAAAAAGCTATGTTCCGAAAGAGTACGTTTTTGTTTTCATTTTTACAAGCTTTATATTAACTTGCTCTGTTCGTATGTATTTCCGGTTACTCCAATTGTCATCCATTTTTCAAGCACTTCCTGGCATCCGATTGAGTTGAAACTTGGCAAACTTATATAACTACCGAGACATTTTGAAAAAATGATACCATGGAACTGGTCTGATGATGGAGCCGGAAGGTGGACCTGGGAAAACCCTTTTTAGTTCATTAAAAGCTTGGTTTTTAAAAAGGTTTTTACTTACATTTTTTTATTGCTACAAGCTATTACTACTATTAATTATTTTAACTAAAACATACTAAAAACAGTATTTTTCAAAATGATGGATGGATTGTGTGAGGAATGATATGAAAGAGAACGGAGTGAATGACAGCGTGACGGTTGACAGGGCGAGAGTGGAAATGTAATGGGACCAGGACAGGAAGATGGCGATGATATGATGAGTTACCCGGAAGGCCTTCCCGCAGGTGTCGCACACGTGTCGCGGCGGCGGCCGGTGCCCGCGGTGCACGGCGTGCGTGTGCTTGCTGAGCGACGAGCGCGTCGCCAGCGCCGCGCCGCACTCGCCGCACACGTGCGCGCGCACGCCATCGTGCTGCACGCGCACGTGCGCCGACAGCGTGCGCGCGCACGGGAAGCGCAAGGGGCAGCGCCCGCACGCGAATCTGGGGAGTCAAGGGGACAGATTTAGGTCTGTTTTCCTTTGACGATTATGTCGAAATTTATACAAAATGGCTATTTATGCAACTGTTATATAATAAGGGGTATTAAAACACTAATGTGATACTATTATTTTCTTCGCAATACCAATATCGAACAAAAATGACGCGGTACGACGTGAATTCATCATTCGAAGTTTTCAAATCCGAATGTATGTTTTGTTTTTAAATTACGGTGCTTTGTTAGTAAAACGCTCGTGAATGACAATGTTCTTTTTTTTACATGAGTTGCATTATGAAATTTAGTACAACATTATAACACCCGTTTGGATGATATTATTATTACTATGACACTGGCTGTTTTAATGTTGGCAATAAGCTGTTTCAGAAACTTTTATAGCGGATTTATAGCATGGGGATTTATAGTATGATAAAGGAATAAAGTGTATGTTATAAATAACTCAAGCTTATAAAACAATACTTACTTTAAACTCTGCTTATCTCTATGTTTTAAACTCTTCTGCAGATGCTGCCTGAGACTATGCGCTGATTTAAATCTAAAAACAGAATAATTCTATTGATAACTATTGAGAGGATCAATTAATCTTATGTCACGGGCGCTATACTGAATCCGAGCGTAACGTACGATTGTAGTGTTCAGAATTAACTCCTGAGCGAAGCGATGCAATTCTGACTACCAGACTATCAGCAGTTCTGAGTCCAGCGACGGATTCAAACTCGCCCAAGACGAAGACACCTTTATCTCCAAGGAAAATACTCTACTTTTCACACCTTGCCTACCTATGGGAAGAAGGCTTGAGATTATGTATGTATGTTTGTGAACGTACCTTACATCGCACTCGACACAGTAGTAGTCCTTCACGTCCGTATGTGTGAGTTGGTGATGTTTGATCTGAGTTCTCGTTCTGAAGCGTTTGTTGCATATTGAACACTCGTAGTTCTTGATACCCTGGTGTATTCTGAAACAGAAACGGACAGTTTTAGCCTGGGACCTGGAGAAGGGTACTTTTCATCCTATTTGTATTAAATAAAACCTTTTTACAACAAAAAAAAACTTAGTAAAAAGTTTTTATTTTTCACTTTTTAGTTGTGGTACCTACCCCACACAAATTCGCATACCACTACCTGCTATGTAAATAACATTGACTAGAGTAACTTAAGACATCGTCCATATACAGGGTTATTGGTAACACACCAACAACCTCTTAAGGAGTCATTGTACTCATCATTATGAACAAGTTTTACTATGGGAACAAATATGAAATCGCGAAAAAAAAAACAGCTGTTCCGTACATTTTTATGAGTTATGCGAACATAAATACAATAGAAACAGAACATAAGTACAATGACTCCTTAAGAGGAAGAGGTTGTTGTTGTTGGTGTTTTACCAATAACCCTGTATACTAAGTGGGAAAAATACGTAATTATTGAAGCTAACTCAAAAACTACGCAAGCAAAGTTAATAAAATGTATATGGGACCACCTCTGAAGCATGACCTACCACACAAAGAATCATCAAAATCAATTCATAATTTACGGATTAATTGCGTAAAAACACAAAAAAAAACATAAAGACGAATTGAACCTCGTCCTTTTTGAAGTCGATTAATAATGATGACGCAGACAAAGTCGGGGGCAACAGCTAGTCTTTAAAAAACTTTTTACAAAAAAAAACAACCGACTTCAAAAAAAAACACTAAATAAAAAGTGAAAAATTACTTTAATTTCGGAAGTCGGTGTCTTTGCTTTTTAATTTTCGTTTTTTGTCACCGACTTCCGAAATTAAAGTTATTTTTCACTTTTTATTTAGTGTTTTTTTTTGAAGTCGGTTGTTTTTTTTTGTAAAAAGTTTTTTATTTTTCACTTTTTAGTGGTGGTACCTACCCCACACAAGTTAATAACAGTGAAGGAGTCTAAAAATTATATCATCTACATAAGACTGTGGGAAAAATACGTAATATTGAAGCTAGCTCAAAAACTACGCAAGCAAAGTTAATAAAATTTATATGGGACCATCTCGGGAGTATACCCTTTCGAACTAAAAAAGAATTTTTAAAATCGGTTCACAAACGGCGGAGCAATCGGTGAACGTACATAAAAAAAAAAAAACAATCATCCGAACGTAGTACCTTCTCCTTTTTTGAAGTCGGTAATAAAACAGTTATTAATGAATAGTACTTACTGCTGATGTTCCACTAAGGAGTCTTTGTTAATGAAAGTTTTCCCACACTGGTCACACTTCGGTCGGTCGCCACTGTGGTGATTCCTCATGTGCCCGCGGTGTGTCTTGTTGTTACTGCAAAAATTAATTGATATAGCGGCACCAATGTTGCCCCAACCATACAATTTTGGGGCTACCATTGTTGCCGGGCGCTTGAGTGGATATAGTACATTACTGTCGCGGCCAGCAATAAGGGGATTGATGGACGATCGTGAAATTGTGGGCCGAGGTAAAGCCGAGGCACGCATACGTGAGTCCATCAATTCCTGATTGCGGCAAAGGCTTGTATATTACTTTCCTCAAATAATGCGCGGAAATTCAAACATAGTAAATTAAATAAAAATTCCAGAATCATTAACGAACAATTATAATTCTTCGTGCGCCATTATGTTCATTTGTTTCTTCTTTACTTTAAACAGTTGTATTTGCAAGCCAAATCGAAATTTAAATAAAAGCTCTGATAAGTTATCTCCTTGGTTGCCATGCGCTGAAGTAAAAAGTTCGTTCCATTTTTGCCCGACTACGGCGAAAAAAAAGGAGGGTTATGATTTTGACCGGTATGTATGTATGTATGTTCATCTGTTCCCTCCTATCTTCCAAACCACTTATCACAATTTGACAAATGAGGTAGCGTCGTGATTGTCCACTGGTTATAGGCTATCAAATGAAAGGGCTTAATGAGGACATTTCAAATATATATATATATTACTAGCTGCGCCCCGCGGTTTCACCCGCGTAAGTCTCGATCCCGTGGGAATATCGGGATAAAAAGTATCCTATGTGTTAATCCAGGTTATAAGCTATCTGTTTGCCAAATTTCATCCAAATCCATTCAGCTGTTTTTGCCTGATTGAGTAACAAACATCCAAACACACAAACTTTCACATTTATAATATTAGTAGGATTAGTAGGATATTAGTAGGATAGTAGGATAACCCCAAAAGAATTTTAAATTAGTAATAAAAACTAAAACCCAACTACGACTTAAAAGGTATAAACAAGACACCACACACGTGTTAGGGCATAAATCGAACAGAATACGTGTGACTTCGGATTGTTAATTTGTCTGTCTGTGGTGTCTTGTTTATACCTTTTAAGTCGTAGTTGGGTTTTAGTTTTTATTACTTGATTTTTTTTAAATAACACGACAGATATGGATTTTCATAGTTACTTTGCGGCCGCATCGTCATTTTCTTTTGACCAGCTTTCGATTTATCTCGAAGACGGTTGTCAAAATAATGCTCGAATTTCCAAGCATGTTTGAGAGAAAGAACTATAGTTACTTACTTTGAAACTTTTCCACAGAGATGGCAAGTGAATAATGTCAGGAATCCCTCGTGTTGAGTTCTTAAAAAGAAAAGTGTATTGTCTATTATTAAAAGTATCCACAAATACGTTTTCTGATCCTTTTGTTTAAATTTTCATCAGTTATAACTTTCGAACAGATCATACATACAGGGTGTTCCAAGGCCCATCACATAGCCGTCAACTACGCATTCTGTACATCAGATTAATTAAGTTTACATTACACAAAAATAATTGTTTCAAAACGACTTATTTTTTGGTGTAAAAAATCGCAGTTTACTGTAGTGCGCAAAGCATTGTGTTTATGGGTGCATGCAACGGTTCAGGGTTGTGGGGGTATTTAAAATAAAGATATAACATTTAAAACTTGCTTTCTTTAAAAAACGTCTGAAACGTTGGAACTTTGACCTTCAATAGTTCCGTAACCAGCAGGCGTAGCATGGGCGCTTTCTATCTCTACGAAGAATAGACATAGCTTTTTCTATACAAAGTGACAGTTTGTTTCTTCATATTTGACATCCACCGTAGAAATCTTTCTACAATCTGTCATTTTGTCTTTCATTTCTAACGATCTTTGTCTAGGTCTTTTTATATGTAGACTATTTAGGAAGAAAGTTTTCTATCCTTACTGTCAAAATCACACTGACAACCGATAAATCCTATGATAAAACAAAGAATTCTGATTCGAATTATGTAAAAGAGTGAATTTCGTAAAAAGTGCAGTGGACTCTTTCTATTTTGCTGCCGTCTCGTACTGTTTACTGTCTACAGGAAACGTCATTTTTGTCTACTCTTCCGTCGACAAAATGGTGCTCATGCTACGCCTGCAGAAGGTTCCCAGATATGGTTCAGAACAAAAAAATGATCACAATATAGGGAATAACAAGTTACTTTCGGCTTCGTTAAGCGTCTTTTTACCCGACTGCCCCAGAAGGTGGGTAATGTTTTTACACCCATTATATCCACTGACCTGTAATGGTCTATAATGGAGGCTCGGTCTATCATCCGCCGGCCACAGGCGACACACTCGTACCGTCGGTTGTGTATCAAGGAGTGCACGTTAAAGCTATAGGACGTGGGCAGGTGCATACGACATAACTTGCATTCGTATGGCCCGCGAGACTGTGGAAAAATAATAAGGTACAGTGAAAAAATTCAATTTGTTGGCGGAATTTCACAGAGCTGTATGATATAATAATAATAATAGTCCTCCAGACCGTATTTTCGACCACAGCGGCCAATCTCAACGGAGACTAGCCTTCGGCGCGGGAGATATTATAGTGCACAAGTGTTTGCGCAGACACAAGTGTACCCTCTCTTCCCTCACTCTCATAGTCCGATGGGACGGCAACCCGACACGAGCGGAGAGAGATAAGGCGTAGGACCAACAGCTTAACGTGCGCACCGAGGCACGGGGGTATCACACCGCCAACTTCCAAACTCCGGGCTGTTACTACGAAATTCCTAATGGAAAAATCCAATAACACTTTGCCCGACCCGGGAATCGTGGGGGCGTGGGGTCCTGGGTTGTATGATATAATAAGGTATTAAAAAATTAACGTTACATACTTTAGGAGGTGCTTTAGACCAGTGTTTTTCAATCTTTTTGAATACGCGACCCCTTTATAAGTTAACAAATTCTAGCGATCCCCTAGGCCCTAGCGTCATCCTTCTGACTGAAATTGTATTTTTAGTGTAAAGTGTAGGACCTAGAAATACTTGCCATTTTCTTCCGTCCACGACCCCCTGAGTAAGGCTTCGCGACCCTCCAAGGGGTCGCGACCCACAGCTTGAAAAACACTGCTTTAGACTATCGAACTGAATAACTTTCACAAAATGGGAGCAAGGTTGAAATCGCGAAAAAAAATCAGTTGTTCCCTACATTTTGACGAGCTGTGCGAACATAAATAAATGTAGGGAACAGCTGATTTTTTTTTCGCGATTAACTGTTGGTCCTATAGGGGTATGAGGAACAGGGTGTAAAGTTCACTCATCCACCATAGAAAAGGGAGGATCCTCCGACCAGACTGGTGTTGTCGGCAGGCAACTGCCCAACGATTGATGTTGGTTTCTTGTATATGTACACTTGCTTCCGCCCGCGGCTTTGCCCGCGTGGTATGTCGATAAAAAGTAGCCTATGTATGTCCTTTCTCAGGCTCTAGACTATCAGTGTACCAAATTTCATTGAAATCGGTTCAGTGGTTTTGGCGTGAAAGCGAGACAGACAGACCGACAGACAGGCAGATTTACTTTCGCATTTATAATATAAGTAAGGATTGCACGGTAAACTCTAATTGCGCGATGCAGGATTTTTGTGACGTCAGGATTTTTGAGTGACGTCAGGTCTTTGATGCGTAGTTCGCATGTGGCGATGTAGATACCGCCACAGTCCCATAGTGAAAGTTGTTTATAATGATGAGTACAATGACCCCTTAAGAGATTTCGTGTAGAAAAACAAACTTACTAAAAAAAAAATGGTGCGTTCTTAGACCATACGATAGAAGTGAAAATATACGACTGGAGCCGAGTATACACGATTCAGAGCCGATTAATTAAAATATACGACTGGAGCCGAGTATACACGATTCAGAGCCGATTAATTAAAATATACGACTGGAGCCGAGTATACACGATTCAGAGCCGATTAATTAAAATATACGACTGGAGCCGAGTATACACGATTCAGAGCCGATTAATTAAAATATACGACTGGAGCCGAGTATACACGATTCAGAGCCGATTAATTAAAATATACGACTGGAGCCGGGTATACACGATTCAGCGCCGATTAATTAAACCCACCCAAACCCCACATAAGAATAAAACTTACCGGGCTGTGTTTGCTCATATGATTTTGTAATTTAGACTCAAAGTTAAATCCTTTATGGCACAAATTACATTGGAACGGGAACTTCAAGCCTGCCTTACTTTCTTCCTAAAAAAAAAATTGGTCAAAATAAAATTATTGTTATCTCTTTCTAACACGTTATAAAATATATAAAACTAAAACCCAACAAAGACAATCAAGTAAATAGATTGACTTTTTTGTCGTAGTTAAGTATAAGTATAATTTATTTCATAAAAAAGTGGTACAGTCTGTTACAAAGTAGAATGACAACATAGGAATAGTTTACATCTGCACAATTTACGATCTGATGTCCTAGCTAGGTTAATTAGTAGCCTGTATTAAGGACAATCATTTCACTTCATTTCCCGAAAATAGGACAAGGGTTTTTCTTAGACTGTAACATAATTATCTTTTTATTTCTTTTTAAATACATATTTGTTACATTTTTAAATATTTTTTATAAAAAACATTAAAACAAAACATTTAAAAATATAAAAAATAGTAGCCCATCGGCATCAGGATCAATAACATAATTATTATTATCACATAAAATAATTTTTAACAAATAAAAGTACAGTACAAGAATGTGTGAGTGTGAGCGCGTGAGTGTGTGTCTGTGTGTGTGTGTGTGTGTGTGTGTGTGTGTGTGTGTGGGTGTGAGAGTGTGTATATCTTTGTTATGAGTTACTTCACTGTTGTAAGAAGGGATTCGGTATCATCGTAAAACTAAGGTAGTTGGGTTTTAGGGTCAACTCAGACCGCGATGTGAAGGGACGCGACGCTGCATGCACTTTTTAGCGATTATCAAACTTATTTTCTTCACGAAAAGGTATAATTTCAGTGCAAGGGTTGACACGTGTCAAAGTACGCTGAGATGCGCGGAGTTGCGCAGCGCGTGTACTACACGTGTATACTGTGTAGTAAATAAATTCGATATTGTATTGGATCACAAAATAGTGCGCGTCGCTTCGCATCTCAGTGTGAACGGACCTTAGTTTTATAATTCAAATAAACGAACATAAAAAAAATAAAAACATAAACGACCTGTGCGAGGCCAAAAAGGCATTATGCTATGTATTAAAAAAAAAAACCCGCAGCGCTCGTACCTCTCTCTGCTTAATCTGCTCCTCAGGGTTCAAAGTGACTATTCTAATTTTAGTAGGATCCAATTCTATAGGTTTTCTAATTGAAGAT
This sequence comes from Lithophane semibrunnea, assembly GCA_947363905.1. Taxonomy (NCBI): domain Eukaryota; kingdom Metazoa; phylum Arthropoda; class Insecta; order Lepidoptera; family Noctuidae; genus Lithophane; species Lithophane semibrunnea. The sequence goes on from OX376215.1 coordinate 9,963,209, forward strand.
TTAGTTGCAACCATCATCCCTTCTTCAGGAGTTTTCTCACTGAAAACAAGGTTTTTTTTGTTAAACACAGGTCAATAGGTGAAGGTTAAGCTACGCTAGCCGAGGTCAGTGCGTGGATGGGTGACCATTCAATTCATACCGAGACCCCTCCCTGTCACGTTAAGCCATACAGTTTGATTCAAACTTAATGGCGGCTCGGAAGTTAGCTACTCGCTGCGCAGTACCGCACCCCTCACCCCCGCTGTCACATGAAATTGTTACTGCGCAGCGACTCGCCTCATGTTCCGAGCCGCCATTAAGTTTGAACCCGTCTTACCCAGTGGGATCATGTTACCAACATAGAATACTACTAGGATACTGAGTTGAGCTCCACTATTACTGACAAATGCGTGCACTGACTGGACAGGTCCACTCAAATCTGTGTGGTTCTTTCCTCAAAAGACCATTTCAGATACCAATCTACCTGGTCCTCATATGGCCTGACCAAAATTGACTGGACTATAAAAGAGACTGCGACCTCTGATTTTGTTTCGGCCTTTCTTCTCAGAGTGGTCAGATAGGAAACGCCGACCTCATCTAGCTTATTTTTTAATATGACGTGTAAAAGACCGACCACAACACGGGCGAAGCTGCAGGTATAACCTAGTTTAGGGGTATGAGGAACAGGGTGTAAAGTTCACTCATCCCCCATAGAAAAGGGAGGATCCTCCGACCAGACGGGTGTTGTGTCTGGCGGGCAACTGCCCAACGATTGATGTTGGGTTCTTGTATATATGTCCACTGCGCGGTAAACTCTAATTGCGCGATGCAGGATTTTGTTTGACGTCAGTATTTTTGTGTGACGTCAGAGCTTTGATGCGTAGTTCGCATGTGGCGATGTAGGTGCCGCCACACTAGTATATGTAGATCTATGTGTAAACTCACGCTTCTTTTTTCTTCTTCTTAACTTTAACTTCTTTAGCCTTCTTCCTCTTGATGGGAGTTTCCATTTTAATCTCTACTGAACCAGTCTCTTGTAACAACGATGCTATGTCATCCTCTGTCATCTTCGTTGCTACGGATCTGAAATTTTAAAAAAAAGTTGAGTTTTTTATAAAGTTTGTCTATGGTTGACCTGGTAATTGTTTTAGTAACTAAAGGTCAAATGACATTTGCACGTCTTAAAACGACTGGGACTATCTACACACATCTATACATCCTTAGGCTGCGTTTCCACCAGAGATGTGCGATGGAAATGTGTTGTGCGAGGATGTCTAGCTGTGCTGTGAAAATGTGTGGAGTTTCCACCAAAGCTGTGCGATGAAAATGTGCCTACGAGGATGTGTAGCGGAGCTGTGAAAATGCGCATTAATGTGTGGTGCGAGGGACTGGCTGGTACAGTCTGTTGTCAACATTATCTAACCCACCCTAAAATCAAACGACTTTGGACCCTCTGCCGGTAACATTAAGGTTTATTTAATTTATATGAGCTTATCAGACAAGTGCTCGAGGACTCGATGAACAAAAATACAATAATAACACAGACACGCAAATTTGATCTTTAACGCGTAACGTTAAGGTAAACCCACCCAACATAGTCGGAGCCACTGGCATTATATATGTTTTTGTTAAGCTATTTTAATCATTATCTCGTTAACATTAAAGTTGAAAACCTTTTAAGTCACGCTACATAATTACAACCCAATCTTTAATTTCGCGTATTCCCAACAAGTTCTTGTGGCTTAGCGGTTTGACGCTGGATTGACGAAGAACAGCATGTGGGTTCGAAAACACAGTGCACCTATACATCAGTTTCTTTTTTAATTTGTTTTCATTTCTACAATATTGCTTGCAATATTAAAGAACGACCAATGTGATTTTCGCCTAATAACTAATCTTGTAAACGGGTGGGTAATTTAAAAAACTTTAAGTTCACAGAATTTATATTTACCAAGAATGGTTGAATACGAAGTAAAACATATTTACTTCGTGAGGTAGATCATAAATTCATCTAAGTAACAAAAGTTACACTACGCCTAATAGCAGTGACTGCGCACACACATTTGTAAATCGTTTAACTCGTTAAGTATTTTTAAGCAATTTGTTGTAATAAAGCATCATGTCGCAACTTGACGACTATACCAAACATAAAATAATATTTTTACATGAGCAGAATGTTGGAATTAGAGAGATTGGTCGCCGACTTAATATAGCAGTAAGTGTTTTTTTTATACCTATTTTATTTTATTGATTGTGATTAATGAACGCGTAGTTGGCTATTTTACCATTACATTCACTCCTTACAAGTTACATACACGGTTCCAAAAATGTTTATTTTTGTTTTAGAGAAATACGGTCAGACTATGGCTAAGACGCAAAGACTATATAACCACTTGACTGCGCATACAGTGCCCCGACGCTCGAAAAGTATTAGTATTTTGTCGCCTATGTATAGGCTGCGGTACTAGTAACCATTTTAGTTGTGTCCAAGCGTTAGACCTGTGTGCACGCTAAATTAGTATAACATTTTATGCAATTATAACGCATCAATATGCCTTCTTGCGCGGTGAAGTGGTGTGGGAAACATTCCAAGACATCCAGTTACAAAAAGGATGGCATAACTTTTCATCGGTAAGTAAATAATACGAAAAATTACTTTTTATTTAATCAAATCATGACCCAGCGCAGGGGTCTACTTAAAATGGTGGCTGGGAAAAGGAGCACATCGTTGAGTTGCGCGTTGATGTCTTTTGGAAAAGTCTCGTTCTTGTATTAGACAATTCTAATGCTGCTATCCTTTTCTTTCCCTTTGTATGTTCATCGTAAAAATTAGAGCTGCTACCTCTAATAGCTGACAGTTGATATCGAAAGTAATACAATTAATACAATTTTTATTCAATTCCCATAACTACTGTAATAAATAAAATACTTATCTACTTATCTACTTTTCTTACTTTTTTTGTGCTCTTTGTCCCCGAACGGAACCGATCGGTCGTCAGGCACCGCTGGGACCCATGGGTTCCAGTGCGGTCGGGCGATTTTCGGATTCGCTACAATTTCGTGGAAGACGGTCATAAAATCATACGTCATAGTGAATTTGATAATGGTGCCGATTCTCTTGTCACAAAATTCTCTTAACTAGACTAAAAATCACTAAAATTTTATTTATTCCTGTCAAACGACGATTTTCCATTCTGGAATAGACTATATTGACACAATTTAACTATATTTTAGTAAGATGGCACTGAGTTATTAGTTTAGTAAAAATGGCAATTTTGCTATTCTGAATTTGGCGTTTTTCACCTAAAATTTAGATTTTCTAACAAGATCTGACTATTTTTAATCGCGATTTAAAAAGGTGTGGAGTAAAATTGTTGTCATATTCAAACCAACACCTCGACTTCAGTTGCAAAACAGTACTGTATCTTTTTTTATTTTCTTTTGCTTATATCTCGAAAATGGTGTGTCCTATCGCAAAAATAATGAAAATTGAGACTCCCTTTATAAAACCCCTAAACCCCAGATACTTGACATGAAGGTATGTTTTTTTTTCATATTTTCATACAAAACTGAAAAATTCCATACAAAACACGTCGAGGCGGAACACTCTGTGCGCCTCCAGCTCAAAAAAAAATTCACGGGGTAGGGCAAACAAGTAGGCACCAAGTGGAGCCGCGATTGTCAAATTCAATTTTAGTTGTGTCAAAATAATTTTTAAGTTAAGAGAATTTTTTTGGCAGAATAGCTTTAAGATTCTCATAGTAAAAATTAAGAATTTTAGTGATAGTTTAGTTCGGTGTACAAGAGAATCGGCACCAATGTTCTTTGTTGTTTTGTATAGTAATTATTTTTCACTTTGTAGTTTTTGAGGGCGGAGATGTAAAAAAAAATTTTTCATCTGTGTATTTGACATACATGTTTTCATTTTAGATTTCCGAAGATTCCGGAACTAAAAGAAAAGTGGATAGATAAGGTTAATAGGGAAAATTGGTTTCCAACAAAATACAGCGCTGTTTGTTCAAGGCACTTTACCTCCGATTGTTTTGAATATTTAAAACAACGCCGCCGTCTATTTAGTTCAGCGATACCAACGATGTTTTTGCCTATTTTAGTAAGTTTTGTTTTTATTGATACAATGTTGGGAAAAGTAAAATCGTGAATTTATGAAACATTCATTCTTTACAGGCTTCACCAAATAGTATGACTGACTCTAATACTAATGTACCTGGGCCTTCGCATCACAATATCGCCCTCGTAAGTTAATTAGTTTCGACGATAAGTCCATACGTGAAATTTTATGTAACTGCGTTTATTGATACCCGACATGTTTAATTACAGAGTTCATCATCAAATGTGCATGCTGAAGCCAAATCATCAACTGAAGACCAGACTCCTCTGCAGTGTTTTCCATTTGATGATAATAACATTTTTAGGCCTTCCCATGATTATGAAATTCCCGTAAGCTTCATTTTTATATTCTTCTCAAATAAATATTTCTGCAAAATAATATTAATATTTCTTATTACTTACCTCTTTACTTTCTTATTTATTATTTTCGTATATTATTATTATTTTTCAGAGTTCAACAATAACTAGCAAAGAAATAGTAGACCCAGCAGTTGTAGACCTGACTCCACGTAAACGAAAAATGAAAAGACACATAGACCATCTCATATACTCCCTTAGTAAAAAAAAGAAAGAGGTTAAGAGGCTTCAAGATAAAAATAGATTACTGGTAAAAAAAAATTCGAATCTAAAAGAAATTTTGAATACTTTAACTAAAAAATCTTATATTACCCAAGAAAACGAAGACATTTTAAGTCGCATAGGAGTACAAAATCAAGAAATTGTTAAACGCCAAATTCTGAAATCAAAAAAAGGACATATACCCAAAATCAAATACTCACCGGAGTTACGAGCATTCTCGTTAACATTGCATTTTTATTCCCCGAAAGCATATAATTTCGTTAGACAAACTTTCAGCACATGTTTACCTGCTACAAGTACTCTGAGAAGTTGGTATCAATCCATGGACGGTAAACCAGGATTTACAAAGGAGGCAATACATACTATCAAAATGAAAGCCAGAGAATCCAAGAACAAAATTTACGCCACTATCATATTCGACGAAATGGCAATCAGAAGCGGTGTCGAATATCATCCCCAAGGCAAAAGATACTATGGCCACGTGAGTTTTGGCGCCAGTTTACAAATAGATTGTCAAGACGAAGCTAAAGAAGCCCTGGTTTTCTTGCTGGTGCCAATAAATGCATCCTGGAAAATTCCAATTGGATATTTTTTAATAAATGGCATTAATGCAGAACAAAAAGCAGCTCTTCTAACAGAGGCGATCCATTTGGTAGAAGAAGCTGGCATAAACGTCAAAGCCATTACATTTGACGGCTGCCCAGCCAATATTACAATGGCAAAAAAGTTAGGCTGTTCGTTTGAAGTTGATCAAATAAACTCCACCTTTAAAAATCCCTGCAATACTTCAAAAATAGCAGTATTTTTAGATCCGGCACACATGATCAAGTTAGTTCGAAATGCATTTGAGTTTTATAGAGATTTGAAAGACGAACGGGGCAATATTATATCGTGGGAATATCTCGTTAAACTACATAATCTACAAACAGCGGAAAATTTTCATCTAGCTAATCGACTAAGGGCTGCTCATATATTTTTTAAAACTAAAATTATGAAAGTAAGCTTAGCAACTCAAATTTTTAGTAAGAGTGTATCAGATGCACTCACATTTTGCAAAGAAAAGCTTAATTTACGTGAGTTTCAAGAAGTCACACCCACAACACAGTTTTTGAATATGATGAATGACCTTTTTGATATTCTGGACTCGCACACCCATGGATATGATTTAAAACGAGCAGTCAATGCAGAAAATGCTGCGAATGTTATATTAAAATTAAAGACAGCAAAAGATGCTATACTAAATATGTCCGCAGACATAATTGTAAGAAAAGTAAAACAGAAAGTTCAACTTGTTAAATCACCTCGATATACCGGATTCATAGGATTTTGTGTGTGTATTGAAAGTGCCATTGCTCTCATCCAAGACTTGGTCCTGAACTCAGAGTGCGCCTTAAAATATCTTCCTCTACATAAAATAAGCCAGGACCACTTAGAACACATGTTTGGAAGTATAAGATGCCACGGTGGATCAAACAACAATCCTAGTGCTAGGGTATTTGAAAGCACATACAAGAAGCTCCTGACCCATGCGCAAATAAAAAATACCGGTAGTGGCAATTGCAGCGCTGTTGGTCAAATTTCAATTTTGCAATGCACTTCTGCAGTTAACCGCATCAACATTACTACAAGATACAAAGACCAAAACATAGATCCTGAGACTGAGAGCTTGGATTTTTCAGACCTTGAAAGCCTGTTACCTAATTCTGAATTTGGTGAAAAAGTAGTAGAATATATGGCCGGCTACATTGTCCATGCTCTGATAAAGCAAATAAAATGTCAAACTTGCATTGGAGCGCTGATTGGTGTACCAAATCAAAACGCCTTACAATTTCAAAAGGATACTAAAAACAAGTTATTGTACGGATCCATCTCAGTCATAGAAATTTGTCGTCGTTGTGAAATTTATATTAAGAGGGCGATCAACGAGAGTGGTTCGAAAGTACTGTCTTCGAAATATAATACCGATTATTTTATAAGATCAGTTTTAAAATCTCTGATTGGGTATGATTTATTCCCGGATATTAATTTTCATCAATTTGAAATAGAATCAACAAATCATTTAATTGAATTAGCAAGATGCATAATTCAAAAATATGTAGACGCTCGTTTATCATTTTTTACAAAGAACAATCAGGACCCTAAAACTTTAATTCGAAAAACATATACCAAATTAATTCATTTTAAAAATCAATAATAACAGGATAGGTACATGTTTTTGTTTTTGTAATTGATTGATTTTGATTAAAAATTATTTTTATGATTTAACTTGAGTATTTTTCATAATGTTAAAATCCATTTTATCGATATCGACTATTTTCCCGTAATGAAGTAGAGCAGCCCTAACGATAGGAATACCTACGCAACTTGACCTTGAACTAACCAATCGCAGCCGCGCGTTCTTCCTCGTCCCCCCGGCCCGCGGTAGTGAGTCGTGTGCTTCGAAGAAATCGGCCTATATGCTCTCTAGTGGTTATATTCTCTTTGCTAAGACGTTATGGAGACAATGGAAATATTCAGCGGATTCGTCCAGGAGCAAAAGCCATCAAGTATAGTCCCGAATTCGAACGCCACCGGGCTATTGTTTCAAGCCACGTTGAAAATCCATTTTTGCCCATTCGTGCAACCGCAATAAACCACAATATATCAGTGGAAACAGTGAGAAGGCATTTACACGCTGCTGGGATAAAGAATTATAAACCGGCACAGAAAATTGCATTGACACCTGCTCATCGTGCAGAAAGGGTCCGTTTTGCCCAGGAATATTTAAATTTTAATTGGGAAGAAAATGTTGTGATCTTCACTGATGAAAAATCATTTAAATCGGACAAAGATGGACGTAAAATCTTATGGCGGAGGAAAGGAGAACGTTACAACGAGAAGTGCTTGCTACCTTGTAGAACTAGCGGTAGAATAACCCTGGGCTACTGGGGCTGGATGTCGTCCATGGGACCTGGAGAATTGGTGGAAGTTGGTGGTAGGTTTAATAGCAGTTTGTATTTGGAGATTCTGCGTGACGTCATGCTGCCGACTGTACGAATTGCCTATCCAACGTCACATATTTATTTCATGCACGATAACTGCTCCATCCACCGTGCAGGCATTGTGCGGGAATGGTTAGCTGCTCAAGAAGGTGTGACAGTTATTAATTGGCCATCTAAAAGTCCTGATTTGAACCCTATAGAAAATCTATGGGGTCAGATGGTTTTAAATTGGGACACAACGGAAGTGCGAAACAAACACAACTTGGCTGAGGTCGTGACATCGACTTGGGAGCACATGAGAGGCAAAGATTTGTGTTGGAATATGGTGCGCGGTATGCGTAGCCGCTTACAACAAGTTATAGCAGGGGACGGTGCGCCACTCCGCTACTAGTTCATCTAGTAGGTATATTTAAACACACCATGTAAGTAAATGCTCAATGGATTGATTGTTAAACCATTAAAATGTTGCAGATTATGTGGTGATGTTATTGTTATAAATAGATTTTTTCTATTTAAATAACATGTTTATTCACTACATATAGGCAGCTATAAATTTGTAAAGCATTTCACAGATGAATTCACTTTCTCGATAACAAACTTAGCATAAGCATGCCTTTTTTAATGTTTATATGGCATACTATTATAAAAATAACATGTTTATTCACTACATATAGGCAGCTATAAATTTGTAAAGCATTTCACAGATGAATTCATTTTCTCGAGAACAAACTTTTAAGCATAAGCATGCCTTTTTTAATGTTTATATGGCATACTAATATAAAAAGTATATTAATTTGGAAATATATGAGCATTTACTTACTTTATCTTACTTAAGTGTTTTAATGAAATAATAAACATTATAAACTTGCAATTTTTTAGTTTTATTTCTATACAAACTGCCCGTTTAAAAAGACAATACCCTACGTCGTCTGTTAAAGAAATGTAAAAAAGTGTAATAAAATATCTAAATTTAGGCTAAACTTGGTTTCGAACGTAGACAACGATGAACATCGCACTACCTTAGTGACCACAAGACCAACTCAACTCTTATAAGCCGCATTGAAATTTGATCTCAGTTGTAATGCTAGACGCAATATTCTAAAAAAAATTAACCATATAGTATACTATCATAAAGTTTATTCTTGCACAGCACGAGCAGCCATCTTCTCCTCGTGCAAATTATTTTGTATTTTAAATAATCACTCCATAGTAGCATTTGAATACCAGCTTTATAATGAATACGAATATTTATTTTTCAACTACCCACTTATTACAAGTTATGTGAAAATATTACCATTTAAAAAAGTTTATGTTCAGTCTGTAGTTCTTTACAATAATACAAGAAATAGTTTTGGAATATAAATTCTATATTGAAAGCAAAACAATAACTTTGTCGAAGGATTTGATCTCGATACTTGTTTTTCTCAGTCTTATACACAGACTACGAGACCAGAATTACTTAAGCTCAATCATTAAAATAAGCTATAACACTTAACATATTATAACAAATAGTTATAAAATATAACCTAATGCAAACGTTTTAAAGATCAAATTTGCGTGTCTGTATTATTATTGTATTTGTTCATCAAATCCTCGAGCACTTGTCTGATAAGCTCATATAAATTAAATAAACCTTAATGTTACCGGCAGAGGGTCCAAAGTCGTTTGATTTTAGGGTGGGTTAGATAATGTTGACAACAGACTGTACAGTATGCGCAAACCTCGCAACACATCCTTCTCAACACACATCCCTCGTACACATCCCTCGTGCACATCCCTCGCACACATCCCTCGCACATATCCCTCGCTTGATTTATATGCGCAAAAATCTAGCTCCGCTGAGCCGTTTCCACCAGAGCTGTGCTGACCGAGGCGAGGTAAATGAAGCGATTCTATTGGTTCTTTACAAACACATCTCTCGCTACGCATCCTCGCACATCTCTAGTGGAAACGCAGCCTTATACATATTATAAAACAAAGTCCTCCACCGCGTCTGTCTGTTCGCGATAAACTCAAAAACTACTGCACCGATTTTCATGCTGTTTTCACCAGCAATGGGTAAAGTGGTTCTCGAGGAAGGTTTTAATATATAATAACCAACAGCCACGCGGGCGAAGCCACGGGCATTTGCTACTTATATTATAAACTTAAAGTCGCTTTTCATGTTTGTCTGTAAGTCTGTTGCGTTGTTCTTCTAAACCACGCAACAGATTTTGATGAGGTTGTTATCATCGTTAAGAGAATTTATTCCGTAACATAAACCTTCCGTTATAAATTAACAGGTGTCAAGAAAGCGTTCTCTCAACCGCCGGACTTCTTAAAGAGCAAGCTAATATAAAGCTTGTAAAAATAAATGTATTTTCGATTCTTACCTAAATTCTTCTAAAGTAATATTATCTTCGTAGTCTGAGAAGCCGTTCTCTTCCTTCACGATATCTTCATCCATTTTATTAATCATTTGAATGTCAATTTCATCTAATCCTGAAGATTGAACTTGCTTTTCATGCTGAAAAAATATATATTAAGTGATATTAACATTTTTAAGTGATATTTATTTTAGAAGTATGTATGTAAGTATATTCTCATAATGTATGTTTATATTTAATTTTTGAATTGTTTTTGATTTATGTATTCTGTTTCTCTTCTACTCTTACACACGTTGTCTACATCTCTTTTATCTACTTTCCTATCGCAGGTATGCTGGAAGAGATTTCTTTAGAAATAAGCATTGCCTTTGTACGAATTTTTCTGATCCTTTCTTCTTTTCTGTATTTATATGTGTGTGCATAAATGGTTAAATAAATAAATAAATATTATGTATAACATCACACCTTTACTGATCGAGGGGTTAGGCAGAGGTGCACCTATAGTACACCTACATTTTTCCAGTTATGTTTAAGACCCATGTAATAGTGGGCGAGCCTAGTGCCAGCCGGGCACAAATTCAGACTTCAGGCTGCTACTGAGAAATTCCAGATGGAAAAGCCCAATAACACTTTCCCCGACCGGGGAATCGAACCCAGGACCTTGCGATTGCGACCACTAGACCAACGAAGCAGTCAATAATTTTTTACTTTATTTTTTAAGGTGACTTTTCACCTTAAAAAAAATCAAGTAATAAAAACTAAAACCCAACTACGAATTAAAAGGTATAAACAAGACACCACAGACAGACAAATTAAAAATCCGGAGTCACACGTGTTAGGGCATAAATCGAACAGATTACGTGTGACTCCGGATTTTTAATTTGTCTGTCTGTGGTGTCTTGTTTATACCTTTTAATTCGTAGTTGGGTTTTAGTTTTTATTACTTGATTTTTTTTTAAATTCTTTTGGTGTTACAATTATATATATTTTTGAAATGTGCTCATTAAGCCCTTTCATTTGATACCCAACATGTTACCATTAAACCATTTTTTTTTTAGTTCCTCACTTTTTGTCCTCTAGAGGGAGCCATTTTTAATTTAATGTGACTTCACATAGCATATAACCAGCGGACAATCACGACGCTTCTAACGATACCTCATTTGTCAAATAGTGATAAGTGGTTTGGAAGATAGGAGGGAACAGATGAACATACATACATACATACATACATACCGGTCAAAATCATAACCCTCCTTTTTTCTTCGCCGTAGTCGGGTAAAAATAAAGTAGCCAAGGTAGCCCGCGAAATTTACGTTTTTTTGCAATTTGCAGGTCAGTATCAGATTGTATTACCGGGACCTTGGCAACAGGCAACTGAAGGAACACGGGTGGGTTTTAGTCAGTAAAAGTCTGACAGCCCTTCCGCGCCACCCAGAGCGGGAAGTCATATGATGATTTCCCACCCTCAAAAAAAAAAGTATCATATTGTATGTACCATATAATGATTCACCACCATAACAAAATTACAATGTACATAATACATACATTCTTTCTCCTCTCAAGGGGAGTTTGTTGCGCCACTACTTCCCAGCTAAAGCACTAGGAAGTGGTGAAGGGCGGGCGTTTTCGGAGACAGTCTTATGTAATTTTGTTTTTTACCCGACTACGGCGAAGAAAAAAGGAGGGTTATGATTTTGACCGGTAGGTATGTATGTTGTATGTATGTATGTATGTTCATCTGTTCCCTCCTATCTTCCAAACCACTTATCACAATTTGACAAATGAGGTATCGTTAGAAGCGTCGTGATTGTCCGCTGGTTATAGGCTATGTGAAGTCACATTAAATTAAAAATGGCACCCTCTAGAGGACATAAAGTGAGGAACTTAAAAAAAAAATGGTTTAATCGTACCATGTTGGGGATCAAATGAAAGGGCTTAATGAGCACATTTCAAAAATATATATATTATAACTCCAAAAGAATTTTAAAAAAAATCCGGAGTCACACGTAATCTGTTCGATTTATACCCTAACACGTGTGACTCCGGATTTTTAATTTGTCTGTCTGTGGTGTCTTGTTTATACCTTTTAAGTCGTAGTTGGGTTTTAGTTTTTATTACTTGATTTTTTTTGATCAAAAACTGCTGATGTTCTCAGCCTAGTTTGAATAAATAACTTGACTTTGTACTGATTCTGAGACTGACACTTACTTCTAAAACCTGATGGTAGCCAGCCTTTCCTTTGCCCACAATATCAATGGTCAGCACACTCGTTGTACTCAAGTGAGGACTGGCGTACTTGGACAACTCTTCGTCTTGAGCCTCAATCGGGAACTGCAACAGTTTTACATCACAATAAGCCCGATAGTGGTGATACATTGATTATACTCTGTTTCAGAAGTTCCTGATGAAATGTAAACACAGACGCGGCGGAAGGCGTGGGCGGTGTGGGCGACCGCCTACGGCCTCGCGGTCTGAGGGGCCTCGCACCACGACGGTTTATGCATTACTTAAAAACCGTGAACGTGACGAAAAAAGTTTACTCTTCGTTAAACGATAAATATATTAACATGATTTTATTAAGTTTTGCTAGCGTCGTATCGTGGGGAATCCTCGCTGGCCAGAGCTGAGGATTTCCCAATCTTAGTCAATCAAAGTATCAGGTGCGGTCCGACCAGGGCCCCCGGTTCTGGGGGGCCCCAAATCTTTAGAAATACTTCTAAATTAAATTCCAAACAAGGCCAACATACAGTATGTTAACTAACAAAGGGCGTTCCCGTTAACCTGCAATAGTATAGCGTCTATACATGCTAAATGAAAATATTACCATTAAAAAAAAATGTTTTTTTTTTGTTTTTGTATAGTAAAATATTCGAGATTTTGCTAATCCATGCAAAATTCTTTTTTCGTTGCCAAATTTTGTCGAAATCCGTTCAGTGGTTTAGGCGTGACAAGTTAACAGACAGACAGATTTACTTTCGAATTTATAATATTAGTATGGATAAGTATGGATACTCACGGGAGCGCATCGTGTAAGATACTCGTACAGCATCGTGTGAGCGCGCAACACCTTATGTTTGAACCTGACTGACTTCAGTAGGATTGCAGCGCATTCATAACACAACCACTGCGGTAGACCATCGGATTCTGTAACCTGGAACCACAATAAATAAATAAATTCTATAATAAGAGTAACAATAAGACTCAAACAGAGTTAGTTACAATAAAATAAACTTACAACTATGTTAGTGATACAGTGACAACATACAACTACACATAACAATCACTGCTTCAGCATTCCAGCTGAGATACTGGGGGCCAACTCTACTAATTTACAAATGTGTCAGTGGTCTCACAATGATGACTTTTTGACAGATTTTGTACAGCATATTTGTCAAAAACTGATTATTCTGAGACCACTGACACTTTTGTAAATTAGTAGACTAGCCCCAGGAGCAACAACTCACAATACAACAGTCTAGCCTGCCAGCAATCATTTCCAGGATGCAATGTAGTCCATTATAATATTGTAAAGTTTGAATGTTTGTTACTCAATCACGCAAAAACGGCTGAACGCTTTTTGCACTGAGATAGTTTATAACCCTGGATTAGCACAGATGAGATTTTTTGTCCTGATATTCCTACGATATCGAGACTTAGCCTGGTGAAACCCGCACAGCGGGGTGTTGCTTGTAATATTATTAAAGTTTCAACAAGTAAGCAGCAGGATTGTTTAACAAACATAGCAAAATCAGCCTATAATATTCCCACTGCTGGGACTGAGACACAGGCCTCCTCTCTGTAAGAGGGAGTGGGCCATAATCTACCATGTGAGCCCAGTGCGGGACGGTGGCTTTAAAAAGTAGTTTGATAATAATGGGTTACAATTTATTTAATGCTTGCTTCCTTGATCTAGTGCAGGGATCATGGGGATCTGTTTTAAAATAATATGTCTGTCTATAGCAGATATGTATTTACAGAATTATAATCATTAGAATATCTCTCCAAGTTAGATTTGTTCCCTAAGAACTTCTCCAGAGATTTGTTCATACGGAACAAGATTTGTTCCGTATGAACAAATCTCAGAGAATCTCACAAATCTTAGAGACCAAATAAATGAAATAATAAATGATATTTATTTCTGTAAATTGGTTCCAGAAAACACTTTTATACATCCAAATTGAAAATATATTTTTTAAACTAGATCAGTTTGGTATTTCCTAACTGACTACTCTGAGAAGAAAGATCAATACAAACTCAGAGGTCACAGTCTCTTTTAAAGTCCAGACATAATCTTGGTGAGGCCATTATGAGGATCATACAGGTGGAGGTTGGCTTTTGAAGAAAGAACCATACAGGTTTGAGTGGACCTGTCTGTCAGTGCACGCATTTTTCAGTACATGAGTCTATTAACACTTTCGCGGACTGTAAACGCCCATAGACGTAATAACAAATTGTGTCTCATTCAGTGTCCGCGAAAGTGCTCTTATTACTTGGGACTTAAACATAACTAGCAAAATGTTGGTGTAGTATAGATATAGGTACATACGCCTCTGCCTAGCCCTTGATGATGATGCTTGAATGTTATGTTGTTGTACACAGGAAATATTATGATACATGTCTCATAGAATAAGACTAACAAGCGTTCCTAATTATTGAAATGATAAGAAAGCAACATGTTATTTTTACTTCAATTATGACTTGTAAGTACAAGGTAGTAAGAAGAAGATTTTAGGAAGCACGGGAAAGTCTGAGAAGGTTTTGCTTTAGTAAAAAAAATGCATAGCAAGCTTTTAAAATGAAATTGAGAACAATATTTTTAAAATTTGTTTCAGTAAGGTTATTGTAGAAAATTATTGTTGAATCTCTTTTGAATTAACATAAATGTTAGACTAACGCATTTCGAGGGGTTCATTACGTATAAATTAGTTGATTACTCACGTTTATTCCGGCAAGATCTTTAAAAAAAGCTTCGAACATAACAGCGTTAAGCATTCGTCTTTCCGTCATCAAACAACATCTACAAATAGCTTTCGCCGGTTCAAAGTCAAATTTAATATCTCCCTCATTTCCTAAACTCATCGTTTCCATTTTATTACAAATATTTATTAGTTAAAAATAATCACACGCAACACACACAAATCTGGGAAATGTAAACAATTATACAATATGGCGGTTTGGCAGCTTTGTTTTTTTTTACGCTGCGTTTTGTTTGCACGTGCGGCCTAGGTTCCATTAATTTAAGTTTCGATTGATTACAATAATTATTGATTGTGATTGCATGAAAGTAATAATATAGTGGTAGCTCGGTAATAGTTTCAATTTTAATTATTTACATATTCGCTAATAGTTTTGTTTAGTGGAAAAACAAAACTAACATATTTATGCCTACTGACAACACTGACAAATAGACGGTACGGAAAGGAAACCAGTAAACCACACCCTATGAAGACATGCCTTTACATGTATGTTTATTGAGTAGTACTAAAGCTAAATTCCATCGCCGTGTATCGTTTCACAAATGTCTTTTAGCCCGCCGTAAAACTTTTATAGGGTATTCCACCAAGGAGGTCGTAGCGTCGCAGCTTCTGTAGTCCTGTCAATTGGATGCGCTATGGTAGCCCGCGAAATTAAAATCTTCATACATAAGTTTTTTGCAATTTGCAAGCGTCCGGTTGTATGATGGTTAAAATAATGATTCACGCTTGCTGCACTATGCTGTTTTTGGGATTGATTAATTACATATTAATACCTCAAATTGGTTTGGTTAGTTAACTATTCTTTTGACCGTTTATAGTACTTATTAGCTACATTTAGTTTTCATGAGTTGTGGAAAGCTGTAAGTATAAACTTTGGACGCGCTATTTCAGGATAGGTATAAAATAAAAATAATCATTTAGCTTCACATCAAAATATTTTATTTACAATAGATATCCATTTGAAATAAAAATAAAATAAGTTTAATTTTTATATTATTATGTAGATCCCCACTTATCTTAGATACCATTTTTTCAGTTATATGGCGAAAAGAACGCAAACCAGATTTCAGAGAACTGATGACATTGTATGTACATTAAACCTTATTGCAAATGCAATAAAGCTCAAACAAGAACGGGCATGCTCGCCAAGTACTCCCGAGGAGTCAATGTTTGAACTTTGCACTTTAAGACACTTATAATAAAGTCAATTTTTCAATGTCATCAAAATTCCTCCGTTTTCTGAATATCTAAAGGGTGAGGCCCTTTAGATATTCGCAAAACCTTTCAGAGTCCAACTATTAACTAATTATAAATACAACCCTCGAACTCTCAAACGAAACGTAAGGTACCTGTCCCACCGCTGACAAGATAGCGGTGAGGAGCGTCGCGCCCGTCTACGGGAGCCTTTAATCGGCGTCGGTGGAACAGGTGCCTTATTCGTTCTGTCTCAACAATACACCTTACAAGTAACAGAGACAGCATTAGACTTAATCCAACTAAGCTCAGGTGTGCGTGCGGGCGATTGGATTTCCAACTCTCGGCGCTAAGCAGTGAGATGAAAATCCAGTGCGCGATAAAAAGTGGCCTGTGGCTGGGGCGAACGAGGGCTTAAAGTTGAGTTACGTTTGAGGGCGAGAATCACATATCGAACTTACTTTTGAATTTTGTCAAGTAATAACGTTAGCGTTTCATACGAATACCTACCTTATTCTTCAGTAGATTATGTTCATATTCGTTTAAGCTAATGCGAGCAAGTCCATGCTAATATGCACTTTATTTGCATTCGTGTAAGGTTTATATTCGTACGAGGCGGTCTGAAAATCTTGCCCTGAGTATTCAGCTGACTCCTACTAACCTGAGGGCCTAGACAAGTGACAATTGCTTCGGAAGCGTTTCGTATTTCTATTCTACAACGACTTTCAACAGGGATTGACATAAGCTTTTCGATAGCTTATGTCAATTCTATACATTTTTGCCTTTTCCATTATCGTTATCGCTGATAGAATGTCACTTTGTCTAGCGGTTCGGAGGGCCTAGACAAGTGACAATCGCTTCGAAAACGTTTCGTATTTCTACAACGACTTTCAACAGGATTGACGTAAGCTTTTCGATAGCTTATGTCAGTCCTATACATTTTTGCCTTTTCCATCATCGTTATCGCTGATAGAATGTCACTTTGGATCACGCCTGATATGACGTTACGAGAACTACAACCCATTCGTTCAATCAGCTGAATATCTCACACGTGGACATGAGTTACCTTGGCTTATCCGGAATTCTTCAAATAGATAGGTCTCGCAAGGAAAACCTGCTCAGCAGGCGTAGCATGAAGCTTTCTATTTCTACGAAGAATAGACATAGCTTTTTCTATACAAAGTGACATTTCGTTTCTTCATTTTTGAAATCGCACCGTAGAAATCCTTTTACAATCCGTCATTTTGTCTTTCGTTTCTAACGATCTTTGTCTAGGTCTTTTTATATGTAGACAATTCGGAAGAAAGTTTTCTATCCCAACTGTCAAAATCACCATCAGAAAAAATATCCTATTACAAAACAAAGAATTCTGAGTCAAATTATGTAGAAGAGTGAATTTCGTAAAAAGTGCAGTTGGCTCTTTCTAATTTGCTGCTGTTGTACTGTCTACACGGAACGTCATTTTTGTCATCTCTTCTGTCGGAAAAACGGTGTTCATTTTACGCCTGCTGGTGGGAGATTCACAGATGACTCCTCTCTCGCGTGGAAATGTGGGGCAGTTCCAAAAGAATGGGATACTTAATTATCATGTCCAGCGTTGTGTACGCAAAGCCTCCTCTACACGTTGGGCCAACATAAGCCAATGTACGCCACAGTATACTTAAACTATTATCAGAACTACCGTCATTTGCGTAAACTTATCGTTGTAATATGAAATTCTGTGGCTTATATTTGCGCGTGTTGGGCCAACGTGTAGAGGGAGCATTACAGGAACTGATGGACGCTATTGAAGCGGCCTAACTCGTAGCCAAATTCTGGGCTATTTAGATTGCCATCAACATATTATGAAAAAGATAACTGAATAACTGGTCTTCCCACCTCAACTACAAACTAAATAAATTAATAATAACTTTATATACATATTAACATTTATATTATGTACTTTGTTAGCCGTGGACTGAGTATACAATAAGATTTGAATAATAATTATTTTGAGGGTAGTCAGAAATTGATACTTACTCGAAAGTTTGAACTACCCTCTCTTAATTTTTGGAAGTATGAAAATTTACAAAGCTTACATCCTATTTATGAAAGCCTGATTAACAAAAAAATGTATAATTCAAGGTCAAATTAAACTAACCGACGAAACTCCACAGAAAAAATAGATGTGGGTATTTTTTTTTTCTTTCTCATTTAGTCTTAATGATGTGGTTTGACAGTTTGAGTACTTTATGCGGCCTACCCAAATATCCTTTCTTTGGTAATGTTCGTCGAGTCGTTGAGCTCCTCGTTCTAAGTTGAGCTGCACGATTATTGACCAATGCTAGCACTGACTGGAAAGGTCCACTCAAATCTGTGTGGTTCTTTCCTCAAAAAACCATTTCAGACACTATTTTACATGGTCTTCACATGATCTGACCAAGATTACGTGAAACAAACTCATGGGGAGTTTGTTGCGCTATTTCTTATCAGGTTTAGTCAGTTAGGAAGTGTCGCTTAGCTTATTTTTTTTTAATTTGGCTTAATAGTGGTTATCCTATTTACAGAATAAACAATTTCATTTCATGTCATTTCGATACTCACACTTGTGAAGTTACGCTAGCTAAAATGATTTGACCTTGAATAACACGATCCTTATTTCAATATTATCATTGTCTACTAGTCCAAGGCTACTCTTTTTTAATTATGAGGAGTTGATACAATTAAAAATGACACAATATTGTAATTTATTTAATTATAGAATGCGGGTACCCATAACACAAGTTAAAGCTTTTCCTTGGGTACCAGAGGTCCTAGACAAGTGACAATCGCTTCGAAAGCGTTTCGTATTTCTACAACGACTTTCAACAGGATTGACATAAGCTTTTCGATAGCTTGTGTCAGTCTTATACATTTTTGCCTTTTCCATCATCATTATCGCTGTTAGAATGAAACTTTGTCTAGGGCCTCAGAGCTCATACATTTGCAATAATGACATTACTCTTAGCTTTATGTTTAAGTTAAGTATGTATAATTTCATGTTCTTTACTTTTGTAAATGTTTGTCTGTAATGCCCTTTAAGTCCAATAAACATATTTATTTATTTATTTATAATTCAAATTACAGAGGTCTATTGATGACTTTAATGATTATAGTTCGGCAAAAACATATTTGTTACGGGCAAGTCTCACTTTTTATTACCAGACATCATAAATTGACCTGCAAATGGCAAAAAATAAATTATACCCTAGCGCATCCCCCTTAACATAACCATCACGTAATTGTTGCCATGTGACTAAACTATTAATTGAAATAAAAAAAGAACAATTATTTTAACTTATTCTACATTGTTAAAAATATTGCACATGATTAACCTAACTAAACTGGAAAAAAAAAAGAAATAAACAGGGCATATATTTAATCAAACCTCTAATTCCAATTTTGCGCCCTTAAAAATATTATTGACACTCATAATGATTGCACCTCTTTCTGTGAACCTCAAATAATTCCAATTTTTACCTGACTACTGCGAAGCAAAAAGGAGGGTTGATTTTGACCGGTATGTTCACCTGTTCCTTCATAACTTCTAAACTCCAACAATTTTACAAATGAGATATCGTTGGAAGCGTCTTGATCGTCCGCTAGTTATAGGCTATGTGACGTCACATTAAATAGAATAAGGTGCCATCTAAGTCATGTTTTTTTTTTAATTTTGCCCTGTTGGGTATCAAATGAAAGGACACAATTATTAATTTCAAAAATATAATTATAAGTATACTAGCGGACCCGGCAGACGTGTCCTGCCCGAACAGCGCCACCTTCCGGGTTTAATTATATGTTAAACCATCCAGAGACCCTCTCAAATATACACACAAAATTTCATCCAAATCGGTCCAGCCGGTTAGGAGGAGTTAGGTAAACACACGTACAGAAGAATTATGATGTATATGTATATAAAAATTATAACCCCAAATTAATTTAAATTAAAATAAAAGTTAAAAACAAGTAATTGCGACCTATACTTGGATGTTGCGTTCGCCGGCCACTGCCACGGCACCGCTCGTTCGGCTCGCGCGTTGTTAGTCTCAGTTCAAACCTAACCTCACCTGTTTAGTCGGCGTACCCTAGCTTAGTTTCTACAATCAACTGTGAGAAAATACCAGAAAGTTTAAAAGAGGCTCAATTATTAATGAAAGTGTGTACCTTTAGAAGCGCCAAAAGTTTTTTGATCTTGAATAATTTTAAAAAGTGATCAATAAGTTTTTAGAGGCTCAGTTAAATATTTCACAATAAAGGGGTGAATTTTAAATATTATGCCATTAGTCTAATGATTTTCGAGGATCTGTTTTGGGTGGCGATGCGACTTTATACTTAACATCCTCATAATTTTAAAAGTACTACTTAATATTAAAATTACTGACCCCAAATAGATAACAATTTTAATATATGGCAACACTGGATTCTCTGCGTTTAGTCTCACACCTCTTTACATTTTTGTCTCCTATATTGGTGATTGTTTCGACGGCCGGTTATTTTCCCTGTTGGTGAAAATCAAGTGATGTTTCCAGATACAAACTTTTAGTTGAAGTTTAATCGAACTCATAATTTCTTTACCATTAAAAACACAGTCAATAATTATAAACTATAATGTAAAATATTAGTCTTTTCTTAAATTAATATTTAAATTAATTATTCATTATGAAAATTATACCTTGAAACGTTGCCAATCAAAAAAGTTGTTGTCATTGATTGATTTTTAAACGACATCTCCGAGTGGCATTTAAAATTCTACCGCCAAACCCAGTCACCATCAGTCTTTTCTACCAAAATCTCAATGTTGCCATACTCAATATAAATCTACCAAAAAAGAAACAGTTATTAAGAAAAACTATTAATTTTTATTTAAAGTCTATCGTTAACGTTTTAAACTCCCCTTTTTCTAATAATTTAGACGCGCAAGATATTTTATTAGAAGTTGCTCCCTCACCGGGAGCATTCACCTGTAATGTAACAATCCAAGATTCCACTGTAACGGGTACGGCTATGCAAGTAGACTGCGGAGGCCGTCTACTGCACGCTTAGACCACAATAGAAACAGAATAGACAAAATGACAGATAAACAATCACAATCCGTCATTTTGTCTATTCTTCCGTCGACAAAACCCGTTTATATATATGGTTGTCATGCTACGCATGCTGGTGGAATTGTGGTAGACGGCTAGGTCCAGGGGACCTACCACCACCGCTTACAGCAGTATTGTTTTAATCTTACTCAGTGGGGGAAAGAGATGGAGCTATACGTCCTGTAGAGCTTCATCTCTTTCCTACACGGAAGTAATAATACTGCTGTAGTGCTGTAAGAGCTTGGCAAGGTGAAGGTTACATTACAGGCGAATGCTCCCGGTGAGGGAGCGCCTTATTAGCACAAGCTTATTCCATAAGCTAAGTCTCGATAAGATTTAAAATTGAATTTAAAATGCGTCGGGCGGAAAGACGGTTAGCACAGGTAACCTCAATGGTGATTTTAAAACTCTGGTTAAACTGAGGTGAATCCCGCGCGAAATGTAGTAGGCTTGCAGAAAACCTATTGACGTATCGACATTTCGATATTTTTTGTTCGATATATCGATATTTATTATTTCGATACAATCCCGCATCCCGCGCGGGATTCGGCTCTTTGTTCAGTTTTACAGTTTTCCGGTTATTTCACGTCAGCTTGCCTTGTTTAACGGACCCTATGCGCGTGTCACGGCCGCGCATCTCATCCCATTCAATAATTTTCAAAAACGCCGCAATCTCACCAGCTTTTCGATGAGCAGTGAGCACCGAGGCAGTTCCGTTTCACGAAACTAATTTGTCAAACAAACAAAGACGTCTCGTAGTTCTGTAACTGACAGACAATGAGAGCACTACTGGTATCACATCTGCAATCCCGCTCGACCGCAGCAGCAGGCGCCACTATCGCCATCTACGGAAGCATTATCATAGAAATACGTAGGAAGTGATGCTGAGATCTGTCATTGCGGTTGAGCGGCACTGCTGCTACAGTCTGCGGTCTACCGTTGCCTTCGGAAAAGGGTATTTGACCATTATCAAAAATATGCATAAATTAATACTCATTTTAAAGATGTCACTAAAAACAATTTATGAACTAAATAAATAAAATAGTTGAAAAAATGGAGAAGTTGCACGCTTTTGAAATTATTCTTCTATCCTTTTCACGTAAAACGATAATTGTAGAGAATGGCGCGTTACTGTAGCGTTCCTGTGTTGTGACGTCAGATCGCAGCAGCGCTGTCACTGTCTAGCATAGACTTTAAATCGAATACAACTTCGCCATTTTATGAGACACAAAAAAAATGCAGCTTAGTTTTTTTCTAAGTTTCTAAATATCAAATAAACATCATATTCTATTGTACCTGTACCATCTTCCGCCCGACGGTCTCCTAGAAAATGTCTAAGAATAATTTGCAAAAATTTGGTCCTAACTATACGAGCCTAAATCGAGACCCTTTCGCAGGATCAATAACTTAAGAAAACTTGTTACATCTCCTTGGAACATATCTACAACGGTATGCCACAAAATTAATCACCAATGACTTTTGTTTAAACTTTTTGACGTAAACTGCACTGAAGTAAGGAAGCTGAGGCACTGCTCTGAAGAGAACCGCGCGCGGGAAGCAACTGTTAATGATTGGGAAGTCAAGGGAGCGCCCGAACACAATACAAGTTGGTCGATACGTTCGTCGCGAGCGAAGTTCGCCGCTCAGGATTCGCTTCAGTTTGGCCAGAGCTTAAATTTCACTTTGCACTTTAAAAACACAAAAATTAGACACTTAAGACAAGGTTTTCGCCAGAAACTCAATCAGATTCATCTGTGTCCGTCTCTCCGGATTCCGAATCGGAACTCGAGACCGGCTCGCATTTAATAAACTCAATTTCAGCCCTCGCTTTTCTCGGTCTTCCTCTCTTCTTAACAGGCACGTCTTTCTCGTCTCCCATCACAGTCTTAACCATCTGAGAAATTCTCTTTAGATGCTGCTGTTCATGCCTTTGGATGTGATTATTCAAATACTTCTTTAGCTTAAACTTTTTCCCGCACTGCTCGCAAGAATGAGGGTACTCCGTCTCCTGTATTTCTAAATGAACCGCGTTGTTATGCCGACGGAGATAGTGGGCGTGTGCAAACTCTTTATCACACTTCTCGCAACGAAGCTTAGGCTTTGATGGATGCACGATCTTCTTGTGTTTCTTTAGACGGATGGCGGAGTGAAAGAATTTGTCGCAAATATCACATTTGACCTTTGAGTCCAATGACGAGTGGACCTGCATGTGTTCCTTGAGATACTGGTCGTTTTTGAACTCTTTCAGACATTCCGGGCAGGTGACTTTGGACTCCAAAGGAGGATGTATGTTCAAAACATGCCTTTTCATATGATGTCGAGACTTAAATGTCATATTGCAAAACACGCACGGGTGTCTCTCAACAGGCGTGTGCTGAAAATGAAGATGCCTGTTCAAATTCAAAGTGTTCTTGTACAGCTTATGACATAAATGACACTTGTATTTCTCTTTATCTTGTCTATGACAAGCCTCGATGTGATACTTCAGTTTGTAAGGTACCGCAAACTCCTTCCCGCACTCATTGCATTTGATTTCTGGGAGAGTGTTGGGATGAATCCGTTTGACATGCATATGTAGAGCCCTCCTCGTGCGGAACTCTTGCAGACAAAACTGGCAGTAACACTTCTCCAGCTCCGAATAATGTTTATTCATGCGATGCATGTACAAATAGTGTTTATTTTTGAATGTTTTGTCGCAGATATCACAAATAACGGCGGATTCTTCCGAGGAATGGACTCTGGTCGTGTGCAGGTATAAATTCTGATAGTTTTTGAATTCTTTGTTGCATTTGTTGCAGATGTAGCGTTTTATTCTCTTAGGGAACATCACAGGTTTCCATGTGGAGAGGACTGATTCGTACATCTCTCGCTGCTCCTCGGTTAGGGCTTCGCTGGTGACACTAATGAATTTCATGACCGGTGGGGGCGGGGGCTCCATCTTCACGTCCTCCATATCCATATCGATCTGAAAAGATGTAGTAACAAGTGATTTAAAGAGTACGCTTAGTTCGGTTGATTATGTTGAATACATAAAATAAGTCGGAACAAGCCCTTTCATTTGAAATGTCAAATGTGAAAAACATATTACTTAACTAATTACGGTATTTACATAGCAGGTAGTGGTATTCGAATTTGTGTGAGGTAGGCCTACCACAAATAAAAAGTGAAGAATAAAAACTTTTTACAATAAAAAAACAACCGACTTCCAAAAAAAGCACTAAAAACAAAAAGTGAAAAAAACTTTTTACAAAAAAAAAACAGACTTCAAAAAACAAACAAAAAAAGTGAAAAATAACTTTAATCTCGGAAGTCGGTGTCTGCTTTTCAATTTTCGTTTTTTGCCACCGACTTCCGAAATTAAAGTTATTTTTCACTTTTTTTGTGTTTGTTTTTTGAAGTCGGTTGTTTTTTTTTGTAAAAAGTTTTTATTTTTCACTTTTTAGTTGTGGTACCTACCTTAGACAAATGCATATACCGTTATCTGCTATGTAAATAACAATGACGGAGTGAAATAATTATATCATCTACATAGCAAAGTGGGAAAAATACGTAATTATTGAAGCTAACTCAAAAACTCCGCAAGCAAAATTAATAAAATTTATATGGGACCACCTCTGAAGCATGACCTACAGATTAAAAAAGAATCATCAAAATCGATTCATAATTGGCGGAGTAATCGCGTAACATACATACAAAAAAAAAAAAAAACATACAGACGAATTGAAAACCTCCTCCTTTTTGAAGAAATCGGTTAAAAATAACTTTAATTTCGGAAGTCGTTGGCAAAACACGAAAATTGAAAACCAACGGCACCGACTTCTGAAAATAAAGTTATTTTTCACTTTTTAGTGTTTTTTTGGAAGTCGGTTGTTTTTTTTGTAATCACCTAAAAATTCCAACATTTGATAGGGGTGAAAGGGGTTTCACCCCTATCAAATGATTTACGGTCATAATCTTAACTTAATTATATATTTCGACGCATCGCCCGCCCGAACCTTTCCCCTTAGCGTTCTTTGTGTCTTTTTTTATTTTTGCTCGGCTCCTTCGGGTCGTACCGTGATGTCATAATATACTCTATCGTGTATATTACCGTGATGTCATAATATACTCATAATCTGCCTAGCCTTTTCCCAACTTTGTTGGGGTTGGCTTCCAGTCTAACCGGATGCAGCTGAATACCAGTATTTTACATGGAGCGACTGCCTATCTGACCTCCACAACCCAGTAACTGGGTAACACGATACCCCTTGGTTAGACTGGTTGTCAGACTTTCGTGCTTCTGACAACTTGTAACGACTGTCAAAGATCCACAAATGACAGCCGGGACCAACGGCTTAACGTGCTTTCCGAGGCACGGAGGAGTCTCGATATATAATATAATAAATAAAAATAACCTAGCTTAAAAATTGAGCTATCATAAATGCAAAAAGATTTTTTTAAATCCTTCTGGTAGTTCCAGAGATTAGCGTGTTCAAACAAAAAAAACAAACTTTAGCTTCATTATTTATAGCTGTGCCCCGCAGTTTCACCCGCGTAGGTCTCGATCCCGTGGGAATATAGAGATAAAACGTATCGTATGTCCTATTGGTAATGGTCTACCCGTGTGCCCATCCTCTCCCCGGCGCGCGTCGCACGATTCGCGTATTGAATTTTTATACTCGTTATAACTTCGAAATTAAATGTCCGATTCGAATGAATTAAAAAGTATTTTACTGCTACATTAATACCCTTGATGATAATAGTTATTTATGCAACTGTTATATAATAAGGGGTATTATTTACAGTTGCATACAAGACTTTATCTACACCCATGATATGAATCCTCTATAAAAGGTTTGCAATACTATAATATCGAAGAAAAATTGAGGGATACGGCTCACGTGAATTCGAATATCATTTGCTTTTTTTTCTTTTAAATTACGGTGCTTTGTTCGTGAAAAGCGCCTGCATGATAATGTTCTTGTATGAAATGAGTTGCATTATGAAATTTAGTACAACATTATAACACCCGTTTGGATGATATTATGGTTACTATGACACTGGCTGTTTTAATGTTGGCAATAAGCTAACTGTTTCGGGAACTTTTATAGAGGATTTATAGCATGGGTGTAGATAAAACTATTTATTTAAAGAAGAACTAATACTACGATACGAATGTAACCAACTTTTGTTTGTACCGGCGATCTAATTAAATTTTAGAACACAAAAGCTGCTATTGTGACTTTACTATGATAGTTAGATATATTCCCTCGCGGACTTTATTGTAGGTAATAATGAGAACTTTAATCATGTAGTACATAATTTTTACCCGACTACGGCGAAGAAAAAAGGAGGGTTATGATTTTGACCGGTACGTATGTATGTATGTATGTATGTTCATCTGTTCCCTCCTATCTTCCAAACCACTTATCACAATTTGACAAATGAGGTATCGTTAGAAGCGTCGTGATTGTCCGCTGGTTATAGGCTATGTGCAGTCACATTAAATTAAAAATGGCGCCCTCTAGAGGACATAAAGTGAGGAACTTAAAAAAAAAAATGGTTTAATCGTACCATGTTGGGTAATAAATGAAAGGGCTTAATGAGCACATTTCAAAAATATATATATTATAACCCCAAAAGAATTTAAAAAAAAATCAAGTAATAAAAACTAAAACCCAACTACGACTTAAAAGGTATAAACAAGACACCACAGACAGACAAATTAAAAATCCGGAGTCACACGTAATCTGTTCGATTTATGCCCTAACACGTGTGACTCCGGATTTTTAATTTGTCTGTCTGTGGTGTCTTGTTTATACCTTTTAAGTCGTAGTTGGGTTTTAGTTTTTATTTTTATTACTTGATTTTTTTAAGTATCATCAATAGTTTTCTCAGCGCACGCCAAATAATGAGTTTTATAAGAAACATTTTGCTACTTTGAATTACATTATTGCAATTTTCTTAAGGATCTCTAACTTTTTGAAAATAAATTATACTTAACCAACAAACTACAAGTGCGAGTCGGACTCGCGCACGAAGGTTTCCGTATCATTATCTATAAAGATGGCAAAAAATCACGTTTGTTGTATGGGATAATTATTTATTTTTAAAGTAAATATGTAACTAAATATTCTGTGAATATTTCAAGCGTCTACCTGTTGTCGTTTTCAATATCGAGCAAAAAAAATCACGTTTTTTGTATGGGAGCCCCCTTAAATATTTTATTCTGTTTTTTAGTATTTGTTGTTATAGCGGCAACAGATATAAGTACATCATCTGTGAAAATTTCCACTGTCTAGCTATCACGGTTCATGAGATACAGCCTGGTGACAGACGGACAGACAGACAGACAGCGAAGCCTTAGTAATAAGGTCCCGTTTTACCCTTTGGCTACGCAACCCTAAAAAAGCCTTTCCTCTTTATAGTATTGTTCTGTATGTTTGTTACCTTTCACGCCAAAACCACTGAACGGATTTCGATAAAATTTAGCAAGGAGATAGATGGCATCCCGGGGAAGGACATTGGCTGCTTTTTGGCTCAAAAATAACCTTAAAAGACATAGGGGACAAAATTTAGTATGGGAAACCTGTCATTTCAAGTTAGGCCTATGAAAATTCAATTAATTGCTTTTTTACGTGTTTCACCGTTTTACTAAAATCATCCCTCAAGAGGGTAAAATAAGGTATGTTTTTAAAATTCACATGTCACGAATACTTTTTATCGCGGTAGTACGTTCCCGTGGGATAATATCCGACCTCCACCCTGGCGTCGCCGCGGGCGGTAGCTAGTTTATAATAATGTATAGATATCGATTAAGTACCAGCCTGCTTTTGCCCGCATGGATGGCGGCAAATATCCCACGGGAACGTACCGGGATTAAAGGAGGCGAAGCGTCGGTCGCATACCCTATAGCCGAGGAAAGGTCATTGACTTGACTTGCGATACGCGGTCCACCATAATTCTTTTTTTCCGCGTATTTTTTTTTAAACTGAAATCTTTTAAAGTATTAATTTAAATGATGTGATGTCAAGGCATATTTAAATTTAAATTAAATGCTCAATTTAAATAACATTTAAAATGAATAATGGTTAATATAATACCGGTCAAATTAGCTTCAGAAATAACAATGAAATTTTTTATCAAATTCTGAAGGATAGGTAATAAACTTTTTAAAAAAAAAAAAAAACAACCGACTTCCAAAAAAAACACTACAAAGTGAAAAATTTCGGAAGTTGGTGGCAAATAACGAAAATTCAAAACCAAAGACACCAACTATAATAGTTATTTTTCACTTCGTAGTGGTTTTTTTTGGAAGTCGGTTGTTTTTTTTTTGTATCGTATGGTTTTATTTATAGTTTTTTTTTTCTCTAAACTCTCCAATTCCAGGGTCAGCTCAGACCGCGAACGACGTGACGCAGCGCGCACTTTTTTAACAATTCATCATCTGCCGAGCCTTTTCCCAACTATGTTGGGGTCGGCTTCCAGTCTAACCGGATGCAGCTGAATACCAGTATTTTACATGGAGCGACTGCCTATCTGACCTCCACAACCCAGTAACTGGGTAATACGATACCCCTTGGTAAGACTGGTTGTCAGACTTTCGAGCTTCTGACGACCCGTAACGACTGTCAAAGATTCACAAATGACAGCCGGGACTAACGGCTTAACGTGCTTTCCGAGGCACGGAGGAGTCTCAATATGTAAAGATGGTCACCCATCCACGGACCAACCCCGGCAAGCGTAGCTTAACCTGATAGATCGACCCGTGCGGCTGTTATTACTTAGCCACTAGCTCCTCTTTTTTAACAATTATCGAACTTATTTTCTTCACGAAACGGTATAATTTAAGTGCGAGTGTTGACACGTGTCAAAGTTCGATGAGATGCGCGGTGCTGCGCAGCGTGTACCTTATTGTGTAGTAAATAAATTCAATATTGTATCAGCTCATAAAAAGTGCGCGTCGCTTCTCGTCTCGGTGTGAACTGACCCTAATGCAAATGGACAATCAAAATCAATCTGCCTAGCCTTTTCCCAACTATGGTGGGTTTCCAGTCTAAACGGATGCAGCTGAATACCTGTATAGTATTTTACATGGAGCAACTGCCAATCTGACCTCTAGAACCCAGTTACTGGGCAACGGCCTTGGTTAGATATGATATATTTGATTGTTTTTGTTGTTAAACATAAATAAACTCACACCCTATTCTCATGGATGTAGGCTCCAGAACTCAATCGGCTACAATCCTTACAAACTGCTTTTGCTGTGTGTACATTTTACATCTGAGAAACTAGACAAGTGACAATCGCTTCGATAGCGTTTCGTATTTCTACAACGACTTTCAACAGAATTGACATAAGCTTTTCGATAGCTTATGTCAGTCCTATACATTTTTGCCTTTTCCATCATCGTTATCGCTGATAGATTGTCACTTTGCCTAGGGCCTCTAGTCATACACGCGCTGCGGTTGCAAGTACTATGTCCCCCTAGGGAGTCCTGTCCTGGCGTTTCCACATCTGCCTTGTAAATACCTTTTCTGTTTGGAGGAGCTCGTGGCTAATAACAGCCGCTCAGGTCGATCCATCAGGTTAAGCTACGCTTGCCGGGGTTGGTCCGTGGATGGGTGACATATCACACATCGAGACTCCTCCGTGCTTCGGAAAGCACGTTAAGCCGTTGGTCCCGGCTGTCATTTGTGGATCTTTGACAGTTGTTACGAGTCATCAGAAGCACGAAAGTTTAACAACCAGTCTTACCAAGGGATATCGAATTTACCCAGTTACTGGGTTGTGGAGGTCACATAGGCAGTCGCTCCATGTAAAATACTGGTATTCAGCTGCATCCGGTTAGATTGGAAGCCGACCTCAACATAGTTGAGAAAAGGCTAGGCAGATTGTTTTTTTTTTTTTGCCTTTCACATCATTCTTCAGTCTATGATTAATAGTTACAACACACAGTGCACATACTTCACAAGGAATGCTTTTCTGCAGCATTTATTCTACTTTAATGCCTCTTTTGCCAAACCCAACATGCACATCCATACATAAGCGTAGGCACTAGCACACCATTGTGAACAGCCAGTCGAGCCTTTTTGGACATCAGCTGGTTAGTCACAGTCACTCTCCTTTCCACATCTTCATCAATCTTTCCATTGCTTGTGAACAGACTCCACAAATATACAAACTCATTTACTTGGTTCATACTCGTATCATTAATGTATATGTTTTTGTTGTTACGTAGTCATTTTTACAAGCAGGTAAATAAAGGTCTTGGTAACTTTTCAGCATAATCAATATTAAATGTAAAAACCTATAAGTTTTTAACGGTTTGATGATTTAATACTATTTTATGTGGTAATAGGCTCGCCCCCGAATTGAGGATGTACTATAGGTGCACCTCTGCCTAACCCGTCGAGAAATACAAGCGTGATGTTATTATATATTATTACAAAGGAAGAATTGTAATAGCAGTCTTGATAAGAATAAATAAAGAATAGCACAAAAATTATTCTCGCCATTAATATTTTTACTACTGGTCCTTCGAAAAGTCGGTAATTATTAGAAATGGAGAGAAAATAAATACAAAGAAATAATCTTGTTTTACTTACAATGTAATTAGTAACGGCAGCGGTAAACACGTCAGAACTTTATGAATGCCTCGATGAAGCACAAAAGAATTTTACGCTATCAAAAAATGGCTAGTGCCTTCAGGCAAAACATCTAGCAACATGGCGAACAATCATGTTTTTTAATATTAACACAATTATATACTTCCCTAATAAACTCAATAACTGTTACTGTACAATAATTGGATAAAAGATCGGCGTAGATTGATTATTTTTTATGGTTTTGACGATAAAATTACTACGGAAAATCTGATTTGACATTTGGCTTTACTTTGTCAGAAACATAAAACGTCAGAGGTAATGCGGGCTATCGGAATGCGTTTTGTTTAGAAATTATTAATTAAACATTTATAAAAAAATACTTGGCAAATTATTTTAATTTAATAAGTTTCCTGATTTATTGTTTTTAGAACAGTAATTTAGCCTAATATTAAACACAAAATATATTACGTACACAATAGTTTTAAGATTTGCCAATAGATGGCGCTGCAATAAATTTCCTGTTTCCACATTTCTGCCCCACTAGCTAGCGGCAACAGTGGCAACGCCCACAACATGATTTTCTTTTACAGATTTCTACAAAAATTAAAGAAAAATATCGCATCAAACACTTTTGTTTTAATCAAGAACTAATTAAAAATAAAATTATTGCGATCTTAGAACTAATAGTCATCCCACGTGTGTCAGATCTACGCGCGTAGACGTTTGTTCCCAAAATAGTACATTTCACTAGGACAGTTTGTTTCGTTTGGGTGTTTTAAAAGTGAAAACATTTAAAATGCGTGAAATAGTGCATTTGCAGGCGGGACAGTGTGGCAACCAGATCGGCTCGAAGGTGGGAACTTTAAACAATCTTTAGATAATTACTTAACGTAGAGTGACAATACTTTCTTAGAAGTAGGTAATCTATTTTTACGTCATGTTACGGTTGATCTGAGTAACGGAACTGTTGTAGTTATTAAAAGATGTGTTATTTCCCGTTGATTGACTTTTAAAGTTCAATAGATCATTGCTATCTGTTTTCCAATCATAATTATTTAAAACGTACGTGCCTATAAATAGATACTTACTCACGGTTCAGCTTCTAAGCAAAAGCATTTTGGTTGCGGTGAAAATTCGCGCCCAAAATTAAAACATACCATACCTATTTGGGGCCAATTGGGGCCAAAGAAAAACACCATTAATTTTTGTCTTTTTAAAAAAAGGACAATCTAAATGATCTAAAAGGTGACCAAACATGAAAAATTGATGTTTCACTACCTATAGATCTTTGACAGTCGTTACGGGTAGTCAGAAGCCCAAAAGTCTGACAAACTAGTCTTATCAAGAGGTATCGTGTTATCATGGGCGGACTAAGGGGGGGGGACAGGGCAGGTGCAGTGTGCTCCGGGCCCCAAGACTTGAGGGGTTCCCAAATCTCGAGTAAAGGCGCAAACAAGGCCAAAGTATAAAATACCAGTTTATGCTCGCATTTTATAGGATTTCCGTACAATGCGAGGTCAGCTTATACTGGAAATGTATAGCTTGATGTGTAAAAGTCAAAGTCAAAGTCAAATAATTTATTTCAAATAGGCACATATATGGCACTTTTGAACGTCAAACAAAGAAATAGAATTGAGTCTAGTTGCCCCTTCCAAAAGGTAGTTTTCGTATGGAGAAGAATGGGCAAGAAACTCCATCGTTACTCTTTTAAAAATGTTTTACAATATTTTGTATACATGAATTATATAATTATATGTGAAGACGATGCACCTACAATAAGATTACTTTACTACGAAAGGTAAAAAGAATTATAAATGGAGCAATAATGAATAAGTAAATTAATTACCAGATACATGTAGCCGTGTGTACCTATGCTAAATATATAATTTAGGGTGCAAACATTTTCGTTGTATCTGTGGCGGTATCTACATCGCCACATGCGAACTATGCATCAAAGACCTGACGTCACAAAAATCCTGCATCGCTAAATTAAAGTTTACTGTGCAATATGGACATTACATCAAGAACCAAACATCAATCGTTGGGCAGTTGCCCGCCAGACACAACACCCGTCTGGTCGGAGGATCCTCTCTTTTCTATGGTGGATGAGTGAACTTTACACCCTGTTCCTCATACCCCTAAATATCCTATCCCATCTTACATTCTGTTTTTTCTCAGACTTTTCTGCGTAAGTCAACAAAGTAACTAGTAGTAGTAAGTAGTCAAAAGAAAACCTAACCTTTTCGAGGCAGTATGCTTAAAATTTCGAGTTCGCTTCACTTCTCAAACTTTTCTCCATTCCTACCATTTAGTTTTGTCGTGGTCCCATCAGGCATAATCCACCACTGAGTGTTATCCAGTAACTGGGTTTTGGAGGTCTGATATGCAGTCGCTCCATGTAAAATACTTAGGTACTGGTATTTGATGGGTGGCCCAGTGGTAACGGCCACGACTTAAGGCTCCTACATAGTGGGGCGATTACTCGCGCGATGCGACACGGCGAACAATGCGGCGGCGCGCCGCCGCATTGTTCGCCGTGTAGTTTTCTCAGAAATTGTTTTGTTAAAATTCGCGTCGCGCGACGAATCGCCCCAGTATGTAAGAGCCTTTACGAGTTGTAGGTCGTAGGTTCGAACCCTGATAGGCGCTTCACTTTGTGTAAATTATTTCATCGCCACTGCTCTCAAAACGGTGAATGAAAACTTAGTGAGGAAACCGGCATGTCCTAGAACCAACAATTCGAAGATATCTACCAACCCGCACTGGGCCCGCGTGCTGGATCACGGCTGATTATGCTATGCTGGTATTTACAAGCTGCATCCGATGACACTAGAAGCCGGTCCTAACATAATTGGGAAAAGGCAGGCAAATTGACTTCATTCAAGTGATCATAAAATGAACAAAGTATTCCACTCAAAGGAGGTCAGTAGACGAAGTTGTTGAGATCTCGGATTCTCATCATTAGCTTTGTATGGTAATTTGCAGTTAATTGGAGAAAGTAAGTGCGCTCTACATATCATGTACACACGGCTACACATCAAGCTATACATTTCCAGTATAAGCTGACTTCGCATTATACGGAAATCCTATACAATGCGAGGTCAGCATAACGATGCCCAGTATACGTACCTATATATGACGTAGATATTTCATGGGACAATAGCATGCAGCTGAGATATAAGAATCATAAGATGCGCTTACACGGGTAACTAAAATTGCGCAATTCTCGGCAATTTCTATACAATCTGGAAAATATGGAATTGCTGTAAATTGAGCAATATAAGGAACACAGCGATATAAAGCGCGCTGTTGTATTTTCAACTTTCAACATTGATAACCAACTACGGCGGCGGCGGCAGCATTTCGCTAGAGCAGTTCACGCCAGTTGCCACCGCAGCAGATGGCTACAGCCACCGGTCGATGTGGCCGGTAGCTCGTGTGCGCCTACCTTTAAGATTTGCTACTCCACCTACTGGCTGAAGCTTTTAGGCTTGGCGCAAACGAGCCACCGACCACAGCCACCGGTAGCCCAGCGACAAGCAGTTCACATGCTTGTTCATACGTTTTGTATGGATTCGTCGCACACGTGTGACCGGTGGGGGCCACTCGTTACAGCAGTACTTAGGCTCGGAGTGGATTTAACACACTTTTTCATATATTAGCCAGTGGCCGACACCGGCTACACGTGTGCGGCGCGTATATACAAAATGTAAAGAAAAAGTGTGTTAAGTCGCTGGCCACCAGTGGCTGCTGGTCGGTGGCCCGTTTGCGCCTAGCCGTAACACCATAGCAAGAGGCGACAGGCACCGGCGGCTATGGCTGGTAGCTTGTTTGCGCCGAGCTTGGTAAGAGAGTCATTACGCAAGAGAAAGGTGGAGCTATACAACCACATATCACCATCTCTCTCTCATTAATCATACGTCTGTTGGTTTGTTCACAGTTCTGGGAGATTATATCCGACGAGCATGGCATTGACCAGACTGGGTACTACCGCGGCGACAGCGACCAGCAGCTGGAGAGGATCCAAGTCTATTATAATGAGGCTGCTGATGGTAAATTGCGGGATAATTACGTAACACACATACAATGGCAGCCGATGGCAATGCCTTTTGACAGTTCAGCCACATTAATTGCAAAACTTAAGAGAAGTGAGCGTGCAGTGAGCTGTCATTCCACGATGCTAGGGATTGCCACTATTGACAGCTTACTTCACGTAAGTTTACACGGTGAGAATTTTACTGAGTAACTTTACAAGAAATTGTTTCTCAGGCAAGCGGTTCGTTCCTCGGGCAGTGCTGGTGGACCTGGAGCCAGGGACCATGGACGCTATCCGTTCCTCGACCTACGGTCAGCTGTTCCGACCTGATAATTATGTGTTTGGACAAAGCGGTGCTGGTAAGTACTGAACATAATGGCAGTTTATAATATAGTCTTCCAGACCGTATTTCGTCCACGGCGGCTAATCTCAACGGAGCCTAGCCTTCGGCGCGGGAGATATTATAGTACACAAGTGTGTGCGCAGACACAGGTTCACTCTCTCTTCCCTCAACCTCATTGTCCGATGGGACGGTAATCCGGCACGACCGGAGAGAGATCAGGCGCAGGAGCAACGGCTTAACGTGTTGACATGTTCCTCATGTCTCCGTATCACATGTGACAATGACTACAAATTTTTGTCTGACTGACTTATATATTTATTCACATTGGCAGGTAACAATTGGGCCAAGGGTCACTACACTGAAGGAGCAGAGCTGGTGGAGTCTGTCATGGACGTAGTGCGGAAGGAGGCGGAGCCCTGTGACTGCCTACAAGGTACATAACATACATACATAAATAACGCCTTCTTACCATGGGGGTAGGCAAAAACTACAAAACGCCACCTGCTACGATCCTTACATACTTCTTTTGAATCGTTTACATTCATACTTCTGGTCTTACGCCCACGCCGCCCGCCACCGCCGCGATCTGACGCCCTAGGAGGACACATAGTGACCTTATGGGTGATGTTCTTCAGAAATTTCCCAAGGCGGCCGCTGCCAGAGGTGGCACTGTCTCTACACTTTAAATGCAAACCAAGCGTGTCACCGTTGACTCGTACTACGACACAAATCTAGCCTTGAGTTACGCCTAGGCACACAAGGTACTGGCCTAGGGCCAAGCTAGCCTAGGGACCCCACTCACCCAGCTAACCGACGCGACGGTATCTGTCACTGTCACTTTTTAGCCGCACATTGAGCAATGGTGAAACACTTGCCTCGTATTTTAGCAAGAGATCAAACCTGGGCCAGGTTTGGTTAGCTAATGAAGGCAAGGGTACAACGACTGAAAAAACGCAATACAAAGAATTAAGGAAAATGGCTTCGGAAAGGGCCTCAAATATCGAAGTGCCTAGGGGAGGGGCCCTGGGTCTCGTGAGTCCGGACCTGCAGCCTGCACAAATAACACAGGAGGTAGACCGTGACAGAAGCTGTGCGCACTGGCAAGAATTTTTGTAAACTCATCCCCTGGCCCACTACTGAGAAGTTCCATGGGACACCCGCTCGCGAACACGTCTTGTACCTATATTTGGACCAGTTCCAAGGCTGTATTGTAACCTTAACTTTTTGTTGTCCAGGTTTCCAATTGACCCACTCTCTGGGTGGCGGTACAGGATCAGGACTGGGCACGCTCCTCCTCAGCAAACTTCGTGAAGAGTATCCAGACAGGATTGTCAACACTTTCAGCGTGATGCCGTCACCTAAAGTAAGTACATTTTTTGGGTTTATCCGCATCGCATAATCAGCCTATAATGTTCCCACTGTTGGCACACAGGCTTCCTCTATCCGAGAGGGAGTGGGCCATAGTCCACCACGCGGTATAGTCCACCACGGTGTGGGTTGGTGGATGTTTCATGTCATGTCTTCGAATTTTTGGTTCTAGTAGGTTATGCTGGTTTCATCACGATGTTTTGAGAGCAGGGTGCATGGTGAAATGATTACAGGCAGTCGCTCCATGTAAAATACTGGTCTTCAAGCTGTATCCGGTATTCCGGTTGGACTGGAAACCGACCCCAACACGGGAAAAGGCTAGGCGGATTAACGTAGTCAAAATTTTTTTTCCAAAAAAATTAGGTAATGTAATAAAAACTAAAACCCAACTACCAATTACCCAGTTACCAAAAAGATAAACAAGACACCACAGACAGACAAATTAAATATCCGGAGTCACACGTGTTAGGGAATAAATCGAACACATTACGAACCTTTTTAGTCGTAGTTGGGTTTTAGTTTTAATTACTTTAATATTTTTTTGTGTTTTTTTAAAGATTTTATTTTTTACTTTTTATTTGTGGTACCTATTCCACACAACTTCCAATACCACTACCTGCTCTGTAAATAACAGTGAACAACACAAAAAAAACACATACAGACGAATTGACGAATCTGTTTCAGGTCTCGGATACCGTAGTGGAGCCGTACAACGCCACGTTATCAGTACACCAGCTAGTCGAGAACACGGATGAAACCTTCTGCATTGATAACGAGGCGCTCTACGACATCTGCTTCAGAACACTACGTCTCGCTTCACCTACATACGGAGATCTGAATCATCTTGTGTCTGTGAGTATCCGAAACATCACGCCTGTATTTCACGAAAGGGTAAGCAGAGGTGAGATTGACAGAGAGATAGATAGAGTTAAAGATATTTAAGGTGTTAAAAAATTTACTGATCAAACTTTATGAGGTGCTTTAGACCATCGAACTTTTACTATGGGACGGACTTTGAAATCGCGAAAAAAGTCAGCTGTTCCAGAGGCAGAGGTTTTACCCTATGTCCTATCAGAAAGCGACAGTCGCGCATTAGGATGCGACCTTCGACTGTTTTGCTCGGGCATAAATCTGATTCGGAAATTCATGCTCATAATCAGCCTATAATGTTCCCACTGGTTTGTCCCACAAGCACATTCTCTTTTCAAGAGAGAGTGGGCTGTAATCTAGCCGACGTCGTGCGAGTTGGTAGATGTCACATGTCTTCGAATTTTTAGTTCCAGGATATGTCGGTTTCCTCACGATGTTTCCCTTCACCGTTTTGAGAGTAGTAGTGATGAAATCATTTACTGGGCAACACGATACCCCTTGGTAAGACTGGTTGTCAGGCTTCTGACGACCCGTACCTACCTAACAACTGTCAAAGATCTACAAATGACAGCTGGGACCAATGGCATAACGTGCTTTTCCTTGTGTAAATAGGTGTAATCACAAAATTGTTTGTCTACAGCTCACAATGTCAGGTGTGACCACGTGCCTTCGCTTCCCAGGACAGTTGAATGCAGACCTCCGTAAGCTAGCGGTCAACATGGTGCCATTCCCAAGGCTTCATTTCTTCATGCCAGGTAACAATTTAAGCTCAAAGCATTTGTTTAAAATATTTACAGGCACTTTTGAATTGTCAAGGGGTCGGTCAGTCAGAAAGATGAAGCTAGTTGCCCATTCCAAAGCGTAGTAGGTTCCTATGGAGAAGAACGGGCAAGAAACTTTCTTCATCATGCACAACCCGGCTTCACCTACTGCTGGTAATTGGCCTATCTTTTGATGTGCCAATTCCCACGCTCCTGTGCCAGCGTCATCCAAGTTCTACCAGCGATAATAACCACCTTTTTTTTTTGGTAAATTGTCAGATGTCTTCCCCCGCTCTGGGCGGAGCGGGAGGGCGTGTCAGACTTTTACTGACTAAACCCCACCCGTGTTCCTTCAGTTGCCTGTTGCCAAGGGTCCCGGTATCCCTTTCGGACTTTCCCGCAACCCTGGCAGGAGTAACCATCTTGCCGCCAGAAGACTGACTCCTCTTCTTCCAGTCCTTGAACGCCACACGGTCACTAACTTACGTGGAGTAAGGATTACCATTGTATACCATGTTACACAATGACCTCGCAGGCTTCGCGCCGCTCACAGCCCGCAACAGCCAGGACTACCGCGCGCTCACCGTGCCCGAGCTCACACAGCAGATGTTCAGCCCCATCAACATGATGGCAGCTTGCGACCCGCGACACGGCCGCTACCTGACGGTGGCCGCCATCTTCAGGGGCCGGATGTCCATGAAGGAAGTCGACGAACAAATGTTGACGGTGCAGGATAAGAACTCCAGGTAAAGCTAGGTTTAAATGGTAGGTAATAAATTTCGAAGGCGGTCCTCAATTTATGAAAATACCGATGAACATAGAAAAACTTTTTACACAATAAAAACAACCGACTTCGGGGTCAGTGGCAAAAAACGAAAATTGAAAACCGACTTCCGAAATTAAAGTTATTTTTCACTTTTTAGTGTTTTCTTTGGAAGTCGGTTGTTTTTTTATTAAAATATTTTTATTTTTCACTTTTAAAAAAATGTTCCCACTTTATGTGTAGGGGAGGTACTTACCTTTTATTTTTTAACCGCTTTGTCGGCGTGATTTATACATATGTATAACCATATCAAATTACAGCTTTCTACTACCTACCAACAGTCTCTGAGCTAAGCCGAGGACAGACGGACAGACAGACAGACAGACGGACATGGCAAAACCATAAGGGTTCCTTGTTGACTACGGAACCTTAAAAACGTAGTGTTAAATATTCTGCTCGTTCCCAATTCCGTATTAGGAACGAGCACACTTGGTGAGAGAACTCCTGAGCCCCTAGACAAAGTGACATTCTATCAGCGATAACGATGATGGAAAAGGCAAAAATGTATAGGACTGACATAAGCTATCGAAAAGCTTATGTCAATCCTGTTGAAAAATGTTGTAGAAAAATGAAACGCTTTCGAAGCGATTGTCACCTTTTCCATCATCGTTATCGCTGATAGAATGTCACTTTGTCTAGGGCCTCTGGTGTGTGAGTCCGACTCGCACTTGTCCACTCTTTAATGTTTCTCTCCCTCCGTTGCCAGTTACTTCGTGGAATGGATCCCCAACAACGTGAAGGTGGCGGTGTGCGACGTGCCCCCGCGCGGCCTGAAGATGGCCGCCACGTTCGTCGGCAACACGACCGCCATCCAGGAGATCTTCAAGAGAATATCGGAACAATTCACCGTCATGTTCCGTAGAAAGGTAGGTATTCAATTATGAACGGCTGCGACTGTGAATTCTTTTGAATACAGGGGTAGCATTATTCCACTGTGAAAACGGGATGGTGCTATCGGCCTTGTCTAGCTCCGTCTCTCTCGGTAGTATTATGAAATCATTATTCCACTGTGAAAACGGGATGGTGCTATCGGCCTTGTCTAGCTCCGTCTCACTCTAACACTGGAAAAATGGTGGCATTAATACTTCATACGTATACATATACGGCAATAGAGCCATCTAAGTATTATAAGTTTTTAGGAGCTACAAACATAAGTTTATTACTTAGATGGCTCTGTCTCTATAAGAAACAAAAACTTTTGACATTTGAAAGTGGATTTTGCCGGGGTTGGTCCTTTTAAGGGTGACAGTCTTACCTACATACCGAGACTCTCCATGCCTCGGAAAGCACGTTAAGCCGTTGGTCCCGCCTGTTATTCGTGGATCTTTGACAGTCGTTACGGGTCGTCAGAAGCCCGAAAGTGTCAGACTTTCGGGCTACCAGTCCAGGGCCACCAGTCTACCAAGGGTATCGTATTACCCAGTTACTGGGTTGTGGAAGTCCGATAGGCGACAACCTATCGGACCGACTGCTTCATGAAAAATGCTATTCAGCTGCATCCGGTTAGACTGGAAGCCGACCCCAACATAGTTGGGAGAAGGCCAGGCAGATATATACTTGGAAACTGGATTTGTGCCCGCCCTCTATTACACGGGACAGATGTACTATAGGTACATCTCTGCGTAACCCTTCGGGGAATACAGGCGAGATGTTATGCGTATGTAATGTAAATAGTAGCTACTGGCGCCAGACACAGTCATATATTTGAACACTTGTAAGAACACTTGTGAGGTGGGGTAATAAAATATGCGATCAAACTTTGTGCCTCACAAGTGTCTAAACAATTGTTCAAATAATGTGTGTTGTTGTGTCTGGGCACTGGTGCCCAGTATAAGACGAATTTTTGTGTTTCGTAATGTTAAACACTGCATACTATTGTATAGAATCAAGTTCTTCTAACCCTGCGTTTGCACTGGCGAAACATTACAACAAAACTTTTTGCAAAAAAAAAAACAACCGACTTCAAAAAAAAGTGAAAAATAACTTCGGAAGTCGGTGTCTTTTCAATTTTCGTTTTTTGCCACCGACTTCCGAAATTTAAGTTAAGTATTTTTCACTTTTTTAGTGTTTTTTTTTTGAAGTCGGTTGTTTTTTTTTTGGAAAAAGTTTTTATTTTTCACTTTTTAATTGTGGTGCCTACCCCACACAAATTCGTATACCGTTATCTGCTATGTAAGTAACAGTGACGTAGTGAAATAATTATTATCGTCTACATACGCAAAGTGGGAAAAATACGTAATTATTGAAGCTAACTCAAAAATTACGCAAGTAAAATTAATAAAATTTATATGGGACCACCTCTGAAGCATGACCTACCAAACAAAAAAAGAATCATCAAAATCGATTCATAATTGGCGGAGTAATCGCGTAATCGGCGTAATCTCCTCCTTTTTGAAGAAGTCGGTTAAAAACATGTTTAAATCTCTAGTTCCTGTCAAAAATTGTATGGAACATTGACAGAATTTCAACATGTTTTGTCGCAAATATTTCGCCAGTGCAAACGCACGGTAACTGAACAGACAGCTGTGCTGCTGGACAGTTTGTTGCGCCACTTCCCCCCAGCTAAAGCACTAGGAAGTGGTGAAGGGCGTATCTTATGTCATTTTGACGTTCAAAAAGTGCTGATTCTCAGGCTAGTTTGAATAATTTACTTGATTTTGAACTTTCTTTCCAGGCCTTTCTGCATTGGTACACAGGCGAAGGCATGGATGAGATGGAGTTTACTGAAGCCGAGAGTAACATGAACGATTTGGTGTCT
Organism: Lithophane semibrunnea; assembly: GCA_947363905.1. Classification (NCBI taxonomy): domain Eukaryota; kingdom Metazoa; phylum Arthropoda; class Insecta; order Lepidoptera; family Noctuidae; genus Lithophane; species Lithophane semibrunnea. Next base: position 10,005,060 of record OX376215.1, read on the forward strand.
GAATACCAACAATACGAAGTAAGTCCGCGGGCCTAGTATGACACGTCGGGCTTTAGAGACTGTCACGCGGGTATAGTGACAGATGACGCTCTACAGCAATTAGTTTCATTGGGGGTCCGTTTTTTACCCGACTACGGCGAAGCAAAAAGGAGGGTTATGATTTTGACCGGTATGTATGTATGTATGTTCATCTGTTCCTTGATATCTACTAAACGACTCATCACAATTTGACAAATGAGGTATCGTTGGAAGCGTCTTGACTCTTGATCGACCGCTGGTTATGCTACGTCACATTAAAGTAAAAACGGCGCCCTCAAGAGGATAAAGTAAAGAACTAAAAAAAAAAAATTTTTTTATCATACCATGTTGGGTATCATATGAAAGGGCTTCATTAGCACATTTCAAAAATATATAGAGGAATTATAACCCAAAAAAAAAAAGTTATAAAACCTAAAACCCAACTACGACAAAAAAGTCACTCAACTAACAAGGTATAAACAAGTCACTACAGACAGACACATTAAAAATCCGGAGTCACACGTAATCTGTTCGATTTATGTCCTAATACGTGTGACTCCGGATTTTTTACTTTCACTTTTTAGCTGGTGGGCTCATACCTCGTCGCTAAATGATAACAGTCGTTCGGGTCAAACGAATTTCGTGAATCGAGTGACCATCATCCATAAGTCCATTACATATCGAAACCCCTCCGCGCCTCGGAAGCCGTTGGTCCCAGCTGTCTTTCGTAGATCTTTGTCAGTCGTTACGGGTAGTCAGAAGGCCAAGTCTGACAAGCAGTCTTACCGAGGGGTATCGTGTTACCCAGTAAGTGGAGGTCAGATATTTAGCTGCATCCAGCGGTTAGACTAGACGCCGACCACAACATATGGAAAAGGCTAGGCAGATGGTAAATTAAAATAGACTTCTGTTGCTGTTCTTAAACCTCTGCGTAACATATCCGGGATACATGACTCTTGTTATGTTAACCTTCGTTACAGGAAGTGGGGGTCGACGATGCAGAATTTGACGAGCAAGATGAGGAAGCTGTTGAGGAGTACCCTGATGAGGAGTAGCTTCTTCAGCCAGGGGGTTACACTGAGGCAGCTAATTCAAATTAAGTATCGTTTTTTGCAATTCGCTGATCGCTGATGAGGTTACCTATACATACGAGTATGTTGATGAAAACTTTATTCGCGACCGTAACACATATATGTATTTACAGATCAATAATCATTTGAGTTATACAACTCCATAAGTTACAATTAACCTCAAATGTCATGATTTCATGAAATAGTAATTCAGTAGGGTAATTTGAACTTTATTGATGATTTTAATTATGTAAACAAATATTTGTTACGGTCGTGAAATCATATTTTGATACAACCTGACCAGCAAATTGCAAAACCGTTACAAAATTTGAATTTCGCGAGCTGCCTTTTTGCACCGGATTAACCCATGGACACTTAAAAAATCTGTATAATATTGTATTTAAGATTTGTCAATATGAATTAAATTAAGGTAGCTAAGTAGCTATAGTACCTAGAACCAAAAAAAAACTGACGAAGATTTAGTTTCTAAGCACAATATCATGTATTTAGTGGATATAAGTTTAAAGTTAATAATAAAACATGAAAAGCAATAGTTTTTTAATTTTTCTGCAGTATCTACCATAGATGAAATGGGTCACTCCGCATTTTAGGTATGACACTACAAGTAGGTACGCGGCGGGCTCGACTAGGCGAATTCAGTAGGCGTAACATAGTCAAAAGATTTTATTTTAACCATCTCTACTTTACGCATCGACTGCGTTCGACCCTCGATGCGGACGAACGCGGTCGATGCGTAAAGTCGAGATAGTTATAAGAAACTCACACTAGGTCATCTGTGTTAGTACTAACTCGCCGTAGGTAAGTATTTTCCTTGAGTACTAAAATCTATAATACCGTAACGCTGACCGTAACGCTACATTCAAATTGGATGAGGTAAATTCAAGTACTCTCGAGTTATAGAAAAATGTAAAACCAAATTATTCAAGTATTTTTATTAAAATTGAATTTTATTTTATTAACTGGCTTGTAAGGTACTTTTCTGATCAATTCTTTACCAAAGTTACCGTAATTCAAAGTTTCATTAATATTAGTTAAAATATCAGTTTCTACAGCCGTAAAATCAACAATTTCACAAACAGTTTTTGTTAAATCATCAGTAACTACCGTTGTTTCAACCGCTTTGTCACAGGCATTTACAAAATCATTTTTGGTAACGGCAACACAAGTCCTGTCAAAATTTCTTGATTTTTTAAGCTTGCAATGTTTCACAGATTTAAAATCGGCTTTTCTTTTACCAAATCCAATATTATTTTCATTACCCATGTACATTTTTTGGTTAATAATATCTTTTTGCTCTATTTTATCTTCAGTATCATCTGGTTTCTGCACACAACTTTCAACCACCGGTTTCTGCAAATTTTTTAGTCTTGCAACAACGCTTTGTTGCCGTAGAAGTAACTTTTCCTTTGTATCATTCACAGTTTCAAGTTCAGGTGCATAACAAACGTGTAGATGACCACCGTAGTAGTTTTTTGTGTCCAACATTTTTTTTGCAATCCTAGCTGACTGTATATCCTCGAATATAGCATGGTATGTTTCAGTAAACTGCTCGGAAGGGTACTTTGTTATGTTGAATTGCAGTTTACCAAACCTTGTGAATAATGCCTTGGTCTCCTGCCGTAGGTTGAGGGATGGTACTCCAAATACCAGGAGGTGTCTAGACTCATTGTTGACTGTGTATGCCTGTCAAGGAAAATTAAATACAGTTTGATTCAAATGAAGTAATATTTTGTTTTATTGTTTGCATGAAGCATACTTATGAGAGCAGCACCAGCACACTCACAATATTGTTTACAGTAGTAATTGCAAATTAGCTATCAATTGACAGGAAGAAAAAAAAGTTTACTGATGTAAATACAGCATAAACCCACTAGTTTTTAAAGTAGTTTACATTGTGTATAATCTATTTGATAAAATAATGATAGAGAGGAAAGCACAAGTCAACAATTTGTTAGAAATGGTTTTGTGTCACTTACTTTTACAGCAGTTAGTTTTCTACCCTGTCTGTAAGGCAAACGCGTCGAGCATAGAGCCTGTTGCTCATGATGAGGTAAAAGTATGGGCACCGTGCCATCTTCAGCCATTGTTTATAAGATTTTAGAAATCAACGTCCACTAGCTTATGCTCCTAGAGTAAATGTTCTGTGAGCTTGTTGTCGTTTCATAATTTATTGTTTATTAAACTAATTTCAACGAATTCAACCAAATCAAATGCAAAAATAGATATCAACAAAGACACTATCAGAAGTGAGTGAAGTGACATTAAATTGACATGACATGACAATGACATTTGTTTTTATACGATTAATTAGGGGGCACTTTAGACGATCAACCTGGCATCCGGCATCCTGGCATCCAAAAAACTATCAAAATGTAGAATCGTTAGTTCTCTAAGTAGTCTGTGTGTAGAATATAGAAATAAAGATTTGCGGCCGTAATAAATATGGATTTACAGAATTATAATCATTAGCTAATCAGCAATACAACTCCTTAAGTTTTTAAAAGTGCCAAATGTTATGATTTCATGAAATAGTCATTCAATACATATATATTATAATACTTAGCAAGTTTATATTGCTGATTCAAATTTTTATAATTCTGTAAATCCATATTTCTTACGGTCGCGAATCATACTTAGATCAACATACAACCTGACAGCCTGATACTAACCTGCAATTTCGCAATTTCGCGGGCTACCTTAGCGCATCCCGCTTATAGTAGGGCCCGTGCGCCCTATTCTTGTTCGTCCTACAACAGTGGAGGCAACATTACGGCATAGGAACTATTAGATGAAACCCACACACCTCGCGACAAGAGACCGATGTAGCCACTCTACGTTGATTGGCGGTTGGCCTTTCTTATGCCGATAACAATTAAAATTCTATGGCGTACTATTTGTGTCTCGTTAGTGACAGTTGGAGGTATAACAAGTTAAAAAAAAACATTTTTAATCATAGCAACATCGGCTTGATTTTCTGTTTCATTCATTTAAGTATGGAATTAGTAAGTACTGTATTGATTTTACGTTCACCACTTTTTAATTTGTTTGGTTTTTAGGGTTCCGTACGTCCGAATGTAAAAACGGAACCCATATAGGATCACTCGTGTGTCTTTCTGCTGTCCATCTGTCACATGACTGGAGTTTACTCCATTCTACTTGTGAAATAATTTTTAATCAGTCCAGTAGTTTTTGAGTTTATTCATTACATTGTTTATAACATTTAAAAAATCAAATCTTTTCTCTTTATATTAGTTTGGACAAACAAATATGCAAACAAATAATCAAAGCCTGTATTATATTAGTTAAGATTTAGTCGATTCTAATCGATTTTATCGATTGTTAGTTGAGTTTTAACAAAGTGGTCGTTTTCATTTGTAACACTGGCAAGTAGCAAATAATTTCGGACTTCCCCCTACTCCTCATTCCTTTTCCTTTTCGCTTCCCTTTCTTTTGTTTCTTTTGCCGGAGACGTAGGTCCGTTTGTGTTGTTCTATAATTCTTGTTCTTGTCTTTTTCAATTTTTGTAATTTTTATGGAGAAGAACTCGGAACAAATAAAAAAAGTGGGTCGTGTTACGAACTACATTTATTCGCGTGAATAGCTGAAGTAGCTCCTGCCTGGTATTGATTCTTGATTTTAAAAGTTGGTGGTTCTTGGTCATTGTGTTTGGTTAGATTGAAATCGCAAGGTTTATTCGAAATAGAAAATGTTTTGTGTCCTCGTAGAAACAAATTTGTGTCCTATCAGAAACTAATTTGTTGGAGAAATTCGTTTCAAATCGTTTCGTGGCACTTTTCTCACTGCTCTGGATTGTCGGTTTGGTTTGTCGATACAATGTTGTTTGTAATACGCTCGTCGTCGCGGTTTTTTGTGTATCCAGGTCCAGGTTAGTGGGTCATCTTAGGGGCGGTCCCTGATTAGAGGGGCCGGTGAGTAAAATTCAAGTTTGAAATTTCAATCGTGATACGAGCTCTGGTCCTTAAAAAACAACCCTTGGTCATACGAATCACGAATCTATAGGAATGGCATCTATCTGCTGGACATCTTTCCAGAATTCCAGCTATGCCTGTAGCACTAGGAAGTGCATGGGAATTGGGAATGTCTTATGTTTTTGTCGTTCAAATGTTGAAGGGCGGGCGTTTTGGGGGACTGTCAATATCGGCCTAGTTTGAATAAATTAATATAAGATTTATCAGCTAAAGTAAACCCTGTATCTCACTACAGAACACCAAATTGTCTTTGTTTCAAACTCCTGACAACCCCTTGACTGACAACCCCTGAACGTATAATGGTCACAGGGACTTATTTACATACACTCACTCATTTCAGACTTTGTCTGGCCTTGTCATTTGCCTGGACTTGTCGACATTTGATTTGAAAGAAAATAATAAAGCCTATTTTCAATTTGGGCAGTGGGTCGTCTTATGCGTTTCATGTCAGTAGCAGCCCGAAGTGGTTGATGCAAATAGGCTCGTCCACTATTACCTAAATGGCTCAGTGGGTTGTCTTAGGGATTGTGTTAATAGAAGTTAGAGAGTTCTGAAAATATTAATATAAAAAAAACTTTTAAAATTTGTGTCAGTACTTTTCAGATATCAAAATAACTCTACATACATGAGTTGACAATGCGACAGCAGTCAGTAAATTGTGCAGAATAAACCAATTTTTCTTTTTTTCACTGCTTTAAGCAGTTAAACATTCAGAGATTTTATCTGAGGGTCAATTTCAGTCTCGTCAAACTCAAACCATTTATTTCAATTAAACCATTTACAGGCACTTTTGAATTGTCATGGAGTTGGTCAGTCAGAAATATGAAGCTAGTTGCCTATTCCAAAGCATAGTAGGTTCATATGGAGAAGAACGGGCAAGAAACTCCACGAATGACTGAAATGGTCACTCCCTGCAAGACTGTCTGGACTGAACCTTCCAATTACAAGTGTGCTCTTAGCAAATTGGATAAAGCATTCTAACTTCTTATGGGACTGGTTACATTCTGTCTGTAGCCTGTTCTGAAACAAAAAAAGATGGCAACTTTTATAGTAGTTTTTGTAATTTTTTGTAGTTTTTTGTAAATAAACTATCTTGTATGAACAGGGGTCGAGGCTTCTCCAGTAAATACACTTGTTCTTTGGTAGCACGACGACAAAATTGAATGGAGGCCCCATAAAATTTTGGTGTAGAGCTACCAAATGAACAATATCTACGATGTATTAATACTAGGTTAAGGATTAGGAAGAAAAACTGATTTTTTAATGAAAAGAGAAAACAAAACCAAAACAAAGAAAACCTTGTCATTGCTTTGGAATAAAAATGGGACATACCTACGGCCAATAAGATTATAATGTGTTGGTGTTATAATTGTGAATTAAATAAATAATATAATTTAATATTACTGGTGGTGGGTTTACTGGTATTCACCTGCATCCGGTTAGACTGGAAGCTTTTTTTTTAGACCCCAACATAGTTGGGAAAAGGCTAGGCAGATGATGATGAATATAATTTAATATTTCATTCTGTGTAGTCGGCTACAGAGAGAATGTAATATTAAATTATATTATATTATAATGTTATAAAAGATACAAGACCAATCTCGACCAAATATTATAATCTTGTACCTTTTATGGGTACATTCTGTCTGTTGCCCATTCTAGATCTCACATCTTTGTATCTGTGTATTCAATTGTTGGTGAGCCAAATAAATAAAATATAAAAACTTTTTACAAAAAAAAAACAACCGACTTCCAAAAAAAAAGTGAAAAATAACTTTAATTTCGGAAGTCGGTGTCTTTGCTTTTCAATTTTCGTTCACGCCACCGACTTCCGAAATTAAAGTTATTTTTCACTTTTTTTTTGGAAGTCTGTAGTTTTTTTTTTTTGTAAAAAGTTTTTATTTTTCACTTTTTAGTTGTGGTAACTACCCCACACAAATTCGTATACCGTTGTCTGCTATGTGACGGAGTCAATTAACATGTCATCAACATCGCAAAGTGGGAAAACTACGTAATTATTGAAGCTAACTCAAAAACTACGCAAGCAAAATTAATAAAATTTATATGGGACCACCTCTGAAGCATGACCTACCAAACAAAAAAAGAATCATCAAAATCGATTCATAATTGGCGGAGTAATAGGGTAACATACACACAAAAAAAAAAAAAAAAAAAAACACAGACGAATTGAGAACCTCCTCCTTTTTGAAGAAGTCGGTTAAAAATAACTGTGTTACATTCTGCCTGTATCCTGTTCTCAACAAAATATAATCTTGTATCTTGTATGAGTTAGGACCGTTCAAAAAAAAATTTTATCAGGAAACAGAAAAGATAAGTATTTATTAAATAACTCTGCTTTTCGATATGAGATGGCGCTAGGCGTTGTGGTTATCGAGTTTAAGACAAGATTTTGTCTAGGTAATCACCGCCGCGCCGCCCATAGACATCCACAACATCTGGTTTATTTGCTGATGCTTTGCCACCCTTTTCCCAAATAAACGCTGCTTGATTAAGTTTTGCTGGCTCACATGCAATCGAACCGCTGTGTCAGACTTTATGGCTGGTGTCTTGTTGTTAAATAGTATTGTTCCAATGTAGTTTTAAGTACAGTCACGGACTTTAATTGATGAGCCACCTGGCACTTCGTATTTTAGTCGTGTAATGCAAATCGGGTTTATTCGGTTCCCGACACGCAAAGTCATATGTCTTCGTACTAAAAGAAGAAAATTATATTTCATAACTTTACGGGTTGGCTAACCTGAGAGCCAGAACTACAAACTTGACAGCAGAGTGGCTACCCAAAGTCAACCAATTGCAGGTCTAGCTACGATAAACAATCGTTGCTAGGTTACTGTTGCGATAGTAACGTGAGCGTACGGAGAAATTAAAGTCATTTCGACAAGTTCGAAAGTAACGTCTCTGACATCGATATTTCAACTATAAGTGTCTTCAGTTAGCTTTGGATAAACTTAATGCAACGTTGTATTTATTTTTATCATTGAGAACTTATTAGTCAACCTCTATGGATAAGATTATTTTAGATTAAAAGTAATTTATTTGTGTTTAATCGTGTAATCTCGTGAATGTATGAAACTGCAAAATTGGAAAGTTTGAAGGTGGCCCATCAATTAAAGTCCGTGACTGTACATTAGGGTGGAGCGTCAATGTATGGAGAAAAAAAAATGACATCGAATCGATTTTGAATACCTGCCAAAAGTTGCATTTGGCTAAATTATAAGTGAATATATTTTTGTTTATTTTTTTGGACATTTATATTAGCCCTCTACTTTAGCTCAAAGTTGCCACAATTTAAGGAAATTAGGAATTAGGCAAATCTTTAAGCATATACAGAATGTTATAAAAAAATACTATTATATTTCAGCGTACTATTAACCCTTAGAAGCCTGATTTTCCAAATTAAATTGAAAAAAATATCAATGTGTTCACTGCAGGAGCTAGATAAAGGGAAAAATAATTAAAAAAATTCAATACATATTTTATATATTTATTTCGAAAAAAAAAAACAGATATCAATCTTGATACTTCAGGCATTATGGCCATAAATATTTCGCATTAACAAATAATGCTCTTATGCATGAAATAATGCGAAACATTGGTTATTTTTATTATCACATAAAGAAACTTTACATTTTTTACAAATCCAAGAGGTTAGTTTCCTACAGTTATTATATTTACATTTATTTCTAGAATCCATAAATATTTTTTCGTGTCCAACACGATCGTATCGTACATCAGTGGAGGGTAGGACTTGTACGCCCGCCCGTGGTCTTTTAGACGGTTCAGGGATCACTTCTCGTAGACTGGAGGTACTTGGTCTTCCCCTTTTATTTTCTGAGCGACTTTGATAACGACATAAGGTGTCAGCAAGTTGTTCTGAAGTCAGCTAACTTCATAATATCTTTCTGGGATTTCCCGTTCACTGTACTAACCTTTTTGTACAGTACCCAAGCATTTATCACACTCATGTCCAATAGGTGATAAAACAGCCTTGTTGTCCACTTTCTTGACTTAATGCGAATGCGATATCGACCAATGAAGCTGTCCATCAGATCAACGCCTCCCATGTGGGCATTATATTCCTTTATGACCCGAGGACATGATATTTGGACATTCGCTTTTAGTTTTTTTTCGTAACGGGTTATAGTATCAGCTGGTTCAGCACCAACGTAGGTGGAAAGCAATAAAACTTGCTTATTGTCTTTCCAGCTTGTTGCCGAAAATTCAATGCCTTCAAAAGAGGCAACGTTTTCATGATGTGTGCCTCTGGGTACATTAGACTTCAGGATATCCTTTTTCTCTGGCAACTTGCAAGACTTACCAAGCCTGTTTCTCTGTACAGTGCCAAGACAATAAATACCTTCTTTGGTCAAGTAATGTAGCAGAGGAATATTGGTATAAAAATTGTCAAAATAAATGATGTGATTGATGTGCCTTGGGACTGGCCGTAATAATCGAATAACTGTATTCGATACTGCTCCGAGGTCTGGTTCACCAGGTAAACGTTCAATGTCCTTAGCTCCCGAGTAAACCTCAAAACTGTAAGCATACCCAGAAAGAGAGCATAAGACATATAATTTGAATCCCCACTTATGGGGTTTATTAGGTAAATATTGTTTCATAAAATGCCTAATTTTTGTTGCACACATTTGTTCGTCTAGTGATAGCCGGTGGTCAAATGGTACAGTAATAAATTTCTTGTTCAAGTGGTCTATCACTGGTCTAACTTTATGCAGTCTGTCGTGTTGGGGATGATCAGGGGGCAAATGTTTAGTGTCGTCATTCATATGAAAAATTTGTCTAATTTTATCAAATAATCAATCGATTCATGGTTTGTGCTATGGGTTCAAATTTTGCAATGTTTGACCAATATGACCTGACACTAGGATAATGATAGACACTAGTAAAAATAAGAATTCCGAAAAACTTTCGTAATTCTGAGACAGTAACTGTTTCTGTGAAGTTGGGATTCTTTTGGAAAGCATATTTATTTGACTCGTCCACAAGAAATTTCAACATTTCCTCATCGAAGAAGTAAGAAAAAAACTGAAAGGGCGTTTCCATATTCCGAATTTCTTGTGAAAACTCAGTGTTTCCTTCAAACTTGAAAGCGTTTCGGACAATGTCCATATTTCTTACTCTCCATACCATATTTCGAGGGTTGCAGGTGTAATTATTCACCAAAGCAGCTGGGCTTTGTTCAACGGTCCCTAAATGTTGTATGTCAGAAGATTCGTTGACTAAAGGCGGATCTGCATCTAACTCAGGGTCAGCGGGCGAATTACCTGCATCATCTTCATCTTCCAGCTCCATCTGAAGGTCTTTTTGACTCGAATAGTAGTCGATGTCATCTTCATTATCGCTTGACTCGTCCTCTGAAATTTCACCATTTTCTAGTTGCCTCAAAATGGCTTCGATATCATCCGGCTTCATTTTCGATAAATATCTATAAAGAAATCGATAAAAAAAGTAATCCCAACACCAAACCAAGCCGAAAAATAAGAAAGATGCATCCAAAAAATATGTTTAGCTAAAGAATCAGTCAGTAGGTTTCATACAGCCCGGAATGCCTGAAGTATCAAAATTGATACACACAAAAATAGCACGATTTTCTTCAAGCAAAGAAAGCAATCGATAAAAATTATTATATTTTAGTAAAAATAAGATATTGACTTACCTAAAACCAGTTTTTATTATTCGCAGAAAGACAATTCGTCAAAGGTTTTTTACGCAAAACTTTTTCAAAACGTATGTTCACTTGTTCAATACGGCGGGAAAACAAAATGTCATAGATAATTAATCAAACAATGTTGACATCTGACTTTTTTTTTAATTTTGGTCGAAAGAATGTTTGGAATAATGTTATACATACAGCATAATATTTTTTTAAAAAAAGGTGCAAGTGTACATTTGGTTTAAAAGTTCGGTATCAAATTTGAAACTTAAGGTATTTAAGGGTTAACACTAAAACACTCATTTTATTAACTAAAATCTAAAACTCAACTTACAAAGATACCCGCAATATTTGTTCATTTTCTTCACATTGACGTCCGAATTAACGTACCTTTGTGTGCCGGTTTATCAGTAAATTGACCTTTGTTATATAAAATTAGTCATATTTAGGGTATTATGAGCAGAGTTGGGCAAATTGTAATCAGATTAAGGATTACGATTACATTTTTTAATCATCAATCAAGATTACAGATTATGGAAATTAATCAAGAAAGTAATCATATCGGTGATTAATGATTTAATAATCATTAATCACCGATATGATTACTTGATTAAAATAACGATTACAAACTAATGTTTGTATTTTGATTACTTTTTTGATTGATGCATACTAACTACATTTAGGAATTCGAAAAATAAAATCATTAACATTGTAAATCATCTTTATTTTTTTATCAGTCTCATGAATTATTTTTTTTAAATAATTATTATACTTAAGAAAACAATCAATATGTGTGCCATTGTGGCTTAAATTAGATTTTAAAAGCACCCTCTTTTCAACCATCTCATCCGAAAGTCTGTGTGATTTAGGTAAATTGGTCATGGTCGCATATGAGAAAAGTCTTTCGACAGGACCCGATGACGGAAGAGGTGTTATATTTTTTAAAAACACGTTTAATTTCAGGGTATCGATTTAGCAACGATACATCCCGATCCTTGTCCGCTAAAAAATGAGAAATAATGGCATCTGCCTTTGAGCGTTGTATTTGGTACATATCTCCCGAATCAGGCTCTGAAGAAGCAGTGTCAAACTCAAAATAGCTGTCTTCATATATATTATTAGGTGTGACTTGAAGCGTTTCAGGTACCTCATGGATTTCCTTGATTACAGCTCCTTTAAAAATAGATTTGATTCTGGAATAGTATTCTATATTAACACAAACAAGCCATTTGTCCTTGAATCTGGGGTAAGACATTGCAGCAACTGCTGCATTTTGAGCTACTTTTGAGGAGAAATCAAAAAACTCTGCAAATCGCGTTTCTACGCTCTCCAAATATTTCTTTACCAACATTTGACAAAAAGTAAGAGATTCTCTATTCAGTTTTTGCAACTTTTTGCGCAAAGATACTAAACATGGCAATAATATGAAAGAAGAAAGAAAGAAGAAAATAAATTTGTTTGACCCAGGTAAGGCACACAATATTTATAGAAAAAAACAAAGAACATAAAAAAAAATAAAAAAAAGTATTGTGCGCCTCACGGCTGCGCCAAACAGGCCCAGTTCAGCATGAATGCCAGACAACTAGTGCCTGACGCTGGTTTTCAACTGGACCTTATGTTACGAGGACGTCTTACAGATGTAAATCAGTTTTATAGTGTGTGTAGATATTTAAATAAAAAACAAAAATAAAAAAATGGATATGTGTAGCAAATAATAATAATAACTCGATTAGATATTTTATAAAAATAATTATAGATAGGTAGATGGATATTTAAGAAAAGAAGCAGAGTGATATTATGGTTGCACAAGAAACAATGGACTGTCGTCAGTAAATAATAGGTATACCATACTTATAACAAAGAAATATTTATATTAACCATGTCTAGCTTCCGTTGCGCATCTATGAGGTACTGCCGTAGGCGTCTCCTAAATGTGTCGATCGTGCTAATTGATCGAATAGGTGGTGGCAGGTTATTCCACACTTTGGAAGCCGCATAACGGAAGCTACCTCTAAAAGCGGCCGTACTATGCGACCGAGTTGAGAGTTGCTGCGAGCATTGCCTTCGCCCACATTCTCGTTTACTCGCTATCCAACTCAACTTGTTGTAAAGGTAGTCCGGTTTCTGGTATTTAACTACACCGAACAGAAGGCAAGCCAAGTGAAGTTTGCGTCTGGACTTCATTTTTAAAGTGAAATGCTCGTTTAAGAAAGGAGTTACATGGCTTCTGCGAGGAATATTGTAACAAAACCGAGCACAAGCGTTTTGTACCCTTTGGATGAGGCGGTCTGTACGAGCTAATAGGCGCGGGCCGTACACTGTGTCAGCGTAGTTCAACCTCGATAGAACCAGGGTTTCCACAAGCTGTTCTCGTAGTGTTTCGGACAAGTAGGGCCTAATCTTGTACAGAACTTTCAGGCGGTAAAAGCAGTTTCTTACGGAGTCGGCTACGTGTTTTTCGAAACGAAGGTCCTTATCCATAACAAGACCAAGATTCCGTGCTTCATAGACTCTGTCGATTTGTTCGCCCATTAACTCCAGGTGAAACGATGCGGGAAGTTTTGCAAGTTGCTGTCTTGTGCCAAATACCATGTATTTGGTTTTGGTTGGGTTTAACGACAGGCAATTTTCTTCAGACCAGGCGGCGATTCTACGAAGATCATCGTTTAGATCCTTAATGGCACTATCGTACTCATCTGGTTTAAAGGATATATAAATTTGGACGTCGTCGGCATATATGTGGTACTTGCACCTCTGGAGGCATTTGATGATATCTGCACAGTATAAAATAAACATAATTGGGCCTAATATAGACCCCTGCGGAACCCCTCTCTCAATGGAAGTAACAGTCGATGTAAGGGCAGTGCCGTTACCCAAACGTAGGTCCACAAGTTGTTTTCTATCGGTAAGATAGCTGCGGAACCATTGCGTAGCGCTGGGGTCAAATCCGTAATAGTTAAGCTTCGAAAGTAATAACGGGATATTTATTGCGTCAAATGCCCGGGAAAAATCTAGCAATACCAGCAATGAACACATTCCTTTATCTTGGGCTGACAAAAGATTATCCGTAACATCCAGTAAAGCAGTGGCAGTACTGCGCTGTTTTCTGAAACCAGACTGTAAGTCCGGTAATACGTTATTTTGTTCCAAAAAATGCGTTAATTGGTGGCTAACGACTTTCTCTAACACTTTAGACAAACACGGTAAAATGCTAATAGGGCGTAGGTCTTTTACTCCAATTGGATTGGCATTTTTAGGTAAGGGCCTAACGGAAGCAATTTTCCATTGGTCAGGGAATGTTGACGTTACTATTGAGCAGTTTATAATGTCTGTTACAGTACTTAATGCGTATGGCAGAGTCATATTTAGCATGTCGAGGGTAATGTTGTCGCAACCTTCGGCGTTACTTTTAAGGTTCGATATAATGCGAGAGATGTCATTCTGTTCCACTGGATTGATTGTGAAAATAGCTTCACCATGTTTGTGGTTCTCAAAATACGTAATAAGTGTCATGCTTGCAACGGGGTTACCGGGGACTATCAAAAAAGTACTATTAATAAGATCTGGATCTGTAAAATGCGACGGAAGGTCTTGTCTGGGTTTATAAGGTGATAATGTAGATTTGAGATTTTGCCATAATAATTTAGGATTTTTTATTTTATTGTTTACGTTATGCTTAAAGTACGCAACTTTTTCGTTGTACAAAGAACTTAACACTAAGGACTTTAACTCTTTGTAGTATTCTTTTTTAGAATCTGATTTTGAAATCCTGTAGCAAGTTAAAGCATTATCCCGCAAACGCATCATGAGTTTAATTGTATCAGTAATCCACGGGTAAGACTTTTCCTTGATAGTAAATGTTTTGATCGGTGCGTAAACATCGAACAGTGAAATTATATGGGAGTTAAATACATTTACCATGTCATTAACATTGTCAAGCAAGGAAATATTTTCAAGACATAAAAGCAACAAGTCCATGTTGAAGCTCTCCATGCATACATTTTTAAGTGGCCTAGATTTTACAACGTATGGTTTAAACTTATCACGTTTTACGTGAAATTCCCCAATTATTATGGAATGACCGTTAAGTGAACCAGAACATTCCACCGACGTGTATCTAGCTGTTAGGTCGGTACACAGGAGATCGATGAGAGTTTCACTGGAGGCTGTGAAATGAGTAGGTGAAGTGACCAATTGAGCAAGACTAAGGCTGTTCAGAAACTCGTTAGTTTTTTTTGTCTTTAAGCAGGTTGTGTCCAGTAAGTTAACATTAAAATCACCTAGTAATATGTAATGGTCACAATTTCCCAATGAACTAAGCGAATCCGTTATGGCGTCCAGGAAAAGAACAAGGTCAAGCCATGGTGGCCGGTATGCTGTGCCTATAGCAATCTTTTTGCCGTTAATTGAGAGCGTTAGCCACATTTGTTCAACCGATTCGAACCTGGGATCGACCGCGCTTGTCCAAGTTCGCGCGCTCAGTCCCCGCCGCAGATAAAAGCCGACGCCCCCACCACGACCCGAACGTACACTCGCTGGCCGCGGCGTGTGACGCAGACGGTAGCCCGGCACCACCGGAGCGCGCCCCTCCTCGCCCGGTCGCAACCAAGTCTCGTTGATGGCCATAACGTCAAAACAATGCCTGTCGAGTGCACCAATCAGGTTATCATGACCTGTACCCAATGAACCAGCATTCAGAAAACCTACTTTAAGAAACTTTTCTCCTCTAACCATCATTATCAAAATGTAAAATAATTCCGTCATTAAAATTTAGCCGTATCAATAATATCATCCATTCAATAGTTTCAAATCCAATTCCATATAGTATTATTAGTTTTAGTCCAATTGTAAATAATATGTAGTTAATGAGTAAATTAAAATTAAACAAAGGTGTTAAATTGCGGTACATCGATAATAGTTTTGTAAATAATAGGTGTGTGAATAGTAGGTTTGTATAATTAAATAATAGGTGTGTAAATAGTAGGTTTGTATAATTAAATAATAGTTCTGTAATATATAGTTGTAGATAAGTAAGTGTAGTGTTTTTATAAAACTGGTTTACGTATAGTTCACTGAGGTGCGCCGCGAGACACACACATAACAGCACAAAAGATAGCAGATAGTAGCAACACAAACATAGTACTATTGAAATGCTTTCGCATTCACTTCAGGGCCGCAGCTACCCTACAACCCGATTCCTATCGGCTTCCCTTCTGAACTTCGGAACAAAACCACTCTATCCTCATTGAAAACTAACACAGTCAGTAGTGTTTAAAATGCCTGTTCAATAATCACAATAGAGGTATTTAATACACCATAAAACTAAAACTATACAAAACGCCCACATTCGTCGACGTCACTTCGGTCACGTGACACCCCGGTTTCATACGGCTCCAGTAACCCGGCCGACAGCGAGTTATACCTACAAACAGTGATCGAAAATTGCTTGCGCGTGAACGAGATGGAGAGATATCGGTTTGGTAGTTTTCGTTGATTTTCGTAATGCGTTCGGCTCGGAGTTCGGACAGGAGACAGGACACGAGAACACTATTAGACGCTAGACATTGTGTGATTGCATGGTTGTGTTTGACGTAATCGCATTATTCATCATTTTATTTTGTTTACACTTGCAGTTAATTCACATTTTGTTGGTATTATTCATTGAAATCATTAGTTTATCAGTACGAGTATCGTAGTAGTAATATTTGTTTGTTGGTATTAAACAGTGATTATTCATTATAGTGTTTTGAGTTTAGTGAAAGTGTACGTTGTAATTAGGTATTTGGGGTAAGTAGATAGTTAATAAGTTGAAATTACTTATATAGAGTAGATTTTAAAAGTAATTAGTACGATCAGTAGGATTAGGATGGCGGCATTAATAGCTTTAGATTGTTGTTTAACAGATTATCTGCTTTGTGAGGAAACATGCTTTTCAAGGTTAAGTTTCGAAAATAAGAAACACATCATTACGTTAGGCCGTGCTCGCCCAGTTATGACTATAAATTACAAACGACGTGATGGTTTTTTCAAACATTTTAATGTTTCCCTTTACGATAAATATCAATGGCTGACTGGCAGTTGTAAATTAAATAAAATGTATTGTTTCCCGTGTTTACTTTTCTCCGATTCTAGTAGTGTATGGAATAAAGGGGGTTTTACAGATATTAATAACATGAAGAATTCATCTAAAAAGCATGTTCAGACTGAAAAACATATTCGTAGCTGTTTAGAGTTACATGCGTTCGGGACTAGTAGGATAGAATCATTTTTCGCTAATTCGCATGAAGCTCATAATAGAAAAGTAGATCGAAATAGGAATTTAATGAAACGATTGACACCGTTATTCTGTTAGGTAAACAAGAAGTAGCTTTTCGCGGCCACGATGAAGGTCCGAATTCCGATAACCGAATCGAAACCTTGTTATATCTGAGCAAGTACGATACCGTAATGGACTCGCATTTAGAACTGTGTTCTTCAGTTCAGAATCCCGCGTTTTCTGGACTCTCAAGTGATATTCAAAATGATTTAATACATAGTATTGCATCCGTTTTACGAGACCACATTAGATTTGAGATAGATAAAGCTCAATTTCTGTCTGTAATGATTGACGAAACTCCTGATGTCAGCCATAGGGAGCAATTAACTGTAATTTTTCGATATCTATCTGAAACTGGAATCGAAGAACGATTCCTGGGTTTTTACGATGTTAGCGGAAGTCGAACTGCTGAAGTGTTATCCAAACAGTTGTTAGAAATACTTGACGAGTATCGTTGTAGGAATAAGTTAGTTGGTCAGTACATACGGGTGTTCTAGCAATTTAGGCGGCCATAAATCGATTTCTTAAAACTTGTCTCAGGTAGAAAAAAAGTGTTACTTGACAATGTTGAATAGACATAGAACAATAGCCGACCCTTCCTGATACCCATTTGTATGCGCCCGCGCCGGTGTCTCAGTCGGAATGCGATCGTTCTGCTAAGTACACGTATCCATTTTGGCAAATTGTGAAAAACAGTTATTTAAACAGTGAATATTTTTTGTTCTGGAGTTGCTTTAAATAAAACTGTGATGGATTCGAGTACATCAGGTAGGAACACATTATAATATATTAGTTTTATGTAATTTTTTCGAATAACTCATAATGTTTTTGAGGTTCGAAACAGTACTCAAAATTATTGTCAAATTACCCCTTTTTTATTTTCAAAAAGGTTTTTCATATATTAACTTCAGGGTGCGTCCCAGCTGTTTAGTAGATTGCAAATGAAACAAGAGTGTTTGTACTCAGTTATCAAATCAACACTGACCGTGATCTCCCGTGAAGTTGACATTCTTGGGGTTTCAAAGGCGACATTAAAAAACCACGTGATTTAATTTTTTATTTTTATTTACTTTAAACGGTTTTTTGTTTCGTTTCAGGATCCGCGGGTAACTCAGGGGCTCGAGTAATAACGCGTAGATTTCTTTTTGACAAAATGCAAGAGCAAGAGTTGCCAAATTTTGACGAAAAGTTGAGTTATATTGAGAGATATATTTTATCGCAAGATGAATATTGTAAAGAGCAAATGAAGGAAGTTCAGCATAAGTTATCTTATTTAAAATCCCAGTTTAAAAAAAGGTGGATAGGAGCGCACAAGAAAGAGAAACTTTACCTTAAAAAAAACGAAAAATGGTTAGAAGGGACATTCGAAATAGTAATGATAAAACGGCGTTCTTCTGGTCGACCAACAAAATCATTTCAAGAATCCAGTGAAAGGGGCAAACGCAGAAAGACAATGGAAGTGCGCAGTGCTGTTGAAAAAGATGTGCTAATGTGTGCTGCTCAAACGTCCCTTCAAAGTTCTGGAAAGCGAATTGCGTCGAGTATTCTCAAAGACATAACAAACTCTCCGCAGACAGCCCAAGCATACCAGGAAGCATACAAAAAATCAAAGCTCGAAAAAGCGTCACAACTAGATCCAATGGCCGCCCTCTCAATGTTCGTGGAAGCCGACCTCTCAAGACGACAATATGAAATAATAAAGAGTACTAACAAGAAGTATTACCCAAGTTACACCATATTACAGCAATGGAAAAAAGCTTGTTATCCGGGAAAAGAATCCTATCGGGTAACTGAAACATGTGCTGAAATTAACTTGCAACATTTATTGGATCACACAGCTAAACGTTTGTCTACATATCTGCAGGATATACTAGTTGAATTAACTGAAGAAGAGCGGAAATCATTGACGCTGATTCCAAAAGTGGGGATGTGATGGGTCTCAACAAGCGCAATTTAAACAAAAAAGGCAAGATGAAGACTCATTTGATAGCAGTATTTTTCAAAGTTGTTTTGTTCCACTACAATTGTTTTCTAGAATAAACAAAAAAGTACTGTGGCAAAACCTAACTCCCTCTTCGCCGCGATACTGTCGACCAATGAGGATTAGATTTTTGAAAGAAACAGTGGATATCACAAAGTCTGAAATCGCTTACATAGAAGACGCTATAAATAATTTGATAAATAGCGAATTTGTACTTGGAGAGACCTCTATTTCTATGAAACATGTATTATCGCTGACTATGGTCGATGCCAAAGTATGCAATGCTGCTACTTCAACTACCTCAACTATGAGATGCTACATTTGTGGTGCTACTTCAAAGCAGTTCAATGATCTCTTAATGTCAAAAATACTGTAGACACAGAAGCATTGCAGTTTGGCCTATCGGTACTGCACGCTAGAATACGGTTATTCGAGAGTATTCTCCATTTGTCATACAAAATTCCCGTGCAAAAGTGGCAGTTAAGATCGGAAAGTGACAATTGTTAAGCAGAAAAAGGCAGAAATACAGGCGAAATTCCGAGAGAAAACGGGCTTGATCGTTGATGTTCCAAAAGCTGGATTCGGCAACACCAACGATGGTAACACCAGCAGGAGATTTTTCGCTGATCCAGAGATGGCAGCTGAAATTACCGGTGTCGACTACAATTTTATTATACGGATAAAAGTGATTTAGGAGGTAATCACTAGCGGCCATAAAGCTGATTTAAAAAAATTTGCTGTTTACGGCTATGATACCGCCAAAATGTATGTGGAGTTATACCCCTGGCATCCAATGACACCCACAATGCACAAGATATTAATCCATGGTGCAACGGTCATGGAGAAAGCACTGTTGCCTATAGGATTGATGTCCGAAGAAGCAGCAGAGGCGCGGAACAAGCACTTCCGTTTGTACCGCATCAATTTTGCTAGAAAATTCTCTAGAGAGCAGTGTAATTTAGATGTACTGAATAGATTATTGCTCAGCTCTGATCCTCTGATTACGAGTATAAGGCCGAAACCAAATGAAAGATCAATGTCGCATAGCAAAGAAGCAATAGAAATGCTTCTTTCTGCTGAGCCCAATACCAACTGCGGAAGTTCTTCAGAGGAATCTGCGGAGGAAATGACTGACGAATGGTTTTTATACTTGTTTTGTTTTTCTTTTTAAATACATACTGTTCATAATTTCATTTTTTTTTAAATCTATGCACTCCTAAAAGATTTTACAACTAATGAAAGATATAAAAACCAAATTTAATATATAAAAAGAAACAAAATAATATTGGCCGCCTAAATTGGCAAAATACCCCTATGTGCGACGGCGCGGCAGTTATGTCTGGTGAGCACGGTGGAGTACAAGCGAAAATTCGCGATGCATGCCCTATGGCAATGTTTGTTCCATGTTACGCTCATATATTAAATTTAGTACTTAGCCGTTCCCTTGAAAATATTCAAGAACTGAAAACTTTTTTTGGACACGTAAATAGTATTGTTCGGTTTTTCAACAAATCAACTAAACGGTCCAGCCTTCTGAAGGGAACAGCTGACCGCCGTATGCCGGAGTATCAGAAACCCGTTGGCACTATCACTCACGCATTATTAATGTAATTTTTAACTGTAGATTAGACATGATTAATACTTTTAATTCAATGTTAGATAACCCGCAATCTTGGGATAGCGAATCTCTTTCCTTGGCAGAATGTTTCCTCAGTAAGTTAGAAAACATGCAGTTTTGCTTTTTTTTGCACGTATTGTCAGACATTTTTCAAAAAACCGATGTTCTTTTTAATTTATTGCAGTCAAAACAGATTGATATCGAAATAGCAAACCGCGAAATAGATTCATTCAATAGTTGGCTTGCAAATGAATTTATAAATAAATTTGATTTTATTTATGACAGCGTCCAGGAATTCCATGAGCCGCCGCGACAGCGTAGACGACTAAATACAGAAGTCGACCGTAGAACTATGTATGCGTCTTTTCATTGAAATAATAGATAATGTTAAGACGCAAATACAACACAGGTACCAATCACTCTCTCAAATGAGTTTTCTTAATTTACTTAATAAATCTAAGTATAGTTTTTATAGTCGATCATTTCCAGATGAAATAATATCTTCTTTGTTATTACAATTTCCGCAAAAATTTGAGTTCGCTGCTTTAAAAAACGAGTTGAAAGTCTTCTACACAACTCCATCTTTGAATAAATTAGATGTTTACGAGCTTTATCTTAATTTTCAAAATTCATTATTAGGTGACACTTTTCCACAAATTACAACATTATGCAGTATATTTTTGACATTTCCTGTTACAGTAACATCCGCAGAGAGGTCTTTTTCGGCTTTGAAGCGAATTCATACGTACATGCGTAATTCTCAAAAACAAGAACGATTATCTGATCTAGCCATTCTTTCTATAGAAAAACATTTATTGTTAAAAATTAAAAATCATCCCGGCTTTTATGATAATGTCTTAGCGCACTTTTTAAGAAAGAATAGACGAATAGCTTTAGAGTACAAGTAATATTATAATTCAAGTCGGTAGTCTTGTAGATATGTACGTAGTTTTGTCTAGTAGACATCGTATCAACATCACACGGCAAACGGCTTTTTTCAAAGCCACTTTTATTATACTTGCAAGACACTGTTTCAATCTATCAGTGCTTACACGTATAGTAAAGGTGGACTGAAGACATCTGCTAGCATGTACAAACCTGAAGCCAGAAACCAGACAAGACACAGATTTTAAGAAACTCGACTTAGGACTACGTGCGCCACGGCTGGCCTAGATAAGCATTTTTTTTTTTTTGCTCCGTGTTTTTTTTTTTTGCTCCGTGTTACCACTCCAATAAAATCACCCTTCGCCACTGATTCACTTTCTACAAACCAAAAAGTTTGTTTAAAAATCAGCGTGATAGTAAAAGAAAGTATCAGTATAACAATCTGTACAACAAAACAAAAAAGAAAAATAAACAATACAGTGATTTTAAAGTGAGCTATTGCCGCCGTTACCCTGCGCCGATGCCGGTCGGAAAGTGCGCTGTAAATCAGCCTCACAGCGGATGTGGCAGGTGGCGTCTCCGGGTTTGTACCGGGCGAGAATACGGCCGCGTTTTGCCCATACAAATTGCCAACCAAGGCGTCTGCCGGCCTCACGAGCGCTCCGAAACAACTCCCGATTCACCTTCGTAAGGCGCTCGTTCACGTAAAAGCGTGTCGTAGGGCTGGGCATATCGAGGTCAGCAGTAGTCATGCCGCGTCGCACTCGTGCACCTTCCAGCAGCTCGTCGCGAAGGTCGCGGCGTGCGAGGCGCACGATAATATACCGTAATACATGGTGTCTTGTTCGCCTTGTAATATATCCAGGGCCACTGCTATTGGTTTTGAACAACGCAAGTATTCCTTTATGTAATGGAAAGCCAGTGTTTCCGACTTCCGTTTCAGATTTGTGTCGAGCCAGTGTGCGGTAACGCCCAAAAAACTTCTTGTTTTTGCCGACCAGATATCGGCAGTTGTGCAGACTTCATCTACATCGCGCAATTCACTCTTGATTTTTGTAATTTCCTTATTAAAGTAATCATCAATCAATCTACCCAAAGTTCTTCTACTGGGAACGTTTTTGCAGAGATATTTAAATCACCGAAGATTTTTTTTAAAAAGTGATCGTCTATTGCTTGTAAAGGAATCATAGAATGAACAAAAAACTTTAACATATTTTCATTAAATTGGTCCTGTGAAATCGTTCGATCAGTAGGTACATCACTAGTACTACCATCTCTAATATCTGGTTGCAGTTGGTTGGATGTTCTAGTAGACCGTTTATTTTTTTTCATAGTTTTCAAGTAACTCTGATACTCGTTGTGTGTTTCTTCCCCGTGTCTTCGTTTGAGATGAGTTACAAAATTTGATGAAGTATTATTAAAACCACTAATTTTAACTAGTTTTGGCCGACATAATGTACAAATTGCCACTTTCTTTTTGCTCGTAGACTCCGATTCTGAATACGTAAAAAATTTTCCATCAAGAATGCATGGTAATGTCTCAAGTTGTTCATGGTGCACGGTTTCCGATTCTGAATTAGTAGATAAAGACGAAAAAGAACTTGACGCCATTTTACAATAAATACTGATTTTACAATAATAATGTTTAAACACCAAAACACATAGGCCAATACGTCACGGTTTAGACTCGTGAATCAATTTACGTTTATATCCTTGCGCACTATTATACAGACTGACTGCTTGCGCTATGGCAAGAAGCGGAGCGCAGGCGGCGGACGATTGGCTTACCGGCCGTACCCCGTACCCCACCCAACTCCCGCACCCCGTACCCCACCCAACTCCCGCACCCCGCGTGCCGTATCTTCGAAATGCAATTGAGCACGCAGAAATTCTTTTTCGAATTTACTTAAGGATTTAAATAACGAAAGAGTACAAAACGTCCATGACATCCAAATTGGATCAGAAGTTTTTAGAAAAACGCAGACATACAAGATACATACTGATTGAATATAGAACCGCATTTATTAAAAATATGCTTAAAAAATTAATCAAATCTACCCATGTAATTAAGATTACTGACTATTGTAATCAAAACTAATGATTACAAATGTAGTCATGATTGAAAGTAATCAAGATTGATGTATTCATGATTACTTTCAATCAGATTATTAATCCGATTACAAAAGTAGTTGATTACGCCCAACTCTGATTATGAGTTACAATAACAATAAAAAAAAGTTTGTTTTATTAGAAGATGTTTTATAAATTGCTCATTATTGATTTTTCATAATCTTCAAGCGGCAGTAGAGGGCTAAAAATATGTTCCAATATTTTTTTGATTATTTTTTTTATGTAATTGAGGGTCCAATGCAACATTCTAGTAGGTACTATTCAATACAATTTATTATCAATCAAAATAAAAGTTAAAGGTCATCAAAATCATCATCCATTCCTTCATCCCCTATACAACGTGTAACGGAATAAACGCAAGAGCTCATACACCCCAATTAGAATATTAAATTATAAGACTAAAGTAATATCTGTAATTTAATTTAATTAAACCACACCAAGTAATTTTTTATAAAATAGACGTCCTGACTAAACATGAAACGTTTGAGCACACTACTCGATCTCCACGCACACTAATAGCGCGCCGCACGCGTGCGTGTGCCTGCCAGCTGGCTAGGTAGGTAGGTACTACAAGCAAGCGTATGCGTATGTACGTTAGTTCAATGAGCGAACATTACTAGTAAAATTATGATTCCATCTTTCCATCACATTTTCACAGGCTTTGGACTGTAGGCTTTGTTTACTTAATTCTAAGATTCTAAGGTTTAGTAAAGCGGAAGCATTTTTAAATCAAGCAACTTTTCGGCCGTCTACGATCTATCAGTAAACGTGATAATGGTCTTTTTGGCGGCCGCCCGACTCACTTATTAACTCTGATGCGTATCGGGTTGTTGTAAACTTGCCACAAAGTAAATTCGCCACGGAAAAAAGTATGTGTAAATTGGCCACAACTCTTTATTCATGAAGTGAATTCGTCACATATTAACTTCCGCATAGACAGCAGAAAAATGAAACAATATGTAGAATAAAAGGCTCCCTAACAAAACGTCTTAAAAGCAAATGGTCCTATTAGCAAAACGACCCATAATCAAAACGACACTTTAGCAAAATGACACTTTAGCAAAATGACTTATTCGCGAATCGTCCTATTCGCAAATGGTCCTTTATACAAAAGAACGGAAATGGCACAGTCATACCACACATAAATATGAGATGTTTTAAGGAATAATATTAGAGTATGTATCACCTGCTCGACACAACAAACTTTAAAAACTAAAACTTACTTTAATAAGAACCGGTCAAGTGCGTGTTAGACCACGCACAATAAAGAGTTCCGTAGTTGGGTTGAATTTATCTCAAGTGCAAATATACATTGTAGTTGGGAAACATGTTCTCCCATACATTCTAACTGCAAATGTAAGTTCTTAAGCACAATATTGGGAGAGGTACTTGCCAAGTTATTTTAAATTGAAAACCATAGATTTCTTAACCGCACCCTACCTTAAATTGCTTAGCATGATCCTCCGTTATGCTGAAAATACTGCAGCATTAATTTTGAACTAAATAAATATGTTAAAGTTGAGGAGTGATGCTAGGTCCTATGTTTGACGAAAACACGCTTACATAAAATTTTCTCGATCGAAGAAAATTCAAAGTTACCTACCTGTAAACAAAACTATAAACCGCTGGTATTAAAAAAATACTTTAAATTAGATCATGAAACGGGTCTTATGTGTTTTATTTTTTTTAAATTACCATTATTTTCACCGTAAAAAGCAATTACCTAAACTTTTCGGTATGCGTTACCCCAGCAAAAAAATGTTTTCTAGAAGGAATTGAGTTATACCAATTAGAGCGAATTTCACTAAACTTTTATACCGAGTATAAGTCTTATCCTGCTAATAAATTTTGAATTTTCGACAGTTTTTCCATACAAAAACTGTCAAACGACAATTTTATTCCACGGATAAAAGATATCTGACTTTGATGAAATCAGCCCTAAGCATATTTGCAGTAAATGTGCGCCAAGTAAAAAATTTGTGCGTGCTGTCATTTTGGAGAAATAACGAAAAAACTAATTCTGCTGGGGTAACGTTTTTCCAGCAAGAAAATTTTCATCTATTTTCTTAAATAACTTTAAAACAATTTATTTTAAAATTATCGTGTTCATTTATAAACCGAATGAATAATGGTGGCATCTTAAATAGCAATAAGTTTAATCCAACATATTATGTTGAACATATAAACAATCAGACACATCAGATCAAACACCTACTTTGAAATGGATAACTAAAGGTATTAAAAAATCATGCCTCTCTAAAAGATACCTTAAATTTAAATATGATAAAAATAAATCCCCAGAAAATAAATTAAAATATAATAAATATGCTAAACTGTAAAAAAAAATGCATTAATTTATCTAGGAAACAAACATCCGGCAACTTTATTATGAAAGCAAAAAACAAATGTAAAGCAACTTGGAATTTGATTAAAAATAAACCTATCTGTAGAGACTCACAATATATAGAAGCTATTAAAATAAACAGTACACGAAAGCCTAATTATCTCACAGCCGCTTTTGTCGCTAGATGGCGACACATCCACAATTTCGAACATTTTCAATTTTTACACCTAACATAGAAATTTTTAATAAACAACTTTATTCTTAGCGAAACCTAGAGCATTAACTTGATTTTTTTAGATCATCACTGTGCTTGTTAACTGGTATCATACAAAGATTAGAACAAAATAATGATTTAGCCGCATGAATTTACTCTTTACACACACATGCAAAGTAAATAGTAGTAACTTCCGACTTCACTAGATGTCGTTTTATTCAAACATGGTTGGAAATTAAAATGTCCAGATGGCGTTAATTTAAAGAAAGAGGACCAAATTATTTATAAAAACTGAAAACAAATATTAATTTACTAATTAAGCATACTTTAAATTACTAGAGGATTGTTATGTTCCAATCTATTTCTTAATAATATAATTATTGGGATATGCATACTTTTGTTTCTAGGCTCGATATCAAATACCTTTTCACCATAACAAATTATTCAGATAAATTATTTTGGGTAATATTGTACCTATATAGGTTGTTGTAATGTGACTGAACCTAAATAGTACCTAACGTGTAAATAAATTGTGACCTGTACTAAATAAATAAAAGATTATGTATTCAATTGTAAAGCGTTTTATTGAATCTTACTATAAATTAATAATATTTATCTATGGTTAATATTTTCATACAAATATCGTTTTATTTACTCTCACTGCATTTACCTAAATATTTTCTGGTTGGATTCGAACCATCGACTCGTACCACCACACAAAGATAACATACTTTTTTCAATATTTTGATATTTACAATTATGATTCTGAATTTAGTATTAGAAAGAATTATGTACGTATATTACAATTTATGTAACATCACACGTAAGTGTAAGTATCTTACACAACAACACACAAGTGGTTGCTAGCTAACCATAACATTTATGTTTCAAGAATACCCACTTATTATACAACTTTGAACAATAAATATTCTTTTACAATTGAATTGTTTGGCTGGTACCTAAATACATGAGTGAAACATATGTACACAGAAAAATCTTATAAACTTACAAATAACATAAACTATACATCGCTACGTACAAAAATAGCATCATAATTAGTCTATAATGTTCCCACTGCTGAGACTCAGGCCTCCTCTGAACAGTGGTGATGAAATAATTTACACAAAGCAAAGTGTCGGCTTGGATTCGAACCATCGACTCGTACCACCATACAAAGATACATAAAAAATACTATAATAAAATATCTTCTCTTCTACACGCTACTTTTTGCTGCGCCGCCGTCGCCGCGCAGTATCAATCTTCTGCTTGTCACTTTTTACTTCCATTTATATCATTTCCGTGCGATCTGAATCAATTGCTGGGAGACACAGTTTTCGCTGCAACAAATGAATTTACACAGTTTTGTGAGAGTATTCTTACTGAACCCACACCTCAGAAACCTGAGGAATAAGTTAGGAAATGAGTAAGACTTATATTTTTCATACCTTTTAATTCCTTGATGTCTAGACATTTTATATTTTTCATACCTTTTAATTCCTTGATGTCTAGACATTTAGCATTTTTCTCAACTCGTCTCAAAATAATTTCCGGCAGTACACATGTTTTGAAAAATGTTACCAACTTCGGCATAATAGCGTTGATAAATTCCTCATCCCGGTTAACTTCTATGACAGTCAATGGTTGGGTGACAGATATAAAGCAAATGAAGTAACATTTACTCATTTTGGTAATTCGCAATTGACCCTGGACCTAGAATCAAAATAATAATAGCTGAGAAACAATCCAAGAAATACATTATATTTATACATACATGAACCAAGAAATAATGATCTTTGTTACTTTGTTACTACTATACTTTTTATCCAGGTAAACATTTTAACGCGGGCAGACCCGCAAGTAAAAGCTAGTGTAAAATAATTACTAAAACACTAAGAAGTGGTTGTATACCTTGTAAAGTGCACTTGTGTAGTTTTTTATAACATGATTCTTGCATTCAATTTTCTTTATTTGGTTTCCATTATACACCTTTTCTTTCAAATTAGCAAACACTGAAGAATCCCCATCTCCTACAAAACTTAGGTACCGAAGATTATGCATATTCTCACTCTGTTGAAATCCTTCAACAATTATATCAGATTCCATCGCAGTAGATGGCCCTGTAAAGTTTTTGCAGCAACCATGACTTTTAGTGTCTGAACCTGTTCGCTCATAATACTGGCATGTATAACAATATTTGTTCCTGATACCAAGAAAAAGACATTTCTTGGTTTCCTTTCCAATAATGCAGGCCTAAAATAAAAGTTCTTAGTTCAAATATTGTAAGAAATCATAAATCAAAACATTGAACATTGTTTAAAATATGTTGACAAGCAAAAGAGTACTAATGAAATGAACACAAAAATATGGTATCAAGTTGGGACTTACCATTCCAGATGAAGAATCAAAGTTGTGACCATATGACCTTTTCAACCATCCGCCATCTACATATACAGTAATGTATTGAATACCATCTGTAGAAACATTTCCTTTATCAATAGCAATAGAAATTTCTTGCTCACCAGCTTTCTTTATTTCTTCGGTCAAATGTTCATGCCATACATTGCCCAATTGTTTTTCAATTGAACGGAACGTTTGTCCGGTCATTGTTGGTAGGTATATCCATTAGACTAGTGATGTGTGCTGCTTGCGTGTAGTAACTTCCAGCAGTCACAGTTGCCCATACAAATGCAGTGTTAATTTTCTGCTTCTTCTCTGTGCTTTGCTGCCATATTTTATTACACATGCTACATTTAAATGTTAACAAACTGTGAAATCCTTTCCGTTGTTCACTAATATACTCAATTTGAGATGACTCACAAGACTGACGATGTTTTTCCATTTGAAATGCCCATTGGATCACATGTTTCAAGTCAACAATACGGTACCCTACCAAACCTGATAAGTTGTCACTTGATGTTCTTTCCACAGTTAGTTGATAAGCTTCAGTCTGTGGATCGGGTTGCGGCCAATCAAAATCAACAGTCTCTACTTGCTCTGTAACAGATTCAACTCTATTAGAGCTAGAGCTGCAGGCTATGGCTTCGTAACGTATTTGTGGTATACCACGTGAATACGTTTTGGGCGTATCTTGAGCTGTGGAAGGGTTGGATAGCTGATCATGATCTTGAGTTGTATTTGGACTGAAATAAAAAATAAATAAATGAAATAGGTACAGTTATTAAAAACAATGTTGAGAGACAGAAAAATATTGATATGTCTGTACCTACCTAAACACAACAGGGCAGTCCGCGGTTTCTTCCACTACTTTTTTTTTCTTGTTACGCCATGCTTCCAGCCGGCTGCAATTTGATAAAACTTGCTCAATACACTACTTGAAACTAACCTTATCGAGCTAGCCGTTTCTTTTTTTCCTACTGTTATCGACGAGACACAATAGATAAACAATTGTCATAAATCTCCTGGAGGTTAGTTAGGTTATTAGAAGAATTTCCATGATGTCTTTTCAATGTTGCTTGCACTTTTTTCCGTGATTTTCGCGGCCCTGAATACATATGTCGTTTATAGGCAAGTTTATTAGTCGGATTCATCTTAGGCAGAGTTGCAATTCAATGCAAAACAACGGACAGAACATGAGAACATACCAAATAGAGATGTCAATCTGAGATCGATTGAGCAAAGAATCGATTTTTTGGAACAAATAAAAAACGTTTTTTTTCAAATCGATATCTAGTACTGAATCGATACAGGGAATCGATATTTCACCCTAGAACATCAGTTTTTTGTTTGTTTGAATTGTTAAGAATTGTGGTGGCGGGAAAATTACGAAGCATATCCAGTGCAAATCCTTTTGCGTAAAAATACGGATTTTTTCCAGATATGAGACTAGTTAAATTCTTTTCGCTCATCGATTGTTTTTTCGCCCTCGTAAACGTGTACGTTACCCTAGCAGGAATCGTTTTTTCGGTTTTTTTTTCAAAACGACAAGGGGCACCAATTTTTTATGTAGGGTAGGTTTTATGTAGGTAGGTAGTAAGAGAACAGACCAAATAGAGATGTCAATCTGAGATCGATTGAGCAAAGAATCGATTTTTTGGAACAAATAAAAACGTTTTTTTCAAATCGATATCTAGTACTGAATCGATACAGGGAATCGATATTTCACCCTAGAACATCAGTTTTTTGTTTGTTTGAATTGTTAAGAATTGTGGTGGCGGGAAAATTACGAAGCATATCCAGTGCGATTTGCACACGACAAGGGGCACCAATTTTTTATGTAGGGGCACATTTACAGCAGATTAGGCACCAACTATACGTTCCACTCATATAACTATAGGAGACACTTTCTTGCTAGGGTAACGTACACCCCGTAAACCCCTACATTGCGAATTTGATCGAAAACGAATGATTGATTTTTGGAAAATCATTTCTTTATTTTGTGAATCGATTTTTCATATTTCCTTTCGAATCAATTCAGTAACGAGAGTTTTTATTTGGTTCCTTTCGTCCCTCTGGGACAGGCAAAGTGAGTTTTTAGAGAGAATTGACGTCTCTATTAGGTGGAAATATTTGAAATTTAGAGTAGGTAGGTATGTGATGTGATGACAATCAACAAGTGTTGCTAACGTTTGATTTTGTATTTCCTCTTCTAAATCTTACACTTTTTTAAGTTTTAAGGGTAATTACTATTATAATACATGTATAACTCTGTATCACCTTCAAGCAGAAAAGCATCCTTTGTATATAAAAATAACACTTACCGTCAATAAAACACAAAAACACTTCACTTTTAAATAAAAACTCTTTCACGGATGGCACTCGTATGAATGGTTCTCAGTAGTAGCCCCAGTCACCAATTCTAAACCTGAATGGTGCTTACTACTTACTTAGCTGTTCAGACGAGCGAAATTGGAACTACGGCTACCATTTTGAGAACGTCATTTCGCTGACAGTTAAAAACCCCGAAACCATAAATGAATGATGTACAAACCATAAATGAAAGATGTACAAACCATAAATGAAAGATGTACAAACCATAAATGAAAGATGTGGTGCAGCAGAGGTGGCTCTGACTTACAAGTCAGAGCCACCTCTGCTGTACCTATATCATTCATCGTTTTAAATATCAGAACATCCTACAACTTACTACTAAAATACTGCCCTATGTTTTATTTCCCCTTTTTCTTGGTAAACTTCTTAGATGGCAAGACCAATTTATCTCGACGCACTTTGACGTGTGCTAATAATACTAAAATGTGCAATTGTTATGAAAAATCAATGTGGTTTGTCTGTGTATTCACTTATCTTGATGGTTTCAGTACCTACGTGTCACCATTGCGTAGGTAGGTAATTAGAAAAAAAATAGGTAAATTTGCCTACGCTGATCGCCTAATTTAGGTATACCCTAAGTTTACATGAACTTCTATTCTCTGATTTTATTCAACCGAAACCAATGAATTAGTACCTAACCGTGTCAGAAAATGTATTATCAGTATCTACTTACATACAGTAGAAAGATTTTTAATCTTTAGGTACTTTATATTTAAAGTAGATATTACAATAATTACATTAGTATTGTATCTGTGTGAACCAAATGCAGATCGCAGATGTTTTTTTTCACTTTCTAGCATTCTTTCTCATTCCCTAATAAAAAACATTTTATCAATCATAAAATGTAAAACCCGCGGGCAAACCCGCGCGCCGGCGCTAACTTTCTAGAAACACAATATTTTGGAAACGCAAACGCATGGACTCATGGATTGACTGGAGCAATTTGGCAACGACGCGGGGTGCGTCTTGAATGGCAACGTCGCGCGCTGCATCGCCGCGTCACTCGACGGGTAACCTTGGCGCAAAGAGTATAATAATAATATGCCTTGGCGCTTGTACGAACAGCGCCATCTATTATAAATGTTTACCGAACGTAAACTCGTAACACAACAGCAAATAACTCTTTCTCGGTGGTTCTTTAAATTTATGTTAGATGGCGCGATTCAGGTCACTCATACATGTAAAGATTTTTCGTTTTTTATTGGGTCTAATTCTCCTAGAAATACTGTTTTTTTTTTATAAAATTTTGGCGTTAGGCGAACATAATACATTATAAAGTCTCATTATACTTGCTTTTATTCTGCAGAAACCGTTTATTTACGGAGATTACAACCCCTGAAAAATGTATGGCGAGGCCTGTCTAGGCATCCACCTCTGAGGCTTTTAATAATCACTTTATTGATTCTACAAACACTGACATAACAAATAGTAGTAAAAATAGATCTACTTTTAATAGTAATAATGAAGGAAATAGTATATATACAGTATGTAACAAAAACCCTGTCCGATCCATTAAAGGCGTATTCCTGGGTTAACATACGTACTATAAAAAATATATTTAAAAATGTAACTCATAAAAATCAAAAGATAATGATTATTTTATTTTTATAAACCATGCGACATTCACACTAAATACGGCAAATTTTCATAAATTGACAACATTCCACTCACCGGGGAAATCTTTTTATTTTACCTAT
The DNA here is from genome assembly GCA_947363905.1 of Lithophane semibrunnea. Lineage (NCBI taxonomy): Eukaryota > Metazoa > Arthropoda > Insecta > Lepidoptera > Noctuidae > Lithophane > Lithophane semibrunnea. The sequence continues at coordinate 10,037,823 of OX376215.1, forward strand.
TTTTATTTCAAAGGATACCGCCCTACACTGGGCGCGCTGTCGGTGCTCTCTAGCGAGTCGCCGACTTGTCTGATGTAGCCGACTGGTTGCCTACCGTGCGATGCGGCGCGTGTCTGTACGCTTGTTACTAGTCAGTCTTTCGTGAAGATTCCTTTCGATCGGACGTCCGTAATGTCATATTCCAATCGGGAATATTTTAATATGTTAATGTGCTTAGGCAAGGCCGATTGTAATTATGCAGCTGCGCGTAGAGATTATGAGGTGCGTTTTCACAGGCCAGGTGTGCCAGTACCGTCGGAGCGTGCGTTCCAACGTCTACATAACCGTGTGTTCACCACAGGCAGTGCTCATGGCCACGAGACACAGCGCGCTGATGCTGGAAGACCACGAGAGCGCAACCTGGATATCGAGGAACAAGTTTTGGATATGTTTGCGGCGGACGCCACGCAAAGCACACGCTCTGTTGCTCGACAACTAGACACTAATCACATGCTGGTTTGGAGAGTGCTGAAGGGAGATGGTCAGCACCCTTATCACTACCGGCGGGTTCAATCCCTTCTTCCCACTGATTACGAACCAAGAATGGAATTTTGTAATTGGATCTTAAGAAAAGTCGAAGAACATGAAGGTTTCTTGAATCGCGTGCTTTTCTCCGATGAATGCTCGTTTGTAAGAACAGGTGTATTCAACTGCCACAACGAACACGTGTGGGCGCTCGAAAACCCGCTAGCTATGAAACCGAGTAATTTCCAACATCGTTGGCGTGTTAACGTGTGGGCTGGTATCCTCGGAGACCAGATTATTGGTCCATACTTTTTGAGGCCCACAATGAATGGTTCAAACTACCTGTCTTTCTTGAGTGAAGAGCTGAGTGAAGAGTTGGATCCTTTAATAGACCTCAATTTCCATCGCTCAATGTGGTTTCAACATGACGGCGCGCCTCCACATTTCTCGCGTGCGGTGCGCGAGTATTTAGATGCTCAGTTCCCGAGGCAATGGATTGGCCGGGGGGGACCAGTTTCGTGGCCAGCACGGTCTCCCGATCTTACGCCTCTGGACTTCTATTTATGGGGTCATGTCAAACAAATGGTTTTTAAAAAAGAGTGTGATTCGGAAATCGAAGTAAGAGCTCGGATTGTAGCAGCTTTCAATTTAATTAAATCAGACACAAGTGCGCTGCAAAGAGTACGTGACAATTTAATAAAAAGGTGTCGAATGTGTATCAGTGTTGGAGGTAGACATGTGGAGCATGATCGCCGAGGTATCCAACAACAACAAGTTACTGTTTTAATAAACTAATACCAAAATTCGGTAAGTACCTTTTTCTTACCTCACTTGTGTCTGTTTTCATTTCTGTGCCAAAAGCACATTTTTAAAAAGCCCTTTTCTGGGCTACATTTATTTCAATTAATTGTTTCTTGATGAACAGAAATTGAAGTCAAGTTCACTATGCCTAAACGATATCAGCTCAAATCAGCTGATAACAACGCGTAGGCATAACGTAGGTTTATTTAGCTATAAGTTTGTTTGGCGGCAAGCGACAATGCAGGCGGGCGGCTCATGTCAAAGAATCATAAAAACCGTCCCGCTCGGGCGGCTTCAAATTGTAGAACATGAACACATGAAAACAAATACACACACACATGAACTTTATCGAGGATAAGTGTTGCCTTTGATAAGTTTATTTTTATTTTTTTAAATTAATTATTTTCATTGGGGAAAAATAATAATCTCAAAACCATGAAATGGTTACGTATATGGGCACACAATACTATACCAAATAATACCCTTAAGGATCCGACAGGGTTTTTGTTACATACTGTATAGAACCCTGTACGCCAAATGAAATAAGCAAAATAATAGCATCATTAAATAATACCAATGCTGTGGGATATGATGAGATTTCGACACATATTATAAAATCTTGTGTTGATATACTGTCACCTATTTTAGCTCATCTGATTAATTTAAGTTTCTTTGAAGAAAAGTATCCTGACAAACTGAAGTTTTCAGTAGTGAAGCCTTTGTACAAAAAAAATAATAAATATGATGTTAATAATTACCGACCAGTTACCTTAATTCCGGTGATTTCAAAAATATATGAAAAAGCTATGTGTAATAGGATTGTCTCATTTATATATAAACATAGCATAATAAGTCCGGAACAAAATGGCTTTCAAAGAGGGAAGTCAACTACACTAGCTTGCTATCAACTAATTAAATTAATTACCGAGAATATAGATAAGAAAGTACCGGTCACTGCTATATTTTTTGACATGAGCAAAGCGTTTGACTCTGTCAAACATGACATACTGTTAAGAAAATGTGAGAGTTACGGAATAAGAGGTAAAGCGTTAAATTGGCTTAAAGACTACCTAAGTAACAGACAACAACGTGTTGACGTCTTAGGTATGAGCAAAGAAAGAGAAGTGTTAAATTATAAATCTCAGTTTAGGACAAATACGTATGGCGTGCCTCAAGGTAGCATTTTGGGGCCATTGCTCTTTCTTCTGTATGTGAACGGTTTGCCTAAAGTAACACAGGATAAATGCGTGTTATTTGCAGATGACATCTCATTAGTAATAAGTAACGAAAATAATAATGAACAGCATGAGGACAAAATAAATACTGCCATAGAAAGTATACTAGATTGGTTCGAACAAAATAATTTATGTGTAAATATTTCCAAAACAAAATATATTAATTTCTGTAATTACAAGATGACAAGTAAAACAATGAAAATTATTGGACGTGATAATGACATTGATGAAGTTAACGATACAATATTCTTAGGCATAGCAATTGATAAGAATTGCAATTGGAAAAAACATATAGATAACATATGCAACAGGCTAAATAGCTTTGAATTTGCACTAAGAAACCTAAGGAAAACTGTTGGAGTAAAAGCCGGTCTACTCGCTTACCACGGTTACGTCTCATCTGTGCTTAGATACGGCATATTATTATGGGGCAATTCCACAGACAGTCATAGGGCTTTTATTGTTCAAAAAAAGTGCTTACGAGCTGTGTTTGGTGCAGGTCCATTGGAATCATGCAGACCCATATTAAAAGAGCATAAATTATTATCACTGGCATGCTTATACATATTGGAAATGGGCGTGTTTGTAAAAAAACACCCTAACCTATTTAGTAAAGCCGATAGTGTAAACATATATAAAATAGGTAAACACTCAAGGGATCCAACCAGATTGGCTATGCCTAGGTGTAGAACAGCTTTTTGCCATAAAAACGCCAGTCGAATGGCAGTGAAGATATATAATAAGATACCTAAGATAATTAGAGAACTGCCATTGAATCAATTTCAAAGAAGACTCCGAACATGGCTTATTGAAAACTGTTTCTATTCTATTAATGAATTTATGAATTTTAATACAAAGAATTATTTATTACAGACATGAATAATGTAATTAAATTAACTTTGCCATTCCTCTAAGCTTTCCTCTAAGCTTATCTTGAACATTGTAATTTTTATAGTTTTAACATTAGTATTTTTATTGTTTGACATTTGTAATTTTTCGTATTTTGACATTTGTAATTTTCATAGTTTGACATTTGTAATTTTTCGTATTTTGACATTTGTAATTTTCATAGTTTGACATTTGTAATTTTCATAGTTTGACATTTGTAATTTTCATAGTGTGACATTTGTAATTTTTCATAGTTTGGCATGTGTAATATTCATATTTTAACATTTGTATTTTAATTTCATGACATTTTCCCATTGTGACATATTTAAATGATTGCAATTTATTATTTAATTAATTAAAATTATGGCACAACCTAAATTTGCATGCTGAATTTAGTAGGCGGAATATGAAGTACTATGTATTGTATTATGAGATCTGTAAGCACCATATTTCATGCAAATAAATGATATTGATTGATTGATTGATCAAAAATGCGACTTGTTCTTTCAGTTTTATCGTGTTTTAACCATTTTTCGAAAAACTCCAATTTTGTCATAGTTACGAATCGTTCTGAAACAAAGTAAATACCTAATTTTACTTGCGAACATTTTCGAGCAAGAATATGTATTAATCTATGCCTGAATGTTGTAATTATAACATACAGAAGAATCAAGCTGGATATATGACGAAAATTTTTCACATACTTATAAACTCAAATTACAGCAAAAAGGTACATTTTTTTTTATAAACAAGTCAAAAAAGTAAGTTCAGCAGTAGAATCCATCTCAAAAAAATCGTTTTACTTTACCGTAGTATTATAATATCTGTGACTTTACTATTAATTCTAAGAGAGGTTGTCAAAACTGCCAAAAATGCGACTAATTTGCAAATGAAAATTGCACTCCCTTTTTCTTTAACAGTAGTCAAAGTCAGTACTCGGTTGTAGTCCAAAATATACGCAGTATTAAAAAGAATTTTGATGATTTCACTGTTCTCCTGAGCCGGCTGCTTTTTACGCCTGATGTAATTATTTTGACAGAGTGTTGGCTTGACGATAGGCACGCCTGTTTCGGAATTAACAACTACGATTATCACTATTCCAAAACTTACCTTAACCAAAACGATGGAATAGTTGTTTATACAAAGTCTTCTCTCCAAGCTTCAGTCGTGGAGCCACCCTGCAAAGACTCGAACTGCATGGTTGTCAATGTCAGTGACAAACTATCTCTGATAGCCATATATAGGTCACCATCATTTTATAATATAAGTAACTTCTGTGAGTCCTTAACAGAACTGATGGATAAGTGTACGGCAAACACCTGTGCTATTGTAGGGGATTTGAACATTGATATAAAATCTGGTTGCAATGACAAACGCGCCTCCGATTACTTAGATTTAACTGGCCACTATGGGTATTTTCCAGGACATATTTTCCCTACACGAGGGGGCAACTGTTTGGATCACGTTATGCTTAAAACTCAGAAGCCTACTGTTATTGTTTGTGATACTGGCATAACAGATCACGAGACGGTTATCTTCGGCATTCACCGAGAGTTAGCTAGGACCAGCGTTGAGAAACGACATACGCGAATTGACTATAATAGTTTACAAAGAGATATTGAAAACGAAAATTGGGAATGGCTTCATGAACATACAAACGCTACGAATGCATTCCAAAAATTTGTCGAAACTCTTTCTTGTAAAATTAAGAAGCACACCACTATTCGTGGATGCCGTAGCTCGGATGTCATTATCAAGCCATGGATTACTAAAAGCCTTCTGAAGTGCATAAGACGACGTGACCGAATGCACACCAATGCAAAGAAAGAGGAAAATCGGGATAATCCTGTCATTCAACAAGAGTATAGAAAATATCGAAATTATTGCAACAATATACTAGCAAATCTGAAACAAGATCATGATCGCAACCTACTTATGGAAACTAAAGGCGACTGTAAAAAATTATGGTACGAAATTAAGAAAATTTGCAATATTAAAAATAAGAAAGACGGCAAGTCTGAGCTCGTAACTGACAGTGACAATCCAGTCCCCACACTAAATAAAGTTAACGACTATTTCTCAACGATAGGTAAAAATCTTGCATCTATAACTCTTAGACAACTTGACATGACTGAAACGGAATTGGCCTGTAGCAATGAACAATATAGTACGTTACACACTAGCCCAGACTCTTTCTTTTTATCCCCGACTGACGAAAAAGAAATACTTACAATTATTACCCATCTTAAAACGACGTCAGCAACCGGTTATGATGGGATTAATAATGCATTTCTTAAGCAGTGCGCACATGTTTTAGTGGGGCCAATTGCCTTCCTTTGCAATTTAAGCTTAAATACAGGTGTAGCACCCGACTGCATAAAGATTGCAAATATTTGCCCGATATTCAAAAGTGGAGATCCACAAACTCCAGCAAATTATCGCCCAATTTCTCTGCTGACAGCTCTCTCAAAAATCCTTGAGAAAGTTGTCAACAAGAGACTACTTGCATATCTGGAAAAAAATAAATTACTGTCAGACAATCAGTATGGGTTTCGGGTTGGCAGGTCCACGGAGGATGCAGTTACTAACTTAACCGACTTTATAACTCTGAACCTAGGTCAAGGACAGGCATGTACTGGCATCTTCCTGGATCTTGCAAAAGCCTTTGATACGATCTCCAGGAAAATTCTGATCAAGAAAATGTCACTTCTGGGCGTTCGTGGCGTTGCTTTGGACTGGTTTTCCTCGTATCTCTGTGACAGAACGCAAAGAGTTGTGCTAGGAAATACTGTAGTGACCCAACCACAGTACATTTTGGTATACCCCAGGGAAGCGTGCTGGGCCCCACTCTATTTATTATTTATATAAATGGATTATGCAGCTTGAACCTCCAACAGGCTAAGATTTTCACATATGCTGATGACACCGCGATAGTTTTTCATGGGAAAACATGGGACGAGGTGCAATGCGTGGTTGAGCGCGGGGTAAAGGCTGTCGCAAGCTGGCTACAACATAATCTATTGACGCTGAATATAGAAAAAACCAAAGCAATCAACTTTGCTATTTCTGAACGTTCTTCCCCTAACAGAGTATCTTGCTTGCGGCTGCACTCCTGTATTAGTTCTGACCAAGGCTGTCTCTATTAAATATCTAGGGGTTATTGTAGATAACAGATTGACGTGGTCCGTACACCTGAGCGCTTTAAAGGGCAGGATTAGAACAATGCTGCGTATATTTAAGCAACTAGGCAAGATTGCTGATGATTCTGTCCTGAAGATGATTTACTTTTCACTCTGTCAATCTGTTCTTAATTACTGCATAGTAGCTTGGGGCGGTGCAGGCAAGACCTCACTAATTAAAGTAGAACGAGCTCAGCGTGCTCTACTAAAAGTTGCGTATAGACGACCTTACCTATACCCCACGAATAAACTCTATAATGAAGTGGGAGTTCTTAGGGTTAGACAACTTTATATACTGTCTGTCACCCTGCGATTTCATAAAACTGCCTTGATCACTTGTGTCATTTCAAGTCGAAGAATAAATTGGGTTAAAATCCGATGCCATAAAACAATGGGTATATGGGACCACACATATACGAGAAACTCAATAGTCTACACAAAATACTAAAACTAACTCTAAAAAAATGCAGAGTGGCAGTAACAAACTGGCTTCTTACACTTGACTATGACAGGACAGAAAGTTTCTTAGCTTAAGTAAAACCCACAGTATACACATTGACAACACACAAACACACGTACACACTCACATACGAATAACATTCAAACACTCTCTTACAACTTACAACAACATTACAATTAACACAAAGCACAGCACCATGCATACACTCTTTTTATATCTATTTTAAACTTTAAAAATGTACCACCATAAATAAAATTGTTAACGGAACGAAGGAGCCTAGATCTCACAACACAGGGTATCCTAGTGTGAGGTCTAGGAGTTCAATCCAATAATGTATAAACTTTTGAAAATAAATTTATTCTTATTATTCTTATTAACATTGACCCATACACAAAACTACATAATGAGGTGAAAAACAAATTATTTATTGGAAGTCCTTACCTGGGAAGGGTTGTTTATAAGTTGATATCACGAATTCCTGGAAATAACGTCATGAATTTTGTCCCGCTAGCTTGTACTAGACGAATTACTGTGAGACAGTTCTCGGTAGTAAAACAAAAGTATATTTAAGTCAATCAAAATCATAACCAATAGGTAGCAAAAACATAGACGAAAAGTATAAAAAGGTAAAATATCATAAAAAGGCCGACTTGCACAATTACTGTTAGTTCTCATTATTTTTCGTAAGTCATCTTAAATGATTTATTTTCTGTAAGTGGGTCTGTACAACACTTTTATACCTCAATCACATTTTTAAAACTAGATGAGATCGGCGTTTCCTATCTGACTACTCTGAGAATAAAGGCCGAAACAAACTCAGTGGTCACAGTCTCCTTTAAAGTCCAGACATAATCTTGGTCAGGTCATATGAAGACCATGTAGATCAGTGTCTGAAATGGTCTTTTGAGGAAAGAACCACACAGATTGAGTGGACCTGTCCAGTCGGTGCACGCATTTGTCAGTATTCGTGCAGCTTAACTCGGAATTTAAGGAACTCAACGATTTGACGAACAATACCAAAGAAAGGACATTTGGGTAGGTCGAACTGCCAGACTATGATTAATTAAAACTAACTAAGGAAAAATAAATAATAAAAAACAAAAGAAAAAAATGATCCACAATAGTCTTGACATTCACAATAATAAAAAAAAATGTATTTAATACTTTACAAAGTAAATTACTCATGTAATGTCAATGTGAATAAAAAATCCGGAAATAAACTTGGTCAGATTATTTGCGGACCATGTGTTTGAAATGGTTTTACAACCTGTACTTTCATAATTTTAGATATCATTATCTATCTTTCATCTCGAGCGCTAAGAACTTTGCTTGCTACCAGTATTTTATGCAAAAATTATGTATATAATGAAGACTTGTGACGAATTTACACATATTTTTATAGCATGTGACGAATTTACTTTCAATGTATAGAATGTACAAAAATGTGACGAATTTACTTTGTGCCGAATATACAATAACCCTGCGTATCTACCCAACTGTCGCGATATCATCTGCGTGTTTAAAAGATTTGAATCATAATATTTACAGTAATTAAAATTGGTAAACATGAAGGTACTTACAGAACTGAACTACCTATGTATTTACACTACACTATGTCACTATTTTTTCTTTGTCTCCTTTTTAAAACACTTTCGAAATGTCCACCACCTTCCTCGATGCAAATTTAGTTTATTTATTTATTTAGAAAGAAGAAATTAGTGCGCACATTCGCCCCTCTGTCTATGGCCGTGTTAGGACGAATGGTACCGGAGTCCCTCAGACGCTGAGTTGCACTTAACATTGTCCTGGCGCTCAATCTGGTACCTTAACTTGCGTTGAACTCTCGACACGCTAACTCGACATTATCGTAGCACCAGGGTTGACAATCTTAGTAGTGGCAAGCGGGTAATCGTTCTCGTATAAGTATACAAAATAAAGTTGGTCACCAAAAGCCTTGCCGACCTATACATGAAACTAACATTAACATTTGGTTACATTATATTGCGTTAGTTTTCTAAAACTCCCTAAGAGATGGCAGTTTTTATGATTTTGTGACTACGTAGTTCTACCCAAGGTACGCAAGATGGCATGAAAACTGTCATCCATTTGGCTCTCTAGTGTGACCAGCTGTCGCTCAATTTCCATGAACAGCACAGCCTCAAATAAAAAAAAATACAACGAGAAAATATTTGCTAGATAAAAGTTCATTATTTATGTTATAAATCGAAATAAAAAGTATAGAAAAATAATTTCAAGATATTTTAATTAACTGAATTTATTTTTTTATGCAACAGCAACACTACAACAAATTTCAAACAAAACAAACTTGGCCGCCGGTTTGCTTGTGTGCATTTTCCGCGTCTTGCTTGTTTTTATCTGTTTTTCTAGCTTTTAATCGTCTAAAAGTGCTTTTTCCACCTAAGTCCGTTGAGTAGAGCCTCTGCTCCTCCGGCCGTGTTGATTTTGTGCTTTTGTTGATTGTTAAAATCTAAGTATTGAGACAGGACTCTGACTACCCGTGTAGTGCTAACTTTTGGGTTTGTGACATTGATATCTACTTATTATCATGTCGAACCGAAAGTGTTGCGTCCCCGGATGTTTAAATAGCTTAGGTAAGTGTTCTATTCATTAATAGTCCGCTGGGCCAAAGCTTAGTTTTTGGGAGGGCTGATAATATATTATGTTCGCAGTTCAGCCAACCCTTGAGACAAAGTCCGCAGGTTTCGACTTTCAACTCCACTGATTACTTACTCAATTATTTCAGATACCAATACGAATTTGCATAAGTTCCCTAACCCAACCAAGGATAAGGAGTTATTTAATACATGGGTCTATTCTGTTGGTGGTGACATATTGCAACTTGAAAATGAATATATTTTCAAATACCGCCGTGTATGTCGTGTACACTTCGAACAAAAGTATTGGTGCCGGAATAATCGACTCAGTAAAGAAGCTGTACCAACAACAAACATGCCAGGTTAGTTATTATTATAAATAGTCATAAAATATCTAATAAACACAAAGAATACAAAAGATAGTAGGTTTATTATTGTTTATAATCATGGGTGCCAAAAGTTTTTTATCCTCTTTAAATTATATTCCTAACTTTGGAAACTAAAATTACTGGTTCTATGGGGAGGGCTGTTTAATGGATAGGTAAATAACTTCTTTATCCGGAAGAAAATGGTGTCTGCCTTTCAAGACCAATATTGAAATATATTGACAGATGGTGATATTATATCCTCATTATTATATATGCGAAAGTGTGTTCATTATTGGTTTGACCGTTTTTCATGCAACAGATCAATGTAATTTTTTGCTTAGAGATAGTTTACAAACCCGATAGTGGCATCGGCTACTTCCCATATAGGCAGAGCTGAAGCCAAATGCTAGTATGCTTACAAATAAGTGTTGTATTGTCTTGCTTATGACACACTATTCACAAATTGTACTAAATAACCAAGCTAGTTACGAGTACTAACCCATTTGTTGCCCTGTGCCTACAGGTAATTAATAATATTATAGTTACCAACCCATAAATTGTTAAGAAAATTAAGTTTCGAATAACCTTCCGACTGTCGAAGTCTTTTAAGATTATATAACAATTAAAACTCTATTGTGTCTCGTTAATGACAGTTGAACTAATATGGTGTCACTGAACCAAAGTTGAATTACGAATTTTTCGAATGAAAATTTATTGTTATTACAGGATTAACTTTCTTAAAATTCAACTCGGAAAGAAGAGTGTTGAGACCTCTTCAGATGTCAGAAGCATGTACATCACAAGGTAAATAGTAGTATTATTTAATCATAACATAACTAAATGTCATGCCTCCTCTGCTGGACACGGTTTTAACTGGTATACTATATTGTTTGGTGAAATACCCGATAACAAATTGCCCCAAGTTGGGAATCAAATCTAATACCTGAAACCCAGTGGTTGTTTCTACAAATGCTAGACCAATGTAGCTTTTCATAATAATATGATAATAGTTCACACTTAACCTGTCAAACAGCACTAATTAGCCACAATGGAAAATATGAGGGTTATCGACGCTTGCTGAAATAATAGATTAATTGTCATTCCAGAATCTGTTACTTCACATTTGGACTCTGTGGATAAGCAGCCACACACTCAAACTGCTGTGGACGATGTACAATTAAAGGAAAATCTTGGTAAGTGAAGATATAATCATAACAGCATTTAGCAGACTGCTTTATTAAATTGTCCTCAATTCTATGTAGACACAATAAGTTTAGCTTCTTCCCATTGTGATACCAACCACGCAGGAAGAAGAAGAAGCTAATAAAATTATAAAAGTTACTATGTAGTAAACATTAATTTATGTTATGAAGACATATTAAACAATAATGTTATAAACAAACAATAAAAATGGGTTAACATTATTTGTATATTCAAATTTATAATGATTTATAAATACTTTCAATATTGGCTGAGGCTATAATGACGATTTATTTATATATTAATTTATAACTCAATAAGAAATTTATTGTCATTCCAGAACCTACTACTTCACACAGATGTGACACAGTATCCAGAGATACTAGGCCTATGCATCTAAATGCTACAATAGCTGTGGAAGATGTAAAAAATAACAAAAATCTTGGTAAGTAAAGATAATTATCACCTAAAGTGTATTTTTCCTTACTTTTCTTATTTAGTAAACAATTTTAGCATGTCTTTTATAAATTATGCCATGAAATAATTACTTAATGCATTTATTACTATTACGACCTATTTTTTATAGTTAAAAAACTCATTTGGTCATCAAAACAAAACAGTTACTTAATTGTTTTCCAAATAATTTTCTATAACGTTTTATTTGATTACAGAGCATCGCAAAGAGCAACCACGAACCATCGTTACTAGAAGGCGGGTGAAACGCGTTGCTGTAACTCAATCTGAACATGCTCTTTACAGAAAACTTGTGCTAGTTGGAGTAAAACTAAGTAAGTGCCGCAACAAGGTCAAAAATCAGGCAAAAAAGATCAAGGCACTGCAAAATCTAACAACAAATCCTCAGTTTTTGAAAACCCTCGACGAATTACCTAGCACATCAAAAGTTTTGACATTATTACAGTTCAGAGAGCATAAGAAAGGTAACAAAGGCCGTCGTTTCACTCTGAAGGAAAAAATTATTGCTTTGTCCTTCCTCAAACAGAGCCCAAAGGGGTACAGATTTCTTAGGAAAATATTTATCTTGCCATCTCGCCAAACTCTCCTGAAGTTACTTAATATGGCAGATATAAATCCAGGAATCAACAAAAATATGATTCAGCAAATAAAGAAAGCTACTGAAAAAATGAAGTTGGAACATAAAATATGTATTGTCTTGTTTGACGAAATGTCACTCAAACCCAATGTGACCTATAACGAACGTAAGGACAAAGTTTGTGGGTTTGTCACAAATGGCCTGGAGACACAACCTGATTATGCAGATCATGCGCAGGTGTTTATGGTAAGAGGGTTACTAAAAAACTATAAACAACCTGTTGCATACACTTTTTCACAAGCTGCAACAAAGGGGCCTGAACTAGCGAAGCAGTTAAAAGCAGTAATTTCTGAGTTACAAAATGCAGGGCTCATTGTAGTAGCAACTGTGTGCGACCAAGGCACAAATAATGTAAACTGCATTAAACATCTTCTGCAAGAGACAAGGGGTAACCTATTGAGAAAAGGAGAAGAGCCCCGAGATAACAGTTTTATTTTAAATGAAGAAGAAATCATACCATTGTATGACCCTCCCCATTTAATAAAATGCATACGAAATAATTTAATAACAAAACATTTGAAATATAAAAAAAACGGGGAAGTAAAATTGGCAAAATGGGCTCATGTCATGGCCTTACACAAGGAAAATCCAGGGTACAAAGGAATCCGATTGGTGCCCAAATTGACAGATGCCCACTGTGACCCAAGCAAAATTCCCCGAATGAAAGTAAAAAATGCTACGCAAGTTTTCAGCCAAACTGTGGCATCGAATATGGGCTATCTAGCAGGTAAATATCGTCAGACTGCACAATTCAATATTGTCTTCACTAGTTATTTTCTGGCGAATACAATGAGATAAAAATATTAAATACTTACTATAGTTTTACATTACGCAGATCAGACATAAACATTATTTAACAAACTATATTTTTTCACAGATAAGGGTATACTTCCTGCAGAAGCGAAAAACACTGCAGACATGCTATTATTCTTTGACAACCTTTTTGATTCCCTAAACGGAAGCTTTGGGAAAAGAAAGAAACACGGAAAACCTCTCCTAGGACCTGCAACGCCTACATCTATCCATCATAAAACATGGAAGGAGTGTAAAGTGATGATGAAAGATATGAAATTTATTAATAATAAAACATCAAACGATGAATATGTTCCCACATTAAACAATTGGGTATGGACACTAGAAGGAATTGAATTGTTATTAAAAAAAATACAAATAAAATATGGTGTAACATCAGTTTGGTTGCGGCATCTGAATCAAGACCCAATAGAAAACTTTTTTGGGTCCATAAGGAGCCACGGATGCCGCAACGTAAACCCTACACCAGAACGATTTGAAGCTGCATTCACCACATTATTAGTGAACAGCCTCTCTAGTGTCCATGCTCCTGGAGCTAACTGTGAAATTGATAATTGTGAAACTTTGCATGAAGTACTCATCACAAGCGGGGGCAGCAAAGAGCAAACAAATTGCGAACTTAGTAATATTCCCGATATAACATTCACACCCCTTGAAGAAAAAAATGACCCACGCGTAATAGGAGGCCTACAATATGTTAGTGGATATTTTGTCAAAAGCGCCAAAAAAAAAGTATTTAAGGGGTGTGTTGAATGTAAAAAAGATTTAATTTCACACAGTGAGCACGAATATTTAAGATATCGGGAATACGCTAATAAAAAATGGCTTTGCAGTCCCAGCGACTCCCTCTTAAATTGTATTTCAAATCTGCAGGATATAAATTATATAATATTAAAAGATAATTTAGACAAGAAAAATTTAAAAGAACTCATAAGAACTATGGTTTTTATATCTGTAGATTTTTCATATATAAAATGCTCGATACACAATGAAAAGCTAATAGATTTTTTAATAAAAATATCCTGCAGATTTTTTATTTACAACTACTGTAAAGAAATTAATAATATATTAATAAATAAGAGGGAGTGTGATGATGATACGGATTCGTTTAAAGTTAAAGCTAAAAAATTGAGTAAGAAGTGTTTTAAAAGAAAGAAATAAATAATTAAATCGAAGATCATTGTTTAATAATGTGAATTACCTTTTCGCTTTTCTACATAACTGCACGCGAATATGTAATTCACATAAGTACCTTATACCTTAAAAATATTATTTAGCCTATCAAGTAGTAGGCTACGTACCTACGTATGTAGCTATACGTATGATTATGTTGGCATTAGTTCCAAAACCGGCGTCCAGAGGGCGACATTTGACGTTTCTCGCTTTCGTCGCTGAGTTGTACCTCTATTCCATATATATAAAAGTACTCTGTGGCCCGCTCACAAGGGTAGTTATTCGCCGGCAGCGAGTGACAAGTGTTCCCGAATGTAATTTGTTTACGTGCGCGATGGCATTCCAGTACACCAATATTCAATTCAGTACACGGAGATGGTGAGGACACAGGCTCGGTGCTACGCACAGAGTACTTTTATATATATGGAATAGAGGTACAACTCAGCGACGAAAGCGAGAAACGTCAAATGTCGCCCTCTGGACGCCGGTTTTGGAACTAATGCCAACATAATCATACGTATAGCTACATACGTAGGTACGTAGCCTACTACTTGATAGGCTAAATAATATTTTTAAGGTATAAGGTACTTATGTGAATTACATATTCGCGTGCAGTTATGTAGAAAAGCGAAAAGGTAATTCACATTATTAAACAATGATCTTCGATTTAATTATTTATTTCTTTCTTTTAAAACACTTCTTACTCAATTTTTTAGCTTTAACTTTAAACGAATCCGTATCATCATCACACTCCCTCTTATTTATTAATATATTATTAATTTCTTTACAGTAGTTGTAAATAAAAAATCTGCAGGATATTTTTATTAAAAAATCTATTAGCTTTTCATTGTGTATCGAGCATTTTATATATGAAAAATCTACAGATATAAAAACCATAGTTCTTATGAGTTCTTTTAAATTTTTCTTGTCTAAATTATCTTTTAATATTATATAATTTATATCCTGCAGATTTGAAATACAATTTAAGAGGGAGTCGCTGGGACTGCAAAGCCATTTTTTATTAGCGTATTCCCGATATCTTAAATATTCGTGCTCACTGTGTGAAATTAAATCTTTTTTACATTCAACACACCCCTTAAATACTTTTTTTTTGGCGCTTTTGACAAAATATCCACTAACATATTGTAGGCCTCCTATTACGCGTGGGTCATTTTTTTCTTCAAGGGGTGTGAATGTTATATCGGGAATATTACTAAGTTCGCAATTTGTTTGCTCTTTGCTGCCCCCGCTTGTGATGAGTACTTCATGCAAAGTTTCACAATTATCAATTTCACAGTTAGCTCCAGGAGCATGGACACTAGAGAGGCTGTTCACTAATAATGTGGTGAATGCAGCTTCAAATCGTTCTGGTGTAGGGTTTACGTTGCGGCATCCGTGGCTCCTTATGGACCCAAAAAAGTTTTCTATTGGGTCTTGATTCAGATGCCGCAACCAAACTGATGTTACACCATATTTTATTTGTATTTTTTTTAATAACAATTCAATTCCTTCTAGTGTCCATACCCAATTGTTTAATGTGGGAACATATTCATCGTTTGATGTTTTATTATTAATAAATTTCATATCTTTCATCATCACTTTACACTCCTTCCATGTTTTATGATGGATAGATGTAGGCGTTGCAGGTCCTAGGAGAGGTTTTCCGTGTTTCTTTCTTTTCCCAAAGCTTCCGTTTAGGGAATCAAAAAGGTTGTCAAAGAATAATAGCATGTCTGCAGTGTTTTTCGCTTCTGCAGGAAGTATACCCTTATCTGTGAAAAAATATAGTTTGTTAAATAATGTTTATGTCTGATCTGCGTAATGTAAAACTATAGTAAGTATTTAATATTTTTATCTCATTGTATTCGCCAGAAAATAACTAGTGAAGACAATATTGAATTGTGCAGTCTGACGATATTTACCTGCTAGATAGCCCATATTCGATGCCACAGTTTGGCTGAAAACTTGCGTAGCATTTTTTACTTTCATTCGGGGAATTTTGCTTGGGTCACAGTGGGCATCTGTCAATTTGGGCACCAATCGGATTCCTTTGTACCCTGGATTTTCCTTGTGTAAGGCCATGACATGAGCCCATTTTGCCAATTTTACTTCCCCGTTTTTTTTATATTTCAAATGTTTTGTTATTAAATTATTTCGTATGCATTTTATTAAATGGGGAGGGTCATACAATGGTATGATTTCTTCTTCATTTAAAATAAAACTGTTATCTCGGGGCTCTTCTCCTTTTCTCAATAGGTTACCCCTTGTCTCTTGCAGAAGATGTTTAATGCAGTTTACATTATTTGTGCCTTGGTCGCACACAGTTGCTACTACAATGAGCCCTGCATTTTGTAACTCAGAAATTACTGCTTTTAACTGCTTCGCTAGTTCAGGCCCCTTTGTTGCAGCTTGTGAAAAAGTGTATGCAACAGGTTGTTTATAGTTTTTTAGTAACCCTCTTACCATAAACACCTGCGCATGATCTGCATAATCAGGTTGTGTCTCCAGGCCATTTGTGACAAACCCACAAACTTTGTCCTTACGTTCGTTATAGGTCACATTGGGTTTGAGTGACATTTCGTCAAACAAGACAATACATATTTTATGTTCCAACTTCATTTTTTCAGTAGCTTTCTTTATTTGCTGAATCATATTTTTGTTGATTCCTGGATTTATATCTGCCATATTAAGTAACTTCAGGAGAGTTTGGCGAGATGGCAAGATAAATATTTTCCTAAGAAATCTGTACCCCTTTGGGCTCTGTTTGAGGAAGGACAAAGCAATAATTTTTTCCTTCAGAGTGAAACGACGGCCTTTGTTACCTTTCTTATGCTCTCTGAACTGTAATAATGTCAAAACTTTTGATGTGCTAGGTAATTCGTCGAGGGTTTTCAAAAACTGAGGATTTGTTGTTAGATTTTGCAGTGCCTTGATCTTTTTTGCCTGATTTTTGACCTTGTTGCGGCACTTACTTAGTTTTACTCCAACTAGCACAAGTTTTCTGTAAAGAGCATGTTCAGATTGAGTTACAGCAACGCGTTTCACCCGCCTTCTAGTAACGATGGTTCGTGGTTGCTCTTTGCGATGCTCTGTAATCAAATAAAACGTTATAGAAAATTATTTGGAAAACAATTAAGTAACTGTTTTGTTTTGATGACCAAATGAGTTTTTTAACTATAAAAAATAGGTCGTAATAGTAATAAATGCATTAAGTAATTATTTCATGGCATAATTTATAAAAGACATGCTAAAATTGTTTACTAAATAAGAAAAGTAAGGAAAAATACACTTTAGGTGATAATTATCTTTACTTACCAAGATTTTTGTTATTTTTTACATCTTCCACAGCTATTGTAGCATTTAGATGCATAGGCCTAGTATCTCTGGATACTGTGTCACATCTGTGTGAAGTAGTAGGTTCTGGAATGACAATAAATTTCTTATTGAGTTATAAATTAATATATAAATAAATCGTCATTATAGCCTCAGCCAATATTGAAAGTATTTATAAATCATTATAAATTTGAATATACAAATAATGTTAACCCATTTTTATTGTTTGTTTATAACATTATTGTTTAATATGTCTTCATAACATAAATTAATGTTTACTACATAGTAACTTTTATAATTTTATTAGCTTCTTCTTCTTCCTGCGTGGTTGGTATCACAATGGGAAGAAGCTAAACTTATTGTGTCTACATAGAATTGAGGACAATTTAATAAAGCAGTCTGCTAAATGCTGTTATGATTATATCTTCACTTACCAAGATTTTCCTTTAATTGTACATCGTCCACAGCAGTTTGAGTGTGTGGCTGCTTATCCACAGAGTCCAAATGTGAAGTAACAGATTCTGGAATGACAATTAATCTATTATTTCAGCAAGCGTCGATAACCCTCATATTTTCCATTGTGGCTAATTAGTGCTGTTTGACAGGTTAAGTGTGAACTATTATCATATTATTATGAAAAGCTACATTGGTCTAGCATTTGTAGAAACAACCACTGGGTTTCAGGTATTAGATTTGATTCCCAACTTGGGGCAATTTGTTATCGGGTATTTCACCAAACAATATAGTATACCAGTTAAAACCGTGTCCAGCAGAGGAGGCATGACATTTAGTTATGTTATGATTAAATAATACTACTATTTACCTTGTGATGTACATGCTTCTGACATCTGAAGAGGTCTCAACACTCTTCTTTCCGAGTTGAATTTTAAGAAAGTTAATCCTGTAATAACAATAAATTTTCATTCGAAAAATTCGTAATTCAACTTTGGTTCAGTGACACCATATTAGTTCAACTGTCATTAACGAGACACAATAGAGTTTTAATTGTTATATAATCTTAAAAGACTTCGACAGTCGGAAGGTTATTCGAAACTTAATTTTCTTAACAATTTATGGGTTGGTAACTATAATATTATTAATTACCTGTAGGCACAGGGCAACAAATGGGTTAGTACTCGTAACTAGCTTGGTTATTTAGTACAATTTGTGAATAGTGTGTCATAAGCAAGACAATACAACACTTATTTGTAAGCATACTAGCATTTGGCTTCAGCTCTGCCTATATGGGAAGTAGCCGATGCCACTATCGGGTTTGTAAACTATCTCTAAGCAAAAAATTACATTGATCTGTTGCATGAAAAACGGTCAAACCAATAATGAACACACTTTCGCATATATAATAATGAGGATATAATATCACCATCTGTCAATATATTTCAATATTGGTCTTGAAAGGCAGACACCATTTTCTTCCGGATAAAGAAGTTATTTACCTATCCATTAAACAGCCCTCCCCATAGAACCAGTAATTTTAGTTTCCAAAGTTAGGAATATAATTTAAAGAGGATAAAAAACTTTTGGCACCCATGATTATAAACAATAATAAACCTACTATCTTTTGTATTCTTTGTGTTTATTAGATATTTTATGACTATTTATAATAATAACTAACCTGGCATGTTTGTTGTTGGTACAGCTTCTTTACTGAGTCGATTATTCCGGCACCAATACTTTTGTTCGAAGTGTACACGACATACACGGCGGTATTTGAAAATATATTCATTTTCAAGTTGCAATATGTCACCACCAACAGAATAGACCCATGTATTAAATAACTCCTTATCCTTGGTTGGGTTAGGGAACTTATGCAAATTCGTATTGGTATCTGAAATAATTGAGTAAGTAATCAGTGGAGTTGAAAGTCGAAACCTGCGGACTTTGTCTCAAGGGTTGGCTGAACTGCGAACATAATATATTATCAGCCCTCCCAAAAACTAAGCTTTGGCCCAGCGGACTATTAATGAATAGAACACTTACCTAAGCTATTTAAACATCCGGGGACGCAACACTTTCGGTTCGACATGATAATAAGTAGATATCAATGTCACAAACCCAAAAGTTAGCACTACACGGGTAGTCAGAGTCCTGTCTCAATACTTAGATTTTAACAATCAACAAAAGCACAAAATCAACACGGCCGGAGGAGCAGAGGCTCTACTCAACGGACTTAGGTGGAAAAAGCACTTTTAGACGATTAAAAGCTAGAAAAACAGATAAAAACAAGCAAGACGCGGAAAATGCACACAAGCAAACCGGCGGCCAAGTTTGTTTTGTTTGAAATTTGTTGTAGTGTTGCTGTTGCATAAAAAAATAAATTCAGTTAATTAAAATATCTTGAAATTATTTTTCTATACTTTTTATTTCGATTTATAACATAAATAATGAACTTTTATCTAGCAAATATTTTCTCGTTGTATTTTTTTTTATTTGAGGCTGTGCTGTTCATGGAAATTGAGCGACAGCTGGTCACACTAGAGAGCCAAATGGATGACAGTTTTCATGCCATCTTGCGTACCTTGGGTAGAACTACGTAGTCACAAAATCATAAAAACTGCCATCTCTTAGGGAGTTTTAGAAAACTAACGCAATATAATGTAACCAAATGTTAATGTTAGTTTCATGTATAGGTCGGCAAGGCTTTTGGTGACCAACTTTATTTTGTATACTTATACGAGAACGATTACCCGCTTGCCACTACTAAGATTGTCAACCCTGGAGCGGGCGCACCGCGGGCGGTGACGGCGCTTGCGGCGGCATATCAAACGTCAAAGGGGTAAGTCGGCAAATTAATGCATCTCCCTCTTTCACATTAATCTTCCATTTGCAAAAACGAACCACAAAATTCCTAATATTTTGTCATTTCTTAGAATGTAAAAGACCACATTCGGTCGTGCATTTAAAAAAGCTTTATTACTTTGGGATTAGGTCTAAATTTCGTTAAATTAACTTTTTTTTTTAACACAACTAGCTCAACCGTAATAAAAAGCAATGTGTATGTGTGTGTAAAGAAAGCTATGACCGAACAAAAAATTAGGTTTTGCATTTAAATTAGACATAGTGCTTTGCAATAAGGATTAAGTTTCCTTAAATTAACTTTTTATTTACCGCGCACTACACATAGGATAGCTATGAGCGTATTACAAATTTGGTTATGCATTTGAATAGGCTTTATTCCTTTGAGATAAGGCTTAAATTTCCTTAAATAAAATGTCTTATTACATTGTTAAGATGCGGTGGTTCTAATTTCAGTTAAAGAAAAGATTTTTTCATGAAAAAATGTGATGGAAATCGATTCAGAAGCCGATTCTGAGCAAACTACTATCAGGTCTTGCGCTTATTCTGTTACACGTTGTATATTGAGGGCTTCCTATTAACAATTTCTGTATGCTTCTCTCCATGGTTTCTATTTGTTTCTGGTCCAATTTGTCTTTGGTTTTCTCCAAAATAAGCCTTATTGTTGATGCAAGATATTTGTTTAGTGGAGTTTTGGAACACGGTATGGTTAACAGAAAAGAAGGTTCTACTGACGTTGCAATTTCAAATGCGTATTGATTTGCCTTCTTAATATCTGCTTCAACCGTTGAAAGATCACTCTTGTTGGTGTTATTACTTTTCCTAATATAGCAGAAAACATTTCTTGGTGTAGTTTCGTCACTTGCCATCAATATGCCAATATCTTTACTATACAATAAAGTTTCTTCTGCAGGTTCAGAAAAAGGATTCCCTGGATCCATAATTTTATAGAAATAGTCCTTATCATCAGGAGTCTCTATGTTGTTGTAACGTATTATGGATTCATTCATAGCCATATTTTCTATAACCCATGGATTTATCCCATCAGCTAAGAATACCACATTTTCCGAAACACTCTTTTTTTGTAACATAATAGGGGTCTTTTTTGTATTCCACAATCTCCTAACATTATTTATTTGTTTTTGTATGTTGTGCTGTCTTTTGTGTGCACCAAATAAACGTTTTTATCTATCTATCTATTTATACCTATTATCAACCGAGAGATTGCCCCCATTACATTTATGGTGTGTGTCCTCATAAGCTGCAGGGTATTAGATGGAATGTTATTAAAATCATCTTGTGGATTTTTCCCCTATGGGTTTTAAAGAGCTGGTCTCCACACCATATTGACCCACAAAATCCCCATCTTGAAACCAACTTGTAAACTCTCCGAAGGTTTCAGGAAACAATATAGTTTTCTCCCGGCTCGGATTTATGCCAAATAACCTATATACACTATAAACTGTACCAATAAGCTTAGCTAAATTGGGGATGCTATTTGCAACAAATACTGACATTGAATCATCACTTGACCTAAGACATCTTATTATGGTATTTGGAGTGTCAATCCCACAAATTGCTACAAGTCCAATGGTAGTTGATCCGGCATTCAACATACCCATTAAAAATCCAGGAGAGGCATCAATATAATCCCTATCATCCATTTTTCCCTTAATTTTTGAAAACCATTCCCTGTTATGGTTGTTCAACATTTTTTCTTTAGTATCACTCCACGCCATTCGTGTGTAGAACAAATCATTTTCCAATAAAAAGCCAATACCCAAATGTATTTTCTTTATAAGAAGATAATAGAACAAATCCTACTAAGTTTCCTAAAATCCTACTAAAATACAAAAACCGGAGTCACACGTAATCCGTTCGATTTATGCCCTAACACGTGTGACTCCGGATTTTTAATTTGCCTGTCTGTGGTGTCTTGTGTATACCTTTTTAGTCGTAGTTGGGTTTTAGTTTTTATTACTTAATTTTTTTTTGTATTTTAGGATGGACTTTCTGAGACTTATGTTGGTTTGGGATAATTCTAACGACGTCGAAGTTTGTTGTTAGTCTCTTCAGTGTGATTCTGTGTTTTATGCTGAGATGGGAAGTCGATGGTCGAGATTGGATACTTTCGTTGATTTGACGAGTAATGCTGCTTTTATTTTCAACCGATTCTTCTATGTAGCTTTCAGCTACTCGATCAGACTTCCATCCGCCATGTCTTTAAGAGTGAATAAATTCGCACCTGTGTCGGCAAGAAGAGACGCTGAAGATCAATGCCCAGTATGATATTCTGGATTTGGCAAGTTCAAATAGGTAGCTATTGCTTTTGGTATTGTGGCGATTTTGTGTCTTCCAATTATTTGGCCCTGCTGGGGAGACTCTCCAGATCGGCCACCTATAACCCCTTATATCTTTTGAACCAGTGACCGACAAATTCTGATATTTGGCAACAAATTTCGATAAATTAGCGACAATTTTTTGTGTAATCAAAATTAAAATCCCTGATGGTGGCCCTGCCAGAGTCAGTGACACCCTGATGGTGGCATTTTGTGTCTTCCAATTACTTGCTTCGTGCATTTGTGTAATCAAAATTAAAATCCCTAATGGTGGCCCTGCCAGAGTCAGTGACACCCTGATGGTGGCCCTGCCAGAGTCAGTGACACCCTGATGGTGGCCCTGCCAGAGTCAGTGACACCCTGATGGTGGCCCTGCCAGAGTCAGTGACACCCTGATGGTGGCCCTGCCAGAGTCAGTGACACCCTAATGGCAGGGCCACCATTAGGGATTTTAATTTTGATTACACAAATGCACGAAGCAAGTAATTGGAAGACACAAAATGCCACCATCAGGGTGTCACTGACTCTGGCAGGGCCACCATCAGGGATTTTAATTTTGATTACACAAAAAATTGTCGCTAATTTGTCGAAATTTGTTGCCAAATATCAGAATTTATCGGTCACTGGTTCAAAAGATATAAGGGGTTGGTGGCCGATCTGGAGAGTCTCCCCAGCAGGGCCAAATTTATATCTCAAAAACTAGGGCACCTAGCGAAGATCTGTTTTCTCCCATAATTTGTCGCAATTTGTCGCCAAATATCAGAATTTGTCGCAATTTGTCGCTAAATATCAGAATTTGTTGGTCAATGGTTCAAAAGATTTGTCGGTCAATGATTCAAAAGATTTGTCGGTCAATGATTCAAAAGATTTGTCGGTCAATGGTTCAAAAGATTTGTCGGTCAATGGTTCAAAAGATATAAGGGTTTATAGGTGGTCGATCTGGAGTCTCCCCAGCAGGGCCACATTTATATCGCTAAAATTAGGGCACCTAGCGAAAATCTGTTATAATTAGTCGCCAATTTGTCGCCAAATATCAGAATTTGTCGGTCACTGATTCAAAAGATATTTAAGAATTCAATCTCCCCATACAGTGGTACAAGCAAGTACAAAATAATTTATGTAGTTTCTAGACAGTATCTATGACGTCTTATGGAGGAATGTTTGTTTCGAATTAAATAAATATATACTTTTCTATAATTTCAACCACCAAAGGAAAGCTGTATTCATTACCTATAAACAAAGCTACAATAAAAAAATATATGTAATTATTTAATTATATAACACAATGTGCATTTACCACTTAGTCGCTGGCAGATAGATCGCTGCGCTCCGTTTCATTTACGGTAAGTAAGAAAGAGTTAGATGCGCGTGTACAGACGAGCTACTTAGAACGAGTTGCCCGTCACGTAAGTTAAAGTCAGCCAGTTTAATTAAAGTACAAATGATAGAATTTTCCTAAATCCGATCAGTTGTACCGGAGATTACCTACCCCTAACATCCAAACTCACAAACTGTATCTTTATTGATTAAGTAGGTATTTGTAACATTCTGTAAGTACAATAACTTTAAGGTAGTCAATTATTTCGACAACAGAAGACATCACTTACAATAACACATCACTCAAAATAACCTCAAAATACACACAAATACAATACACATCAAACGAACTTTTTGGAAATTTCTTTTTTATAAAATAAAATTTGATTACAATAAACGTTTTCAACGTTTAAGTATTTTTATAGTTTATTTATGAAACATTTTACTAAAGGTACGATTTTTTTATTATTCTAACGTTAATTAGAGCAACTGGTAAAACAGTTTATTTATGAAACATTTTACTAAAGGTACGATTTTTTTATTATTCTAACGTTAATTAGAGCAACTGGTAAAACAGTTGCATGCGACTGTACATCGTGACACCAAATAGACCAAGAGCAAGGTTAAATGTTTTCAAAGAAGTTTAAGCCACTCTAACCTAGTAAGTAAGTAAGATTTAATGTTTAAACATGGTGTACATGATACATTGCATGCAAGATAATACAGATACAGAAGTTCTAACATGTTCAGCCGCAAATTGTGGCGTACAAATTGGTAGGAAGAGATGGTGCATAGACCGTGATAATATTCATCAAAATTACATAATAGAAATGATGTAGATACTTATTAAGTCATCATTATTCATTAAAGATTAGGTATCATTACAATATAATTCAGCAAGCATATTTTTTTTGGATAAAATTAAATGTCAAAGTAGTCATTAAATAAATTAGTCAATAAAAACATGAATAACTGTCATTAAAAATTCAATTCCAAATTAAAATTATTCCACAAAAATACAATTGACCACAATAACATGTCAATAAAATACAACATCGTCATCTCAAAAACGAAGAAAAATCGTCCTCTTTCATAAATTCTGCTATCTATACATATAATAAAATCGTAAACGGTCCGTGTCTGTACATTAAAGATTTTTGCAAAAAAAGTACTGGAAGCCGCGAGAAATAAGTAATAGAAAGTAAAAAAATATTTTTTGAAATTTTTGTCTGTTTGTTTGTTCGTTTGTGAGCGCATCACGTAAAAGCCACTCATTGGATTCCAAATTGAATTACTGAACAATAAGAAGCTTTATTGTGAGTAACATTTAGTCTTTATTTCATCAAAATCGACCTGCAGAATCAAAAGATATATGGATTTAACACTTATGTTTTTTTTTTTATCGGGGTATTACGTGCAGCGCTTGACGGTATTCTGTTCACAAGAAATTGTGCAGTTTCCGAGCTGTAACCTAACAGAAAGTACTAGGCTTGCATGAATTCACGATAGTATTAACTAATAGGATATCAAATAATTATAACTGACAAAAAGTACTTGCTTGCATGAATTCACGTTTAGATTATTTTAAGTACATCACTCACTTTTTTGTTCTATTCGTATCTGCAATACTATATATCGTATATTTGTATTTGTATGAAAAATGTTTTTTGTTAATCCACCGGAAAAGTCGGAATTACACCCGGGCAACGCCGGGCACGAACAGCTAGTACTGTAATATGCTTTAAACTCTTCAATTTACTTTTAAGAGCAGTATATTTAATGTTCTCCATGATTTGGGCAATTTATTAAAGATGGTTGTACCCATGCAAAAGATGCTCTTACGCATAAGAGCGGTTTTAGCGCCGTGAACACAGAGTTTGAAGTTATCACGTCTATTCCTAGGGAAAGCAGCAGACACAAGCTGAAATAAATGATTGTTCGATTTAATGAACATAACTGTTTCCAGGATATATAATGAGGGCAATGTCAATATCTTACGTTCTATAAAATAAGATTTACAGCTGTCCGTTGTTTGCAGTCTAAAAATCGATCTAATGCACCTTTTCTGTGCTCGAAACGCTATTTCATTGTCCGTGCTATTCCCCCAAAAGATGACTCCATATCTAAGAATGGACTCGGCTAAACCATAGTAAGCAGTAATTAGCGCATCTGTGTTGAGAACCACAGCAAGCTGTTTCAGAGCGTAGGCTGCACTACTCAGTTTCTTACTAAGTGCCTCTATTTGAGGTTTCCAATTCAATCTAGAATCTATTATTAGTCCCAGAAATTTTGTTGTGTCAGCTTCATTGATATTTATATTATCAAATTGAATATTAAGATTGTTGATTGTTTGTGTACGTTGTCTAAAGTGCATTACGTTAGTCTTTTTTAAATTAATTATTAAATTATTTATAATAGATATTAGGGAATTATTAATGTCATGTTCATATGCGTTTGTCATTACAAGCTAATGTCATAGTGCACTCGTCAGCAAAAAGTGTCATCGGTTCTTCAGTTACTTTAGGCAAGTCAATTTATATACAGGGTGAACAACGGAGGGCCCAATATACTGCTTTGAGGAACTCCGTGAACTTTAAAACATGAAAACATGTATTTAATTGAGAATTTATGTCTCTCGGACATTTCTAAGGACTTTAGACCGATAAAACTAAGTATATTACACATATTAATAGAAATATTTTTTTTTGGCAATTTTTCGTGAACTCTTCGATCTAGCTCTTCGACTATAACTTACTAATTGAACTCATTATATCTCCTAAACTAAGACCCGACTGAATCTGTAACTTGCTGACAAATTGCGACAAATTGGCGACTAATTATGGGAGAAAACAGATCTTCACTAAGTGCCCTAGTTTTTGAGATACGAGTATAAATGTGGCCCTGCTGGGGAGACTCTCCAGATCGGCCACCTATATCCCCTAATATCTTTTGGACCAGGCCGACATATTCTGATATTTGGCAAATTGTCGACAAATTATGGGAGAAAACAGATCTTCGCCAGGTGCCCTAGTTTAATTTGGCCCTGCTGGGGAGACTCTCTCCAGATCGGCCACCTATAATCCCTTATATCTTTTGAACCAGTGACCGACAAATTCTGATATTTGGCGGCAAATTTCAAGAAATTAGCAACTAATTTTTTGTGTAATCAAAATTAAAATCCCTGATGGTGGCCCTGCCAGAGTCAGTGACACACTGTCTGGTGCTTCAGACAAGAACATTTTTACCCGACTGGCCCAGGAGGTACGAGAGTATGTATGTCTATTTCTTTGGCACGCTCTGTAGCCTAAACGGCTTGATGGATTTTAACATACAAGGTGTCGTTAGATTCGTCTTAATTGTGGCAGTGACATAGGCTATGTATTTTTTAAATTTCGTTTGGACACAAAAAAAAGAAGGGAAGGTTTTTTTTTTAAATAAATTACAATATTGGTATCAAATAAAAGCCAGTAATGAGTTAATTCCAAATATATAAATTAATAAAACTAAAAAGCTTGAAATTAAACAAATTATTTAAAAAACAAAGGCTATATATTTTTTTAAAGGATATTGATCAATTTGGACCAAAGGCTGCCCAGCCATGGGAGTGCTTCCAAATAAAAGGTTTAAAAAGTTATTGCCTTTATATGGAGCCGGCAGGTATCCATAGGAACTCCTCAACCAAACAAGACAGCACCATCGAGTTTGGACTCGTTGAATATGCATTGACAAGTGCTTTACACTAGGCAGTGTCCAGGGTCTGATGATGGAGCCGGCAGGTGGCTATAGGAACACCTCAACCAAACAAGATAGCACCATCGTGTTTGAACTCGTTGGCTTTGTCTTGATAATTACCTAGTATAGCCCAAGGTTGCATCGAGGGTCTGGTGATGGAGCCGGAAGGTACCGATAGGAACTCCTCAACCGAACAAGACAGCACCGTCGTGTTTGGACTCGTTGAATATGCATTGAATATGCATTGGCAAGTGCGTTATACTAGGCAGTGTCCATGGTCTGATGATGGAGCCGGAAGGTGGCCATAGGAACTCCTTAACCAAACAAAACAGCACCATCGTGTTTGGGCTCGTTGAATATGCATTGACAAGTGCTTTACACTACAATGTAAATGATATGCATAAAAATGGAATAAGAATGTGTTGTTTAACATAATTACTGTCATTATTTAATAAAATGCGCCATTGGTTGGTTGGTGTTCATCAATAAAAAATACTCAATAAAAAATAGTTTTTCTCAAAACTCCGCGGATAGATTTAATTGAGCTTTAGTGTACAGACTAGTATAATCCCAAGGTACGTAACACACTATGTGTCCATTCTGGGCAGCACTTGACCCAACTGCCATAAATGGATGGTCAGTAAAAATTATTTAAAATGAAAATGATTGCATAAAAATGAAATAAGAATGTGTTGTTTAACATGATTACTGCCAGTATTTTTAATAAAATGCACCATCGGTTGGTTGATTAATCAATAGAAAATACTCAACAAAAAATCGTTTTTCTCAAAACTCCGCGGATAGATTTTATTGAGCTTTGGTGTACAGACTAGTACAAGCCCAAAGGATCCGAATGTACTATGTGTCCATTCTGGGCAGCACTTGGCCCAGCTCCCATAAATAGATGGTCAGTAAAAAATATTTAACATGTAAATGATATGCATACAAATGAAATGATAATGTGTTGTTTAACATAATTACTGTCATTATTTTTAATAAAATGCGCCATCGGTTGGTTGGTATCCATCAATAAAAAATACTCAACAAAAATTCGTTTTTCTCGAAACTCCTCGGATAGATTTTATTGAGCTTTGGTGTACAGACTAGTAGTATAAGCCCAAGGAACATAATGCACTGTGTCCATTCTGGGCAACTCCCATATATGGATGGTTAATGTCCTTTCATTTGGACACAAAAAAAAAGAGAGGGGAAGGTTTTTTTTTAAAATAAATTAAAATATTGGTATCAAATAAAAGCTAGTAATGAGTTAATTCCAAATATATAAATTAATAAAACTAAAAAGCTTGAAATAAAACAAATTATTTAAAAAACAAAAAACCCGCCTGCAAAAGCGCATAACCTAAAAGAGAAAAACAAGCATTATAATCTGTAGATTTTTTTGGTATTACAGGCGGGGAATAAACAAAAGTTACACCATATTTCAGGTTATTGGTTTGTTTTTAAAAATTTTGACTTTTTACCTTTGTATCAATCCGACTGTCTTTTGAGCATTGAAGTCAGGTTTGCATACTGCTTTCATTAAAACTGTGCATTTCAGCATAGAATAGATGACCCAAAGCGTTGTTGGTTTAATTTTTTTGGCGAGGTCGCCGAAATATGCTAGAAAACCGTTTTGGGATAAGGATTTCGATTTTCTTTCATTCTTCCATTGAACAAAATTTTCATAGGTTTTCAAATATTTTTCTTTATTATATGATTATATATATGATTTTGGTGGCAACAAGTTTTCTATTACGGCTCTTGCCGCCTCTTGAATTTCAGATGGCGTCAACACATTTTCATCACTTGATTCATTTTCGTCGCTCCCTACGGTCGTGATTCAATCATCATGAATCACTCCCTACGGTCGTGATTCAGTCATTAGAATCCTTCACTTGCTCGTGATTCACCTATGGCCCTCGCTTTAAATCCGTCCTTTATTCACTAATTGCATAATATACTATTTTTAACGCGCCAATATGTGTTTCTTTTTACAATTAAACAGCTCTATTTGCTAAGCCAGTTCGAAATTTAAATAAAACTTTTTATAAGTTACCTCCTTGGTTGCCATGAGTCGAAGTAAGAAGTTTGTTCCATTTTTAAATAACACAACAGATATGGAATTTCATACTTTGCCGGCCGCATCGATTTGTTTTTGAACAGTACAGGAATTTCGATTTATCTCGAAGGTTGTCAAAATAATACTCGAATTTCCAAGCAAGTTTGAGAAAATATCCATTTAATCGAAGCAGATGAATCCTTTTTTCGCACAGTACACAACGAACATGTAAACACAACGTGACGCCAAGATCGGATGTGCAAATAGGGATGGTGAATGGCGATCTGAGATCGATAAATGATACTCGATTTTTTCTCGATCTCAACTTTGGCAGACTTTTGTATATTTGGTGTGTCGATGTGGTGCTTATCTCTTCTAGTATAATGTACCGAGATAGGTTGTATTTTTTTCCCGTCATGATCGTCCATTAAAAAAAATACATCGGCAGGAATGACGTTACATGGTGGTCGTTTTCCGTATGTTGCGGCGTCTCGCGACTCATCGACAGCATGTAACGTATAAACGCGACCAGACCGAAATTGTTGATCTGTCATTTTAGAGTTGCAAAATCACCAACTTGTTCAACTCGTCGTCTTGCACACTAGAGATGGGTCGTCGACGTATTTGGCGTCAACGAAACTAGACCGTTCAATTTCGTTCATCGACTAGTCGATCAACTAGTCGATCAACTAGTTGAATTCGTGGACTAGTTTACGTGTAAACTTGGTAAACTTTACGACGAATTCTACGGCGGCGGCGGCGGGCGACGTAGGCGTAGATTTTAGACTAGATTTAGAGTTCAAATTTGTTTGTACGATATCTCAACGGACGAATGAATTATTACCCCGTACCCGAATGGGACCCGATCACCCGACTAAGTTCTGACGTTTTCGTCTCGCCGATTGCCCGCCCGTCGTCGGTCGTCGCGTTGCGAGTTTCAGTCTAGCCGTCTGAGGCGTCTACGGATTCGACTAGTTCATCGATTAACGGTGAACCGTCGATTCGTTCACAGTACGTCGACGGTCGAATAAACTAGTTCGTTCATTCAACGCCCATCGCTATTGCACACTTAAAGTTGCAGTTGTGAGAGTGTCAGCTCACCAAACAGCAAATTATTTAATAAATCGACAAATTCCTCATCGCTACTTTGACGCATATTGATGGTGAGTTCGCAGATGTATTTCTACGTTTGACCATGAAGATTGTTCAAAACACCAATGCCCATTTCTACGTTTGACCATGAAGATAGTTCAAAACACCAATGCCCATTTCTACGTTTGACCATGAAGATAGTTCAAAACACCAATGCCCATTTCTACGTTTGACCATGAAGATTGTTCAAAACACCAATGCCCTTTAACTGGCGGTAACTGCATAATGTCGCTTAATAATAAAACGTTGACACCTCCAAACAACAAATTATTGTTCTTGAACTCCTGCAGCCGTAAGTGAATAACACGCAAATTTTCGTACGACACCATGGATATTTCATCAACTACTAACCATTTATTAACGCCACTTACGTCTTTCTCTGATCTCTTTAATTTCTTATTTTCTTATTCGCATTTTTGTATTTTCGCGTTATTTGATGTATCTTGAAGTTTCGTTCTCCTGGTCTCTTTAACTCAATGTCACCGTCGTCATCGGTCCAAAATGTACTTGAAACGGTTTCGTAAGGAACTGCAAATAGTTCGTTTGGTTTTTATTGGTAGCGATCGAATATATTGTTGAAAACCGATGTTTCATCTTCGCAAAATCGTAAAAGCCTTAAGCGTTGCTCCGGACGATAGCTATTTATAAAAACTGTTTTTGAGGTAAGTGGCAGAGACGGAGGCCGCTTCTGGAGCACTAACTAACCGTTGTCCAAGGATCGCCATTGAAACAGAAAACAGCTGCTTTCATATATCATTACTTTTGACGTTTTGCTTTTTGAATTGCTTCCCTTACAACATCGTCACAGTCATCGCTAGCATACTTAGCAATATAATAAGAAATGGCTGTTAATTCCCACAAGGCTGTATATCCATATTTGCTCCCCAAATGAGAAGAACTAAGTTATAGTTGTAAAACACCCATTATTACGAAGCGTGTCATCAGGTTCTAGGCAGTTCGTTGTGTTACTTACAAGCCTTGGAAATCCAAAACGACAGGAGCCAGTATTTCGTTCTTTATAGCAGGTTGTGGAATGTTTGTGAGTTTGTAACCTCTCCTCTTATCCAGCTCAACATTATCACCGTTTAATGAACATGACACAACCTCATCTATTACTCTTAGCCCTTCAGGACTATTGAAATCTGGTACAGAATTGCACCACAGAAGCATATGTAAATGCGGGCGTCCCCTGTTTTGAAACTCTATTCTACTATACCAAAAATCTGTAATAGCTCCCCCTAAAACATCCGACAACTGGGTACTTTTGCACTAGATCCAGTCGCACATCGAATGGCAAGTCTTCAACAGCATCAGGCGTCCATCTGCCATGAGTAATGCTTTTATCATGTCTGGCCAGTTTAGGTAATTACATGAAAATGTAACAAACCAAGTTGGAGGACCAAGACTTCGAACCATAGCAATCAACTCAGCGCAACATCTTTGCAGCCGATCCTCATATTTTTCTCATTGTTAAATGCATATTGTCGACGAGCCCTTGCGGTGTATGTTCACCTTGTTTCATACGACATGGGACGGAAAACGCTTGCCTTGGCTTTATATTTATTTATTTATCTTTATTTCAGACACACAGTCCATAAACAAACACAACGCAAATATTAAATAATCGATTATCGTAGCCCATAATTCGTGCTTGAAAATAATTAAGAGGGGTTATAGCAATGTCTCTGTTTTCACCAAAACCATTTCTCCCATCAGGTGCCGTATTATGAAGTATTATTGCCACCATTTTTCCAGTGTGAGAGAGAGACGGAGCTAGACAAGGCCGATAGCACCATCCCGTTTTCGCAGTGGAATAATGATGGCGTTAACACTTCATAATACTACCCCTGGGTATAGAAAGTACCAAGCAAGTTCTTCCATTCCGTTTTCCCGTTCAATGAAGAGGGGGTGTGGTTTTACTTTGGACAACAACAACTCAGACTTGATTATCTAACTCGTTTTCATTAATAACGGTATCCAAATTTGGGACGTCTTCGTCAATCGAGTGAAGTAAACTTTTTGAAAAAATTACCCGTCTTTCTAAATTATCAGTATCTACTCCCAGAGGCAGCATCGGGGTTGTGGATTAGGCGATATTGCAGGTGACACCAGTACTTGGGAAGTATCTACTTGGCAAGGAATAATTTGATTGTTACTTCTAGTAATGATATCATCAGATATAGTAGAGGATACATTGTCAGGACCTTGACGGGAACTCGTATAAAAGATGCCAACAGAAATAGGCGTTATGCTATGTATTATGTTTAAAAAGCGTTCATCACCTTTATTCTATTCATCTTCAAATTACGACGTAGCATTGCAAATAATTGATCTATATTGTTTCTAATATTTCTATAATCTGTTATCACAGATATTTTAACCTGGGCTTTATTCGCAATAATATAACCATGACAAATTTTATTTTCAAATCCCAAGCCTGCACAAGTTCCCGAATTCGAAGGTCATGTCCTTTCTTGTGTATCATGATAAAAAGTCCAATAATTTTCCAATGTTTGAAGCCGAGTTTCCAAATAGGATTGCGTTATTCTTTCCTTTAGAGGTATTTTGAAATTAACTCTAGCTTGTTGTATGTTTAATTTTGTATATTCTTGCATATACTCGTAAGAATGTATCCATTTTAACTAAAGTTTTTTCGTTCAACACAACGATGTCGTGCTCTTTCTTCGTTCACTCTCTTAGTCGTTGGAATACCAACAACTGTTGAATTACTTGGTATGTTTGCTATACTCCACCTCCAGTTTCCACACTGGTTGCAACTCAACTGGTTGCTGCTTACTATGCGCACACCAAGCAGCACCTCAGCGAGGGGCTGGTAACATCCACGCAATCCAATGATAATTTTGGGGCATTGGTCCGTAGCAAGCTTGAGTCTAGTGCGTGCGTATGGAATCCTTTTGAGAAGCAGTATGTGTTAGCTTTGGAGTGCAAAAAACATTCCTTAGATACCTTTACAAGCATATGTACGGGTTTTATCCCTTTTTGTATCCCACTAAATTCATATTGGGCTGCTTGGGTTTCAATTCTCTAGAAGTAAGAAGGTCGCGCGATCAGATGATACTGATATTTAAAGTTTTTCGGGGGATTATCGATGACTCTGAGTTGCATAATGTAACCTGCAGTCTATTTGTCCCTGACAATTACTGTCGCGGCAGGAAACACCGCTTACTGGCTGTTCCAACTTGCCGCACAGTTGCGCACTCCAAGTCACCCATCCCTCGGACATTAGGCGCTATTAACGCTCTCCTGGACTCAAACACAGATCTTGATATGTTTGCGGATGAATGGAAGGTGATACTATCGGAATGTGATACTATCGGAATGTTTGAAGTTTTGTGAGAAGAATGCATGACTGAGTTGAATCAATTTTATTTTATCTCAAATTATATTAAATAGTGTAATTGGCTTCGGCCGTTCTATTTAAATAAATAAATAAAATAACTTCTCCTTATTGCTTACTTACAGAACATCTTAAAAATTACCCATTAGCGGTGGTTATCCGGCTCGCAGGAGTCGTTTTCGTCGATTAACGAATCTTTGATTTTCTTAAGTGCTAATTGTAGTTGGGTCATTTCACGCAGGCACAATTTTTTGCTAATTTCGGTGGTATTTTTTTTTTGTAGGTTTTCGGATAAAAAAATAAACTTGTTTTATTCTAGAACACATTAGTATTCTAATTATTTTAGTAGGAAATAAATAACCGTAGTTGTTTTGAAAATATGACGGCCACCGAAATTACCAACCCACCGAAATTGAAAATTTTACACCGAAATTGCCAATCTTACACCGAAATTGCAAATCTTACACCGAAATTGCAACATCACCTCAAAATGGATATGTTTTGTAATCCACCATGACAGTTATTAAACAAAGAACATCTTTACCGTTAGCAACATTATGTAGCGGCTGCAGAGGCGGGTATAGCAGGTGTAAAATACGTTTATTTATCTATATTTGACAGTGTATTTTGACATGGATCATGACCCCATTTAGCAGATTTACTAAATTAACATTAGTTCTGCTTAATGTGATCCATGTTGAGGGTAATATTAAAAAAAAATGAAGTTATGATGAGATCTTCGTTTAATTAACACTTCAGCAAATAATTATGGTTTTTTATAAAAAATCTTAAACAAACATAAAATAGTAAACTTTCAAATAATTAAAATGAACAAAACAAAAATCAAAAAATATTCAAATCACTGTCAGAGTCATTTTCAATATCGGCTTTAATTTCTTCTGTAGAAGATTCAGCTAATCTTGTTTCCTTTTTCTTTTCAGTTTTATCATCTTTCTTCCAATTAGTTTCAGGTATTGAATTTTCAAATTCCAAACACATTGCGCTGTCAACATTTTCAAAAAATGACGTGGAGGGGATGATATCCAAATCAACATTTTCAATACTCAGTGAGTCATCTAATATCGCCAATGATTTTGATGGAATGGTTGCTATAGAAAGTTTCTTGTCGAATGGATTTCTGGAGTGTTGGGTTTTGATTGATGGCTTGACTAAGTCAAATCTCTCAGAAGCTTTAAATCGTTGCACGCTTAAAATCTGAACTTTAGACTCAGTGCTTCTTGTGGAATATCGTTGAAGGTCAAGTTGTGTCATAAAACAATCTTTTTCGTCTCGTGATTGCGAGTTATCATTGCAGGCAAGATTATAGAAGCCTAAATGTTTTCCATGAGGGCAAATTGTTGCTTTAATCAAACAGTCAGGATGTATACAAGTCAATGATCGCAAAGCTAATCGTCGTGGCTCTTCTTTCATCCAAACTATCTGGTGAACCTTCAAAGTACCTGGAAACGTTTTTAATTGCTCAGGAAGAAGCCAGTCTTTTTCGGTTACTTTGTAATCTTCGACTACTTCTATTTTCACACCTTTAACTGAAGTTTTGAGGTTCTGAACTAAAGTGTCGAGGTCGGCGATGTCTTTTCCATACGCAACCAGCTGGTCAGCAGTTCTTTTTAAAACTCCACCGACACCGTCCGGAGCTCCTTTACCATGGCCGCATTCAGTGTAATGCCATATAATTTCGTTTAATTGTGGACAGTATGAACTCAACTGAGAAATAATGTACAATATTTTCTTGTTCCGATATTGTGCGGAAGGTGAGTCTGACACAAGGTGAAGTGTGCGTACCATAGGAGCGTTTGTTTCTATTTCTCTTAATATTGGGACTAAATGAGCCCATACTGCAGCAGCGTCGTGGCGTAAAGAAGCACTGATTGTGCAAAAAGCTTGTGTTTTATAAGTCTGACTGCCATAATAATAAATCACGACAGTATGTAGTGTGATCTGGTTCTTACTCCAATGTGCAGACTGTACCTCTTCATTATATTTCGTCCCATAATTTTCGCTGAAATCTATATGTATTAAACACTGACTTTCAGTCATATTGTCCTTTATTTCTTTGACAGCCTGATATTGATTTTTTAAGTTAGCACAGTGTTTGAGAAACGACTTTAGGGCATTTTCAAATTTTTTTATCACTGCCAGTGGCTTATCTGAATGACTAATCTTTGTAACGGTTTTAGTAGTTTTTTCCACATTATCTTTAGTATACACTCTAGCTTGTTGTTGCCATGCCCAGTAAGTTATATTATTCTGATTACTAAATTCCTGGTAGTTTACAACTTGGTCTCTGCATGATACACATTTTCTTTCGAGGCACTTTACATTGTCCTTATCACAACACAAATTTTTTAGAAGATCGGTGGTAGTATTCTCTTTTATTATGTTATTCCTTTTAAGAGATGTTATTAATAGTTCCATGTTGGCGTGTATTTGACAAAGACATGTGTTGCGGTTATTTATGTTTGGCTTCAAAATCCAGAATGGTCTCAATTTGGAAAATGTTGTATAGCCTATTGGTGGATGGCCTAATTTTAAATATTTTTGGTGTAAATTTTTTATCGAGTCTGTTAAATATCTCTTTTGCTTTTTTACTTGACTTTTAGTTATGCAATCTTTTTTTCCGGGGCACATACGTGAATTCTCATCTTCTTCATAAAACTTTTGTACAGTGTTTCGTACTAGGGGATTAATTTTATTTTTATTCTTTGGTTCATCTGACTTTCTTTTCTGTTTAATTATCTTATTTGCTAAACGTGGACTTCTGAGAATCTTATTCAGTCTTTCCGCTCTTTTTCTATATAAGTCTTTTTCTCTCTTTAGTTGTATTACTTTTTTTCTAAGTGACATTATCTCCTTTGCTTTTATCCTTTGGTATTTTCTGAATCTGGCATCCAAATTCTTCAAAGAGGAAGACACATCGGATAAAGAAGGTACAGGGCTACTTGGACATAAAGTAGATACAGGGCTACTTGGACATAAAGTAGATACAGGGCTACTTGGGCATAAAGTAGATACAGGGCTACATGGACACAAAGTAGATTCAGGGGTTTGAATTCTGCTGACAGCTGCAGTTATTCGCCCAGAAGGCAAATAAGAATGAACGGGACTACTAGTGAATATTTTGTTTTTAGAACGTAGACAACGAGAAATGCTTGAATGAGGACTAATGCTGCGAGAACGTTGAAAGTTGGAATTGAAGTTTCCATCATGAAGAGGTCCTGAAGAAGGTCCTGGTTGTGGACTAAGCGAGCGAGAACGATTTAGAATGGAAGGACTTGTGGGAGATGACGCGCCTGTCATATCGTCACCCTGTGTTTCAGGAGGATCATTGGTTTTTTTAGGTGGAACATTTTTGGATGGTAAACTTTCTTCACGTAATAATTTTGTGTTTTTTTTTCTTCTTTCATAAAATGCTTTAAAGTTAGCTCTGTTTATTTTTTGCTTCAATCTTCGGGCACGTGGAGTCATTTCAGCCATCGATAAAATTTTTCCTTCCGCTTTTTTCTTTTTATATCGTTCTCTATCTTTTCTTCTTAGTTCTTCGCCTAGTACTGGATCATCTTTTATTCTTTTTTTTCTTAGTCTTTCAGCCTGTTTTTTTTTTTCTAAAGTCTCTTCTCTTGATTGTTTTTCCTTTCGCCTTCCCATCCTAAAATAAGACAAAATTGAGTAGGTATAGCATAAAGAGTTTATACATATTTTGCACAGCTCTAATGCAGGCCCGGTTAACAAAAAAACATAATATTTTACATGCCCCTTGACACGGATAACTTTACCGACAGAGTGATGGCAGTGAAGATTGTATTGAATTATGACTCGAGGAAAAAAAAGAAAAAAAACCGAGAAATTGACAAGACAAATATACATACATACAAACAAACATACATACACACTTATGAAATTTGGCACATTCGTTATGAAGCCTACATAGACCAACAATATACAAGAATATTAAATTATCATCAATATTACATTCATACGGGACGAATTAATTACTTCCTTTGTAGAAGCCGGTTAAAAAAGTTTTTGTAAAATATGTACTAGGTACCAACTTATAATACTACCCTCCAAAGTTTGTCGGATTAATTTTGTTAACCCTTAGCGTAAATACTTTAACAAAGTCACATGAACCAAAAGCCACTTTAGTATTAATGCAATATCGGTGGCCACCGATATTGCACCACCGAAATTAGAAACATGAACAAAAAATTAAATTAAAAAAAAACTATTTATACTTTCGACACTTAAAATGTATGATTGCTAAGGGTACCTAATAACATATAACATACCCGCCAAACGTAACGTAAAAAAACAACATTCATTCGTACAGTAACCCACCGAGATTGCATAATTTCGTATTCCTTCTTAGATTCAAAAAGTACTTACGTATTGGCGCGAAAACTCAGCAGGATCGGACACGTCACTACTGCAAGAACGCAAGAGCACGACTGGGCCTCCGTGTGCGTAAGGAGATAGTTTGTTAAAATAGACTTGTGTACGTTATAGATCGATTTTAATAAAACGCACCGATATTGCACTTTTGGCACGGACGTTCCTTATCACTATGGTCCTGATGTCTGCATGATAACAGAAGTAACGGAAGTATTAAATATGGTTGCTTTATGTATTGACCAACATAATAATGTTTAATTTAAGTACTAAATTTGCCATCGCAACGTATTTAATGAGGTAAATATGCTTAAAAGTCAATCAGGGACATACCACCGTTATTGAAAAACAGACGTATTTCTTTTTTTTATTTATTTATATTTAAGAGAAATATATTTACACTAGTGCCTTCATATGATCTAGTTTTCTTATTACACGAAAAAATATAGAATGGTCATAGATAAACATTTTACATAGTGATTTCACGCGAAGAAACTCTAAAAACGCTGTCGGTGAAACCACCCAGTTGGGTCTGCTTGGATACGAGGTCGATGTTTCCCAAACTTTTCGTTAACAAAGCTTGGGCCATTTTCGACACATATTTAAATGTTATTAGAGAAAGGACTTGAGGTTTTTCAGAGCGCTTTAAAAAGATGGAATTCATATCCTTTCTTCGATGCCATTTTTGATGGTAAGTAATATGCTGTAATGAGAAATCTTCATGGTATGTGCCAAACATAACGTGGAAATGTTCCTCTGAGGTTAGTAGAGCAGAAGCACCCGACCTCATTTTGAACTGAACTTGCGTACAATAAAATTTTATCATTGGGGCACCCGAAAAACTTCAATGATTAAAGTTACCTTTATTTTGCCACAGTTACAATGCGAATAATAATGGAAAATACATTTTCTGTATTGCTCTAGCAGTAGTTATCAATAAGATGTCACCCAGCTCTCCTTCATTACTCCGGAAACGCTTCCTGGGCTGTTTGCCTCGTAGTAGTTGTAGTTCTTAGTGTTGCTGTGCCAAGTTTTACCTCACAGGCAGTACAATATTAAGTGTTAAGATGTGCCCATGTCGTTCCGTTAGAAATGTAGAAAAATTTGCGAAAATAATCCAAAAGTCTGGTTGTATGGAAGATGCGTTTACAGGAAAAGGCAGGCTCGATGTTATCTTCGTAGAAAACGTCATAAAACCTTTGATGCATTTACTCTCCTCGTCTGGAGTCACGTTGCTCTCGTAACATAGGAACTTTCCTTCTGTAGGGCTGAGAGAGCAACAGTCTTGCCGCTTAGGAAAAAAAACTCACCAAACTTTTACTAAAATGTCACTAGGTATGGGGGAAAAAATAAATTCAAAAAGTCACTAGAAGTCACTAAATTATTAAATCAATCTTTAACAACAGTGCTAATTTAAAAAAAAACTACACCGTTCAATTTGAATCTATCAAAAACTTTGTTTAAAAATTTATTGGTTTGAATTCACTGTATCATTCTCGTACGGCGTGGTGAAACTGGAAGGTTGCTTTGTAGTTGCGGTGGATGTCGAAGCTGGTATTAAGGAAGTAGATAAGACATAAGTTTTGCTGGTTTCTTTTAAAATAAACAGTATCGAATTCAGAGTTGTTTTTGTTAATCTTGAAAGTCGCTAAAAGTCGCCAGAGATTCTTTTGTCACTAAAATAGTCACCATGAACAGCAAAAACTCACTAGATCTAGTGACAGTCACTAAAACGGCAAAACTGGAGAGCAATACTATTTTCGACTCTTGCGCAAGGATATGGGAATGTTTAGGAGTAATTAGGAATGATAGGTCAAGGTGGGTATTATACATAGGGAAAGGATGTAGGGTATAATAATTGTAGACATCTAATTGGACTGTCGGTACCGACTTAATAATAGTAGATTGTTGCATCGAGCGCAAAGTGAGTTATTTTTTACTCACTTTAGCCAAGGTCTTCATCTACTTTTCTTACAACTACCAATCTACCTACCGTGACAAAATGTACCTACTCAAAATAAAAACTCGGACCTAGACTTCTTAACACCCCTGTTCGCCTTTCAGGAGCTAAAGTTATACCTTGTAGTAGATGAATATGATGATTGAGAAGGCGATATTGTGAGATGATTTGAGTCATTTCCTTATCAGATGCTTTCTTCCCTAATGGCTTTCCGCTTGCATCTCTCTTTTTTATGACTGTCTTTCGCATTTTGAAGCGAAGTTAATGAAAACAAAGTTTAATTCATCTTCTCCTCAAACATTTAAAACTACACTTTTACTTGGAACATTTATTCTGGTATTTGTTTGGTTTATTTGTGAATAATAATTATTTCACCAAGTCGGTTTTATTCAGCCGATTTCTATTTTCAGCCAGTATCTTTGTGATCTAATACATACATTTTATATTAAAATTAATGGGAGACATTATACCCTAAATTTATATCTAAATAAAAAATAAAAAAGTGCATTAATGAAAATCTGTGCAACCATGAGATTTCATATAACATTTCTGCACTGTTAAAAAACAAAAAAGCGCATGTGAAAAGGCTAGACAGATTTCTGCACTGTTTTGATTCTTACCATAAAAGTCCTTTGTGATCGGTTTTATAGTGATTACTTGAAAGAACAAGTAATTTGTTTGCGTTTTACATAAGCTTTAATGTCTATACAATGTTCGATTTTAGCTAAGTTTTCAATACTAACAGGGAATACGAACTTGTCTTATAGTTCAGTTGTATCTACTGACTGGTGTAATACCTTAATTCTACTGAATGATACTGCTGTCTCCACTTCATCTGAAGTTGAACGGGTTAATAATATCTGAAAGTTATTGTTATAAGTAGGTATTTAGGACAAGGTCCTTTCACCTTTGGAATTAGGTTTTATTAATGAAATGAAATGAAAATGAAAATGAAAAATGAAATGAAAAAGCGTTTATTC
Source organism: Lithophane semibrunnea (assembly GCA_947363905.1). Taxonomy (NCBI): domain Eukaryota; kingdom Metazoa; phylum Arthropoda; class Insecta; order Lepidoptera; family Noctuidae; genus Lithophane; species Lithophane semibrunnea. The sequence continues at coordinate 10,079,621 of OX376215.1, forward strand.
GTTGTTACATCCGTACTACAAAATATTTTACTTCTGCCAAACTGTAAAACAGTTTGTTGGCAGATGTAGCTCCCATATACAATTTTAATATTGATGTAATTATTTGTTAGTATTATATCAATAACAACTTGTACCTAAAACTAAACACACTTATCTTAAACAAAGGCTTATTATAAGCGTAAAGTTAAAACATTTTAGGTTGCGCAACAGAATTTAAATTCACAACGGTGAAGCCGCAAAAATCAGATAGTATGACATAAATTTAAACAAAAACAAACAATCATAAACGGAATCTACACATCTCCAGTCATGAAGTTTTGACAAAAGGTGCTAAAAAGAAACTTCCCCATTTTGTTTTTAAAAGATACTCTCGTGGTACAGCTATTTTCTAAATCGGAAGGTATGTCGTTAAAAATTGTTGGCACTAAGCATTTTCTACATCTTTGCCCATAATAATTAGTACAAGTGGGTACCACAAATCTCCTGATACATTTATTCTTTTTAGGTCTTATGCATACCGTCTCGATTTTAAACTCATCCTTGCAATAGTTCTCTACAGCCAATAACAATACCACCTTTCGATGAACTGGCAACATCTTACACTCTAAGAATAATTCTTCATAATCACTACTTTTACAACGTGTTTTTGTGTTTCTATTAACTAAAAGTTTCATAAATCTGATTTGTAATAATTTTATTTTATCTAAATATGTTTTGAATGTGTTACCATAACATGCCAGTCCATATGAAAGTAGCGAGTCAACCAGCGCATAGTAGACCGTGTGCAAAGTAGCCCTATCCAGTACAAAACTAAGATGGTGGAATTTTACAAGCACTAATCGGAGTTTGTCACAAAGGTGTGTTATGTGTGTTTTCCACGAGAAGCTGTTGTCTATAACTAAACCCAAGTACTTGTATTCCTCCACCACCTCAATATCTGCGCACGCACAATACGTCGCACCGTCATCGTGCAGGCACTCATGCACAATTTTTAAGATAAGGAGACCGTATACGCATACACTTAGTTTTATTTATATTTATTATGATCCCATTATCATGGGCCCATTTAATGATATTTGTGAAATCCTCCTGAATATTTCTTTCAATTACATCTAATTCTTTATCTGCATACACTAAACAAGTATCATCGGCATACATGTATATGCGACAGTTTCTAACCACATTGCACATGCTGTTGACATGCATGATGTATCCGACAGGACCAAACACGGAACCGGTTGGCACACCGCATGTGACGTAACTGGGTTCTCCAATGACGCCGTCAATGACGGTTCGCAGTGCCCGGCCTGTGAGGTAGGCACGGAACCACCTGTTAAGTGGTCCCGCTACGCCACATTCCTCCATGGCTTGAAGTAGCTGGTGGTGCTCAAGGGTATCAAACGCTTTTTTGAAATCAATGTAGACCACCACCACCTGCTTCCTTTGATCCAAACATTCATTGACGTCGTCCGCAAACTGTGCCAGAGCCGTCGCCGTGCTTCGTCCACGTCGAAAACCATGTTGAGCCTTTGACAAAATATTGTTGTTTTCCAAGAAAGCACTTACCTGGTTCATAATGAACTTTTCCACAATTTTATTTATTACAGACAGTATAGCTATTGGCCTATAATTTGAGTAATCACTGTGCACACCTTGCTTAAATATAGGTCTTATTAATGCTGTTTTTAACTGATCAGGATACAAACCACTTTCAACACATAAGTTAATGAACAAAGCTATCACAGGGCTCAGCTGTAATTTCAACAATTTTATTTCCTTTACTCTAATTTTATCTATACCTTCAGACTTATCACTATTTAGAATACTTATTATTTTATCTACATCCTTTGGGGAAGCTTTTTGAAACCGTAACGACACGCTACTGCTATTGATATAGCTAGACCTATCTAAAAACTTATGACTACAAACATGTTTCATATCTAACATTTCTTTGGTAAATGTTTTTGAGAATTTATAACAAATATTAATAATACTTTCCGTTCTTCCCAAATATTTTAAAATAACCGAATCTACACTATTTTTCTCTCTCCCTATCCATGAGTTGATTTTAGCCCAAATTTTCCTAATATTTTTGTTACACTTTTTTATTTCTTCCTGACGGTATTTATTTTTAGCTTTATTAATACATTTGTTTACCCTGTTTCTGTATTTAGTATATTGAATCCGCAAGTTCATATCCTTCGGTTTACTTTTCCAATATCTGAACAATTTGTCCCTAGTACTAATCATGTTTTTAAGTTTTTTTGTAATCCAAGGTTTAATTTTTCTCTTATTACATATAGATACTTGGATTTTAGCATCATCATAAGCATCAGAGATTACTGTACAAAGTCTGTTATATAAGTCTAATGGGCATTTACAATTCAAAAGTTCTGTCCATGATACATTTTTAAGTTTTTCTAACACCTTGTTATCACATATAATAGTCCTATGAGAGTGCACACCGCTTGAGGGATAACTGTTCGATTCTAAGTTACTAGCCACGGACACACCGATTACATAGTGATCCGACAACTTACATGTTAACACATACGCAGATATCACACGTTGAGTTCGAACCCACACATGATCGATGCACGTCCGCGTCACTTTGTCACCGTACACCTCCTCCCGCGTTACGTCACTTATAGCACATTCCATTCCAATCTCGCTCATATTGTTTGTGTAGTGACTAATCGCACTGGAACTGGTTTTGCGCAATAGATCTAAGTTCGTATCACCGATCAGGAATGACTCACAGCCAGCTGGAATCTCAGACAAAAGCTTGTGCAGTTCTTGAATAAATCCATGTTTGTTTGTCATTGGCGGCCTGTAGATAACCAAAATATGCGTTATTCTCCTTCCATCCTGATAAAGCTGCCCATGTATCACCTCATAATAATTAGACTTAATTATTTTTGCAGTAAAGTTTAGTTTGTTGTTTACATACAACAATATCCCTCCTCCTCTTCTAGTTTCCCTTGTACTTATGTATGTGTCATATCCTTCTATATTGTATAAAGATAGTTCCTGTTGCCTAATATTAATCTCTGTTAGTGCTATTAAATCCAGTTTCTCCTTGCAATTATTTACCAAAACAAGTAATTCATTGAAATTCTTTCTGAGTGATCTTATGTTTACATGAATAATGCTCAGATTATTATCTGATTTTAATAATTCTTCTTGCCAGCTATCTATACATGTATATTTATTGTATTTTATATTAGAGTTGACGTGTGATGCATGATCGTCGAATTCTAATCTATGATTATTCAGTATTTAACAGCACTGTCCATTAAACACGTCAATTGTTTACTACGTGTATGTTTATATCGCTTAATGTGCGAATTGATCTAATTTTTGCATCATTCGGGTCATCTTTTTTAATCAGCACCCGACCATTTTGTACCCAAATGTATTTAAATGTTGGTTTTAATTCATTTTTGGCCGTCCATAGCAGGTTGCGCGTGTGTTTTGTAAGATCCTCATTCACATAAATGCGTTGTTTATTTCCGTTGGCAAATATATCATCATTGGTTAGGTGGTGGATTTTTCGTGTAGCTAGCCATTTGTCGCGGAAAGTTCTCGTAGCCAGGGTAATAACAATCGGCCGCGGCTTTTTGTCGCGCTGTTTGTTCTCTGCTTTAGTTTTTTCACCTACCCTCATTGCCTCACATATCATGCCATCGGTTACACCTAGCTTACTTGCTATCATCTTAATTGTATTTCCTAGATTCTCGTTTTGCTGTTCCTCTAAGCCAAATATTTCTACATTTTTTCCTTTCTCGCATACTTCCAGATATGCTATCCTTTCTTCCAGAGCTTTGTTACTGGTCTCCAAATGCACATTCTTATGCTCCAACGCTTTAATCTTTTTATCCGTTTTTTCCTTCTCTTGCATAGAAACTGATGTCATCAGACATTGCCTCCAGAGTCTTTTTCATGTTAAAGACTATTGCTAGCTTTTCGTTAACTTCGGCTAACAATTTTTCCGGCGTCGTCTTCGACAAATCTACCTCTATCGGTGACGGTCGCTGGGTCTGCGTGACTTGGCATTCATCACAAATACCGGTGTCACTGAGTCCTTTGATTTTAACAGCACATTTTTTGTGGAAGACACTCTCACAGTCCCCGTTACACTTAATGGTACTGTCCACTTTAACTCGGGCCAGCGACAGCTTACACGATTTACACTGAACCATTACGACGACGGCTCGTAATAAGTTAGCTGTAGGTACTTGTATTTTATTCGTTTCTCGCAAACACTAACACACGTTCGCACGGTGGGAGCGCGCGCGCGGTATGTATTAAGAATATCTTACATTTTTTCTAGTATTATAAAGTTGTTTCTGGTTGAGTTAGTAATACTACTGTTTCGGAAACTAAAGTGACTTTATTTATGATTACATCTTGTTTCGATTGCAGACTGTTTATCATAATAATATCTAAATGCATCGTCGTCGTTATCTAAATTTCCGCCATATGTCTGCTTTATCGACAACTTAAAATATCGATTGCCGATCGGATGCTTCTCTCCGGTCCTGTCGGTAAAACAGCTCTTGTCTTCGTAGGTAGCGCTGGCGATGTATTCCGAAGAGGCCCGAAGTGGCACGACGCGACCCGAAGATAGCCGACTTTCGTCGAACTCCCTGCCTGTTTGCCGCAAGCCACGCCTAAAACACCCAACAATGGCGTTCGGAGAAACTCGAAGGACCTTTTTTTTAATAGCCAAATATTTAGTACGATTTTTGGTCCTCCCGAAAGTGATGTCAGGAGGGGCAAAAACGGCAAACGCTTTCTAGGGTGGGTCCACTGCCCTATATTTGAGGGACATCCCTCCTTATAGCCTCTATTATGTTCTTTCTGAATTCTAGGGACCACTCGTTGTATAGGAGGAAGTTTACCTGGTCGGTCCCGATTAAAGAGTGACTCCAGGACCTTTTTGTCAGCAAGGCCGGACAAACTTGTAAGTATCGTCCCTGCTGCAGAGTGAGCTGTGAAGGATGGGTTCCCGTGAGAATCCACATAGGCAGTGAGATGGCTACTTTTATAAGTGGTGTCAGGGGTCATAGCGAAGTTTCCTGCGGTGTAGCCACTGCTCTGGGACCCAGATGGGGATACACGGGCTTTAAGAATCCCTTTGGTGGATGGGACAGAGAGGTTTAATGTCACGCTACTCACTTTCTCCATCATTGTAGTTATGTGACTAGTGAAGGTGTTCCATGTGTGGGAGAAGTGTTCTAGTGATTCTCTTTCCATCTGTTCTTGTTGTCTTTTACTCTCCGCAATCCTTATCAAGTCCGTGGCAGTATTACATATTTCAATTAAAGCGGCGCGAGCATTCTAGATTGGTAGGCCGTCAGAATCGCCCTGCAGGGCTAACATGACAAGCGCGAGAACGCTCTTTTTCACGTTTTGTCGAAATTTGTCGTCGATTATGACGTCATTCTAATCCCTAACATGACCGTTATGCACGAGTATAACCGAAAAAGGCACTTTGACACTTCTCTATCTCGTGACGAGATACCGATGTAGCAAATTATTAAAAACAAATCATTTTTATGATAGCAACATCAGCTTAAGGTTCGGTTTCATTCATTCGATTTTACGCATAGAATTAGTATATACTATTAATTTTACGTCCAAGAGGTGGACGTAAAATTAATAGTATATACTAATTCTATGACCGACTGTAACCGTAACCGTTGTAACCGACTTTTTTGATTAAAATTAAATACTTTTCTTTGGCATATCGAAATTAAAATACAAAATGACGGAAATGAAAATTAATGGCACAATATAAGTTTAAATATCATTTCTTTTTCATAGATTACGAAACGGTTAGAATACGTGGATAATAATGCCAATGAATTAAATTTCAGCCTGTATACTCACTAAATAATCACCACAATTGACAAAGGGGCCGATGATCGCCATTTGATAAAGCGAAGGTTGATATTGTAACAATCACCATAAAACCCGTGTTATTGCAAATTTTGTTAATCACCACACTTGCATGCTCTTTTTCACGTTTTGTCGAAATTTGTCGTCGATTATGACGTCATTCTAATCCCTAACATGACCGTTATGCACGAGTATAACCGAAAAAGGCACTTTGACACTTCTCTATCTCGTGACGAGATACCGATGTAGCAAATTATTAAAAACAAATCATTTTTATGATAGCAACATCAGCTTAAGGTTCGGTTTCATTCATTCGATTTTACGCATAGAATTAGTATATACTATTAATTTTACGTCCAAGAGGTGGACGTAAAATTAATAGTATATACTAATTCTATGACCGACTGTAACCGTAACCGTTGTAACCGACTTTTTTGATTAAAATTAAAGACTTTTCTTTGGCATGCCGAAATTAAAATACAAAATGACGGAAATGAAAATTAATGGCACAATATAAGTTTAAATATCATTTCTTTTTCATAGATTACGAAACGGCTAGAATACGTGGATAATAATGCCAATGAATTAAATTTCAGCCTGTATACTCACTAAATAATCACCACAATTGACAAAGGGGCCGATGATCGCCATTTGATAAAGCGAAGGTTGATATTGTAACAATCACCATAAAACCCGTGTTATTGCAAATTTTGTTAATCACCACACTTGCCAAAAGGACTGATGTTCAGTTAAATATGCAGCTGGAGTTGATTTCGCTATTATAACCACAAAACACTAAACGTAGTTAATCACCATCATATTATGTTGCGAAGGTATGATACTGCCATACAGCCATAATCCCTAGACTTCACTAATCACCATAATTGCCAAAGTGACTGGTTATTACTGAAAGTGATGCTCATCTACTTAATAGTGCTCCCCTCCGCCACAGTTTCTCTCGTGGCTGCTGAAAGGAACTTTCGTTCCAATATAGATAGTAGTTTAAAACTAATTTTTTTCATTAATAAATATTACATAATATTGCAAAATAAAATTATGACTAAAATAAGTACAATTTAAGAAACTGCCATGTTATTATGGAGTTTCTTTTTTTTTTTTTTTTTGGTTTAATAATTTTGTCTACTCATCTCGTCGTAAAAATCGACGACGAGTAAATGACAGAAGAATCGGAGATTATCTCGTGTTTAATTGTCAAAAGTCGAGATACCTTGGGTGTCATGTTAGGGTTTGTAGAGAAAACATCAAGTTTGACAGAACGAGTCGAGTATTTTGTATGGCAGTTCTGTCAGAAAACGAGAAAAGTGACGAAATAGACAAAAATTACTCACTCTCGCGTGAGTAGTTGTCGCGTGTGTCATGTTAGGCAGGCAGGTCGCCCACAAGACACTTACACACTTAAAGCCATAGCGTCGTCCCGCGCTATCTTTAACCAGGCTTTTGTACTTATTGGTTAAGTTATCCCTTATGTCATGAGATATGGCACTGGCCTCATGAGCTTGTCAGGATGCGGGAATCCAGAGTATTGCTACAGTGGAAATTATAGCCTCTTTTATAACATCGTGTGTGGAGTTCCACCGTGTGACCACGTCTTGTTTTTTTTTTTTTTTAATTCTACTCATTTGTCGTTGGATTTCTTTTAATTTTTTTTAATTCTACTCATTTGTCGTTGGTTTTCTATTAGTTTAGCTAATGCTGACGAACTCCCTTTAAAATACTCTACAATAGTCTTTAATTTCTTTTAAACCCGATTGTACAACCAAATTTACAGAATGGGCAAAACATCCAATGTTTCCAGCCACCAATCCTAATAGCAGCCGAGATATTGGCGGCATTATCACTCACTACAGCAACAACTTTATTTTGTATTTTCTATATTTTTTTCCTGCAAAAATTGGAACAGATTTTCTGCCGTGTGTCTGTCAGAGAAAGAAAAGCAATCTAAAAGATATGATCTCATTTTATTATTACTATCCAAATAATGGGCGGTGAGAGAAACAAATCTAACAAACTAACATAACAACAAACGTCGAGGAACAATACTGTCAATTTTTTTATTGGTTGAATACGAGGCTTTTGGCTGCTTTTGTATTATTTTTTATTTTGTCTTTTTTTTGTTGTGTGTGCGTTTTGTTTGTGCAGAATAAACAATTTTTCTTTCTTCTTTTCATTGTTGATCGACGTCCAGGAATCCGTAGTTACATACAGAGCCCAGGCGGAGTCTATCTATGTCAACTTGAACTTCTTCCAAACATTCCTGATATATTTTTGGTAAAGACTGATACAGTTTTTCTTGTGGATTGTAACCAGGAATAATAATTGCGAACAATTCATATCTAGTTGTTCAACGAGCGAAAATGGATGATAATTTTTAAATTATCATTTAATAAATGATAATTTAAAATAATTTCAAAAATAAAATAATCAATTATTTTGAGTATTTATTTCAAGACCTCTATGGTTTTCTTTACAGGCACAGGGTTTATGTATAAATTCTGCCTTAATGGATTGTTTAGGAAGTCCCATTACCGTTACGTTTCCAACGGGCAAGGAATTAAATGACTTTGAAGCTAATTCATTTTGAGGTATTACTAATGACGTAGGGGGGTACTGTTGATGTTCATGATTGCTGCTGTTGAGTTGAGTATTGTTGTCTGCTTAGGTGTATTTGAATAGTAGGATGTGTAACGAAATAAATAAACACACTTCGTTGAACACGTATAATTTTTGTAATATAAATATAGAAAGACACTTTTTACAAAAAATATAAAAAAGGTGAATATAAAATATAATTTAGTCGCGGCTATGGAGACAGTGGTGGCGAATCAAGCGTAATTAGGTTAAGGAAAACTTTCGGAATAGAAATCTTAGGTAAATTTAGTTACGCGTGGGAGTTCGGTGTGTATCAGCGATTGCAAAAGCTTATAAAAACCATAACTTACTAGCGCAAACGCAACGCATCGAATAAGGAACCGCAACCGAAGGTTGACCTAATGCCAGCTTAGTCTAATTTGCATACGAGATTATTTACGCGTAAAAAAATAAACTTGAACGTATTTGAACTTGAACGGAAAACTTGAAGGGTTTACAACAGCTGCAGTTTGCAATGCAACGTGGAAGAATCCGAGAAAACGACGCTTCGCAGTGGATAAATAAATAGTTAATAAGTCACGAGGTGGTTAGTTCCTGGACCGCACGGTACGTCAAGAGACGGTATTCCTTGTACGTAGCACGGCGCTCAGTCAACTGCGCCGCCGGGGCGCCTGATCCAGGATTATGGCGAAGCAGGGAAACGAGGTGGGTTCCCAATACCCCACCGATAAAGGCCAAAATAGGCCTTTTCACTGGTTTTTAACCTATGACAAATAAGAAGGTTTTAGACTAGCGAAAAGGATACCGACATACCTTGGAGAAAGAGCGAGTATAGTAGCACAGATAGAATCCGATTATACGTACCGTAAAACAAGGAAACGTGGACACAACAATAAAGACTATAATTAATTAATTATATTGCAAATCTTTCAGCATAGTACGCCGGGAATTATTTGAAGAATTAGAGCTCTTGCGTTCATGAGAAAAAACCGCGACTGACGGCTGCCAATAAAAAATTCTTCATCTTTCTTCACGTCAGATTCAAATTCAAAAAATTGAAATTATCTTACGATTAAAAACGACAACATCGATGGCCAGCGAAGTAAAAAAGTTTTAGGCTCGAAGATTTTATGCAGGGTAATACTGCAGTACCCCCTTTCCAACAAAAAAATAATAATATCGATAATGGCGATAAAAATAACTAAAGGAGTAACATCCCTAGAAACGAATGACATAAGGATGACGTCACTAGAGGAAGGTAGAGGGGGGTAGCAGCATCAGGAGAGAAGGGAGCAGCTCACTTGAGAGAACTAGAAGAGAAATGAAACTATTAACACCTAAATAACCTATAGGTAACCTAGCCTAAACTAATGACTAACCTATTCTATCTTAACAGACCATCGAAGTGCAAAAGGCCTCCAGATGTGCCTGCTAAACCTACGCAGGACCTATCGGGAAAGGTATACAATAACTAAGGATAGAACAAGAGGATTAAGAATTCAAAATAAACAAAATGACAACACTAGTTGAAAGAAATATAATATATATATCGAGGTCAAAAGGGGTTGACATCAGGTTATAAATAAGAACCTAAGTCCAAAAGGAAGAACATCAAGCTATAAATGAGTAGGATTAGAAGGTGCGTTTTGCCTCCGGGACATGCCCAGAGGTCAAACACAACCCTCTTGATCGTAACAGTCGGATAAATTATAATTAAGTATGTTATGGAATAGAGGAACAGAACTCGTCTTCACCGCGGTCGGGTAGAGAGGAAATAAACGACTGCTGGCGATAAAACACTATCCAAGCACTATCCAAGCTCTAGTGATAGAGAATAAAAGCGAAATGTTTACAAGGTACCCCGCAAGCTTCCTTGCAAAAAAATAGCGTGTCGAGAATGTTCTAAGCTAGTTATTACATTTTAAAGGGATCTGCTTACCATTTTCAGAATAAACGTATTAATTATTTGTAGTAATTTTATAAATTGACAACGGCAACTAGAATGACATGACATAATGTAAGAAAAAATGTCAGTTATACGAAATCGCACGGCATGGCCGATTAAAATGAGTCCCTACCTAAAAAGTTCTGAAATAATTTTGGAAATTTATGTAACAAAAAATATAGAACGACTAGTGTATTTCAGTTGATGAATAAAGAGGAAAGGCAATCATTTCAGGATATCTTTTATGTGGTACTGTCCTGAATGGACGGAATCACAGTCCTTGAGAACATACGTGGTTCTAGAGATGACTCTGGTTACACGGCTCTTAATAAAACGGGGCGCTAATTTTCCAGAGAAATAGTCTGACCCTGAAGACCTAGAGAAATTTCGTCTCCATACAACGTCACCGAGGTTGAGGGTGATAGCCGAACGGTTGGTGTTATAAGATCGGGAATTTCGGAGGAAAGCTATGGATAGATTATCGGCGACCTTAGCATAAACCTCGGCGAGGGAAGATAGATTAGACGCGTGCTGAGACCGACTCTCGGCTAAATTGGTGCTTCGAGTCTGATTATGCGCACGAGCGGGATCTATAAGGACTTCCCTACCGAACATGAGGAAGTTAGGCGTAAAATCAGTAGCCAAGTTAATACAGGAGTTGAGATATAATTTGACTTTGGGTAATAATTTCGCCCAATTTCTCTGGTTTCACCAACCAATATGCTCAGACACGTGACGACGCTTTGGTTATAGCGTTCTACGGTATTGGCCTGTGGCGTATAGTAGGGTGTATACATTGGTGAGTCGATGTGAAAGGACCTAAGAAAATTTAAAAAACGGTTGCTACGAAAAACGGTAGCGTTGTCGCAAAGAATCGCCCGTGGCACTCCGAAGTTAAAAAATATCTCGGATTCCAGGGCTTTAATTAGGGAACTTGCGTCTACCTTTTTTAGAGGAATCAACCAGACATATTTTGAAAACACATCGACCATTGATAGAATATATCGATAGCCATAGTAGGCGATAGGCAACGGACCAATTACGTCTATGGAAATAAGCTGCAGGGGTAAAGAAACTTCCTTTGGATATCTCATCTGTCCACGCGGTTGGGTATTGGCGATTTTGTAGGCTTTGCAAACGTCGCATTGTCTCAGTGTTTCGGTGACGTCGCGAAACATATTCGGCCAATAGTATAGTTCCTTGATCTTAAGGTAAGACTTGGTAACGCCGGGATGTATGGAAGGGAAATTGTTGTGCACTTCCCAAATGGCGTTGGGAACTTTCTCAGCCGGCAATACGACGCGCCAGGGATCAGATAATAAAGGGCTGGAGATGGGCATCCGTCTCAAGAGCACCCCGTCCTGAATGGCGTAAGCAGGAAACATTTGTGGCGTGTCGCGTGCGCCTACATATATCCTTTTGTACCACCTATCGGTAGTATGTTCAGGACCTTGGTCGAACGTAATAGGGCTAGTATAGATCCTGGATAGAGCATCCGGGACGGCATGTTGTGTTCCCTTGCGGTGGATGATATCGAAGGTATATTGTGAAATGACGGTGGCCCATCGAGCTAAACGCCCCGATGGGTTGTTTAAAGTGAGCAGCCATTTCAGAGCCATGTGGTCGGTTATAACCGAAAATTTCATTCCATCTAAATAGCAGCGGAAGTGCTTTATGGAATCCAGAACAGATAGGAGTTCGCGTTCAGTGGTGCTATAATTGCGCTCCGCTCTGGAAAATAGGCGGGAGTAATACGCAATGGGATGTTCTACACCGTCAACGTTTTGAGATAGGACCGAACCGAGACCGACAGCCGAAGCATCGCACTGCAATATGAATGGCTTGGCAAAATCAGGGCAAGCCATCACTGGAGTGTTGACTAATGCTTCTTTCAGCTTAAAAAATGCCTGTTCGGCAGCCTCGTCCCAATTTATAGGATCGCGACCCTTCCTCTTTCCAATAAGAGCTGTAAGAGGAGCAATTATGGACGAGAAACCATCTACAAAACGCCTATAGTAAGAGCACATTCCTATAAAGCCGCGCAAAGATTTAGCGGTAGTAGGAGTGGGGTAATCGCGAATAGCTTCCAGTTTACTGGGATCAGTCTGGAGCCCTTTTTCGTTGACGATGTATCCCAAGTATTTTAGCTCACTCTTACAGAATTCACATTTTTTTAAGTTTATAGATAAACCGGCTTCTTTGAGGCGGTTTAGCACCTTCCTAAGGAGTGCAAGATGACTGTGGAAATCCTTAGATATCAAGATCAAATCGTCGACGTATCCGAAAACACAGTCGTCGCTGGTAGAAGTGTATTCGAAGTTAACGATAATATCAGTTAGGCGTTGCATTTCTGAAGCAGCGTTTGTGAGCCCGAATGGCATTCTGACGAACTCGAATAAACCGCGTTGGGGAATTATGAAAGCGGTTTTCTCACAGCTCTCGTTATCCGCGAGAGGAATCTGCCAGAAAGCACTCCTGAAATCGAGAGAACTTATATATCTCGCACCACGAAGATTATCAAGGATATCTTGAATACGAGGTAGAGGATACGAATCCCTGATGGTTACACTATTTAATTTACGGCTGTCGACACAGAAGCGAACAGACCCGTCCTTTTTTGTAACCATTACAACAGGACTGGCCCAAGGAGAACGAGAGGGACGGATAACACCTAATTCTACCATCTTATCAATTTCGTCGTTAAGAATTTTAATTTGACCGGTGAAAGAGGGTAAGATCTTTGTCTAATTGGCATTCCTGTTGTATTAATTTTGTGGGAAAGCCAAGTAGTTTTACCGAGCCCAATCTTATCAGACGAAATAGCCTCAAATTCGTCAATGACGCGTTGTAGACTTCGCTCTTGGTCGGGTAATAGGACATTGCGGGGATGTACATATCGAGCTTTATTTACACAAGAAACCAGAGGCGGAGAATGGTTAAAAGCGGGAAGGTACATATTGCCTTTAATATTTTTATTAAAAGCCTTACTAAAAACTGAAGTTAAACCGAATTTATTCCAGAATTCTATACCTAAGATAATTGAAGACGTAGTAGAACGTGCAACTAAAAATTCATGCGTGAAAGTTGTACGGTTAAATTGGACCGGGAGACAAACACTTCCTAAAATATCGATGGGCGAATTGTTGGCGGAAATAACCCGCGGACACGAAACATTGGAAATCCGAGATATACCTAGTTCCTGAATGAGGATATCACTAATAAGAGACATCTGTGCGCCTGAGTCCAACAAAGCCCTAATGGGGCGATTACATAGTAATATTTCAACGAATGGTCGGTTGTCTGATGAATCGTTGGCTATCACCGGTGACACTGTACGGGATGAGACGTGTCGCCGATGGTCTACACGTTTTTTGGATTACAGTTTGGACAATCCCGGGTAATTACACCAGGAGTGCGACATCTAAAACAGAGCCTACCAGGGAAATCTGGACAGTTACGATACGAATGTCCGTCCTTTCTACATTTAGGACATAACTGTATCTCAGAAGAGACGTTGGACACCGACTTCGACGCTCCTGGCAAGAAGCTCTCAAAATGTGACGCCATATCAACAAGCGACTCTAAATCATGGAATTTGTGGATTGACAAGCAAGGGAAAAACCTAGGGTGCATATTGTGCATAATAATATCAAGTAAATTAGAATCATGGATGGGACTGGCTAAGCGATCGTTAAAATATGAGACCTGGATGACGAAATCCCTGACCGATTGGTCTGATTTCTGTCTCATGTTTCGAACCTGTTGTTCAGTTTTGAACTCAAAATCCATGACTCCGAATGTCTTCACGAAAGACTCCTTAAGTTTTGTATATGACAGGAGTGGGTGGCGAATGGACCTAAAATATTTCAGTGCAGCTCCTGACAAAACTTCATGGAAGCGCTTCAACAGATAATGATCAGATATATCATCCGCTTCCTTACATTCATCTATCGAGAGAAAGAATTCACGGACGCAGGTGTTCCCAGAAAAGTCAATTTTCCACTTCGTGAGAGATATTTGTTTACGGGGATAAGATGGACATTCGTCGGATTTGATCGGGGATGGTAAGCCTGATGACTCAGCAGTCCTAGGTCTCCTAGGTGGGATTGGGGGGGGCCTAGAAATGATAAGGCTCCTCTCCATGGGCGGTTTCACCAATGGACGAATCCTCGTCGGCCATGCTGGATCACGGAAATCACACAAAAAACTAAGGAAAAAACAAGCTAGACATCTAGCAGAAAAATCAGACACACAAACGCTTACCTTGAACACGAAGCCTATTACGTTCACACCACAGACGCACACTACAGGGAACTAAATACAACTACTACAAGAGATAAATAAAATTCAGGATTGATATATATTTGATGGGACGAAATGAAAGATTGGTCATTCAATATGGTTACAACATAATTATTTTAAATAACATTGCACAAACATCACATTAAGAATATACATAAACTTAATTTGACCGGCTTGCCGTTCAAATATTCATAAGTCGTTCAGCAAAAGCAGGTATCCGTGGTGAGAAAAGAAACTAATGATTTCTCTGAAAAATAAATAGAGATTAAAATTGCCCTGAAAGAGCACCACACACAAACTGACAAAAAAAATATTTAAGTATGCATAGGGATATCATAATTTACTTACTTTTAATTCGGGCGCCATTTGTAACGAAATAAATAAACACACTTCGTTGAACACGTATAATTTTTGTAATATAAATATAGAAAGACACTTTTTACAAAAAATATAAAAAAGGTGAATATAAAATATAATTTAGTCGCGGCTATGGAGACAGTGGTGGCGAATCAAGCGTAATTAGGTTAAGGAAAACTTTCGGAATAGAAATCTTAGGTAAATTTAGTTACGCGTGGGAGTTCGGTGTGTATCAGCGATTGCAAAAGCTTATAAAAACCATAACTTACTAGCGCAAACGCAACGCATCGAATAAGGAACCGCAACCGAAGGTTGACCTAATGCCAGCTTAGTCTAATTTGCATACGAGATTATTTACGCGTAAAAAAATAAACTTGAACGTATTTGAACTTGAACGGAAAACTTGAAGGGTTTACAACAGCTGCAGTTTGCAATGCAACGTGGAAGAATCCGAGAAAACGACGCTTCGCAGTGGATAAATAAATAGTTAATAAGTCACGAGGTGGTTAGTTCCTGGACCGCACGGTACGTCAAGAGACGGTATTCCTTGTACGTAGCACGGCGCTCAGTCAACTGCGCCGCCGGGGCGCCTGATCCAGGATTATGGCGAAGCGGGGAAACGAGGTGGGTTCCCAATACCCCACCGATAAAGGCCAAAATAGGCCTTTTCACTGGTTTTTAACCTATGACAAATAAAACCTGTATTTAGAAAAAAATAGTATAATGAGAAGTTTTTTTTTAATGAATATTTTCAATCTTCATCGTCAGTGGAATCATCTTCATATTTCAAAGATTTTTTTTTTAATTGAATTTAATAAATATATATATCTACAGGTAAAATTATATCTAGTATTTAGAACAAATAGTACAATGAGAAAAAAGTACATTGTGATACGAGTGTGCTCTATTGGATATTACAGTCGAGGCATTTGTTTATATTATTTTAAAAAAAAGAAGCCGTCCACAATAAGAAACTAGCTGGTGTGGCGGTTGTTCCATGTCTTCAATTTGTTTCTCTGATTCATGAACAGTCTTATTAATAGAACCATCTATATATGACACAGTGATAGTGGAAACTGGAGTTATTGGAAAACAAAGTGCTTTTTCAAGATCTACGTTTTGCTAGTGATAGAGCTAATAACCGACCGAATAAATCCCGCTGTAATTTAACTTCATGTACTTTTTGTCCGATTTTCATTCAAAATCAACATATTTTATTTCACATAAGCCGCCTACATGGGCACTTATGAAACGTCAGAAGCTAGGTGCACGGTTGCAATTTGTCGTTTCCTATGGAGAAGAGCCGGTAAGAAACTCCATGGTTACTCTTTTAAAAGATAATTGGCTCTTACAATATTTTTGAATTACAGTGTTAATAGTTATGGGAGGACGGTGTAGGCCTTTCAAAAAGTTTTAGGTAAAAAAAAGTCTACAATCCACTAAGCCTACAATGTTCTCACATTCACAAGTTAGAAAAGAATCTATATAAGATAAATATGAAACTACTAATAAAAACCTAAACCAAATGACATGATTGCCATTACAACTGTAACAAATCTGAATAATTAACATGTCGGCAAAAGCCACTAATAAAGAGTTGAAATTGAATTGTAGGTATAAAATGTCAAATAATATTATTATGTATGTCATTGTCTTCTTCTTCTTCGATAGCAGGTAGGCCCAAAAAAGAAACAAACAATAAAACGTTTGGATACACATTATAACTGTAAAATTGCAAATCTGTTAAGGTTTTAAATGTAATAATTTAACTTTGAAGTTTTTATATTGTTTGTTTTACAAAATATACATGTGGTTTAATGTTTACCATGTTGGTACCATAATTTGGGTTTCAATTTGAAACTGCCGTTTTAATGATTTTAGCTACTTCGGCTTGTGCAAATCGGCAGATTATATTATTTCCGTGATTCGTGACAAATTTGCTTCAAAATAAAAAAAAAAATCAACCGCACTCGAGAATGTCCAGGTGACGTTTTTTTTTGCAACTTTGTGACTCTCCCATTTCCTTATGTCACGCTTAAATTGTCAGATTATTGAAATGCACACTTTTCTACATGTAACTAACTTACCCTACCTTAATCTGACGCGCTCGAGTTTGTCTAAGGATCGATTTTTTTTTTACTAATCAGATCGGCTGCCCTACTCGTTTGTCCCTATGTACAGGGCTCAGGTATGGTGGGAGTACTTCACAAGGTACAAAGTCGCCCCCATTATGTTATTCTGCCGCGCTCGAGTAACTCCCGAAATCCCCGCTTGGGCTCCCCTACTATAAACAAACTGCCGCGTGTCGCATCAACGTAAAAAACTCCGTGGTAAAACGATTTGTTAGTGCAAACATTATATGCAAAAAACGACCGTATAGTATTTGATACGTAAGCGCCTTAGTGGTAATTTTTTACGTGCATGGATAACGACAACGAATGAACGAAAATCTGTGATTGTATTGTATGAGTGATCTCATTTGGTATCTCTTTCTGACTTGTCTGTGATTGTATGAGTGATCTCATTTGGTATCTCTTTCTGACTTGTATAGATTGTAATTATGTCGCCCGCTCACTCGCGACTCGGGAGCAATCTCCCTCTTTCGATCGCTCACTGCTCAGTCACCTCGCGAGCGATGCGTCACGCGGAATGAGCCGGAGCGTCACGCGGAATGAGCCGGAGCGTCGCGCGGTATGAGCCGGAGCGTCGCGCGGTATGAGCCGGAGCGTCGCGCGGAATGAGCCGGAGCGTCGCGCGGAATGAGCCGGAGCGTCGCGCGGAATGAGCCGGAGCAAAGTTTGCAATTTGAATTGAATTTAAATGATAGCAATATGTCATGACAGATGCGTCGTCGTCGGTTATATTCCTCTCATACTGCCCTAATCTATTAATTTCTATAATGAAAGGAATCTTTCTACAATACGTACGCCTCATTACCCAAACTCCAATATTGTAACAAAATAAAATTGGGACTTCGTTGAACACGTATAATTTCGTTTATAAAATACAAAAACACTTTGAACAAAAATATAAAAAAGAACGTACAAATTATAGTTTAGTCGCGGCTATAGAAACACAATGTTAAATTTAAGCTTACTTAGGTAGAGGAAAACTTTAGCTTATAGTCCGCATCCTAATAACGTAGCTTATAGTCCGCATCCTAATAACGTAGCTTATAGTCCGCATCCTAATAACGTAAACGCAACGCATCGAATAAGGAACCGCAACCGAATGCCAGCTTAGCTTATTTTTACTCACAAGATCATTTACGCGTCAAAAATTACCTAGACGTGTTGGTCGATATACAATAATCGTAATTTACAATCCAATGTAGAAGGATCCGGAGACACGACGCTTCGCAGTGGATAAATAAAGGATAATCAGTCAAATAATTAGTTGGATAATTCCTGGACCGCACGGTACGTGGACAGGCGGTATTCCTGAGCGGTACGTGGCACTACGCTCAGCTTACGGTACTGCTGGAGCGCCTGGTCCAAGACCAGAGAAGAAACAGTGGAATCAGGTGGGTTTCTAATACCCTACCGGTAAAAGGCCAAAATAGGCCTTTTCCTTGTTCTTAAACCTATGACAAACAAGATGGTTTTAGAGCCGGGAAAAGACTAAAGACAAACCTTGGGGAAAGAGCGAGTATGCTGTGAGCACAAAACTGTAGAATATACACTCACGATACTACTACTTATACTTCACTGACGATACTTTCATATTATTTTCCACCGTGGTTCACTAGAAATTATTTAAAAATTCAGATATGTAATGCGAATAGCACCGCGACTGAAGTTCGACTGGAAAAAATTGCTCATCTTTTCTTCACGTCAGATTCAAATGAAAAAAAAAATGATATTATCGTAAGATTTAAAACGACAACATTGATGGCCAGCAGTGGCGAAGGGTGATTTTATGGGAGTGGTAACCCGGAGCAAATAGGCCAGCCGTGGCGCACGTAGCCCTAAGTCGAGTTTCTTAAAATTTGTTTCTGGCTTCAGGCTTGTACATGCTAGCAGATGTCTTCAGTCCACCTTTACTATACGTGTAAGCACTGATAGATTGAAACAGTCTTGCAAGTATAATAAAAGTGGCTTTGAAAAAAGCCGTTTGCCGTGTGATGTTGATACGATGTCTACTAGACAAAACTACGTACATATCTACAAGACTACCGACTTGAATTATTCTACATATAATACTACTTGTACTCTAAAGCTATTCGTCTATTATTTCTTAAAAAGTGCGCTAAGACATTATCATAAAAGCCGGGATGATTCTTAATTTTTAACAATAAATGTTTTTCTATAGAAAGAATGGCTAGATCAGGTAATCGTTCTTGTTTTTGAGAATTACGCATGTACGTATGAATTCGCTTCAAAGCCGAAAAAGACCTCTCTGCGGATGCTACTGTAACAGGAAATGTCAAAAATATACTGCATAATGTTGTAATTTGTGGAAAAGTGTCACCTAATAATGAATTTTGAAAATTAAGATAAAGCTCGTAAACATCTTAATTTATTCAAAGATGGAGTTGTGTATAAGACTTTCAACTCGTTTTTTAAAGCAGCGAACTCAAATTTTTGCGGAAATTGTAATAACAAAGAAGATATTATTTCATTTGGAAATGATCGACTATAAAAACTATACTTAGATTTATTAAGTAAATTAAGAAAACTCATTTGAGAGAGTGATTGGTACCTGTGTTGTATTTGCGTCTTAACATTAATATAATATAATGTTTATTTACTCAATAACAAAGCACTGTGGTACACGTTAAATACAGTTTTACAAAATAAGTACTATAGCTACAAACGTGTGGGTGAGCACTGCTCTCCTAGCTAGGTTATGAAAACCTGTGTTAAGGAGAAGCAGTCCGGTCCCCTAAGGTAATTATTTATTATTTACATTACATAATCTATTATTTCAATGAAAAGACGCCGATACATAGTTCTACGGTCGACTTCTGTATTTAGTCGTCTACGCTGTCGCGGCGGCTCATGGAATTCCTGGACGCTGTCCTAAATAAAATCAAAATTATTTATAAAATCATTTGCAAGCCAACTATTGAATGAATCTATTTCGCGGTTTGATATTTCGATATCAATCTGTTTTGACTGCAATAAATTAAAAAGAACATCGGTTTTTTGAAAAATGTCTAACGTCGTGCAAAAAAAAGCAAAACTGCATGTTTTCTAACTTACTGAGGAAACATTCTGCCAAGGAAAGAGATTCGCTATCCCAAGATTGCGGGTTATCTAACATTGAATTAAAAGTATTAATCATGTCTAATCTACAGTTAAAAATTACATTAATAATGCGTGAGTGATAGTGCCAACGGGTTTCTGATACTCCGGGCATACGGCGGTCAGCTGTTTCCTTCAGAAGGTTGGACCGTTTAGTTGATTTGTTGAAAAACCGAACAATACTATTTACGTGTCCAAAAAAAGTTTTCAGTTCTTGAATATTTTCAAGGGAACGGCTAAGTACTAAATTTAATATATGAGCGTAACATGGACCAAACATTGCCATAGGGCATGCATCGCGAATTTTCGCTTGTACTCCACCGTGCTCACCAGACATAACTGCCGCGCCGTCGTAAGACTGACCAATTTCTAACAACTGTTTGGATAACACTTCAGCAGTTCGACTTCCGCTAACATCGTAAAAACCCAGGAAACGTTCTTCGATTCCAGTTTCAGATAGATATCGAAAAATTACAGTTAATTGCTCCCTATGGCTGACATCAGGAGTTTCGTCAATCATTACAGACAGAAATTGAGCTTTATCTATCTCAAATCTACATTAGATTTGAGATAGATAAAGCTCAATTTCTGGCTCAAGGTCTCGTAAAACGGATGCAATACTATGTATTAAATCATTTTGAATATCACTTGAAGAGTCCAGAGAACGCGGGATTCTGAACTGAAGAACATAGTTCTAAATGCGAGTCCATTACGGTATCGTACTTGCTCAGATATAACAAGGTTTCGATATAGTTACCGCGGTTATCGGAATTCGGACCTTCATCGTGGCCGCGAAAAGCTACTTCTTGTTTACCTAACAGAATAACGGTGTCAATAAACCGTTTCATTAAATTCCTATTTCGATCTACTTTTCTATTATGAGCTTCATGCGAATTAGCGAAAAATGATTCTATCCTACTAGTCCCGAACGCATGTAACTCTAAACAGCTACGAATATGTTTTTCAGCCTGAACATGCTTTTTAGATGAATTCGTCATGTTATTAATATCTGTAAAACCCCCTTTATTCCATACACTACTAGAATCGGAGAAAAGTAAACACGGGAAACAATACATTTTATTTAATTTACAACTGCCAGTCAGCCATTGATATTTATCGTAAAGGGAAACATTTTAATGTTTCCCTTTACCAAAAAAACCATCACGTCGTTCGTAATTTATAGTCATAACTGGGCGAGCACGGCCTAACGTAATTATGTGTTTCTTATTTTCGAAACTTAACCTTGAAAAGCATGTTTCCTCACAAAGCAAATAATCTGTTAAACAACAATCTAAAGCTATTAATGCCGCCATCCTAATCCTACTGATCGTACTAATTACTTTTAAAATCTACTCTATATAAGTAATTTCAACTTATTAACTATCTACTTACCCCAAATACCTAATTACAACGTACACTTTCACTAAACTCAAAACACTATAATGAATAATCACTGTTTAATACCAACAAACAAATACTACTACTACGATACTCGTACTGATAAACTAATGATTTCAATGAATAATACCAACAAAATGTGAATTAACTGCAAGTGTAAACAAAATAAAATGATGAATAATGCGATTACGTCAAACACAACCATGCAATCACACAATGTCTAGCGTCTAATAGTGTCCTCGTGTTCTGTCTCCTGTCCGAACTCCGAGCCGAACGCATTACGAAAATCAACGGAAACTACCGAACCGATATCTCTCCCATCTCGTTCACGCGCAAGCAATTTTCGATCACTTGTAGGTATAACTCGCTGCCGGGTTACTGGAGCCGTATGAAACCGGGGTGTTACGTGACCGAAGTGACGTCATGACGCCTTGATTTTTGAATCAACGACAAGCCACCCGCACCGCCGAGTTATTTTAGAGAAATTTTTTTTGCGGTCTGGAGATAACAATGACAAAACATTGAATGTGGGCGTTTTGTATAGTTTTAGTTTTATGGTGTATTAAATACCTCTATTGTGATTATTGAACAGGCATTTTAAACACTACTGACTGTGTTAGTTTTCAATGAGGATAGAGTGGTTTTGTTCCGAAGTTCAGAAGGGAAGCCGATAGGAATCGGGTTGTAGGGTAGCTGCGGCCCTGATGGCCAGTAAAGTAGTAATAAGTTCCAAGCTCGAAGATTTCATGTAGGGAAATACTGCACTATGTGTCGATCTATTTTATATAATGTTAAAATCTAGATTGTTATTAAATTCTGATCCCTGGATCTGCGCTAATTTTTGATGGCACCTGTGTGGTGAAAGTAATAACTTCCGGTGTGGATTTGTGTGGTACTTCAAATGCTTGTCCAAGCTTACTAAACGCGTCTATGATTGTAAGGAAAATATATCTATGAAGATTTCTTGAAAAGGTTTTGTTTGAGTTAATTGTAGTTCGGGTATTATTGGCTTTTTGTTGTACTTCATTTGCTTAAAAACTTCGCACGAGTTAATTATACTAGCTACGGTTTGGTCTAAGTTATTCCAATAATATGTTCTTTTTAGATGGGCTACATGGAACAGTGGTGGCCCAGTGGTAAGGGTCACGACTTACGAGTTGTAGGTCGTAGGTTCGAACCCTGACAGGTGCTTTACTTTGTGTAAATTATTTCATCGCCACTGCTCTCAAAACGGTGAAGGAAAACATCGTGAGGAAACCGGCATGTCCTAGAACTAAAAATTCGAAGACATGTGACATCTACCAACCCGCACTGGGCCCGCGTGGTAGATTACGGCTCAGTGCCCTCTCACAGAGAGGAAGCCTGTGTCCCAGCAGTGGGAACATTATAGGCTGATTATGATGATGATGAGATGGACTACTGCTTCTTTGATGCCACGATGGGGTGTTTTACCAATATGATGGCATGTTTAACCAACATGATATTTTGAAACTATTTCCCGCTGTTCGTTTTCGTCTTCTATGTAGTAAACGACTGTGTCGGTGCACTTGTGGATGCTGATGCTGACTGCATCCGTTTTAAATAGCGTTGTAATTATGTTTGAAAATTGTTCGTCTTTGAAGTTAATGTTGTATTTTATTTTCGTCTGATGAGATAACAATGGTTTTTGAATTGTCAGTATTTACTATCATTGAAACTTCATCTAAGGCGTTGACTTTTTTTCTAGAAAATGCATCTGCATTGCTGTTTTGTTTACCGGGTTTATATTTAATTTTATAATTTCGAAGTCATACTCAGAAAATCTAAGTCTCCATCTAGTTACTCTGCTTCCTGGTTCTTTAATGGATTTTAACTATACCAATGGTCTATGATCGCTTATTATTATAAACTTTTTACCATATCTAAATATGGTCTGAAGTGAAACAACTGCTACTAGTTCCTTTAGAAAAAATATTTGATGAATTTGCGATAGTAGCCTACTGAACCTAGGAAACTCTGTTCCAGACAAAGTGAATTTTAAAACAGCTGTTTGTCGTTGTTTGGTTTAAGACCGTCTGGTTATTGTGTGTCCCAAATATAGTACTTCTTTCTTAAGGAATTCGCATTTATCTAGGGTGACCTTAAGGTTAGTATGTGTTCTTGAAGGCTAGTGGAATACACAATAATGTCATCTAAATATACAAGACAATGTATGGTTTGTAGTGCACTGAGCATATTGTCCATTGCTCGTTGGAAAGTAGCTGGGGCTGTCTTCAGACCAAAGGGGCATTCGAGTAAATTATGTCCTGACTGAGTTGTAAATGCGGTTTTCAGTTGATCCTCTTTCTCTATTGTTTTGAATTATGATGCTTTTCCAAGCCTATCGAAAAATTCTTGATGTTGGGTAGTGGGTACTTATCGTCTATTGTTATCTCGTTGAGTCTCATACAGACTATGACTATACGAAACTTCTGTTCACCTGAAGCATCCATTTTTTTTGGAACTAGGTGTACAGGGTAGCCTAGCTGCGTCAATTTGGCCTTGGCATCTTCGGAGAGATCACCCAGTTCCACGTAGGCCATCTTCTTCACATATTTGTCGATTAGAACTCTACTGGGTGGCACGATGGATTTATGAGCATTCGAAGTTTTCCCCAATTATTTTCTGGAACTTGCTTGGCATAAGCTGTTGCTGCATAGTAGAGATCGGGGAAATGGGTCTGTGAATGATTCAACTGCTGATGATGAGTTGGAATCCCTCGCTTTGTTTTCTGTACACTTTGCCCTCACCCTCAGCTCAATTGCCTGGTTTAGTACAGCTGGAATCTCGAGTGCACGACAATGAGACTATAATGAATGTCTCCATGTATTGAACTGCCTTTAAGGATAACTCCCAAACCAGTTTAATTTGAGACAGGACGGCGATCTCAACCCCCAACTTGGTGATCTTGAAGGTTCTCTCTACTATCTCTCTCCTAAGTTCATCACTACCAGTGAGAACTCCATGAAATAAGAGTTGCTAAGGTAATGATTGTGGGCCAGGAGGCATCAGGGACCTTGTCGGTCCCACTTGGGAAGCAATGGCCGCTTTCCATCTATTCGAGTAGGCAGCATGATTTTGTGGAGTAATGGGTTTCGCCGTAGACATCATGCTGTTCAAAGTTAAGGCCAATATCCCTTGGTCTACTTCGTCCTGGGTCTTTGTGTGGGGGCTACGGAAGGCACCTGGGCGCTTACTCTTGATTTTAATTCCGATCTATCGACATTGGAATTTTAACGTTTCGTACTCTTGAGTTCGACGCTAGCGCCAAATTGACTCTTGATTTTAATTCCGATCTATCGACATTGGAATTTTAACGTTTCGTACTCTTGAGTTCGACGCTAGCGCCAAATTGTATTTGAATTGCGTGTCCATTTTTGGGAACTAAGTGGAATCGGGATCGGGTTTGGGGTGCTACTCTTGACTTACTTTGACAGCCGTCTATTGCGCCAGTATTGCGTTGGGATTGTTTGTTGATTGGGATTTTTCCAATAACAAAAGTGTAACTTTTTAGGAATTGTTTTGCGTTTAATGTGGTTTTCAGCAAGTAATAGGTATATAGCATGGCAGGGTTGGCATTAATATACAGTGTTTTACGTAATTCCCATAAAACAACAATTAAAACAAAGACGAGATGAGCGTCGGATGATGCGTTTTAAGGACGAAGCGTTTTCTATAAATGAAGACGAATTTAAAGCAAATTATAGAGTGAGGAAGGATTTTTTTGAGAAAATTTATGAAAACAGAGAAGAAGTGATACGTCACCATAAGGTACTTACTTATCAATGATATTATTATCATGACTTTTGTTTGGAAGATCTTATAACTTAATTAATACTTGTATAATTCTTGCAGGTTTTAGTGGCACTGTCTTTTTATGCGACTGCGAGTTGCCAAAATCTAATTGGAGAAACATATGGTTGCTATGTTAACATATTGTTTATTTACTTAGGTACCACTTGTATAAAACTATATAACGGAAAATAAATAATTGTTACTAAAAAGAACCACACGCGATCGATAACTTTACGCTAATAAACTAGCTAAACAAACTTGCATTTCGAATTCACTTTTTCTAAAACCACTTGACTTGACTTTGTTTTTTGAAATTGGAGAACTCTCACGCCACCTAATTTTTTTTGTAGTAGTTATAGGCAACGACCCTACCGCATGCAGCCAAAGTCATGGTAAATTTTATGATTTTAATCATATTCTGTTACAATCAATCAATTAAACAACTGTTTATATCATATTTATTTATTAGCATTCTTATTTAAAGGATAAAGGATTTTAAAGCCCTATTAGCGGTTTATCGTAATGAGTTGAACACCAGTATTGCGGGCCGTAACATAGCTAACTTCACGTGTAACAAAATAATCGCGGGGCAATCCCAATTTCAATCCAATGTCGACAATATTATTTTCAAGAGTACCGAATCACGTGACTGCAAAATTAACATTGGAGTCGTATTGGCTTTAGATTGGAATTAAAATTAGTTTGAAGAGTAAGCCCCCTGAGCCGATCTCGAAGAAGAATGCTGGTGGTGGAAAAGGGAGCAATGAAGCTTAAGACTGCAGCAATTGCAAGGTCTCCGACGACTTTAGTAGTTCTATCAGCACTTGGCCATTGAGGACAAACTTTCCCCTTAAGTCTCCATTAATGAACTGGCGACGCCATTCGTCTTGGGCCCTTCTTTTTCAAGCTTGGGAGTGTCTGAACGCGGCACATTCAAACACTCCCAGGCGAGCAGCTCTGGCGCGAGTGAGCCGCGCTGGCGTTTAGCGAAATTGATTAGCGGTATATTTAGCCACTAAGTGTTTAGTTTCCTTTGCAGAAAAATGCTTGGATAAACGTAAAAAAATAAACGTATTTTCTTTCTTTTTCTGGATCACACATGACATAATCCATCCCAACGGGTCGTACAAGCCGGGCCACATCCGATAACACCTGCAGTTTAGTAATTGGTTCTTTTGTTTCTGGTAAATCAAATGTATACTGGAAAGGATCCATTTCTCTGTCATACCAAATCCTCTCTTTAGTCATGTTATGAAATTTACCCATAAATTTAATGTCTTCGGATTGGCCGTTGACTTTAAATAACACATGCCCAACTAGAGCTTCATCCGTAATTTCATGAAATCCATTCCATGTGCCGTTGTCCGAATATATCGTGTCGGGAGTGCCTCTTCTTGCATTAAAACGTCTCAGGCTCATGGCAGAATCCGCTGACAGAGAATCTACTAAGTGGGCAGCCCTGGACGTCATGCAGGTAAAAAGGGCAACATAATGTTTTTCTCTCCTTCGGCCAATGGAGGTGATAATTGGGCCAAAATTGTCCACGCGTGTATAAGTGAACGGACGGCGATGTTGGGCAAGCCGATGTGCCGGGACAACCCCTGTCTTAGGACTGATTCTTCTTTATTTTGCAGAATAAACACTAGTGGGCCACACTTCGGACAATGCTGCGCTTGCGTAATATCCAAAATTTATTTCTCATTCACTTATTCTTGAGCTCACCCAAAACGTGGGCGATGCTAGGACCAGGGGTACAATGGTCTGGAGGGCAGCTTGGACCGGGTCCTCTCATTGGTACCCATAATCCTCCTCTTCTGGATCATCAAAAGAGACAGACGTATTTCGAGTTATCTAAGCATACCTACTCTTTCCAATTTTTGTCACTATGGCCAGTTACGAGACCTGTTCGAGCTGAACTCCTAGCACAAAACTATCCATACACTCCTGAATATTGAACTCTCCTTTTCTCAGCAATTGCCATCACCATCTTGGGGAGGGAAGAACTTCCATCTTGGGGAGGGAAGAACTTCCATCTTGGGGAGGGAAGAACTTAATGAAGAAGGAATTGATGTTTTCGAAGGAATTGATGTTCGCTCAGGTTTACCATGGAACTATTTAGGGGTTCCCTTAGTTCCACAGAACGTTGGGCAATAATAGGTGGAGTTCCACCTCTTATGAACTTCTTGTAAGGGCCGTTTAGCCGTGGCGTCTGCTTGTTCCTGGTATCGTGCTTTTCCCAGGCAACATTACTTTGTTCACGATTCTCTTAATTTTTATCAGCAATTTCTGTGTTTGTCAATACGTCATTAACTGCCAAATTTAAGGTGTGGGTATAACATGGGAAATGTTTCCATCCCACATTCCATTCCTGACATATTATTTTTACTGTTTCAACCAACAATTTTTGCTGTCACAGCTAGCACCAAGTCATTTGCGCAGGATGTCCAAATGTCTACTGTGATACACAGCGACTTGGCTGTAAGCTGTAAACGGTTTTAACCTTTAACACTGCCGGCAACATAGTGTTGGCAAAATATTTCCTAGTATATGGTATTGTTCGGGAACGTGTACCTCATCAGCTCCTGACACCAAAGATCCTCAACGATCCTAAAGGGCTGAAAATCTTTTATAAAAACATTCATAATTTTGGTCTATTTCCGCTTTAATATTTTTGTTATATCCTGATGGCCATACGTTCTTCTTGGTGGTGGCTGTGACTCATCATCTGCCCGCCTTTTCCCAACTATGTTGGTCGGCTTCCAGTTAAACCGGATGCAGCTGAATACCAGTATTTTACATGGAGCGACTGCCTATCTGACCTCCACAACCCTGGAACCCCGTAACTGGGTAATACGATACCCCTTGGTAAGAGTGGTTGTCAGACTCTCGAGCTTCTGAAGACCCCTAACGACTGTCAAAGCGAAAGTAACGACTACAAACACTGTAAGCAATATCTCTCCCCGAACACTAGTCCACTAACCATACTAACACAAAACATTCGCAGTATTTTTAAAAATTTCGACAACTTTAGCATATTTCTACAACGGCTAGATATAAACTGTGACGTTATTGTACTAACTGAATGTTGGCTTTCCAAACAATATAACATACCACTAATTCCGGGATATAATATGTATAGAAGTAACATAAACTACAATCAGAACGATGGGGTGATAGTTTATGCAAGAAATCATCTCAATGTGTCTGTCGAGGAACCAAATATGCAAGACTGCAACAGACTGTTAATTAAAATTGGGTTCGATTTAGCGATACTTGCCTTATACCGACCCCCCTCTTTTAGAAATACAAACAATTTTACCGACTCTCTAAACAACACCTTGCAGAACCTGTCATCCTTCAAAAATACAATTTTAGTTGGAGATATTAATATCAATATTCTTCCCGAAAGTGCTGATGCATCCGCTGAGGAATACCTTAACCTTTGCGCCTTCCATACTTTGCTTCCTGCTCACACGCTTTCTACACATCAAAGTGGCTCCTGTTTGGACCATATTATGCTCAAGTCAAATTTCCCTGCACTTGCCCTTGTAATTAACTCAACAATAACCGATCATAATGCTACCCTACTTATTTTAAACTGTAAATTGCCTAAAGCAGACACTCGCACAATTTCTAGTTTAATTGTAAATAAACTTGAAGAAGACTTACGCAATATCGACTTTGACCCAGTCTACGATTCCGCTGATCCGCAGTTTTGTATGATGTACCTAATCAAAAATGTACAACATGCAATTCATAAGAACACGATCATGTCTCGGCGAAATAACAAAAACTACAACATAAAACCATGGATCACGACAGGACTCATTCGCTGCATGAAAAATAGAGATAAACTGCATATGAAAGCTAAATCTAATCCAGATAATTTAGTTTTGCAACTGTCCTATAAACGATATCGTAACTTCTGTAATAATCTTCTAAAAAAAGTAAAAAGTAACTATGATAAGATTGCACTAGAAAAAGCTGGTAAAAATAGTAAAAAAATCTGGAATTTTATTAAAAGTGTAACGTATAACTCGAAACAAAATCAGTCATCATCAGGTTTATTACAAGCACACTCATCACATTTAGCATCTGCTAACTTTGCGAATAATTTCTTTGTTAATGCTGGTAAATGTTTGGCGGAAAAAGTTCAGGGCCAATCACAATATCTAACGAGCACACCATTTACGCGTAGCACTATTTTATCATCCTTAGTATTGCAAGACACTGACGAGACTGAGGTAGAAACGATAATTATGAGTTTGAAGGAGGACTGTGCAGTTGGCTGGGATAACATATCAAATAAAATTATTAAACAGTTCAGGCACATTTTAGTGCCGCCACTAACTTATATTTTTCAAAAATGTTTATCGACAGGTCTTTTCCCCGAGTGCCTAAAAAAAGCTGTTGTTGTCCCCGTTTACAAATCGGGCAGTAAAGATCAAGTGACAAATTATAGACCTATTTCCCTGCTGCCTACTATGTCTAAAATATTAGAAAAAATTATGAATAAAAGACTTTTCAAATACTTGGAGGATAAATCAATTTTATCTAAAGGGCAGTTTGGATTTAGGCCTAAAATGTCAACAGACGATGCCGTGCACCATCTAACTAACTATCTAGCACAAGAACTTGATAATGGTAACCACACAGTAGGAATCTTCCTGGACCTCGCCAAAGCTTTTGATACGGTTTCGATTCCTATTCTGTTGCACAAGCTTGAAGCCTTAGGTATCAGAGGCACCCAGCTAAAATTATTTAAGAGCTATCTAGAAGATCGTACACAATGTGTAAGGATTGGTAATGTTCTCAGCGATACTGAAAAAAACACGTCCTTCGGAGTTCCCCAAGGAAGTATTTTAGGGCCTACACTATTTTTGATTTACATAAACGATCTATGTAACCTAAATCTAGATCACGGCCAAATTGTTTCTTATGCTGACGACACTGCCCTTCTTTTTTCGGCTGACTCGGAAGAAAAAGTCTACAAGCATGCGCAACATGGATTCAATATTGTTATTAAATGGCTTCAATACAATTCTCTATCACTTAATGAAGACAAGACAAATTACATTAAGTTTCCGATGCGCAAGCAAACATCAACACGCACTCCCTCGACATTATATGCTCATTATTGCACAACTCCTACAGATAACCAATGTGTTTGTCCCAACATAAAAATGGCAAATACAACCAAATACCTTGGTGTTATAATAGATGAAACACTTTCGTTCAAACAACATATTCAAGCTTTAAATAATAGAATTCGCAAGTTGATATTTGTTTTTAAAAAGTTACGCTATATTGCTGACCCAAAAGTCGTTAGACAAGTTTACTTTGCTCTATGTCAATCAATATTAACTTACTGTATTACCACATGGGGTGGAGCGGGTAAAACAATGTTACTAACCCTCGAGAGAGCTCAAAGGGCGATTCTCAAAGTGTCTACTTTCCGCCCTTTCCTTTTCCCTACTAACCTACTATACAAATCGTGTGAAGTATTAACAGTTCGGCAACTATTTATAATGGGTATTGTATTGAAGCAGCACACAGCTCTTCCCTACAGCCCTGCAAATACTAATAAAAGACATAAAGATATAGTTTGTCCACAAAATACAACTAAACATGCTTTTGTATCCAAATTTTACCTGTACCTCGGTCCTCTTCTCTATAATAGACTAAACTCGAAAGCCAACATTTATTCCCTGAACTACATAAATTGTAAGAGAACTCTCAAGGATGCTCTCCAAAGTATGCCTTACGAAAATACAGAGAATTTACTGACTGTGTTAAAGTAAATATTCGAATGTACAAACTTCACTTAAGTATTTTTCGAATTTAGAAACTAAGAATTAAGTTATTCAACATAGTTAGTGATCTATTGTCAACTTGTTGATTATTTATTTATTTTATAACTCTATTTTTAGCTCTTCTCGCCTGAAACACAGGATAACCTAGTTCAGGCACGTAAGTCTTAGAAAAATAATTTACATTTAAGCAAAACTGTACTAATTTTTATGCCTTGTTATTTTTGAATAAAATATTATATTATTATTATTATAAAGATCCACAAACGACAGCCAAAGATCCACAAACGACAGCCGGGACCAACGGCTTAACGTGCTTTCCGAGGCACGGAGGAGTCTCGGTATGTGAAGATAGTCACCCATCCACGGACCAACCCCGGCAAGCGTAGCTTAACCTGATGGATCGACCCGTGCGGCTGTTATTACTTAGCTACGGGCTCCTTGGTGGTGGCTGTGACTGCGGTTATAAAAATACCTGGGATGGCGGCGTGGTTTATGACCAGGGGTGACGGTGCGGATGATGACTGGGGAGATGGCTCAGTTGATGGTTCTGCTAGCGACTGGGATGGTACTTGACCGAGTTCTGTCAAGAACCCGAACCGAATCGTATGTGAAAATTCCCCTCAATCGACAAATTGTTCCATTCTCTAATATTATATAATGAATATGAGAAGGCTCCCAAAGGTTTGTGACCGGGGTCCCTATTCGCGAAACAATATAGAAAACACTTGTAGTGGATGCTAGCTGACTCAGACAGTAGCAGTCAGGCGCACAGGGCCACAAACAATGAAAATATTGTGGTTTTTCCACGAAAAATCATTTTCTCTGATTTTTTCAACCTTATGGTGTAGATTACGCAAAAAATAAAGGACCTTTCCTTTATTGTCTCTTTAAGGTTGAAGCAATTAACCATGCGGTGAGACTTGTAGACAACGTCTTCATTGAATGGCACCAAGTTATTTCTGGACATGCTGACAGGTAACCTGATAGGTGCTAATGAGGGGTCGAGGAAAATAACAGCTATTTTACATGAAAGGCTTGTTTAATTCGTTCGGATTCTTCAATGCTTACTGTAGTCAATATGATTTGCTATACAGATTCGTTCGTAGTCTACGACTCCTTGTCCGGTGGTACTGTCCATAATTTTCTTGGTAAGGGCGATTATTATAATGGATCAAGCTTTTCTCAAACAATTCATGCGGTCTGGCTATTTATTTAGGATATCCTAGGAACTGTCCCATTACCCTAAGAATAGGCTCATTAGAGTTTTTTTTTTTGATGATTGTTCCATTTCTTCTAGTCGATATTATTATGATTTGCTTCTCATTTGATTCTTTTC
The DNA here is from genome assembly GCA_947363905.1 of Lithophane semibrunnea. NCBI lineage: Eukaryota > Metazoa > Arthropoda > Insecta > Lepidoptera > Noctuidae > Lithophane > Lithophane semibrunnea. The sequence goes on from OX376215.1 coordinate 10,112,345, forward strand.
GTTGATGGTTGTTCCATTTTTCGTAATCTATGTGGTTTGCTACTCAGTTAACTTTTCGCTGATGGTTGTTCCTGTTGTTTGCTACTCAGTTGATTCTTTTCGCTGATGGTTGTTCCACTTTTCGTAATCTATGTGGTTTGCTACTCAGTTAATTCTTTTCGCTGATGGTTGTTCCACTTTTCGTAATCTATGTGGTTTGCTACTCAGTTGATTCTTTTCGCTGATGGTTGTTCCACTTTTCGTAATCTATGTGGTTTGCTAACTTTTCGCTGATGGTTGTTCCTGTGGTTTGCTACTCAGTTGATTCTTTTCGCTGATGGTTGTTCCACTTTTCGTAATCTATGTGGTTTGCTACTCAGTTGATTCTTTTCGCTGATGGTTGTTCCACTTTTCGTAATCTGTGTGGTTTGCTACTCAGTTAACTTTTCGCTGATGGTTGTTCCACTTTTCGTAATCTATGTGGTTTGCTACTCAGTTGATTCTTTTCGCTGATGGTTGTTCCACATCTCGTAATCGATGTGGTTTGCTACTCAGTTGATTCTTTTCGCTGATGGTTGTTCCACTTCTCGTAATCGATGTTGTTTAAGAATAATCTAAACATAAAAAAAAATCTATTTGCTCTAGCAACATTTTATATTAGTTTTTGGTGTACTGGCAACATTAATTGGTAGAATCTTGTCGGTGACATGGTACTTTTGCTTCTGTGTAAAATTATCCTAAATAATCTTGGAAATATAGTCTACTGCTTAAAAACTACAGCATTTTATTATACATGCTGTTTGTGGTCCTTCGAAACCTGTGAATAGTTGTGCGGTGTGTAATAACGTATTCAAGAAATATTAACGGGTGTAGTGGTAAGGGCTCGGCGCCGGCGCCATTGTTCGTCTTCGTCGGGCAATTATTTGCGAGAAAACTATAAAAACCCGGAGCTTGAAAATACAAGAAGATTCGAAACATTTCTGCACATTTCACAGAAATACATTAATATAAATTGTTGTGAACTACAAATCTATAATTTTGCAGCTCACTGAGTAGGTACTTGAGTAATAATTGTACGTGGTCGCCGGGCAAGTTTTTGCGGGAAATCCATAAATTCTCAGCAAAAACTAAGAAGATTCGAGAAGATCTTCGTATTTCACAGGAATACACTCAATTCAAGAGGAAATTCTGATGATAAATTAATGCAAATCTATAATTTTGCATCTCATTCAATCTACCTTCCATTAAAAATATTCATTCTTGTGGAACGGGCGGGAAACGGTCGACTCGTCGAGATACTACGTCACTGTCTTTAGTCTGTGATCAGCGTCGTGCAACAAAGTTGATAGCTGTCATCGAGATCACCATTGGTTGTATCTACCCTGCTTGCAAAGAAGTTCGTCCAGTGCTTACGGTTTTTAAGTGTGCGGATACGTAAAGCAAAGTGTTCTGTGAGTATTTAGTGCGTTGTGCGTAATCTACTATCGTATTAACAATGACGGTGGAGGAAGTGCTTAAAAAGTTGCGTCTCGCCCGAGCACAACAAAAAGGTACTGTTACACGCATCGAGAACTTTATTAGTGATCCTATTAATCTTGCCTCCGCGTCTATGGAGATGATACAAGCTCGTATTGAAAAGCTGAACACAACTTTCAAAGACTATGAGAGAACACAATTAGACATTTTATCTTATGATGAAAAAGACAAAGAAAATGTTGCTATTTTAGAGGATAAATATTTTGACATAATCTCAAAGTTAAATTCAGCTTTAAGAAACTTAAGTACATCTGAGGTAAAACAATGCTCTAATGTTTCAACTTCAAAATTACCTAACATTGATATCCCGGTATTTGATGGGAAGGATTTTACAAAATATACTCCATTTATTGATCTATTTATGGCTGTTATTGATGGAAACAAGACACTCTCAGATGTGCAAAAGTTATTTTATTTGCGCAAATTTTTAACTGATGAAGCATTGGCTGTTATTGTAAACCTACCACTTGTGAATGAATCTTATAAAGAAGCCATTGAGCTTTTAAAAAAGCGATTTGACAATAAGTCAAGATTAATATTTAATCATATAAATATACTATTGCAATTGCCTGTGATTCAGAAAGGTACAGCAGCCTCTATAAGGTCTTTTATATCACAAGTGCAACAACAATTGTATGCACTTAAAAACTTACAGCAACCTGTTAATCAATGGGATATGCTTTTAATTTCAATCTTATCTAAAAAATTAGATCTATATACCAATCGTGCATATCAGATAGATAGGGACACAAATATACTTCCAACTATGGAAGAGTTCATTACTTTCTTAGAGAAGCGCGCTATAGCATTCGAAGATAGCTGTAATTCTGACTATAAGAAGAATTCAGTACAAAAAGTGAGCAATGTTGTCACTAAAAATTCAATTTCTTGTTCTTTTTGTGCAGGTGTGGCACATTTGTTACATTCATGCCCAAAGTTTAAAATGGCTTCAATAGAAGACCGAATAAAATTCATAGATGACAAAAAATTGTGTACTATGTGTTTAAAGACTCACACGGGTAAGTGTAAGTTCTCATTCTCTTGTAAAATTTGCAAGGAGGGGCACAATACGCTCCTGCATAAAGACAGTGGTTCTGGCTCGCAAGCTTCTATATCACTGCATTCTATTAATTCAAAAATAAACACTTTATTGCCCACCATAAAGGTAAAGTTGATCGACTATCATGGTTCTGAACTTTATGTAAGAGCATTACTTGATTCAGGAAGCCAAGTTTGTCTTATTACCTCACATCTTGTGGAAAAATTACAATTAAAGCTTAAGAACCAAACTACCAATATAATTGGCATAGGCAACAATTGTAATCAAATCAACAAATATGTTGACATTACTATCAATTCTCCAGTGAAAAATGTACAGTTAAATGTAAAATGCCTCGTTGTAAACTATATTACAGCAGATTTGCCTCAAAATCATTTTGATATTTCAGGGTTAAATATTCCCAAGCACATCCAGCTATCAGATGATGAATTTAATGTACCAACAGAAATATCCATGCTATTAGGAGCTGACATTTATTTTAATATTTTAATAAATGGTCAAGTTAAAATTCATAATAGCTTGTTATTGCAGAATACTTTGTTTGGTTATACTATTGGTGGGAAGCAATTTGTTAATGACCACAAAAATAGTTTAGTTACAAACTTGGCTATTTGTGATAGTAACAAATTAGAACTTGTAATGGAACAATTTTGGCTCACTGAGATGATTCCCCAGTCTGCAACAGGAGGCTGTAATGAATTTAAAAAATCAGAAAAATGTTTCCAGCAATCTGTTAAACTCATAAATGACAAGTTTTGTGTTGATATGCCCTTAGTTTCCAAAATGGAAGAGTTGCAGCTTGGGGATTCATTCTCGGTGGCTCTTCAAAGATTCCTATCACTGGAGAAACGATTTAAACAAAACTCTGTATATTTAGAAAAATATAAGAACTTTATTGAGGAGTACATAGCATTGGGGCATGCTAGAACGGTGGATGTAGGTACTTATGATATCCAAAATGGCACTGTTTATTTTTTAGCTCACCATGCTGTTCTAAATGAAGCGAGTCTTACCACCAAGCTGCGTGTGGTTTTCGATGGTAGCATGAAGTCTAGGGCTGGTGTATCACTGAACGATGTTATGTTGAATGGTCCAGTTGTTCAAAGTGAACTCTTTGATATTCTGCTTCTATGGAGAACATACTTATACACGCTCACCTGTGACATTCAAAAGATGTTTCGTGGAATACTTATCAACCCCAGTCAAACTTGTCTTCAAAATATTTTATGGCGTGATGATCCATGCAAACCCATCAGCTGTTTGCAACTCCAGACTGTCACATATGGTTTAAAATCTTCTACCTTCTTGGCTACACGTTGTCTGATAGAGCTGGCTCGTAGATATCAAACTGAATTTCCTTTAGCTGCTCAAGCAATGTTGTTAAACACATATTGCGATGATGTTATTTGTGGATCTAATAATACTAAAGATCTTCATCAATTAAAATATGAGCTTATTGCTCTTTTGAAAAAAGGCAGCTTCACGCTTCATAAGTGGTGTTCAAACTTCCCTGAGGCTATTAATGACCTCCCCAATGAACACAAATGTTTTGAAAATTTAGACATCAACAAAAACAATATTGTCAAAACATTGGGTCTAAAATGCGACATTTTAAATGATACATTTACTTTTAACTGTCCAATGATTGACAATGATGATACCAAGACCAAACGGTCTATTCTGAGTTTCATTGGCAAAATGTTTGACCCACTAGGCCTCATAGGTCCTATTATAGTTGTGGCAAAAATTTTTATGCAATCTTTATGGTCTATGAATTTAGACTGGGACAAAATATTGCCCCAAGAGCAACTCAATGTTTGGGATAAATTTGTAAAAAACTTAGCTTTAATGAATACAATTACTGTGCCAAGATATATTACTTCATGTGATGTGGATATCATAGAGTTGGTGGGATATGCTGATGCATCTATGAAAGCGTTTGGAAGCTGTCTTTACCTACGAACTGTTAAACCTGATGGTTCAGTTTTTGTTAATTTATTGTGCTCTAAATCCCGTGTTGCTCCATTAAAGAAAAGTTTAACAATTCCAAGACTAGAATTAAATAGTGCTTTGCTTCTTTCACAACTTGTGCATAGGGTGTACAATATTTTAAAAGGTAGATTCCCTAGTCTCACAGTTCACTTATACAGTGATTCTCAGATAACATTAGCATGGATAAAATCTAAAAACATAAAGTCAAACCCTTATGTAGCTAATAGAGTAAATCAAATAAAAACATTAACTTCAAACTTTCAGTGGTCTTATGTCAGCACGGCCAATAATCCTGCTGATCTACTATCAAGAGGTTGTGACCCACATAAATTAAAATCTAATGTCCTTTGGTGGCAAGGTCCTAAAGAATTGTTAAATAAGGACTTTGAACACTCTGTAAGTAATATTGAGTTTCCCATTCCTCATTTAGCTGAAACAGGTGTTGTAAATAATATCTGTGAAGTCAATGAACCTTCTTCTAAGAAAAATGAGCCAGTTTTAAGTGATTTAATTGGAAAAATATCCGAATTCAATAGGCTTCAGCGAATTGTTGCCTATATATTGCGATTTAGTAAAAATTGCTCCAAAAACATTAATAAAGAGTATGGCCCTTTGACACTGCAAGAGCTTCGTAGTGCTTTGTTGGCTATTATTCGTAGTGTTCAAAGAAAGCACTTTTTCAAAGAAATAGAGTGTCTTAAAAATAATTTGCCTATCAAATCAGGATTATCAAGTTTACATCCTTTTCTGGATCAGGCTGGTGTGCTTAGAGTTGGTGGCCGTCTTCAGTGTGCGATCGACATGGCTTATGACAAAAAGCACCCGGCTATACTTCCTAAATCTTGTAATTTCACAGATATCCTAATTCGTAATGAACACATGCGTTTGTTGCATGCAGGGGCAAAGTTAGTGTTGAGCTCACTTTCACAACATTTTTGGCTTATCAGTGGTGTATGTGAAGTCAAGAAGGTAGTAAACAAGTGTGTCAAGTGCTTCCGTTTGAAGGCTGCAGCTGCTAAGCAGCTTATGGGGTCTCTCCCGCAAGAAAGGATTACGGCTGCTAGGCCATTCAATGTAGTTGGGGTAGACTTCTGTGGACCTTTTAATGTTAAATCTTCTAGAATTAGGAAACCATTAATCACGAAAGGCTATGTGGCACTTTTTGTTTGTTTTGCTACAAAGGCAATCCACATGGAGCTGGTCAGTGACCTCACCACTGAAGCTTTTTTAGCATGCCTCAAACGTTTCATTGCTCGAAGAGGAATGCCAGAGAAAATTTTCTGTGACAATGCAAAAACATTTAAGGGTACCGCTAATGAGTTAAATAAACTGTATAAATTGTTTATATCAAATGCACATGTGGATGCTGTGAATAATTATTGTACTCCTAATTTCATTAAGTTTAACTTCATCCCTAGTTACTCTCCAGAGTTTGGAGGCTTATGGGAGGCGGGGGTTAAGAGTTTTAAATACCATTTTAAGAGAATTGTTGGAACTGTTGTCTTAAACAGATGTGATTTGCTACTCAGTTAACTTTTCGCTGATGGATGTTCCACTTTTCGTAATCTATGTGGTTTGCTACTCAGTTAATTCTTTTCGCTGATGGTTGTTCCACTTTTCGTAGATGGTTGTTCCACTTTTCGTAATCTATGTGGTTTGCTACTCAGTTGATTCTTTTCGCTGATGGTTGTTCCACTTCTCGTTATCGATGTGGTTTGTTACTCAGTTGATTCTTTTCGCTGATGTTGTTCCACTTCTCGTAATCGATGTGGTTTGCTACTCAGTTGATTCTTTTCGCTGATGGTTTTTCCACTTCTAGTAATCGATGTGGTTTGCTACTCATTTGATTCTTTTCGCTGATGGTTGTTCCACTTACTGTAGTCAATGTGGTTTGCTACTCAGTTGATTCTTTTCGCTGATGGTTGTTCCTGTGGTTTGCTACTCAGTTGATTCTTTTCGCTGATGGTTGTTCCACTTTTCGTAATCTATGTGGTTTGCTACTCAGTTAATTCTTTTCGCTGATGGTTGTTCCACTTTTCGTAATCTATGTGGTTTGCTACTCAGTTGATTCTTTTCGCTGATGGTTGTTCCACTTCTCGTAATCGATGTGGTTTGCTACTCAGTTGATTCTTTTCGCTGATGGTTGTTCCACTTCTCGTAATCGATGTGATTTGCTACTCAGTTAACTTTTCGCTGATGGATGTTCCACTTTTCGTAATCTATGTGGTTTGCTACTCAGTTAATTCTTTTCGCTGATGGTTGTTCCACTTCTCGTAATCGATGTGATTTGCTACTCAGTTAACTTTTCGCTGATGGATGTTCCACTTTTCGTAATCTATGTGGTTTGCTACTCAGTTAATTCTTTTCGCTGATGGTTGTTCCACTTACTGTAGTCAATGTGGTTTGCTACTCAGTTGATTCTTTTCACTGTTCGTAATCTAGTCAATGTGGTTTGCTACTCAGTTGATTCTTTTCGCTGATGATTGTTCCACTGTTCGTAATCTATGTTGTTTGCTACTCATTTGATTCTTTTTGCTGATGGTTGTTCCACTTACTCAACTAGACTAATAAGTTCTCAATGATAAAAATAAATACAATGTTGCATTAAGTTTATCCAATCTATTTGATACCGACCTCCTTTGAATCATAGCTAACTCGATAATTCTGAAAACTTAACTGAAGACAGTGACAGTCAGGGCTTGAAATACCGTTAAAAATATGGTATCGTTACAGCCTTCTGATGCGGGTATCGTTAAATAATAAATAACGTTATATTATTTACCGTTATATCTGACACATTTTACCGTTAAACATACGTAACGTTAAAATCTAAGGTAACGATAATTTTATCGTTATAATTAGTTTTGTTACCGTCGCTCTCGTCCAATTGCAAAAGAATGTCAGATTGCATCGACGCTAAGACTGCCGTACGACTATTTGCGCGTTTAATAGATACTGTCTTATCATTGCTATTCTGTGTTGTGCTTGTACTTGAGAATATACTTGGTTGGTTGGTCCACCGTGTTCTGTAAGCGCGTACGACTGCCGTGAGCGGTGAGAGATATGAAGACGACAAACGAAATGGCAACAGCGCCGACAGGGTGTGAGAGTGAGAGGGGCGCGCGCGCACGCCGGCCGCGGCCGCCTTTGAGGCGGGCTGGCAACGTCGCTTAAAATAACAAAATAATACCGATAATTTTCACCGCTATTTTTACAATAACGTTAAAAATACCGGTAATTTTTACCAAAAATGTTAACGTTATTATTATGTTATGCTACTAAGTAACGCTACCAAATTGTACCGATATCGAAGTATCTCTACGGAAATACCGTTACTTAACGTTACTTTTAATGTGAATTGGTATCGTTTTCAAGCCCTGGTGACAGTTGTAATATCGATGTCAGAGACGTTACTTTCGAACTTTCCGAAATGTCTATTAATATTTCTCCGTACGCTAACGTTACTATCAAAAACAAAATCAAAAGTCGTTTATTCAAACTAGGCTGAGAATCAGCACTTTTCGAACGTCAAAATCACATAGACAGTCCCCCAAAAACGTCCACCCTTCACCACTTCCTAGTGCTTGAGCTGGGAAGAAGAAGTGGCGCAACAAACTCCCCAGCAGCACAGCTGTCTGTTCAGTTAGAAAAAATTGATTCTATACAAAAGTATGCAAAATCATTTACATTATGCAACACAAAACATAAATCTATTATTAGCCATATGTCAGCTAGCACACGCTAATATACCAACCAAAAATATATGTACTCAAGCAGAAATAAAAAGTAAATGTAAACATAAATTAACTAAATAAAAGCCTCCAGGCACAAAGGGCGTGCCCGCCTACATACAGCTATTTTAAGATGTAACTGGAAGTTATAAATGATAAACTAGGACCATTGAAGTAAAATAAATAATATTTATCAATTTTCGAGGTTGCTAGCTAACCACATATTGCACATATTGCAATACAACTCATATAGTAAACATTGTAATGAGTAGATTATGTCAATAATAAATTAAATTAGAAAAACATTAAAAATAAATTGATTATACAGTCAAATAAAAAAAATACATATATGAACTCATATAACCTGTCAGTGGGTAAGCTAATGCTGGAGAAAGAACATAAACATTGTCTTGAGTTAATCACAGCGACCAACTATTCTTATCATTTAAGTAGTCGTTAACAGAGTAGTACGCCTTTGAAAAAAGGTCGCATTTTACTTTAGCTTTAAACGCATTATAAGGCAAATCTAGCAAAGAAGAGGGTAGCTTGTTATAAAATGTTATACCAAGCCCAACAAATGAGTTATGAACCTTATGAAGCCGGTGAAAGGGAACTCGTAGTTTGTCCTTATTCCTAGTGTTAACATTGTGGATCAGTGGCGAAGGGTGATTTTATTGGAGTGGTAACCCGGAGCAAAAAAAAAAAACACGGAGCAAAAAAAAAAAAATGCTTATCTAGGCCAGCCGTGGCGCACGTAGTCCTAAGTCGAGTTTCTTAAAATCTGTGTCTTGTCTGGTTTCTGGCTTCAGGTTTGTACATGCTAGCAGATGTCTTCAGTCCACCTTTACTATACGTGTAAGCACTGATAGATTGAAACAGTGTCTTGCAAGTATAATAAAAGTGGCTTTGAAAAAAGCCGTTTGCCGTGTGATGTTGATACGATGTCTACTAGACAAAACTACGTACATATCTACAAGACTACCGACTTGAATTATAATATTACTTGTACTCTAAAGCTATTCGTCTATTCTTTCTTAAAAAGTGCGCTAAGACATTATCATAAAAGCCGGGATGATTTTTAATTTTTAACAATAAATGTTTTTCTATAGAAAGAATGGCTAGATCAGATAATCGTTCTTGTTTTTGAGAATTACGCATGTACGTATGAATTCGCTTCAAAGCCGAAAAAGACCTCTCTGCGGATGTTACTGTAACAGGAAATGTCAAAAATATACTGCATAATGTTGTAATTTGTGGAAAAGTGTCACCTAATAATGAATTTTGAAAATTAAGATAAAGCTCGTAAACATCTAATTTATTCAAAGATGGAGTTGTGTAGAAGACTTTCAACTCGTTTTTTAAAGCAGCGAACTCAAATTTTTGCGGAAATTGTAATAACAAAGAAGATATTATTTCATCTGGAAATGATCGACTATAAAAACTATACTTAGATTTATTAAGTAAATTAAGAAAACTCATTTGAGAGAGTGATTGGTACCTGTGTTGTATTTGCGTCTTAACATTATCTATTATTTCAATGAAAAGACGCATACATAGTTCTACGGTCGACTTCTGTATTTAGTCGTCTACGCTGTCGCGGCGGCTCATGGAATTCCTGGACGCTGTCATAAATAAAATCAAATTTATTTATAAATTCATTTGCAAGCCAACTATTGAATGAATCTATTTCGCGGTTTGCTATTTCGATATCAATCTGTTTTGACTGCAATAAATTAAAAAGAACATCGGTTTTTTGAAAAATGTCTGACAATACGTGCAAAAAAAAGCAAAACTGCATGTTTTCTAACTTACTGAGGAAACATTCTGCCAAGGAAAGAGATTCGCTATCCCAAGATTGCGGGTTATCTAACATTGAATTAAAAGTATTAATCATGTCTAATCTACAGTTAAAAATTACATTAATAATGCGTGAGTGATAGTGCCAACGGGTTTCTGATACTCCGGCATACGGCGGTCAGCTGTTCCCTTCAGAAGGCTGGACCGTTTAGTTGATTTGTTGAAAAACCGAACAATACTATTTACGTGTCCAAAAAAAGTTTTCAGTTCTTGAATATTTTCAAGGGAACGGCTAAGTACTAAATTTAATATATGAGCGTAACATGGAACAAACATTGCCATAGGGCATGCATCGCGAATTTTCGCTTGTACTCCACCGTGCTCACCAGACATAACTGCCGCGCCGTCGCACATAGGGGTATTTTGCCAATTTAGGCGGCCAATATTATTTTGTTTCTTTTTATATATTAAATTTGGTTTTTATATCTTTCATTAGTTGTAAAATCTTTTAGGAGTGCATAGATTTAAAAAAAAATGAAATTATGAACAGTATGTATTTAAAAAGAAAAACAAAACAAGTATAAAAACCATTCGTCAGTCATTTCCTCCGCAGATTCCTCTGAAGAACTTCCGCAGTTGGTATTGGGCTCAGCAGAAAGAAGCATTTCTATTGCTTCTTTGCTATGCGACATTGATCTTTCATTTGGTTTCGGCCTTATACTCGTAATCAGAGGATCAGAGCTGAGCAATAATCTATTCAGTACATCTAAATTACACTGCTCTCTAGAGAATTTTCTAGCAAAATTGATGCGGTACAAACGGAAGTGCTTGTTCCGCGCCTCTGCTGCTTCTTCGGACATCAATCCTATAGGCAACAGTGCTTTCTCCATGACCGTTGCACCATGGATTAATATCTTGTGCATTGTGGGTGTCATTGGATGCCAGGGGTATAACTCCACATACATTTTGGCGGTATCATAGCCGTAAACAGCAAATTTTTTTAAATCAGCTTTATGGCCGCTAGTGATTACCTCCTAAATCACTTTTATCCGTATAATAAAATTGTAGTCGACACCGGTAATTTCAGCTGCCATCTCTGGATCAGCGAAAAATCTCCTGCTGGTGTTACCATCGTTGGTGTTGCCGAATCCAGCTTTTGGAACATCAACGATCAAGCCCGTTTTCTCTCGGAATTTCGCCTGTATTTCTGCCTTTTTCTGCTTAACAATTGTCACTTTCCGATCTTAACTGCCACTTTTGCACGGGAATTTTGTATGACAAATGGAGAATACTCTCGAATAACCGTATTCTAGCGTGCAGTACCGATAGGCCAAACTGCAATGCTTCTGTGTCTACAGTATTTTTGACATTAAGAGATCATTGAACTGCTTTGAAGTAGCACCACAAATGTAGCATCTCATAGTTGAGGTAGTTGAAGTAGCAGCATTGCATACTTTGGCATCGACCATAGTCAGCGATAATACATGTTTCATAGAAATAGAGGTCTCTCCAAGTACAAATTCGCTATTTATCAAATTATTTATAGCGTCTTCTATGTAAGCGATTTCAGACTTTGTGATATCCACTGTTTCTTTCAAAAATCTAATCCTCATTGGTCGACAGTATCGCGGCGAAGAGGGAGTTAGGTTTTGCCACAGTACTTTTTTGTTTATTCTAGAAAACAATTGTAGTGGAACAAAACAACTTTGAAAAATACTGCTATCAAATGAGTCTTCATCTTGCCTTTTTTGTTTAAATTGCGCTTGTTGAGACCCATCACATCCCCACTTTTGGAATCAGCGTCAATGATTTCCGCTCTTCTTCAGTTAATTCAACTAGTATATCCTGCAGATATGTAGACAAACGTTTAGCTGTGTGATCCAATAAATGTTGCAAGTTAATTTCAGCACATGTTTCAGTTACCCGATAGGATTCTTTTCCCGGATAACAAGCTTTTTTCCATTGCTGTAATATGGTGTAACTTGGGTAATACTTCTTGTTAGTACTCTTTATTATTTCATATTGTCGTCTTGAGAGGTCGGCTTCCACGAACATTGAGAGGGCGGCCATTGGATCTAGTTGTGACGCTTTTTCGAGCTTTGATTTTTTGTATGCTTCCTGGTATGCTTGGGCTGTCTGCGGAGAGTTTGTTATGTCTTTGAGAATACTCGACGCAATTCGCTTTCCAGAACTTTGAAGGGACGTTTGAGCAGCACACATTAGCACATCTTTTTCAACAGCACTGCGCACTTCCATTGTCTTTCTGCGTTTGCCCCTTTCACTGGATTCTTGAAATGATTTTGTTGGTCGACCAGAAGAACGCCGTTTTATCATTACTATTTCGAATGTCCCTTCTAACCATTTTTCGTTTTTTTTAAGGTAAAGTTTCTCTTTCTTGTGCGCTCCTATCCACCTTTTTTTAAACTGGGATTTTAAATAAGATAACTTATGCTGAACTTCCTTCATTTGCTCTTTACAATATTCATCTTGCGATAAAATATATCTCTCAATATAACTCAACTTTTCGTCAAAATTTGGCAACTCTTGCTCTTGCATTTTGTCAAAAAGAAATCTACGCGTTATTACTCGAGCCCCTGAGTTACCCGCGGATCCTGAAACGAAACAAAAAACCGTTTAAAGTAAATAAAAATAAAAAATTAAATCACGTGGTTTTTTAATGTCGCCTTTGAAACCCCAAGAATGTCAACTTCACGGGAGATCACGGTCAGTGTTGATTTGATAACTGAGTACAAACACTCTTGTTTCATTTGCAATCTACTAAACAGCTGGGACGCACCCTGAAGTTAATATATGAAAAACCTTTTTGAAAATAAAAAAGGGGTAATTTGACAATAATTTTGAGTACTGTTTCGAACCTCAAAAACATTATGAGTTATTCGAAAAAATTACATAAAACTAATATATTATAATGTGTTCCTACCTGATGTACTCGAATCCATCACAGTTTTATTTAAAGCAACTCCAGAACAAAAAATATTCACTGTTTAAATAACTGTTTTTCACAATTTGCCAAAATGGATACGTGTACTTAGCAGAACGATCGCATTCCGACTGAGACACCGGCGCGGGCGCATACAAATGGGTATCAGGAAGGGTCGGCTATTGTTCTATGTCTATTCAACATTGTCAAGTAACACTTTTTTTCTACCTGAGACAAGTTTTAAGAAATCGATTTATGGCCGCCTAAATTGCTAGAACACCCGTATGTACTGACCAACTAACTTATTCCTACAACGATACTCGTCAAGTATTTCTAACAACTGTTTGGATAACACTTCAGCAGTTCGACTTCCGCTAACATCGTAAAAACCCAGGAATCGTTCTTCGATTCCAGTTTCAGATAGATATCGAAAAATTACAGTTAATTGCTCCCTATGGCTGACATCAGGAGTTTCGTCAATCATTACAGACAGAAATTGAGCTTTATCTATCTCAAATCTAATGTGGTCTCGTAAAACGGATGCAATACTATGTATTAAATCATTTTGAATATCACTTGAGAGTCCAGAAAACGCGGGATTCTGAACTGAAGAACACAGTTCTAAATGCGAGTCCATTACGGTATCGTACTTGCTCAGATATAACAAGGTTTCGATTCGGTTATCGGAATTCGGACCTTCATCGTGGCCGCGAAAAGCTACTTCTTGTTTACCTAACAGAATAACGGTGTCAATCGTTTCATTAAATTCCTATTTCGATCTACTTTTCTATTATGAGCTTCATGCGAATTAGCGAAAAATGATTCTATCCTACTAGTCCCGAACGCATGTAACTCTAAACAGCTACGAATATGTTTTTCAGTCTGAACATGCTTTTTAGATGAATTCTTCATGTTATTAATATCTGTAAAACCCCCTTTATTCCATACACTACTAGAATCGGAGAAAAGTAAACACGGGAAACAATACATTTTATTTAATTTACAACTGCCAGTCAGCCATTGATATTTATCGTAAAGGGAAACATTAAAATGTTTGAAAAAACCATCACGTCGTTTGTAATTTATAGTCATAACTGGGCGAGCACGGCCTAACGTAATGATGTGTTTCTTATTTTCGAAACTTAACCTTGAAAAGCATGTTTCCTCACAAAGCAGATAATCTGTTAAACAACAATCTAAAGCTATTAATGCCGCCATCCTAATCCTACTGATCGTACTAATTACTTTTAAAATCTACTCTATATAAGTAATTTCAACTTATTAACTATCTACTTACCCCAAATACCTAATTACAACGTACACTTTCACTAAACTCAAAACACTATAATGAATAATCACTGTTTAATACCAACAAACAAATATTACTACTACGATACTCGTACTGATAAACTAATGATTTCAATGAATAATACCAACAAAATGTGAATTAACTGCAAGTGTAAACAAAATAAAATGATGAATAATGCGATTACGTCAAACACAACCATGCAATCACACAATGTCTAGCGTCTAATAGTGTTCTCGTGTCCTGTCTCCTGTCCGAACTCCGAGCCGAACGCATTACGAAAATCAACGAAAACTACCAAACCGATATCTCTCCATCTCGTTCACGCGCAAGCAATTTTCGATCACTGTTTGTAGGTATAACTCGCTGTCGGCCGGGTTACTGGAGCCGTATGAAACCGGGGTGTCACGTGACCGAAGTGACGTCGACGAATGTGGGCGTTTTGTATAGTTTTAGTTTTATGGTGTATTAAATACCTCTATTGTGATTATTGAACAGGCATTTTAAACACTACTGACTGTGTTAGTTTTCAATGAGGATAGAGTGGTTTTGTTCCGAAGTTCAGAAGGGAAGCCGATAGGAATCGGGTTGTAGGGTAGCTGCGGCCCTGTTGTGGATATCACTGTTTTTAGTGTATAATAGTGTTATTTATAAAAAACTCGCTAATCCCTGATTAGCGACTGTTTAGCTAAGCAAATGATTAGCTCTTAATCAATGATTATCTTTTCTTTATTTATAAACACTAGTTACCAAATGATTAGTTGCGAAACGAAATAGAGGTAACAATATGCGTTCGGCACAGATTATAATCAAAATAGTCGACTATCAAACAGAATTTTAAGAAAAAAGTAGTCAACACCACCCTTTTTGTATCTGTCGTGACTTTGACAGACAAAAGTCAACAATTTCATCGGAAAATTACGAAAATTAGAATTTGAATAAAATCGTATAATAAGTTTATATAATTATGTTTGCGATGGTATATGAATGAAAATAATAAGCGTCAATAAATTGGAGTTATCTGGAAAAGGTATTTATCTCTGAATTTATATCTACTTACTTATGTAAACCAATGTAATCTGACCAAATGAATGTGAAAGCAGTAGCTATGTATTTTCATGCTACAAGCCTGATAAAACGAATATACTCTTTTGGAAATGTATGCAGATACTTGTGTCTGTTTTATATGACTTCCTATTGCTTTTGCACCAAGGTTTCAGTATCTTTTATTAACAGTTCATATACTTATTTACAGGTACAAGTTTGACTGCTGCTATGAAAGCCACTAGCACCTAGCACAAATACTATTCAACCTCGTAAAGATGCGGGAGGAGACCATGCTACGTGAAAAAGATGAGGAATACGAGTGGCATGAGAAAAGAATGGCACCCATATCTTTGGAAGAAGAATTTTGGAAATCAATAATAATTAATTTAGAACAAAAAATTAGCTTTATTATGTATCAAAATAAATTATTTTCCATAAAATGTCTCTTGTTATTTGTGTGACCGCCACAACGTAGCTTTTCTTTAGTTCTGGGCCTTAGAACTGGCTCAATAAGATGAGGGGCACATGGTATAACACATTGGATAATAACTTCCGATGAGCTTCCTCACGAAGTCGATTCTCTTCAAATCTCCTAAACACCTACTGAGCTTCCTCCTAATTGAGGTTTCCAGAAATCCTTTCATCATGACTGTGTAATTCGAATGAAGAAGACTTAGTGGATTTAAATGAGTTTTGTAGGTGTAGTTCCCGCCGGGCGGCGGCGTTTTAAAATTATGTAATCTTTCTACGTCGTTCTGAAATCTCGTAAAAGATTGTCGAAATCCATATTTACTAAGGCACAACTAGTTATTACGATCAACATTACCTCGAAGCACACAATAAACCTATGGGATCGATCAGCTGATTCAAATAAAATCCGCCATCTTGCGTCTTAGCATCCTCTTAACAGTGGACCGGTGGTGTTTAATTTTGACAGCTACTAATCAATTGCTTAGCGACCTCTTAGCGCTAAATAGCGTTTATAAATAAAGATTTCGCTAATCAATTGCTTAGCAATTGATTAAAATTTAACTAGTGTTTATAAATAACACTGTAAGTGTATATTTTGCCTAATATATAAGATGTTGGCGAAGATGAATTGTGATGCCACCTTGAGAATACCAATATCTTTAAAAAAATCTCTCAGAGAAACTCTGGCACCTAGCTGGTAAATTGCTTGAACAGCTCGTTTTTGTAGGACAAATATATTTTGAATGTCAGCAGCTTTGCCCCACAGCAGAATACCGTAGGACATAACACTATGAAAATAACTAAAATAGACTAACCGAGCAGTATTAACGTCAGTGTATTGTCACCGAGCAGTATCAACGTCAGTGTATTGTCACCGAGCAGTATCAACGTCAGTGTATTGTCTTACTTTCCTGACGGCGTAAGCGGCCGAACTGAGTCTCCCCGCTAGGCTCGATATATGTAGGCCCCACTGAAGTTTGGCATCTACTGTTATCCCCAGAAAAACTGCAGAGTTTACAGTTTCAATCACCTCTTTATCTAAGAATCTAAGACGATTTTGGGTCCTAGATTTCTAACATTCGGTAAGGCAAAGTTCGTTTTTTTGGCATTAAGAACTAAGTTATTTGACGTAAACCAATCCGTTACCATTGAGAGTGCACTGTTTACATCGTCAAAATCTTGCCTATTCTTGTCTACTTTAAAAATAAGAGAGGTATCATCTGCAAACAGTACAACTTCACAGACACCCTTTAAATAGAATGGTAAGTCATTGATATAAACTAAGAACAAGAATGGACCCAATATAGAGCCTTGAGGTACACCTAACTGAACTGGTAGCCCGGAAGATTTAAAACCATTAATATCTACTACACATTGGAACCTATTCTGTAAATAAGAATTTATAACGTTGAGAGCTTCGTTTTGAACACTGTAATGACGTAGTTTACACAAAAGCGTGTCAAGGTGCACGCAATCAAAGGCTTTGGAGAGATCACAGAAAACCCCAATAGCATTTTGCGAGTTCTCCCATACGTTAAATATGTGTTTCAGCAGAGCAACACCCGCATCTGTAGTCGAACGACCTTTTGTAAAGCCATATTGTTCATTATAAAGGAGGCTGTTTAAATTAAAATGTCGAGGATTAATTTTTCAAATATTTTGCTAAATGCAGGTAAGATAGAAATAGGTCTGAAATTACCAACGTCATTTTTATTACCTGATTTTAAATAATGGTATGACTTTACTACTCATGAGGTCAGGAAAAGTTCCTAGATCAACACATTTATTAAAAGTAACAGCTAGATAGGGGGCTACGATGTCTATTATATTACTTAAAAGTTTAATGGAGATGCCCCAGTAATCACCAGTGTTTTTAGACTTAAGTGTGTTAAATTACATGTTCGAAGCTAAATAAGCGACTACTTTTAGAAACACTACTGTGCAAAAGGTTTTCAGCTTTAGACGGGGATGAATTTAAGGAGCGAGTCGTAGTTATAGGTATGTTGGCAAAAAACTCATTAAATGCCTCAGCTACGTCAGCTGCTTTATTAACTAATTTGTGGTCAACCATAATCTCAAGTTGTTTATCTTGTTTAACCGATTTACCCGTTTCATTGTTAATAATTTTGGTTTTTACTTTATTACTGGAATTTTTAATTGTATCGCTTAAAAATTTAGACTTAGCAAAAACACTAACCTTTTTAAATAAATTTGAATAGTTTTTGACATACTCTAGGAAAGGAGTATCAAACCTGTATTTTTTCAAACCATATAACTCGTATAGTCTCGCTCTACTTTTATAAATACCTGGAGTGGCCCATTGGTTAAAGTCAACGGAGTTGCCATGAATGTTAAATTGTTTTGGTCTTGAAAGTTGATAGGTACTCTTTTTGCACAACATCAAAAAGAGCTCCATATATTACATTGGGATTCTCATGTTCTTCATTCTCTAGGATGGTGTAATTTTATGAGCTATATTATTTTTAAACTTATTGCAACGACTAGCTGTATAAGGCCTGCATTCTATTTTTTGCGGCTCTTTATTTAATGGCATGGGGAAGCTAGCTAATAAACCACAGTGGTCAGACGTTAAGTCACTTAACACTAATTTATTTTTGGCATCACAATCACTAAACATATTATCAAGACAAGTTGACGAAGATGCCGTGATCCTAGTAGGTTCAAAAAACAAGTTAATTAAATTATAAGACCTTAAGAAGTCTAATACTTACTAGAGTAACATCTAAAATATTAATATTAAAATCTCCACATAAAATAATACTTTTATTACTTGCTTTTAACCTATTGAGTGAATCCTCCATTACTGATTCGAAACAAATAAAATCACCAGAGGGGGGGTCTATAAACACAAATTATAATGTATCGCTCGAGTTCAACACAAGACAACTCAATAGTGCGCTCGATAGAGAGATTAATTAAATCTAAACGTTGTTTACATTTCAACTTGTTTGAAACAAGAACTAAAGAGCCACCGCGAATAGCGCTTTTCCTTACAAACGCACTTTGTACAGTAAAATTATCACCATTGAGAAACACTAACTACTTCATGTTCTTTCAACCAGTGTTCAGTCAAACATAACACCTAAACATCATAGTTCTCCATAAATAAACTTAACTCTAGCTCTTTGCCGGACAGACCCTGCATATTTTGATGTACAACATTCAAAGTATGCGGCTCACCCGTTGTCGCACCTAATAGTTTAAACTACAAGGCGTATCAAAGTTAGTGTTAGTACACTAACAGTAGTCGATGGTACCCACAGGTACCAGTGTCACTGTGTATATTATATGCTAAAAGATTAGCAATTTGTCTCCTACTACGAGTACTAGCTGGCAAATACATTCTATAGTTTGTCAGTTTGTAATCAGTAATAAATTGATTACAATCAAAATATAAATTAGCGTCACTGTGACGACATGTCCTATTATAAATTAACATATTTAAATTATAAATGTGCCTATTTTGCTCATCAGACAAATATTGAGAATAAGGCAAAGCACAGAAAATAAATGTACAATTACTGGTTGTGCACGACAGCAAGTAGGTACCTATGATGTAAAGCGACGGAGCCGCGTGCCCGGCGACAAGTATAAACTTGTTCACGCCGCTCGGTCGCTCCACGCGTTGCCATTGGTGGATGCCAAAATAATATGGCCGATTCCCGCTCCCCGCGGATCAGTGAATAAAAACCCCGGACCCCAGCAACGCGACCGCAGTCGACCGAAAATTCTCCACGCTACTGTAATTTACAAAACTACAAATAAAGTCGTTTCATCCTACTAGCGCATTTTAATCATACAGTCCACACGCTACACATTCTGGTCCTTCGAAAGCCAAATCTTGAAGATCTAGTAGGATGGTGTTAACACGCAGCCGTAGTGGAGACTCTAGGAGAGAACTGATCCAGCAAGAACCGTCCATGACCGGGCGACCGGGTGCCAGCAACCCTGCACCAGAATCCAGCACGAGCTCGGTCGCTGTGATGGACACAGGCAGCGGATCTACGGCGACTACCAACACCGACGCTACGCAGACACATGGTACGCTCAAGCCCGGCGATACCAGGTCACGCCGTTCTACAGCTTCGAGAAAGAAGCGCCTCGCAGAGCTGGAGGCCAGGGAACGGCTGGCTGAAATGAAAGTCAAGCAAGCGACGGCAGAGCGAGAGCTGCAAGAAATACAGCTGCAGCGCATCAGAGCCGAAGCTGACTCGAGTGAAGATGACGACATGGAGGACGACCTCGCCTCCGTAAGGATTGGAACGTGGCTAGCGCAACCGGCGCCGCCACCCGGAGGTGAGGCTCGACCGGCACCACACGACGTCAGCGGCGGGAGGAAAGGCAGGGACGCAGCGAAGGACACCGGCGCCGCGACAGGCGCTCAACCGCTGCGAGATGACTACGAAGAAAGTGTGTGTGCGAAATCAAACAAGGGCAATATCGCGAGTGAAGTGTTACGCGGGAATGTGAGTGATAAAATGATAGACGTAGGGACACTCGCCGCAGCCCTAGCTCAAGCCGCGCGCAGCTCGAGAGAGCCACCCAGGTACGTCCAGCAGCTACCAATCTTCGACGGAAAATCCGGTGAGTGGATAGCTTATAAGGCCGCGTATTGTGACTCACACACGTATTTTTCCTGTATAGAAAATGTCGCTAGGATCAGGATGAGCCTCAGAGGCACCGCAAAGGAAGCTGTAGGTTGTCTATTATTTAGTCAATCCGACCCTCAGGTTATTCTAGACGCACTAGAAAGACGTTTCGGTAGGCCCGAGGCCTTGATTATGGCCGAGTTAGATCATATAAAATTATTACCTAAATTAAACGATAACCCAAGGGAGATATGTATTTTCGCTAGCCGTATAGCAAACACAGTGGGTACGGTAGAAGCACTAAAAAAAATCCAATATTTACACAGCCCCGAAATGTCGCGTTGTATCGTAGAAAAGTTAACGCCAATACTAAGAAACAAATGGTATGATTACGCGGCTAATAGTAAGGTTGAAGATATTCCCGAGTTAAAACGCTTATCTATGTTTATGAATGAAGAGGCAGATAAGTGTGGCGCGTATGCACAGCCAGAACGTGGTAATGACGACTCCAGCGGTTTAAGACAACGGCGCAGAGTAGAGCGCACGTTCAACGTAAATAAGGAAACATCAAACGAGCAATGCCCGGCGTGCGAGCAACACGGCCACAAATTACCAGACTGCAGTAAATATAAACAGCTAGACATAGATACACGATGGGATATAGCAAAAAAATCCAACATGTGCTTTAGATGCCTACGAAACAAACATAGAAGGTTTATGTGTAAAGCGCCTATTTGTGACATAAAAGAATGCAACATGAAACATCACAAACTGTTGCATAAAGAGCGTAAAGTTGAGGCGACACACAACGTAGCGACCGCGACGCCGCCGCCGGCGTTGACGCCCGTTATCACACACGAAACCGTTACGTCGGCGCGGGAAACTGTATCAACAACTTCGCCACAGAATCGCCGCGCGTATTTAAAAATAGTACCTGTCACATTAAGCGGACCACATACATGCATAAACACATATGCCTTATTAGACGATGGGAGTACAGTCACCTTGTTAGACGCGTCAGTAGCAGATATCCTAGGTGCAGATGGGCCAGCCAGTCCTATGTGGATACAAGGCATAGGCACGGAGGTCAAGCATGAGCAAAGCCGAATCGTGAGCCTCCACATACAAGGCAAGAACCATAACGATCCACAGAAGATAGAGGCGGCGCGCACAGTAACTAGACTTGAAATTATGGCGCAAACTGTACAAACTGAGGACATAAATAATTGTAAGCATTTAAACGACATTCATAGCACTCTTGTTTATGAACACGCGCGACCAATGATTTTAATAGGCCAAGATAACTGGCATTTGTTAGTGGCCACAGAAACACGAACAGGTGCGCGTGATCAACCGGTAGCATCGTACACAAAACTTGGATGGGTATTGCACGGATGTCAGTACTCAGTAAATAAAGTTATAGCTACGTTTTGCGGTCACATTAAAATCAAAGAAAATCTTGAACCAATAGAAGAAACCATGAGAAACTATTTCAAATTAGAATCACTAGGTATAGAACCTAGGATACCTAGAGATGACCCGCAACAGCGAGCCTTGGACATCCTAGAACAAAAGAGTCGACGACTACCCGATGGCAGCTTTGAGACCGGACTATTGTGGAAACAAGAGGTACCTAAAATACCAAACAACTACCTAGGTGCCCTAAAACGGCTAGAAAATCTAGAACGACGCCTAGATAAGGACGAAAACCTAAAGACCCAGTACTTGCAACGCCTTGACAATCTATTCAACTCAGGCTATGCAGAAAAGGCACCCGAAACCTGCACGACCAATAAAACCTGGTACCTACCTCACTTCCCAGTGGTCAACCCAGCCAAGCCACATAAGCCGCCACGACTCGTACACGATGCAGCAGCAAAGACAGCGGGTCTGTGTCTAAACGACCTACTTCTATCAGGACCGGACCTATTACAATCATTGCCCGGTATTTTAATGCGTTTCCGTCAAAATAAAATAGCTGTGTCAGCAGACATTAAAGAAATGTTTATGAGGATAAAGATAAAGGAAGAAGATCGCGATGCGTTGAGATTTTTATGGCGCGGCGATCAACGAGAAGGACAGCCTGGTGAATATCGCATGACGTCTGTTATATTTGGCGCGACGTCATCCCCATGTACAGCGCTATACATAAAGGATCGCAACGCTAGGGACTTTGCCGATAGATACCCAGCCGCGACGTCAGCAATAATAAACAACCATTATATGGATGATTATCTTCAGAGCTTTTCCAGCGAAGAGGAAGCCAAGAAAATAACAACGCAAGTAGATTACATTCATAAAAAAGCCAACTTTGTTTTATGTGGTTGGATATCAAACAATAAAAATGTTTTAAACAATAACTTCACGCCTTCACAAGACATAAAAGTATTAGGCGGCGACGACACCGAGAAAGCCCTCGGACTACGATGGGATACTAGGAAGGACTGCTTTATATTTCAAATTAACAAAAACAAAACACCTATTGTATTATTAAACAACACACGCCCACCCACCAAACGGGAGGCGCTCAGCATAATTATGTCTATATTCGACCCACTGGGACTTATATCACCTATCACTATACCGGCTAAAAGGATACTTCAAGACACATGGAAGTACAAAACGGAGTGGGACAAGCCACTACCCGAGGAGCTACAACCAAAATGGAAAGAATGGATGAAGTCACTAAGTACTATAGAAACGCTACTGATCCCACGTTGCTACGATTACGGTGACGTCACAGCCAGAGAAGTACATACGTTTGTAGACGCAAGCGAGGAGGCATACTCCGCAGCGGTATACTGGCGAACTGAAAGGTCAGACGGCAGCGTACAAGTGACCCTGGCGGCAGCCAAGAGTAGGGTAGCCCCACTTAAACCGGTATCAATACCTAGGCTAGAGCTGCAAGCTGCACTATTAGGAGCGCGCCTAGCCCAGACGGTCGTTCAAGAACATGACTACGAGGTGAATGACCTAACATACTGGAGCGACTCTACCACCGTTCTGGCCTGGATTCAAGCCGAACCACGCACATTCAAGACTTTCGTGGCGCATCGTATCGCTGAAATCGAGGAGCGCACCAAGAAAAATGAATGGAGGTGGCTACCCTCAAAAGATAATGTAGCAGACGATGCGACACGCAGCACGCCGGAACGTTTTAACTCAAAACACAGATGGTTTAACGGCCCCGAGTTCCTTAGAAAAGGCAGAGATGAATGGCCACAGGTCAAAAGGGCCACTGCCCCCACGAACACGGGCGAAGAACGCGTCAAATGTCATGTAATAAACGAAACAAAAGTAAACGATCATCTCCCAAATATTACACGTTTTTCCAAATGGACACGGCTGATAAGGACAACTGCAAGAGTACTTCAGTTCATTGACCTGTGTAGACCAAGTCAACATACTGTCGAATATAAGTATACTAAGAAGGCATCAAAAGATCCAACGTGGAAAAGAATACACAAAAGCAAACCCGTTAAAAAAGTTACGCAAAAAATTACAAGGAATAAAACAGTAAACTACATACCTATACCTGCTACTTATCTTTTACGCGCCGAAGAACAATGGTTCAAGGGCGCACAAACCGAAAGCTTCTCAAAAGAAATCGCCGCCATAAAGGATAACAAAGCGGCGCCCGCTGACAGCCCGTTATCGCTATTAAGTACATACCTAGACAGCGTAGGTATTTTACGTTTGCGCGGGAGAATCACAGCGGTACAAGACGTAAATGAAGAAATAAAAAACCCAATTGTACTCGAGGGTAAGCATAGATATACAAAGTTATACATAGCATATGTGCATGAAAGTTTACATCATGGTGGAACCGAGATAACGGTTAATGAGTTAAGACAGCGTCTTTGGATAACGAGACTACGTCCGTCTGTAAAGAATGTTGTAAAGGGCTGTTTACACTGTAGAATAAAAAAGGCAAAGCCCGCCAAACCCTCTACGGGAAACCTGCCGTACCCCCGTTTAGCTCATCATTTACGACCTTTTACTTTCACCGGTTTAGATTATTTTGGCCCCATATGTGTTACTGTAGGTAGACATAAAGAAAAAAGGTATGGAGCCTTGTTTACGTGCTTAACTTGTAGAGCTATACATATAGAAATAGTAAATTCACTTAGTGCAGATTCAGCTATCGCCGCTCTCAGGCGATTTATAGGTAGGAGAGGTTGTCCAAAAGAAATTTGGAGTGACAACGCTACTTGTTTCAAAGCGGCTGATAGGGAACTAGGAGAAAGCGCCTTAAGCGCTTTAGGTAGTGAGTCCAATGCGCGGTCCATAAGCTGGAGATACATACCTCCCGCGTCACCATTTATGGGCGGAGCATGGGAGAGGATGGTGAGGGCAGTCAAGGAAGCACTGTACATCACCCTGAAAGAAGTTCACCCATCAGACGAGACCCTCGCTACGCTGCTCGTAGAAGTAGAAAATACTGTGAACTCCAGGCCACTCACGCATGTCAGTGTGTCACCAGACGAGCCCGAAGCCCTCACGCCTAACCACATACTGATCGGCCCTAACTCACATGTGCCCACACCGGGTAATTTCACCGCAGCAGACGTCACAGCACGGCACCAATGGAGGCGCGCCCAGGCACTCGCAGACGTCTTCTGGCGAAGATGGGTACGTGAATACCTACCGCTCCTACAAAACCGGCGGGAGCCCTATGGCAGTGGCACCCCACCCAAGGTCGGAGACGTCGTTGTGATCTGCGACCCTAACCTCCCACGCAACACTTGGCCCAAGGGAAGGGTGACGAAGGTGTTGCCAGGTGCAGACGGAGAAGTACGAGTTGTAGACGTGATAACCAAAGGACATGTACTCCGAAGACCAACGAAACGAATTGTCGTGCTCCCCACGGAGTCGCCTGATGGCGACGGCGGGAGAAATGTGCACGACAGCAAGTAGGTACCTGTGATGTAAAGCGACGGAGCCGCGTGCCCGGCGACAAGTATAAACTTGTTCACGCCGCTCGGTCGCTCCACGCGTTGCCATTGGTGGATGCCAAAATAATATGGCCGATTCCCGCTCCCCGCGGATCAGTGAATAAAAACCCCGGACCCCAGCAACGCGACCGCAGTCGACCGAAAATTCTCCACGCTACTGTAATTTACAAAACTACAAATAAAGTCGTTTCATCCTACTAGCGCATTTTAATCATACAGTCCACACGCTACACTGGTCTCATTGAGATGTAACATCAAATGGATACATTCAATTATGTCCTTTTTTCTTACTTTTAAACTATCCCCAAACAATAATATAACAGTCCCAACAAACATTTTTGTCATATAATCAAACTTTTATATGACCTTAAGTCTTTTTACCCGACTGCCCCAGAAGGAGGGGAACAAACCAATAACCTGAAATATGGTATAACTTTTGTTTGTTCCCCGCCTGTGATACCAGAGAAAAACAAGCATTATAATCTGTAAAATTTTGGTATCACAGGCGGGGCCTGTGATACCAAAATTTTACAGATTATAATGCTTGTTTTTCTCTTTTAAGTTATGCGTTTTTGCAGGCGGGTTTTTTGTTTTTTAAATAATTTTGTTTTATTAAAGTTATTTTATAGTCATTATTTTAACTCTTCGTCATGTACTGGTGTATTATATGTCCGAATAGTCATAAACATTTTTTGTCGTATAATAATGTCATATGACGTTATTTCGACATTTATAAAACTTACTTATACAACTTTTCGTCCTCTAAACGTTTTCGTAGTATAAACGTCATAAAACTGTACATTTTGTCATATAATTACCTTTTAAACATCTGCTAAACGGATAATAATTGTATACACGTAGTATTTGTTACCATTATATATAAGTCGAATAAGTATTACGAGTGCGACCTGTATACATCCTAAAGTATCACAAACATGATAATACGACCGCTACTTAATTAATACTCATATTAAAGGTTTATAATTACCTTGTATACAATTTTCGCGTACTTTAATACAAAGTAATAGAGCTCAAGCTGAGAGTGAGCAAAATAAGAAAGGTTCCGTATCACATTTAAATGCAAATTTAACTAATCAATTTAACCAAAATACTACAAGTGTGCCCCGCAGTTCATTTTCCAAAGTTCAGGACTCTTGTTGATTTTTCGAAGTTGAAGTCATCCGAAAATAAAGATAATGTTGATAAAGAAGACACTTCAACCAACAATGATGACTTCAGAGACGATTAAAAAAGTGGGCTATTGATTTTAATATTCCACAAGTTGCATTAAAGCCAAATAAATCTATATGAAGGAGTTAATAAAAAAAGGCGGTCAAGTCAGGTCAAGTCAGGTCAAGTCAGGTCAAGTCAGGTCAAGTCAGGTCAAGTCAGGTCAAGTCAGGTCAAGTCAGGTCAAGTCAGGCCAAGTCAGGCCAAGTCAGGTCAAGTCAAGGCATTTAAACTGTTTTTATCCATTTGTATTAACCAGTCAGGTCAAGTCAGGTCTGTCAGTGATTAATGATAACATTACCACAGATATTATAATACTACACAGATAACATTACTATGTAGTTGAAAGAAAAAATTGTTTCATTTTTTTAATTATCCCAGGAACGTAATTAACATTTCAAGTTTTCCATTTCAAATGTGCGCATATCATTTCAATGAGGTCCATCTTTGATAAAAACTTATCAACATCCGCATAATTAGAGATCACTGTGGGGTTTACCTAAAACAAAAATATTATTTAGACTTAACCGCTTGAGTCCTAATGATGCACGCGATGCATCAATCGGAAATATCCTTCAAGCCCCACTGATGAATAAAATGCATCAGTCGATGCCACGCAACTTAGGTCTCTATTTCTACTGAAATACGGGTTAATAGTGTCTATGGGCAGTAGCACTCTAGAGTTGGATGATATTCACGTCAAATTAATCTACTAAATGCTTAATCTGTGCATGGAACGTTTGACAGTGTCATCTGTCAGAGCGCCTGCGCGGGTGTGCGCGGACGGTCTCCGTGCATATTTTAATAATTATTTCGTGTTTTTACTGCCGTAATCGTCGTGAAGTGATATTAAATCAAATTAATAATAGTTTATACATCGTGTGTGATAATAATATTACCAAAATACATAAGTTGAGTGTGCAAAATTAGCGTATCAAAAAAATGCCGTGAAAGTACTGAGTGTGGTGGTGATTATGTGAATAGTGTTTGTTTTATGATGTTTACAGCGTGGGAAGCTACTATAAAATATTAATTAGTGTAATTGAATCAATTTGTAAGTGATTTTCACTACTATAACGTCATAATAACAACATTTTGTCGTCAAAACACGGTCCTTGAAATCAAGGTCAAGATGACCTCTAGTTACGTAATAATTTTGTTTTTTATTTTCTGTTATTATCTCAAACTGTTATTGTTTTTAGATTCGTTATCTATTCATAATACTGCCTGTAAAATTTTATAACAATAGAAACAGTATTTTTAACAGAAATCGTCAAAACATAAGAACAAATAAACTACCACGCACTTTACGATAATATTGTAAATCCTATTGTATTCATCCGTTCACCGTATATAGATAAGTATGTGGTCTGTTTATTCAAGAATCCAAATTACTTTACGTTATCGAGCTACGATAAGTATAACTCAAGATATTGAGGTTTTACCCGGAGCCGCTGACACGCGGCGGGCCTCCGGGGCGCGATGTCGGGCGAGCAGCGGGCCCTAAAAGAATTACGCGTTCCAGCAAGGAACCTGAGTTAACTAAGTTATAAGTCACGCAAACAAATATTCTATTTTTTTAATATAAATTCTTTGAACTAAGTTAGCTAAGCGTTTTTAATTTTATCACTGATCCCTAAATCAACTGTAATGGCGTAAACATTTACAACGAACACGCAGTTTATAGGTCGGGAAGTTATGTAGTTGTCATATAACGCAGTCACTTAATAAAATTATTAATAAAATATGTGAAAATGTTAGTTTTAAAAGCGCATAAAAAAATTGTTCCAAACCTACCTCACATTAATCAGTAAACTTGATTACACAATGGTTTACAACTGATGAAATGGTTTTATCACCTCAAATAACAAAGAAAAAATGCAATATTAACTCAGCTGTCAAAAACACCGCCATATTAAATTAACGTGATATAATCTGTTACAATATAATTTCGTTCAATATGAGCATCATCTTTAAATGACAGTAACACAACGATTACATTATATAAAAGTCGTATTGTGTACCATAACTCGACCCGAAGTCGAATACACGCCGCGACAGCTATCATTACATGATATTTAGTCAAATCGCCGACGTGTATATGACTACTATGCGACTAAGTAGGTATTTATATGACTGTTACACGAAACTGTTAGCAACTTAAGTTGAATAAAATGGGCCCTAATGCCGTAGAGTAAACGTTCTTATGTCATTTATACGATTATACTGAATAACATTAAGTTGCCACCAAAACGTCTACTCAACGTCGTAAATGTTTGTTGGGGTAGAATTGGGGTTTATTTTTGTCAATCTAATTCTACTTATTAAATGGCTAACACTGGCACCGGGTAAACAATTATTAATAACATATTGTTGCGAACACTGATTAAATATACTACCAAAACCTTGACCAAGTTTGTCAGAAAATATGTATGTTGTGTTAACCAAATTATTCAATTTATCATCCATACTGCTACCTACTTCCTTTTTTTGGTATTGTTCGTCGAGTCGTTGAGCTCCTTCAGCTCTGAGTTGAGCTCCTCGGTTACTGACAAATGCTTGCACTGACTGGACAGGTCCACTCAAATCTGTGTGGTTCTTTCCTCAAAAGACCATTTCAGACATTAATCTACATGGTCCTCATATGGCTTGACCAAGATTATGTGTGGACCTTAAAAGAGACTGCGACCTCTGAGTTTGTTTCGGCCTTTCTTCTCAGAGTAGTCAGATAGGAAACGCCGACCTCATCTAGCTTATTTTATTTTTTTAATAATATGACGTGTAAAAGTGATTGCGATATCCTATTTACAGAATAAACAATTTCATTTCATTTCATTTCATTTCACTGGCTGAGCCACTGAGGGTGTGGGTGTAACAAGTTGAGGCTGGGGCTCCTGGGAGCAGGCACAGCTAAAAGAGAGGCTCAAACATCTCTGCATTGAACTTGACCAGGTCTGCCAAATCATTGGCCTCCTGCAAGCGCTTACTCAGGTCTTGTTGAGTAGCCTCATATTTACTAAAGATATCCTTTAGAGCATATTCCCTAACAAGCAATTCACCCTGTAGGTGCTGAGTGTCGGTATCATACATAGTATTACATAGTTGTAATTCACTATTACACTCCTTTAATTCTTGAATTATATTTAGATTTTTTAGCCTAAGTTTAGTATTTAATTTATTAACTTTTTGGCGTTTTAATGATTTTTGAATTTTTAGAATTATTCTATTAATTTTAATATATTTTTTTAATTTATTATGGCTAGTATAGTATAGTAGACTTAACTGATGATACTATCACTAAATGTAATTACATTTAGTGATAGTATCATCAGTTAAGTCTATTGTTACTATTGGCTCAACATATTTGGGTCCGGACACGCTACCAACCAACTCATCATAAAGACTGCAGGTGATCGCAGACTCTTCACTGGCTTTGAGAGATTCCAGATGGATTATAGTGTTCTGGGCCCTGCTTAATTCCAGTTCTAATTCAGATATCCGTCTCAAAACCAGTTCGTGGGTGTCACTGCACTCCTGGAATGTTGACACTTGATGTTGTAGTTGACTGACTTGGTCGGCTAAGTCCATATGTTCTATGTGTAGCTCAGCCAGTTCGTTTTTGAGGGAGGTATTTTTAGCAATAATGTTCACCACTTCCACTTTACTGTCATCCCTTTCCTGGAGCAGTTGTTTGCATTCAGCTTGAGAAGCTGAGAAGCTTCGAGATCCTTCAAGGTAACTCTCAGTTTTGCTTCCATCTCCTTGATTGTAGCTCTGCGGGTCATCATTTTGAGTTATATTGTCAGTCACCTGGAATGTGTGAAGTTATGCAGCTAAATAACGGTGCAAAAAAAAGATGTTCTGATATGTGGATAAGTAGAAGGTAGTTGTGGGAAAAAGTAAATAAAGTAATTTAATGAGAAATAGCTGTTAAATTTACATTAAGTTATCGCA
This sequence comes from Lithophane semibrunnea, assembly GCA_947363905.1. Lineage (NCBI taxonomy): Eukaryota > Metazoa > Arthropoda > Insecta > Lepidoptera > Noctuidae > Lithophane > Lithophane semibrunnea. The sequence continues at coordinate 10,142,954 of OX376215.1, forward strand.
ACAGTAACAGCAAACTCAAAGCATTTATTTCAATTAAACCATTTACAGGCACTTTTGAATTGTCAAGGTAGCAACGATTGTGTTTTTTTTTTTTTTTGGCAGGAGTGGTAAATCCTCATGGACGCCCAGGCTTCTTCACAGACGAACCAGTCTGGGCAGTGCCGGACTCTTACCGGCTAAAACCACACTCCTGCCTTACAAATAAATCCACAGACATGCGAGGTCCGTGCTTTTGGTTACATAAAAGTTTTGTTTAACAGTTTTAAATTTTTTGTTATTGTGCTCCTACATCGGACACTTATTGCTATATTAAAATCTACGTGAGTCCATTAGTAAATTTTGCTTTTTGGTTTAATATTACGGGTATGATGGTATTATATTACAAGTTAGGATATAAGTAACTAAAAGGCAGTGCCAGTCGACCAGCTCTAACCGACAGCACCCGTTCACGGACTTGACGTACACATCCGCGCCGTTCAGCTCAACCATATTTTAGGGAACCGAACGACCGAACGTACAGCGCCACCATCGGCAGGGCATTTACGTGAGTATGACATACTGGCTCTGCCACTTAGTTTGTTTTTTTTTTCTGACTTGGTGTTGTTTTGGGTTAGGTTTGGGTTTCATTTGGATTGGAGTTTGGATAGGGACTTGTTAGGTGGTGTTAATATGGGGTCTGCAGACCAGGGAATTCGCTAGCCTGAGCAGGTTTTCCATAACGACTGTCTCGATGCTGCATGGCCATCTTCAGGTTGTAGTCGACGATCGTTTTAGTCGGCGCATCTATCGCCCTTTTTGCAAAGCGGCCCGTGGCGTCGTCGGAGTAATAGACGCAACTGACTGTATGTCTCGACACCGCCACTACCGCGTGGGAGATGCTGTCGTGGATTTGGAGCCTCCTGGACTTGGTGTTGATGATGATTACGCTGTCGTAGGTCAAACCCTGAGCCTCGTGTGTGGTTAACGTGCGCAACCCTTCGCCGGACCCATATCCCTGGCTCACTAGAGAGGCTTTCTCCTCTTGCGTATGAACCAGGAATAGGGTATTCTGGGCAGTTAGCTGGGTATTCAGCTCGGTATTTGCGCTCCTGTGTAACCTTTCACCCTCAGGGAGTGGACCCGCGACGGCGATGACTTGGAGGAGTATATACCGGAGTATATCTCGCTCAGTGCAAACGCTACATCCATCGGATTGCGGTGTATGCAAAGAAGCTCCTGGGTGATGCCAGCCACCAAGTTCGGACGGGTATACCTTAAATGGAATAGGTTCTCTCTGTCCAAAAATGGAAGCTGGTTTACGTCTCCGATGAGGACAATTTCGCTTGCTCCAGACAACCTTACTGCCATGACTATGGCCCCAAAGTGGTTCATAAGAGCCTCGTCTACCGTGAGACGGTAGCATTTCTCTTGCTTCTTGAACCCATTTGCTAAAATTGAGGCCATAGTGCGCACCTTTGTCTTTACTCGGTCTCCTAAGCGATGCGCAAGCTTCTCCCTGAGATCTTTGGCAGCTTCGGTCGTCGTGGTGGCTACGACGTCCTTCTCTCCATCGAAGTGCTTCACCACCCAGGTTGTCAAGCCGCAACCCGGGACTCCATTGACCCACCTGATATTGGGTACCGCCCAACTTTCCTGCGATGCTGGAGTGTCTGAAGTCGTCAAGACGGACTGTGCCATTTCGAGGATCTTATCGTCCAGCATGATTTTGGTACATTTGGCGGTAACCACTATCGGGTCGTCATTCGGTGTTTCTAATTTAATTTTGCCTGAGCGCTCCGTTTCCTCTTCGTTCAGGGCCACAAAACCGCTCTTCGCGCTGTAGGCTGCCATGTACGACCCCGTCATTTCTCCTTTGATGACTTGAGATCTGACGTTGTCGTACACTGCTGCCTCTGCTTCTTCGAGTAGTACCTTTAGCAGTCCTTCTGTGTCTCTTTGGAAGGTCTGCAGGATCTTCCTGCATTTCATGAGATTGACTTCTCTGGTCGCTCTCACGATTGCTACGTACTCGAGGAAAGCGCTCTTCACGTGATCCGTAGTGCCCGCATTCACTGCGAGGGTCGGCGGGCTGACTTGACCAACAAGAGCCGACAAAGGGCGGCTCTTGTTGGCGTGGGCCTCTGCATTGCTGGTTCTTTGGGCTTCTTTTTGAAGAACCTTTCCACTGCTGTTTCTTGATTGTGGGATGGTGATGCGTGACTGGTGCTTGGGAGCAGTGCGCTGAGGAAAGTGCCGAAAGCTTTCAGGCGACTCCTCGACCGGGCCCGGTCCTCGGGGCTAGTGGTCTTGCTCTGCTCCTTTGCAGCTCTTTCGGCGGCTGCCTTCTGCTGGGCCCTCTCTGAACCGCTTTGAGTGGTCGGGCTTGTTGCGGGGCTCGTCGTGCTGGCTGTTGGTTGTCTGGGGGCTTTGAGGAAACTCAGTTTCCCCTCTGTCCTCATAAACAACTACCTCGTGATGTTCGAGGCTTTTATACAACCGAAACGGTCTGCGACGTCTCCTCTCTCCCCATCGATCATCATCGCGTTAACACTGATGGTGCGTGCTGTGAATGCCGTGTTTTCTCCTGCCTCCCTGCAAGAATGCACACGTGGGCGACCTTCCACTGCTTCGGGAAGTATGACAGCGACAAGCACCTGTTGGCTATCGCTAAGAATACTTCCCTATCGCAGTTTATTGCCGCAGCGCAGATGTCTGCTGTTAATCCGTCGGGACCGGGGGCTTTTTTTGGATTTTGGTTCTGGAGAACCATTTTCAGCTCCGCGGTTGTGAAGGGTGGATCGTCGGCAGACAGACCTTGGGGGTTTCTCTCCTCCGCGAGCTTCCTCAGAACTGTGTGGTATGGCTGTTCGGCATCTGTTGAGTCGTCGGGGTGGAAGGTTTGTGCCAGAAGATCCGCGGATTGCTCTGGACTGAGCGTCTCTCCTGCGGTATTTCGCAGGAGTGCATCGTCCTGTCTTCTAGCAACGATTGTTTATCGTTGCTAGGTTACTGTTGCTAGACCTGCAATTGGTAGTCGCTCTGCTGTCAAGTTTGTAGTTCTGGCTCTCAGGTTAGCCAACCGGTAAATGTATGAAATATAATTTTCCTCTTCTAATACGAAGACATAACCGATTTGCATTACACGGCTAAAATACGAACAGTGCCAGGTGGCTCATCAATTAAAGTCCGTTATTGTACATAATAATGAGTATTCTATTCTTTTTTTTTTCGTTTATTTATTTATTTTCTTATCTAATTACATTTTTAAATATTTCTTAAATTCGAATAATAATATAAAAAAACATTTAAAAATATAAAAAATAGATGTCCGCCGTTGTCGGGAGCAAGGTCCAAGCTACCGGTGGTTAGGGCTGCAGAGACAGGAACCTCCTCACAATGCGAGCCGAGATCACAACATAATTAAATAAAATTCACAAGTATTGTACCTTAGTCCAGGTAAAAAAAGTGATGTCGCGTAAAGCGTGATAACCGTGGCTTCGCTTATTTTTCTGACCTGAACAAATAATTAACTATGCAAACAAAAACCGGCTGCACATAAACATGTTTGCAAGTTAAGTAACAACAGATACATTCATTGCATTAATAAACTAATATATTGAAAAGAAATGTGTATTAAAACAAATAACACGAGGACACACACTACAGAAGTCAAATAAACAACATTATAACATTACCATATTTATTTGATCAGTCTGTTGTCTTAATGTAGTGCAGTCGGTAAGCAGCTATCACAGAGGTAAGTAAATTAAAAGTTCATCCATGCAAAAAAAATCGACCCACTCTATTTATGCTCAACGATTTGACGTAGATTGTTATACAAAGGATGGGGTCCATTGTTGGGTCACAGGGTTCCATTGTTGGATCACAGGGGGTCCATTGTTGGGACACAGGGGGTCAATTGTTGGGCTTCTCCGTCAGAGTCGCCCGTACCAACCACGTGAGCCCAGTGCAGTTTGTTGTTTTCGTTTACACATGCATCACGCCTGTTCCTCGAAGGTATTTGGCAGAGGTGTACCTATAGTACACCAACATTTCGCCAGTTATTGTTAAAAGGGCGCGCGGAGTTTGGATTAGTTGCCGAAACATGGGAATATTGCCATCATTCGGGCATTATTGCAGACTCCGTGCTGCTACTGAGCAATTTCTGATGAAAGAACCTAATAACAGAAAATCCCACTAAAATCTGTCTAATTTACAGCTACAATGCGACTGATTACTGGCATCCAGCAGCGTCGGGGCCTAGCACTCGCGATTGCAGGAGGCATCGCCTTAATGATCCCTGTATGGCTGTCCCTCCGATCCTATCCAAAACGGGGTCTTCCGCTAATGATCGCTTCAGATCCTCCACCCATTCCTGTCCATTCTAATTCTAGACTGCTTCCTTTTCGGTACTGGAATCACCGGTCGTTGTACCCAGAGAGATACACGGATAACTCCTGTATGAACTTTCCTGCTGTCAGTGATCTGCAGTACGCGGCAAGCTCTTGGCAACTCCTCAAGGTTGACAACGGGAATGTGTATGTGTATGGAGCCTATTTCGATGACCGGTTTGAAGAGCCGATGGTCAGGATTTTGATTTATACCGATGTGGCTCCTGTGCCTAAGTTGTTCTGTCAATTGTGGTGAGTTTATATAATTTTCTCATTTTCTTCCTTATTTAAATACAATTTTTTTTTTAATATAAAAAATGCCAATCGGTATCGGGAGCAGGGTCTGAGCTAAAGAAAAAAAAATCCCGACACTGGAAGTTCAAAAATTAAAACGTGAATAATCTTCTAAACCAAAAGAAGCAGGAATCACATTTTCAGATACATGCGACAGAAGACTGATTTAAATTTCATACCTTTTTCGTTATTAAAAAACAAAAAAACCCGAGATATAGATAAAAACAAGCATTGGAACGAGGACAAACAAAAGTTACACCATATTTCAGGTTTTATGTTTGTTTAAAAGAGCCACTCTGGCGATAGCTTTTCTTAGAATTTAGAAACGATAAATAATAATTACGTAGTTTGTTTGCCAAGACTTACGATCGAGGGTCCCCAGTAGGCGTAGTACATGGGCATGTTGTTTTCTTTTTTAGCTGTTAGTCTTCCATCCGTACTAATATAATACATTCGAAAGTAACTCTGTCTGTCTGTCTGTATGTTACCTTTTCACGCCTAAACCACTGAACGGATTTCGATAAAATTTGGCAAGGAGACAGATGGCATCTCGGAGAAAGACCTATGCTACTTTTAAATAAATAAATATTATTAATAATAGGTAGATAAGATTATTCAAATGAGACATAAATTGTGCGAGTATCGCGTGTAGTAACAGAGATGCTGTAGTGAACTGAAAATGGATACTGACGATCCTCGACCACTTTTAGATAAATTATTTTATTTCTGTAAGTGGGTTTGTACACACGTCAATCATATTTTTTGAGGTCGGCGTTTCCTATCTGACTACTCTGAGAAGAAAGGCCGAAACAAACTCAGAGGTCACAGTCTCTTTTGAAGTCGAGATATAATCTTGGGTAGATTATGTGAAGACCATGTATTGGTGTCTGAAATGGTCTTTTGAGGAAAGAACCACACAGATTGAGTGGACCTGTCCAGTCAGTGCACGCATTTGTCAGTAATCGTGCAGGTCAACGATTTGACGAACAATACCAAAGAAAGGACATTTGGTTAGGCCGCATAAATTACTCAAACTGCCAGACCATGATTAATCAAAACGAATGAAAAATGAATGAAAAATAAATAATAAAAAGAAAATAAAGATCCACTATAGTCTTCACATTCATAATAATTAAAATAATAATACTTTACAAAGTAAATATTCATTTGAGTTGGAGCATTGTCTACTATCAGTTAAACCTACTCTTTGTCAAACCAGTCTGTATCATTACTACATTATTATAAAACAAAGTACCTCCGCCGCGTCTGTCTGTCTGAATGCGATAAACTCAAAAACTATCGAACGGCTTTAGGTGTATTTCATTAAGGTTTTGTGTAAATTATGACAATGATTGTCGGAAAAAATCATGCCGACTGGGAGGGAAAAGATAAGTATATGAAAACAATGTGGCAAGCAATTATTCCTCCCATGGGATAGTTGTTAATATTTGAGTATTCTATATTGTCATTAAGGGGAGGATAGCGTACTGTGCATGCTTAAACACTGCACACATGCTTAAACAGTGCTCGTGCATGCTTAAACACTGCGTCCGCCGAGTAAAGAGCTACAAGGATCTTGGCGCCCGAATGATTGTCGGGGAGGCGCTGTTGGTTAACATTTTGTAGAATGTATTGAAAAAACAAGATCGAGCGTGCGCGCGTGCATTCTCAAGCACCCGCTGCGTGCGCATTCTCAAGCACCCGCTGCGTGCGCGTTTGCATTCTCAAGCACCCGCTGCGTGCGCATTCTCAAGCACCCGCTGCGTGCGCGCGTGCATTCTCAAGCACCCGCTGCGTGCGAGCGTGCATTCTCAAGCACCCGCTGCGTCCGCCGAGTAAAGAGTGCTACAAGGATCTTGGCGCTCAAACAACAATGACGAGGAGGCGCTGTTGGTTAACATTTTGTGCGATTGTTTTGTGAAATATATTGAAACTAGCTTTTGGTCGGATATTATCCCACGGGAACGTACTAATGTGTCAAATTTCATCCACAGCCGTTCAGCCGGTTTAGCGTGAAAACGTAACAAACAAACAAACTTACTTTCGCATTTATAATAATTATTATTCATTAAAATAAACGTTGACTTTGCAATGTCAATTCTAATGACTACATTTATAATAATAATATTAGTAGGATGGCAAGTATTGCCAAGTTTCAAGTTTAATAGCTAAAGGCATAATATTTTTCATATAAACTGTATCCTTTCTTCCTGAAATCCCCGCTTTTCACCCCCTTTAAGGACGAATGTCCAAAAACCCTTTCTTAGTGGATGCCTACGTCCCTAATAACTGTGTGCCAAATTTCAGCCCAATCCGTTCAGTGGTTTGAGCTGTGATAATAGACTACCCCTTTTCACCCCGTTAGGGGTAGACTTTTGAAAAACCCTGATACAGATTATTCTTTATATTTGGTTTTTAGTATGAATACCGAGTTTCGAGTTAATCGGACCGCGCGTTAAAATTCTTCTATACAAAACTTTGATCCAAACATCCCTGTTTAGGGGGTAGTTTAGAAAAACAAAATATGACAAACTTTATCATTTACGATAAGTATTCCTGCCAAGTTTTAAGTCTATCAACTCAAGGACTAAGATTTTTCATACAAACGAAATCCCCCCATTTCACCCTCTTAGCGGTGGAATTTCAAAAATCGGTTCTTAGTGGAAACTTACTCTTCATAAAGAACACACCCTCCAAATTTCATGTCTCTAGGACCAGCGGTTTAGGCTGTGCGTTGTGCGTCAGTCACCCTTGCCTTTTATATATACCGGATGACATTTTTTACCGTCTCGAGCATAATCAGGTGTGTTGTGTAAGTGAAACAGAAGCCATACCCGAGAATATTTGCTTAGTACCATTGAGATTGTACAGGTTCGGAATTTCCTTCAAAACTCATGAAAACTATCCATCCTACGGCCCGTGCGTAAAAACTAATAATAGCCAAAATAGGAGATAGTAAACGGCGTAGGCTGCGATCGCGCATGAATGAAAGTTGTACGTGTGTGCGAGCGAAACGCACGCACATTTCTTTTGCGTAGAAACCTAGTAAGCGGCCGCCCCTCGCATGGTATAGTCGTGCTGAAAACGTTTCCAAAATCAACGCAATAACATTTATACTCCACTTACTAATAAACTAAGACAAACCTGATCTACAAATAAAATGAACACAATACCCAAAAATTCTCAAACATACAATACAAATACCCAATTGACCAAATAAGCCTCACACCAAAAGAATAAGTAGTAAATAGGTAATAACTTAACACAAGTAAGAAAACTTAACCTACCTAAAATAATAAAACACAACAAATACTTACGTAAGTACAAATAAAAACCCCACCAATTTACCAATTAAAAAGATAAAATAATAAGTAAACCTATCCTTACAAATAAAACGAAAACAGTAACAAAGACTCGGAACGAACTTTTAAAACAATCTAAGTAATCTTTTTTAAATAATTCGAAACAATAAATACTTGAATAAGCAAGAATACTCGACTGTACTTCATTCAAAATGAAAAGGACGTGCATACATGCGGGAGCGAGAACATTGACAGAAGGTTGTTCGGTCGACCCGTTGCTAAGTAACGTCGGCGCGCCTACGCACACACACGTACAGTCACGGACTTTAATTGATGAGCCACCTTCAAACTTTTCAATTTTGCAGTTTCATACATTCACGAGATTACACGATTAAACACGAACTCAAATCGCAAGCTCGTAAACAAGATGACAAATAAATTACTTTTAATCGGAAATATCCATAGAGGTTGACTAATAAGTTCTGAATGATAAAAATAAATACAATGTTGCATTAAGTTTATCCAATCTATTTGATACCGACCTCCTTTGAATCATAGCTCATTAACTCGATAATTATGAAAACATAACTGAAGACAGTGACAGTTGAAATATCAAGATGACAAATAAATTACTTTTAATCGGAAATAGTCTCATCCATAGAGGTTGACTAATAAGTTCTTAATGTGCATTAAGTCTATTTGATACTGACCTCCTTTGAATCATAGCTCATTAATTCAATAATTCTGAAAACTTAACTGAAGACAGTGACAGTTGAAATATCGATGTCAGAGAATTTCTCCGTACGCTAACGTTACTATCGCCACAGTAACCTAGCAACAATTATTTATCGTTGCTAGGTTACTGTTGCTAGACCTGCAATTGGTTGACTTTGAGTAGTCACTCTGCTGTCAAGGTGACTCTCAGGTTAGCCAACCGGTATGAAATATAATTTTCTTCTTCTAATACGAAGACATATGACTTTGCGTGTCGGGAACCGAATAAACCCGATTTGCATTACACGGCTAAAATACGAACAGTGCCAGGAGGCTCATCAATTAAAGTCCGTGACTGTACATAGAAACTTGATGTGTGCGTGAGAGTTCACGTACGAGAGCTGAGCAGCTGAGCGGTACTCGCGCGCGGGCGACACGAACGACCGTCGCACGCGCATTGCGCGCATTTTACAAAAAATGCACTTAGGTCTGTACCTACCTTTTTAGCGATATCGCAGTTCTAAACATAAACTAGCACGTCTTTGCATATTGTTTGGTAAAATTCGAGGCGTGTCTCTATCACTTTTCAAAACATTAAAAGCGTTTTAAATTATTCGCTGTTTTAAATCACTAACGCTTTGAGCTTCCTCGGTATACACTAAACGTCAGACTAAACGTTTTAGTTCGGCCCACAAATAAAAGTCAAGGGGTGTTATGTAGGTCTGGTGACCTCGGCCGCCAGTTCACAGGTGCACCGCGACCTATCCACTTATCACCAAATTGACCATCGAGATACGCGCGCACAGATCGTTTGTAGTGAGCTGGACATCCGTCATGCTGGAAGTACATGTCTTGCAGATAGGGATCAGGAACGTCTTGCAACATGGTGTCAATGACAGAACGGTTCTGCACCCAGTGACAAAACTCCATGCGGGGTCCGGGGGGGAATTTGAGGAGAAGGGATACCGTTCCTTCGCAGCGACTGAAGATTTTCTTTTTCTGCGTACATTCGCCTTGCACTGGCTGTTTTCACCAAACAAGATACTCTACGTTAGAATATTCGTACATGTTTAGATACGACAATATGACCGGGTGCACGATGCATACGCGGAAACAAACAGCGCGACGTCACACCACCGTGACTAATCGGTGACTGAAGCTCGGGACGCGGGCGGGCGGGGGGATGCGCGAGCGAGCAGCTCCGGCGCGGCGGCGGATCAAGCGCCTGATGATATCAAAGAAGCCGACGGCAAGTGCGGCGAGTACCTATCGGCCGCAAAGGAACGTATCTAATTCATTGATAAATTCCGTGCATTTAGTAGGGTGCGTATGATTTGAATTTCGATATTTTTTCATCGATTTATTCAATTTTTTTTTAATTTCTGTTTTTATTGTTTTTGTATTAAAAGTTTACTTGAAATGGGTAGTATTTTTAGATAGATCAATTTGTTTAAAGGGTATAAAAAATAAAAAATATCTATGCCATTGGCTTCTACTCCGTTCACCTACTACACCCTATGTTTGTCGAGAAGGTAAAAAAAATCATCCGGTATAGAAAATAAAATATAACTAAAAATCTTTATAAAAACAAGCTTTTAATGAACTAAAAAGGTTTTTCCATGGCCACCGTCCGGCTCCATCATCAGACCCTGAACACCACCTAGTGTCAAAGCACTTGTTAATACATAGCCAATGAGTCCAAATACGATGGTGGGGAGTTCCTATACCCAACTTCCGGCTCCATCATCAGACCAGCTCCATGGTATAATTTTTTCAAAATGTCTCATTAGTTATATAAGTATTCCAAGTTTCAACTCGATCGGATGCCAGGAATTGCTTGAAAAATGGATGACAATTGGAGTAACCGGAAACATACGAACAGAGCAAGCTAATACGGGGTGTTAGGGTAAACACCGTTATCCTTGCAACCAGTGGTTTGGTTTCATTTATAGAACGTAAAATCAATGGAAAATTACAACTTTTTTTTTCTCTTTTTTAATTCTACATTTTACCACAAGAGCCGCAAGTTCGTTGTCCTATGCGCTAGGGCAACGAACTTGCGTCTCAACACGGGCGGGGGGTACGGGATGTGAACTGACCGGCCGCCTCAGTCAGTCAGCTGTTTCACTAGAAAGCACGGTGTCGGATAGAAACTTTTTAAAATCTTTTAATGAAAATGACGTTTTTTTTTTGTTGTGTTCGGTCATTTATTTTTATATTTAAGTCAACTACCCATGGTTTGAATGACAAGACTGTTTACCCTTACAGCCTGTATAAAGCTTGTAATAATAACAAGATCGTCGCCAATAAATCCATGGACAGCAGCTGTACTTGCGCGGATTTGTTCGACCAGTTGCCGCTGTCTGCGCTGATCGTTATGAATTCAAAGCTGTTTTATTTTATATATCCTTCCGTCCTTAGGTTTCCAGACGACAATGAGCCGCAGATCGAGTTAGCTGAAGCGTTGTACGGCTGGGAGCCTTCATGGGCGGGCGGTCCCTTCAACGGAGTCAATGAACCCTATATCCTGGGCTGCCAGTGCAGGAGACACACGCCAGAGAAGGAAATAGCTCCCGTTGCAGCTGCCGTGGTCACTGCTCCATGCGGTGTCGCAACCAACGTGATGGATATACAGGTAGGGTCACTCTAATACAGGTTGTTAGGGTAAACACCGTTATCCTTGAAACCAGTGGTTTGGTTTCATTTATAGAACGTAAAATCAATGGAAAGCTACTTTTTTTTTTAAGAAAATCTACATTTTACCACAAGAGTACTTCTCAACACGGGTACCGTGACCGGCCGCGAGCGCGATCCCTATTGTGTATTTATTCATGTGTTGTGTAGGTAGGTAGGAGGGGCGGCAACCTCGGGCACATATCCATGAATTTGTGGACGGGGTCAGATAAAAAAAGTATATATCTTTATTTCACACCTAACTTAGTCCATACGTTGTTAGTGGTTAGTAACAGATTGTGCTTATATAATAATAATAATAAAAAAAAAAAAAAAAAAAAATTTATTCAAAAAATAAAAATTGGTAAAATACAGTATAAAGCTGTTATGTATATATTATGTTAGTGTTGTAATTACTTGCCCTATTTGTTTAACTTGGATGGGGCAGTCCGGTCTAGAAACTAAACCGGTGATAGAAACTTTTTAAATCTTTTAATGAAAATAATGCTCTTTTTGTTGTGACTCGGTCATTTATTCTTATTTAAGTCAAACCCATGGTTTGAGTATTAACGGTATTTACCCTTACACCCTGTATAATGATTGCGCCTCAATTTACCCGACTACGGCGAAAGAAAAAGGAGGGTTATGATTTTGACATGTACGTATGATCATGTGTTCCCTTATAACTTCTAAATAAATAAATAAATATAAATAAATAATTTCTTTATTTGTATGAATGCAGGTGTTACAATAAGGGTGTCCGTTTAAGATATATTCCCAGTACATTCTGCCTGTTGGCATACAAAAATATAGTGGAAGTTAGAAACTAGGTAGGTACTTAAATTGAAAATTAGATCATGGATCAGCTAAGTCTTAAATTATTTACTAAACTACTCGTAATTTGACAAGTGAGGTATCGTTGGAAGAGTCTTGAACGTCCGCTGGTTATGTGACGTCACACATTAAATGGCGCCCTCTAGATGACGGTCATGATTTTTTTTTTAATCATACCAATTTGTGTATCGAATGTAAAGGATTAATTAGCACATTTAAAAAATATATTTAGTATAACCCAAAAAAAAATGTAAATAAGTTACAAAACTAAAACCCAATTGCAACAAAAAAGTCACTACTAAAAAAGTTTTAGTCACAAGGTTTTATAATCGCAATTAATTTCATTTAATGTCAAACAACCTAACAACCCAGAACTGTTTTCAGAACGCTCCTTTCGACGATCCGCTAAACTTTGAGAAAAAAGTGCCGTCACATCGTAATCGCAACAGCACATCTGTTGCCGTCTGCGTAAAATGGCTGCATTTCAGAAATGACGTGTCAGTGGAAATCATTGAGTGGATGCAGCTTTTGAAGCATTTTGGAGCTGAGAAGGTGTATATGAATATCGTCAAGGTATGTGTCTTCGACCATTAAACCAAATGTTGTCTATATCCTTAGTTTTTGGTACCCTAAACCTGTAAAATTATTTTGTATACGATGACAATTTTGAAAATTTGCATATATTCATTTCAATCTTACGGCTGTATTTGGATAAGACGTTACAAGTTATTGCGTTTGCGTAAAGATCATTTTCACCTAAAGCAGTAATAAAGATTGGAAGTTTCGAAGACGCACTCAGTTCGGATGGTGATCGGTTTTACGAATTTTGCCGATGCTAAATCTAAGTTGTGTCGTGTCGTACTGTACCTACTCATCATTATGAACAACTGTTACTATGGGACACCAACCGTGTTCCCTCCCTATTGAAATCAGTTTAATAATACGTTTTTTAAAGTCCGTAGAGGTATGAGACCTAGATGTAAAGTTCCTCTTCCTCCATAGAAAAGGGAGAAAACAGACGGGAGTTGGGTCTGGTGGCGTTGTAGATGCCGCCACAAGTCAATTAAAACAAGTCTTAACGTTACAGTTGCACCCGAAAGCCAGAAAGGTTCTCAAATACTATGAAGACGAAGGCTTCGCGATAGTCACGGAGGTGTCGCACCCGCCGCAAGTGTCAGGGTTCAAGCAGGACCGAGGGTCGCGGGACTACACAGATTTGAGGAGAGAGTTGTTGCCCCTTAACGACTGCCTGTACCGCAGCATAGGGCGGCACGACTGGCTCGCGGTATTCGATCTAGATGAGATCATTGTACCGGCTCCGTGAGTTGTACTTTACTATGTATAGCTATATCATTATCACCATCTTCATTGGCAGCTAGAATTTTGAATAGAAAAACACCTTAATTTACAAAATTTATGAAAGATCAAGAAAAATCTGGGGAAGAATTTACAACGCGGGGCTTGTCAGTGTCACTGAAAGTGTTGAATGTATTTGCAACTTTCCAGAGGAGGTACCTGGGTTGACCTGATAAACAATCAGACGGCAGTCGCAGCAGCCGAACCGGACGGTTTGCCGTTCGATTCCATGATCTACCCGAACTATTACGTACTGGACGGCGCTCAGAAGAACCTAGTGGCTCCGGCGAAGACCCGCATCTTGGCTCACACTTGGAGGACAAAGAATCCCAATCCGCCTGGTAAGTTGCATTTAGGAAGAAAGAAAAGCAAAAATCAATAAAAAAAAAAACATTAAAAAATCAATCATATTGAAACAAATTTAAAAAAAAATTAATCATCGTTATTATTTTCTTGCCTCCTCTCGTGCGTGGAATGGGCTCGTCCAACCCAGTTGTCAAAAACTCGCACATACGCAAACTGGGCTGGTTCAGCTGGATTATTTTCTATGATAAGTTATTTATAGTTTGCATTTTTAATGCTCTAGGTTAAACAAATTGTACAGGAATAAACGAGAAAGACATTAATATCGCATGTTCCATATCCGACAATAATTCCGAAAAACAACCGACTTCCAAAAAAAACACAAAATAGTGAAAAATAACTAATTTCGGGAGTTGGTGAAAAACGACAATTGAAAAGCAAAGACACCGACTTTATCTCTATTAGTCTTCGTCTCGGCTCTGTTATCATTTTGACTGCCCCGTTGGTCTCGTCGTCGCAAGTGAGTGCTGAGCGTGGGTTCCTGGGTTCGATACCTAGGTCGCGCAAAGCGAAATGCTCAGTAACAGCCTGGAGTCTAAATTTGTGCCCGGTTGATGGCGATAGGCTCGCCCTTTGTAACATGGGTCTTAAACCAAACTGGTAAAATGTAAGTGAATCATAATAGCCTTTGCCTAACCCTTCGGAGTTTACATGTTGTGCTTTGTTTTGGCTGTTTCCAGGTTGTAAAGTGAAGTCCTTTTTCAACGTAGCCTCAGTGACGGCCATGCACAATCACAGCCCAATGGCCTGTAAGAACGGTTGCAGGAACAGAGTTATGGACAATGGACCGGGCAGGATGCTACACTTCAGGCAGAAGTGCCCCAATGAACAGGACGACTGCGAGCAACTGCATGACGTAGTCAGGGAAAACATCCTCGATGAATGGAGAGCGCCTGTTTTGAGCGAAGTTAAGGAAGTACTAGCTAAACTAGGGTTTGAAGCTCTAGAGTGATTTATTGCTTGACTAGCCGACCCGACAGACGTCGTCCTGTCCATAGGAGAATGCCAGGGCTTCCCACAAGACTCGGCCAGAACCGACAAAGATGAACTATATTTCATAAAAAAGGAAAATAAATATAGAATTTGATAGAATAATTAGTTTTCTATTAGAAGCACACCAAAAAAAGATCGTTTATACCATTCCCCCTCTAAAAAGCTTATTTTATTCACTGAAAACAGTGAATAAAAAGCACTTTTAATCACTGTTTTGGTGTTTGAATTTAGAACACACCAATATATTCGAACTCCATCTCAATGCTATACAAACTCCTATTTGATTTTCGAACAGGAGTTTAGCATTAGAATAAAAACTATTTTGTGTTCTTTGCTGTCATTAGTAAATTAAACAAAATATTGTAAGTTGTAAGAACAAAAAGTTTAGTGTTACTTAATAAATCGATTGCAAATTTATTCAAGTGATGAAGATGTGTTAACACCTGAGTTTATGAAAGAGAGGGCGGCCGGCAACAAATCACGGCTGGTTTACATCAAAGCCTACGATGAGTTTGGGTGTGAGTTTGTTTGTTTGAGCAAATGGAAAAATGAAAATCAAGCTGAGCACATTTTCAGAGTCTGTTATGAGTTGTCGAAGGAAAAGAAGTCATCGACATTATGGAGTATGTATTCTATGCTTCGGTGTAGTTACTATAAAACAAGGCATAACATTGACATAACAACATACTCGAAGTTTCTTGAATAAAACGGATTTATATCGAGGGCCATGAATCGCTCGCGTCGTTCAGGATTCTAACACTTGAATCACTCCCTACGGTCTTGATTCAATTATCATGAATCACTCCCTACGGTCGTGATTCAGTCGTTAGAATCCTTCACTTGCTCGTAATTCATCTATGGCCCTCGCTTTAAATCCGTCCTTTATTCACTAATTGCATAATATACTATTATACCATTCCCACTCTTAAAAACTTTTTTTATTCACTGAAAACAGTGAATAAAAAGTACTTTTAATCACTGTTTTGGTGGTTGAATTTAGAACACACCAATATATTCGTACTCCATCTCAATGCTATTTGATTTTCGAACAGGAACAGGTAATCTGTATAATTCGCCGACAAAAGAATTGAGATCTAAATGGGTGCCAAGTTCTATAGATAATCCTGTTTATAAAGACCATACAACATTCTCAAATAAATTAAAAACAAAATTTCTTGTTTTTTCTGTTATAACAATGTTTACTATTTAAAAATATAACTTCATTGAATAGTCGAATTATTTACACAAAGCACTTAGGATGAATTCAAGCTGAAAATTTTACTTGGCTAGTTTTTAATAATAATAGTAAACATTGTTATAATAGAAAAAAACAAAAAATTTTGTTTTAAATTTATTTGAGAATGTTGTATGGTCTTTATAAACAGGATTATCTATAGAACTTGGCACCCATTTAGATCTCAATTCTTTTGTCGGCGAATTATACAGATTACCGGTAACATATATACGAATGAATATCAACCACATGGCGCAAGGGCGTTATGCACCGGAACGTCACGGTGTGAAAAAAATCGCGATTTTTTTCGTCTTGTGGTCCGGCTCTGGTGCAGCTCCGACATCATGTACAGGAAGCCTAAATGTCACCTCAAGATACGGACTATGACTATATTTCTAAACCCTGAAATCCTTGTGACCCCGGACGCGCCGCACTCCTCTTGCCCGCCTCGCGGAAAACTTAAACAGCCAATGATTAACAATTATTATTAATTATTGGTTGTCTAAGTTATATTAAATAATCTGGTACCTAATATACAAAACGATAAAGGCGACCTTTTATAATGGAACCAATTCTCCTACAAAAGAAAATATTTTTGCTATTATAATTTCGAAAGGCGCTAGGTGTTAAAAATCGATTACTTAAATTTTTTTTTAATCGTAAAAAAAATCTGTTTTCTGATTTTTTCCTTTGTATACACACAATTACCAAGCTGGACACCAAATTTCAACTTTATAGGTCGCGAAAGATGCCTATTGCATCTTGTGCCTCTTCCCATACCTTAAAGATGTGTTTTAATAAGGTGACACCGGCGTCAGTTTTGCAACGTCCTTTGGTGAAACCATACTGTTGATCGTGTAGGATGTTATTACGATTAAAATGATTGAGCATTTGATTTAACATTACTTTTTCAAACACCTTGCTGAAAACCGGCAAAACTGATACGGGTCTATAATTATTAGTGTCTTTGCTGTCCCCGGATTTGAAAAGTGGAATAACTTTACTGTACTTCATTAAATCTGGGACTACCCCTTGATCCACACATAAATTAAATATTAAAGCTAAGTAGGGTGCAATTGTCTCAATAATAGATTGACAAACTTTAGTAGACATGCCCCACAGATCTCCGGTAATTTTGATCTTGAGTTGCTTAAAAGCTTTTACAACAGCAAAAAAACAAAAGCTTTTACAGGGTTTATATGTTTAAATTTAAATTCCACAGGACAGGCTGAAACATTCGCTCTTAATAAATCAATAGCAAGTGAGGGCGAGGAATTTAAACGTTTCCGTAGTTTTAATTGGAATATTGGTAAAGAAAGTTGCAAATTCCTGAGCAACATCGATGTTAGCGCTATGAGACCGCGGGAAGTGTCCAGTGTGTAATCAGTATTGTCTTTTGCTCTTATTAGTTTCATTGTTAATAATTTTCCTAACTGTCTTTATTTTATTGTCTGCTGATTTAACCTTGTTGCTAATATACACTTCTCATCAGAAAAATCGAAACACTTCCGTTTTTATGGTTTCTGTCCTAATTTAACACAAAAAAGTTTCCATTCCATGAGTAAAATCACATATACTATACTAAATTCTTAGGACTCCAAATAGACTGTGGCGGTATCTACATCGCCACATGCGAACTACGCATCGAAGACCTGACGTCACATAAATCCTGCATCGCGCAATTAGAGTTTACCGTGCAGTGAACATATATTCAAAAACCCAATATCAATCATAGGGCAGTTGCCCGCCAGACACAACACCCGTCTGGTAGGAGGATCCTCCCTTTTCTATGGGGGATGAGTGAACTTTACACACTGTTCCTCATACCCCTAAATTGGTGACCCCGAATATGAACGTCAACGCAGCCTTCGTGCAACTACTCCAGCGTGACGTCATCATCATCACTCCCGCAAGCGTTCAGTGAGGCGAGTCACACAGCCAAGCCAACACCCGAGGCGTCAACGGGTATCTTGACCACCAGCATGCAGCGAACGCGCATTCCTGGTCACCACCCTCAGCCTCATCACCCCGACCCACTGGGGACTCACCTCAATCACCTCAACCTCATCACCATGAGCCACTGGGGAACCACCGCAATCACATCAATCACCACAATCGCCGCAAATAGTTCCGACCCACCGCGAACAATGCGGCACCCGGTTCCGACTCACTGGAACCACAACTGGCACTGGCAAGCATCGCAAGATACAAGACTCAGCCCACTATCGACCTCCGGTCTCCGGAGGGGAGTGATGTGGCGGTATCTACATCGCCACATGCGAACTACGCATCGAAGACCTGACGTCACATAAATCCTGCATCGCGCAATTAGAGTTTACCGTGCAGTGAACATATATACAAAAACCCAATATCAATCATTGGGCAGTTGCCCGCCAGACACAACACCCGTCTGGTCGGAGGATCCTCCCTTTTCTATGGGGGATGAGTGAACTTTACACCCTGTTCCTCATACCCCTAAAAGACAAAAAGTTAAATTGGAAAATACATTTAAATATTTTAAGTAAGAAAATTTATAAATCAGCATTTGCCTTAAGTTCCCTATCACCGATAATATCTACAGACGCACTACTCATTGCCTATTATGGTATAGCGGAATCCCATTTACGATATGGTCTAATATTTTGGGGCAATTCAACTGAGAAGGAAACGATATTTAAAGCCCAAAAAAGGTGCATACGATCTATGTTTAAATTAAAGTCTACCGACAGTTGTGTTCTGTATTTCAAAGAATTCAAAATATTAACCTTGCCCTGCCTTTACATTCTTGAAGTAGCTGTATTTGTAAAAAGTAACCCAAATCGTTTTACACGCCTTGCAGACATAGTTCCTCGGAATAGGCGCGATAATAGTAGATTATGTATGCAACCCGCAAAAACAGCACTCATGCGCAAAATTGTCTTCTGCATGGCTCCATTCATTTATAATAAGTTACCTAAATCTTTTTTTGTCAACTAGCCATGGTTTTTAATCCTGGTATTTATTAGAATTTTAAGAACTAACAAAGACTTATTATATCTATAATAATAATTATGGACAAGGGAAAATTATTCGAAATCTTTAAATTTACCTTTATTTTAAAAAAAGCTACGAACATTTCTAGTGAATAAAGCCTACTACTATATTTCAGAGTTTTTAGCAGAAAAGGAAAATGCATTTGTGTAATTGTTTTGTTATGAATATGCCTATCTATGTTGGAATGAAGAAAAATGTTTGATTTAATGTGTGTGCCTGTAATCTTTCTATTTTTGTATTTGTTGTTGGTCTTGTACCTTTCGCATGCCTAGTGGTAAAATGTGGCTGAACTTGTTTAATTATATTTTTTTTACACCATGTACTGTACCCATATTTGCGAAATAAAATATCTTATCTTATCTTATGATAGTATAGCTGGCAGTTTGGCCATTAGTGTGGTGGCATTGCTGGATTCTGGACTTAGTCAGCGTGTTGTGGCTGAAAGATTGCATCTAAGCCTGTCGTCTGTTCATAGAGTCTACAAACGCTATCGGGAGACTGGTTTGTTTACGCGCCGTTCAGGATCTGAAAGGAATCGGGTCCCTTCTGATCGAGATGATCGATTTATTGCAACAACTTCTTTACGAAATCGACGCCTTAATGCTTTTCAACTGCAGCAGCAGCAGCTTCATGTTGTACGTAGGGTGGCTGTAAGTGACTCTACAATTAGAAGAAGGTTGAAGGAACGTGGACTGGTACCGCACAAGCCAGCAAATGGGCCGAAATTAACTGCAGACCATCGAAGAGCGCGGCTTAACTTTGCACGTGAGCACCTAAATTGGTCATACCTCCAGTGGAACAAAGTCCTCTTTTCTGATGAGTGTAAAATTATGCTGTATGGTAACGAAAGAAGGAACAAGGTCTACAGAAGAGATGGAGAACGCTTCGCACAATGCTGTATTGAAGAAAGGGTCAGCTATGGTGGCGGTTCGTGGACGGCTTGGGGAGGAATCAGCGGCGACGGTAAGACAGAGCTTGTCTTTGTGTCTGGGCCACGTCTGCCTGCACTAAACAGTCATCGGTACATTGAACACTGTCTTGAGCCTCACGTGATGCCCTATGCACATTTTATTGGCGACGGTTTCATATTCATGCACGACAATGCTAGGGCTCACACCGCGAGGGTCGTACGAGATTATGTTACCGAAGTCAGTATCTCCATTATGGAATGGCCAGCAAGAAGCCCGGACATGAATCCGATTGAACGTCTATGGGATGAATTATTAAAGAGACGAATTCGTGCAAGAGATCCTGCCCCAGAAACTATTAGCCAGCTGCAAAATGCAATCCAAGAGGACTGGAATGGAATGCCACAACATTTGATCGTGACTCTCATCCGATCGATGAAGAACCGTATGGAAGCAGTAATAAGAGCTCGGGGAGGGAATACAAGTTATTAAATAAAGTTTCTTAGCTTTTTTTTTCATTTACTTGTGTTGTTTTATCAATTTCCTTCATACTCCATACAGGGTAAAAAAAATCAAGAATCAAAAACTAAAACCCAACTACGACTTAAAAGGTATAAACAAGACACCACAAACAGACAAATTAAAAATCCGGAGTCACACGTGTTAGGGCATAAATCGAACAGATTACGTGTGACTCCGGATTTTTAATTTGTCTGTATGTGGTGTCTTGTTTATACCTTTTAAGTCGTAGTTGGGTTTTAGTTTTTGATACTTGATTTTTTTTTTAATTCTTTTGGGTTTATAATATATATATTTTTGAAATGTGCTCATTAAGCCCTTTCATTTGATACCCAACATGGTACGATTAAACCATTTTTTTTTTAAGTTCCTCACTTTATGTCCTCTAGAGGGCTCCATTTAATTTAATGTGACTTTACATAGCCTATAACCAGCGGACAATCACGACGCTTTTAACGATACCTCATTTGTCAAATTGTGATAAGTGGTTTGGAAGATAGGAGGGAACAGATGAACATACATACATACATACATACCGGTCAAAATCATAACCCTTCTTTTTCTTCGCCGTAGTCGGGTAAAAAGTAAACAGTAAAACTATTTCATGCCCTAAAAAGGTATCAAATATATTTAATGACTTTTTTGCTACAGTAGGTGAAACTATAACAGATACAAATATAAATAATCCCTTATTAAAAACTGGACGTCCAGTTATGTACCCACCAACTACATCAATGTACCTTCGCCTAGTAAACCAAAAAGAAATATTTAATATAATTAAACAAATAAAAAATAAGCATAGCTGTGGAATAGATGACGTACCCCCCCTATTTTAGTAAAACAATGTGCAGAAGAATTGTCAGCCCCACTCACATTCTTAATAAACCAGAGCTTTGAGTTAGGAGAATTTCCCGACTTACTAAAAATTTCCCTTGTAAAACCTATACATAACAAAGATGATATCCACACCCCTAGTAATTATAGACCCATAGCGTTGTTGCCGACCTTTTCAAAGATCTTTGAAAAGGCTATGTGTAACAGACTAAACTTTTTCTTAGAAAAATACAATATTCTTGATGATTGCCAAAATGGTTTTAGGAAGACAAGATCCACAACATGTGCAGTTTACAAATATATCCAAGCAGCTCTCCAACAAATAAACGACAAAAGATATGCACTAGGCCTGCTACTCGATATGTCAAAAGCCTATGATAAAGTATCATATAGTATATTACTAAGAAAACTTTACGGTTCTGGTGTACGTGGTCCGGCTTACAATTGGTTCAAATCATATTTAACCAAGAGAAAACAAATAGTCCAGGTTGAACACCACAATATTAAAGATAGGGAGACAATAACAGTGCGGTCCCAGATGAGAAATCTCATATGCTCCATCCCTCAAGGCAGCGTTCTGGGATGCATACTATTTCTAATATATATAAATGACCTCCCAAAAATACTAAATAAACAAACTTCATTACCAGTAATATTCGCCGACGATATCTCCATACTTGTGAAATGTGATAAAATTTCTGATCCAAATGCAATCTTACAAAATACTCTCCAGACGGTAACACTTTGGCTAAAAGACCACAATTTAGAAATTAACTGTAATAAAACCAAGATTTTCCAATTTAGATCGTACAAAGCCCCCCCCCCTAAGTAATAATGTAATTTTTAATAACTCCCCTATAGAATTAGTAACTACATTTAAGTTACTCGGTATAAACATAGACACACATCTCAATTGGAAAAAACACATAGAAACGGTGAAATCTAAATTATCCTTTACCTACGCCCTGTTTCAACTAAAGCACAGCACAAATACAGAAACGGCACTATCGGCATACTACGCCTACGCAAACTCGTGGCTAAGATATGGAGTGATGTTATGGGGGAACAGCGTAAATGCAAGCGAATTATTTATAATCCAAAAAAAAATGTGTGAGGATACTGGCCCATATTAATAATACCGAAAGTTGCAAGCCATTTTTTGTTAAATTAAAACTCCTAACTTTACCTTCTATATATATACAGGAACTTTGCATATTTGTATTTAAAAATAGCAACATTTTCCCTAAAACAAAAGACATCCATAGTGTAAACACACGCCATAAAAATAGATTACATCTTCCACCCTCTCGGATAAAAATGCTTTACCATAGCCCATACTACATGGCAGTAAAAATCTTTAACAAATTACCGAAACAAATTAAAGAATAACCCAAATTCAATATATTTAACAAACGATTGAAGGAATATCTTACACAAAAATGCTTTTACTCGGTTGCAGAATACTTAGAATGAAATATTTGGTGAATATAATATATGGATAATTACTTATGGTCATTGAAAAAATGCTTATACAAAAAGCACACATAAATACACTTACACATAACATAACAAAACAAATGACTATAATATAATAATTAATTTAATATAATAACTAAAACAAATTAATAAAATATATAATAATTAATACACGTAAATAAAATAATTTAACACTAGTAATATTATCGATAATAATTATATTTGTTTAACAAACTTGCAATCCAGTGTAGTACCTACTCACCGGATGCTTGTTTTGTCCAATTTTTTATGTTGCCGTGCCCTAACCGGGTTTCATGTTGGATCTTACTTTATTTATCTATGTAATAGCTGTTGTACACATGAATGCAATAAAGAATTTGAGTTTGAGTTTGAGCCTGATATTGTGGTGATAGATCGACGAGAGCGCCGTGCAATGATTGTTGATATCTCTGTCCCTCATGACAAGAATCTCGTGAAAGCTGAGAAAGATGTATCTTGATTTAGCACACGAGGTTGTCGACATGTGGAACGTGGACTCTGCAATCATTGTACCGATAATCGTTACGGTCAATGGCCTAATAGCGAAGAGCCTCGACCAACATCTCAGGAGGCTCTCATTGCACGGCTGGGTCAAGGGCTTGATTCAGAAAGCAGTAGGTACTCCTGGACACGGCACGCATAGTGAGTAGAGCCCTGACCACCGGCAGCTTGGACCCTGATCCTGATGCCGATGGGCTATTATTTTTTTATATTTTTAAATGTTTTTTTATGATTTTATAAAAATATTTAAAAATGTAAATAACTAAGAAATAAAATAAATAAACGAAACTAATACTAAGGAACTAAAATAAATAAAGTAATAAAAACTAAAACCCAACTACGACTAAAAAGGTATAAACAAGACACCACAGACAGAAAATCCGGAGTCACACGTGTTAGGGCATAAATCGAACAGATTACGTGTGACTCCGGATTTTTAATTTGTCTGTCTGTGGTGTCTTGTTTATACCTTTTTAGTCGTAGTTGGGTTTTAGTTTCTATTACTTTATTTTTTTTTTAATTCTTTTGGGTTTATAATATACATGTTTGAAATGTGCTCATTAAGCCCTTTTATTTGATACCCAACATGGTACGATTAAACGATATTTTTTTTTTAGTTCCTTACTTTATGTCCTCTAGAGGGCGCCATTTTTAATTTAATGTGACGTCACATACGCCTATAACCAACGGACGATCAAGACGCTTCCAACGATATCTCATTTGTCAAATTGTGATGAGTGATTTAGAAGATAGGAGGTAACAGATGAAGATCCATACATACATACATACATACCGGTCAAAATCATAACCCTCTTTTTTTGAACCATGAACTGGTTTAGGACATAATATACGGGGGCGACTGGGAATGAACGCTAAGAAGATGGAAAAAGCACCAAGAAAAGTTATCGAAAGATCAAACACTCGCTTGTAGCTCTCAAAATTAACTCTTTTAAATTAAACTCGATTCCTTATTTACTTAAGACTGTTTTTTTTTCTTTTTATTTTACTATGTAAGGCGTGCCGTCCATTAGGTATTTGCATTACATATTTTTGTATTTTATTAATAAACTAGCTGCACCCCGCGGTTTCACCCGCGTAAATCTCGATCCCGTGGGAATATCGGAATATCCTATGTTTTAACCAAGTTATAAATTATCTGTTTGCCAAATTTTCTTCCAAATCCGTTCAGCCGTTTTTGCGTGATTGAGTAACAAACATCCAAACCCACAAACGTTCACATTTATAATATTAATATTAGTTCATTTATTTATTACCCGACTACGGCGAAAAAAAAAAGAGGGTTATGATTTTGACCGGTATGTATGTATGTATGTATGGATCTTCATCTGTTACCTCCTATCTTCTAAATCACTCATCACAATTTGACAAATGAGATATCGTTGGAAGCGTCTTGATCGTCCGTTGGTTATAGGCGTATGTGACGTCACATTAAATTAAAAATGGCGCCCTCTAGAGGACATAAAGTAAGGAACTAAAAAAAAAATATCGTTTAATCGTACCATGTTGGGTATCAAATAAAAGGGCTTAATGAGCACATTTCAAACATGTATATTATAAACCCAAAAGAATTAAAAAAAAAATAAAGTAATAGAAACTAAAACCCAACTACGACTAAAAAGGTATAAACAAGACACCACAGACAGAAAATCCGGAGTCACACGTGTTAGGGCATAAATCGAACAGATTACGTGTGACTCCGGATTTTTAATTTGTCTGTCTGTGGTGTCTTGTTTATACCTTTTTAGTCGTAGTTGGGTTTTAGTTTCTATTACTTTATTTTTTTTTTAATTCTTTTGGGTTTATAATATACATGTTTGAAATGTGCTCATTAAGCCCTTTTATTTGATACCCAACATGGTACGATTAAATGATATTTTTTTTTTAGTTCCTTACTTTATGTCCTCTAGAGGGCGCCATTTTTAATTTAATGTGACGTCACATACGCCTATAACCAACGGACGATCAAGACGCTTCCAACGATATCTCATTTGACAAATTGTGATGAGTGATTTAGAAGATAGGAGGTAACAGATGAAGATCCATACATACATACATACATACCGGTCAAAATCATAACCCTCTTTTTTTTTTCGCCGTAGTCGGGTAATAAATAAATGAACTAAGATTAATATTATAAATGTGAACGTTTGTGGGTTTGGATGTTTGTTACTCAATCACGCAAAAACGGCTGAACGGATTTGGAAGAAAATTTGGCAAACAGATAATTTATAACTTGGTTAAAACATAGGATATTCCGATATTCCCACGGGATCGAGATTTACGCGGGTGAAACCGCGGGGTGCAGCTAGTTTATTAATAAAATACAAAAATATGTAATGCAAATACCTAATGGACGGCACGCCTTACATAGTAAAATAAAAAGAAAAAAAAACAGTCTTAAGTAAATAAGGAATCGAGTTTAATTTAAAAGAGTTAATTTTGAGAGCTACAAGCGAGTGTTTGATCTTTCGATAACTTTTCTTGGTGCTTTTTCCATCTTCTTAGCGTTCATTCCCAGTCGCCCCCGTATATTATGTCCTAAACCAGTTCATGGTTTATCCGAATACATTTCATCCAAATCCGTTCAGTCAGCCATTAGTCTGTCCTGGGTGATGGCGGTACTTCGTTACGTTAAAAGGAGGAGGTACTACGTTCGGATGATGGTTTTTTTTTAAGCTATTTGCATCTCGTGTCTTTGAATCCCTCGCTGTGCTCAGGATTCTAACCTAGAACCACTCGCTACGCTCATGATTCAGTTATAGAATCCTTCGCTAACTGGGGATTCGAAATCAACACTCGCAGCAAAAAACAACTTTGCTCTCTTGTTGTACAAATAATTATTAATTTTTGAAAAGCAAAGACATCGACTTCCGACTTAAGTTATTTTTCACTTCTTTTGTTTTTTTTTATAAGTCGGTTGTTTTTTTTGTAAAAAGTTTTTTTTCTCTGGCGATGCGCTCATCTATACGCGTATTTTGATTTTTACTGGCGGAGAGGATAGTAACGTGAAATTCGATTCCTGCTGAAGATTTTATCACAGCATTAATGGAAAAGCCTTTAATTTGGATGTCCTTTCAGTTGGATGAAAATTTGTTTCAGCTCTCAAAAGATCTTGTTCAATATTTTTTTAAATGTAGTCAAACGTGTTAATGGTCATTCGAGTATATTGGAAAATTTCTCCGGGTATCGTCTTAATTCTTTATAGTCAACGTATTCACCGATTCTTTTTTAATCGATGTCAAAAAAGAAGGAGATTCTCAGTTCGTCTGCATATTTTTTTGAAGGACTGTTGGAATTTCTCAACGATTAACGTCCCTGCATCAGGAAAAACTGTAGTGTAACTTAGATAAATTACAAACTGACCCACTAAAAAGCGAGATATAAACACTTTTTTACAAAAAAAAAAACAACCTACTTTAAAAAAAAAAACACTTAAAACTGAAAAATATTTTTATTTTTTTGGAATACGGTTTTTTTTTTTTTTTTGTAAAATAGTTTTTTGATTTTGCCATCTTTTGCTAGAACAACATAATTGTCTGTCTGCCTAGAATTAAGAAAAAGAAAGAAAGAAAAATATTATATTGAGGAAACGCACAGGAAAAATAAATAATAATCACAAAAAAATACAAATAATTAGACCTTTGTCCAGGTAAAAAAAGTTATTTCGCGTAAAGCCTTGAAAACCGTGGCTTCGCTTATTTTTCTGACCTGAACAAATTAATTAACTATGCAAACAAAAACCGGCTGCGCATAAACATGTTTGCAAGTTAAGTAAAGCCGGCGCCAGACGTAGTCACATATTTGATCAAACATATTCGATAGACTTTGCACACACATATGAACACTTGTTTGCAGAGACCGGCCGGACATAGTCATAACACGGTAGACTTTGCTCACACATTTCACCACAGGCTAAGGGTGAGGCATATATATACCGTGGCATTTTAATCGTCTTACAAAAGTGGTCCACTCAATGTATCTGACATAAAATACCTCCAGACACGATTTTTTTTTTCTACCATTAATTAATATAATAGGTACAAAGAAAAATAAATATTGCATTAGAATTCTGAAACATCCTGTTATTAATGTTTACGTATCAAACGGTAGAACATACCTACGCAGCGCACGGGTCGAGTAGATCATTCCAATACCGAAAGCCAATCAAGCATAGTCCACGTGGACTGTCATCCAATGAGGAGCTCTAATGCTATCCTTTGAGTAGAGCCGCGCGTGTCACGCCCCGCCCCTTTCACTCGAAAAATAAGTGAAGGTCAATCTCGCAGCGTCTCAGTTGCGGCCGAATACCGGAAGTGGAAGTGCGCGCGCGCTACCGGATATCAAACGTTGTTCGCGATCGTTACAGTGCAAGAAGTGAATAGTTCCTCATAATCATTGTGAAGTAGGTATTCACAATGATTATGAGGAACTATCGATACTCGAATATCGAGTACCTACAAATGGTGCGCCTGTACGCAGTGAGTGGTGACAATTTACGGGGAGCAAGGAGATTGTACGCTGCGCCAAATAATCTGAAAATGTTACGCAACCGAGGTGTGATCAACCCGCAAGTGCCAGGACTGCAATTTCAGTAACTACATATCTTTTGTTTGTTATTTGCTAGGTTAGTAGACATGAGTCAAATTTCTATCTTCAATAGGGTCGAACGAAGACAAATTGATCAGTTATTGAAATCGGCCGTATGTTTGTAACTTTCTTTTTTATTAATCTGCACTTACTATGTACCTATACCCCATTTGAAATAAGATTAGACATTGAAACAAACCTTTATACAGTCCGTTCAACCGATTTTGACATCTATTCCGTAGGCATAAGGATGGCATTAAAAAAGGTTACACACATTTTTGCAATAGGGGGAATGAACTCTGTTAAAGATGCCGCCGCTTCAGTCCGTGCCGCCTTTGGAACGCAATGCTCGGACCGCGCTCATAACAGGGTGTTTCAAACTACGTCATGCGTCTTACTATTGAATTTTTTTTTTTTTTAGTTACTCAAATGTTCATAAATACTTATCTTTTTTTATGAATGTGTAGTAGTCATTGGATACATGAAGTGGGCTGCGGATGAAAGACGATTAAAATGCCACGGTGTATATATCGTAAGACGTACCAGATAAAAATAACAGATATTAAAAAATAACAACTATCAATTTGTTCCTAACAATATAAAATACCCGTTACTAATTAATTAATAACAGACTCTCAAGACTATTACCGCGGCTGTTACTGTTAACCATTATAACAATCCCCACACAAACTGTTACCCCGGCTGTTACATACACACTGACACAAAGGAAGGAATATAGCAAGGTTATCAATTTCGCTCTCTTTCTGATTAAAAAATGGAAGTTATTCAACTGAGATTTAAATACGTATTTATCGATCGTACAAAAATAACAGGCTGTTATTTAATAACAGATATTTGGAACTATTTTTTTTTGTAACAGTAACAGTGATACTGATAACAGATATCGTGTTTAACTTGTTACAAAGAGTATTAAACCACTTGAGAGCTGATTGACCGATTTCGTCTAGGCACACGACTCACCACTGCGGGCCGGGGGACGAAGACATTACAGTAGGAGTGAGGCGTATTTATCATCACAGATAAGTCACAGATATTAAAAAATAGCAGATAGCAGTTGCTCCTAACGATAAAAAATTAGTGTAAACACCGTTATTCTTGAAACCAGTGGTTTGGTTTCATTTAAAGAACGTCAAATCAATGGAAAAATACTTTTTTTTTTAAAGAAAATCTTTTCGTTCTAATCGTTACTGGGTCATTTATTTTTATATTTAAGTCAACTACCCATGGTTTGAGTGACAACGGTGTTTACCCTTGCATACTGTATGTTACTTCAAATCACAGATCCTCAAGGCTGTTACTGTTAAAACTTCGGTTACGATTTTCGACTTTAACGAAAAGAAATAAAGAAGATATTCAATTGAGTTAATACGTATTTATCATCCGTACAAAAATAACAGGCTGTTATTTTATAACAGATAGATACGATTTTCGACTTTAAATCAAAAGAAATAAAGATGATATTCGATTGAGATACGTATTTATCGTCCATACAAAAATCACAATACAATTTAATAACAGATATTTGGATCTGTTATTTTTTTTGTCACAGTCACAGTGATCACAGATATCGTGTTTCACCTGTTACAACCCATCTCTACATTACAGCGGTTGTGATTGGCCGATGTAACAATGTCAGGACGAAAGTCCCAAACATAGTGAGGCACAAGTCAGTTTTGCAACCATAATATCGATATCTATAAAATCGACGTCGATTCGACGATTTCCTAATTGAACAATAATTAAATTGAATTTCACTTATAAGAATTTATTGTTCTACCCGAAAGGAAATGACATGATGATGCTATTACTTATTTTTAATCTGCTGTGAAATGCCTTGAACAAACAACGCTATATTTATTTGGAATAAAATTTTCTCTGTGAACTGCATTAATCCACTTTTCTTAAGGTTACGGAATATTTTGAAATCTAAAATGTAAACATAAGTACTTAATGTTTCTTTTTTACCATAACATCGTAATTTTTATCGTCAAAAATATAGTTGCTTTATTATGAAGTTATCACAACACTCCAGTATAAGTGCAGATGCAGATGATGACTGCCCCGTTGGTCTCGTGGTCGCAAGCGCGACTGCAGAGCGTGGGGTCCTGGGTTCGATTCCTGGGTCGGGCAAAGTGTTATTGGATTTTTCCATTAGGAATTTCGTAGTAACAGCCCGGAGTTTGGAAGTTGGCGGTTTGATACCCCCGTGCCTCGGAAAGCACGTTAAGCCGTTGGTCCTACTCCTGATCTCTCTCCGGTCGTGTCGGATTGCCGTCCCATCGGACTATGAGAGTGAGGGAAGAGAGAGTGCACTTGTGTCTGCGCAAACACTTGTGCACTATAATATCTCCCGCGCCGAAGGCTAGTCTCCGTTGAGATTGGCCGCCGTGGCCGAAAATACGGTCTGGAGGACTATTATTATTATAAGTGCAGATAGAAAGGGACAGACGTATTGCAATACCCTAGTGAGAGAAAGGGACTTTTCAAAAAGACATCAACGCGGTGTACTTTTTTTGTGCCCCTTTACGTATCAACCAGTTTATCTTGAGCCCTGCAATAAATTCATAATATTATTAAATTACAAATAGATTCTACTTACCGATGAAAATGAATGCTATCTTTTTTATAGTTGGATGTTCTAGACGATTTTCCACACAACCGTTTTAACCTGAATTTATTAACCGAACAATAACTCATACTTGTTTAGTATTATGTTTTTTAAGATCAAAATAACTGCGTGTGCAGAGTTCAAACCACTGCGCACTGGTCAAAACTAAAATGGTGGTAAACGTGCGTACTTAAAGTATACCGCGGTCTTTAAGGGGGATGCGCCAAGGTAGCCCGCGAAATACAAATTTTCTTACGTTTTATGCAATTTGCAGGTCAGTGTCAGGTTGTATATTGATCTATATATTATTTGCGGCTGTAACAAATATGAACATTAGAATCAGCAATACAACACTCTTAAGTTCATGAAAGTGCCAAATGTCATTTAGAACACGTGTGCAAATATCAAGGGTTGTTGTGTTCATAAACACAATGCTTTAAATCTTTAGGTTAGTGATTTCATGAAATAGTCATTCAATGCACTTACATGAACGTAGATACTAGTAGTTGTATATGATGGCACTGAGATATTAGTTTAGTGAAAATGCTATTCTGAATTTGACGTTTTTACCTAAAATTTTGTTCTATATCTAAAATCTTCTAACTTAATCTGACTATTTTTAATCCCGATTAAAAATGTGTGGAATAAAATTAGATGTCATGAACTAAAAAAGCAAACCAGCACCTCGACTTCAGTTGCAAATGAGTACTGTATCTTATTTTATTTTCTTTTGCTTATATCTCGAAAATGGTGTGTCCTATCGCAAAAATAATGAATATTTGGACCCCCTTTACAACTCGTAAACCCCAAATGCTCTACATGTTGGTATTTTTTTTTCGTCCAAAAAATTAAAAATTCAATTCCATACAAAATATGTCGAGATGGCCAGATTGCGCGCATCTCCGGCTCAAAAAAATCACAGAGTAGGGCAAACAAGTAGGTACCAAGTGGAGTCGCGATTGTCAAATTCGTTTTTGGTTGAGTCAAAATAATATTTAAATTTAGTTTTTTTTTTGGCAGAATAGCTCTATGATTCTCATAGTAAAAAGAAAGGAATTTTAGTTCGATGTACAAGAGAATCGGCACCAATGTCGGACGGTAATCACTAATCATAAACAGTAACAGTACCCATGTAGTTGGGCATGGCATCGAATGCAAACCATGAAGGTCTGTACATTTCTTCAGCACCAGATCCTGTCCTTGTAGACTGCTCTATTATTTTTTATACATTCTCTTTAATTAATGGGTCAATAAAATGTTTCTCTTCTTTTTTAATTCCTCGATAGTGCAATGCACTGAGAATTTATCATTTATCCTGATCCAGGCGTCATTTACCAAATTCCTATTTTTATGTTGTTTTTTACTTTTAGGGTTCCATAAATACATGGTTCTCCTTCAAGCAACTCAATAAATTCTAGGGCACTCGTTGCTCCATTCCATCTTACGATTGAGCAAAGCGACCGTTCCGGTCAGTTATTTACGAGGCACTGGGCTTGCAGGCTACGCACACATTTGAAATTCGAACACGCTACGCACACATTTGAACTTTAAACGCTTTGATGTGCGCTCGAAAAACCGACTCCGAATGGAAAAGTTGATATAAATGATCAAACTTTGATGAAATACCCTAACACCCCTGCCACACATGTGTCAAACATGTGATCAAATATTGTTGCTATGTCTGGCGCCGGCATTTATATGTGCACACCATTATGGCAAAGTTGAAATATGTGATCAAACTTTGCCCGCCGCCACACATGTGTTCATACATGTGATCAAAAATATTGTTGCTATGTCTGGCGCCGGCATAACAACAGATTTCTGTATGTAGGTACATTCATTGCAATAATAAACTAATATATTGAAAAGAAATGTGTATTAAAACAAATAACACGAGGACATACACTACAAAAGTCAAATAAACAACATTATAACATTACCATATTCATTTGATCAGTCTGTCTTAATGTAGTGCAGTCGGTAAGCAGCTATCACAGAGGTAAGAAAATTTAAATTTCATCCATGTAAAAAAATCGACGCCCTCCATTTATGCTCTACGATTTGACGTAAAGTAATAGTAGATTGTTATACAAGGGATGGGGTCCATTGTTGGGTCACAGGGGGTCCATTGTTTGGGACACAGGGGGTCAATTGTTGGGCTTCTCCGTCAGAGTCGCCCGTACCAACCACGCGAGCCCAGTGCAGTTAGTTGGTTTCTTTTACGCCTGCATCACACCTGTTCCTCGAAGGTATTTGGCAGAGACACCAACATTTCGCCAGTTATTGTTAAAAGGGCGCGCGGAGTTTGGATTAGTTGCCGAAATATGGGAATATTTCCATCATTCGGGCATTATTGCAGACTCCGTGCTGCTACTGAGCAATTTCTGATGAAAGAACCCAATAACAGAAAATCCCACTATAATCTGTTTAATTTACAGCTACAATGCGACTGATTACTGGCATCCAGCAGCGTCGGGGCCTAGCACTCGCGATTGTAGGAGGCATCGCCTTAATGATCCCTGTATGGCTGTCCCTCCGATCCTATCCAAAACGGGGTCTTCCGCTAATGATCGCTTCAGATCCTCCACCACCCATTCCTGTCCATTCTAATTCTAGACTGCTTCCTTTTCGGTACTGGAATCACCGGTCGTTGTACCCAGAGAGATATAC
Organism: Lithophane semibrunnea; assembly: GCA_947363905.1. Taxonomy (NCBI): domain Eukaryota; kingdom Metazoa; phylum Arthropoda; class Insecta; order Lepidoptera; family Noctuidae; genus Lithophane; species Lithophane semibrunnea. Next base: position 10,176,304 of record OX376215.1, read on the forward strand.
GGATAACTCCTGTATGAACTTTCCTGCTGTCAGTGATCTGCAGTACGCGGCAAGCTCTTGGCAACTCCTCAAGGTTGACAACGGGAGTGTGTATGTGTATGGAGCCTATTTCGATGACCGGTTTGAAGAGCCGATGGTCAGGATTTTGATCTATACTGATGTGGCTCCTGTGCCTAAGTTGTTCTGTCAATTGTGGTGAGCTTATGTAATTTTTTTCATTTTCTTCCTTATTTAAATACATTTTTTTTTTAATACCCAAAATGCCTATTGGTATCGGGAGCAGGGTCTGAGCTACAGAAAGAGCTAAAGAAACAAAAATTTCCCGACACTGGAAGTTCAAAAATTAAAACGTGAATAATTTTCTAAACCAAAAGAAGCAAGAAGCACATTTTCAGATACATGCGACAGAAGTCTGACCTAAGTTTCATACCTTTTTCGTTATTAAAAAACAAAAAACCCGACTGCAAAAACGCAATCATTAGACCCTGAACACCACCAAACTCAAACTCAAACTCAAAGCATTTATTTCAATTAAACCATTTACAGGCACTTTTGAATTGTCAAGGAGTCGGTCAGTCAGAAATATGAAGCTAGTTGCCCATTCCAAAGCGTAGTAGGTACCTATGGAGAAGAACGGGCAAGAAACTCCACGGACACTCTTATAAATCAAAATATTGTTACAAAATATTGGTTACATCATTTATGTTGAAATTATACATGTGAGAACAATGTAGAAAGCACGTTAAAAGCGTCCGCAATTATAACAAACAAATCAAAAATTAAAATAAGCCATGGCAGCTAAGAGATGACCAGTCACAACTGACGGCGCCCGTTCACGAACATGACGCATGGATCAGCACCATTCAGCTCAACCATTTTGAAGGGAGCTAAATGATCCAACACACGCGCCACCATCAGCGAGACATTTGAGTGAGCATGACATTCCCAGTCGCCAGGGCACATTCAAGTCAATTAAAGACAAATTACCCGGTAAATGGCTCTATAGTACATAGTACTCACACCTGTGCTATGCAGTTATATAATACAAAGGAAATTGAGTTTATACAATGCAAAGATGGTCTTACAATCTTCAGCAGCTCCAACATTATTTTCGAATGTTAATTAGTTAGTTGTGGTTGTGGAGCAGGACCAGCATTAAGCCAAGCATTTTTATCAGAAATGTAATCCTCCAACTTATAATATGCCTGCCTGCATAGTGTGCGTTTTATACAAGTTTTGAATTTCGTCTCGTTCAGTTGAAGTATGTGGGGAGGAATTTTATTGTAACATTTTAAACAGTACCCCATGAAAGATGAGTCTACTTTAGCCAGTCTGAAACCTGGTTGAACTAATAGGTCCCTATTTCTAGTACTATAGTTATGTCTATCACCTCTTTTACTAAAGCAAACACACCAAGTGTCAAAGCACTTGTTAATACATAGCCAATGAGTCCAAATACGATGGTGAGGAGTTCTTATACCCAACTTCCGACTCCATCATCAGACCAGCTCCATGGTATAATTTTTTCAAAATGTCTCGGTAGTTGTTTACGTATGCCAAGTTTCAGCTCAATCAGATGCCAGGAAGTGCTTGAATAATTGATGACAAAAGGAGTAGCCGGAAACACATACGAACAGAGCAAGCTAATATAAAGCTTGTAAAAATGGATGACAATTAGAGTAACCGGAAACACATACATCGTGGCAATAGTTAGCTTCGATTTTGGCCACGCGCCATTAGATCAACGTACACCAGCTGTACTTGCGCGGATTTGTTCGACCATTTGCTGCTGTCTGCGCTGACCGTTATGAACAATTTCAAAGCTGTTTTAATTTTATACAACGTGTAACGTTAAATGCGCAAAACCTCAGACACCCCAACCTGATTTTTAATTCAATTGACTTATTTATTACAGAGAGAGTTTTATCTGCTGTTTTAGTTTTACTGGCAATTCTGATCGTTTCTTGCGTCTGCGACGACGCTCTATCGAGGGAGGGGTCGTCACCGGGCTGCTGCGGCGCGCTAGCATGACCTATTAATACATAGACACGGCAACGTTTTAATGAAGATTTTTTGAAATATGTGACCTATGTTATAAAGTGGTTCAATTGATTCTGCTCGTTATTCTTGATCAAACTATTTTCACGTTTTGCGCATTTAACGTTACACGTTATATATCCTTCTGTCCTCAGGTTTCCAGACGACAATGAGCCGCAGATCGAGTTAGCTGAAGCGATGTACGGCTGGCAGCCTGAATGGGGCGGTCCCACCAACGGAGTCAATGAACCCTATATCCTGGGCTGCCAGTGCAGGAGACACACGCCAGAGAAGGAAATAGCTCCCGTTGCAGCTGCCGTGGTCACTGCTCCATGCGGCGTCGCAACCAACGTGATGGATATACAGGTTGTTATCACTACTTACAGGTTGTATGCACTCTAATACAGGTTGTTAGGGTAAACACAGTTATCCTTGAAACCGGTGGTTTGGTTTCATTTATGCCCGGTTCCTATACTCGCAAAACGATTCGCTTTGTTCACGGATGGTAAAATTGTCTACGAGACGTAACCCAAAAGTGTTCCTTTTAAAATCGCTTCGTAAGTGAAGTTACCGTTGGCTTGCTACCTAAGGACGAGAGGGCTTCGAATAACGGATAGTAGGGTAAATGTATGGAGATGACAGCTAGTGGTGTTTCTATAAAAATTTTGAAACAATAACCAGCTGTCAACGTTACTAGGCGTATGTGATTAATTACCGCCCGAAATTGGTCGGTTGTGTACAAAAGATTTACGCGTTTTCTATAATAACGTTCAAATAAATTAAAATGTCTCATTCAGATAGTGAGTTGAGTGATCTGGAAATGTTATCAGACTGGAATAGCTCAGACTCCGTTGAAGAACGTGGTACTATTCGTAGGAATTACCAAACAAGGGTTGACCATTTTAATACAATCACAATCGGGCGCGCTTACACCGTAAGCGGAAATTATCATTTTGCGCCGAGCGCGGCAAATGCCGCTGCTACCATGCGTTCGGAAGAACTTGTGGCGAGTGAGGTCCTGGCATTCCTGCAGTACCAGCTGGATGTCATGGACGAGATCAGTGTGATCCAGATCTGCAAATCCAATTTCAATGAAGAGGAGATACGCAGGGCGAAAGCGCTGCTGTATGAGTCGCTACATATGGCTGACCGAATGCCGTCCCGCAGGAGGGATGAAAAGGGAGAGAGGAGTCTCCAAGACATCATAAAAGTGTTGAAGGAGACCGACCCGGACGACGTGCCGACTTTCGTGGCGAAGGATTTGCGCAAGCTGCCCCCCGTCACATTCGACCACGTCGACGTCACCAGGCTGCTGCGGGACATCACAACCCTAAGATCAAGCCTGGTCGACATGCAGTTGAAGTTGGAAGCATCGCAATCCACCATCAGTGATCTACGTACCGAGGTAGCTGATTTACGCAATACGGTATGTAGGTCACACGAGCCAGCTACCAACGTCAACACACGTCACGGCGCATTCAATGCATCGCAGCTTAGTTTCGAGTCAGCAAAATTCGACTCGTCGCCGGCTACCGTCACTGCAAGCGACGCACAACCGCGCCCAGCCCTCATCGCGTCCCCCATCGTTGGGACGCCGACCAATATGAGCACGTCAAAACCGGGACGTGCTTACTCGGCCGCCGTTATTAAAGCTCCCGCAAATCAAGAGCGGCAACCTAACAATACGAGGGGTGCCCAAAGGCCCTCCGAAGCAGTTCAAAGCTCATTACCGCCGGTAACAAGCCAAGGACAGGCCGATGACGAAGGCTTCATTCGTGTGGAGAAAAAGAAGAAGAAGAAGCCTGCTTGTCGCAATCAGTGCGGTACCGCATTGAATGGTCCTGACATGTTGCTACGTCCCGCTATTCCATCGACGCAGCTGTACGTGTCACGGTTACATCACACCACGAAGGCAGAGGAGGTCGTGGAGTACATCAGGATGAAGACAAAATTCACATTGAGAGTCGAGAAGTTGGAGTCACGCCATAAAATTAACTTCAAATCTTTTGTGGTGCGGGTTCCGACTCATCACATGGAGACTTTCATGAAGGAAGAATTTTGGCCGACCGGTGTCGTGTATGGCGTTTTCGCGGAAGGTTACATGACACCACGACTCAGCGCAATACGTCGCCGTCCATACGTAGTAAATAGATTTTGTAGTGTTGTTTTTATTATGTATAAGTTTATTATTTTGTGTATTTTATCTATGCGCCTTAGTTGCCTGAAAATAAAGTAAATAATAAAAATAAAAAAATAATAATACTTGTGAGTTTTTATGATAAGCCTTCTGTTGAACGGTTACTCGTTTACGTTCATGAGATACAGCCTGGTGACAGACGGACAGACAGACAGCGGAGCCTTCCCGTTTTACCCTTTGGGGAACCCTAAAAACCACAGGTATTTAAAGAAATAAACTTTATTCTAAATTATATATTTATTTATTTTATTATTTATGTACACACAGTAAAATACAAAAGATACGACATAATTAAAATATGAGTACAAAGGTACTGCTTATTTCTTAAGAAATTTCTTCCAGCAGACCTGCGAAAGGAGAAACGAAAAAGAAATGTAGACAATAGTGTGTGAGAACAAAAAGAGAAAAAACATGAATATGCGAAGTCTTAACTAAAAATAACAAATATACCTACACATATACGCAAGAAAATTAACATATACTTAAATAAATACATAAAGCTTAAATATATAAACATAAATACACTATAGGTACCTATATAATAATAAATACTCAAAGTTGAGAGGAAAGATAATGCTCTTTTACACGAAGTTTAAATAGAGAAACAGTTTTCAAATCACGAATACTAGGCGGAAGTGAGTTCCACAATCTTACAGCATGGACAGAGAAGGAATAAGAATAATAGCTAGTTTTATGAGGATGAGATTTAAGGAGGGATCTAAGGTGTGATCTACACGGTGCGTCACTAGGACGAGCGTAAGAAAAACGCTCACGCAGGTAGGACGGATAAGACGGGTTGTGTAAATTGTTGAAGAGGAGACATAAAATCCGAGTGTTCCTGCGAAGGCGGATTGGGAGCCACTTGAGTTCCTTGCGAAGGTGAGAAACATGGTCATACTTTCGCAGACCGAAAACGAAGAATTCACAAGTTTTGCAAGCGCTCAAGCTTGTTTAATAGCTCCTCAGTAGCATCCAGGTAGCAGGCGTCAGCATAATCTATAATCGGCTGGATATGTGTTTGTGCCAAGGAGATTTTAGTCTTCAAGGGTAGGAGACTTTGAAGGCTTTTCAACGAATGAAAAGAGAAATGTACCTTTCGACTAACCTCATTGACCTGGGATTTTTTTATTAATTTAACTATACCACTTTTACTGTAGTTGTTTGTATTTATCACATTCTAAACTTTTTTTTTATTTTACCACACTAACCTTAAAACAAACATAAAATACTAATCAATAATCACATTACAATTCCTATTCTCTTTCTGATCTAACTCTGATCTTAATAGCTTCATTTCTCAATCTAATTTTTCTGTTCTTTTATCATATTAGCTTGCTATGGCTAAGTTACGAGCTAGACGTCCATCATTGTCTGCTTTATTTTTACCTGAAATATGCAAGGAAGTAAATTAATAAAATGGGACACAAATGTGAGACATGCTTTTGGTAACTGCTGGGCCAAATAGAGATACTAGGATTCACAAATGCTATTTGCATTTGTGTAATTTTAAGAGTTCAATTAGTAACTTCTACCTTTCTTTATTGTTTTTAGTTCATCTAACATAGGTATGCCAAAGAAATGTTTAGAACTCTCTGCCTTGCTGGTAAGGATTACTTTGAATTAGGTCAGTTAACAACGCAACCTCGTCTTTGCTCATGATCCTAGCTTTCTATAAGTGAACCAAATAATTTACGATTATAGATGTGCATTCACAAAGTACGAATTTTTTTACTTTTATACGGCACAATAACTCACCGGTATACTATCCATTCTGGAATCTTTTCACTGATATTTGTATGTAATAAATAGTCACTTTATCCTCCGTTTCTCCGTAACTCTTCAGTTTCAATTTAATTACCAGTTAAGGAATAATTGGAAAGATTTCAGGATAGTATTTATTATTTGGGAAAGATTGTTTACAATACAAATTACAGACACATACATTCTCTGCCGTCCGCAAGCTATAATGCCGTTATCCAACAAAATCATATTTTGAGTTATGGACAAAAAAGCGCAGAAAAATAAGAAATTGATGCTGTTTCATAGCTGTAACCCATAAGAGAGAGTTGCCGGTATCTAAAATTAGATCTAGTTTTGCGCTCAAATAAGTATTTATTTTATCAAATAAATATTTTCACTTCTTAAAAGTTATTTAATCTCAACAAAAATAGGTTTTTAGCGTTTTAGTTTAGTGTTTTACAATTTTTCAGCTTAAGCAACCAAGACTATAATGCCGTTAAGCATACCTTAGCGGCATTATAGAGTTTGATTTTAATTTAATTTTATTGACATTTAAAAGTCTTAAATAAATCTCTTTATTACTACACTATAATGCCGTTAAATACTTTAACGTTGTTATAGCTAAGCATTATGACTCCGAGAACAAATACTACGCTAAACCTTAATACAGCTAAAGCCACTTAGTCGTACTTAAGACTAGTAACTTGTAAGGATATTTTTTCAGCATTTTTTATTAGATAGATTACATAGCTACAATGCCGCTTAATACAAAACATTTAAATGTAACGGCGTTCAGCTTTGAAACGTAAAAGATAGTTTAGGAAATCAAATAAAAAGGTACCTACAGAAATAAAAGAGCTTATTCAGAAATATAAATCAATCATCTAATGACCCAGTTTTCTTTAATTTAAACAAAATCACTTCGTGCGGACTTACTTACGTATAATAATTAAAAATGAGATCTTAGAAAATAACTAAAAAAACTATCTTCATCTTGTAACTAATGAAGTAATGACATCATAAGAAACAACTTAAAAATATTTCAAAAAGACCTTTTTAAATCTAAATCTTGAAATTATAGAAATAAGTAAGATACACTAATTATATTTACGTTACAATTGTACGTAATAAAATATTCTGGCAAATAGAACATGCTTGCTCTCTGATATTAAAAAATACAAAATTAACAAAATCACTTTGTGATGAGTTACTAAGTACTAATTATTGCAAATAAGATCTTATAATAACAAAAAAATACTTCCAAAAAAAAATCATTTAATAAAAAAAAATTAAGTAATAAAAACTAAAACCCAACTACGACTGAAAAGGTATAAACAAGACAACACAGACAGACAAATTAAAAATCCGGAGTCACACGTTAGGGCGGCATAAATCGAACAGATTACGTGTGACTCCGGATTTTTAATTTGTCTGTCTGTGGTATCTATAACCAGCGGACAATCACGACGCTTCTAACGATACCTCATTTGTCAAATTGTGATAAGTGGTTTGGAAGATAGGAGGGAACAGATGAACATACATACATACATACATACCGGTCAAAATCATAACCCTCCTTTTTTCTTCGCCGTAGTCGGGTAAAAAAAACCTTCATCAATATAAAACCTTTACCCAATCATCATTCTAATTTTAAAGTCGATGCTACTAACTGAATTGGACGGTGAGTAACATAAAATACTTATTTTGCAACTATTAAACTATAAATGTTTTTTTTCTAGGAGATAAACTTTATTTTAAGAATCTAAAATTATTTAAGCAACTAACGTAGTACTTATAGTGAGGTAATTATTATTCATTAGCAGTCTTATTGTTTACAAGTTATTGTATCATCAGTCTTGTCAAGGTTTCTCTTATTTCTGTAATATAATTTCGCAAAAAAAAAAGACCATGACAATGCCACTAGGCTTCCTCATGGTCCTTTATTTTTCCAGAATACCTGTTTATGGATGGGAATTATGCTGGAAAGTTTTTCAATAATGTCATTTTTTCTTGTAGAATCTATTCCTTTTGGGTTCGAGCGGAATTTAACTTGTAAACGATTGGGGTTCTTTAAATACTTGTTATTCATGAATCTCAATGTTTTATATTCCTCATCAAAATCATTCTTGTACATTAGGTCATAATTATTACGTGTAAAACGTACTTAACACATGTTTTTTAAGTAAGCTCTTGGATGCGAATTTTGAACTCTTCTGTCGGATATAAAATTTGATATGTTAAGGAAATGTGCGGGCGACAAACATTTCACAATTACTTTTGATTTATTAATTGAAGCGACTGCTTCTTCGAAGTCCCCAAAATCATAAAGTTTCACTTTTTTTTTCATGGCCAACTCAACTTGATGGTGCACTTGATCAGCACTCATAAACGTGTGCCCTGGTTCAAAATAATGCAGTGTTATCTGTTCTGTAGAAATTATTTCAGAGTTGACTAAATGGATAAGTAATGAGTATAGTAACCAATTTTTATTCTGAGCGCTGCAGTTATCGAGCCATATATGGACATTGGTAACGTCACGGTTACATAAAATAAAATGGTAGAAAGCCGTCATAATGTCCTCTTGCTTTCTGCCTGCAGTAGCATCATGCCAGATGACTGTTAGTGTCTTTAAAGTGGAACTGATTTTGCCGACTGGTGCAAAGGTCTGATTGAATACCGTAAGGCGTTGGCAAAAAATTGCAGCTTTAAAGGTGTCTAATCTCGGCAATATAATAACTTTTTCTAGGTCTGCACTATAATATATCTGGGAATTATTTTGTGGCAATTTTTTATGCTCACTGTAAAGCTCCCTTGCTTTTTTATACTTTTGGTGATGCTGAGCCCACTCCACACATAATGTGCAGTCTGCGACAACCTGGTTCCCGGCATCATGCGATGTTTCTTTTTTATGCAAAGTGTAAGCTTCACACATTTCGCACTCTTCATTACCCAGACGAGTAAAAGAAATATTCATTTTTTTTACGTGTTGCCTGTACAGTTCATTTGAAATGATTTTATCTGGGTATTTTTCACAGAAATGTTTGTGCATGTTAGTTACACTAATATCGCTTGATAAATAACGTCGCAGTGGAGCATGTTCGCGCCTGTAGTGGGGTTCTGATGGGTGAAACGATTCAACGTGCTGAGTCAGCAAAACACGATCATATGCAAGTGTTTTATGGTGCTTTCCTCGTTTATCCGTAAATTAGGGGTCTATAAAAGAGTTATGCAAGATCCTGTCGTAAGGTAGTAAAAAAAAATATTTTGCATTCCTCAACTCTGGTGTCATCTATTTGTTTAAATGTAAATGCCCGTCTCGGTTTCCTCTTCGGGTCACTGGTCGTTTTTCTCTTTGGAACTGCTACTGAAGTGTGCTTTCACAAATAAGTGCTTTTCTCGCCACGACAAGTCCCAATACATTTTATTGATTGGTTCTCGCTGATCTTGGTTAAATTTAGAAGTACATTTCTTCAGACAAGTTTCATTGCATCCCGTTTTGACATTATGTTCTAACCTTTTTTTATTTTTGGTATCTATTTTTCGCTGAAGTAAGGGAATGTTATATTTTTTACGTTTTCCTGTTGGTTTTGATGTTTCAGGTTCCAAACTGAGTCCAACAGATTCATTGGCTTGACGTAATGTTTGATAAGCACCAACATCAATGGTGTTCCTACGATTTCGAGAAAGTAGCGACGCCGGTGTACGTATCTTTATCAGCACAAAGAAAATTAATAGAGTTTCTGCGTTTATTCTGCAAGGTATTGCTTTCTTGAATAAAAGGAACAGTGTCAAGAACGTCTGAAGTAAAGCTCTTAGTAATCACGGCGTGTGTAATGGGTTGTGAACCTTTTTTCTTAAATCTTCTGTTTGCTTGTGAAACTTGGGACTTCTGGCTACTCCGTTGAACTGCTTGAAAATCGTCACTTGAATCACTACTTGAATCAGATGGGCGATAGTCTTTATCACGCACAGACTCGTCGGAATCACAATCACATTGCAAGTTTAACTGCGAAGTTGTAGATGTATTTTCCATTGTAATACTAATATCATTCAGTTCAGTTACATTAAATGAGAGATCTTTTAACGGCATCACTTCGTTGCAGACTATAGCAATTTGATCTTCTGACGGCATCACTTCGTTGCATGTTAAATTGATTTGCACATGATCTGGACTTGGTAAAGCATCAAGGCTCTGAGCAGGAGAAGAAGTAGTTTTAAAATCTTTATTCAAATTATTTAAGATTGACGAATGCACATGTGAATTATAAGTAATTTGCGTATCACAAAGCTTTTCAAAAATATTAGTTGTCATCGAATAGGGCCTGTTATAATAAAGTGTATCAAAACGCTGTAGTTCGGGATCAGGACCTTTATTCCTTCTGCTAAAAGTCTCAAAGGCAACTTGCTCAATTTTGGTGTCTGTACTAATGTTTCTCCTTAATCATGTCTAAAATGTTTTTGGATCTTTGTGAAATAACAGAGCGCCTGCAACAAGTTAAAAATAATGTAGGTTAACATTATCTTATGCACTTATCACTACAGTATCTTCAATAAATAGTAGGTATAAAATAAAATGACTATTTGCGAAGCTATTCTGACCAGTTTAGTGTTGATCACTATCCAGTAAAATAAGTTAGTTACCTTGGACCTTTAATGTAGATTAATATTGTAATTAAATGAACACTTTAGAAAATATCACAGCTTTAAAATGATACGAAACTAAAAAACAAGTTGTTTGCGTTACGAAACCGAAACCTTTTGGACACACATAGAATTAATCTTGATCCAATCTGTATTTTACTAAACAGGTAAATAGTTATCGTAAATAAATAATGATTTTACCTCGAGTTCTTGTCAGCCATCGTAAAAATTGGAGGGAACGCGCGGAGCCAGACACGTCCTTCCCCTTCAAATTTTTGAGGCGCACTGCTTCTTTAATCACCGGACGCGGGGCGGCCGCAGGGCAAGCGAACGAAGGTAGATAGCTGCGTTTTAGTGTAGTAATGAGGGATAGGTAACTGCATTTTTGCGATTGACGTCGTAAGCAAAATATTTATATTTCATATTGAAAATGCCGTTATTGGCGTATTCACTATAAAATCTCTTAATAAAAACACATCTAAGTACTACGCTAATATGCCGTTAAGTGACAGTAACGACATTTTTGTCTAGTACTATCATTTAACGGCTTTTTAGCGTTGGATTTTGAATACCGTAATTTGAAACAAAGCAGAACTACAAAACCGTTAAAGTACTTTAACCTCATAATAGAGTAGGAAATTCTGTTAACGGCAATTTAGATATGCTACAGCTGGTAAAAAATATAGTTAAAATGTAAATTATAAGCCCTTAGTCACTTTTTAGTTTAGTAATGTTGCTTAACTGCGTTATAGCGTAGTAAACTACATATCAAACAAGGGAACTTAACGGTATTTTATATTTTTTATTTCTGGATCCATAAATAATAGAAAAATACTACTTAAGCAGAAAGATAGAGAATTTTTTTCTGATTATGGGTGGCAACAAAAATCGAAAATCGACCAGATGCGAGACAACGGCATTATAGCTTGTGGACGGCAGCATTGTCATCGCCACAGTTGCGTTTTGTTCACTTCGGCAGTAATGGTTAACATATTTTTTTAAATTATATCAAATTATTTCTATAGCAAAATCATCGTATTATTAAAAAAAAAATATTTTACAAATCAAATTATTGTGACTACTTAAAATAAGAACAATTTTCATTAATTTTAATAAAGATTTCAAAAAAGTTTGTGTTACAACGAAACAAGCATGAACGTTGTACTGATGTCGTCGGAGGGCTTCGGTCAGCGGGTAACCGACATCTGTTCGTCGCAGGTTAAGGACGAAAAATATTTTAGGAACGTCTTTAGCGGCTCGTTACGGGGTCGGATAGAAACTTTTAAAATCTTTTAATGAAAATGTTTTTTTTTTTTGTTGTGACTCGGGTCATTTATTATTACAAGCTTTATATATTAGCTTGCTCTGTTCTTATGTGTTTCCGGTTACTCCTTTTGTCATCAATTTTTCAAGCACTTCCTGGCATCCGATTGAGCTGAAACTTGGCACATACAACTACCAAGACATTTTGAAAAAATGATAACATGGAGCTGGTCTGATGATGGAGCCGGAAGTTGGCCATAGGAACTCCTCAATCAAACAAGATAGCACCATCGTGTTTGGACTCATTGGTCATGTATTGACAAGTGCTTTGACACTAGGTAGTGTTCAGGGTCTGATGATGAAGCCGGAAGGTGGCCATGGGAACTCCTCATTCAAACAAGATAGCACCATCGTGTTTGGACTCATTGGTTATGTATTAACAAGTGCTTTGACACTAGGTAGTGTTCAGGGTCTGATGATGAAGCCGGAAGGTGGCCATGGGAACTCCTCATTCAAACAAGATAGCACCATCGTGTTTGGACTCATTGGTTATGTATTAACAAGTGCTTTGACACTAGATGGTGTACAGGGTCTGATGATGGAGCCGGTAGGTGGCCATGGGAACTCCTCAATCAAACAAGATAGCACCATCGTGTTTGGACTCATTGGTCATGTATTAACAAGTGGTTCGACACTAGGTGGTGTTCAGGGTCTGATGATGGAGCCGGACGGTGGCCATGGGAAAACCTAAATCAAACAAGATAGCACCATCGTGTTTGGACTTATTGGTCATATATTAACAAGTGCTTTGACATTAGGTGGTGTTTAGGGTCTGATTCATTGGATTTGTGAAAGAACACATATTTAAACAAATCCTGTTGCTAAAAAGTAGAAAATAAAATATAAGTAAAAATCTTTTTAAAAACAAGCTTTTAATGAACTAAAAAGTACTAAATAAAACTTACGTGAGCATAGAACTTTAATATTTTCTTAAAAGCTTGAGGCGTAAATGTCCTTCTTACACTAAACTTGAAGATAAGCCTCAAGGCTCACGTAAGTTTTATTTAGTACTTTTTAGTTCAATAAAACCTTGTTTTTAAAAAGATTTTTACTTATATTTTATTTTTATTTAAGTCAACTAACCCATGGTTTGAGTAACAACCATGTGTGTTCCCTCATAACTTCTAAACTACTCATAATTTGACAAATGAGGTATAGTTGGAAGAGTCTTGAACGTCCGCTGGTTACAGGGTATTGTGACTGGCGCCCTCTAGATGACATAGCCAAGAACTAAAATTTTTTTTTGAATCATTCCGTTTAGGATATCAAATGTTTAATTAGCATATTCCAATAAAATATATTAAAATTCCATAAAAAAAAATAAGTTATAAAACTAAAACCCACCTACAACAAACAAGTTTTAGTCACAATTAAAAAAGTTTTTAACTTCATTTTTATTAATATGACGTGATTGCAATGTGTAATTAATTTAATTTAATTTCAAACAAAACCTAATAGAACAGAACTGTTTTCAGAACGCCCCTTTCGACGATCCGCTAAACTTTGAGAAAAAAGTGCCGTCACATCGCAATCGCAACAGCACGTCTGTTGCCGTCTGCGTAAAATGGCTGCATTTCAGAAATGACGTGTCAGTGCAAATCATTGAGTGGATGCAGCTTTTGAAGCATTTTGGAGCTGAGAAGGTGTTTATGAATGTCGTCAGGGTATGTGTCTTCGACCATTAACCAAATGTTGTCTATATCCTTAGTTTTTGGTACCCTAAACCTGTAAAATTATTTTGTATACGACGACACAACTTAGATGTAGCATAAATTCGTTAAGTTAGGAATAAAATTGCATTTATTAATTTAAATCTTACGGCTGTATTTGGATAAGACGTTACAAGTTATTGCATTTTCGTAGATATTACAGTCGAGGCGGTATTATTACGAAAAACGTCGTATGAGATTACACTCTCGGCTACCTAGCCGAGAGTGTAATCTCATACGACGGTTTTCAACACACTTGCGAGGAAAAACACAGACTTGTTGTAAGAAGTTATGCTACATTAACGTAATTATAGAGATGACAACTGACCTTTGTTGCCAGGTGCCACTGTCCGGAGCATCGATTAAAAACTTTCTACGTCAGTTCGTGACGACAATACTTTAAATTTTGTATTTTTGATAATACATAATTACACATATACAACCACACAACGAAAACAATAACAAATATTTATGGAAAATGGCGCGTTGGTTTTGTTTTTACGCAGGTGTAAATAAAGGCATTGGCTAACCCGCTAAATAATCTATATTAAAAATGTAATAAAAACGCACAAGCGTTCAGGCTCAGAACGTCCCTTTCCCAAAATGTCCCTCTGTTTCAAATAGTCCCTTTCCCGAAATGTCCCCTCCCCATAATGTCCATTTCCCAGAAGGTCCCTTTCCCGAAACGTCCATTTCCCAAAATGACCCCTTCCCCAAATGTCCCTTTCTCAAAATGTCCCTTTCCCGAATTGACCCTTTCTCAAAATGTCCCTTTCCTACGACAGCTAGGAATATTTAAATAACATAACCCAAGTAGTCAATCAACTTTTAATCACATATAATATAAAACCAAAACAAAAACAAACAGTCAAAAGCCTTTATACTTATAAATCAAAACGTCAAAAGCCAATAATTATCCACGTGATATCTAACTGTTAACATAATTATATAAACTGGGAATACACAATCACATAATTATAATATAAAAAACAAAAAAAAGCCTTTTAATTACATACTTATAAATCAAAACGTCAAAAGCCAATAATTATCCACGTGATACCTAACTGTTAACATAATTTATATTATATTATTATAAACTAACATTAGAGAAATCAAAGAAGTCTTTGTGAATTGCAGTTTTAAATGATTAAGTGTATTTTATTTAAATAAGCACAGTCTCAAAAATATTATTTTTGTTAAAAACTGTGCCACTGTGATTTGTTTTGTTTGTAATTTTCGCAAGTTTTTGTAGTTAATTAATATAATTAGGATAAATGTCGCTTTTTGAGACTTTATGCAAATAATGGACTTTTACATGTTTATTGTTCAATAAAAAAAAAAAAATGTAAATATATTTAGATGTATTCCCAGTTTATATAATTATGTTAACAGTTAGATATCACTTGGATAATTATTGGCTTTTGACGTTTTGATTTATAAGTATAAAGGCTTTTGACTGTTTGTTTTTGTTTTGGTTTTATATTATATGTGATTAAAAGTTGATTGACTACTTGGGTTATGTTATTTAAATATTCCTAGTTTAAACGCATAGCTGTCGTAGGAAAGGGACATTTTGAGAAAGGGTCAATTCGGGAAAGGGACATTTTGAGAAAGGGACATTTGGGGAAGGGGTCATTTTGGGAAATGGACGTTTCGGGAAAGGGACCTTCTGTGAAATGGACATTATGGGGAGGGGACATTTCGGGAAAGGGACTATTTGAAACCGAGGGACATTTTGGGAAAGGGACGTTCTGAGCAGATAGTGTTTTGAATAAGCAAATTAAGTAAAGATTGAAAAAAAAAATTTTTACAATACGCCCCTGGCCCTTGGCCCCTGGTCAAAACGCTCCTGGTTTGCCTATAGCACAGATATTGTAATACTACGTAGGCACAGATATTAATATAAAAACCAAAGCGAACTGGGCTTGTATTACCGTTACCACAAAAAAACGTTTTCCGATAATGACTGGGCATTTTTGGTATTTTTCCACTGTATGAAAGTTTCGTAGGCCGCTAGATATTTATCTCTAGATTTTGGTGGCAACAGGCTATCACTCGCGTTTCGTGCTTCGATTAGTATTTCCGGCGGGGTCAAATCTACGTATTGCTCTTCTTCCAGTGAAGTCGACATTTTTGAAAATAACCAAACAACGCAAAATGTTAACAAATATTCGTATGTATGGAAAATAGCGCTCTGGTTTTGTTTTTCGCGCGCCGCGCTAGCAATGCGCGTGCAGGTGTAAATAAACGCACTGGAAAATCCGCTAAACAGCCTATGTAATAAACACAACTTAATGTTCTGAATAATCATCTGCATCTGCCTAGCCTTTTCCCTACTACTTACTATATTGGGGTCGGCTTCCAGTCTAACCGGATGCAGCTGAATATCAGTATTTTACATGGAGCGACTGCCTATCAAAACATTATGGTAAATTATGTAGTGAAAAATATAAAAGTACTTCAGTAATTTCATTGAATATTAAGTACTTAAGTTCATTTTTATCATTTTATTTATTTAAAGAAGGCATCAAAAATTTAATGAGATTTAATTTAAAAAGCGCATATCTCTGCTCTTGTGAAAATAGAGAATGCTTATTTAATATTATAGGATAGCCCATACTAATTCCATGTAATTATAATATCCCAGTGACCTGCCCGTGGGATTATTTTTTCATAACTAAACGCCCATGATTTGCTTATGGCATTAAAAAGTTTCACCAAAGTCAATTTCTATATATGTATTTAATTAGTAAATACTATAATGGTAACATGGTATGTGATGTTGCCATGATAGTACTTACTAATACCATACCTACTCCCATGTCATTACTCCGACTACTAATAGTTATTTGTGGCGCACATTACCGCACTAGTGCCGTAATGTAAAGTAAAAAGCCCACTTCCATAATACACGGCAATATGAACCTAAAAGCGGGTCAATAAGAGCCACTTTACGAGCAAGTGTGTTGAAAACATCATTTTCACCTAAAGCAGTAATAAAGATTGGAGATTTCGAAGACGCACTCAGTTCGGATGGTGATCGGTTTTACGAATTTTTCCGATGCTACATCTAAGTTGTCGTGTCGTACTGTACCTACTTCATTCATCATCATTATGAACAACTGTTACTATGGGACACCAACCACGTTCCCTGTTGAAATCAGTTTATAATATGTTTTTTAAAGTCCATAGAGGTATGAGGAACAAAATGTAAAGTTGAGGAAGACTCAATAGAAAAGAGAGACAAGAGACAGGTCTGTTGGCGTTGTAGACGACACAAGTCGATTAAAACAGGTCTTAACGTTACAGTTGCACCCGAAAGCCAGAAAGGTTCTCAAATACTATGAAGACGAAGGCTTCGCGATAGTCACGGAGGTGTCGCACCCGCCGCAAGTGTCAGGGTTCAAGCAGGACCGAGGGTCGCGGGACTTCAGAGATATGAGGAGAGAGTTGCTGCCCCTTAACGACTGCCTGTACCGCAGCATAGGGCGGCACGACTGGCTCGCGGTGATTGATCTAGATGAGATCATTGTACCGGCTCCGTGAGTTGTACTTTACTATGTATAACTATATCATTATCATCATTGGCAGCCTCCTTTTGTGCCATGAGTCCTCTTGATCTGTGCGACTCTCACCCAGGTCTTTCCCGCGATCTTCTACATCTATATATTGAATGATTCGGCATTAAACAAACTGCTTTGCCCTTTTTACCCGACGGGCCCAGAAGGAGGGTAATGTTTTTCGAGAATATGTATGTATGTCTATTTCTTTGGCATTCTCTGTGACCTAAACGGCTTGATGGATTTTAACATAATGAGGTGTCGCTAGGTTCGTCTTAATTGTGGGAGTGACATAGGCTATAATATGCAAACGCTTGCTGTTATGTGAAATGCCTCGGCACTATGTAAAAGTCCATAAAATCCAAATTATCCTAACATTATTAAACAAAGTCCCCATGCTGCGTCGGGTTGTATGTGCGCGATAAACTCGAAAACTAAATAAATACGTCGTGGGTCCATCAATGCCTGTTCATGTCCAAGACTTGTATTGTTATAAATCTAAATGTATCATCTCTATAATTACGTTATTCTAGGTGAAGCATTTATGTTCCTACAACAAGTCTCTTTTTTCCTCACAAGTGTGTTGAAAACGTCGCACGTATGTAAAGCGTGTGCATTGATCATTTACACACTCGACTTCCTTAACAAATAATACCGCCTCGAGTGTAATGACCAACTTAGCACACTTGTATCATAATGTACGCCTATTACCACGCCCTCAAGAATATTTAATTTATCGCGTTATTATTCTAAATTTTGAATAGAAAAACACCTTAATTTATAAAATTTTAGTGATTTAAAGACGCGCTGCTTGTTTGCAGCATCTGGGGAAGAATTTACAACGCGGGGCTTGTCAATGTCACTGAAAGTGTTAAACAAAAAATGTATTTGCAACTTTCCAGAGGAGGTACCTGGGTTGACCTGATAAACAATCAGACGGCAGCCGCAGCAGCCGAACCGGACGGTTTGCCGTTCGATTCCATGATCTACCCGAACTATTACGTACTGGACGGCGCTCAGAAGAACCTAGTGGCTCCGGCGAAGACCCGCATCTTGGCTCACACTTGGAGGACAAGGAATCCTAATCCGCCTGGTAAGTTGCCTTTAGGAAGAAAGAAAAGCAAAAATCAATAAAAAAAAAAACAATCATCGTTATTATTCTCTTGCCTCCTCTCGTGTGTAGCCCAGCCCAGTTGTCAAAAACTCGCACATACGCAAACGGGGCTGGTTCAGCTCAGCCCACAGATGTCGCTCGGAAGGATTATTTTCTATGATAAGTTATTTATAGTTTGCACTTTAATGCTCAAAGTTAAACAAATTGTACAGGTATAAACGAGAAAGACAATAATATCGGATGTTCCACATCTGACAATAATTCGAGTCGGAATGTTTTATTTAATGTATTTGGTCCGAAAACGCTGCAAATATGGCGTCCGCGTGTGTTTAGTTTTTAGATATTATTGAATTAGGGAATGTTTATCCCAATTTATTTGAGGTCTGCGCATCATGTCTCAGGCTGAGTCCTGAGTAACGGCGCACCGCGCAGGCGGTTAGCGGGGCGGATTTATCAGACTGATGTCTAGTGGGTGTCCTGAGTGTCGGCGCACCGCCGTAGATTGTTGTTATGGCACTGCCATTGCCATAGCAACGAACCCAAAGACATGGCTTTGTAATAACGTCCTGTCAGAATATCAACGATTAATTCGTGTTTTTGAGCGCATTTTTCCAATATAATGTGAAACTTGGTGCTTTCGAATGATACTCATTGTTATAGTGTGTGTGTGTTATAACATAGTAATAAATTAGTATGAATTAGATTTTTCGATCTCTTACGTAGACGTACGTTCATATAAAGTTATCGCGGCATGTATATTGAGAAAATTCAAATGCGCCGTGAAATGCGCGCGCCCGCTCGCACTTTGGGCAAGTTCGAACATCCCGAACATTTGTTTTATCCGCCGTTCATTCCGCCTGCGCGGTGCGCCGTCACTCAGGACTCAGCCTTATACTTCTCTATTAGTCTTCATCTCGACTCTATTTGACTGCCCCGTTGGTCTCGTGGTCGCAAGCGCGAGTGCTGAGCGCGGGGCCCTCGGTTCGATTCCCAGATCGGGCAAAGCGTTAATAGATAGATAGATACAACGTTTTTAATGGGTTTTTCTATTAGGAATTGCTCAGTAACAGCCCGGAGTCTAGATTTGTGCCCGGTTGATGGCGATTGGCTCGCCGCCTCATAAAGCAAACTGGCAAAATGTAATTGAATCATAATAGGTATACCTCTGTTTAACCCTTCGAAGATTACATATTGTGCTTTGTTTTGGCTGTCTCCAGGTTATAACGTGAAGTCGTTTTTCAACGTAGCCTCAGTGACGGCCATGCACAATCATAGCCCAATGGCCTGTAAGAACGGTTGCAGGAACAGAGTGATGGACAATGGACCGGGCAAGATGCTACATTTCAGGGCAAAGTGCGCCAATGGTCAGGACGACTGCGAGCAACTGCATGACGTAGTCAGGGATAACATCCTCGATGAATGGAGAGCGCCTGTCTTGAGCGAAGTTAAGGAAGTACTGGCTGTACTAGGATTTGACGCACTAGAGTGATTTATTGCTTGACTAGCTGACCCGACAGACGTCGTCCTGTCCAAATTTCAGTAATGTATTAAATATTCCAATAAATAATGAAAAAAAAAGGATGTTCAGTTTTTCCCGAATTTGACATTTTTGAACTTTTCCATAAAATAATTTGTTATTATGGAACAAATCTAACTTAAGTGTTATTGTATGAAATAGTGATTGATTGGATCCAAGGTTTGTATATTAGGTACTTTCTCAAATAATGCGCGAAAATTCAAACTGAGTAAGGGCGAATTTCACCAAACTTTTATACCGAGTATAAGTCTTATCCTGCGAATAAATTTTGAATTTTTGACAGTTTTTCCATACAAAAACTGTCAGATGCCATTTTTATTCCACGGATAAAAGATATCTGACTTTGGTAAAATCAGCCCTAAGTAAATTAAATTATTATTAAAAATACCAGAATCAATGAGGAATAACGATAATTTTTCATGCAGCAATATTTTCATTTTTTCTTCTTCTTTACTTTAAGCAGTACTATTTGTAAGCCAAATCGAAATAAATAAAATC
This sequence comes from Lithophane semibrunnea, assembly GCA_947363905.1. Lineage (NCBI taxonomy): Eukaryota > Metazoa > Arthropoda > Insecta > Lepidoptera > Noctuidae > Lithophane > Lithophane semibrunnea. The sequence continues at coordinate 10,196,660 of OX376215.1, forward strand.
TTTGATAAGTTACCTCCTTGGTTGTGATGTGTTGAAGTAAAAAGTTCGTTCCATTTTTTAATGATACGACAGAAATGAGTTTTCATAGTAATTTATTTGGCCGCTAAAGACTACTTTTTTCTTAGTAGACTTTTTATAGTAAATAACATTGCCGGCCATATTCACTTGTTTTTGACCAGTACAGCAATTTCGATTTATCTCGAAGATGGTTTTCAAAAAAATGCTCGAATTTCCAAGAGAAAATACAATATCGTCAATATGTAAATCAAATAGAAATATAACTTTAATTATACGAACGAAAAAAAAAAATTTGAATTTGTGTTCTCCACTGTTATCGTATTTTTTTAACTGCTGTTTGGGGCCGTTTTTAATAGATTGTTGCATCGAGCGCTAAGTGAGTTATTAATGCACGAGGGTTATGTTGGTGCCCGAGCGCATGCGAGGACACTAAATTAACAGGAGTGCATTAATTACTCACTTTAGCAAGGTGCCTAATCTACTTTTCTTTCAACTACCAATGTACCTACCGTGATAAAATATACCTACTCAAGTTAATGAAAATAAAGTTATCCCGCGGTTTTTGCGGCAAAAGGTTTGAGTTGACTTGAATTGACTTGAGTTGACTCAAGTTGACTGGAGTTGACTTGAGTTCAGCTCAACTCAGCTCAGCTCACATAGACAGACAGAACCGGAGAGACGAGCCTTAGTAATTGGGTCCCGTTTTACCCTTTGGATATGGAACCCTAAAAACAGTGCATTAATGAATAACAAACAGTGCAACAATGAAATTTCATACATCCTTACTGCACTGTTTTGGTTCTAAGCAAAAAATTCGTCCTTTGTGTTCGGTTTTGTAGTGATTAATGATAACATTACTACGTAGTTGAAAGATATGGATTTTCATAGTAACTTTGCTGGCCGCATCGTCATTTGTTTTTGACCAGTACAGCAATTTCGATTTATCTCAAAGTAGGTTGTCAAAATAATGGTCGAATTTCAGGTTTGAGATTAAACGTTTTTTTTTATCATATGAGTTATGTTCGTGTTGGGACCTTATGAGTATCATGGTTGGAGGAGATAAATGAAAATCGTGTGTATGTATCAGATTGTCTATTCAGAAGACCAAGAATATTAAACACAATGACGCGCCTTATATAAGTTACACAGTACAAGTTATTGCCACGGCGCTAGGAAAACGACTGGCCGCTAAACCTAATGCGCGGGGAACATTGCGTTTTGCCCAGCTAGCATTTCTGCTACCTGGAGTCCCTACAGTTCTGTAAATATTACAGTAACTTTCTAGGTCCATATCCGAAGCATCTGTATCATGAATTACGATTCAGTCACCATCTTCTTCTAAATCTTCTTCATCTTCTATCTTAATTTTCTTATGCTATTTTTTTTCGTTTTATTTCGATGCATTTGTTTTGTCTTTCAGATTTTATTTTTTAGTACCTTGTTAAGTGAAAGGTGCTGGTCGTTTTATTTTATGTCCTCTAAAAATATCTTAAAATAGCAACTTTCGGTTTTGAAGTCCGTGGCAGTGGTGATTTAGAGGAGCTTGCAAGACAATTAAGTGTTGAAGAATCGTCTTGTACAAGTAAGTAATACTTTTTATAGTGTAAAGGAATTCTTTGATAAAAAAGTAAATGATAAATATTGTTACTGATTTACTGATAGTTATTTGAATAAATACTGCCTAGATTTTAAAACATTGTAAACATTTTAGAATTACAATTATTTTGTTACTAGTAAGTGTAATGAGTGTGCAATGATGCTAGTTGCATAATTCTAAGGAACTTGGACCAAGTTCCTTATAATAAAGAAACCAAGTTACTTGGTTTCTTTAAAATATTTGTATGCCAGTCCATGGCGAGACATGTAGATCATAACCATAATATTAAGACCATTATTGTACCATGTTTAAATGCAAATAAATATATTCTATTCTATTCTATTCTTAGTTGGATTGGGGCACGGTCGTTCAAGTCTGAATTAGGTGACATTATTTCAGAAAGAGTTGCTTTTAACTGAAATAGTTCCGAGCTTGATGTGTCAGTAACATGCGTAAAAACGCCTTTTTTTTTTTTCGTCACTTTTTTTTTTTCATTTTATTTACTTAATATATCTTTCTTCTTTCTCTCTCTTTGTTGGCTTTTTCATCTTCCTTCTATTTCAATCTTACAATGACGTCCTGATGCGTTATCACCTCTGCACTTGCGGATCATTTTACCTTCTTTCTCTTGACATTTTCAGGCTGCAATTGTTTTGTAGATTTATTAATACATAAAAAATCTTCAAAACATATTTTCTCCGGAGTTTGAATTAACGACGCTCTGCAAAATGGTGAGTGGAATCGAGTTTAATTTAAGAGTTAATTTTGGAAGCTACGAGCGAGTGTTTGATCTTTCGATAACTTTTCTGGGTGCCTTCCATCTTCTGGGTCTAATTTGGGTTCCGGTACAGCATTTCTGTTAAACTGATAGTTTCCGCTCTTTTCGAAATTTTTGTTGTGCAACTTCGACTTACGACCACACTCACCACGACGATTAATAGTAATTTGTCAAAGACGAGGATTATTTCGGAAGCCTTCGATAAATTCTGTTAGCAGTTCCTGCGAATAAGTGCGGAAATCAGTCATTTTAACCAATTAAATTAAGAATTTTCTGAACCAACAAACACCTTATTTTCGTGTGTTTAGTGACTAACCCTATGCCTGAGAGATATTTCTCTAATTTCCCGAACATACGAGACCAACGTATAAAAAAATATGCTTAGAGATCAGGCTAAGGATCGGATTAATCGCCTAGAACAGAGGTTCCCAAACTTTTTTTTCTCGTAGACAGACCACTTTCAAATTTTGCTGGTTTCGGTGGACCCTTGCTGCAAAATTTCGACAATATACGAAAAATTAGTCGAAAAAAATTTTAGAAAAAAAAGGAGTTATATAAATTTTTCGCGCTATTTGTTAGGATTGCATGAAAGTGCAGCTTCTAAAAAAAATTAAGCCATAAAAACATGCAAAAATTAGTATCATATAACAGTGCATCAAGATGCCCCCATGATGCTCATGATAATATAAATATTTGATCTTGAATCATTTCATCAGCTGATATATCAAGGGAAACTATACCGGTGCTTATAATGTTTAAATCTAGAGGTAAAAACCCGATTGATCTTTTCCTATTGCGTTTACTGTGCATTTGTCATTAGAACATTTTCTTATTTCATCTGCACTGTATAAAAAATCGGATAATATATTGTTCGACAATATAGGTTATGAGATAATTACATCGTCAAATACAATGAGTAATTACGGTTTCTACTGGTCGAAATATATATCAGAATCATTAACAAGCAGAAAAAACCAGGCGAATAAACATGTCGAATCTCAGAAGTCTGAAACGTTCCTCCGGCCTGCAACTCTTTACAAAAACAGTCGCGACGAAATTTTCAATTGCAAATGGCATAATCTGTATGCGCATTCGGGCGCACTCACCAGGCGTTGACTTGAGTCATTGATACTGAGAACAATTGTTTCCAAACATCACCACCTTATCTCTTAGCATTAGAAATAGCTTCTCGAATTACATCACCTGTATCATGTGGTTCGCATTTACTCGCATATTTTGCGACGTAATAGCACCTTGTCTCTTAGCATTCGGAATGGCTTCTCGAATTACATCACCTGTATCATGTGGTACGCATTTACTCGCATATTTTGCGACGTAATAGGCTACAGCGGTGACACCACCACTCGGTTGGACGTCAATATTCTCCTTCGATAGTCCTAAAAGAACTGGATTTTACCATGGTTGTTGTTGTGACCATGGTTTCACTTGAGGTTCTTTTCAATAAACAGAATCATCCGTTGTTAGCAAGTGCTTCATCTGGCCCTAGACAAACTGTGTTGTCACTTGCTCGCTTTGGAAAACCAAATCTACAACTATTAGCTTGGCGGTTTTTTTTACATGTCGCTGTGTGTTTATGAATTTGTAAATCCTCGACAAATTTACGCAACGTAGTCTTTATGATTTAATGAACATGAAACCACCTTTTCAAATACGGCAATTCCTTCTGGAGTAGAGAATTCCGGAACATTACTACACCAGACCAACATAATATGCAGATGTGGGCTACCGCGGTTTTGAAATTCCACTCGGTACCAAAAGTCTTCAATAGGACCACCCAAGCAAACATTATTTCTCTTTCTCTAGATTCAAACGCTCCGGGAATGACAGGCGTTCGGCGTCATCCTGTGTTACCTCCATCGGCGATTAGCAAGACTTTTAACATATCTGACCAATTTAAATCATTGCAGGAAAATGTTAGAAACCATGTGCCGGCCCTAAAGTTCTAACCATTGTAATTAATTCCGAGCAACATTTCTGCCAATATGATGCCGATCCTCGAATATTTCTTATAGTGCGATGCATGTTATCCACAAGTCCCTGTGGTGTTTGACGTTCTCGCATCCTACATGACACAGATAAACTTGATTTGGCACGAACATATTCAACAATGGATAGAGCATAAAATAAATAATCATTTCTGTTGAACCTCTTGTCAACACTCATTACCCGGTTTTGGAAGTATTCAAGGGCAGGGAAGCATTGTCTCTTTCCTCGCCAAAGCTATTTTTGTCATTTGGAAAAAGAAAATACCAATACAATTCAAATTCAAGAGTGGTGCAGTTTTCCTTGTGATGGTGACCAATCTCATTGTAGCATCTGTTGAAGGGCTATTCATATTTACAACACTTTCTAAATTAGGTACGTTATCATCTGTTTTGGAGCATACTTGTTGCTTCGATATAAATGGTTGCCGAGGAATCATTGAATGGTAAATGAAAATTCTTGGGAGTGATTGAATGACTGGTGTTGCTGTTTGGAGGGGATTACTAGTTTGTATTATTGGTCGGAGGGAATCGTTTGGTGTGAATGTTTGACTCTCTGGCCTTACTATTGTCGATAGTTGCAATACGGGCGCAAACGATTGTATTTGGGTGTCTAGAGCTATAACTAATGATGTTAACGGGAACACATTAAGATTATCCTGAAAGGTTCCTTCTGCAGGCGTAGCATGGCGCTTTCTATCTCTACGAAGAATAGACATAGCTTTTTCTATACAAAGTGACAGTTCGTTTCTTCATTTTTGACATCCACCGTAGAAATCTTTCTACAATCTGTCATTTTGTCTTTCATTTCTAACGATCCTTGTCTAGGTCTTTTTATATGTAGACTGTTTCGGAAGAAAGTTTTCTATCCTTACTGTCAAAATCACACTGACAACCGATAAATCCTATGATAAAACAAAGAATTCTGAGTCGAATTATGTAAAAGAGTGAATTTCGTAAAAAGTGCAGTTGACTCTTTCTATTTTGCTGCCGTCTCTTACTGTCTACTGTCTACTACAGGAAACGTCATTTTTGTCTACTCTTCCGTCGACAAAACGGTGCTCATGCTACGCCTGCTGGTACTTTATTTGGCGACACAAATAAATTGCGACGGAAATTGGCATGCAAATCGTCCAGATCACTAAATCGCATGCAACAAGCCGTGCCCAACCGCTTATGTTTGCATCTGGGTATTCGACTTTTAGTGCGATTTCGTTATCGCACATAAATTCTAAAAAGACGAGTGTAAGTTTCTTCAGTTTTGTTGGGCAGTAAAGTATAAATTACCGGTACTATATTTGTACATTTCTTAATTGAATTAATGTCCATATGTATTACGTACAAATACAATTCATAAAATGGCCGCGGTGCGGTCATAAAAACGCCATCGGCAAAATATGAACCCGGATTTCGAATACTCTTTTTTTTGCTAAAGATGTTGCAAATATTATAATTCTCTCGGTATCATCATCATTACATATTATAAACTTATTTCCTAATATGTCGGGTATAGTTGCTGTTTCAGTGCTAGTATGTTACAATCTGTCAGTATTAACGATTTGCGAGCCCGGTACAAAGTATATTTGATTGAAGGAAACGAAATTTTATGATTTGGTACCTTTTTACGCATTTCTACATCATATTCTTCAAAAATTTGTTGTATAGGTCTTAAATCTTCACAAACAGCTTTTTTCAAATCAGTAACATATCCACGTATGTTTATGTTTTTAATATCGTTTGACTCACATGAATTGGCTTAGAATAGAATAGAAATTTTATTTCAGACCGGAGTCCATAGGGTTAGTAACAATTTTACTTAATTTCTAGTGTTAGTAGGTTACATACACAATCACAAATAAAAATATACAATTATAGCTCAGCGTGGAGCCGCATCCACCTCTGCAACATAACTTTGAATAAACAAAATGATTAATGCCTGTTTGAGGAAGGCGACATTTTGCAAAAAGGGACATTTTGCGAAAGGGAAATTCTGAGAAAGGGACACTTGGTACACTTTTCAATATCTTCAAACTTCTTTTCTTAATTGGACACATTCGCCTCAAATGCCCAATTTTGTCGCACAAACTATATTCAAAATGTTTGTACTTGCAGCCCCATGTCGCATGGTTTGTACCACTGCAAGCTTTACATGAGTTCACAAAATTGTTTAAGCCTCCACTTAACTCTGCCGCATTCTTCACCTCGCTGCTAATATTATGTTCTACTGCGCAGGCATTTGTGTGTCGCATTTAGCCGAGACAATAATGGCGGGTCTGTTTTGTGGAATCTCTTTTATTGGATGTCGAGATGCAGGCACACTGGCAGCCTGCGCGTAAGATATTGGGGTTGGAGGTGCTGGTGGGCTCGAGATAGTGGCGAGGTGCTTGCTTAACTCCTCTCGCTGAATGCGCTGAATGTGCCATCACCGTCGTCGGTTCTGACGAGGTTTTTCATGGCTTGGACCTCTGTCTTTACGCTCGTGTTGATCTCGTTTTTAAGGTCACCGAAGTATGATGGTGGTTGGGCTTCCTGGCCGAGTTCCTCCCGAGAAGAGCCAATGAAATTAGGGAGCTTTGAAATCGCTGTGAGTATTTCGTCTGACGCCAGAGCAATTGTCTTTTTATTGCCTGTCGTGACGCTTTTATTCTCGTAAACGGTGGTTTTAATGCATTCGGCAAGTCTGGATATGACATCGATGCATGATTCCATGTCGATAATCTCGGAAGAGTCAGCGGGGAGGGAAGGAACTTTAGTCGCGGGTGGAGGATTGAGAGAACGAGGAGGAGTACGCATGAAAGCCATTTTCCATTGAATTGTACTTGGAAAACTAGGTCTCTGATGACTAAGGGATGGGTGTTTTCATGGTATATGACTAATAACAGCTTCTAGAGCAACAGGGTACACAAAAATAGAATATTTTTTTTTTTGCAAAACTCGTCTCGTTTACCTACCCCGCCGCTATAGGGCAAAATTTTCCGTTTTTCCGAGCTAGGTACGCGTGTGAGGTGTCAAAACACGCGTCTGCGCGCGGGCTGACGAACGACGGAGTATTTAGAGGTAAGCGTAGTAGCATATTTTTAATTTATGGTGAAAAAACGTATAAGCAGAAACTAGGTGTTTATAGAGTATTTAGTTCTACCAACCAACGAGATGGATCACGAAACGCGGTCCAATCTGAAGGTGTGGCAGGTAAGTATTTATTAATAGCAAAAACCTCGAATTTAAACTGAAGAATTTTGAGTTAATCGATATTATTGAGTTTAAACTAAGTGAAATTTTAGAAAAATTGATTTTATTATTTTTAAAGCAAATAGGTGGATTATTTTAGGTGGAAAGGAGGGGCAGAGCCCAATTAAGATTAACTGCACCGAAAACCGCTTCAAATTCCGTCTCCTAAGTGCAAAGATATCGTAGTTTGTGTTGAATGCTGGTTCCCTAAGGTAAACTTTTATTGTAGGTATCGCCGCCTCAAGTGTGGTGGCTAAAAGTCACCGCTTTAGAATAACTTAGATGCTCTTCCGCAAATAACCGCTGCCTAGTGAATTCGCTTTTCAAGCCGCAGACAAATTGATCTCTTAAATTGTCTACTAAAACTGTATTGAAATTTCAAAATCTGGAAAGCTTTTTAAGCTCAGCTATGTAATCGGCAATAGATTCACTGGCCAACTGTCTCCGTTGACGAAATCTGAATCGTTCCGCCATTTCTGCAGGTCTGGGTGGCAAATGCTCTTGCAGCAATTTAACGACTTCTTCGTACTTCAAAGAAGACGGCTTTGTTGGACTTGCTAAACTAGATAATAGCTCATAAATATGTGTCTTCCCCCATTAGCGAAATAAGCGTGGGTATCTTCACATCATCACCGATTTTATTAGCTAAGAAATACATCTCTAGTCGTTCGATGTAGGCCAACCAGTTGCCAGCTTGCACATTGTACTCACCTATTTTACCGATAGACATTATTTTTCAAGAAAGTAACTGCATTAAACAATATTTCCAATTTTTCTCGTCGCCAATGTTGAAATAAGAGGCAGCTTCCATTAGATATTTATTTGTAAACTGACAGTTACTATTACCATATACAACAGTTTCTATACGTGACTTGTTATGTCATTATCAAAGTAAGCACACTGAGCTGACTTTATTTCATGGCCATGAATTATTGAATTTTTCACACTGAGCTGACTTTATTTCACGGCGTTTGTTGCAATATGCCTTGCATGTATTTGTTTATAGAGATCATCGTAACATTCGAATTAATTACTATTTTTCCTGTGGCAATGAGCCCAGCCCTATAATGTCCGATACTTTCAGGTACCTTAAGCGGGTTCATACTCTATTTTCTATAAAATTTGGTACTCCTTACTATTTATTTCAATGTAAGAGGCAGATCGTCCGACATCATGCGTGTGTCATGAAGTTCAAAAATTGAATAACACATTTCCTATGTGGCAAATAATAACAATCTGGAGTAATCTCTTACCTTCGGGTACTAAGGCGGGTTCACATTCTATTACAGATAAAATTTGGTTCTCCTTACTATTTATTTCAATGTTAAGAGGCAGGTCGTCCAACATCATGCGTGTGTCATGAAGTTCAAAAATGATAATGTCTTATATGAATGACACATTTCCTGTGTGGCAAATATAACAGTCTGGGGTCACATCTCATAACAAGCATGATTCGCAGGCTTTATTACTTGGCGCAGATTATGCTCTTATTATTCGTAGACCTCAATACTTCAAGAAGACATTAAAATTTCCGGGTTAAGCTCACATTGTTACTGCTGATACACAAAATGCAACTCTAAGCCAACTTGGTGCTATTGCAAAAAAAAAAAGATAATTTGATGGGCAGGCATCAATTCTACGAGTTCATGGGAGTGACTAACGAAAACCAAAAATAATTATTTATGCATATTATTTATGATTTACTAATTGCAGATCAAGCACCTTAACTATTTTTTTTCACTGATCTAAAAGGCGTTTGTAAAATTTTCGTCATTAAACTCTTAATGGAATTTTTTACTGATTCAGACGGCTATTTCAAAACTATTGCCTCTGTCATCGGAAATCGCACAGACGGCTATTGCAATGCTTTTTTATTTATCTTGTGCTACCACTGGTAAAGCTGCAGTGGCAATTGATCGTACAACAGTTCATCCTGCACTTAGAATTTCAATTTCAAAACTATTGCCTTTGTTATCTGGAAATCGCACATTTTTATAGATCTCTTTTTAGATTATGTCAAAATATCATCATCATCGACGAAATAAGTATGATCAGTGCAGAGCTTTTTAGTAAAAATTGACTTGCGTTTAAAACAAATAACCAATAATCATATGGATGAATTAAAACATACGACTTTTGGGTAACTTCGTTCCTTCTTCATCAGATGATGGCGTGACTGTGTCGTTATAACTTTTCTCAGAAGAGTTGCTACTTTCATCATTAGTCACGTTTGTTGTACTTATTAAAAAAGTATTTGAAATTTCTCTTCAAGAGATTAGTAAAGGGCTTTGGGTGCCATTCGAATAGAGATTTTTACTAATTACTTGTTGAAGGTGGTTTGTGCTCCTTTAATGAAGTTTTTTTGCTGTTATTCATCCTTACATAATTAAGAAACTAAGTCCTCGGCCGCGTCTGTCTGTCGTCCTGTTCGCGATAAACTCAAAAACGACTGGTCCGATTTTCATGCTGTTTTCACCAATGGATAGAGTGGTTCTCGAGGCAGGTTTTAGTATATAATAACCGAAATCGAAGAGCAGGAGATCAAATTTTTAAAGTACTAGCTAATGCCCAAGGCTTTGCCCGCGTAGAAGTCGAAAATGGTTCTAATAGGATTTTAAATTGGTTTTTTACGTAATTTTGTTATAATAATATATTATTATTATGTTAAAATGTTTGAGTACTTATAAAATATAACAATATTTATTATAATGTAGGGATTTTAAAGGCTAAATAAACATGAAAATAAAATAACATTTTGCTATACAACGTGTACAAGTGCACTCTTACAACGTAATCGAAACACAGTATTTCTTTGTAAACAATATTTTTTATTTTTCCTTCGGGTGCTAGAATCAGCAGGCTACTCTGGAGCGTGCCTCAAGTTTACTCCCGCTACCTTAAGAGTTTGGCCTTGGCCGTGGGAGAAGCAGCTTTCTCTCAAGTCTACTCTCGCTACCTTAAGAGTTTGACCTTGTCGAGCTTTCTTGTGTGCCGTACAATAAATAAGAAAGCGTACGGAAAAGGTCCCTGTCACTATCTCCTTCATTCCATCATTAAGTCGCTTTTATCATTATTTTTCCTTTTTAAATGACTTCATAATAATATGCGAAATAGATCTAATAATCTAATCTAACTTTTTTAATTTCTTTTTTAGCCATTTCAAGTCCTAAATATTTATAATTCGTCATTTATTTGAATTAATTAGCTATTAAAATTTGATACAAAAGTATGTATGGTATTGTATTTACAGTTCAGAAGGAGAATAAAGCACACCAAGAGGTAGGTTTACGAATATAATAAAATGAAACAGAGAAATACTAAAATACGACAAGAAATAATATAATTAACATGACATTAATCTTTGACAACTATTTTTCTTTTTATTGTCTGTAAAGGTTGCTTGATACATAAGCATGGACGTATGTACCCCACACCACCCCTCTCCAGAGACCATCAAGGGCGATAAAAGTCTGGAAATTGTGGAAATTTGACACAACGTCCAGAACGAGTTTCTGTCGGGTCAGCTTTGTCGGCCAATATGTAAGCCGGCTTAAGGCGGTCTATTGAGACCGTGACCTCTTTACCCTTAAATAAAATTTTAAAAACTTTATCACCCCTTTGCAGAACTTTGTGAGGACCTGTGTATGCTGGTTGGAGTGAGCCACGTAATGCGTCTTCACGAAGGAACACTTGATCAGTGGTCTGCAGATCCTTGAAAATAAAAATGCTCGTCTTGTTGTGACGAGAAGCTGGGGTCGGCTGCAGTTTCTGAGCAAACTTGCGAATGCGCGCGGTAAATTCCGTGAACAAGATAGTGATTTCGGTTGCCGGCCCAGTCGCCTGGTACGTTTCGATAACGATTCCAATGGATTGAGCACCATGAGTCGGTCTTCTCGTCCTCCAACTCGATTTGAGCTCTAATTGCTCTATAGCATAGAAATCTAGCGGCAGTAACAATCCTCGTAGGGACCATGGTTCGTGATGGCTTCAACCTTAGTGTCAAGTGGTTTGGTGCCCGTTTCGGAGATATGGTAACCTAAGAAAGTTACTTCCGCGACACCGAAAACACACTTGGACGTGTTTATTAACATGCCGTATTCCTTCATCCTGTTGAAAATGGTATGAAGGTGCTCCTCGTGCTCTGCTTCTGTCCTGGAGAATATTAAAAAATCATCCAAGTAAGAGTAGCAAAAGTCCAGTCCTCTCGTCATCTCGTCGACAAAACGTTGAAATGTCTGGCCTGCGTTGCGCAAACCAAACGTCATGTACAGAAATTCGTACAGGCCGAACGGTGTGGTAATCGCCGTCTTCGGGATGTCGACCTGGCTGACTGGTATTTGATTATAGGCTTTCACGAGGTCGATAGTGCTGAAAACTCGGCAGCCTGAAATGCTATGTGCAAAATCGTGTATGTGCCTAATCGGGTACCTGTCAGGAACGGTTCGAGCATTGAGCATACGGTAATCTCCACAAGGTCGCCAACTGTATGTCGCGTCTGCTTTAAACTCCTTAATCCGCTCCTCGGAAGTAAGTCCTTTTTCTCCCTCGAGCACTAAACTGTCGAGCCAAAGCGGATCGTTAGTTAATGGTGTAGATGTAGTAGATAGTTTCGTCAGCTTAGGTAGGGTTCGATCAGTCGTTAATTGTGGCCTAGGTCGTTGAAAAGGCTTCTTTTTTTGGTGATAATGGGGGGGTTCTCGCTCGCGCGCGTTGATTCTGGTTGCGTTGTCGTCATGACGATGCTCCTTTATTTACGATCGTAGATACATAAAAAGGGAGGTATGTACCCCACATATGCTTTCCCCCTCAATGTTTAAAATATTGTTCAAAACTTGTCTTTAACTGTGGTTTCAACGCTTCAAGCTGTTTTAAACAACTGTTTAAAATACGTGTTTCAAAATAACTTGTTTGCTTTATGCCAACCCTGATTCTGACACTTTTTTTTTTTCTAAAAAATTATATTTGTTAACAAAGCAATTTATTCTATAACCTGGCATGTTCTTAAGGTGTCAATGGCGTTGCAGATAATCTTTCTCTCATCTTCATTTGCTTCTATTCGCTATAAAAGGGTCTGCATAATTGATATCAAGTGTGCCTGTATAGACACTGATGAGGAGGGCAATTCAAGTGTTATAGTCGGGTCAAGTAAATTTATGAGATTATACACTGCTGCACAAGCTTTTTCCTTCTCTGCTTGAGCTTTCTTTTCCTTTCCTTTGAAACTCCTATTAGATCTTTTACAGAATCTGTATATACAGTTTGGGGGTATCAACGGAATGGAATGTAAGGCATCCGTGTTCTTTGGAGTATGTCATTTCTTCATCTATTGAGTCACAGAAAGGATTGTCGGGATTTATTATCTTATAAATGTAGATATAACTTTTCTTCTTCAGTTTTTGTGATACGAATTTCCCGTCGATATACCATGAGGTGTATTCTGGAACCCCTTCTGGGAGGAAAAATGTTTTGTCAGGGCTTAAGTTTATACCTATAAGAGTTAAGTTTTGTTTATTCTGTATAACGCATTTCATATTGTTCTCAGCACTGTTGGAGAGGTACTTTGTGGTTGAGTCATCACACGACCTCATGCAAACAACCTTCATCATATTTCTTTTCATATTAAAGTTCATTGGGAGTAACTTCACAGTTTTACTGGCAGCATTGAGCATACCCATGAGCATCCCTGGGCTTGATCTGAGATAACGTATGTAACTAGTTATATTGTCTCTTAATTTCATATACCATTCCTTAGTCCTGCTGTTCATAAATGGAACATAATCATCTATCCATTCTAACCGTGTTTATTTTTAATTATAGTATTATAGTATCAGGACCTATTTGTATCATTTTCCACGCTTGGAATAAATAACGATATTTGCAGATGACACCAAACAACCTCCCCAACTTGCTAGATGGTGGGACCGCTATCTTAAGTCTAGATGAAGGATCAAATAAATAATAATGCATTAGAAAGAATATTCCTGGTGACAAACATTCATTCCACTTGGTCGCATCTTCAGTACCCTGTGAAACATGTGTTGCAAGATTTGTGTCTAAAGTGGTTATTTCCATGCTTGAGGTTATTTTAGCCTTCTTTTCTTCACCTATTGAAATAGTTGACCCTGGGAGATTTCTGAACAATTCTAAATGAAATGCCTCAATGATGTGTAAAAATTGTCTTAAGAGCATTGTTGCAGACGCTATAGCCCTTCTGTCCTACTTACCCAGTTCTTTATGCTTGATGTACGAACTTACGACTTCTCTTACTTCTCTATAACCTTTTATCTTTGTTCTCTTTATTTTCAATACCTTCCTCTTCCGAATAACCCTCTGTTTGGTCTCCTGGTCTAAAGTTTTAATTTCTTCTTCTATTTCATGACATGTTATCACTGTTAAATCTTCCGTTCGTAAAAAACACGGTACTAACCAGCGCCGCGCCGCCGCCGCCGTCACCGACAATGGGGACGAAAGTATGTTGTTTAATTTTCTTTTAATATTCAGACTTTCTTTGGCCATTTTTTTTAATGAGCTTAAAATTCTCCTAACAAAAACACCTAACACGAAACAAATCAAATTCCAAGTTCTTAGCGTGAGGATAGCAAGAATATCGAATGATTTTTTATTTATTTATTTTTAAATTTGTTTGGCCCAAAACCTAGCTACGTGAATACCATTCGCTGTCGCAGCCATTAGGTCCTCACGTGTACAGGTGCCAGGACAAGCTGGGCAAGATTGAAGGTGAGCCATTGTCTGTGGAGAGACGCCGCGTACACACCGGAGATCTGAGCCGTCCGTAAACCCCCACTTGTGGAGGTTGTCCTTGCTGCAGCCTACTTGGGTACGAAGTCTTATTTAAGGTATTCCAGGTAGGCCACAGTAACTTGTGCCAGGATGGCTCTATGACGGTTCGGAAAAATCAAAGATCACATCTCGTTCACGTTCGCCAAAGATCACATCTTCCTGTGGAAGGGTTGCCAACGCCTGGGCTCACACACCTAATAAAAATTTTGGCAGGCTTTCAAGTTCAAAGCAGAGTTTACGAAAGAGGAAATCAAAACCAAATAACTAATCCGAAACACGAAGCAATCAAACGAAAAGATTAAATTATTTGAATGAATTTCTATTATCAACCATTTACGATAATATGATATCTTTTTATCAATTAAATTTTACTAAACAAAGCTTAAAACCCAAAATTCCAACTGGGATGCGCTGAGAGTTTCTAAATAGCTTCAATAACACCACAAACACGCACAGAAAGACCACAATTCCTGCAATAAGTTACAGAACAGTAAACGGACACAAATATTTTTCATTAATATTGCATTAATGCACGTTATGTTGGTTATGGATTGCGCCAATCAATTTCTATTTTTTTTTTTCTACTTCGTAGAATAGCGTAGACACTGATAATTTGACGCGGTATTCCCGCTTAAATTCTACAAAATCACAATAAAACGCGCTAAAACAATCACAGGTGGTGTGCTGCGCGGCGCGCCGTTCTGTACACCGTCTGTAATTGGCCATTATTATTTTAGCGCGCTTAACGGCTCTGTCATTGGTGGGCGCAAGGCGCGTTCCGCAACATTGTACAGTTTCCTAGCCAAGTTCTAGCGATACGTTCGGAAATATTTACGGTGTTTACCATGCCAGTATTTTAAATATTGGTTCTGTATTCTAATCTAAAAATAACGATAAGATTGTTCTTATAATATACACTGTGTCTCTTTTTACGCCAACTTTGAAATATTGTTTGGTATTGGTCTTATGATTTCATCATACGGTTTTGTGCCCGCGTGCGTCTCTGGTCCGTATGCGCGTGTTAGATTGCTCATATTTATAGTACAATGACTGTTGTTTGTTGATAATGTAAAACGCTATTCGCAATGTTTACTAGTAAATAACAAAGACAATGTCAGCAGTCATTATGACAGATGACATTGATTTATAGTTACGTTTCGTTTTAAAACTTCATTCATTCCATTCTCATTGTAAATTAATAGTTTGTGAAACAAGAGTTTTAATTTAAAATACCTTTGTTATTATCACTCCCTGAATTAATATTTTACAGACAGATAATTTATGCTAATTGTTAAGTCAAGCCTTTTAAGTCGCAATAAATATATTGCAACGTTGAAGACTATGTAGTTTCAGAACGAAAGTTATGATTGGTGGTTTTTGAATATCCAAAACAAATGTATATTAATTTAGATTTTCAATAAATGATTAAGCTATAATTAATATGATATTATAATGTTAATTAGGATTTTATATTGTAATTCAAAAGTCACAAGTAGTTTCAAACGATTCTCCTAACTTTAGATTGATGTCAATAACATATCTGATTTTACTTTTCTATAACAAATAAATACATACTAAATTGCTAAATTATTGTATTAATTTTTAAAATGGTTCCACTATTTAATATGTTAAGAGATTATTAAACAATAATCTATGACCATCTGCGATTGGTCAAAAATGGCGGCAATGTTAGTTGGACTTGAGTAAGATTGGCGGTATATAAAGGGGTGTACCCGCCAATTCGGGGGCCCTTTTGATAAATACAACTGTGGTGAGAGATTGACTACCTATGATGTAAGTTAATTAATCATATTTCTTAATTATTGCTGATAGCTATAGCTATGTTTTCTGTATGTGTTATAATAAACCTTATTGTCCTATGTGTTAAATTTAAGTGGGGATTATTCATGTTCTGTTTCTTTCCATTGATAAATTGCTATAACGAAATAGTCCGAGAGATTGATGTGATAACAATGATTTATGCTAAAGTAATATTTGTGTTGATCCAATACTTTAAAACAAGGTGCCATGGAGTTTCTTGTCCTTCTTCTCCATGATGACCTAGATTTGGAACGGACAACTACCTAGTTTTCTCATTACCATTATGAACTGAGAACTGACAAGCCTAATTGAAATAAATGCCTAGTCTTGTCTTTCTGTGCTTTTCTTCATAAAACCTTTTCCCTACACACCTTATAGATATGTCGCATCATGACAGCAGGGAGGGGTTATGCTTCCGTCCTCTGACATTGTTGTGGGCTGTTTGTGGATCTCAGGCAATTAAAAGATGATATCAGCTTCTTACACTTAGTCCTAATTAATCTTGTTAATAATAATAACAGAAATGAAATAATTAAACTTTGGAATTATAATGTGCGCACGCGTCTCATGAACCTGTGACAGTTCCTAGGGATGAAGGTTGACTGGCGCTCCTGTTGTTCCCGCGCCCTCGCCCGTCGGTCCTTAGACTCCGTCATAGCGCACCGACTGAGAGTACTTCAGTCAGCAACACTGTATTTCATGCGACAGATACATACTTTCATACACAGTAAATAACTAGTAACCATTCTGACACATAACCTTACTAATTAGGAGAATATTATATACTATACATATTACATTAGTGTTAATTATAAATCATGCTAACACGCGCATCCCGTATCCTATCGTTTCATTCATACTTTTCTTGTCATACTTTGTAATGTTGGGGCCACACATAAACGGTCAACGTCAATGCTCAATCTATAATTAATCATTTATTTTGAATTTTTATGTAATCATCATTTTGCGATGCACGATTTTTGTAACTTTTGTGTCTCGGATCTCACAAACATGGCTCTGTTTGCAGAACTTCGAGAAGCTCAATGGCTTTCTCTTTAGTCCAGTCCATAATCGGCTGATCGGCTCCGCTAAATAAATAAGTACGTGCTATCCCGTCGCGCTCACGGTGCACAATGACAAGCGTACTATGTGTGGACGCTTCATTCAACGCAATAATTCTCGCAGTAAACCCCGAGTTATCGCCCAACATCTAACGCCAATGTGAATGCCGTTGTCATATTCTCGCGATAAGTTGTGGCTACACCTACGGCAAACATCCATCATCGCGATCATCAACGGCGTTGTTGGTGGCCTCAGACGAACATTATTATATGCGGGATCGTCCACTGCGACCCCACGCTACATACGGATGCGTAGCTGGCAAAGAATGAACGGTCGCAGTGGACGGTGACTTCCTCGCATTAGGAAGCCAAGGCGTCTACTAGACAGGCTGGCTATGAAAGAGCATGTTAAGATACAAGTCATATGTTTATTATTAGCTACAGCCAGTTTAAGAAACAATGTCTATCCGTTTTGAAGGCTGGCTGAATCTTGAGTTGCATCCTCATGTGTTGATCTTCTAAACGGCTACAGGTACATACTTCTTCGACAGGCAAGTTCACCCATACCACTAGAAACATAAAACAGGTAGGTATGAGGGAGTATTTTTGAGAAGCGGCCGTAATAGATATAGGGACGACCTTCATCGATCTGTTTACCGGATATAGTACATTACTGTCGCGGCCTGCAACTGGGCTATTGATGGACGATGCCGGGTTGTGGTTGTGGCCAAGGCTTGTATAGTACTTTTCTCAAACAATGCGCGGAAATTCACAACGATAATTTTTCACGCGCCAATATGTTCTACTGTCGCGGCCTGCAACTGGGCTATTGATGGACGATGCCAAGGCTTGTATACTGTTTTTTTTTTATATTTATATGCTTGTATAGTACAATATACGTATTGATACGTGAGTCCATCAATAGCTGGTTGCGGCCAAGGCTTGTATAGTACTTTTCTCAGACAGTGCGCGGAAATTCAAACTAAGTAAATTAATTTTAATTTCCAGAATCAATGACGAACAACGATAATTTTTCACGCGCCAATAGTGTTCATTTGTTTCTTCTTTATTTTAAACAGCTCTATTTGCAAGCCAGATCGAAATTTAAATAAAATCTTTGATGTGCTGAAGTAAAAAGTTCGTTCCATTTTTAAATAACACAACAGTTATGAGATTCTAGTATGTTATGCAATTAGTGAATAAAGGACGGATTTAAAGCGAGGGCCATAGGTGAATCACGAGCAAGTGAAGGAATCTAACGACTGAATCACGACCGTAGGGAGTGATTCCTTGGGCACGCCACAATTGCGGCGATAAGTCCTCTTTGAGGAGTGGCTAGAGAGGCGCCACGGCGTCCTCACCTTCCGCCTGACGCAGGTCCTCACCGGACACGGTTGCTTCGGGAGGTTCCTGTTTCGTATAAGGCGGGAGGAAACGCCCGGGTGTCACCACTGTGTGGATCGCCCGGAGGACACGGTGGAGCATACGGTGGAGGTCTGCCCCGCTTGGGCGGAGCCCCGCCGTGTCCTCTTGGAGGCGATTGGTGGCGGTGACCTCTCGCGTCCGGCTCTGGTCCAGGCCATGATACGGAGCGAGAGGGCATGGGAAGCAGTCACCTCCTTCTGCGAAGCAGTAATGCTCGCGAAGGAGGAGGCGGAACGCGTGAGGGAGAGGCAAAGTTTGCGCCCTCACGCCCCTAACCGCCGCCACCGCTGGTGACGCCCTGGGCGTCGGGAATCCCAGGCGGATTCCCGGCCACCATAGGCGCGGGCTTGCGGACGGCGAGCAATGGGTAGCTCGCCGTCCGATCAGGACCAGGCCCGGGTCAATGGCGCGTCGTGTTCCACGCGCGCCTCAAAGAGATGTCAGCACAATTGGCGGGGTCCGCTAGGACCGATGCCTGCCAGGGTTGCGGGTTAGTCCGAAAGGGATACCGGGACCTTGGCAACAGGCAACTGAAGGAACACGGGTGGGTTTTAGTCAGTAAAAGTCTGACACGCCCTTCCGCTCCACCCAGAGCGGGAGAAGTCATTGGATGATTTCCCACCCTCAAAAAAAAAAAAAAAAAAAAAAAAGGGAGTGATTCCTGATGATTGAACGACGCGAGTGATTCATGGCACTCGATATAAATCCGTTTTATTCAAAAGTTGCATACTATACTTTATACCATGTGTTGCGACCTTTTTATAATATTCTTTATGGTTTTTTAATATTTATACTTTTTTATGTTCTATGTCAAAATTAAACAGTTGTGTCAGAAAATCGTAATTTTATTGATCACTTAAAAATACAGTCCACATTTTTGCCCACATTTTTGGTCCTTCGAGCCGGATAGCGTTTTGCCTTCTATTAGGGTGGTTGTCATGCAATCGACTGCATCGGAAACTTTATAATTAAATTGTCGAATCTTTTGACATATATGTTGTGCTATCAGTTTCAACCCGTGTGTTTGTCACAGCTCCTATGGAGGGCAATCTCTGAACCTTGAAATTGATGTGTATTAGAGCATGTTTCATTTCAGCAATATTATCGCTTAGTCCTGTCAAAGTCGGCAAACACCTCACTTTCGGATCTAATTGGGTTTTGATAATCCTTAATTGAGAGGCCCATGCCATATGAGGAGAAGTTAGCTCACCCATTTGGTGCTTGAGTGTATCTAGGATAGTTTTATCTATATACTCTCTCTGTATGCTGGAGTCAGGAAGAAAAGCTTGGATTATTGCCTCATTCCGCTAAATGTCATTAATTCTATATATTTATGAGAAAACCTGTGTGAATTAATGTTTGTAGGATTCATTACAACCTCAGGTCTTGTCAATTGTTGGTGTGACATTTCAACAGGCCTAATTGTTGCATGAATATCATGATTTGGTTCCATGAATTGAGTTTCTCCAGTCAAAATAGGGTGATCGTGGGATATCAACATGTCCTTTCGCGGTGGGTCATTTTGTGGGAATTGACGACTGTCGTGAACCCAAGATTGCGTACGGGAATGACTCACCGACCGAATTGACTTTTTATCAGCCTCCTGCGACGCCAGGTTCGCTAATAACTCGAGCTCTTCCACTCGTGTTACCTGCTGGAGGAGCTTGCGGTCGCGAGCTAACCGCTCTTCCGCGAGTTGCTTGTTCGGAGAGGCTGATACGCTCTGTCAAGACAGCCCTTCAGGTGACTTTAAGAGAAAAAGCTCCACGAGAAGAACGGCTACCCCCTGCTATTGGAAGCCGAAGCAATTGTTAATTCGAGACCTTTGACCTATGTTACATTATGTACCTATTCTGACATTACTTATAATTTTAATTTGTGAAATTATTTACTACTATCTATTAATTTGAATGTATATTATTGCACAGGGTATTACTATTCTGTCGAATTTATGACATTATATAACTGATTAATTGGATTTTATGAAATTGTCTAACTATAATTTTTAATTTTGCATGCCTGAATTGGTAAATGCAGTGGACTGCGCATTCACTTAACACCTGGAAATGCATATATGTACTGTGTTTTGCAATAAATATTTGAAATTGAATTTGTTGCAGCAGCTAGTAACGAATATCAAAGCCTCACACCTTTTCATTTTTTAATAGGCAGCTCATCAAATCAGCAGTTACGTATAACTCTGGACGACGGAGTGTTCTCTTTAAGAAAGGAGTGGAAAAAGGCTCTTCGCCTCTCTGAAATTTTTTGGCGAAGGTGGCTCAAAGAATATTTACCCCTTCTCAAGACGAAGAGGCAGCAAGGAGAAAAATATCGGAATTTGGCTGTTGATGACGTTGTCCTAGTTGTGGACCCTGACCTACCCCGAGGAGTGTGGCCTATGGGACGTGTGACCAAAGTGTACCCGGGAAAAGACGGGGTCGTGCGCGTAGCTGACGTGGTCACTAAAGGCGGAACACTGAAGAGGCCCGCTAGAAAGTTAGCTCTACTAGGACTCCAGTAGCTGTGCAGCATTGCTACACGGGGGGGATGGTGTTGCGACCTTTTTATATAATATTCTTTATGGTTTTTTAATATTTATACTTTTTTATGTTCCATGTCAAAATTAAACAGTTGTGTCAGAAAATCGTAATTTTATTGATCGCTTAAAAATACAGTCCACATTTTTGCCCACACCATGACTACGAGAAAAAGAACTTTGAGTATGTTGTTATGCCAATGTTATGCCTTGGTTTTATAGTACCTACACCGTAGCATAGAATGCATACTCCACAATGTCGATGACTTCTTTTTCTTCGACAACTCATTAAAATAAGTTAGGAAAACAGGCTGAAAATGTGCCAGAAGCTTGATTTTCATTTTTCCATTTGCAAAACTCATCGTAGGCTTTGATGGTGTGATTTGTTAGGTAGAAAGTTTTCTACTATATCGGCCGCCCTCTCTTTCATAAACTCAGGTGTTAACACATCTTTTTCATGACTTGAAAACATTTTCAATCGATTTATTATTAAGTAACCCTAAACTTTTTGTTCGTACACAAAACAGTTTTATTCTAATGCTAAACTCCTG
Organism: Lithophane semibrunnea; assembly: GCA_947363905.1. Lineage (NCBI taxonomy): Eukaryota > Metazoa > Arthropoda > Insecta > Lepidoptera > Noctuidae > Lithophane > Lithophane semibrunnea. Next base: position 10,218,479 of record OX376215.1, read on the forward strand.
TTCGAAAATCAAATCAAATAAGAGTTTGTATAGCATTGAGATGGAGTTCGAATATATTGGTGTTCTAAATTCAAACACCAAAACAGTGATTAAAAGTGCTTTTTATTCACTGTTTTCAGTGAATAAAATAAGCTTTTTAGAGGGGGAATGGTATTCTTATGTACAAAGAGTTTGCCCAATTTGGCTAAGTTACCTAATTGGTAAGGACGACGACGTGTCTAAAACACGTAAAGTATTAATGATTAAATCGTAATCATTGTAAGATATTAAGTTAATTTTATCAATTATTTTAATAAATTGACCTAGGCTTATTTTCGGAGTTGACGCCGTTCCTTTAGATTAGTGTAGTTTTGTAACGTATTTTTTATTAATTCTGGATATAGAATAGGGCTTTATTTTTAAAGGAGTTATTTATACCATTCACTGAAAACAGTGAATAAAAAGCACTTTTAATCACTGTTTTGGTGTTTGAATTTAGAACACACCAATATATTCGAACTCCATCTCAATGCTATACAAACTCCTATTTGATTTTCGAACAGGAGTTTAGCATTAGAATAAAAACTGTTTTGTTCTTTGCTGTCATTAGTAAATTGGCACTATTTTAAATACTGTAAGTTGTACGAACAAAAAGTTTAGTGTTACTTAATAATAAATCGATTGAAAATGCATTCAAATGATGAAGATGTGTTAACACCTGAGTTTATGAAAGAGAGGGCGGCCGATATAGTAGAAAGCTTGCTACCCAAAAAATCACGGCTGGTTTACATCAAAGCCTACGATGAGTTTGAGTGTGAGTTTGTTTTTTTGAGCAAATGGAAAAATGAAAATCAAGCTGAGCACATTTTCAGAGTCTGTTTTCCTAACTTATTTTAATGAGCTGTCGAAGCAAAAGAATCATCGACATTATGGAGTATGTATTCTATGCTTCGGTGCAGTTACTATAAAAACAAGGCATACAATTGACATAACAACATACTCGAAGTTGCATGTTCTTTTTCTCGTAGTCATGGTATAAAGTATAGTATGCAACTCTTGAATAAAACGGATTTATATCGAGGGCCATGAATCGCTCGCGTCGTTCAGGATTCTAACACTTGAATCACTCCCTACGGTCGTGATTCAGTCGTTAGAATCCTTCACTTGCTCGTGATTCACCTATGGCCCTCGCTTTAAACCCGTCCTTTATTCACTAATTGCATAATATACTATTATTTGGCCGCTAAACACGACAGATATGGATTTTCATAGTAACTGCCGGCCGCATCGTCATTTGTTTTTGACCAGTACAGCAATTTCGATTTACCTCGAAGAAGGTTGTCAAAATAATGCTCGAATTTTCCAAGCATGTTTGAGAAAATATAATTGTTAACAAATATATTGCAAATGGGTTGCATAATTAAATAATTATGTTCATGGCTAGGTACACACGGCTACACATCAAGCTATACATTTCCATTTTATGCTGATCTTGCATTGTATAGAATTTCCGTACAATACAAGGTCAGCTTATACTGGAAATGTATAGCTTGATGTGTAGCCGTGTGTACAGAGTTACTTAATTAAAAATACTGTAAGTAATTTTTGATGATAAACATGTAGTTGGAGCCTTTGGAGTAAAATGACTCGCATGCCGTGACGGCAAACGGCATGACGCTCTTTGTTTTTCGTCTTGCCATCAATTTCAATGTCTTACATCTGCCGAGCGTCCCGTGATGGACAATATTTTTTTGTAATATTCGCGGGCTCGTTTATACAGTATGTTAACTAACAAAGGGCGTTCCCGTTAACCTGCAAAAGTATAGCGTGTATACATGCTAAAAAAAATATTACCAAACAAAAAATTTTTTTTTTTTTTTTTTGTGTCCTGAAGTGTTCACAAAACGATTAAATTTAAACGTAAAAGAAACACTCTGTACACGCACACTTGTATTTCAACGTAGAAAAACAAGTGTGACAAGTGGGCGTGTACAGAGAGTTTACTTTCCGTAACAATTTAATACTTTTTGTGAATATTTTACTATACAATAAAATATAAGTTAAAAAACCTCTTTAAAAAGAAGCTTTTAATTAACTAAAAAGGGTTTTCCCAGAGCCACCTTCCGGCTCCATCATCAGATCCTGAACATCACCTAGTGTCGCACTTGTTAATACATAGCCAATGAGGCAAAACACGAAAGTGCTATCTTGTTTGATTGAGGAGTTCCTATAGCCAACTTCCGGATCCATCATCAGACCAGCTCCATGGTATCATTTTTTCAAAATGTCTCGGTAGTTGTATAGGTATGCCAAGTTTTAGCTCAATCGGATGCCAGGAAGTGCTTGAAAAATGGATGACAATTGGAGTAACCGGAAACACATACGAACAGAGTAAGCTAATATAAAGCTTGTAAAAACAAAAAAAAACTTTATTTTTAATGGTAATATTTTTTTTATCATGTATAGGCGCTATACTATTGCAGGTTAACGGGAACGCCCTTTGTTAGTTAACATACTGTATACTAGCAAGTGACTGATGGGCCCGAGTAATCGCCAGTCGCACTCGCGCGCTTACTCCTAGCCCAGTGACGAAATCATCCGAACTACACACTCGCTACTCGCTGCCCGTTGCTCGCCAACTCGTTTCTAGTTGCTCGTCAACTCGTTTCTAGTTGCTAGCTGAGCTACTCGCTTGACGGTGGTGAGACAGGTGACTTAACTTGTGACATACTTACACTGGCGATGCGGGGTTGGGGCAGAAACACATCTTGGGTACCGTTGGTCTGGGTGGTTCGCAGTAACAGTTAGGTTTGCAATGGTCGTGATGTGTGCAAAGTGAACGCTGCACCATCTCGGCATCTGCAAAGAAACCGTTGGGTACGTCATTATCTACAGCAAATCAATCTGCCTAGCCTTTTCCCAATTCTATATTGGGTTCGGCTTCCAGTCTAACCAGATGCAGCTGAATACCAGTATTTTGTATAGCGACTGCTCGAACTCAAACTCAAAGCATTTATTTCCATTAAACCATTTATTTCAATTAAACCATTTATATCAATTAAACCATTTATTTCGACTAAACCATTTATATCAATTAAACCATTTATTTCGACTAAACCATTTATATTTATATCAATTAAACCATTTACAGGCACTTTTGAATTGTCAATCCTGGCTAGTCAAGGGTCTAAAGGTTGCCTATCTGACCTCCACAACCCAGTAACTGGTTAATACGATACCCCTTGGTAAGACTGTTTGTCAGAATTTCGGGCTTCTGACGACCCGTAACGACTGTCACAGATCCACGAATGGCAGCTGGGATAAACGGCTTAACGTGCTTTCCGAGGCACGGAGGAGTCTCAGTATGTAAAGATGGTCACCCATCCACGGACCAACCCCGGCAAGCTAACTTCCGAGCCGCCATTAAATTTGAATCTATCTGGTACCAAGGGGTTTCTCATTACCTATTAACTGGGTTATGGAGGTCATATAGATAGTCACTCCATATAAAATATTCAGTTGTACCCGGTTAAGCCAACATGGTTGGGAAAAGGCTAGGCAGATTGATTGAATTGTTTTAAATTATCGACTTACCTGTGAAGGCAGCTGCGTTGGATACCAACGCTATCATGGCGAACAGAACGATTTGCAACCACTTCATGATGAGTAAGTAACTAGTAGTTTCTTCTAAGTGAGCAGAATCGACTACAAATATTATTGGTATTTATAACCCACTTAGAAAAACTCAATTATTAACGCTTTCATGAATTTGCTTAACATTATTACTACAAGCTCTTGGTGTATAGTTAATAATAATACATACACTAGCTTTTGACTGCGGCTTTGCCCGCGTGGAGGTCGGAATTTATCCCACGGGAACGTACTACCGGGATAATAAGTTTCCTATGTCTGAGTCCTGAGTGACGGCGCACTGCGTATGGCGGATTGCGGAGCGGGTTTACACGTCGGATACCTGTCCTTAGTGCATGTGGGAAAGTTCAAATAATGCGCCGTGAAGTGTGCGCGCCCGCTCGCACTTCGGACAAGTTCAAACGTGTCGAACATTTGTGCCCCATTAATTCCGCCAGCGCGGCGCGCCGTCACTCGGTCTAGTGGTCGCAAGGGCTACAGCTGAGCATGAGGTCTTGGGTTCAATTCCCAGGTCGTGCAAAGTGTTATTGGAATTTTCCATTAGGAATTTCTCAGTAGCAGCCCGGAGTCTAGATTTGTGCCTGGTTGATGGCAATAGGCTCGCCCCCTATTACATGGGCCTTAAACATAACTGTGGCGAAATGTTGGTGTACTATAGGTACACCTCTGTCTAACCCTTCGGGGATTACAGGCGTGATGATAAATTATGTGGTTGGCGTTTTTGTCGTAGTTAGGTTTTAGTTTCAAGTTTTTATAAGCTTTATATAAGCTTGCTCTGTTCGTATGTCTTTCCGGTTACTAATATTGTCCCCCATTTTTCAAGCACTTCCTGGAATCCGATTGAGCTGAAACTTGGCATACTTATACAACTACCGAGACATTTTGATAAATTAATATCATGGAGCTGGTCTGATGATGGAGTCAGAAGTTAGGCATAGGAACTCCTCAATCAAACAAGATAGCACCATCGTGTTTGGACTCATTGGTTACGTATTAATAAGTGCTTTGACACTACGTGGTGTTCAGGTCCTGATGATGGAGCCGGAAGGTGGCCATGGGAAAACCTAATTCATTGAATTTGTGAGGGTGAAAGAACAGATATTTAAACAAATCCTAATGCTAAAAAGTAGAAAATAAAATTTAAGTAAAAATCTTTTTAAAAACAAGACTGATTTCTTTATTTTATTTTTTTTAAATAAAGAAATCAGGAATTTTAACTTTTTATATAAACATTTTATATAAACAATACAATGGTGAGACAAAAATATACAAACATGGAAAAACTGGCTATACGCATAGCAGTATTTATTTATTACTATCAAATAAATCCTAACATCGAAATTAAATAAGTGTTTTTTTCTAACAAACTAATAAATAGGAATGTAGGTATTTAATTTCACTTTCAATTTGATGAAAACAGCTATAAAATTGTATAACAGCACTATAAAATAATAATACATCTATAATTTAATATAAATAATGATTTTCACTGTAACTGTGTCGAAAACCAACTCCGAAACCTATTACTTTCTGGTTGATCTAATTCGACTTTTCGCGAAAACTCTAGAAAAATTGTCACCATTATCTAAGTATCTAGTCATTCAATTAATTTTAAAGCTATAGTACATTACTGTCGCGGCCAGTTCGCTTCGGCCCACACTCTCACGATCGTCCATCAATTCCTGATTGTGGCCAAAACTTGTATAGTATAGGTACTTTTCTCAAATATTGCGCGGAAATTCAAACTAAGTAAATTAAATAAAATTTCCAGAATCAATGACGACCAACTCTAATAAGAGAAATCGAAATTTTAAAAAATCCTTGGTAAGTAACGTCCTTGGTTGCCATGTGTTGAAGCAAAAAGTTCGTTCCATTTTTAAGGGCCTACCCTACCTCAAATTGCTTAGCATGATCCTCAGTTATGCCGAAACGCCTGCAGCACTATTTTGAAATAAATATATCGCACACCTAGATCTAAACTGAGACAACTCAAAAAAGGTAATTTTTCAAGAGACAGTAAAAACGTATATCTGCCTTTCTTGTTAGGGAAGTTATACACTTTAATTTGATTCTAGATAATACATAGCTTGTAAAATGTGACTGTATATAAACTGGGGCTAAAATTAAATCCTTTCTATGATCACCGAGCATTCGAATACAAACATAACTCAAAATTACCGATTTTTGAGTTGTCTCTGTTTAGATCTCTAGTTGAGGATTGATGCTAGGTCCTATGTTTGCCGAAAACTCGATTACATACAATTTTCTCTATAGAAAAAAAATACAAAGTTACCTCTAAAAGGAACTATAAACCGCTGGTATTAAAAAAAAACCGGCCAAGTGCGAGTCGGACTCGCGCACTAAGGGTTCCGTATCTATAAAAACGGAAAAAGAATCATGTCTGTTGTATGGGAGCCCCACGTACATATTGTTTTATTCTTTTTTAGTAATAATTTGTTGTTATACTTAGCGGCAACAGAAATAGGTAGTACATCATCTGTGAAATTTTGTTCTGACTCTTCGGATAGTTTCAAAATCATAAAATCCATTGCTCAATTCGAAATTGTATCCGTATGTAGGGCTATGGTAACTAAAGAGTGCCCAGTATGTGCCAGCAATCAAATCAATATTGCTAAACACGAGGAAGTTTTGACTTTAAACCACTTAAAACTTATTAAGTTAGATTATGTAATGTAGTGTTAAAATAATCTTGGCGCAGCAATTTAAAGTCACGTTTGAATCGCCCGTTAATAACTTCGACTACCCAGCGAATTATGGTGACTAGTCGCGATTCGTTGGCTTGTTCAGTAGTCAACTGTGTTTAATTTCTATCTTTTGTGGGCGGGAAATGTGCTTCGTATCCACATGATTGTAAATCTAAAACAGAATCACGGAAACTTCGGTCGAGAATAAATACATCTGATTCTTGAAGAAACCAATATTTTCATTATTAACAAAATCTGCCATAATAGATGCATCTGACTTGGTAGCAGTGAAAGGGCCTAATAATGTCTATGTAGGAAAGGGTTCAAAATTGAAATGCTGTTTCTTCTTTAAACTTCTTCTTTTAATTATAGCTTTCACCGTTTTTCTTCTTAGATAAAATCAGTATCCACCATCTTCGAATACCCTTTTAAGGGCTGATTTTATCAAAGTCAGATATCTTTTATCCGTGGAATAAAATTGTCGTCTGACAGTTTTTCTATACAAAAACTGTCAAAAATTCAAAATTTATTCGCAGGATAAGAGTTATACTCGGTATAAAAGTTTGGTGAATTGGTGCCCTTAGAATTATCAGTCTCAAATTTCCCTTTCACTCAACCTCGTTCATAAACTCAACACAGTAATTCCGTTCAGAAACTCCTGCAAAGTTTTACATTTTTTAGTAAGTACTATAATTATAATCCTACATCTATAATGTATCCATCCGGAGATACTATTAAAAATGGCTTTAATAAGTTTTCGTACTTGTGTAAGCTGTACGTCATACGTTGAAAAAAAAAATTTGAGCTGTTTTGTATGTAAATAATAATAGCCTTTGTGTTTGCTTTGTTGCCGAATATAAATGTTTGGGTATTGACAAGTTTCTTTCTAAAACATGATCCCTAGTTTTATGGTGTTATATGGTCAAAGCTCAAGAGACGATCAACAAAATCTTCTCCTTTGCATGCGAGTGTATTTGACAACGAAGCTGATAATTCAGGCATAGTGTGGCCAACTTGATTTATAGGTAAAGAAAAAGCACAATGTAATCTTTGACCGCCAATTCCAAAAGCCGCCTTTCCTGTTGGTGCAGTCATGAAAATGCTTTCACTTTCATTCATCTGGGTTCGACCCAGGAGATGAAAACTCTTGTCAAACATTGAAATAAGCTGGTTATTGATGAAATGATAACAAGGGCAAATTATATAACTAATTTATTTAGAAGATTATCGTAGCGGAAAAATGTTGGCACACTTGACAGATCGAACACAAGAGTGTTCCATTTACAAACTACATGTCAGACTGAACTAGTGCAGTGTCCATACTTTCATCAGTTATGAGTAACTTTTTTCCTACTCCTGCTCCACCACTTAAAAATAAATAAACTGGCTTCCATTCAGGATCGTGATTATTATTTAAGTACTGTAAGACATTAATCAAAATGTCGCGTTGGTCTACATTTCATTTTCGAGTTAGTTCCAAATACGCTTCCTCAGGTATAAGGACAGGTGCATCAAATGTAGCAGGTTCACCTTGGTTTGGTCCAGCATTTCATCTGCAACATTTGAAAGGACATGTCCAAAAATGGTTAAATATATTTGAATAGACATCCCAAAAGTAGTAGCTCTAACTATATCATACATTTTTAAGGACCACGAATTTTGAGAAAAATTGTGTTTTTAAATTTACTCCTAAAACGAACAAACTTTTCAATAATCTTTTCAATCTAGGACAATAAAGTGAACACACCCCAGAAAATAATAAACTTTTCAAAATTGACACATGGTACTGTCATTACAGTCAATCAATACAATGCAAACAAAAATTCTAATCAGGTTATTTTTAATACAATATTATGAAATAAGATGAAATGGGATATTTTCAGCCAAAAATGTGTAGCATAATTCTTTTAGACCTCTCTTTATGATTATATCTAATTAGCACTTCTTTAAAATAAAGATTCCTAGTCTTTATGTTCAAGAAGAGCATGTTTCAGCATAGTCCACAGGGGTTGCTTAGCAGGAGTAAAATGATAATAGTACCTATCTACTGATCAAGACCATTTTACGAAGGAGAATTCCCGTTTTATGACTTAGAATCGAGATCAGAAATGGATGAAAAGACCATAGTTATGATATTTAAAAAAACTGAAAATTAGTGCTTTGAACGCAAGTGTTACAGATATTTATATGAAACTAGCTGTGCCCGCGACTTCGTTCGCATGGATGTCGGAAAACAATAATATGTCGCTTAGAAAAGTTGTACCTTCATTTAAAAAGGGGGAATCTTTCGACCAAGCCTGGTGATTTTTCCTAGTAAGAAACTGCCAAAAAACTTGTGTTTTTATTTAAGAAAATGCTTCTCTTTATAAAATATTAGCGGTGGAACCACCTGGAGCGTACACAAAAAAGTTGCTAGGGTTGCTCACACGCGAAAGAGCTACATAAAGTTGGCCGTGGGAAAAGCAACCAATACTAAGATCCACCTCCGCAACGGATAATGTCTGGCCCTGAGCTTTGTTAATGGTCATGGCGTAACACAGGCTGACGGGGAATTGCACACGCTTAAAACTAAACGGGAAATTATTGGGAATGAGAGGAATTCTTGGAATAAAAACAACATCACCGGCGCCGCAACCTGTTAAGATTTCGGCTTCGATGACGTTTTGTTGGTGATTGGTGACTATGAGCCGAGTGCCGTTGCAAAGTTTGGGAGGACTTAAATTTCTGAGAAGAATTATTGGCACTCCGACTTTTAAACAAATTTTGTGTGCTGAAAGACCGGGTGTGTTAAGGGATTCTAAGAACTCTACTGGATAGTGTGTGGCATCTTCTTCTTCGGGAACCGTATTTATCGATGTATATTGTTGAATTTCCCCAGAAACATGTGCCAATATTTGTGTATTTATTGCTGTCCGATAGTCGAGCAAATCAAATCAACCATAAGGCCTCTGCTTCGAACCTTGCGGGCAGCGGGGCGGCGGCGGCGGCGCGGGCGCAGCAGGATCTTATGCGTAAAATCAAATGGATCGGTTCTCGAAAACAGCGGCGCGGCAGCGGCGAGGCGGCGGGCAGCGAGCGGTGCACTCCATTCAAGCGGTGACCGCCCGCGCGTCTGCATTGCAGTGTTGTTGCCCACAATAAATTGAGCGTTAGGAATAAATTTGAATCAAAAAGATGTTGCCGCCATTGTTCAGCCATTTCTTTCGCGAATAAAAACAAATATCTCGACGACAAAATCGTGAACACAACACTACGCGGCTATAGTGACGCGCGATCTGCCCGCTAGTTTCGAGAACGGGTCTTTGATGCCCGCCCCGCTCCCGCGCCACCGCCGCCGCCGCCCCGCTGCCCGCAAGATTCGAGGCCGAGGCCTTACACACGCCAACAATGATCGAATCGAATGAGCGGTGGTCACGAATCATACGAACAAATTACGAAGTATAGTACAGTTCGATTCAAACTTAATGGCGGCTCGGAACATGAGGCGAGTCGCTGCGCAGTAACAATTTCATGTGACAGCGGGGGTGAGGGGTGGGGTACTGCGCAGCTAAAAGTTAACTTCCGAGCCGCCATCCGCCCCGCTGCCCGCAAGATTCGAGGCCGAGGCCTTACACACGCCAACAACGATCGAATCGAATGAGCGGCGGTCACGAATCATACGAACAAATTACGAAGTATAGTACAGTTCGATTCAAACTTAATGGCGGCTCGGAACATGAGGCGAGTCGCTGCGCAGTAACAATTTCATGTGACAGCGGGGGTGAGGGGTGGGGTACTGCGCAGCTAAAAGCTAACTTCCGAGCCGCCATTAAGTTTGAATCGATCTGTAACGACTCGTTTCTTGACTTCTTAAGAGCCCCTATCAATTTCGCGGTCTAAAAACAGAAAATTCAAGTTTTAACGGAGCCAATGTTACAATATCCTTAAGATATCTGTTTTGTTTATAAATGCAAAATTATTCATCACCTATTTAACTAGTAAGTCGACTAATAAAATTAAAACTAACTACTCAATATAAATTACGAAAAATAAAAATCTAACACACGTTTTTACGTAAGCGTGAAACACTTGGTTTTTCAATTGCTTTCATAGCTTACTGGTAGCAAACATCAATCTGAGAAAAATCCTAAATACTGGGCATATAGTATATTAGTTAGGCGACTGATCATTTTTCCAAAGTTGATTGAATTAGTACTTGAAAAAAAATGTGATCCACGCTGAAAAAACGCAATAATACCATGTTCAAAATCGTCGTCTACACATAAGAATTTGTTACATATTAACAATAAGTCTCAAATATTTTAAAATTTTAGTTATTTATCTACCAAATTCAGTTTTTATATTTTATTTTTGACTACTAATTTAATTATAATAAAAGATCTAAATAATGCCTTATAAACCGATGCGCTCGCTCGAGGCAATCAGTCGCGCCAGAGGGCTTCTCGACGTCGGACCTGTGTCGCCTGTGACGTTCGCCGCTGCCGCCGCTCCCGACGTAATTCGCGGAATCGGGCGTACTTTTGTACTAGAGCTAACCAGTTTTGAGACTGTGAGTACCTATATAATGTATGGTGTACTCGTAACATTTTGTACTTTGCTAATGATATTTATCCATATTAATGTTTTGTATTATACTTACAGTACAAATAGTGTTTAATTTTTAGAAAATGGGTCGAAAAAGTGAACTGTCACGGAAGAATGAAAGGTAATAAAAAGAAAAAAGTTAAAAGAACACGGAAGGCACGTGCAGTTCTTAGGTAAATAATAATTTTTGCCATCATCTTACTAATTAAGAAAATTGTTGTAGTTTACTATTATTTCTTTAATCTAATAATGTGTTAATTATATTTGAGAAGGATCGGGACACACAGTAATTCTTTTTTACCCGACTACGGCGAAGAAAAAAGGAGGGTTATGATTTTGACCAGTATGTATGTATGTATGTTCATCTGTTCCCTCCTATCTTCTAAACCACTCGAGCGCTGGAACCAAAGTGACTTTAACTTAAGTTTTCACTTTGCGTCCAGCGCTCGGTGTGGTAACACGTCGCGTTCTGGTTTGCAATTGGTCAATCGTCATCCTGAGGATGCCTCGTTGAGAGGTGAAACACGTGTCGATTTCTTACGGGGTTTTTATGACTCTTGGAGAATAGTCAAGCGCAATAGGTAACTAAATATATCTACGTCTATTGTTTAGGGGTATGAGCAACTGCCCAATGATTGATATTGGGTTTTTGTATATATGTTCACTGCACGGTAAACTCTAATTGCGCGATGCAGGATTTATGTGACGTCAGGTCTTCGATGCGTAGTTCGCATGTGGCGATGTAGATACCGCCACATCACTCCCCTCCGGAGACCGGAGGTCGATAGTGGGCTGAGTCTTGTAACTTGCGATGCTTGCCAGTGCCAGTTGTGGTTCCAGTGAGTCGGAACCGGGTGCCGCATTGTTCGCGGTGGGTCGGAACTGTTTGCGGCGATTGTGGTGATTGTAGTGATTGCTGTGATTCCCCAGTGGCTCAGGGTGATGAGGTTGAGGTGATTGAGGTGATTCCCCAGTGGGTCGGGGTGATGAGGCTGAGGGTGATGACCAGGGATGCGCGTTCGCTGCATGCTGGTGGTCAGGATACCCGTTGACGCATCGGGTGTTGGCTTGGCTGTGTGACTCGCCTCACTGAAAGCTTGCGGGAGTGATGATGATGACGTCACGCTGGAGTAGTTGCACGAAGGCTGCGTTGACGTTCATATTCGGGGTCACCAATTTAGGGGTATGAGGAACAGGGTGTAAAGTTCACTCATCCCCCATAGAAAAGGGAGGATCCTCCTACCAGACGGGTGTTGTGTCTGGCGGTCAACTGCCCAATGATTGATATTGGGTTTTTGTATATATGTTCACTGCACGGTAAACTCTAATTGCGCGATGCAGGATTTATGTGACGTCAGGTCTTCGATTCGTAGTTCGCATGTGGCGATGTAGATACCGCCACAATTGTATTTTACTTAATTTTTTTTACATAGTAATAATTATAGTTGCATAAATGTAAATAATAAAGGATTAAATAAATAAACATAAACGTAAATAATAAAGGACTAATTAATCTAAATAATAAAGGAGTACAATAACACGTGTATTTGTTTCAGACTTACCTTATATACGCTGGTGACACTTTATAGTTTGCTTTTACTTCAGTGAATGCTATACTAGGTAACCATATTTTTATAGGCTACCTAAACATAGCACGTCATAATCACAAAATAAAATCCATCCAGTATTACGGAACCTAGTAAGTAAAAACTCCTAATAATAGCAGTTACGGACCAAGATATTAGTTCGCGCTGCACCGTGCGCACAGCGCACACTACGACTGTCAGCGATACGTCGACCGCACACAGACACACTGCGCTCCGATAGTTACCTAAACTCGTAGCGCGCCGAAATTGATAGGGACTCTTAATTTTAACCTAATGAACGAAACCAACCAAAATACCAAATCAAAACCAATCAGATCAAATGATCAATACTTTCAACGAATGACAACCCAACCAACAATTTATTATTTATTTATTATTATATTATCGACACTAAAGAAGTCAAAAACAAAGATACCTACACTAAAAATTGTTTGGAATATCTGGGCGAAAGTCATTCTTCGACGGAGACTCTTAACACCGCGATTCAGAAAATGACATTAAACGAACAACGCCATCTATCGAGCACGAAATGATACTGTCAAAATATATGGGAAAACGTTCGAACACTCTGTAAGCTAAATAAACTATGTAGAAAAGTGAAAATTAAAGAATAAATACCTATATTTTTTAAGAAATTAACATTTGTCACTATTCTTTCATGATTATCAAGATTTGAAAGATAGGTAGCGCCACCTATCGCACTAATACTAAACTAATAAATAAACAAGGCATCTGGAAAATTTTAATTAATCTAACTTTAGAGTTATATTCTATACACAATGTATCGCGTTAAGTTCCCGCGCAAAGAAAATGACGGTCATATAACAACACACGATCTCACAAACCTAGTAATTAAGAAGTAAGTATCATTTCGCGTCAATAGATGTCGTTACGTGTATGTACATTACGTAATGAAAATTCCTTCTTGAACACTTTAAATTCATATATCTTTTGATATTTTGAAGCGATTGCGATGAAACAAAAACTAATTGAAACATCGAGTTACACACAATATTTGAGTATAAAAGTTAACTATATTGATTTCGTACTTTTTACGTGATAGTGGAACAATCAAACTAAAGAACATACAAACAGACAGACAGACAAACAGACAAAAATTCCAAAAATGGTAGAAATGGAATCTGTTGGTTTTCTTGGACAACCCACCAATTTTTTTTTTTTTTTTTATCTTTGTACAGGAACGCCTCGTCTACAGATTTATTATATGTATAGATAAAACATTTTTTTTGTTTAAAATCATGATTTATTGATTTTCTTCATTTTCAATGTCTTCTCTTATTAAAATACTGTCGAGAAACTGAGCAGGTGGAGATATATCATTTTGATGCCGGCCCATCCAAGATACCAGACAATGTACTCTACAATGTAACACTCTATTACTATATCGTAGTGACCAGACAATGTAACACTCTATTATTATAGTGGCGTGACTCCTCTGATCAAAGCTGTCTCATGTGATGACGAAATGCCTGGAATCTTGACTAACTTCTACAGTAAAAGTACCGTTCGGCTGAATATATTCCCTTTATTAAGAGCGAGCCTGTTTAATTTGATAAAGCTAAATCTGACATAACCATATTGGGGAACATATTCAGCTGTGGTATTTGAGCATTTATCTGGACGAAACTGGCTCGGCGTCTAGCTGATGCCCAATCACATCGTCTGCTAAATAATTTGGCATGTTCATTCTCTGATTAGCTCTTTCCAGTATAGTTTGGGCATCAGGACGGTCAGTTAAAACGGGATGGAAATGGTTTCAAATGGCTCCAGCAATTTTAAAATCATCCATAAGATTTCTAGACCCTATATTGAAGTATTTATTTCGAAAGATTTTAAAATCCCGTTACCGGTGACGGATCAGACAGATGACGCCTGTCTGTCAACTAAATGAGTAATCCACAGAAATCAAATAGGCATTGTCAAAGTGTGTTTGAAGTTTTATTTGGGTATCCAACAACAAATAAAATATATGTACTAACATAATTAGTTTATAATTTTTCTAAAAGTCAAAGTCAAATAATTTATTTCAAGTAGGCACATTAAAGGCACTTTTGAACGTCAAATACATAGAAATAGAACTGATTCTAGTTGCCCCTTCCAAAAGGTAGTTTTCGTATGGAGAAGAATGGGCAAGAAACTCCAAAGTTATTATTAAAAAAAAAAAAAGTTTTACAATATTTGGTATACATCAATTATATAATTACATGTGAAGACGATGCACCGAGAATACAATTACTGTACCACAATAGGTAAAAAAGCATTTAAAATGGAGCAATGACAAATAAATAAATTAAGTATGTGATTGTAAATAAAAGTATACGATATCACAATATTCCATCAAACTTGCAAGTAATACTAATGGGACAGTGTGTGAGTTTTTTTTTTTTTTTTTTTATTCTTTATTTTTTTATAGAGAGTTTGATCAGTATGATCATGCCACCCTCATAGTGTTACATAATATTACACTTTAATCTATGACTATCTACGCTTAATACCTAGGTTTACAATTTGATATAATTGTTTGGTTGTCCTGGACAAGGGAGCAGCCAAGATACTATTAAACATACCAATATTATGAGGGTTAAAACTATTTTCTATGAGGTAGTTAGTCCTCTCCACCTCGTTCCGGACACATTCCGCTAAAATATGAGTGGTATCCTCTACCTTATCACATTCAGAACAGTTGGGCGAATCACTCTTTCTCATTAAAAAGGCGAAGCTATTCAATGGAATATGTCCCGAACGTAGCCTGAAAGCAGTAACTATCTCATTTCTATGTATATTTGTGTCCAAAAACCAAGGAAGGCGAGACAGGCTGTGTTGAATGGTTCTATACCAAATACCCTTACTTAGTGACCTCTCATCAAAGTATTCTTTCCATAATTGCAGACACTGGTCGCGAACTCGATACCAGAGGTCACTAAATAAGGGAAAACATTCAAAAGATATTCCATCTGTAATAGCCTCTCGTGCTAAACGATCTGCTTCTTCATTTCCATACAAGCCAATATGAGAAGGAACCCATTGAAGGACAATTTTCTTGTCTTGCACCTTACCAATGGAGTCTAAAATTTTATAGGCTATCGGTGCACCTCAACAATTCGAGGTGCATCGAGCCAGGTGTTGCAGAGCACTCCTAGAATCAGTCAGTATTAAATAATTTCCTGATTCAAATGACTCAATGTATGAAATCGCTTCTGCAATCGCTAGTAGTTCAACGTACATTATTGAAACTTTAGCACATGATCTAAACTTTATAGCTGCCTTTGTTTGCGGATCAAAAACAGCCCATCCCGAATCGTTACCTTCCCGTGACCCATCAGTATAGACTGAGTAAAAATCTAAATAATGAGTTGTTAGAAATTGATCACAAATTGTATGTATGTTGCTACATCTATACTCATGTTTCGGTTTGTCTATGTCATCTATATAAGGTTTTATTACATTGGATAGGTCCACATTACTAACCCATGTGTTTAAAGAAAATCTTTCCAATTGTTGCGATGAAAACAAAGGGTAGTCAATAAGAAACTCATGCACCGTAACTAATAGTGGTTTCTTTTTACGCCTCCAATATAAACTTTGACATGACTCGACAAGATTGCATATCATCAGGAATATTTCACTACCCCGGAATGAATTCACCCTCAACCAATATTTTCCGGCTAAGAAATACCTGCGTATATATAAAGGTTGAAGGTGAAGCTCACACTCCATCACGTGAATTGCAGTAGTCCTCACAAAACCACCAATAACGCGCATACACTGATTTTGTATTCTGTCCAATTTGACTAAGTTGCTTTTGCATCCGCTATCATATAAAAAGTTACCATATTCTAGCCTCGAACGAATAATAGAAATATATAATAGCCTCAAGTAATATGGATGTACGCCCCACCCAGACCCAGAAAGAACTTGAAAGATTCTCAGAGATTTAAAACATTTTTCAGCTAATTCCCCAATATGTTTTTTCCACCTAAGTGAGCGATCTAACCACAATCCTAAGTACTTTACATTATCTACTACTTGAAGTGATGTTTCATTTATTAACAGGTTAATACTTTCTCTTTTATACCCTCTCTTAAAAACGCATACTTTACTCTTTGACGGTGAGATTTCTAATCCTATGTTTGACAGCAATTTATCTAAAATATTTAACTAATTTTGTACAATATTAATACCTTCCTGTATGTTATTACTTACGGAATAAATAACAAAATCGTCCGCGTACTGGGATATTAAAACTCCGCTGCTCATAATACTTGCACAAATACCTGAAGTTGCTATATTAAAGAGCAAAGGCGATAAAGGGTCACCTTGGGCTAATCCACGGCCAGTAGTTCGACAAATGTAAACATCATCTACCAACATTTTCAAATTTCTTTCTTTTAAAAAAAACCATAAATAATTACATATTTTAACTCCTACCCCCATTTGATCCATTATTTGCATTAATGAAATTATATTAACGTT
The DNA here is from genome assembly GCA_947363905.1 of Lithophane semibrunnea. Taxonomy (NCBI): domain Eukaryota; kingdom Metazoa; phylum Arthropoda; class Insecta; order Lepidoptera; family Noctuidae; genus Lithophane; species Lithophane semibrunnea. The sequence continues at coordinate 10,235,499 of OX376215.1, forward strand.
ATTATATGCATTATCTATATCCAAAAAACATCCTATTGTAGTCTTATTTTCTGTAAAACCAGTTTGAATATGAGAGACTAAATTAACCAGATTGTCCATTGTAGACCGACATTTTCTAAACCCCGTAGTATATGGCGATAAGATGTTATTTCTTTCGATGAACCATTCTATACGATTATTTAGAATACTGTGGAATATTTTACATAAACACGACAACATTGATATCGGTCTGAGTGAAGACTGAGACTGCGGGTCGCGCCCAGGCTTAGGTATTGGAATGACTGCGATGTCACGCCACTGATTGGGTACAAAACCGGTTGACAAGGAACCATTATATAGTGATAACAAAATAGATTTGCCGTTCTCAGGAAGATACTCAATCATCGAGTACGAAATGTTGTCACAACCGGGTGACGTGTCCTTAGCGCGAATACAACAATTAAGTTCTTGTTTCGTGATAGATGTCTCTAATTTTATATTACTAGAAGCAAATGACATATCTTGAGGAGATGCATGATCAGGGGTTAGGCTACGGAGTAGATTAGTTACTCGCTCGCTATCAATATGTTGTTTAGCACTTCTACGCCCTTTAAACCACTTCATTTTGTGCCACATCTGACTTTGTGAAGTTGTTCCGTCTATGGATGTACAGAAATCCTTCCAACCTATATCTCTTGCTTTGCGCACTAGTTTTTGTGACTCACATATTTTTTTATTAAGAAGCGATAGGTTATTCGGTGAAGGATTACGTCTAAATGTTGAGAGGGCTAATGTACGTTTTGCAAATGATCTGGATAGGTCTGCATTCCAGTAGGGCTTGGGAATAAAGACGGTAGCAGGGTCCATGTTGAATTTTATATAAGGGATATGAACGTCTGCAGCCAAGTTTATACACTCAATAAAATTATCATAGTCGGCTTGAAGACTGCCTGACGGTTCATAGTTAATAAATAATTTTTCAAGTAAACTTTTGTAACTATCCCAGACGCACTCTTAAAATTCCTTCGATAAGTATTTCTAGGTACAACACTGAAATTGCTCGTTATACTAATAATTAAGTGATCACTCCCAAGAGTTTCGTTCATAATGTTCCAGTTAAATGTTAAAGCTACATCAGAGGATACTAACGTTATATCGGGCGAGGACTGTTGAAGTTGGTTATTGACTAACCTGACGCGGGTGGCTTTGCCATCATTCAGGGCTACAAAACCGTTATCGAAAATAGCATCACATATTTGAGATCCTCTTAAATCGGTCTTGTAAGACCAATTGGTGTGGTGCCCGTTGAAATCCCCTACAACAAGACTTTTTTTGTTAACGAACGAAAAAACTGAATCCCAGTCTTGCTGGCATGTACGGACAGATGGTGCACAGTACACAGCCATAATATGTTCGATTTCACTACAATTGACTACTCTGACACACAAAAGTTCAATACCCTGGTTGGTCGTTTGAACGTCACAGATACATGAATGAATCGACCTATGTACAAAAATAGCAACCCCACCATACCCATCATCCCTATCTTTACGATAAATATTATAATTTGTCAAACTGAGATGGCTATCAGCCTCTAACCAGGTTTCACAAACGGGGGCAATGTGGACCTTCTCCTGTGACAAAACATTTTCAAATGTAACTAACTTCGGCCTTAAACTCTGCGCGTTCCATTGAAGTATAGTCAATTTTACATTTTTCTTGTTATAATTCATGGTTTACGAAAAAAAAATTCTAATGTCTGTTTTATTATAGGCCAATCTGAGATATTATCTACCACAACTAAAATTATCCATTCGACGCAACACTTTATAATACTTGTAACCTTAGATAGTATAGATGTATTTTTCAAGAATATTATTTCTTTGAGTCTTTTAATTAATTCTTCAAACTTCACTTCTTTTTCTCTCTTTTCTTCAACTTCCTCAATAAACACCTCCGGTTTATAGGTATCCTGCGGTCCAGAATTCAAGAAGAAATCATATTCAAATCCATTAGAGGCAGTTTCCTTACGTTTCCCATGTTTTTTGGTCGCTGATTGTGGTGCTTGTTTGGTCTGTTCCCCTTTATGTATTTGAGCTTTTGTCGTTATGATTTCACCGTTCGATGCCGATTCACGGTGCGATGATGCCGCATCTTCTACAATCGGCGGTTTAGACACTAACGCAGAGAACGGATTGACGGACGGTAACTTAGGGGCAACATCTGTTGGTGAACTTGGTGGTACATAAATAGTTAGGGCCTTTCTATACGTGCAATTGAACTCTGCCATAATTTCTCTTAATCTTTTTTCTTTGAGGAATGCAGGGCAACCTTTGTACAAAGCCATGTGTGCACCGTCACAATTGACACATTTAAATGCCGTAGTATCGCAGTTGGTATGGTTTTCTCTGCACTTCGGACAGACAGCTTTGCTTGATGGACACCTTTTAGTTGGATGAGCCAACTTCCAGCAATGCGTACACTGTGATACAGGAAAGATGTATGGGTCCACTTTGATTCTAAGACCATCCACGGATATATATGGTGGTAGAAAGGAACCCTTAAAACATAGACGAACTGCCTCACTTCGAATCCAGCCTTCTTTCGTATTACGACGGTTAAGTCGAAATATTGACACTAATTTGGATGGCCCAGGGCACGCAATTGTATTTAGTATCTGCTCGTCGGTTAAATCTAAATCCACATCTCTTATAACACCATATGATAGACTCTTTTCCATAGCACGTTGTATACGCCAGCCCTTCTCAAGAAATTGTTTACAGGTTTCTAATCTCTCAGCGCTGATTTCATTCTGCATATCGAGGCGGACTTTATATGGGTTTATATACTTCACCCTAAGAATATCCGTAATGCCATTATCTTTAAGTAATCTGGCCAAAGCAAACTGTTTGGGTAATTGTTCACTATGTGATATGTATATCTCCATTTTATCTATCGCAGGTTTGTACTTCTTTTTTTTTTTTATTTCACCTCTGTCCATTCGTTATCATCGTCATCTCCTTTCCTGTTCTCCGTCCTAGTTTCGCCTTCCATTTGAATAATATCTTCCTCTTGGTATTGTGTCTCTTCTGAATCTCGTACTACTAGATCACTCCACGGACTGCTGCTCGGCATGATAGTCGCATACACATGATCTTCCTTAATTTCATTCATAGCATAAAATTAAAAACCATACATTGTTCGCGACCGCGCGCAGCGAGTTAACCCAACGGTATATGGTGTGTGAGTTTAAAATCATAAAATGTAAAAAATCTATGATATACAAATAATAATAAAAACTCTTAAACGGAAGTGGTCTAAAAAATTATTTCAGTGGTTCCTAGTTCCATATTTTTGTGGCTTTTATATAGGTGTAGTTTGGTGCGGGTTAGAATTTTCTCGGAATAAAAAACCAACGTCCCTTCAAAAAGCTGACATCTCCTTTGGTCTCCGTACTGGCCTCCAGAGGGTTACGAACCCTCTGGAGGCCTTTTGTTTCCCTGACCCACAGCCACCGTATCACTTTCTTCACTTTCTACCTCAGCTTGCCTTATTGCATCTAGAAGGGCTTCCAACTGTTCAGCACCTCCGAGTTATTGAAAAGCGATACTGTTTGATGTGAGCCATCATCATCTGCCTAGCTTTTTCCCAATTTTCCCCTATGTCGGGGTCTGCTTCCAGTCTAACCGGATGCAGCTGAATACCAGTATTTTACATGGAGCGACTGCCGCCTATCTGACCTCCACAATATATGTAATATGATATTTTTTGTCTGGTTTTGAGTTTTTTGCGTTTTTCCTTCTTTGCGTATTTCTTACCGCTTTTCTAGGCATGCATTTTTCGTGCATTAGTGAGACTAGTCGTCCGCGTACACGTAGACCGCGACGCGGTAGAAGTGTGCGTGTGCGGGGTGGAAGGGGCATTGTTTCGCACGTGGTGGAAGAACCGGTGTTAGTAGAACGCGGTCTCGGTGGTCCTACCCGGCGTGGTAGAGGGCGGGGAGGCGGCGCGTATGTCCACGAGCGACCTGGTCCTCGCATCATTGAGGAGTATGCTTTAATTATCGCTTTTTTTGAATTATTCAATAACCACACCAATTTGTCACAAATCAAAATCTGTGGCTCTATTTTGAGTATTACAATTGTATCGTTTTGAATTCTAGACTTGGTCTGCAATATTGCTGACTTACCCCAACGCCTGGGTCTCGAGACCACCCACCCCAACGCCTGGGTCTCGAGACTACTCCAACGCCTGGGTCTCGAGACCACCCACCCCAACGCCTGGGTCTCGAGACTACTCCAACGCCTGGGTCTCGAGACTACTCCAACGCCTGGGTCTCGAGACCACCCACCTCAACGTCTGGGTCTCGAGACTACTCCAACACCTGGGTCTCGAGACCCCGCTTCACCGTAAGTAGTTTTACTGTGTATGTTAGTTGTAGAATATTGTAGATATTAGTCTGGTTGTATTACTTTTCAAGTTTTATTTTTTAAATGACTATCTAGGTTTACTGACCCGCACCACCACCTCTAACACCAACAGCTTCAACCCCCACGTCGCAGCAATAGGAAATGGGGGTTGTGGTCGAACATTAATCGTGGAGCCCTGCTGCTGTCATGCCACCTCTTCGGCTCCGTCGCCGGCAATGTAAGTCGCTTACGTAACACTGCGGTTTATGAAATGTGGGGATTTGGACTTGGCTCCGAGCAACCCATCCGCCTCACCTACACTACGTCTGGACTCGGCTCCGAGCACGCCATCCGCCTCACCTACACTACGTCTGGACTCGGCTCCGAGCACACCATCCGCCTCATCTACACTACGTCTGGACTCGGCTCCGAGCACGCCATCCGCCTCACCTACACTACGTCTGGACTCGGCTCCGAGCACGCCATCCGCCTCACCTACACTACGTCTGGACTCGGCTCCGAGCACGCCAACCGCCTCACCTACACTACGTCTGGACTCGGCTCCAAGCACGCCATCCGCCTCACCTACACTACGTCTGGACTCGGCTCCGAGCACGCCATCCGCCTCACCTACTCTACGTCTGGACTCGGCTCCGAGCACGCCATCCGCCTCGACTTCCGCCTCCCTTTCACCAGATCAGGCTAGTCGCCCACCACCTCCTGCGCGTCGCCCACTACCTCCTCGTGGCTCTCGCCGGATCCTAAAAGATGAAGAATTTGATCTTCTCGTCAGTTTGGGTAAGTGCCTGCTGATTTTAATTTGGTTTGGGGCTATGGGGAAACTTCTGGTTTCCACCAGTTTTTGTAACTATCTATCATTTGTTACAGGAAGTGAAGCAGGGTCTGATGAGAGCGACGACGATAGACATCATGTATCTAGTAGTCCCCAGGGTGTTTAGAAGCACCTTGGAGACTCCATTGGATGCAGACGAAGTCGCCTTCGACCCTGGCGCCGTCTTAAACCTCACCTTCGACCCTGACGCCGCCTTAAACCTCGCCTTTGACCCTGGCGCCGCCATAAACCTCGCCTTTGACCCTGGCGCCGCCATAAACCTCGCCTTTGACCCTGACGCCGCCTTAAACCTCGCCTTCGACCCTGACGCCGCCTTAAACCTCGCCTTTGACCCTGACGCCGCCTTAGACCTCGCCTTCGACGCTGGCGCCGCCTTAAACCTCGCCTTCGATCCTACCGCCGCCTTAGACCTAGCCTTCGACCCTGACGCCGCCTTAGACCTCGCCTTCGACCCTGACGCCGCCTTAGACCTCGCCTTCGACCCTGACGCCGCTTTAGACCTCGCCTTCGACTCTGACGCCGCCTTAGACCTCGCCTTCGTCCCTGGCGCCGCCTTAAACCTCGCCTTCGACCTCGCCTTCGACCCTGACGCCGCTTTAGACCTCGCCTTCGACTCTGACGCCGCCTTAGACCTCGCCTTCGACCTCGCCTTCGACCCTGACGTCGCCATTGACTCTGTCATCCCTGTCGTCGACTTCAACCTTGACCTGCTGGTGACCCGGCGTCCGCCATTGTTCCTCCTTGGAGGTGGTATGATATTGAGTGGAAAGACTTTCCGGATTCGAGGAGGGAGGGAAACCTTTCTAAGCAAAAAATATGTCCTTTGGGATTGGTTTTGTAGTGATTAATGATAACATTACTATGTAGTTGAAAGAAAATTATATTTTTATTAGCTACAGGTTCAAAGTGCCTCAGTTTCGAAACGTCGCTGTATCTGGAGTCACATTCTAATGATAATCTTCTACGGGTCTACAGGTACTCCGCTCTTCGACAGGCCATCTGGGGTCTGAAACAGAAAACATGGCGCTGTAGTAACTAATGAGGAAAGTTAACCGTTAACGAGGCGACCCTCGACGTCCTCGAGGTCTATAGTTATGTTGGGTTGTAGTTTTTATAACTTTTATTTTTATTTAAATTATTTACGGGTTATAATATTTTTAAATATGCTATTTTAAAGCCCTTTCATTTGACACCCAACATGACATCATGTTTTAATGTGACGTCACATACAGCGTGTAACAAACACCCTGTCCGATCCGTGAGAGTGTTGTTAAGAATCTATGGTATATATAAAAATATATACAGGATGGCCGGAAAGTTGAAGTCCAAAAAAAAAATTTTGGTCCCTCTTGTCGTGGGGTAACCGAATCACCCCCATGTATGTTCCGCGATTTTTTTAGATTTCGAGTTTTCGAACATAAATTGACAAATTTATGTTCGGTGAAATATGACTTAACTTTTCAACTTCAAATTAAAAATCTAAACAGGTGACTTCATGGTTCATAAGAATGCTTCAAGAATGCGCCAGACTCAGTTTTCATAATCAAATAAAAAAGTAGTACTTAATGTGGCTACGTTGGCTAAAATTGGCCTTCAAAGACAGCGAGGTGGAAAATTCTCTAAAGTAGGCAATAGAAAAAAAAAAAATTGACCCTTTTCTCGTTCCTAAGTCAAAAATTCCGAAAAAATCATAACTCGAAAACTATGAAAAATTGCGGAACATATATGGGGGTGATTTGGATTCCCCACGGCACGAGGGACCGAATTTTTTTTTGGACGTCCATATTCCGTCCAACCTGTATATGGTATATATTTTTGGAAAAAAAACTAAGTAAAAATGTTAACGCGCTGTCGGATAAACTCGAAACTCAGTACGGTACTTTTTTATTTTTTGATTAAGTATGAGTAAATACTTAATCAAAAAATAAAAAGTACGTGTTTCGGGGTTTTTAAAAAACCAGCTCCTAACGGGGTGTAAAAGGGTAGGTAATAAAGTTAAAGGGGTATGATGAAGAAAGTAAATATTAATTTTCGAAATATATCTTTCAAAGGGTTTGGAAGGGTTGTTGAAGATTTAAGAGGAAAGTACGAAATCCACGCGGACGAAGTCGCGGGCAAATTACTAATCTTCACAGACAGTGCTTTTTAATTCAATGTTTACCTTTCAGGAGGTGAAAGTACTCATGATTATAAACAATTTTCATTATGGGAACAAATACGAAATAGCAAAAAAAAACCACCGTTTCATACATTTTCATCAGGTAACTATTGCATTTTTGTATGAAACAGCTGATGTTTTTTTCAATATTTCAGAGTTTGTCTTATAGTGAAAGTTACTCTGAATCATGAGTACTTTCACGCGCTGAAAGGCAAATAATCCTTACTCTCTGTCGTAGGGAAATTGGCACAGGCACAGCTTCGGGCCCACCGGATTCAAACGCTGACACCAGCAGTCGTTCTGGCACTGGTAGTCAGCGTAGCACAAAGCGCGCTGTCGCAATTCTGCGTCTGTTGGGAAAATGTTACACAAATGTAGACATCAGAACAATCGCAACCGTTTCAGGCCGCCCCGTTCACGGTTACGCCGTTTTTTGGGGTTCCGTAGTCAACAAGGAACCCTTATGCTACAGCTACATTATGTCGCGTGAAGATTCGTGTCGCGTTATCACGATAAAAACTATAAACTTCGTGTTCGCTCTACGACGAACTATAGCTGGCCACATTAAATTGTCGCGATAAAGCCAAGATTCGCGTTGTCGTGACAGGTCTGAGGCCCTAGACAAAGTGACATTCTATCAGCGATAACGATGATGGAAAAGGCAAAAATGTATAGGACTGCATAAGCTATCGAAAAGCTTATGTCAAGTCTGTTGAAAGTCGTTATAGAAATACGAAACGCTTTCGAAGCGAATGTCACTTGTCTAGGCCCTCTGGCCAAACAATTATAGTTTCGTCATGTCAGTCTGTCTGTCCGTCTGTCTCTCCGCGGCTTAGCTCACAGACTCTTAGTACTAGAAAGCTGTAATTTGGTATGGGTATACATATAAATTACACTATGAGTCTCTGAGCTAAGCCGCGTACAGGCAGACAGACAGATGGACATGGCGAAACTATAAGGGTGCCTTGTTGACAACGGAACCCTAAAATCGATCGCTTTCTGCACGACGTCTGTCGTGTCAACTCGTGTCGACTACGCTGACGCCAACGACAGCTTGCGGCAAAGTCTCAGCGACAAGACGCAAATGCAAATGGTAACTCTGCGTCTTGTTGCAGCGACTAGACGCACAGTTTGCGGTGGCACTTACTTGTGAACGCAGCTACGTTGGCTGCCAACACTATCACGGCGAACAGAGCGACTTGCAACCACTTCATGACGGTAACAAGCAGTTATTCTCAGTAATCACTCGAGCGTGTGGGTAATAACATAGTCTGCATATAAAGCCAATTATTAACGCTTTCAAGACATTGTGTTCTACATCATTAGTACAGGCTTTTATTAAACTTGACGTGTTATTTTTATACTCACTACCATAATTATTAATTTATGGGAAAGTGCCCATATATTTCTAAACATCCATACTAATAAAATTCGAAAGTTACCTACTCTGTCTGTCTGTATGTTACCTTTTCACGCCTAAACCACTGAACGGATTTCGACAAAATTTGGCATGGAGATAGATGGCATCCCGGGGAAGGACACAGGGTACTTTTTACAAGCTTTATATTATCTTGCTCTGTTCGTATGTGTTTCCGGTTACTCCTTTTGTCATCAATTTTTCAAGCACTTCCTGGCATCTGATTGTGCTGTAACTTGGCATACTTATACAACTACCGAAACATTTAAAAAAAATGATACCTTGTTACTGGTCTGATGATGGAGCCGGAAGTTGGCCATAGGTACTCCTCAATCAAACAAGATAGCTCCATCGTGTTTGGACTCACTGGTCATGTATTAACAAGTGCTTTGACATCTAGGTGGTGTTCAGGGTCTGATGATGGAGCTGGAAGGTGCCTGGAAGGTGGTTGATTAATAATCGCGCTTGCGACCACGAAACCAACATGGTAGCGGAGGCGGGGTGGGGGTTGAATGCATGTAAACACAGGCAAGGTGTATATCATGTATTTTATTACTGGCACATGCAACAGAATATCTCCGATTTGAAGGCTCGCTGATCTGATGACATACCGATATGCTCTTCAACTTGTCTTCATCTTATAGGTACTCGCTTCTACGACAAACGATACCAATCCTAGAAAAAGAAAACATGCTGTATTTAACGTCACGTAATGACGACGTCAGGATGACTATTGAAGCCAGCGCAACGGACCACAACGCAACGGGCCACAGCGCAACGCATTTTATACAAAAAAGTGCGGTTCGCCTTTAGTGTGTTGTGGTTGGTTTTCAACTGACAATTGAATTTAATTCTAACTGATGATGTTCTAAAGAGAGTTCCTCGTGACGGGAGATCATCCGTGGCTTCAAGTTTAGCGCGTTGTATCCGCCTCGCCGCCAGAGAGAACTCTCTCAGTGCCTGGGAGCAATTACTCACCTTCCCGTTTACGTTTACACTAACCCTACATGTGCAAAAAAATTTGGCAAATAAAAAAACATTAACAGCACAAATCAAGGATAATTGTAACATTTCGGCCCAAAATTTCGACCCTAAACTAACAGCGCACCCCCCCCCCCAAAGAGGTTTATTGCACCATGTGGAGTCTAAACTAGGCGAGGGTGATATCAGAGGTGCAGCTAGGATCATCTTCAGTAGCGATGTGGTTGCGCCGTACTCACCAGAGACACTTACAGCTTTGGAGAGCAAACACCCCACCCCGGCAGATGACCTCTCCTTCCCTAACCCACCCGATCCGGAATCCAACTCACTTGAAATTACAGCTCAGCAAGTATGTGCAGCCGTGTGCTCCTTTCGAAGTGGCTCCGCTGGCGGCCTCGACGGCCTGACACCTCAACACCTGAAGGATCTATTGTGTTCAGGCGCCGGGGAGGCTGGTGAGTCACTTTTGAAGGAGCTGACAGCCCTCATCAATCTGATGCTCTCCGGCAATGTGAACGAAGCCGTCATTGATATCTTGTATGGGGCAAACCTATGTGCCCTGCGCAAGAAGGATGGCGGCATTCGTCCCATTGCCGTAGGATTTACTTATCGGCGTATCGCAGCCAAAATTTGCTGTGCTTTCTACAGCGAATCACTGGCCAGCAAATTCCAGCCCCTACAGCTAGGCTTCGGGTGCAAAGGGGGCTGTGAGGCTGCGGTACATGCACTATCCACTTACCTCAAAAGCAATAAAGGGGAAGTCATCCTCAAGGTTGACATAAAGAACGCATTCAATTCCGTAAACAGGGACACCTTGTTGACAGAAGTTCAAAAAGAAATTCCCAAAATTTACAGTTTTCTCTATCAATGTTACAGGCACCCTTCTAAATTACTTTATAAAGACAACCTTTTGGAATCGGCCGTTGGATGTCAACAGGGTGACCCTCTTGGGCCAGTCATTTTTAGTTTGGCAATAAATCCAATTATTCGACAACTAAATTCTAAATTCAACGTATGGTATTTGGATGACAGAACCCTAGGAGGTGATGTAGACACAGTCCTAAAAGACTTAACCTTTTTAAAAGATAAATTCAGCTCCATTGGCCTAGACCTTAACCTCTCAAAATGTGAAATTTACCTTCCCCAAACCACTGACAGACAGACTACCATCGCAAAATTTAACACAATAGCACCAAACATCAAAATTACCGAAAGAAACTCACTTCACCTCCTGGGGTCCCCAATTTTCGACGAATCCTTTCCAACGTTCATTGAGGAGAAGATACAAAATTTCATTGATGTCTCGGAAAGACTTTTCAAAATTAACATTCATTCGGCCTTCACCCTCATCCGGTATTGTTGCTTTGGACCAAAATTTACATATAGCCTTCGTTCCTCACACATCTGGAAGCATCCACAACTTTTAGAAAAAGTAGACCAAATTATAAGAAATACACTAACCTCAATCCTAAATGTGGCTCTGGACGACCGAGCGTGGCAGCAAGCCACACTCCCCATTCGCTTGGGTGGTCTCGGCGTTCGCAAAATTTCAAGTATAAGTTTACCGGCCTTCCTCTCCTCAGTCCACAGTACCGATATTTATTTAATTAACCAGGAACATTTTATCTTCCTCACTGGCTGATTTTGAGGTACCGTGTTTGGCTGATGCGTTGAACGCTTGGAAAATGGCTTGTCCCAATACGGATTTGCCCGACAACCCGTCCTCCCAGAGACGGTGGGACGTGCCGCTCTGCAGTATTATACGGAATACCCTGATAAACACATCACCTAATATTGTTGAGCGTGCCCGTCTGCTGACTGTGGGAGAATGGGAGTCGGGCTTATGGCTTCAGGCGCTCCCGTCATCCACCATAGGTACTATGATGGATGACTCATCGTTTCGGCTCGCTACATGTCTCCGCTTAGGCGCACCTTGTGTTGCTCCGCATCGGTGCCACTGCGGCGAAGCTGTCGACAGTCTCGGGCACCATGGCCTGTCCTGCTACAGGAGTGCAGGCCGCATAGCACGGCACGCCAGCATCAACGATATTATTCGTCGAGCCCTTGTCACCGCCGGCGTACCAGCGGTATTAGAACCAAACGGCTTGGTACGTGACGATGGGAGAGACCAGATGGCATGACGTTGCTGCCTTGGAAGGTAGGTAGGCCTCTGGTGTGGAACGCAACGTGTGTCGACACCCTTGCGCCATCCCATGTTCCTAGCACGGCGGGCTGTGCTGGCGCCGCTGCTGCGGCTGCTGAGACCCTCAAGCGGCGCAAATACTGTAACCTTGGGGGCAACTACAGTTTTGAGCCGTTTGGGGTCGAAACGCTCGGGTCATGGGGCCCGAGTGCGCGTCTCCTTTTTAAGGAAATTTCTCACCGACTGGTCGATACTTCACGTGACCAGAGGGCTGGCTTGTACTTTGGCCAAAGAATTAGCATTGCCATTCAACGTGGCAATGCTGCCAGTCTTCTGGGCACGTTTCCGGATGACAGCGATGCGGACGAATACTTCGACGCCTGACGCCCCTTTGTTTTTATATCTATTAGTAAGTCCTTTTAGTTTTTTTTTTTTTTTTTTTTATCAATTCCATAAAATATAATGTTATAGTGTACTTACAATTGAAAATAAAATAAAATAATTCTAACTAATATTATAAAAGTTTCTTTTTCCGGTTCCGGTAGTCTAACAGTAAAGACGTTTAAAAGTGCTCTCGGAAAGAAAAATACAAACCTGGGTTTAAAGAACCTAAAAATAAGTGGAAAGTGAAGGATCTAACTTATATGGACTAAATAAGTGGGATTACGTCATAGACTCAGTGTTCTGTGCTAAAACATTAACAATTTACAGTGAAAAATTCCAGTAAACATAACCTAAAAGTGTCAAAATGTCATAGACTATCAACTCCACTACATACACCATAGATCAAGCTACCAACTTAATAATCCAGTGTTGCAAGACAGAAATTAAAAATAAAATAAACTGACAGAGTTGCAGCATAGCCAACCTAACAGAAATAAAAAGAAAAAACACGTTCCTTTTCTCGCATCTACTAAACGTTTAGTTATTGCATTGTACTAAAATCGAAATTATGTCGGAAGGAAATATATCAATCTCAACATTATATGCCATGATGAAACAAGAAATGGAAAAACAAGCAGCTCTAATCACTGCTAATACGGACAAAATTATGCTGTCTATAGACGAGAAAATCAAACCGCTTGTAGAAGAAAACAAACTATTAAAAATGGAAATCGAAGTCCTTAACATAAAAATTAATTCATTAGAAAATATAAATAAAAGAAACAATATCATAGTACACGGATTAAAAGGCAAAGACACCAACTTTGCAGATTTATCCAAAAGCATCACAGAATTATTTCATAAATTGGATGTGAAAATCGAGAATTATGACATCAACAAAATGCATAGAATTGGTAAACAAAGGACAGACAAAATACGACCTGTACTAATTTCCTTTACAACCTACAACAAAAAAGTTGAGGTACTCAAAAACAAAAAGAAAATGCCTGAGAACACTTACATCACAGAAGATTTCTCCAAAAAAACACTACAGAAACGAAAAGAACTGCAACCACAGCTGGAGCAAGAGAGAGAAAAGGGAAACAAAGCCTACATCAAGAATAATAAAGTGTTAGTAAAAGCTAAAGACAACGAGAAAAGGAAAAGAGACATTTCAACATCGCCCACTACAATACCACAACAACAGAAAGATAGTGGAAATACTATATTAGCTCCTGCAAAACTACAACGAACGGATCCATTTGCGTATATGAGATCCAGATCGCACTCTTTATCTAATAAAAATACACCTAACGCATAGGATCCACTAGACATCGGTAACCGAAGAAGAAAACAAACAACCACAACTGTTAAGAAACACACAATAAATAAAAATCTCCCCAACCCGGTTGGTCACCGTGGGGTCAGAGACCAAAACCCCCCAGATACACTGGCAATGAAAGAAGAATCACACAACAGAAACAATAAAATAAATTATTGCATAGCAACATTAAATACAAGGACATTAAAAGCCCAAGAGAGATTATACGAATTGGACAATGCACTTCAAAATATTAAATGGGATATTATAGGTTTATCAGAAATTAGAAGGTCAGGCGAACAAATAGAAGAATATGATGATTATATATTATATTTCAAAAATGAAATTTCGGGTCGATACGGCGTCGGATTCCTTGTGAAAAAGTACCTCAAAGATAATATCCTGGAATTCATTGGAATTTCAGACCGAATATCAGTTCTGAATATTGAATTACCCGATTATAAACACCCCATTTCAATAGTGCAAGTTTATGCTCCAACCGAAAACGCAGAAGAAGAAACAAAAGACCTATTCTATCATAAACTAAGAGAAGTCATGGAAAAAATCCACAAAACAGTCATTATAATTGGAGATCTAAATGCCACGATAGGAAATCGATCAACAAACGAGAACAATTGTTTGGGACCATATTCATCTGGAAAGCGGAATAACAACGGACAGAGGTTAATAGACTTTGCACAGGAGCACAATCTTAGTGTTATGAACAGCTATTTCAACAAAAAACCTAGTAGGAAATGGACATGGTTGTCGCCAAACGGATACGTTAAAAATGAAATAGATTTTATAATTACGAACAAACCCAAATTGTTCATGGATGTCGATGTCATAAACCAACTCAACTTCAACACCGACCATTGCATGGTTCGCGGAAAAATGACTGTGTCCCATATGAAACATTCACGCAAAAAGTTACGAAATAGCAAGCAACCATTTAAACTACCCTTACCGGATACTATTTTAGACCCTTTAAAACATGCTTTACATGACAAACTCCACCAAACGCATAATTTACACGAAAAATACGATATCTTAGAAAAGGAACTACAACAGATTGAAAACAATACGCAAACAACTAAAGCATCAAAGGATAAAATCGGAAAAGAAGCGAGGGATTTAGTGGAAACTAGACAGACTTTGAGACGGCAAAAACCAATTGACCGAAGAGAAATAACTGAGATAAGTAAAAAGATCAACGAATGCATTCGAAAGCATAGGAAACAAAAAAGACAAGATCGAATTATTTTTCACATAAAATCTACTGGAGGAGTCAAAAAAGCTTGGAAGGAGTTGGAAGAATATACAAATTGGATACCAGAAATTAATAAACAGAAAGACCAAAAGAATAAAACGAAAAGATCCGAAATATTAGAAGCAGCAACAGATTTCTATCGAAACCTTTACAATGACGAAGACGAAACCACAGAATCATTAACATGTCTAAACCACATGGAAGGCGAAGACGAGATCCCAGAAATAATGGAAAGTGAAATATTGAAAGCCATCCAATCACAAAATAGTGGGAAAACGCCGGGGGATGATAGAATCTCGAACGAACTTTTGAAAGGGTCCTCTGAGGTTTTACTTAATACTTTGTACGACATATTCAACGATATCCTTAGACAAGAAAAAGCGCCAAAACAATGGACTACGTCAACAATCACATTGCTCCATAAAAAGGGAAGAATGGATGACATTAATAACTACAGACCAATAAGTCTCATGTCCAACCTCTACAAAGTATTCTCAAAAATTATACTCAGTCGAATTACTAAGAGTTTAGATGAAAACCTACCGAAAGAACAGGCAGGATTCCGCAGCGGCTTCTCGACCATAGACCATATTTTTACAATCAAACAAATCACTGAGAAGTACAAAAAATATGGATTACCTTACTATCTAGCGTTTGTAGACTATCATAAGGCATTTGACTCTCTAAAACACAAAAAGATCTGGGATGCGCTGGCCAGTCAAGGAGTACCTAGAAAATATATTCGGGTTTTATGGAACATCTACACAAACATGACCGCAAAGATTAAAACGGAAAGACTGGGAGAACTATTCCCCATTAAAAAAGGCGTCAGGCAGGGTGATCCCCTATCACCTAAACTATTCTCAGCAACGTTGGAACTTGTGTTTCGAAACCTAGAATGGTCAACTTACGGCATAAGGGTAAATGGAGCAATGCTGAACCACCTTCGATTTGCGGATGACCTTATAATAATTTGTGATGACTCGGATCAATTGCAAACTATGCTCAGACAACTTGTGGAGGAAAGCCAAAAAGTAGGCCTGCAGATGAATCTAACAAAAACTAAATTGATGACGAACCGTTCGAGACAACCCATACGGGTCAACAACGATCTAATCGAGTTTGTAGATGCATATACTTATCTTGGACAGACCATATCTCCTACAAACGATAAGTCCAAAGAAGTACACAACAGGGTAAATGTAGCGTGGAAGCGGTACTGGTCCCTAAAAGAAGTCACAAAAAATCAGTCAATACCACAGACGCTAAAAAGCAAAGTTTTCGACTCTTGTATACTCCCTACCATGACTTACGGTTGCCAAACATGGGCTTTAACTAAGCAAAACACTAAGAAATTACAAACATGCCAACACAACATGGAAAGAAGTATGCTTAATGTTAAGAGAAAGGACAAATTAAGCCTTAAACATATCAGAAGGCAAACAAAAATAGCGGACGTATCATACAAGATAAAAAAGTTGAAATGGAAATGGGCGGGCCATCTAATCAGAGACAAAACGGAGAAATGGGCTAAATTAGTAGCCGAATGGTACCCAAGAGAAGGTAAAAGGAAGAGAGGACGTCCGATAAGAAGATGGGACGACGATCTTAAAGCGACAGCGGGGCCAATGTGGAAGAGGAAAGCCCATGACCGGGAACTGTGGAAGAATATGGGGGAGGCCTATGCTAAAGCAAAACAATCTTCTGATGAAACCGATGTCTGAAGAATTAACTTTATTTTTATTTTTATTAGTTAAACAATATGTAAATAGGTTGTAAGATTGTTAATAAAGGCTATTCATTCATTCATTCATTCAATATTATAAATGCGAAAGTGAGTTTGTTGGTTTGTTTGTTTCGCTTTCACGCTAAAACGGCTGAACGGATTTAGATGAAATTTGGCACAGGGGTAGACCATGACCTAGAATAGGACATAGGATACTTTTATCTCGATATTCCCACGGGATCGAGATTTACGCGGGTGAAACCGCGGGGCGCAGCTAGTTATATAATAAGTCTTTAGTTTACTTTTTAACTAAGTCATGACCGCTTTGCCACATGGGTACACCATGACCTGGGTTAGTCTCGATCCCGTGAGAATATTAATATTATGTTTTTATCCCGATATTCCCACGGGATCGAGACCTATGCGGGTAAAACCGCGGGTTGCAGCTAGTAATTTTATAATCTCAATTTTCGTCGATATTTAAATTACTACTTCCTGTAATGATAATTGTTAAGGATTTTGATAAATGAATAAATGTTATTCAAATAATATTTTTTTGAAAATGTAGTCTATACTAATATTATAAAGAGGAAAGATTTGTATTTTTGTGTGTATGTTTGTAATGATTAAACTCAAAAACTAAAGCGCCAATTTAAAAAATTCTTTCACCATTAGAAAGCTACATTCACCCTGAGTAACATAGGCTATAAAGATTACACGCGGGCGAAGCCGCTGGCGGCAGCTAGTGAGATATAAAGTTGAGACCCCAGGCCAAATAAAAAGCCAAGACAGCGCAGCGACCAATACAGTGAAGCATGCCAAAACTACACCTCCGCTCTATGCATACACGCTCACACGCACACATTTACAAACATCCTACAATCAAATTACACCTCACTAAGTGAACACATGTTTACGAAACACACTTTCAATCAAACAATTGCTTTCTTTTATTTACATAATATACAAATTCTAGGAAATTAAATAATTATAATTGGAAATAAATATGTACAAGTATATAACAAAATTTAAAAAAGGGGAAGAGCTCATAGGGCAACAAAAAATTCGTCCGCATCGCTGTCAATGGGAAAAGTGCCCAAAAGGCTGGCAACATTGCCAGGCAATGCTGATTCTTTGGCCTAAAAACAATTACTTTACAGCATCTTATAAGACGATTTGCGCTTTTGATACTATAAATGCATTTAATAAGATTTTTTACTCTTCTTAACGTCTTGTTTCATTCTTCTTTAAGACATGCACTTCTATATAGCTGGTCAAGGATACTATAGGATTAATTAGTCTTAGTCGTGACTTCTAACGGATTTTTAGCACTAAACTAGCATGCCCTCTGATTTTTATAACTAAGATTCTACTTATACGTGTCCTACATTTGCTTTAACTAGAAGCATTGGCCTAGAACCCTAAAGCCCTAAAACTTAAATATGGCGAAGTAGGAATGTCCTGTAGTAATCTTAACTTTGACTAAATTGTAATATAAAAGTTTTACCAATGCAATATTAGGGCATGTGTTCCATATCCTATGGCAGCTAAAATTTTAGCTAAGTATTATTGAATAAATAAATAATAAATATGTTTAGTTTTGAAGGAGCATGAAGATATGTTTATTATCGATCACTTTATCAATAATATTATATTCGCAAGTTGAGTAGGCATTCATTACACTACAGTTAAAAGACAAAGTTACCTATGTTATGCTATTAGATATTATAATGTGGATTACTTTCCCTTTGAAAATATTTTTTTTTAAGACACCAGCACGTCACCTTTATAAAAAGGATGAAGAATGAATGCTCTAGTAATGGCATCACGCTAACAACTGTTGGATAAATTACACCAGTAAAAGCACCAAATAAGATAATTATAAAATCGAACTGCACTTTACCGGACTGTAAAATAATGACTATAGGGAGTAATAGTCGTATAAACTGCGCCCAAATACGGTTTTATAAACGTTTATAGGATTTCTATAGGACTAAAAATTACATGCTCCTAGGATACTTACAGGACCATATTTTGCTACTTGGGTTGTTTGATTGAAAGTGTGTTACGAAATTGGGATGCTTTTATCCTGCAGTCCTGAAGGTATTTTGAGGAGTTTGTTGAATGTATGTAAACACTGGCAAAATTTATATCATGCATTTTATTGGGCACATACAACAAAATATCAAAAACAAATAATACAAAAAATAAACAAAAAATATATATTAATAATAGAATAAATATATATTGTAAAAACAAATTAGCATTAGGAATAATATCTCATAGTTTGTTGTGTAAACTCAATTTTTACTTTTTATGGTTTATTCAAAACCAAAAATTATCTTGTTTTGTACGCCGTAAATGGCAAAACATGCAGATCTACCTGTTATTTTAAGACCTCGCACATATTATTTGATGTGTACACTCATGTTTTACAATAAATATATTCTATTCTATTCTATTCTATTCTATCTCCCATTTGAAGGCTGTATCTGAATCATGGACATACTTACGCAGCTGGTTAATTAAGAATTCCTTCTACAATTTAAAAGAATTCCTTCAATTTAAATTTAAATAATCTGTGTACTAAAGATTTGCATGTCATTATGTTATGATTAAGTATGTTAAGCTACTAATAAACTACCATTATAAGAACCTTGTAACCATATTTATCTGCAAATAAATCTTTGACTTTGACTTTGACTGATGTGCTCTTCAACGTATCTAGATCTTATAGGTACTCGCTTCTACGACAATGCGGTTGCATCCTAGAAAAAGAAAACATAGTGCTGTACTTAAAGTCACGTAATGACGACGTCAGGATGACTATTAAAGCCACCAACAACGCACCAGCAACGGGCCGCAGCGCAACAGGCCATAGCGCAACAGGCCACAGCGCAACGGGCTACAGCGCAACGAGCCACACCGCAACGCGCCACAGCTTAACGGGCCACAAAAGCCACAAAAAGTGCGATGCGGTCCGCCTATAGTGGGCTTTGGTTGTTTATCAACTGACAATTGAGTTTAATCCTAACAAATATAAATGCGAAAGTGAGTTTGTTTGTCCGCTAGAACAGCTGAACGAATTTGGATGAAACTTGCCGCCTGGGTACCTACACCATGACCTGGGTGAATCTCGATCCCGTTGGAATATCGGGATATAAAGTATCCTATATATGTTATTACTGGTTATAGGATAGTTTTTATCCCGATATTCCCACGCGGGGCGCAGCTAGTAATTTTATAATCTCAATTTTCGTCGATGATTTTTAAATTACAATTTCCTGTAATCATAGTTGTTAAGGATAAATAAATAAATGTATCAAACAATATTTTTTGGAAAATGTAGCGACAAATAAAGTTGAAAATTGTTTGATGCGCAATGAGATCTTCCGTTTTTTTAAAAAAAAATTGTTATATAATTGTATATACTGTACATATTTATTTCCAATTATAATTATTTAAGTTCCTAGAATTTGTATATTATGTAAATAAAAGAAAGCAATTGTTCGATTGAAAGTGTGTTACGAAATTGGGATGCTTTTATCCTGCAGTCCTAAAGGTATTTTGAGGAGTTGATTGAATGTATGTAAACACTGGCATTTATATCATGCATTTTATTGGGCACATACAACAAAATATCTCTCATTTGAAGGCTCCCTGTATCTGAATCATGGACATACTGATGTGCTCTTCAACGTGTCTAAATCTTATAGGTACTCGCTTCTACGACACTGCATGTGGAACCTAGAAAAAGAAAACATGGTGCTGTACTTAGTGTCACGTAATGACGACGTCAAGATGACTATTAAAGCCACCAATAACGCACCAGCAACGGGCCACACCGCAAAGGGCCGCAGCGCAACAGGCCACAGCGCAGCGGGCCACAGCGCAACGAGCTACAGCGCAACGGGCCACAGCGCAACGCGCCACAACTTAACGGGCCACAGCGCAACGCATTTTTATACAAAAAAGTGCGATGCGGCCCGCCTATAGTGGGCTTTGGTTGTTTATCAACTGACAATTGAGTTTAATCCTAACAAATATAAATGCGAAAGTGAGTTTGTTTGTCCGCTAGAACAGCTGAACGGATTTGGATGAAATTTGCCGCCTGGGTACCTACACCATGACCTGGGTGAATCTCGATCCCGTTGGAATATCGGGATATAAAGTATCCTATATATGTTATTACTGGTTATAGGATAGTTTTTATCCCGATATTCCCACGCGGGGCGCAGCTAGTAATTTTATAATCTCAATTTTCGTCGATGATTTTTAAATTACAATTTCCTGTAATCATAGTTGTTAAGGATAAATAAATAAATGTAATTCAAACAATATTTTTTGGAAAATGTAGTGACAAATAAAGTTGAAAATTGTTTTATGCCCAATGAGCACTTTGTATACAGTATGTTAACTAACAAAGGGCGTTCCCGTTAACCTACAATAGTATAGCGTCTATACATGCTAAAAAAATATTTCCATAAAAAAAAATCTTTTTTTTTTTTGTATAGTAAAATATTCCCAAAAAAATATTAAATTGTTACGGAAAATAAACTCTGTACACGCCCACTTGTCACACTTGTTTTACTGCGTTGAAATACAAGTGGGCGTGTACAGAGTGTTTCTTTTACGTTTAAATTTCATCGTTTTGTGAACATTTCACTACACAAACTATTTTTTTTTTTTTTTTGAATGCTATTTTTTTTTTAGCATGTATACACGCTATACTATTGCAGGTTAACGGGAACGCCCTTTTTTAGTTAACATACTGTATACTGTACATATTTATTTCCAATTATAATTATTTAAGTTCTTAGAAGTATTTTATGTAAATAAAAGTAAGCAATTGTTTGATGGAAAGTGTGTTACGAAATTGGGAGGCTTTTATCCTGCAGTCCTGAAGGTATTTTGAGGAGTTGGTTGAATGTATGTAAACACTGGCAAAATTTATATCATGCATTTTATTGGGCACATAAAACAAAATATCTCTCATTTGAAAGCTCGCTGTATCTGAATCATGGACATACTAATGCGCTCTTCAACGTGTCTACATCTTATAGGTACTCGCTTCTACGACAATACATTGCCATCCTAGAAAAATAAGAAATGGTGCTGTACTTAATGTCACGTAATGACGACGTCAGGATGACTATTAACCATTTGAACGCCACGGTCGGGTATAGACGACAAATGAAAACGTGCTCAACACGCCACAGTCGTCTAAAGCCGACAAGAACACGACATTTATTAAGTACAAAATAATAGTTATTTATGCAACTGTTATACAACGTGCCGCTACAATGGCGACATTTAACACACGTATACGATTTCGCGTATTCGTTTTATGAAAATATTTGAATTTCATTAATCGTTATTATTTATTGATTTATTTACAATTTTTTAAATTACCAACCTGGGAGCAACCTGTACTTAAAGAACTGTAGCGAAGAGGGGTCACGGATCATATGATATGCGAATAGAGGAAAGCCGCGCAATTTCTTAGAAATTATGCCGACAAAGCATAGTACCGATAGAACGTAAGCCAGAATGAATCTTTTACACAGAGTGATCTCAATTTTGGTTCTGTATCTGTTATTTAGTTTGTTTGAAAATTATTTTTTTTTAATTTACAAATTATTCTATTTTATTATATTTTTTTCAACACACTTGCTCGTAAAGTGGCTCTTATTGAACCGATTTTAGGTTCATAATACAGTGTATTATGGAAGCGTGCTTTTTACTTTACATTACCGCACTAGTGCGGTAGAGCAGAGACTTGCGCTTTTTTCCGGTAAGACCGCGGGTGGCACGCGCGCAGGCACTTGACCCGCCTAGACGAATCGCGCTGGCCTGCCCGTGTGTGGCACGCGCGCAGGCACTTGACCCGCCTAGACGAATCGCGCTGGCCTGCCCGTGTGCCATCGCGTTCGCGCGGAATAAAACTCTATCTGTACTATTAAATAAGGGTTTATATCGTCTGTGGCAATTTCAGTCTATATTGTTCACTACCCTAACCCCATTTGCGTATTATGTATTATTAACATTATTATATTTTTATATGGGCTGTTCAGCGGTATTACCAGTGCCTTTATTTACACCCGCGCGCGCATCGCTAGCGGAAAAAACAAAACCAGCCGCCAAATATTAATAAATTATAATAAATATTTGTTAACATTTTTGTAATCATTATTAAAAATGTCGATTTCACGTAGGGGAGAAGAGCGTAAATAACAATAAATAGATTTAACTCCGCCATGGTACGTTTAGTGGTAATAATTTTTTTTTCTTACCTACATATTTTTTTTGGATAGGCTGTCTAACGATTTTGCCAGTGCCTTTATTTACACCTATGGAAAAAAAAAACAGCCAGCGGCCAGCGCGCCATTTTCCATAAATATTTACTATCGTTTTCATTGTGTGGTTTATTTTACCTATCAAAAATACAAAATCTAAAGTATTGCCACTAACCAACATAGAAGTTTTTAAAAGAAACTTTTGATTGGTAAAATAAACCACACAACGAAAACGATAGTAAATATTTATGGAAAATGGCGCGCTGGCCGCTGGCTGGTTTAGTTTTTCCATAGGTGTAAATAAAGGCACTGGCAAAATCGTTAGACAGCATATCCAAAAAAAATATGTAGGTAAGAAAAAAAATTATTACCACTAAACGTACCATGGCGGAGTTAAATCTATTTATTGTTATTTACGCTCTTCTCCCCTACGTGAAATCGACATTTTTAATAATGATTACAAAAATGTTAACAAATATTTATTATAATTTATTAATATTTGGCGGCTGGTTTTGTTTTTTCCGCTAGCGATGCGCGCGCGGGTGTAAATAAAGGCACTGGTAATACCGCTGAACAGCCCATATAAAAATATAATAATGTTAATAATACATAATACGCAAATGGGGTTAGGGTAGTGAACAATATAGACTGAAATTGCCACAGACGATATAAACCCTTATTTAATAGTACAGATAGAGTTTTATTCCGCGCGAACGCGATGGCACACGGGCAGGCCAGCGCGGTTCGTCTAGGCGGGTCAAGTGGCTTGCGCGCGTGCCACCCGCGGTCTTACCGGAAAAAAGCACAAGTCTCTGCTCGGGTGTAAATAGAGAATGCTCATTTATTAGTAGGATAGTTCATACTAATTCAATGTATAGTAAGTATCCCACTGACGATTAGTTATGGTAAAAAAAAATCCCATGGGTATGCATGGGATTTTTTTACCATTACTAAACGCCACTGGTTTGCTTATGGTTCTTTTTTTTAAATAAAAACTTGCTTTTGAGCGCTTGTCTTTGGTAAACTAAAAAGCTTCACGAAAACCAATTTCTATTGGATACAAATTCCATGCTGCCATGATAGTACTTACTAATTCCGTACTGCCATGTCATTACTTCGACTAGTAAATAGTTATCTGTGGCGCACATTACCACACTAGTGCGGTAGTGTAAAGTAAAAAGCACGCTTCCATAATACACTGCATTATGAACCTAAAAGCGGTTCAATATGAGCCACTTTACGAGCATGTGTGTTGAAAATTATATTTCAAATCTACTAGGACTATTAAAGCCACCAACAACGCACCAGCAATAGGCCACACCGCAACGGGCCACAGCGCAACAAGCCACAGCGCAACGCCCCACAGCGCAACGGTCCGCAGCACTACGGGCTACATCGCAACGGGCTACAGCGCAACGGGCCACAGCACAACAAGCCACAGCGCAACGGTCCGCAGCACTACGGGCTACAGCGCAACGGGCTACAGCGCAACGGGTCACAGCGCAACGCATTTTTATACAAAAAAGTGCGATGCGGCCCGCCTATAGTGTGCTTTCAAACTTCGCAAGCCCTAAAAACTCTGTCAATTGAATGTTATTTAATTCCTCTTGTTTAGAAACATGTATTACATAAATAGTTTTTAAACTTAGTAATTTGTATTAGTATTGTATAAGTGAGAAAGTATTTTTCACATTTATTTACAACTAATCTAAGAACTTGTAAATTAGATAAATACTTTATATTCTCAGAAAACTTAGTCCAATCATCTTTTGAGTTGTTAAAAAAAATGGCGAATGCGGAATGTCACTTGTGAAAAACGATACTAATAATAATTTTATTAATTTGAGATGTTCTCTTAACGAATTATCTGCTGCAGTGACTACAAATACATTAGCATTGAACTAATAAAATTAGGATACGATAAATTCGCGGACTGGTTGACGCACATAAAACCAGTCCGTTATTACCTACCTACATACAACCCGTGCGCATTAACATATCACCTGGCTCAATGACGTTTGTAACTCCCCCCCGCTTCCCCGCACGGCGGCGCGGGTGGCGGGGGGAGTATTGAGTTCCAAGCTAGGTGCCATGGTAATGCGCACGGGTTGTACAGTCTGATACTGGCTTTACAAAAGGTCTTTGTGATCCATTTTGGCGATCGTGTTATGTGCGTGGAGTATAGTGATATATGATACACTAGCTTCCGCCCGCGGCTTCGCCCGCTTGGTATGTCGATAAAAAGTAGCCTATGTCCTTCCCCGGGATGCCATCTATCTCCTTGACAAATTTTATCGAAATTCGTTCAGTGGTTTAGGCGTGAAAGGTAACATACAGACAGAGTTACTTTTGAATTTATAATATTAGTATGGATGATGTATATCCACAATTAGTACACAACAATTCTTACTGCTTGTGAGCGGGAGAGTAACAGAAGCACATCTTGGGCACGGATGGCCTGGGGCTCTCACAGCGACAGTTGTCTTTGCATTGGTAGTCCTCCGTGCACAACGATCGCTGTACTAGCTCAGAATCTGTAACATAACATCATGTCTTGAGGCTGTGTTAATAGTTATTTATGCAACTGTTATATATTATAAATATGTATTATGGGGTATTAAAACACGAATGTGGGTTTATCACACGAGGCGAAATTATTTACAGTTGCATACAAGATTTTATCTACACCCATGATATGAATCTTCTACAAAAGTGTAGTGGTATGTAACCCACACATGCAGACGAACTTGTAAACTCAAGTGCCTGTGACGTCACACGACTCACACGTCCCTTAGTTCGAACTCAGGGTTCAGTATTCAGTCACTAGCTGTCAACATGGTAGGTCGTTACCCACCAACCGTATCACTTGTGCGTCAAATTATAATCATCATAATCTTACTTATTGTACCGTGTTTAGTTATAGTACCTTTATTAAACTCATTGTGAAATAACCAATGAACATTTAATTTAATCACACTATAGAACCCGTAATCACATCACAACAAAAGTTCTATATTGGTGACCCCGACGTGATTTGATACCCGACGTGATTTAAATAAATGGTTCCATACTGTACTATAAACCCGCGAGTGCAATTGCGTTAATACAGACTTAGACTCTCTTTAGTGTTTACTGTGAAGTACCTATTTTACGAAATTCCGAGATGACCAACCCTAACACTGCTGCTGCCGCCACGGCTGGCGCCGCACCTGACAACGTCTACACACCTCAACAAGCTGCATACATTCGTACACGGCCAGGATCTGTTAGATTGCAATATAAAAATCTAATGTTCACAGGTAGGCACAAAACAGCATTATTGAGAAAAAGTATTTTGTCAATGGGGCCCGTCATATATAATAAAATACCTCATACGATTAAAGATCAGTCATTAAGTATATTTAAGAAGAGGCTAACATCATTACTAATCAATAAATGCTATTATTCAGTACATGATTTTTTGACTGATAAGAGTTTATAATGTTATATTTATCTATTAATTTTGGTGCAAAACAATTATATACTTTGTTTATTACTATTTTTAGAATTAGACTATTAAGTTTTACTAACTGTATTTAAGCATGAATGCTGTTGATCCATCCATCCACTGTACTTTGTTTTTATACTTTTGTTTCTTTTTTTCTTTTTGTTCAACAGAGTGGATCTAGATACTTTTATACCTACTTTTGCATGCCGTAAGGTAGAGTGTGGAAGAACTATTTGTTAAAATGTTAACACCTTATTTTGTACCCACAGTCTTTGCAAAATAAATGATTTCTGATTTCTGATTTCTGCTCCGAGTTACATCGTAGACCAGCACCAGCCGCCAGAAACGGGGGCAATCACCATCAACTCCCCCGCATCGCCGACTTCTGGTCAGCGCGCCTGCGACTATGGTTCCACCAATTTGAGGCCATAATCGGTGTTATGGTTGGTCATCTCGGAATTTCGTAAAATACTTCACAGTAAACACTAAAGAGAGTCTAAGTCTGTATTAACGAAATCTGTATAAAAACAAAACCACACTTATAACGTATTTATTCATACTTATACCACTTGTAGAAATGTTTAAGTTAACTCATAAGTTTAAAACTTTTTGTAACCAAATTTATGACCAATGTATTTTAATTTTTTTACCAAAATGTGTCTTTAGTTTAAGCATTCATAAGTGTGGTTTTGTTTTTTTACAGATTTTAAATGCCTCTTGTTAGCGTAAGGTCTTATTGTATAATTTAAAAGTTAAGTACAGTTAAACACTTTTACACCGCATGTTTATATTAAGTATTTGCAATGTCTTTACAATTATTTTTGAACCTTACTCATTGTTATTTTGATAGTAATTATTTTTGTTTTATCAAAGGGGGGAGGACATGTAGTGGTATGTAACCCACACATGCAGACGAACTTGTAAACTCAAGTGCCTGTGACGTCACACGACTCACACGTCCCTTAGTTCGAACTCAGGGTTCAGTATTCAATCACTAGCTGTCAACATAGTAGGTCGTTACCCACCAACCGCATCACTTGTGCGTCAAATTATAATCATCATAATCTTACTTATTGTACCGTGTTTAGTTATAGTACCTTTATTAAACTCATTGTGAAATAACCAATGAACATTTAATTTAATCACACTATAGAACCCGTAATCACATCACAACAAAAGTTCTATAAAAGTTTCTTTGCAATACCAATATCGAACAAAAATGGCGCGGTACGATGTGAATTCGAATTTATCGAATTCGAATGTTTTGTTTTTAAATTACGGTGCTTTGTTAGTGAAACGCTCGTGAATGACAATGTTCTTTTTTTTAAATGAGTTGGATTATGAAATTCAGTACAACATTATAACACCCGTTTGGATGCTATTATGGTTACTATGACACTGGTTGTTATAATGTTGGCAATAAGCTAACTTTTTCAGAAACTTTTAGAGAGGATTTATAGCATGGGTGTAGATAAACTTTTTATACATATCTAGCGACCTGCCCCTGCTCAGTCGGTCTATTTTGTAAAAATCTCAACGAGAAAACTTAGAAATAAAGGATATGTGAAAAAATTCACGGCAGTAGTATATATAACGAAGTTAAAAGGAAAACTATCACAGCGAAATAGGCTCTATAAGTTACCGAGTAATAATCTACCAACTTACATTTGCAGTTGCAAAAACAAGTTTTTCAACTACAATGATATGTTTGTGCTTGGGATAAATTCATCCCAACTACGGAACCCTTCATTGTGCGTGATTCGACACGCACTTGGCCGGTTTTTTTTATTCTATCGCCAGCCGCTTGCAAAAGTGACCGTGCTTTATAATACTTTAATGAATCAAGCGGAGACGGCGCGGTGACGGAGTGGCGGCGGCGCGGCGTGTACGCGAGCCGGAGCCGTGTACACGAGCCCGGTGAGGTGCAACAACGGGTTTCTCAGTAACAACCTAACGTTTAGAAGTTGGTGGTGTATTGTGTCCCTTCGGACTATGAGAGTAAAGAAACAGAGAATCCAGGAACAGAGAGAGTGCGCCTGTGTTTTTGCACTATCACTATCTCCTTTGAGATTGGCCACCGTGGCCGAAATTCGGTCGAGAGGATCTGGGGGCTTCTAACTCTACACGCCCTAACTCTACAAACCCTAACTTCAAAAACTACATCATAGTCAAAATATGTGGCTTGGCCGTTTCCGGCCCGATCGCATCTACGTGAGAAATAATTAACTAAATGAATGAATAATTACTATTTTGTAACAGGAAAGTAATGAACAGTGATTCATTTTTTACCCGACTACGGCGAAGCAAAAAGGAGGGTTATGATTTTGACCGGTATGTATGTATGTACGTTCGTATCTGTTCCTTCCTATCTTCTAAACCACTCATCACAATTTGACAAATGAGGTGAAATCACATTAATTTGAATATGGCGGTCATAAAGTCATGACATTAAAAAAAAACACTTAAATTATGCCGTGTTGGGTATCAAATGAAAGGGCTTGACAAGCACATTACAAATATGTATATATATCGTGTTGTCTAGGTACAGAAATATGTTTAAATTGTTAATTAAAGCAAAAGTGAGGCTGCGCTACGTATGGCGCGGCTGTAAAATTAACACCTAATAAACAATAATGATTAAAAAAATCAAGTAATAAAAACTAAAACCCAACTACGACTTAAAAGGTATAAACAAGACACCACAGACAGACAAATTAAAAATCCGGAGTCACACGTGTTAGGGCATAAATCGAACAGATTACGTGTGACTCCGGATTTTTAATTTGTCTGTCTGTAGTGACTTGTGACGGTATCGAAACGGCCAAGCCACATACAATCACACATATTTTAACTAAGGTGTAAAGTTTCTAAAGTTAGGGTTTGTAGAGTTAGGGCGTGTAGAGTTAGAATCTTGGCTCTACATGAGATCTGATAACTTTTAGACAGTGCGAGCCATATGGTCTCGTCTTGGCAACATTTTATATGAAAATGTATTTGGTGGGATTTATTTTACAAAAAAAAGTTACCGTATACGTTAATTTTTTAAGTAAAATTAACCTATGGTGCACAGACTTGGTCTTTGACTAACATTCAAGAGTTTAAACTCAAGGTCTGCCAACGAGCAATGGAGCGCAGTATACTAGGCGTTAAATTAACGGATCGTGTTCGTAACACAATTTACACAATACTGCGCTCCAAAACAAAGATAGCTGACGTGGCTCAAAAGGCTGCCAAACTTAAATGGGACTGGGCAGGACACGTCTGCCGTATGACAAACTGTGAGCCCAAATAGCACAGAACTGGTGCCCTGAGCCAATGAGACGGGGTCGCGGCAGACCACGTAGGAGATGGCGAGACGAGCTGGATAGGTTCCGTCAAAACGGCAAGGAGGACGCGCGGGCTAGCGAAAGATGGAAGGAGTGGAGGGAATTTGCCCAGGAGTGGGACAGCGTAGGCTAGGAAAAAAACAGTAGCCCACTATTTGTGGCATCTCTAAACACTATAGGTTGACTTACCTGTGAAGGCTGCTACGTTGGCTACCAACACCACTAAAGCGAACAGAGCTATTAATAACTTCATGGTGCTATATCCTCAATATGCAATGAAGCGTTCGTGTTCGCTTTATATATTAAATTCCTTACGCATTCGTGAAATTGTTTATTTAAATTCACTTGTTCTTGTTATCAATTTTACCATTACACTCTGAACTGTCTGTTTGTTTGTTTGACTGCCTCGTTGTTCTAGTGGTCGCAAGTGCTACAGCTGAGCCTTAGCATGAGGTCCTCGGTTCGATTCCCAGGACGGGCTAGTGCCGTAAACGTAAGAACGTAAACGTAAAAACGTAAGAAAAATAACTAACACTGCGGATCCACCTTAAAACTTTTTGCGCTTTTATTACACATTTTTTTTTAATATTTGACCCTCTTTTTACGATTTTCTCACAGTAAGTCGCAGTATCTTAGCTAGGGCTCCCCGACCAATCAGGTAAGCTAAGGTTGAAATTGAAACTAACCAACCGAGTGAGCCGAATTGGTCGCAGTAGGGCAGCCCCAGCCCGACTAAAAAGGACTGTGACCAACCGCGCTACATCCAAGTTGGTCGCAGCTATTTTTTAGTATATTCAGGACTGCAAAATAGGAATATGCACGTGTGGTGTGCTACGGGGCAGTTTCTTAAAACTCTTTGAAAATGTGCTTTGGATTTAGTGAACATTCCCAAAGAATTGGGAATGTTGGAATCAGATTTTGTGAAAGTCTAATAAGCGAGACTGTACAGTTGGGCCCTCAGTTCTCACATAGAGGATTGAGGGCCCACCTGTAGTAGGTACCTGATAAACTATGGACACTACAGAAAAAGTCTTTATGCCAAAATCTAAGCTAATTCCGAACAAAATTAGGTATTTGAGATTCACAAAAAGAGCAATCATTATAGGTATTAGTGTTCAATAATATTGAGGAGCTCGTGGCTAAGTAATAACAGCCGCACGAGTCGATCCGTCAGGTTAAGCTACGCTTGCCGGGGTTGGCCCGTGGATGAGTGAGCATCGTTACATACCGAGACCCGGCTGTTATTCGTTGATCTTTGACAGTCGTTATGGGTCGTCAGATGCCCGAAAGTCTGACTGTTGGGCAAACACGATGACACAAGCTGAAATTTAAAAATAATAAGAATATGTAAATACATACATAAGTTGTAAGCGTAATGAAAACCGATGGGTTCGATTCCCGTGGGGGAAAGGGTAGTACATACCTAAAATACATAGTTACGAACCCTATGTTGGAGCCATGTAAAAGGCACAATGTACCTCAAAAGTAGAGTTAATAAGAGTAAAAGCACTTAAAGTGCTATGTATAAACCTTATATGCAAAATACATAGAGGTTAATTTAAATAAAGATGACTTTAGCTTTATATACTTGTCAGTGAACCTCGTGCAATTAATAATCCGATTTGTAAAAATGAGAAAAGTATGTAAAAACTCTATACAACGTGCCGCTACCATGACGACATTAATTTAACACACGTATCCGATTTCGCGTATTCGTTTTAGGAAAATATTTTAATTTCATTAAATGTTATTATTTATTGATTTATTTACAATTTTCTAAATTACCATCCTGGAGCAACCTGTACTTAAAGAACTGTAGCGAAGAGTTCATTTGCCGGGGTCACGGATCATATGTAGGCGAATAAAAGGAAAGCCGCGCAATTTCCTAGAAATTATGCCGACAAAGGATCTTGACCGATGGAACGTAAGCCAGCTGGTAGGTACCTACATGAATGAATCTTTTACAAAGAGTGATCTCAATTTTGGTTATGTTTTTATTATTTAGTTTGTTTGAAAATGATGTTTTTTCAATTTACGAATTATTTTATTTTATTATAATTTTTATGGTTACTGGCCACTAGCCCTTCCCGTGTGTTAAATTAATGTCGCCATTGTAGCGGCACGTTATATATCAACAAAAATGTGAATAACTTCTTATATAGAGCAGGTACATAATTGTAATTACTGACAATCAACTAGTTTGATTAAAATACATCACCCTAGTCAATTTACATAAAGAAAATAGGGCGCGATGTACGGTTTGCGAACAATTCTATTGTTTCCTTATGTAACGCAAACGTAAACACTGTTAGGTAAAGATAAGGAATCCCTTTGCCGACATACCCCTTGCCTCTCCTTCACCCTTGGCCGACAAAATTGAGCCGTACCCCGCAGACACCCGATCCCCTTCAACACCCCCTGCCTGATCGAGGTGCCCAGATTTATTGGATAGGCAACTAAAATTGATACGTGACTCACACGCTACTTGTACCTATGTGACTAGCTTATAAATATTTCAATCGTGACTAGATTGAGTTCCCCCCTGGCTGGAGGCTTTAAGTTAGTAGCTTAGAGCATCTCCGCAGGAAAGTCCGGTTGAGTATCAAATACCCCTAGTGGTAACCCTACGAGATACCATTAAAAAAAAAAAAAAAAAAATAGATTGAGTTAGTCGTCTCAGAATCTCCAACGAAGTAGCACCTTTGTCGCGTTCCGTGTTTCTGCTGCTTCGTATCGCGCTCAGCCATTAAGACATCTAGATTCCCTAGATTTAGTTCTATTTAATAGTTTTGCTTCTTATATTTCTATTTTCTCTCTAAAGTCGTGTTTAAATCGTAGTTTGTTATATTATATTAGTAGTAATTATAGTGTTAAGTTGTTAATGTACACTTGTGTGACATCTATTGTGATTACTGTGTGTTTCTTATGCTGCAATACAACGTTAAATCTGACAAGAGTGGTTTCATTGGTGAATTAAGCCTTCCGACACCCCCGCCTAACAGACTGAGCTCTCGTCTGCTACACTGACAACCAGTCTTACCAAGGGGTATCGTATTACCCAGTTACTGGGTTATGGAGGTCAGATAGGCAGTCGCTCCATGTAAAATACTGGTATTCAGCTGCATCCGGTTAGACTTGAAGCCGGCCCCAATATAGTTGGGAAAAGGCTAGGCAGATTGAGTGTTCAGTAATATTTTTAGGAGCGCAAAATGGGGTTAGAGGTTCGATTAAATACGTGCCTATTGCTAGCTTTATCCATACGGACGAAGCCGCAGGCTAAGCGATAGTATTTACTAATATTTATTGTAATACAGCAAATGTTTAAATCAATAGAATAATACGCTTCGTTAACATCACACAATGGGGTCTGTCACGGTCTAATCGCTATACAATAATTTTTATTGATATCGTTATACGTACACAACCTAACAGATTTAGTTATTAATAGATTATGCAGGGTGTAGTACTGTACTAAAAACTTTAACAAAAGGAAAATCACTGGAATTAACCGAAAATGGTGCCGATTCTGTTGTTCACAAACTAAACTAAATTTAAGTTTAGTGCATCTTTTTCTTTCTATTTCAGTATGGACAGAAGATACATTTTAGTTCAGTCCTGTCAAATTAAGGGCGCACCCTACCTCAGATTTTATACTACTCGCGACCTGAGTGAGAACGAGACGGAGTGGGGCGCTAGCGGCTCTTAAGCGTCGAAAAGTTTAGGTAATTGCTTTTTACGGTGAAAATAATGGTATTCATAAAAAATATTATTTATTAATAATATTTTCGGCGTAACGGAGGATCATGCTAAGCAATTTGAGGTAGGGTGCGCCCTTAATCAGCGCCTGTCACTACTCCATACAAGTTGAGACGTGATTAAAAATTTGTCTACTAAAATTACGTCAATTTACGTCAGACGCTGATTAATTAGTAGAATTAGAAATAAGTCAATCTCAATCAATTCTCTTTCTCATCTCTGTAGGTAGTTGTATCCGTACTAATATTATAAATTCGAAAGTAAGTAACTCTATCTGTCTGTATGTTACCTTTTCACGCCTAAACCACTGAACGGATTTCGATAAAATTTGGCAAGGAGATAGATGGCATCCCGGGGAAGGACATAGGCTACTTTTTATCGACTTACTACGCGGGCGAAGCCGCGGGCGGAATATAGTTATCTAAAATTATACAATAAAAGCTGTGAAGTGCTGTGTAAATAAGTTATGTAAACCATATGGCTGTTACGCCAAGCGGTTATTCAAAAATATTTTTATCCCGTAGGATGTCGTAAAAGGCGACTAACAAGATCTCACAGTCGAGGCACCCAACCAAACGCTTGTAACGAAACCATAGCGCGATTCAGCCAGACGGGACAACGCCATCTATCGAGCAGGCGGGCAAACTTTCACACACATTCAGAATGTTGTTGACAGCACTCATAGTTTCAAGATGTTTTAATTACTATCCTAAACTAAATATGATAAACTTTTTTTTTTTTTTTCAAAAAATACATGGTTTTAGGGTAAACACCGTTATGCTTGCAACCAGTGGTTTGGTTTCATTTATAGAACGTAAACTCAATGGAAAATTACAACTTTTTTTTTTTTAATCACAACATTCTACCACCAGAGACTCAAGTTCGTTGCCCTATGCGCTAGGGCAACGAACTTGCGTCTCAACACAGGCGGGGAGTCCGGGATGTGATCTGACCGGCCGCGAGCGTGACCCCTCCCTCAGTCAGTCAGCTGTTTCGCTAGCGAGCACGGTGTCGAATAGAAACTTTTTAAAATCTTTTAATGAAAATAAGGTTTTTTTTTTGTTGCGTTCGGTCATTTATTTTTACATTTAAGTCAACTACCCATGGTTTGAATGACAAGAGTGTTTACCCTTACATCCTGTATAAGTGGTTGGGTTTTATTTATTTTTCCTTTCCTTTTAGTTATCAAAAAGTAGTACCTTCTCACTCAGCGACACTCGCTTGGCGGGCAGAAGAGAGGCGCGCTGAGAGACTCACGCTTGGCACATCCGCAACCAGAGAGTAACCGGTTGTTGCCGTTGCGCATTCGCTTCGATATAATCGGCTTACGGTGGGACAGGTGCCTAAGGAACTTGGGAGTAGTTGTGGCCCAGTGGTAACGGTAGTGACTTACGAGTGTTGGAACCGAAACAGGCACTTCGTGTAAATTATTTCATCACCACTGCTCTCAAAACGGCATACCTATGAACCAAAATTTCATAGGCATGTAACATCCTACAACACTCCTTGTGCCCGCGTGGTGGATGTCTTTCACTCCCACAGCATTAGGACCATTATCTACTGATGACTTGGAGGGGAGTTTCTTACCCATTCTTCTCCACAGGTTTGCCTACCTGCTTTGGAATGGGCAACTAGCTTCATCTTTCTGACTGACCGACTTTTTGACAATTCAAAACTCCCTGTAAATGGTTTAATTTAAATAAATGCTATTAAGTTTGAAGAAGTTAGCAATGAAAAAAAAAACAACTACAATGTAATAAAAAATCATTTTATTTTTAAATATAATGTTGTGAAGATAACCGCGTGCAATGGAAGAACTTAGCTTATTTACATTTCCTTTCAAACTTAATTAAATTCACTTCTACCAATAATTTTACTGGATTTTTGTCGCAAAAGTGAATTTATTTCAACTCTTGTCACATTTCAAATATCAATCATTATTATTCTGCGCGTATTATAAAGGTGTGGTCATATTCAAGGGTGTGGTACAGACAGACCATCAAACTAAACAACATTCTGCATGAGACCAAAATAATAATTCCGAAAAAAATATCAACTGCCCCCCCACACAAAACTTGATCCAAATGTATGGGGGACGGCTGATTTTTTTCTCACATAATTTTACGATAGTGGTCCAATGAAGAAAATTATTCACTTTGATGGTAGTTATTTATAAGTGATCAATGTCTGAATCACACCCTTAAATTAACGTTCATAATTATTATTTGAGACAAGTTATGTCAGAAAAATATTATGTGTGAACTGACTAGAACGATAATATTATGTAATTAGACTGCCAAGATTTATACAAAGCTAACAAATAAACTAAAATTAGGTAACTATACTCTATTTGAAATAAGATTAGACATTTAAACAATGATATTATATTAACAGATATGTTATACACTCACAAATCAACCGAAAAAAGTGTTCCGCGCAGCAGCGGCACACATACTCACGTTTCATTCATTTTACATTTTACAGTCCGTTCAACCGATTTTGACTTCTATACCGCAGGTGGATGGAGTTAAAAGCAAAAAA
Source organism: Lithophane semibrunnea (assembly GCA_947363905.1). NCBI lineage: Eukaryota > Metazoa > Arthropoda > Insecta > Lepidoptera > Noctuidae > Lithophane > Lithophane semibrunnea. The sequence continues at coordinate 10,271,546 of OX376215.1, forward strand.
GGTTACACAATACCAACTGTCTACTGCAGCTGCCATTTGTCATGCCACCAACGCAATAGAAGTCAAAATCGGTTGAACGGACTGTAAAAAAAAGGTTTGTTTTAAATGTATAATCTTATTTCAAATGGAGTGTAGGTACTGTAGTATTTGCAGGTCAGTTCCTACAGCATGTTTCAGAAAGGTGGTCATATTTATGGGGTGTGGTAATGGTAATACTGGTAATGATAATAGTTTTGCGTGAATGTGACGATAATTTTACCGCAACTTGTTATTTTCGTATATTTGTCCTTTCTTGGCGTCATTTTTGCCGCAAATAAACGTATTTTCTTTCTTTCTTTCTTTCTAATACCATCAAACTGAACGACTGTTTCCATGGGACCATATCCAATCACGAAAAAATAATCAGCCGATACATTCTACAGGGTGTAAGGGTAAACACTCTTGTCATTCAAACAATGGGTAGTTGACTTAAATATAAAAATAACCGAGTAACAACAAAAAAAAACGTTATTTTCATTCAAATTTAAAAAAGTTTCTATGCGACACCGTGCTCGCTAGCGAAACAGGTGACTGACTGAGAGGGGTCGCGCTCACGGCCGGTCAGGTCACGTCCTGCGCCCCTGTGTTGAGACGCAAGTTCGTTGCCTTAGCGCATAAGTGAAAGGGTGAATTAATAGTCTAGTGGTAATAAGTATTGAAAAAAAAAAAAAAGTCGTAATTTTCCATTGATTTCACGTTCTATAAATGACACCAAATCACTGGTTTCAAGGACAACGGTGTTTACCCTAACACCCTGTATACATTGCCGATCCCTGACATTTGGATCGAGTAGGTATCGAATTTTTGTATGGGACAGTTGATAATATTTTAGAGATAACGATGTTGGTCCCATGGGAAAAGTTGATCAACACCTTAATTACGTAATGCACGATCGGTCAGAATTGGAATCGGTTCGAAACAAATGTCTAATCCATTGCTTCATAAGTTCGTAAGTTACGTTGTGCAGCAGTTTTTTTTTTAACTTATGAAGTAATGGTTTTTCAATCATTTGTTTAAAACCTATTCGAAATCTGACCGATCGTGCATTACGCGATTAGGGTGCAGTTTTAGGGTGTACATTTTATGTGGGTGTATTGATTTGCTTTGATTATGTACACACGGCTACACATCAAGCTATACATTTCCAGTTTATGCATTGTTTATGGTTTCCGTGCAATGCGAGGTCAGCTTATACTGGAAATGTATAGCTTGATGTGTAGCCGTGTGTACACCCTTAAATATGATCACACCTTTGTGATACATACTGTATATTGATTGAAACTAATCGATTTAACTAACTTAAGCTCTGACCGCACTGAAGCGAATCCCGCGTGGCATGCGAGATTTGATGTGACTGCCTGCGCGCGTCGATTGCTTTAGTGAGTAGGAAGTCACGGGACGATTCCCGCCAGTTTGAACACATACGTAACAGCGAGGCCCCATTAGTGCGTTATGGTATATATTTTTTATGACATACATACAATGGCATACAATGCGTGGATACAATCCGTTGCGTTGCTTTGATACAATACACAACGCACTAATGGGGCATCACCCTTAGTTAGAACAATCGGCGCGAGGGAATTTCGACCCGCATCCCGCGCGGGATACGCTTAAGTTTGGCCATTGTTTAACAGTGGTAATGAGATAGGTATTTATCTTGTAGGTATACTTTTCTGTGTTATACATCTTTAATATTTATGTATACAAAAATAATAAATCATAAAAACTTAATATTTAAAAAAAAATCAGATCGGTGTACGAAACTTATAACTAAAATATTAATATTTAAAATATCAAAATATTGCTTCTGTTTCTCGAACATTGCCTGGCGCAGAACCGGGCAATTTCGATTGTGACATTTCTTATGATAATTACAAGATGATTAGGTACTAATTATTATTTTCGGACAACAGTGAGCCAGCGTCTTAGTTATTAAGCCTCGTATAGACTGGCGCGACGCGCCACCAGTATTTTTTATACCGGGAAGTTTTCTTAGAAATTGTTTTGCCAGAGTCGCGTCGCGCTAGTCTGCCCAAGGCTTTAAAGTAGATGTTGAAACAATATAAAATTTAACTACAGACACCACACCACGCCATCGGGCCTTATTTCCCCAAAGAATAGGTAAGGCACAGGTACCCATAGTAGGTACTGTAAAGGTTTTATGCGATATGCAACCTCACGTTGGGCTGGCTGGTAGAACCGCAGCCTACATGTAACGCCTGAGGGGCGTTACTTGGATATGTGAGGGTGTGTGGTGGAGGTAATTTCAAAGAGGAGGAGGTTTTCCAAGGATTTATTAATTAGAAGACACGTTTATACATATCGAGGGTCCGGGCTGCTCTGCCCCTCACAACATAAAAAAACACACCTGTCAATATTTAAATACCGACTGCTGGAGCGTTCGCAAGTCAAGGCTGCGGTTCTACCAGCCAGCCCAACGTGAGGTTACATATCGCATAAAACCTCTACAGTACCTACACACACACATTTCTCCAGTTGTGTTGTGAGTGCGCGTGGGTGTGTGTTATATGTGTGTGTGTGTTTACATTTTATGCGTTTTCTTCCTTTTTAGCCCAAAAAAATATGATTTGGCAGTAAAAATGTTATAACTTACTATTATGGTAATTTTTAGCACCAAAAGTCAAAATAAGCTACCATTTTGGGTCAAGACAGTCTTGATACAGAAAAAAAGTTAAAACATAATCAGGTATAAAAATATTGATGATATAGCTACAAAAAATATAAAAAAATGTACACATTTGGTAATTTAAAAAAAAAATGTATATTTTTTTAGCTATGTCATAAAACTGATTAAAAAAAAAACATTTTTTACTTTAGTTTTCAGTTGAGTACTGTGTGTATAAACTACAAAAATAAAACATAATATGCTGCAAAATAGGCTCAAAATAGCAAATACAATTTGAAGTACGATAAGCAACGCAACTCGAATTAAAATTAATACTTCAGTTTCCTAAGGGCCGATTTAACCAAAGCCCTGGCTTTAGTTAAATCGGCCGTTCGGAAACTGAAGCGTTACTTTTTCTATGGGACAAACCATGAATTCGCGAAAAAAAAATCAACTGTTCCATACATTTTGTTGATTTAAGTGAACACAAACAACAGCAGTATGGAACAGCTGATTTTTTTTTCGCTATTTCAGGTTTGGTACAACCTAAAAAAAACAATTTTGTATAAAATTAGATAATATTTAAAAGTAAGTATTATCGACTTTCTTTGCTAACCGCACCAAAGTATAAGGATTCCATTTACATGAGTACTAACACCTAGAAATATGTATAATATGTATAAATATACAAGGTTATACTAAATTAGCTAGCAAAACTGCAGACGTGATGAGTAGGATATGATCTAAACACTATGAAATAAAATAAGATTAAATTTACGATAGACGTAGATATATTTGGTAACCTATTCCGCTTAACTATTCTTCACGACGTGTTGCCACACCGGTGTAGCAACACGTCGTATTCTGGTTTGCGACTGGTCAATCGTCATCCTGAGGATGCCTTGTATAAAGGTGAAAACGTGTCGATTGCTTACAGGATTTTTTATGACTCTTGAGAAGTATTTAAGCGGAATAGTTTATCTACATATATCTAAAATAATATCTACATCTATTGTATTTTATAATGGATTTCCGCAAAGTCCCGCCTGAATCAATTAACAAGTTTTTTGTTTTTGAGGTTCTTAGACCGCATGTCGTTTTGTTACTTGAACTATATATTTGTTTTATTTAGGAAAAACAAACAGTAACATATTACATGTTTATAATAGGACTTACTTATAAAATATGATAAATATGCTACCAACTACGTTAAACATATTCAGGAAGCAAATCCGAGCGATTCTTATGGATCGGCAGTTGACAATGTCATAAAATATCTTTCACCATTTGAAAGGTACGTTCTTGAGACGTATTTCTTAATTTCTTCGCATAATACATTGTTATACAGACTGTAAGAGTAAACACTCTTGTCATTCAAACCATGGGTAGTTGACTTAAATATAAAAATAAATGACCGAACACAACAAAAAAAAAACGTTATTTTCATTATTTTTTTTTTTTAAGTTTCTATACGACACCGTGCTCTCTAGCGAAACAGCTAACTGACTGAGGGAGAGGTCGCGCTCGCGGTCGGTCAGGTCACATCCGGCGCCCCCCGCCCGTGTTGAAACGCAAGTTATGTACTAGGGCAACGAACGTTCGTTGCCCTATGTGCTAGGGCAACGAACTTGCGTCTCTAGTGGTAAAATGAAGATTAAAAAAAAAGAAAAAAAAAAGTTGTAATTTTCCATTGATTTTACGTTCTACAAATGGAACCAAACCACTGGTTGCAAGGATACCGGTGTTCACCCTAACACCCTGTATATTTGTGTACCTGGCTTATCTTTTATTATTATTTTATTTTTATTTTAGTTTACCGCTTTATGGCTCTCTCGTTTTTGTATAAATATTTTTTTTAAGTAATCTGTGGAAAACGTACTTGAACTATGAGGTAAGAAAATCTGTTTTCTTTTGTTTTGTCGTGTTCAGTTATTGGTACCCATTATTAAACAAAACTGCAGTGAGTGCATGACCGCACCAAATAAAATATAAAATTAATATTTTTTTTGTTTTATCATTTTTAGATATCGATACCCATCACAACTGCAAAGTTTCGCTAGCGAATTTAATTTGACCCTGTATAAATACAGGTAAGAATAAAATAATCTAATCAGAATTATCCATTTCTTTTCGAGATTACTTTAAAAAACTTAAAAATAGAAAATGGCTCATTTATTTAAAACTAAATTATTTATAGAGATTCAGCAAAAGCTGCTTTTAAGACTAATGTTGGCTAAAAAGATTGCCGTTATTAAATAAGCAGCACAGTACGAAAAGCTACACAGGCTACTTAAAAGATAGCCCGTCACTTATATTTTGGTCGCAAAAGATGGATAGATACCAATTTTGGCCGTGAAAAGATAGTTTGGCAATATCATTTGCCATAAAAAGATAGTTTGACATCAATATTGGCCGTAAAAAGATAACTTGCAATTATTATTGGCCGTCAAAAGAAAGCTAGATACAAATATTGGCCGTAAAAAGATAACTTGCCATTATTATTGGCCGTCAAAAGAAAGCTACATACAAATATTGGCCGTAAAAAGATAACTTGCCATTATTATTGGCCGTCAAAAGAAAACTACATACAAATATTGGCCGTAAAAAGATAACTTGCAATTATTATTGGCCGTCAAAAGAAAGCTAGATACAAATATTGGCCGTAAAAAGATAACTTGCCATTATTATTGGCCGTCAAAAGAAAGCTACATACAAATATTGGCCGTAAAAAGATAACTTGCCATTATTATTGGCCGTCAAAAGAAAGCTAGATAAAAATATTGGCCATAAAAAGATAAAAAACATTTCAGACAATATCTTTTATCGCCACATTGACCAATTGTCCATCACTATTCAAGTGAACATCTAAACCGCTTTTAATAGTTTTTTCATTCGCTTGTTTGAAAGCGTCGGGCCACACGAATTTCTTGTTATTTCTCAATGGCATTGCTCGCTGCAGTTTTTCAGTAAACCTCGCGTCTTCCCATTTAAGGAATGTATTCATTTTCATATGAGCTTTTAACTCATCCGATAACTTCTCGTGTTTAGAGACATCTTCTAACAATATCAAAATAATCCTATTTTTACCCTCTTTTAAGGCCAAATTGTGTGCGGCCCTAAACTCCATATTAGCGTACGCAGAATCTAAGAAATTATTAGATAACAGAATGATAGTTTTACGAGATTTTTCAACAGATCTATTTATTTGATCCGGGATAAAATCACCAACGAACCAATCGCGGTAATGCACGCATGTTTTTAACCCAAATTCGTTTTCTAACTTCGGCATAATCTTTTCTAAGAATTGTCTGTCTTTATGTGCGTATGAGACGAATACATCGTACTCCTTGTTCATATCATCTGGGTCGTCAACGAAGCAGCAAGGACAGAGTCCATTATTTATGATAAAAACTAGGATTTCGTGAGAGTTCCTGTAGATAATCGCAGCTATCACAGCGACAATTATGACCAGGACAATGAAAGTGCCACTAGCTGCAGCAGCTGCCTGCCAATTATTACAAAGTTCTAACGGTTCCATTAGAGATATCAATTTGTCTCCACATTTAACTAACCCCACATCTTTGACTATCTTACTTACTTTAACTGCCTGCAGCTCTTTAGAATGCCAGCAGTCGCATAAAAAAGGATTATTTGACAGATACAAAGTGATATTCGATTCTAAAAACGTCATCGGTATTTTAGTCAACTTATTATTCGAGAAATCGATTGCTTTCACCGATTTTGATGGAGAAAACGGTATTTCTTCCAAACCTATGTTAGACAGGTTTAGTAATTGTAAATGCAAATTTTCTATAGTTTTCGGAGGGGTTTTTAACCTTAAAGATAAAGATTTTAGACCGTAAGCCTCCGGATTCGGCAGTGATGGTGGAATTGTTTTACAATCGAAAGACAAATCGGATTTAGCCGGTCTCATTTCACAAGTAGAACAAGATTTGTAGCAGTTCTCCGGTTCCAGGTCACAATTTAAATCATCCGGCGACACGTTTACAATCAAATGTTCTTTCAGGCGTGTTGGTGAAGCACACTTAGCGTTATTTAAAACGAATTTGGCTTCTACATTGGCAGGCTTGGCTCCTTTCAGTCTCATAGCGAGGTTGTATAGTCCACAGTCACATGCCAAGGGGTTGTCATCTAGTAGAATGGAGTTGGATGACTCTTTGTACATCGGATCACCTGCGTTAACATTCGCGTAGCTCAGTATTAAATACGAGATTTGGTTGTGTCGCAAATCTACTACGATGTCGTCACTCAGAAACTGGCAGTCTGTGGTCTGAAAAAAAACAATAAAAGAGTTACTTATCATCTGCCAAGCCTTTTCCCAACTATGTTAGGGTCGGCTTCCAGTCTAACCGGATGCAGCTGAATGCTGAGTCGCTCCATGTAAAATACTGGTGTATTTTACATGGAGCGACTGCCTATCTGACCTCCACAACCCAGTGACTGGGTAATACGTTACCCCTTGGTAAAACTGGTTATCGAACTTCGAGCTTCTGACGAACCGTAACGACTCACAAAGATCCACAAATGACAGCCGGGACCAGCAACTTAACGTGTTTTCCGAGGCACGGAGGAGTCTCGGTATGTAAAGATGGTCACCCATCCACGGACCAACCCCGGCAAGCGTAACTTAACCTGATGGATCGACCCGTGCGGCTGTTATATTCTGAAAATATAGTTGTACAAGGATCTGGCATGTGATGAGGAGGGAAACGCATGTGACTAAAAGAGTGATGAATATAAATATTGATGGATGGAGACGGAGAGGAACGCCGAAGAAATGGATGGATATGAAATGAAAGAATGGTATGAAAGAGAAGGAAGTGAATGATAGCGTGACTCTTGACAGAGAGAGTGGAAGAAGAAAACGTGTTGCGATGACACGAAGTGACATCGGACAAGGGCAGGAAGATGATGCGCTGTACAAGGATTATTTGGCGCGTGGCCAAACCTGGAACTAACGCCGCCATCTTGTTTTTTCAATACATTTCACGAAACAATCTCACTAACTGTTTACCAACAGCGCCTCTCTGCTAACGTCATTCAAACGCCAAAAGATTGTTGAAGCCCTGTAGGTAATGACACTGTCAGATGCCGCCTTATTAGAAAATAAGGTTTCGATTCCCAGGTCGAGAAGTGTTGCTGGGTTTTACTCAATAGCAGCCCCGAGTCTGACTTTGAGTCCGGTTGATGGCAATAGGCTCGCACATAAATACAGCATGTTATCTATCGATGGGCGTTCCCGTTAACTTGCCGTATGGCGTCTATACATGCAAAAAATAAAATATTACCATTCAAATAAACAAGATTTTTTCAACTTTCTTATAGTAAAATATTCACAAGAAATATTAAAGTCATACGGAAAAGAAACACTGGTCACACTTATCTTTCCACGTTAAAAAAATACATGCAGAAAAAAAACGCTATTGGTACTATTGCGGGTTAACGGAAACGCCCTTTGTTCGTTAACATACTGTAATAAAGTTCAATAATATTTTAGCGCAAAATGGGAATTAGAAGAGGTTCGATTAAATACATGCCTTATGTTATGTAATAAATAAAACTAATCACCTCTAGCATAGTAAAATTATTCCCGGACAGATTCAAATCCTTCAGCTTCGTTAGCACCATGCGCCAGTCAGAGAATATCGTATTTATTTGATTTCCATTTAAATATAAGTTTTTTAACTCCACCAACGTGTTGAACGGGGAATAATCTCCGAAGTTAGAATATCCATCTGTTAGTTTATCGTTTGATGTAAAAGTTAATCTGTTCGATTTTAACGAGATGGTCTTCAATCCTATGGCTCCTTGGAAGGTTAGTTGACTTATGTTGGTCAGGAGGTTCTCGTCTATGGACACATAGTTCAGGTTTCGAAGGCCAGCGAATAAGAAGCTGAAAAAAAAAAGATTGTTAAAACACACGATACAAGTGAAAACATACAACTTACGACTGGAGCCGAGTATACCCGATGTAGCGCCACCGACCGACTGGAGCCGAGTATACCCGATGCAGCGCCACCGACCGACTGGAGCCGAGTATACCCGATGCAGCGCCACCGACCGACTGGAGCCGAGTATACCCGATTCAGTGTCACCGACCGACTGGAGCCGAGTATACCCGATGCAGCGCCACCGACCGACTGGAGCCGAGTATACCCGATTCAGCGTCACCGACCGACTGGAGCCGAGTATACCCGATGCAGCGCCACCGACCGACTGGAGCCGAGTATCCCCGATTCTGCGTCACCGACCTACTGGAGCCGAGTATACCCGATGCAGCGCCACCGACCGACTGGAGCCGAGTATACCCGATTCAGCGTCACCGACCGACTGGAGCCGAGTATACCCGATGCAGCGCCACCGACCGACTGGAGCCGAGTATACCCGATGCAGCGCCACCGACTGACTGGAGCCGAGTATACCCGATGCAGCGCCACCGACCGACTGGAGCCGAGTATACCCGATTCAGTGTCACCGACCGACAGGAGCCGAGTATACCCGATTCAGTGTCACCGACCGACAGGAGCCGAGTATACCCGATTCAGTGTCACCGACCGACTGGAGCCGAGTATACCCGATTCAGTGTCACCGACCGAGTGGAGCCGAGTATACCCGATTCAGTGTCACCGAGCGACTGTAGCCGAGTATACCCGATTCAGTGTCACCGAGCGACTGTAGCCGAGTATACCCGATTCAGTGTCACCGACCGAGTGGAGCCGAGTATACCCGATTCAGTGTCACCGACCGACTGGAGCCGAGTATACCTCAAACAACCATTTCAGACGCTAATCTACATGGTCCTCATATGGCTTGACCAAGATTATGTCTGGACATTAAAAGAGACTGCGACCGCGACTGAGTTTGTTTCGGCCTTTCTCCAGCGATTCAGTGTCATCGACCAATTGGAGCCGAGTATACCCGATTCAATGTCACCGACCGAGTGGAGCCCAGTATAACCGATTCAGGTGGCGGTTCAGTTCAGTAGAGAGAAAAAAAAAAGTATGCATGATTTGGTCATGTTGAGAGGATGAATGAAAGGCGACTAACAAAAGATATTTACGAGGCAGATGTGAGTGGAAACGCAGAGAGGGGACGCCCTAGGACATATAGTGACCTTATTAATAAACAATTTTTCTATTGGTGATGTTGAATATTTGTGAACCGGCGCGTGTGTGACCAGAGACCTTAGTGCGAGTTTCTTTTAACTATCTTCACTTTACGCATCGACCGCGTTCGGCGCTCCGATTGGCCCTTCACCAGTGAAGGCCAGTGAACGGCCAATCGGAGCGCCGAACGCGGTCAATGCGTAAAGTGAAGATAGTTAAAAGAAACTCGCACTAAGGCCTCTGATGTATGAACGTAAACGAGCCAAAAGGAGTATGTAGGGATCGTAGCAGGTGGCGTTCCGTAGTTTCTGCCTAACCTCATGGGAAGAAGACGCGAGTTTATAAAAAATCAGCTGTTCCCTACATTTTGTCGATTTAAGTGAACACAAATGTATGGAGCAGCTGATTTTTTTTTCGCGATTTCAAAGTTGGTCCCATAGAAAAAGTTGTTCAAAATGATGAGCACAATGACCCCGGGTATAGTATAAAGAAAAAATAATGTTGTATACAGGGTGTTAGGGTAAACACCGTTATCCTTGAAACCAGTGGTTTGGTTTCAATTATAGAACGTAAAATCAATGGAAAATTACAACTTTTTTAATTTTTTTTATATTTAAATTTTACCACAAGAGACGCAAGTTCGTTGCCCTATGCACTAGGCAACGAACTTGCGGCTCAACACGGGCGGAGGGTACGGGATGTGACCTGACCGGCAGCGAGCGCGATCCCTCCCTTAGTCAGTCAGCTGTTTCGCTAGCAAGCACGGTGTCAGATATAAACTTTTTAAAATCTTTTAATTAAAATAACGTTTTTTTTTTGTTGTGTTCGGTCATTTATTCTTATATTTAAGTCAACTACCCATGGTTTGAATGACAAGAGTGTTTACCCTTACAGCCTGTATACTAGCTGATGCCCGCGTGGATTTCAGTTATTAAACATATACTAAAACAATCGTTCTATCCACTGGCGAAAACAGCATGAAAATCGGTGCAGTAGTTTTTGAGTTTATCGCGATCAGGACAACAGACAGACGCGGCGGAGGACTTTGTTTTATAATAATTATGTAAGGATATGTGTATAAATAAATTACATTCAATACTTACTCGGGCAGATCTTCCAAATGATTCCTATTTAAGTTCAGATACGTCAACTGCTGCAGAGGGGAGAAAACACCAGGATTTAATGCTGCTATTTTATTTCTACTTAAATCCAATCGTTCTAAATTCTTCAAGTCCAAGATGGCGGCAGGAAGTGACGTAATCTTGTTCCCAGAAAAACTGATCTTCTGTAATTCGTCACATCCGGTGAGAAGCTCTTCAGGAAGGTCGGTGGCCGAATTCTCTATGATTAGGTTCTTCAGTGATGGGAGGTTGGATAGAGAATGCTTATGGAGCTTTAGCGGCACGTCGTTGCTTTGGATGGTGACCTGAAAGAAAAAGTGTCATGTTGGTCTATGGTTTGATTTGAGGTTGACCTGAGGCCCTAAACAAAGTGACATTCTATCAGCGATAACGATGATGGAAAAGGCAAAAATGTGTAGGACTGACATAAGCTATCGAAAAGCTTACGTCAATTCTGTTGAAAGTCGTTGTAGAAATACGAAACGGTTTGGAAGCGATTGTCACTTGTCTAGGGCCTCTGATATGGGCACGAACATGATGACTTTAATTGGACTATTTCTTGAAAATATTACTATTTGCAGCAAATATAATTTAGAAAATGATTATAATTTTTTTTTTAATGATAATTGCTGCGAAGTAATTTTTCATCAACTAAAAATAAAAGTTATAAAACTAAAACACAACTTCGACAAGGAAGTCGCGTACGTCGGTCGCGCGTGCGTATATACATTGTGTTCTTTATAGCACCATACTGCGACACTGACGTCCGCGGCGCGTCCTACTTTGCTACACGTACGCGACCGACTGTACGCAACCGACGTACGCGATCAACATACGAGAACGACGTACACGAGCGACGTACGCGATCAACGTGCGCGACCGACGTACACGAGCGACGTACGCGATCAACGTACGCGACCGACGTACACGAGCGACGTACGCGACCGACATCAGCGATAAAGGGGTAATAGATGTGCGAGCAAGTACGCGTACTTATAGCTCGGCGAGCTTACTCGCCCGTCTGTCATCGCCGCGAGCCTATTTGATAATGAAATTTTGAGCAAGCTTCACGTGTGTCACCGACGGCAAGCCGAGTAAGGTCGCGACCTTAAAGACTGCGTACTTTAAGCACGCACGGATATCACCCACTTAAAGGCGCACCCCATTTTTTTAATTACCATTATTTTTACCGTAAAAAGCAATTACCTAAACTTTTCGACGCTTTAGAGCCGCTAGCGCCCCACTCCGTCTCGTTCTCACTCAGGTCGCGAGTAGTATGGTGCGAGCGGGATAAAATTTGAGGTAGGGTGCGCCCTTAAGCGGAATTCAGGCCTTTTAACTAGCTAATATTATTTACTTACATTTTCTAGCTGCGTCAAGTTATGCAGTAAGCCAGGAGGTAATTCTTTTAACTGGTTTTTGAACAACGATATAGATTGTAGTTTGGGCACATGGAGCAGCGCTCCAGCCGCTATGGACGATATGTTGTTTGTGGTCAAAGACAATTTCTGCAAGGAATCAAGACCTGGAAAAATATAAAGATGTTTTTACTTGCTGTAATATTATAGTTATGTATGCAACTGTTATATAATTTAAAACACGAATGTGATAATAGTATCACCTGAGTGTTTTAATACCTAATTATTTACAGTTGCATACAAGATTTTATCTACACCCATGATATGAATCCTCTATAAAAGTTTCTTTGCAATACCAATATCGAACAAAAAAGGCGCGGTACGACGTGAATTCGAATTCGAATGTGTTTTGTTTTGAATCGAATGTGTTTTGTTTTTATTTGAATTTTAATTTTATTATCATTAGTCTTTTAGATAGATTATTTTCTATTTTGTGAACGTTGTAGGCTTATTGGACTGTAGATGTATTGAACATCTTCTATTTTTGTTAAGTACCTGGTACTTACTTGTTGAAAGGCCTACATTTTTTCCCCCATGCCTACCAACACTGTAATTTGAAAGTAGTGTAAACGCCAATTATTTTTAAAAGAGTAACCATGGAGTTTAAAATACCAGACATTATAAAAAAATATCCAATTCAAATGTTTAAAAAGAAACTGACAGGCCTATTACTTGATAAGTGTTATTATTCAATTGATGATTTTTTAAATGACACTGCTCTTTATATTTAATTATTGACATTGTATGTTTCCATTTTAAATTCTATATTTTTTGACATTTTTATTTTACTGACGTGGTTTTTTATTTTGTTGTAGTTAAATACATTTTATTTCAATGTTCGCATGCCTAATTTAAGGTAGATTGTACAGGGATCTAAAAAAATTGTGAACACCTTTATTTTGTGTACCTACTTTCTTAGCAAATAAACGATTATTTATTTAGTTTCTTGCCGGCTCTTCTCCATAGGAAACGACCAATTGGAACCGTGCACCTAGCTTCTGACGTTTCATAAGTGCCCATGTAGGTTTATGTGAAATAAAATATTTTGATTTTGATTTTGAACGCTCGTCAATGACAATGTTCTTTTTTTTTAATGAGTTGCATTATGAAATTCAGTACAACATTATACAGCCCGTTTGGTTACTATGACACTGGGTGTTTTAATGTTGGCAATAAGCTAACTGTTTCAGAAACTTTTATAGAGGATTTATAACATGGGTGTAGATAAAATAATAAATTAAATTAATGTGATGATAATAATTATTAATAATGAATGTATTGAAAAATTAATTAATAATATAAACATTTAAAGCATGCCATTGGACATAAATATTATATTTTTAGCATTAAATACATTGTAATGCTTTGCATGTCATATGTCTGACTATGTATTAGGAACTTATTTCTTACTGACTTTAAGACCAACACGGTACCAATACTTATTGCAAATAAATGATTATGATTATGCTAATTATGTCAATCAATCAATCTGCTGAACAGTCGTCTTTCAGTCTAACCGGATGTAGCATAATACCAGCATTTTAGCCTAGCTATCTGACTTCCACAACCAGTTACTAGGTAACACGATACCCCTTGGCAAGACTGGTTGTCAGACTTTTGGGCTTCTGACGACCCGTAACCACTGTCAAAGATATACGAATGACAGCCGCGACCAATTGCTAGGTATGTTACCTATGTATGGTCACCAATCCACGGACCGACCTCGGCAAGTGTTGCTTAACCTTCCAGATCAATTCGTGCGGCTGTTAGTATGTAGCCACGAGCCCCTTCGTATAAGAGATGGTGATAAAATCCGTTCTAAATATTATAATACTAGCTTTTTCGCGGGGATGTCGGAAATTATTCCACGGGAACGTACTACCGGAATAAAAAGTATCATATGTCCTATTCCAGGTCATGGTCTACCCATGTGCCGAATTTCATCTAAATCCGTTCAGCCGTTTTAGCGTCAAAGCGTAACAAACAAACAAAGAAACAACTAATATTATAAATGCGAAAGTGAGTTCGTTACACTTTCACGGCTGAACAGATTTGGATGAAATTTAGCACATAGGTAGACCAGTAACTCGATTAGGACATAGGATACTTTTTGTCCCGATATTCTCACGGGATCGAGACTTATGCGGGTGAAACCGCGGGGCGCAGCTAGTATTAAACAATAAGTACCATGGGGTTTAGTATTTCTGAAACCTTACCTCTAAATGAATTCACACCAATCTCACTGATATTATTTCCCCAAATATTCAAAATTTGCAAACTCGACAGCCCATTGAAGGCATCCTCTGGTATCTCATTAATTTCACTCTCGGACAGTTCTAGAAACTCCAGTTGTGTCGAATTATTGAAAACGTTGCTTTCCAGAGCTAGGTTGCCGCGGGTGATTCTGAGGCTCCGAAGACTTGGAAGGCCATGAACCACTGAAACGGGGATCGTCTTCTCAGGACCTGAAATTAAAGAAAATATTATAGTTAGTCCTTGATGGGCTCGATGGTTGCAAACGCTACTGCTGAGCCCCTTTGGTTCATTAACCACACTGATTCGAGGCTCCTTTGGTGCTCAGCAGTAGCGTTTGCGACCATCGAGTCCATGTAGATTAATGTCTGAGGGATACGTGAGTCGTAGTTCGCATGTGGCAGTAAAGATGGCGCCACCCTCCTCAAGTTGTCTAAAATAACCTATTCATCTCTCTCTTTCCAGTGATGTCTGCCCCAAGATAACATCATGCGTCTACTAGTTCTAGCGGTCTGCTTGTCCGTCTCACTCGCACTGACACATGTAATGTCTGAGATGATCTTTTGAGGAATGCCTCAAAAGATCATCTCAGACATTAATCTACATGTTCCTCATATGATTTGACGAAGATTATGTCTGGTCTTTAAAAGGGATTTTTACCCTTGATTTTGTTTCACCATTTCTTTCCAGCACGCGTAGCATGACTAGTGACCACCGTAGAAACGTGTTTTGTCGACGGAAGAATAGACGAAATGACAGAGATAAACCATCACAATCTGTCATTTTGTCTATTCTGCCGTCGACAAAACCCGTTTCTACGGTATTCATGCTACGCGTGCAGGGTCGACATGATCTAGCTTTTAATAAATGACGTGTAATAGTGATTCCATTATCTTATTTACAGAATAAACAATTTCATGACAAATTGTTAACCTCACACAGCCATCCTCTTCCAAACCTCACTGCCAGTCACTTAACCCCCCCACCACCTCTACCGCAGCTCACCTCCCACGAGCATGAGGCCGCGCACGGCGCCCAAGCCGGCCACGTGCTGTGCCTGCAGCGGCGCCGTGCCCGCACTCACGGTGACGAAGTCCACTGAAGTCGTCTGCACCACTGAGGGCACGCACTCCAGCAGGGTGGGCGAGCAGCCCTTAATCATCAGAGATCGTAGCGTCTGGTTGTTGGCGAAGTTGATGACTGGGAGGTCAGCGCAGGTGAAGTTTGTACCCTGGAAAATGGAGAAATAGAAGGGCTCAGTAAAATAAAGTCCTATAGAGACAAAAGCTTTTTCCGCCGTCAAATAACGGTCGCTGTGACGGCTGTCATGAAAATGGTGGCAGCGGTAAAGATTTAAACCGTTAGATTCGCCCTACCGCGTCAAACGATATTCGCGTTTCGACAACTGTGACACACAATGACGCAATAATGACTTGATCGTCTTGGAAGCACTATTTAATAATGTGTGGGATCACTCTTATCAGGAAACTTTTTCGCGTGAGTACGATGAGGGCAAATCTAGCGATTTAAATCTTTGGGCAGCGGGGTTTGACTTTATCGTGTCGGAAACGCTCTCTAGAAAAACACAACAACTTGCTTTCATGAATAACGTTTCACTGACATCATTTGCTGCTAAATGCAGACGCTATGTGGCGCCACCGCTCTTCCAAGAAATCTTGGCTTTACGGCTGTCCAAATACAGGGAGTTTTTCGACACCTTAATGTCAAATACTGGAGATAGTGACAGATTTTCATAACTGCGGCTTATTTTTAAAAGAATAACCATAGTTTCTTGCCGGCTCTATGAAACGACCAATTGGAACCGTCCACCCAGCATCTGACGTTTATAAGTGCCCATGCAGTTTTATGTGAAATAAAATATTTTGAATTTGAAATCAGAATACTAACCTCACACTTAATATTGACATATTCCTTGACCCTTGCATTGAACATCACTGTGGCACTGCCCACGTTACAATAGTACTCCAATTCATCACCGATCCCACAATTACACTGCTCTGGGCAGTGCAGTGCGAGTGAGACGGACAGGCAGACCGCTAGAACTAGTAGACGCATGATGTTATCTTGGGGCAGACATCACTGAAAAGAGAGAGATGAATAGGTTATTTTAGACAACTTGAGGAGTGTGGCGCCATCTATACTGCCACGTGCGAAGTACGACTGACGTCTCCTACATCGCTTTATCAGGGGATATGTTACCTGTGGGCTGTCGCTGTGACTATGAGTTTATTTCGATGTTTCTTCTAAGAGTAGTCTGTTATGCGACCCCTAGACGATCATGAAGCATGATATACGTTACGTGCTGTCATGGATGCATAAAAGTTTAGCTGTATTGTATGATGTAAACTCAAACTCAAAGCATTTATATGTCAATTAAACCATTTACAGGCACTTTTGAATTGTTAAAGAGACGGTCAGTTAGTCAAAAAGTTGAAGCTAGTTGTTGTAGAAGAACGGGCAAGAAACTCCAAGGACATTGTTTTAAAATGGATATAGATATTACAAAATCCTGGAGTTTGAGGTTAACCCGACTAATAACACTTTGCCCGGCAATTTCTATAGTTTATGCCGCCGCCGGCGCCGATGGGAGCAGAGGTGGCCCAGTGGTAACGGCCCCGACTTACGAGTCATAGGTCGTGGGTTCAAACCCAGCCAGGTGCATTTTTTTGTACAAATAATTTCATCATCACTGCTCTAAAAACGGGGATGGAAAACATCGTGAGGAAACCGGCATGTCCTAGAACCAAAAATTCGAAGACATGTGACATCAACTTTCTCTCTGAAAAACAGTACGGTTTTAGGCCAAAATCCAATACGCTTTCTGCAACAATAGACCTTATAACAAAAATTAAATTATGTATCGACAAAAAGCAGATAGCATTAGGTATTTTTATAGACTTAAAAAAAGCCTTTGACACGATAAGTCATAAACTGCTATTAAATAAACTAAATGACATCGGTGTCACGGGTAGCGCCCTTAATATCTTTAAATCTTACCTGGAAAATCGTTGCCAAATAGTTAAGATTAACGAAACCCAAAGTAGCCCTAAAATCGTAAACTTTGGCATTCCACAAGGATCAATATTAGGGCCCCTATTATTCTTGATTTATATTAATAATATTCATGGAATTGGGCTAAAAGGTGATGTATCATTGTACGCTGACGATACAGCTTTATTTTACTTTGGCCACTCCGTAGACTCAGTTATGTGTGACGCTCAGAATGACTTACAACTTTTAAATATGTGGTTTCAGTGCAATCTTCTCACCATAAATATAGCCAAAACCAACTATATCATTTTTGCGGCAAAAAACAAAAAAAAATATTACAAAACTCACAATTAACCATAAATAACCAACCAATCAAAAAAGTTGAGCAAGAAAAGTATCTTGGATTAATTTTGGATAACCACCTAAACTGGAAATCGCATATTGGAAAGGTATAATCTAAATTGACGTCTCTCACGGGAGCGCTGCGGAGTGTCGTCCGATGTCTTCCACGTCAAGTACGCTACAATATATATAATGCTCTTGTAAAACCTCACTTGGACTATCTTATAGAAGTATGGGGCACAGCGGCCACTACCAATATTCAAACACTGCAAATTGCACAAAATAAATTAATAAAAACACTCTTCCACTATGACTACAGTACACCAACACAACAAATATACAATGAAACTAAATTAATGAACATATCACAAATTTACTTATATAATAATTGCATCTTAATAAGAAAAATACTCAATAAAAACATTCACACGCAAATACATTTTACAAAAAAACATCAAATACACAAAATCAGGCTTAGAAATGCAAACGACATACAATTATACGCACCACGTACCAACTATGGTAAAAGAAGTGTAATGTACGAAGGTGCTGCATTGTATAATAAGTTACCAAATAATATTAAAAATGCAAAATCCATGGCAATATTTAAAAAACTTTTAAAATTACACATATATCACAAAACAAGCGCACCTTAGTACATGCCACTTCCAGTTGTGCGTACTCCGTGTATGTTTACGTTTTAGTTATAGGAATGTATTTGCGGTTACCCTACATTTTTGAATATTTCTTTTATATTGTATGTTTTGACAAAATCGCTACTGTACGTTACTAAATGTTTTGGGAAATAAATATATCTCAAACCTCATCTACCAACGCGCACTGGGCCCGGGTGGATTACGGCCCACTCCCTCTCGAAGAGTGGAGGTCTGTGTCCCAGCAGTGGGAACATTATAGGCTGATTATGTATGCCGCCGATGTGCCATATTTCTTCCGCGTACTGTACACATCGTAATAATCATCTTAGGTCACATATTTACTACAATGGAGTCATTCATTTCCTCTTATTTGCAAGGATACAACATTTTATGTTATCAGTGATTATGATAACACCGCTTTATGTATATTATTCGTCACACGAATATCATAAGGTGATCGGGCCAAAATTTTACTGCAAAGCTTTGTAACTTCCCAGTAATATCTACTTCGTGTTTGAAGTGAAAACTTCTTTAGGCGCGTTGAGCACTTTTTGGGTGAACAAAAATCATGGAACTCACGTCATCGTCACGCTTGAAGTGATTTGTTTTTTTTAGCGCCATCTACCGTCTACCGTTTGAATTACGTTGAGGTTACGCATTGTTGCTTAGTTTTCACTTCTATCGGCAGTCCCCAAAGACTGCCCCGCATGTTTTTTTTTAAATCCCATAACTCTGGGGTATTAATGAAACCATGTCGAAGAATCAACTGGCCTCAGATCAATAAACTTTTTTATTGGTCTGAGCAACTGGCACATAAATTATTTTTAAATTTGTTTTTTTTTAAGATATTGTAACACTAAACTCAAAATGTCTCTAAGTTTCATTGAAAGGTACGAGTAAATCATTTTCATTCAAACCAATCATTCATATTTAAAGCTAACAAAATGCGACGTTGTCATATTTTTATTTATTGGCAAAAATAGGCGGAATGAACTTTTTTCACGTAACTAATAGATTTTGACGTAAATGGTTTAGGCGTGAAAAGGTAACATACATACAGACAGACAGAGTTATTTTCGAATTTATAATATTAGTATGGATTTAACATCACGCTACAACCCTCAGGAGCTGAGAAATAAAAAAAATACAAAAAAATACAGAAATAAAAACTTTTTACAAAAAATACAACCGACTTCAAAAAAAACACAAAAAAAGTGAAAAATAACTTTAATTGCGGAAGTCGGTGTCTTTGCTTTTTAATTTTAGTTTTTTGCCACCGACTTCCGAAATTAAAGTTATTTTTCACTTTTTTTGTGTTTTTTTTGAAGTTGGTTGTTTTTTTTAAAAAAGTTTTTATTTTTCACTTTTTAGTGGTGGTACCTACCCCACACAAGTTACTACCTGCTATGTAAATAACAGTGAAGGAGTCTAATAATTATATCGTCTACATAGACTGTGGGAAAAATACGTAATATTGAAGCTAGCTCAAAAACTACGCAAGCAAACTTAATAAAATTTATATGGGACCATCTCGGGAGTATACCCTTTCGAACTAAAAAATAATTTTTAAAATCGGTTCACAAACGGCGGAGTAATCGGTGAATATAAATAATAAAAAAAAAAAAAACAATCGTCCGAACGTAGTACCTCCTCCTTTTTTTAAATCGGTGAAAAAGAAAAACCGAATTGAATTCCGAAAAAAAAAAAAATTGAAATATCATAAATGGATTTTGTGCCCGATTGCAGGCCCCCCCTCCCGCACATGGGACTTAAACATAACCGGCGCAATGTGTGTAACTTCTGCCTAACCCTTCGGGAATTGCTGGCGTGATTTTAAGTTATGCTATCTAGACATGTGACCTGACCCCTAGTAGGTATAATAATAATTAAAAAATCCTATCAAATTTTTTAATGTTCAAAAAACCCAACTGATAAGCCGAAAAATATAATACCTAGAATAGAATGATAACAATAAAAAAAAACAAATAACCATATCTTCTGAAACTGTGAACAAATGTGAACTTTAAAATGAACCAGACAAGGTTGATTTCACAAGACGCACGAAACCCACACAAGTTTCGCTTTGCCGTCGATTGACATACCGGCCCAGAGGGCCTAGACAAAGTGACATTCTATCTGCGATAACGATGATGGAAAAGGCAAAAATGTATAGGACAGACATAAGCTATCGAAAAGCATATGTCAATCCTGTTGAAAGTCGTTGTAGAAATACGAAACGCTTTCGAAGCGATTGTCACTTGTCTAGGACCTCAGAACATGCACAATTTCTTGAATTTAGGATTGTGAGAACCGTTCCCCTAGCCTCCCATACACTCTTCTACGCCTGAGTTGTGGAAAAGACACACCTTCGCCTCATCCGAGACGAGCACAGCCCTTCATTGGTCTATTGTCCAATCCACATGGTCGCGGGCAAATTGCAACTGGTCTCTTCTATGCTGTGCAGTCAATTTCAGTCATATAGCAGCTCTGTGGGCTGCAATTTTCTTCTCTCGTATAACCTTTTTACCCCACTACGGCGAAGCAAAAAGGAGGTTTATGATTTTGACCGGTAGGTATGTAATGTATGTTTGTATGTATGTTCATGTGTTCCCTCCTAACTTCCAAACTACTCATCATAATTTGACAAATGAGGCGTCGTTGGAAGCGTATTGATCGTCCGGTGGTGACCATTGGTATGGCGCCCTCTAGAAGACATAAAGCCCTGAACATAAAATAAATCGGAGTCACACACGTAATCTGTTCGATTTATGCCCTAACACGTGTGACTCCGGATTTTTAATTTATCTGTCTATGGTGTCTTGTTTATATCTTTTTAGTTGACCTTTTTTGTCGTAGTTGGGTTTTAGTTTTATAACTTTTATTTTTCTAACTAATTTTATAGACGTCTCTCGCTCGGAAGATTTGTTATGTTTATAAAATGTAACTATTGTTAATAAAAGGTCATTAAACATACTTTCAAAAGATATTAAATACGTTCTTCTTATTCGTTGATGGCTATACATACTTGAAACACATTTTCGGAGAGGCGCAATTTTTGTGACTACGAGTTTAGCTGGGAATAAGCTAGGCAGTAGGAGTGAGGCGTATTTATCGTCACAGATAGAAATCACAGATATAAAAAAATAGCAGATAGCAATTGCTCCTAACGATAAAAAATATCAAAGATCCTCAAGACTGTTACCGCGGCTGCTACTGTTAAAACTTCGGATACGATTTTCGACTTTAACGAAAAGAAATAAAGAAGTTAATCAATTGAGTTACTTAATACATATTTATCATCCGTACAAAAATAACAGGCTGTTATTTTATAACAGATAGATACGATTTTCGACTTTAAAAGACGACAAAAGAACTTTCGACAACAAAAGAAATAAAGAAGATATTCGATTGAGATACGTATTTATCGTCCGTACAAAAATAACAGGCTGTGATTTAATAACAGATATTTGGATCTGTTATTTTTTTGTCACAGTCACAGTGATCACAGATATCGTGTTTCACCTGTTTCAACCCATCTCTACTAGGCAGATTAATTTTATGGAGCCCGCCTTCTGCACCCTACTACTCTGTGTGTAAGCTGCGCAATTAAACGCACGAACCATGACCAATAACTTAGATAATAATGCTGTTTTAACATTTAAATATAGCATTCAGTCATGATAAAACGAACCAGTAAGGGACATGTGCACATATGAGTTTGATAACATTACGCTTGTACTCACAAAAGGGGGCGGCAGGCGACACCAGTTATTTTTAAGTCCTGTGACTGACACTAGCATGGCCACCATCAGGGATTTTAATTATGATACCACAAAAAATTTGTCGCTAATAAGTCGTTTGTTGCCAAATATCAGAATTTGTCGGTCACCACCATCAGGGATTTTAATTATGATACCACAATAAATTAGTCGCTAATAAGTCGTTCGTCGCCAAATTTCAGAATTTGTCGGTCACAGCTTCAAAAGTTATAAGGTTTATAGGTGGCCGATCTGGGGAGTATCTCCCAGCTTAGCCCAAAAAAGCTAGGGCACCTAGCGAGATGCCATATCATAGTCCAAGAGCTAGACCGAACAGTTTACGCGTACTCTTGGACTGTACCTAAAAAATGAAATTTATTATAGCTTCTAAACTAAGACCCGACTAAAGCGGTGACTTGGCGAAAAATTGCAAGTAATTAGCGACAAAATTTTGGAGAAAACAGATCTATGTTTTTTTTTTCTTTCTTTTTTTCTATATTGGACATTAGAAGGCCAATAAGTTTTTAAGGGAGTTAAATATATATCCCTTTATTTGTGAAGGCCGTGGTAAATCATTATTCGTTGGCGTTCCGAATTGAGTAAATAATATTTTGCTGTGGACAGCGATTGAATGCCAAACATATTAGGTCAAAAGTTGATACAATAATAATAAAATAATTAATGATATCAACACAGCCCGAGGTCCCTAACAACTTGATACATTATATTTCATTTATTAACCACCA
Source organism: Lithophane semibrunnea (assembly GCA_947363905.1). Classification (NCBI taxonomy): domain Eukaryota; kingdom Metazoa; phylum Arthropoda; class Insecta; order Lepidoptera; family Noctuidae; genus Lithophane; species Lithophane semibrunnea. The sequence continues at coordinate 10,294,647 of OX376215.1, forward strand.
CAAATATAATTTAAAACCACTTACATTTAAAACTGTAGGTAAGTAAGTACTCCAAAAATACGGATATCACTTTTATAACATTTAGGTACACTTATTTTCCACTAAATAACTCAAACAGTTAAGTAAACAAATGCAAAGGTAACGGACACGACCGCTCCCGATAGCGGCTACACTGCGTATGACGCCAAGAGTTCGAAAATTAAACGCACGCACGACGCACGCGTCTGAAAATAATGACGTATAAGACATGATATTTATGATAATCTAATGTCAGACAGTAAATCCAACATTTTTTAAAGAAAGTAAACCCGTCTTTTATTCTTTATTATTATTTGCATTTCATTTTGTTACTCTGGTGAACGTACTCTCCAAAACCAGTCAACCCAAGGTGGACGCACGTGGTGGTGGTGGAGGTGGTGGTTCTGACAACCATTCTTACCAAGTGGTGTCGTATTACCCAGTTACTGGGTGTTGGAGGTCAGGTAGGCAGTCGCTCCATGTAAAATACTGGTATTCAGCTGCATCCGGTTAGACTGGAAGCCGATCCAACATAGTTGGGAAAAGGCAAGCAGATGATGACTCTGGTGAACGTACTCATCATATGCCTAGCCTTATCTCCTCTCTCTTACTGCCTATCTGACCCCCACAACCCAGTTACTGGGTAACACGATACCCCTTGGTAAGACTGGTTGTCAGACTTTCGGGCTTCTGACGACCCGTAACGACTGTCAAAGATCTACAAATGACAGCCGGGACCTACGGCTTAACGTGCTTTCCGAGGCACGGAGGAGTCTCGGTATGTAAAGATGGTCACCCATCCACAGACCAACCCCGGCAAGCGTAGCTTAACCTGATGGATCGACCCGTGCGACTGTTATTACTTAGCCAGGAGCTCCTCCGAGCTCTGGTGAACGTACTCTGGGTGGTAAATGATCCATTGACTAACGATTCATTATCAGTAGTAGTAAGTACATCATTTTGCTCATTTTGGTACAACTCATTCTGCTCAACATCATTCTACCGCCCTTATCCCAATTCATTAGTGGTCGGCACAACATTTATTAGGCTTCCGTACCCAAAGGGTAAAACGGGTCCCTATTACTAAGGCTCCGCTGTCTGTCCGTCTGTCACCAGCACGGGTTTTTTCGACGGAAGAGTAGACAAAATGACAGATAAACAATCGCAATCTGTCAGTTTGTCTATTCTTCAGTCGACAAAACCCGTTTCTACGGTGGTCATGCTACGCGTGCAGGCTGTATGTCATGAACCGTGATAGTTAGACAGTTCAAGCTATACTAAATTCGGTGCAGTCTTTTTTGAGTTTATCTCGAAAACAGACAAACGCGGCGGAGGACTTTGTTTTATAATATTTAAGGATATTATTAACTAACAAAGGGCGTTTCCGTTAACCCGCAATAGTATAGCGTCCATACTTTTTTTTTTTAATATCGTAGTGAAATATCTACAAAACTATAAATTGATACGTATAAAAACACTGTATACCGCACACTTGTATTTTAACGTATAGAAAGACAAGTGTGTCCGTGTACAGTACAGTGTTTCTTTTCCGTATCAATTTAATATTTTTTTGTGAATATTTTACAATAAAAAAAAACGTTTTTTTAGCATGTATATTCGCTATACTATTGCAGGTTAACGGAACGCCCTTCGTTAGATAACATACTGATAACGAAATTAAAAGGAAAACGATCACAGCTAAGTAGGCTCTACAAGTTACCGAGTAATAATAGACCAACTTACATTTGCAGTTGCAAAAACAATTAAGTACAAACATGTTCAAACATATTTACTTTAGTGACCGGGGTTGGTATTTAAAACAGATCATCTATTCTATACATATAATAAATCTGTAGACGAGGCGTTTCTGTACAATGAAAAAAAAAAAAAAAATTATTGGTGGGTTGTCCAAGAATAACCAACAGATTCCATTTCTACCATTTTTGGAATTTTTGTCTGTTTGTCTGTCTGTCTATTTGTATGTTCTTTAGTTTGATTGTTCCACTATCACGTAAAAAGTACGAAATCAATATGGTTAACTTTTATACTCAAATATTATGTGTAACTCGATGTTTCAATTAGTTTTTGTTTCATCGCAATCGCTTCAAAATATCAAAAGATATATGAATTTAAAGTGTTCAAGAAGGAATTTTCATTACGTAATGTACATACACGTAACGACATCTATTGACGCGAAATGATACTTACTTCTTAATTACTAGGTTTGTGAGATCGTGTGTTGTTATATGACCGTCATTTTCTTTGCGCGGAAACTTATCGCGATACATTGTGTATACATAGAATATAACTCTAAAGTTAGATTAATTAAATTTTTCCAGATGCGTTGTTTATTTATTAGTTTAGTATTAGTGCGATAGGTGGCACTACCTATCTTTCAAATCTTGATAATCATGAAAGAATAGTGACAAATGTTAATTTCTTAAAAAATATAGGTATTTATTCTTTAATTTTTCACTTCTCTACATAGTTTATTTAGCTTACAGAGTGTTCGAACGGTTTCCCATATATTTTGACAGTATCATTTCGTGCTCGATAGATGGCGTTGTTCGTTTAATGTCATTTTCTGAATCGCGGTGTTAAGTGTCTCCGTCGAAGAATGACTTTCGCCCAGATATTCCAAATAATTTTTAGTATAGGTATCTTTGTTTTTGACTTCTTTGGTGTCGATAATATAATAATATAATATAATAAATAAATAATAAATTGTTGGTTGGGTTGTCATTCGTTGAAAGTTTTGATCTTAGAGAATTAGAGATGGGTTGTAACAGGTGAAACACGATATCTGTGATCACTGTGACTGTGACAAAAAATAACAGATCCAAATATCTGTTATTAAATCACAGCCTGTGATTTTTGATAAATACGTATCTCAATCGAATATCATCTTTATTTCTTTTGATTTAAAGTCGAAAATCGTATCTATCTGTTATAAAATCACAGCCTGTGATTTTTGTACAGACGATAAATACGTATTGACTCAATTGAATATCTTCTTTATTTCTTTTCTTTAAAGTCGAAAATCGTATCCGAAGTTTTAACAGTAACAGTCTTGAGGATCTGTGATTTTAAGTAACAGATATTTTTTATCGTTAGGAGCAATTGCTATCTGCTATTTTATAATATCTGTGATTTCTATCTGTGACGATAAATACGCCTCACTCCTAATTGATCTGATTGGTTTTAAATTGGTATTTTGGTTGGTTTCGTTCATTAGGTTCAAATTAAGAAGTCAAGAAACGAGTCAAAGAAGGAAGAAGTCAAAAAACAGATCGATTCAAACTTAATGGCGGCTCGGAAGTTAGCTTTTAGCTGCGCAGTACCCCACCCCTCACCCCCGCTGTCACATGAAATTGTTACTGCGCAGCGACTCGCCTCATGTTCCGAGCCGCCATTAAGTTTGAATCGAACTGTACTATACTTCGTAATTTGTTCGTATGATTCGTGACCGCCGCTCATTCGATTCGATCGTTGTTGGCGTGTGTAAGGCCTCGGCCTCGAATCTTGCGGGCAGCGGGGTGGATGGCGGCTCGGAAGTTAACTTTTAGCTGCGCAGTACCCCACCCCTCACCCCCGCTGTCACATGAAATTGTTACTGCGCAGCGACTCGCCTCATGTTCCGAGCCGCCATTAAGTTTGAATCGAACTGTACTATACTTCGTAATTTGTTCGTATGATTCGTGACCACCGCTCATTCGATTCGATCGTTGTTGGCGTGTGTAAGGCCTCGGCTTCGAATCTTGCGGGCAGCGGGGCGGATGGCGGCTCGGAAGTTAACTTTTAGCTGCGCAGTACCCCACCCCTCACCCCCGCTGTCACATGAAATTGTTACTGCGCAGCGACTCGCCTCATGTTCCGAGCCGCCATTAAGTTTGAATCGAACTGTACTATACTTCGTAATTTGTTCGTATGATTCGTGACCACCGCTCATTCGATTCGATCGTTGTTGGCGTGTGTAAGGCCTCGGCCTCGAATCTTGCGGGCAGCGGGGCGGCGGCGGCGGCGGCGCGGGAGCGGGGCGGGCATCAAAGACCCGTTCTCGAAACTAGCGGGCAGATCGCGCGTCACTATAGCCGCGTAGTGTTGTGTTCACGATTTTGTCGTCGAGATATTTGTTTTTATTCGCGAAAGAAATGTCTGAACAATGGCGGCAACATCTTTTTGATTCAAATTTATTCCTAACGCTCAATTTATTGTGGGCAATGCAGACAATGCACTGGCAATGTGGGCAATGCACTGCAATGCAGACGCGCGGGCGGTCACCGCTTGAATGGAGTGCACCGCTCGCTGCCCGCCGCCTCGCCGCTGCCGCGCCGCTGTTTTCGAGAACCGGTCCATTTGATTTTACGCATAAGATCCTGCTGCGCCCGCGCCGCCGCCGCCGCCCGCAAGATTCGAGGCAGAGGCCTTATGGTTGATTTGATTTGTTCGACTATCGGACAGCAATAAATACACAAACATTGGCACATGTTTCTGGGGAAAGTCAACAATATACATCGATAAATACGGTTCCCGAAGAAGAAGATGCCACACACTATCCAGTAGAGTTCTTAGAATCCCTTAACACACCCGGTCTTTCAGCACACAAAATTTGTTTAAAAGTCGGAGTGCCAATAATTCTTCTCAGAAATTTAAGTCCTCCCAAACTTTGCAACGGCACTCGGCTCATAGTCACCAATCACCAACAAAACGTCATCGAAGCCGAAATCTTAACAGGTTGCGGCGCCGGTGATGTTGTTTTTATTCCAAGAATTCCTCTCATTCCCAATAATTTCCCGTTTAGTTTTAAGCGTGTGCAATTCCCCGTCAGCCTGTGTTACGCCATGACCATTAACAAAGCTCAGGGCCAGACATTATCCGTTGCGGGGGTGGATCTTAGTATTGGTTGCTTTTCCCACGGCCAACTTTATGTAGCTCTTTCGCGTGTGAGCAACCCTAGCAACTTTTTTGTGTACGCTCCAGGTGGTTCCACCGCTAATATTTTATAAAGAGAAGCATTTTCTTAAATAAAAACACAAGTTTTTTGGCAGTTTCTTACTAGGAAAAATCACCAGGCCTGGTGGAAAGATTCCCCCTTTTTAAATGAAGGTACAACTTTTCTAAGCCACATATTATTGTTTTCCGACATCCATGCGAACGAAGTCGCGGGCACAGCTAGTAATAATAATATAATCTTTGTTGGGGAAAACAGAAATTTACTGATAACTGTGTGCCGGACAGACACAAAGTGATAACATGAAGAGTAACTAGTTATAGCCCGCGACTTTGCACGACTCGGCCAATTTATTTCCGACTTCAGAAAAAGGAAGAGGTTATGCATTCAACGAGTTTTTGGGACGAAGTTCCTTTATCGCACCTTATACCTACTCTACTCTGTGCACTTGGCGATAGAGTATGTCATACTCCATAGTTATCAGTAAATTTCGGTTTTCCCCAACAAAGATTATATTATTATTATGATCTGTTTTAAATACCAACCCCGGTCACTAAAGTAAATATGTTTGAACATGTTTGTACTTAATTGTTTTTGCAACTGCAAATGTAAGTTGGTCTATTATTACTCGGTAACTTGTAGAGCCTACTTAGCTGTGATCGTTTTCCTTTTAATTTCGTTATACAGTATGTTATCTAACGAAGGGCGTTCCCGTTAACCTGCAATAGTATAGCGAATATACATACTAAAAAAAAATATTACCTAAAAAAGTTTTTTTTTTATTGTAAAATATTCACAAAAAAATATTAAATTGATACGGAAAAGAAACACTGTACTGTACACGGACACACTTGTCTTTCTATACGTTAAAATACAAGTGTACACACAGTATTACAGTATTATTGTGTGTGTAATACAGTGTTTATTTACGTATCAATTTATAGTTTTGTAGATATTTCACTACTTATGATATTTTTTTTTTTAAGTATGGACGCTATACTATTGCGGTTTAACGGAAACGCCCTTTGTTAGTTAATAATATCCTTAAATATTATAAACGGTCCTCCGCCGCGTTTGTCTGTTTTTGAGATAAACTCAAAAACGACTGCACCGATTTTCATGCTGTTTTCACCAATGGATAGAGTGGTTCTCGAGGAAAGTTTTAGTAATAATAACCGACCGCCACGCGGGCGAAGCCGCGGGCAAAGTGCTAGTACTGTATTTGTACACTACTCCTGTGATTTTTTTCACATATTTTTGAACGACCTTTCCAACGACAACCCTCATGGGATAGGCGAGAAAAAAAAAACATTTTTTTTTTCATGATTTTATTTTACCACTTTGTCGGCGTGATTTATAAGTATACCAAATTACATATTTCTAGTACTAAAAGTCTCTGAGCTAAGCCGCGGACAGACAGACAGACGGACATGGCGAAACTATAAGGGTTCATTGTTGACTACGAAACCAACTGATTAACAAAATAATAGTTTTATTTTGTAAATAAAACTATTATTTTGTTAACTATTATTTTTATTTTGTAAATAAAACTATTATTTTGTTAATCAGTTGGTTTAAACTTTTTTTGGTTTGTGGTCAAAGGGTTTTGACTTTGAGATGATAAATACCCAGAAATTAAAGTAGGAAAAATACTCTTGTTATTATGTAAACGAGTTTTTATCTATGTAAGTAGTTTAATTAATTATCTCGCCTAAAATGCCTGAAACGGAAGACAGAAAGAACTGTTTGTGATTCTCAACCTAATTTATATAAATCATTCTGCCCGCCTTTTCCCAAACGCTGATGTCGGCTCCCAGTCTAACCGGATACATACCAACCATTATTTTACATGGAGCGACTGCCTATCTGACCTCCACAACCCAGTAACTAAGCTATACGATACCCCTTGGTAAGACTGGTTGTCAGACTTTCGGGCTTCTGACGACCCGTAACGACTGTCAAAGATCTACGAATTACAGCCGGGACCAACGGCTTTGCGTGCTTTCCTAATTACCCGACTACGGCGAAGAAAAAAGGAGGGTTATGATTTTGACCGGTATGTATGTATGTATGTTCCCTCCTATCTTCCAAACCGCTTATCACAATTATACTTGACAAATGAGGTATCGTTAGAAGCGTCGTGATTGTCCGCTGGTTAAGGCTATGTGAAGTCACATTAAATTAAAAATGGCGCCCTCTAGAGGACATAAAGTGAGGAACTTAAAAAAAAATATGGTTTAATCGTACCATGTTGGGTATCAAATGAAAGGGCTTAATGAGCACATTTCAAAAATATATATATTATAACCCCAAAAGAAGTAAAAAAAAACCAAGTAATAAAAACTAAAACCCAACTACGACTTAAAAGGTATAAACAAGACACGTAATCTGTTCGATTTATTCCCTAACACGTGTGACTCCGGATTATTAATTTGTCTGTCTGTGGTGTCTTGTTTATACCTTTTAAGTCGTAGTTGGGTTTTAGTTTTTATTACTTGTTTTTTTTTGAATAAATGACTTTTAATCTTGATGTCTGTGAATTTTGACTTTAGAATCGGTGACAAACCTCTACGTACTATGGACGCCACCCATTTCTTAGAACCTAGGAAGCCATAGTGATTGCATAAGAAATCAAGTATCTATAGGTCAGTTCTAAACCCACCAGATCCGTAATTACACAACTACTTAGTATGGATAAACCCAGTGGCTGTAACTTCACAGATTCTGTATCTTTCGCTAATATTTAAGGCCCAACCCTACCTCAAATTACTTAGCATGATCCTCCGTTGAGCCGAAAATACTGCAGTATTAATTTTGAAATAAATATTATGTTAAAGTTGAGGATTGATGCTAGGTCCTATGATTGACGAGAACACGATTAATTAAGTACATAAAATTTTCTCTATAGAAAAATAATCCAAACTTACCTCAAAACCGAACTATAAACCGCTGGTATTCCAAAAATACTTCAAATTAGATCATGAAACTTTGCATAATAACTGAACCAACTATAAAGCAGGTCTGACCGTAAAAAGCAATTACCTAAACTATTCGAGGCTTGAGAGCCGCCAGCACCCCACTCCGTCTCGCTCCGGCCGCGAGTAGTATGGTCTGAAGTAGGGTACGGCCTTAACACATTTACCAAACTGGGAAATATTCATTGAGAAAGGCCAAATTATAAGAGCCGCATCGGTCAACAATACGCTTACCGCGGTCAGTGCGTGGATGGGTGACCATCCATTACATATCGACACCCCTCCGTGTCTCGCAAAACACGTTAATACCGGCTGTCATTCGTAGATCTTTGACAGTCGTTACAAGTCTGAAGCCTCAAAGAATAACAACTATCAACCAAGGATTATTACCCATTAACTGGGTTACATGTTACATAAGTACTGGTATTTAGCTGCATCCGGTTAGACTGGAAGCCGACCCCAACATCGTCGTTTGGAAAAGGCAGTCAGATTGATATACGTCACGCCATTTTTTTGTTGTGTGTGTTCATAATAAATCGACAAAGCAATTAAAAAACAATTTGTAGTTAATTATGAATCCGTAGTCATTAATAGCGTAGTTTGGATCTCATTTAGGTTCCTATAGTAACGATACACACATGCTTTTGTTTAGTGGCTGCACGCTAACTGCTGAGCATGAAGTCATGGGTTCGATTCCCGGGTCGGGCAAAGTGTTGTTGGATTTTCCCACTCTGTAGCAGCCCGGAGTCTGGATTTGTGCCCGGTTGATGGTAATAAGCTCGCAAAATAAAATGGGTCCAAGTCTACTAATTTACAAACGTGTCAGTGGTCTCACAATGGTCAGTTTTTGACAGATTTTGTATGGCATATCTGTCAAAAACTGATCATTGTGAGACCACTGACACTTTTGTAAATTAGTAGACTTGGCCCCCTGGCGAAATGTGGGTGTACTGTAGGTACACGTCTGCCTGACCCTTCGGAGTAACAGCCGTGAAGATAAAAATCTTCGTGTTAGTAGCAAACGTTGTTGATATTACGTATATAGCTGGGAAAGACGATGTTTTTTTCTTGGGAAATATCAATGAAACCGGTATTACAAGTACTCTTAATAGATTACTTTCTATTTGTAAGTACGTCTTTTAGATGACGGAAAGGGTTTTTTGGAAGTTCCTTACTTATGGTAGGTTAATAATGGGGTTACTCCCGTCTGGCAACGCCCGCGTTTGGCAACGCTACTTTAACTTACCTATAGCGAAGAATCGCGTGAACCAGGGCCAGTCAGTACACGTTAAGTCAAATTTTTAAGGAAATTAAATATGTTTGAAATGAAAGACCGACCAAGTGCGAGTCGGACTCGCGCACGAAGGGTTCTGTACTATTATCTATAAAAAACGGCAAAAAAATCACGTTTTATGGGTGCCCCCTAAAATATTTATTTTATTCTGTTTTTTAGTATTTTTGGTTATAGCGGCAACAGAAATGCATCATCTATGAAAATTTCAACTGTCGAACTATGACGGTTCATGAGATACAGCCTGGTGACAGCCGGACAGACGCACGGACAGCGGAGTCTTAGTAATAGGGTCCCGTTTTACCCTTTGGATACGGAACCCTAAAAAGATTTTTGTAGTGTCATATTTTTTGTGTGTTTACAAACGTATGTCTATGTATAGGTATATACTACTGTAGTATATAGACGTGTGGTAGTCTTGACTTTTTAACCTACTTGTCAAAGGAAGAGGTTATCAATTCAGATGTTTATATTTTTCCAAAAAAACACTGCAAAGTGAAAAATTACTTTTATTTCGGAAGTCCGTGGCAAAAAACGAATATTCAAAACCAAAGATACCGACTTCCGAATAGTTTAGTTTCCGAGTAGTTAAGTTATTTTTCTGTTGCAGCGTTTTTTGGAAGTCGGTTGTTTTTTTTTACCCGACTACGGCGAAAAAAAAGGAGGGTTATGATTTTGACCGGTAAGTATGTATGTATGTATGTTCATCTGTTCCCTCCCATCTTCCAAACCACTTATCACAATTTGACAAATGAGGTATCGTTAGAAGCGTCGTGATTGTCCGCTGACCGCTGGTTGGACAATCACGACGCTTCTGAATTCGACGAATTTTTCGAAAAAAAATCCGTATCCGTAATACGTGATGATAAATCGAACAGATTACGTGTGACTCCGGATTTTTAATTTGTCTGTCTGTGGTGTCTTGTTTATACCTTTTCAGTCGGAGTTGGGTTTTAGTTTTTATTACTTGAAAAAGTTTTTATTAGAAACTCATACTTCAAGTAGGTATCTACATCACAAGTGTACACACAGTATTACAGTATTATTGTGTGTGTAATACAGTGTTTATTTACGTATCAATTTATAGTTTTGTAGATATTTCACTACTTATGATATTTTTTTTTTTAAGTATGGACGCTATACTATTGCGGTTTAACGGAAACGCCCTTTGTTAGTTAATAATATCCTTAAATATTATAAACGGTCCTCCGCCGCGTTTGTCTGTTTTTGAGATAAACTCAAAAACGACTGCACCGATTTTCATGCTGTTTTCACCAATGGATAGAGTGGTTCTCGAGGAAAGTTTTAGTAATAATAACCGACCGCCACGCGGGCGAAGCCGCGGGCAAAGTGCTAGTACTGTATTTGTACACTACTCCTGTGATTTTTTTCACATATTTTTGAACGACCTTTCCAACGACAACCCTCATGGGATAGGCGAGAAAAAAAAAACATTTTTTTTTTCATGATTTTATTTTACCACTTTGTCGGCGTGATTTATAAGTATACCAAATTACATATTTCTAGTACTAAAAGTCTCTGAGCTAAGCCGCGGACAGACAGACAGACGGACATGGCGAAACTATAAGGGTTCATTGTTGACTACGAAACCAACTGATTAACAAAATAATAGTTTTATTTTGTAAATAAAACTATTATTTTGTTAACTATTATTTTTATTTTGTAAATAAAACTATTATTTTGTTAATCAGTTGGTTTAAACTTTTTTTGGTTTGTGGTCAAAGGGTTTTGACTTTGAGATGATAAATACCCAGAAATTAAAGTAGGAAAAATACTCTTGTTATTATGTAAACGAGTTTTTATCTATGTAAGTAGTTTAATTAATTATCTCGCCTAAAATGCCTGAAACGGAAGACAGAAAGAACTGTTTGTGATTCTCAACCTAATTTATATAAATCATTCTGCCCGCCTTTTCCCAAACGCTGATGTCGGCTCCCAGTCTAACCGGATACATACCAACCATTATTTTACATGGAGCGACTGCCTATCTGACCTCCACAACCCAGTAACTAAGCTATACGATACCCCTTGGTAAGACTGGTTGTCAGACTTTCGGGCTTCTGACGACCCGTAACGACTGTCAAAGATCTACGAATTACAGCCGGGACCAACGGCTTTGCGTGCTTTCCTAATTACCCGACTACGGCGAAGAAAAAAGGAGGGTTATGATTTTGACCGGTATGTATGTATGTATGTTCCCACCTATCTTCCAAACCGCTTATCACAATTATACTTGACAAATGAGGTATCGTTAGAAGCGTCGTGATTGTCCGCTGGTTAAGGCTATGTGAAGTCACATTAAATTAAAAATGGCGCCCTCTAGAGGACATAAAGTGAGGAACTTAAAAAAAAATATGGTTTAATCGTACCATGTTGGGTATCAAATGAAAGGGCTTAATGAGCACATTTCAAAAATATATATATTATAACCCCAAAAGAAGTAAAAAAAAACCAAGTAATAAAAACTAAAACCCAACTACGACTTAAAAGGTATAAACAAGACACCACAGACAGACAAATTAAAAATCCGGAGTCACACGTAATCTGTTCGATTTATTCCCTAACACGTGTGACTCCGGATTATTAATTTGTCTGTCTGTGGTGTCTTGTTTATACCTTTTAAGTCGTAGTTGGGTTTTAGTTTTTATTACTTGTTTTTTTTTGAATAAATGACTTTTAATCTTGATGTCTGTGAATTTTGACTTTAGAATCGGTGACAAACCTCTACGTACTATGGACGCCACCCATTTCTTAGAACCTAGGAAGCCATAGTGATTGCATAAGAAATCAAGTATCTATAGGTCAGTTCTAAACCCACCAGATCCGTAATTACACAACTACTTAGTATGGATAAACCCAGTGGCTGTAACTTCACAGATTCTGTATCTTTCGCTAATATTTAAGGCCCAACCCTACCTCAAATTACTTAGCATGATCCTCCGTTGAGCCGAAAATACTGCAGTATTAATTTTGAAATAAATATTATGTTAAAGTTGAGGATTGATGCTAGGTCCTATGATTGACGAGAACACGATTAATTAAGTACATAAAATTTTCTCTATAGAAAAATAATCCAAACTTACCTCAAAACCGAACTATAAACCGCTGGTATTCCAAAAATACTTCAAATTAGATCATGAAACTTTGCATAATAACTGAACCAACTATAAAGCAGGTCTGACCGTAAAAAGCAATTACCTAAACTATTCGAGGCTTGAGAGCCGCCAGCACCCCACTCCGTCTCGCTCCGGCCGCGAGTAGTATGGTCTGAAGTAGGGTACGGCCTTAACACATTTACCAAACTGGGAAATATTCATTGAGAAAGGCCAAATTATAAGAGCCGCATCGGTCAACAATACGCTTACCGCGGTCAGTGCGTGGATGGGTGACCATCCATTACATATCGACACCCCTCCGTGTCTCGCAAAACACGTTAATACCGGCTGTCATTCGTAGATCTTTGACAGTCGTTACAAGTCTGAAGCCTCAAAGAATAACAACTATCAACCAAGGATTATTACCCATTAACTGGGTTACATGTTACATAAGTACTGGTATTTAGCTGCATCCGGTTAGACTGGAAGCCGACCCCAACATCGTCGTTTGGAAAAGGCAGTCAGATTGATATACGTCACGCCATTTTTTTGTTGTGTGTGTTCATAATAAATCGACAAAGCAATTAAAAAACAATTTGTAGTTAATTATGAATCCGTAGTCATTAATAGCGTAGTTTGGATCTCATTTAGGTTCCTATAGTAACGATACACACATGCTTTTGTTTAGTGGCTGCACGCTAACTGCTGAGCATGAAGTCATGGGTTCGATTCCCGGGTCGGGCAAAGTGTTGTTGGATTTTCCCACTCTGTAGCAGCCCGGAGTCTGGATTTGTGCCCGGTTGATGGTAATAAGCTCGCAAAATAAAATGGGTCCAAGTCTACTAATTTACAAACGTGTCAGTGGTCTCACAATGGTCAGTTTTTGACAGATTTTGTATGGCATATCTGTCAAAAACTGATCATTGTGAGACCACTGACACTTTTGTAAATTAGTAGACTTGGCCCCCTGGCGAAATGTGGGTGTACTGTAGGTACACGTCTGCCTGACCCTTCGGAGTAACAGCCGTGAAGATAAAAATCTTCGTGTTAGTAGCAAACGTTGTTGATATTACGTATATAGCTGGGAAAGACGATGTTTTTTTCTTGGGAAATATCAATGAAACCGGTATTACAAGTACTCTTAATAGATTACTTTCTATTTGTAAGTACGTCTTTTAGATGACGGAAAGGGTTTTTTGGAAGTTCCTTACTTATGGTAGGTTAATAATGGGGTTACTCCCGTCTGGCAACGCCCGCGTTTGGCAACGCTACTTTAACTTACCTATAGCGAAGAATCGCGTGAACCAGGGCCAGTCAGTACACGTTAAGTCAAATTTTTAAGGAAATTAAATATGTTTGAAATGAAAGACCGACCAAGTGCGAGTCGGACTCGCGCACGAAGGGTTCTGTACTATTATCTATAAAAAACGGCAAAAAAATCACGTTTTATGGGTGCCCCCTAAAATATTTATTTTATTCTGTTTTTTAGTATTTTTGGTTATAGCGGCAACAGAAATGCATCATCTATGAAAATTTCAACTGTCGAACTATGACGGTTCATGAGATACAGCCTGGTGACAGCCGGACAGACGCACGGACAGCGGAGTCTTAGTAATAGGGTCCCGTTTTACCCTTTGGATACGGAACCCTAAAAAGATTTTTGTAGTGTCATATTTTTTGTGTGTTTACAAACGTATGTCTATGTATAGGTATATACTACTGTAGTATATAGACGTGTGGTAGTCTTGACTTTTTAACCTACTTGTCAAAGGAAGAGGTTATCAATTCAGATGTTTATATTTTTCCAAAAAAACACTGCAAAGTGAAAAATTACTTTTATTTCGGAAGTCCGTGGCAAAAAACGAATATTCAAAACCAAAGATACCGACTTCCGAATAGTTTAGTTTCCGAGTAGTTAAGTTATTTTTCTGTTGCAGCGTTTTTTGGAAGTCGGTTGTTTTTTTTTACCCGACTACGGCGAAAAAAAAGGAGGGTTATGATTTTGACCGGTAAGTATGTATGTATGTATGTTCATCTGTTCCCTCCCATCTTCCAAACCACTTATCACAATTTGACAAATGAGGTATCGTTAGAAGCGTCGTGATTGTCCGCTGACCGCTGGTTGGACAATCACGACGCTTCTGAATTCGACGAATTTTTCGAAAAAAAATCCGTATCCGTAATACGTGATGATAAATCGAACAGATTACGTGTGACTCCGGATTTTTAATTTGTCTGTCTGTGGTGTCTTGTTTATACCTTTTCAGTCGGAGTTGGGTTTTAGTTTTTATTACTTGAAAAAGTTTTTATTAGAAACTCATACTTCAAGTAGGTATCTACACTAAAAAGTCTTTTTTAGGGTTCCGTACCCGAAGGGTGCACAAACGAAACCCTATTCCTCCCTCCGCAGTCTGTCCGTACATCTGTCTGTCAGCGTCATCTCTCGAACCAAAATAGGTAGATAGTTATTATGGGTTTTTCCAGAGGCAATTTCTAAGAGCAGCACTTTTTTTTTGGGACTTTGAAATCATCAGATGACTTCTCCCGCTCTGGGTGGAGCGGGAGGGCGTGTCAGACTTTTCTGACTAAAACCCACCCGTGTTCCTTCAGTTGCCTATTGCCAAGGGTCCCGGTATCCCTTTCGGACTTTCCCGCAACCCTGGCAGGCATCGGTCCTAATGGACCCCGTCAAATGTGCTGACATCTCTTTGAGGCTTCTAAGAGCTACCTGGAGTCTGGATTTGTGCCCGTTTGATGGCAAAAGGCTGGCCCCCTGTTACATGGGCGAAATGTGGGCGTACATGCTAAGGTACATCTCTGCATAACCCTTCGGTAACACAAGGCGTAATGTCATGTTAAGGCTCGTGCAAACTGGCGCGATATCGCGGGCGCGACAGGCACCGTTACCCTGGTCGCGCCCGCGATATCGACACCCTAAGGTTGACTGGTAGAAAATGCCTCAGCTTTGTACAGTATTTTTTTTTACTTGTGCTTAAAGTTTTAATAAATAAATATCGCGCCTGCTGGTGGGAGCCTTTATTCGTGCAGATGAAAGATTATATCAAAACTCCGCGGTTACTTTATCTTCATATCGATGAGTAATATAAACAGCACAGGCCATGTGTTGCGAGTTCTGCGAACTTATTTACCTACTGAGTACTGTCTACCATAGAATATTTAATGAAACGTTGTAGAAGCGAATCTTATGTACAATTGTACATGGATCTATAAGCGCGTGGCAAAAAACCGAGCTAACGCCGCCATCTTGTTTCTCAGACTTCTTCAAAAATTTTTTTTGGTGTATGTTCATCGATATTTTTGCCAATTGTGAAACGATTTAACAAATTCTTTTTTATTTCGATAGGGTCCCGAGGTGATCCCATATAAATATTAACTTTGCTTGCGTAGTTTTTGAGTTAGCTTCAATAATTACGTAGTTTTCCCACTTAGTCTATGTAGTCACTGTTATTTACATAGCAGGTAGTGGTATTGGAATTTGTGTGGGGTAGGTACCACAACTAAAAAGTTAAAAATTAAAACTTTTTACAAAAAAAAACAACCGATTTCCAAAAAAAAACACTAAAAAATTGAAAAATAACTTATAATTTCGGAAGTCGGTGGCAAAAAACCAAAATTAAGAAGCAAAGACACCGACTTCCGAAATTAAAGTTATTTTTCACTTTTTTTGTGTTTTTTTTTGGAAGCAGATTGTTTTTTTTTTTGTAAAAGTTTTCACCTTCTACTCTCCCCTGTCAACCGTCACGTTATTATTCTCTCCCTTGACCCTTCTCATCTCACTCCATATCTTTCCTCACACAATCCATCTTTCCTTTAGCTGGATTGTGTCTAAAAATACGCAATTATTTTCTGTCTGCACTGTTATCCCGAATTGCTAAAAACGCTTGAGTGGGTATAACATCGACCAATCAAGATGCAGGAATGTGGCGTGCCTCCTGACTCACTTTTCATTGTAAACAATTTAATTTTAGCATTCTTTGTACGCCATCTTTTATCTAGTCACTATGTAGCCTAGATTTAAGATACTTGCGAAATATGATTATCTAGATCAGTCGATGAGATGAAAGTAGTAGGTACTTAGGATTTTGCCCTACTAGCATCGTCCTATATGATTCCGCCCTTTTACGACTTGATAAAACATCAAGATTACTCTATTATTCTAAATCTACATATACATCTTTATCTTGAATTCTATATGTATACATAATTATAAATTAGGCTGTCTGTCCGTCTGTCAATTTGCTCCGAATCTAATGGACCGATTAGGTAAACATATTTATTTCTGTGACCCAAACACGGACTTGTAACGTAAATAAATGAATTTTAAATATGGCGGTCATTTTTGGGGGGCAAATTAGAAAATTAAAAAAAAAAGTTTTACAAACTGTACCGTGTGACGTATCAAATGAAAGGGCTTGTTGCGACTTGCGAGGACCTCAAATAATTTTTGTAATTTTTTTTAATATTTGTATTAATAACTTAATCTTACTTTAAAAATAAATACTTCTTAAAGTATTTAAGAAAATAGATGAAAATTGACCATTCCCGCCCTTTATCTCCAAAACGACTGAGCCTAAAGTTTTGAAAAAATGACATAGAATCGTTCTTAAACTAAAAAATAAAAACATAAAAGAAGTCTATGGTAATAAAACAACATAGTACCTAGGTAAATCTCTCAATATTGTCCGTACAAACTTACATTTGCAGTTGGAACTTGGAATGTATTGGGAGAACATGTTTTTCAATTTACAATGTTGTGACTTGGCCTTGGGATAAACATCCGAACTACGGAACCCCTAATTATGCATGAAAAAGGCCTAGGAACTAACGAGTTTACAATCCTATTGATTATTTCCTAAAAACTTTACAAAAAAATTAACACGACGAAATAATCGTAAGTCTATAACCAACCTTAGCGACTCGCTCGACGACAAAATGTAGCAATCCCAATAAAATAATTGAGAAATACACTTTTAGCTGCCACGAACCTAAAAACTAACACTAAAACAGTTAACTAAAACACTTATTTAATCATTTTATAACACATCACATAATCTTCAGTGAATTAAACGTAAAAAGTTTGTTTTTATTATTTAGAAGCAGGTCGACACACCACAAGTGACGACGACGCCAACTTACGTCACAGACTAACAATAATTTCGTTGTGTTCGGTGTTGCCGTTATAAAATTGAAATTTGCACGGAGCACAGGTTATAAATAGTGGTCATTACGGTTGCGCCAAAAACAGTTTCATTTTAATTGTTTTTTTAAGAACAAAGAAAATAAATTTATTTGACCCAGGTTACGGCACACAAAAACACACAAAAAAAAACAGAAAAACTTAGTTATAAGAACAGTATTAGGCCCACCCAGTTCAGCATAAAAATGTGAATGCCCGACAATTGATAAGATATAAATCAAAATGAACGTATGAAATAAATGGATGTTTTGGAGTTCATATAAAGTTATTTTTTCTACCCAGCTGCGCAATAGTTTAGGCTCGCTCTAATAATAAAAAAAACATAAGCAGTCATGGGGACTGCCGATAGAAGTGAAAACTTAAAACTATGAAATAAAAGTGGTTGTTCGCAACCCCATATTCTCATAGCTACAGATATAACTACTGTTAACATTAGCATGCTGGTGACGCGCAACTATAAAAAAAATCCCCTACCCACTCAACGCGCTTAAATAAATTTTCACTTCAATTCAATCGTTATTTGGTAACACTTTCCACCAGTGGGATATAGCTAGCAGCGAAATGTCAGTGATAATTCATATCAATTTTAATTATTGGGGTAAAAATTTGAAAAAATTATACTAAAATTTTGATTGAAAAGTCATAGAAATCCAGGGTGGCCGTGCTCCCAGGCGGATTCCCGGCTACCCCAGGAGGATTCGGGCGCGGGCTTGCGGACGGCGAGCAATGGGTAGCTCGCCGTCGGATTAGGATCAGGCGCAGGTGGACGGCGCGTCGTGTTCCACGCGCGCCTCAAAGAGATGTCAGCACAATTGGCAGGGTCCACTAGGACCGATGCCTGCCAGGGCTGCGGGAATATCGGAAAGGGATACCGGGGCCCTTGGCAACAGGCAACTGAGGGAACACGGGTGGGTTTTAGTCAGTAAAAGTCTGACACGCCCTCCCGCTCTCCCCAGAGCGGGAGAAGTCATTTGATAAATTCCAAATCCTAAACAAAAAAAGGTGTGCCCGTGCTGAAAACATTTATATCGCGACGAACAAAGTTTTTTCATAATAAACTACCAAGAATAATATTTTGGCAAAAATCTGAATTTTGCCCAAACTTTCAACTGAATTCCCAAAAAACAGACAAAATGTTATTATCCTGGCAACACTAGCTTTTATTCAAGCAAATTGATACGGATGTAGCACAACCATATTACTGTTACTTAAAGAGGAGCCTCTATTCCAAGGCACTAAAGACTATTCTCCTTTAGGTCTTCACTTCAATAAATTTGTCACTAGCGTAACTGGAATGATTTTACCAAATCAATTTGCAGTTGTTATGATCCTTAGTTCTTTAAAATAAAGTATAGATTCGTATGAATGGTAAGTAGAAATTGCAATGTCGTGTAAATAAGTGTATGCAAGACGGGTTCCTAGTATAGTATTGAGGTCTTTCTTACTACGTTTACTTCGTCCTTGTGTATTGGCTTGCAAAATCATAAACGAAAATCCATATTGGTCAGCCATCTTGAATATTTAACACGTAAAAACCATCTCAGTGTTTACAAATTGGAAAAATCTATTGGGGCATAATTTTTTCCAAGATTTGGTTATTTTTGTTGTTAACCTTTTCTTAATTTAGCTTGAGTATGTAAATACCTAACGGCTGGACTGGGTTTTTATTTGACCTCCACAACAGAATTACTGGGCAATACCGATAGGTACGGCCATGTTTGTGTCCGGCACGTAACTTTACCATCAAACGTTCGGTAGGTTACATATCCGACGAATAAATGTCTTTGTCATTGAAACGGTACACAAATTCGTCCCAGGACGAGATTATTTAGGTATAGGTACACACGGCTACACATCAAGCTATACATTTCCAGTATACGCTGACCTCGCATTGTACGGAAATCCTATATAATGCGAGATCAGCATAAACTGGAAATGTATAGCTTGATGTGTAGCCGTGTGTACACACGGCTACACATCAAGGCTCTTACATACTGGGACGATTCGCCGCGCGACGCGAATTTTAACAAAACAATTTCTGAGAAAACTTCACGGCGCACAATGCGGCGGCGTCGCGTCGCGCGGCGAATCGCGCCAGTATGTAAGAGCCTTCAAGCTGTACATTTCCAGTTTATGCTGATCTCGCATTGTATAAGATTTCCGTACAATGCGAGGTCAGCTCAGACTCGCCACTGTACCTGTACTCTCCACTCGCCACTGTACTTTTTTTTTTTTGAGGTTGTGTAATCATCCAATACTTCGCCCAGCTCTTCATGTCAGACTTTTACTGACTAAAACCCACCCGTGTTCCTTCAGTTGTCTGTTACCAAGGTCCCGGTATCCCTTTCGGACTTTCCCGCAACCTGCGGGCTTTATGAACGAATCGAACTTTCAACTACAATTTAGAATACATTCACGCCGTCACGGCGGTAACCGTAACAGCTTTTGGTGTCATTTATTATAATTTTATAAACATTTAGAGAAAAATAACAGCTAAGTATGTTGACATAGCAGTTATTTGTATTTTATTTGTATGATTTAACACCCACAGACGCCCAGCGCTCGGCGTGGCAACACGTCGTGTTCGGGTTCGCGACTGGTCAATCGTCATCCTGAGGATGCCTCGTTGAGAGGTGAAGCACGTGTCGATTTCTTACAGGGGTTTTTTATGACTCTTGAGGAATAGTCAAGCGGAATAGGTTACTAAATATATCTAGGTCTATTGTATGTTATAATGGACCCCCAGAAATCATCATCTGCCAGCTTTTTGCCAACTATGTTAGGGTCGGCTTCCAATCTGACCGGATGCAGTTTAATACCGTACTTTACATGGACTAGGACAGGATTCGACTGTATATCTGACCTCCACAACCCAGTTACTGTGTAACACGATACCTACCTTGGTAAGACAGTGGGTAAGACTGCTGTTTGTCACTACAGAATTACTTAAATTCACAAACCTCAGAGAGAACCGAAAACAAAATCTCCTTTTAATCTATAAGATAGAATAATGCTGTTACTCTCATATAGAACTCCTTTCTAATGATTAGTATGCGTATGCGCACGGGATGTGTATCGTGTCGCGAACAATAGCATAATGATTGATCACAACACTGTATGTAGGTGTAACAGAGAGACAATACAATAGGATTGGTTTTTAACCGACTTCCAAAAAGTAGGAGGCTCTATGTTCATCTGTATGTATTCTTTTTTTTAGGTTTAGTGTAAGTACCACAACTGAAAAGTGAAAAATAACTTTAATTTCGGAAGTCGGTGTCTTTGGTTTTCAATTTTCGTTTTTCGCCACCGACTTCCGAAATTAAAGCTATTTTTCACTTTTTTTGTGCTTTTTTTTGCAAATCGGTTGTGTTTTTATATTGTAAAAAGTTTTTATTGCATTCCCTGAGGACGTAGGCAGATTACAGTTTAGCTGTATGTACAAGGAAAGAGAACGGTTTTTTAGGTTCCGTAGTTTCAGAGATAAGGGGCCCTTGTCTATGGCAAATTTTTATCTATTTTCTTAAATATCTTTAAAAGTACTTTTTTATAATTTTAAAATAATTACTAAAACCAACAATTTATAGTTAAATAATAAACAGTTAAGGATTGTATCACTTAATTTACTTAACTGTGACATTACCAGACATTAGTACCGCTCCGATGCGCGTGAGTTGATTTTAAACTCACAACACGAACATAACTCTACGTGAGACAGAGATAGAGAATGCTATTGTACGTAAGTTAGAGCGAGATGGGTATAGTTTTGTTGGTGTGTCGTTGCGTGTTGGCATTTTTATTATTTGGTCATTGGACTGTTCTTTTTTTAGGTGTTTACGATTTTAAAGAATATTTTTAACAAACTCATTTCAATTATGATTTCTGTGGTTTTTTTTTTGGTTAATTATTTTTTAAATTGTTATTGACTTGTAATTGTTGTTATTATTTAAAAAAATGTCTTTTACATATCTCGGGATACTGGGGTCGATCTTTCACGCTAAAACGGCTGAACGGATTTGGATGAAATTTGGCGCATTGCTAGACCATGACCAGCAGGCGTAGCATGGCGCTTTCTATCTCTACGAAGAATAGACATAGCTTTTTCTATACAAAGTGACAGTTCGTTTCTTCATTTTTGACATCCACCGTAGAAATCTTTCTACAATCTGTCATTTTGTCTTTCATTTCTAACGATCTTTGTCTAGGTCTTTTTATATGTAGACTATTTCGGAAGAAAGTTTTCTATCCTTACTGTCAAAATCACACTGACAACCGATAAATCCTATGATAAAATAAAGAATTCTGAGTCGAATTATGAAAAAGAGTGAATTTCGTAAAGAGTGCAGTTGACTCTTTCTATTTTTCTGCCGTCTCGTACTGTCTACTGTCTACAGGAAACGTCATTTTTGTCTACTCTTCCGTCGACAAAACGGTGCTCATGCTACGCCTGCTGGAAAAGACATAGAAAGAAAGACAGAAAGAAAAATATTTTATTTGGGACACGAACAGGAAAAACAAGCAGTAATATACAGTAAGTACTAAATTAAAATAAAAGAACAATTAAAACCAACAAAATACTTAGAGGACCTGTGCGAGGCCAAAAAGGCTCCTACCACAGCATAATGCTGCGATATTTAAAAAATAAATACCGCAGCGCTGGCAATGCATACTTTTTACCCGACTACGGCGAAGAAAAAAGGAGGGTTATGATTTTGACCGGTATGTATGTATGTATGTTCATCTGTTCCCTCCTATCTTCCAAACCACTTATCACAATTTGACAAATGAGGTATCGTTAGAAGCGTCGTGAGTCGTGATTCTATGTGAAGTCACATTAAATTAAAAATGGCGCCCTCTAAAGGACATAAAGTGAGGAACTTAAAAAAAAAATGGTTTAATCGTACCATGTTGGGTATCAAATGAAAGGGCTTAATGAGCACATTTCAAAAATATATATATATTATAAGCCCAAAAGAATTAAAAAAAAATCAAGTAATAAAAACTAAAACCCAACTACGACTTAAAAGGTATAAACAAGACACCACAGACAGACAAATTAAAAATCCGGAGTCACACGTAATCTGTTCGATTTATACCCTAACACGTGTGACTCCGGATTTTTAATTTGTCTGTCTGTGGTGTCTTGTTTATACCTTTTAAGTCGTAGTTGGGTTTTAGTTTTTATTACTTGATTTTTTTTAAATTCTTTTGGGCTTATAATATATATATATATTTTTTTTTATCGAAAGTATAGCTAAATAATAAGTGCTTAATGGAGTTATAGAACATAATTAAACTATTAAAAAAATGGTTGAGGTTTCCCGTTGACGAAATTGGTATTTTCGATCGATTCAATACCTAGAAGCCAATTAGATAAAAACTTATTTTTATTTCTTTACTAGCTGCGCCCCGCGGTTTCACCTGCGTAAGTCTCGATCCCGCGGGAATATCGGGATAAAAAGTATCGTATGTCCTATTCTAGGTCATGGTCTACCCGTGTGCCAAATTTCATCCAAATCTGTTCAGCCGTTTTAGCTTGAAAGCGTAACAAAGATAAAAACTCACTTTCGCATTTATAATATTAGTTAGGATTAGGATTTTAGACCAAAATTAATACGAATCTGGTTTTTGCTAAGTATAACTTTTACATAACACATACAACATTATTTTTTGTTAATGATAAACCCGAAAAGGGGTCATTGTACTCATCATTTTGAACAACTTTTTCTATGGGAACGACCTAGAAATCGCGAAAAAAAATCAGCTGCTCCATACATTTTGTCAATTTAAGTGAACAAAAATGTATGGAACAGCTGATATTTTTTCGCGATTTCTAGGTTGGTCCCATAGAAAAAGTTGTTCAAAATGATGAGTACAATGACCCCTTTTCGGGTTTAGCATTAACAAAAAATAATGTTGTAGGTAAGGTACCTAAGTAGTTACACATCACATAACATGGCGCCTGGTTTTCTCCAAAGGGTTAGGCAGAGGTGTACCCACATTTCGCCAGTTATTTTTAAGTCCCATGTTACAGGGGGCGAGTCTATTGCCATCAACCGGGCACAAATCCAGACTCCGGGCTGTTACTGAGAAAGTCCAGATGGAAATCCCAATTACATTTTGCCCGGCCCGGGAATCGGACCCAGGACCTCATGCTCAGCAGTAGCGCTTGTCATTTAGTATAGCTGACACATTCGCTTTATCTTGTACTAGGTGCGCCCCGCGGTTTCACCCGCGTAAGTCTCAATTCCGTGGGAATATCGGGATAAAAAGTATCATATGTGTTAATCCAGATTATAAACTATCTGTTTGTCAAATTTCATCCAAATCCATTCAGTAGTTTTTACGTGAAAGAGTAACAAACATCCATCCATCCATGATTACAAACTTTCGCGTTTATAATATTAAGTTAGATTAGATAAAGAACCGACTTTCGACGCACTCAGCATGAAACGTATGGTCACCCATCCACGTATCAATCGCGACAAGCGTAGCTTAACCTTAAGACCCGTTCAGCAGTTATTTAGCCATGAGCCTCTCTATAAAAGATATAAAATCACACGCCTCCAACTTTTCTGTCACTGGCGCCGCTTTCAAACTTCCCTTAAATGTATAAATTGTTTTAAAAAAACCGGCCAAGTGCGAGACGGATTCGCGCACGAAGGGTTCCGTACCATTATCTATAAAAACGGCAAAAAAATCATGTTATGTTGTATGGGAGCCGCCTTAAATATTTATTTTATTCTGTTTTTTAGTATTTGTTGTTATAGCGGCAACAGAAATACATCATCTGTGAAAATTTCAACTGTCTAACTATGACAGTTCATGAGATACAGCCTGGTGACAGACGGACAGACAGCGGAGTCTTAGTAATAGGGTCTCGTTTTACCCTTTGGGTACGGAACTTTAAAAACAGTTTAGAACAGTAAGTATTAAACTTTAGAATGGAAAAGCCGATTTCATTCACAAGTAATTTTTTTAACACCTTTTAGGCTTACTCATTTATATATTTATCAATTTTCGCCACTCCACAGATCCATCTCAACATTCGAATCAATTAACAGATCATAAATGCTATGAGGAAAAAAAAGTGATGTGGTATTTTCCGCAAGTCTATTCATAACATTTATTATAAGTAATCTTCAATCAATATGCAAGGTTGACTTAGCGCCGTGACGACAATTATTTAGAAACTATATTTAATAACACAAATAAATAGGTTACAGAAGGTCGGCCCCATACAACGACGCGCACGCACACATAGACAGACCCGTTTCACGTACAGCGAGTGCAAATGCACTCGCGACTGGCATTTGTTTATGATCGCCGTATGTATTGTCGTTCCAAATGTATCTGATGAAAATGTAAACAAATTAATCAGAAAACTTACCTTCGAATGCCACTTTGTGGTGCCACTTACAAATGGAGTGCTTTGATTTGATTATTAGAATACCTAAACTTAATACCTAAACTTTAAGTTCCAATTTTAAATCACCCCAAAGATGTTTTGAGGTAAATTTTAGTACCTCAATCATTTTCGACGATGAAATTTCTTATCAATAATGATATTCAACCAATGAGTCAAATTCTTGACCAAGACTATTTAGATTTCGAAGAATAAATAATTGTTGGAAAGGTGAGCCGTAAGTTAAGATTAAGACCTTCTAAATACAAGTCAATGTGTTATTTAATTCCCTACAGTGAGTGAGTGTGTAAGAATTTAACCTGAACAGGATTTGCTTCTCGTGGGTAAATAATAACATACCGGAAACTTACCTCCTTGCCATGGAAAGCATGTTTAACCGTTGGTCATTTGTACATCTATGACAGTCGTTACGGGCAGTCAGAACACCGAAAATCTAACAACCAGTGTTACCAAGAAGTATCGTGTTACCCAGTAACTGGGTTGTGGAAGGCCGATAGGCAGTCGCTCCATGTAAAATGCTAGTATTCAGCTGCATCCAGTTAGACTGAATAGACTCCGACAAAGTTGGGAAAAGGCTAGCCAGGTGAGATGAGGGCTGCGGGAAAGTCCAAAAGGGATACCGGGACCTTAGCAATAGGCAACTGAAGGAACAGGGGTGGGTTTTAGTCAGTAAAAGTCCCTTCACGCCCTTTCGCTCCGACCAGAGTGGGAGAAGTTATTTGATGACTTCCCACCCTCGAAAAAAAAAAAAAAGGTGAGATGAGGGCTTGTTTACACTTTCATCAGATTCTTTTCGAACAGACTATACGCGTCGTAGTGCGCGTGCGACTGTTTTCGCTCATTGTATGGAGGCGGCCTTCTGCACCTATCTTGTGCTCATTATGACGCTAACCAGTTATGCAAAGATACAGGCTTTGTATCGAGTTATTATTATTCCTTCTAAGAAGATTGCTACATTAATTATGTCTGCCGTTTGCGGTTAAGAAACCTAATTATAGCAGTTCTGATATTACATATACAAAATGTTTTTTTTTTTAAAGAAAATATTTCCATAACATAATATCACGCTTGTTTCAGGGAATAGGTACGCAAAATCTATTTTTAGTGTTCTGTAGTCAACACGGACAATACACACGGACATGGCGAAACTAAGTATAAGGCGTCTGATGTCTGTCCGCGGCTTAGCTCAGAGACTCTTAGTCCTAGAAAGCTGTCATTTGTTATGGGTATCTAACTAATATTATAAACGCGAAAGTTTGTAAGTATGGATGGATGGACGGATGGATGGATAGATGAATGGATGGACCGATGGATGGATGGATGAATGGATGGATGTTTGTTACCCTTTCAAGTAAAAACGACTGAATGGATTTGGATACAATTTGACAGATAGTGTATAACCTGGATTAACACATAGGATACTTTTTATCTCGATATTCACACGGGCTCGAGACTTACGCGGGTGAAACCGCGGGGCGCAGCTAGTTTATTTATAATTTTATAAATCACGCCCATCACCTTTAGGTTACCTCCCCTTTACGTAAAGTGGGAACAGACAGACGGACATGGCGAAATGAGGGTTCCATGTTGACTACGGAACCCTAAAAATAGGCATTGGTATTGTGACCCCGAAAACATCATCAGCGTCAGCAGAAGCGTAGCGAACGATTGTGAATAGCTATACTGCTTATTTATTCTATGAGTCTACTTTCGCATTAGATCCCTCAGAGGGGCTCAAAACAGCTTCTGAAAATAAAAACAAAATATATTCTACCCCTTTTTCTACGAAAATAATATAACTACCCTCACTTACACCCCCTAAAACAAAGGGAAACAACCCTTCCATTATATTCCTATAAATATTTTAACAGGG
The DNA here is from genome assembly GCA_947363905.1 of Lithophane semibrunnea. Classification (NCBI taxonomy): domain Eukaryota; kingdom Metazoa; phylum Arthropoda; class Insecta; order Lepidoptera; family Noctuidae; genus Lithophane; species Lithophane semibrunnea. Next base: position 10,321,512 of record OX376215.1, read on the forward strand.
GATGAAAGGCGTGGTCTTAACACACCCCTTAAATGGGCGGGGTCTAACTAAACCACGCCCAATATTCCCATCCCTTACGGCAGTATCATTTCGTCAGCCTTGAAGATCGTATCTCTAAGGTATTTTCCTGATGCGCGATTTTGCGTTTTTGCGATTAATCTTGCGTTGTGTGTGATAACTTGATAAGTGTGTGCATTGAAACTAAGTATGGTGGTTTTTTTTAATACTATCAGTACATAGGTCTCATCTATAAGTGAATATAGCTCTCTTAATAACAAAATAATATGTGCTATTTTGCGAAAAATCTAAATGTATTATTTTATTTTCATTAAGATAAGCATCTGCACTTTTTGAGGAGCTCGTGGCTAAGTAATAACAGCCGCTCGGGGCGTTCCATCAGGTTAAGCTTCGCTTGCCGGGGTTGGTCCGTGGATGATTGAGACCATCTTTACATACCGGGACTCCTTCGTGTCTCGGAAAGCACGTTAAGCCGTTGGTCCCGGCTGTCATTTATACATCTTTGCCAGTCGTTACGGGTCGTCAGAAACCCGAAACTCTGACAACCAAGACTGGTTCGTATTAGGTATGCCCAGTTACTGGGTTGTGTAGGTCAGATAAAAATATTGGTATTCAGCTGCCTCCGGTTAGACTGGAAGCCGACCCCAGCATAGTTGGGAAAAGTTTAGGGACTGATTATATTGTTCAGCACTTTTTGAACGTCAAATTACATTACAAAGTCCCCCGACACACACGCCGTACACCACTTCCTAGTAGACTAGCTTCCGCCCGCGGCTTCGCCCGCAGCTTCGCCCGCGTGGTATGTCGATAAAAAGTAGCCTATGTCCTTCCCCGGGATGCCCTATCTCCATGCAAAATTTTATCGAAATCCGTTCAGTGGTTTAGGCGCGAAAAGGTAACATACAGAAAGACAGACAGACAGACAGATAGAGTTACTTTCGCATTTATAATATTAGTAAGGATAAGTAACAAGATAGCACACGATATGGCTGGTTGTCAGACTTTCGGCCTTCTGACATGTGAGAACTGTCTAATTTACGAATGACAGCTACAGCAACTACCCTCTATACTAGATGGACCGACCCCGACATAGTTGGCATAAGGCTAGGCAGCGGATTTATGAACTGCACCATTTTTCCAGTGTTAGTGAGAGACGGAGCTATACAAGGCCGCTAGCAATCCTTTTTTCACACTGGAATAATGATGGCATTAATACGTCATAGTCAGCCCCCTGAGCCGCTAACCCTACTACTTAGATCCGTATGCGCTAGGGTAGCCCGCGAAATTCAAATTTTCTTACGTTTTTTTTGCAATTTGCAGGTCAGTATCAGGTTGTAAGTTGATCTAAATATTATTAGCGCTCGTAACAAATATGGATTTACAGAATTATAAACATTAGAATCAGCAATACAACTCTCTAAGTTCATGAAAGTGCCAAATGTCGTGATTTCATGAAATAGTCATTCAATGCACTTACATGAGCTGATGATACTGACCTGCAAATTGCAAAAAACGTAAGAAAAATTGAATTTCGCGGGCCACCCTAGCGCATCCCCCTTAATTCGCAAGATTGCACTAATTCAGAATTTATTAAATTAAACTTTAAATAGTTTTGTGAAGAGAGGTTATTGTTGTGATTTAGGAGCCGGTATAGTGCGCCTGGATATCAACTATTGTTTAATTTCCTTGGTAAGTAAATAATACACATTACTTAAATTCTTTCATTGTGTTAGACTGTTCCAAGAGTACCTAATGGAAGTGTAAACAAATGGTTCAAAAAACGTCAAATAAATGACTTATAAAGATTTTTCATTAAAGTCCGTGACTGTACACACGGCTACACATCAAGCTATACATTTCCAGCATAAGCTGACCTTGCATTGTACGGAAATTCTATACAATGCGAGATCAGCATAAACTGGAAATGTATAGCTTGATGTGTAGCCGTGAGTACAAACCCCTACACCCAATGTGTTTTTGCCTGTTCAATTAAGGTAATTAATCGGGTGTAGGGTCACTCCAAAGTTTCGAACTACTTTCGAACGGACCCGTATCTACGTTGACGGACTTAGAAAGTAGCTACTACCTACTTTGATAGGTTCAGAAAACGTCAATTATAATATGTATAAAGATTTTTCATTTAACATATTTAACCTCAATTTTCGGCGATGAATTTTCAATTACAATTTAATAATACAATAGAATATATTCGTAATACTCTATAGTAAGTACACCATACGAATCACAGGTTTATACCTGCTTTCGCGGGCCTACACCACAAGGGTGCCTACACTGAAATGAAATGAAATGAAATTGTTTATTCTGTAAATAGGATATTGGAATCACTTTTACACGTCATATTAAAAAGTTGTAAAAATAAGCTAGATGAGGTCGGCGTTTCCTATCTGACTACTCTGAGAAGAAAGGCCGAAACAAACTCAGAGGTCACCGTCTCCTTTAAAGTCCAGACATAATCTTGGTCAGGCCATATTAGGACCATGTAGATAAGAGTCTTAAATGGTCTTTTGAGGAAAGAACCACACAGATTTGAGTGGACCTGTCGAGTCAGTGCAAGCATTTGTCAGTAATAGTGGAGCTCAACTCAGAACTAAAGGAGCTCAACGACTCGACGAACAATACCAAAGAAAGGACGTTTGGGTAGGTCGCATAAAGTTCTCAAATTGCCAGACCTTCGCTAAAACTAACAGAACGAAAAATAAATATCCACATAGTCCTCACATTCACAATAAAAACTGTCTTCCCATCTAAATTCGGAAATATTGTAAATGCCAGCCCCTAAGATCACCCACTGACCTATCTCGTTGGAGTGAAGAGAAGGGTTAATTTTGTTAACCCGATCATTTATTTTTATGAATTTAAAACTCATTCATCATGAAAACTGCCTCGTTGGTCTAGTGGTCGCTAGCTTGCTACTGCCGAGCATGAGTTCCAGAGTTCGATTCCCAGGTCGTTCAAAGGGTTATTGAATTTTTCCATCAGTAATTTCTCCGTAGTATCCCGCAGTTTGGGTTTGTGCCCGTTTGAAGGCAATAGACTACCTCTTACCGAGAGGAGGCCTGTGTCCCAGCAGTGGGAACATAATAGGCTGATTATGTTGATGGCAATGGGTTCGCCCCCTATTACATGGGACTTAAACATAACTGCAGGCGTAGCATGGCGCTTTCTATCTCTACGAAGAATAGACATAGCTTTTTCTATACAAAGTGACAGTTCGTTTCTTCATTTTTGACATCCACCGTAGAAATCTTTCTACAATCTGTCATTTTGTCTTTCATTTCTAACGATCTTTGTCTAGGTCTTTTTTTATGTAGACTATTTCGGAAGAAAGTTTTCTATCCTTACTGTCAAAATCAATCTGACAGCAGATAAATCCTATGATAAAACAAAGAATTCTGAGTCGAATTTACGAATTATGTAAAAGAGTGAATTTCGTAAAAAGTGCAGTTGACTCTTTTTATTTTGCTGCCGTCTCGTACTGTCTACTGTCTACAGGAAACGTAATTTTTGTCTACTCTTCCGTCGACAAAACGGTGCTCATGCTACGCCTGCTGGTGGAATGTTGGTGTACTATAGGAACACCTCTGCATACCCTTCGGGGATTACAGGCATAACGTTATGTGTCCCATAAATTCATTACTAATTTGGGCAACTGTTAGGTACTGATTTTTCGTAACCATAGCAACTGAAAATGTACAGTTCATTGAACTATTATTTTGTCAATGTAAGCAAATAAGCATGAAGTGTAGTATAAGCAAAGATAATTTAAGGTTGATGCGCTAGGGTAGCCCGCGAAATTCAAATGTCCAAATGTCATGATTTCATGAAATAGTCATTCAATACACTTTCATGAGCTTAGAGAGTTGTATTACTGACTTTAATGTTTATAATTCTGTAAATCCATATTTGTTACGAGCGCTAATAATACTTAGATCAAAAAAAATCAAGTAACAAAAAAAATCAAGTAACAAAAACTAAAACCCAACTACGACTTAAAAGGTATAAAAAAGACACCACAGACAGATAAATTAAAAATCCGGAGTCACACGTGTTAGGGCATAAATCGAACAGATTACGTGTGACTCCGGATTTTTAATTTATCTGTCTGTGGTGTCTTTTTTATACCTTTTAAGTCGTAGTTGGGTTTTAGTTTTTGTTACTTGATTTTTTTTTAAATTCTTTTGGGGTTATAATATATATATTTTTGAAATGTGCTCATTAAGCCCTTTCATTTGATACCCAACATGGTACGATAAAACCATTTTTTTTTTTAAGTTCCTCATTTTATGTCCTCTAGAAGGCGCCATTTTTAATTTAATGTGACTTCACATAGCCTATAACCAGCGGACAATCACGACGCTTCTAACGATACCTCATTTGTCAAATTGTGGTAAGTGGTTTGGAAGATAGGAGGGAACAGATGAACATACATACATACATACATACATACATACATACATACATACATACATACATACATACATACCGGTCCAAATCATAACCCTCCTTTTTTCTTCGCCGTAGTCGGGTAAAAACTAAAACCTAACTACGACTTAAAAGGTATAAACAAGACACCACAGACAGACAAATTAAAAATCCGGAGTCACACGTGTTAGGGCATAAATCGAACAGATTACGTGTGACTCCGGATTTTTAATTTGTCTGTCTGTGGTGTCTTGTTTATACCTTTTAAGTCGTAGTTGGGTTTTAGTTTTTGTTACTTGATTTTTTTTTAAATTCTTTTGGGGTTATAATATATATATTTTTGAAATGTGCTCATTAAGCCCTTTCATTTGATACCTAACATGGTACGATTAAACCATTTTTTTTTTTTAAGTTCCTCACTTTATGTCCTCTAGAGGGCGCCATTTTTAATTTAATGTGACTTCACATAGCCTATAACCAGCGGACAATCACGACGCTTCTAACGATACCTTATTTGTCAAATTGTGATAAGTGGTTTGGAAGATATTAGGGAACAGATGAACATACATACATACATACATACATACCGGTCAAAATCATAACCCTCCTTTTTTCTTCGCCGTAGTCGGGTAAAAACTCAATAACACTTTCGCCCGACCAGCAGGCGTAGCATGGCGCTTTCTATCTCTACGAAGAATAGACATAGCTTTTTCTATACAAAGTGACAGTTCGTTTCTTCATTTTTGACATCGCACCGTAGAAATCCTTCTACAATCTGTCATTTTGTCTTTCATTTCTAACAATCTTTGTCTAGGTCTTTTTGTAGGTAGACTATTTCGGAAGAAAGTTTTCTATCCTAACTGTCAAAATCACACTGACAACCGATAAATCCTATGACGAAACAAAGAATTCTGAGTGGAATTATGTAAAAGAGTGAATTTCGTAAAAAGTGCAGTTGACTCTTTCTACTTTGCTGCCGTCGTACTGTCCACAGGAAACGTAATTTTTGTCTACTTTTCCGTCGACAAAACGGTGCTCATGCTACACCTGCTGGGAATCGAACCAAGGACCCTCTCTGCAGTCACGTTTGCGACATTTTTGATACTACTGTCATATTATGAACCTCTCAGACACACAGCAGGGTGCCTGCCTATCCCCTAAACGGATAAAACCGCGAGGACTCCCAAAATTATTTCCTTTCATATTTATAATCAGTTCAAAATTATTGACAGCCCTATCTCAAACTACCACACCTATTTACTCTCGTCAAATAAATTTTTGAAAACTTATGACTCTAATTCTCCGTCCAATAAAGTCCATAATCGCAATCTACTTGATTTTCTGAATAACAAATGTAAAGTTGTCAATTTTATTTGCAGTTGATAACAAGTTTATTTCAAATTGTAGGTTGTATTTATATGAGGTTAAGAAATAAAATTGTAAGGTTATGAGTTTGGTAAGTGTATAAGTAAGTTGGTTTATAATTTAGAAGTAACTTATTTTTGATTCACTGCGGGATGTCACCTTTCGATAGGGTGACTATGATTTGGCAAAACAACTTTTTTGAAGTTAAAACTTCAACTTCTTTAGGCAATCGAGTGTCCGGCGAGTCTCTATTCCGTCTTACAAGTTTACAAATGTCGTGCTTAGAACCGAAAAAAATGTTTAATCTCGATTTTCTTTTTTAAAATGTGGTCAAAAGAGAGAGATGACCTAATGCCCGAGTCCCAGCAGTGGGAACATTAAGGCTGACTATGAATATAGAGATGAGCTATGAATTTAACGAAAATTAACATTCTAGGTAACTTGTGAACGTGTAGACTTGTAACTTTTGATAAACAGGGCTCCGGACTCAGGACTCGTGTGCACCAAACATCCTTCGACCAACATGGCCAGCCCACTGCCACTTCAGCTTGTTAACTCTGCAAGCTATGTCGGTAACTCCGGTTCTTTTCCGGTTATATGTATTTCATTTCAGATTTTATTCTTCAAAGAATCTCCGAGCATAGCCCGCTGTATAACGCGCTTGGAGACACTTTTTTTTTTTTTTGAGGGTGGGAAATCATCCAGTTACTTCTCCCGCTCTGGGCGGAGCGGAAGGGCGTGTCAGACTTTTATTGACTAAAACCCACCCGTGTTCCTTCAGTTGCCTGTTGCCAAGGTCCCGGTATCCCTTTCGGACTAACCCGCAACCCTGGCAGGCATCGGTCCTAGCCAATTGTGCTGACATCTCTTTGAGGCGCGCGTGGAACACGACGCGCCATCGACCCGGGCCTGGTCCTAATCGGACGGCGAGCTACCCATTGCTCGCCGTCCGCAAGCCCGCGCCTATGGTGGCCGGGAATCCGCCTGGGATTCCCGACGCCCAGGGCGTCTCCAACGGCGGCGTTAGGGGCGTGAGGGTGCAAACTTTGCCTCTGCGCTGGGCGACCCTGACTGTACATCCCGAAAATATCCCCTCCCCATCTTCCTCAAACACGGTCACCCTACACCTGCTCTTGACATTCGAGAGACGTTTGATCACTGACTTTTCCCTGTGACGTCACAACAACCCCCTCCCCCTGGTACCACGCACACCCCCCGCGACGCCCCGCTGTGACAATTATAAAGCAATATTGTTGATGTTTTATCAAATATTAGGGGGAGATAGTGACTTGTGATTTGAAAGAATATGATCGGTTATCGACGTTAATACAGGCAGTTTTTAGGGTTCCGTAGTTAACAAGGAACCGTCATAGTTCCGCCGTGTCCGTCTGTCTTTCAAAATCAAAAATCAAAATATTTTATTTCACATAAGCCTACATGGGCACTTATGAAACGTCAGAAGCTAGGTGCACGGTTCCAATTGGTCGTTTCCTATGGAGAAGAACCGGCAAGAAACTCCATGGTTACTCTTTTAAAAGTAATTGGCTGTTACAATATTTTCGAATTACAGTTTTATTAGGTATAGGAGGACAGTGTAGACCTTTCCCCAAGTACCAGGTAAGTATTTAACAAAATAGTAAATGTTCAAAAAACTACTACAGTCCACTTAGCCTACATCGTTCTCACATTCACATAAAAACATTTTACAAAAAAAAAAAACAACCGACTTCACAAAAAAACACTAAAAAAGTGAAAAATAACTTTAATTTCGGAAGTCGGTATCTTTGCTTTTCAATTTTCGTTTTTTGCCATCGACTTCCGAAATTAAAGTAATTTTTCACTTTTTTTGTGTTTTTTTGTGAAGTTGGTAGTTTTTTTTTTTGTAAAATGTTTTTATTTTTCCCTGTTTAGTTGTGGTACCTATCCCACACAAATTCGTATACCGTTATCTGCTATATAAATAAAGACTAAGATATCGTCTACATACGCAAAGTGGGAAAAATACGTAATTATTGAAGCTAACTCAAAAACTACGCAAGCAAAATTAATAAAATTTATATGGGACCACCTCTGAAGCATGACCTACCAAACAAAAAAAGAATCATCAAAATCGATTCATAATTGGCGGAGTAATCGTGTAACATACATATTCAAAATAAAAATAAAACATACAGACGAATTGAGAACCTCCTCCTTTTTGAAGAAGTCGGTTAAAAACCTATTCAAACCAAATGACATGATTGCCATTACAACTGTAACAAATCTAAACAATTATCATGTCCACAAAGAATAAGATAATTATGTCAAGGTGAATGTAAAAATAAAATAAAATAAACATGGTAATTTGTGAGAAGTTAATAGACTCTTAGATAATTAAGCCGTAATGAGGTACCAGGGAAGCGACATGTGCAGAAGGAATTATTGCCAAACTTCCTTGTCTTCAACGTTTCCGCGGCTTACCTCCTAGGGCGTCCCCTGACCGGCACACTGCCTTGTAAATAGCAACGGAGATAGTACGTATTAAGCTTTGAAATTGAGTCGAGTTTTTAATTTAAATAATTGCCACTCAATTACCTACCACTAAACAACTTAACCCTTCTTTACTCGCGTGGGGGTCAAACTCAAAAGTACCCTTAACACTTATGATAAGTGTCAAACTCCAAAACTATCTATTGCCACTTGCCACCTGTGGAGCGTCCCTTAACCCTATCACGGTATTAAGAGCACCCTAATTTAACTGACCGAAGGGACACTTATTATAATGTCATTTATTTGTGGAGTGTCAGTTTTGTTCAGTTAGGGACTTAGGGTGTTAAATTCTGTTTTAAAGGGGTGTTCCGTTTATTCGTGTCCAGTGATGTTTATAGATGGCGAATTTTTTTGTCAAAATCCAAAGTTATTTATTCAAACTAGGCTGAGAATCAGCACTTTTAACACGTCAAAATTACAATAGTCAGTCCTCCAAAACGTCCAGCCTTCACCACTTCCTAGTGGGAAGAAGCTGGGAAGAAAAAGTGACGCAACAAACTGTCCAGCAGCACAGCTGTCTGTTCAGTTAGAAGAACTTGATTTTATACAATAACTAGCCGCGCCTGCGGTCTCGGTCCCGTTGGAATTTCGGGATAAAAAGTATCCTGTATCCTATTCCAGGTCGAGGTCTACCTATGTGCCAAGTATCATCCAAATCCGTTCAACCGTTTTAGCGTGAAAGCGTAGCAAACAAACAAACAAACTCACTTTCGCATTTATAATATTTAGTTAGGATATTTAAGATTTCATTATGCAACACCCTGTGACAAAAGAATCAGTATCAAATTACTACTAATTATCCACTTGTAGCTTAACCCCTTCACTGCGACACTAATCAAATAGTGACCACTCAACGTAATGACCCCGCGGGGGCCCAGGGGCCCGGGGGCGAAGTTGAAAATGTGTTGACACTACGAGTTTTTGTACACCCTTGTTTGCGGTGCTGATGGGGCGTTATGGCGAATTTTGTAGAGATAACGGGTGTAAAAAGGAAGTCTGAAAGTTGAGCAGGAGTTGTGTGGAAATCGGTTGTCATGGTAATGGGCATGTGATGCGGAGGGGTGAAGATAATGTCGTGAGGAAAGTTTTGAGTACGAATGTGGATGGCTATACGAATAGGGGAAGACCAAAGAAGCGATAGATGGACTGTGTGAAAGATGTTATGGCTAGAAAAGGGGTAAACGAGATGACAACTGACCGTTCTTCTCCATTTCCTACTACGCTTTGGAATGGGCAACAAGCTTCATCTTTTTGACTGATCGACCCCTTGACAATTCAAAAGTACCTGTAGTTGGTTTCTATTATAGATTCAAAAGTAACTCTGTATGTGTATGTTACCTTTTCACGCCTAAACCACTGAACGGATTTCGATAAAATTTGGCAAGGAGATAGATGGAATCCCGGGAAAGGACATAGGTTACTTTTTACCGACATACCACGCGGGCAAAGCAGCGGGCGGAAGCTAGTTCGAAATAAATGCTTTGAGTTTGAGTTTGAATAGAGAAGCAGTGTAGAAGAAAAAGAAATAACGCACCGATCCGAAAGAAAAAAACGAGCGACCCTTACAGTAGTCGCATAATTATATTTTATGTATCATCTGACAGACAGTAGGTACCAACCTCTCGGAAAATGGGTTGGTTCCATTTGACGGCCAACTCCAGCACCGCGCGCGCTCATTGGTCAAATCAAATAGCGCCCGCTTCCCCGACTTCCTGTTATACACTTCCGCTTCAAAAAAAACAATAATAGTACAAAAACGACACATAATTTTTACAACACAATAGATGTATAAAGTTGGTGTAAGCGCGCCTTATATGTACAGTTATTTTAACGATTATCTACATACTTACATAGGTGGACTACATTGGCGCTTGAATTTTTGTGAAGTGCAACAAATATCAATCCCTTGATCACAAATTCACAACTATGTAAAAGTCAAATACAACAGGCTGTCAGTTACTGAAGCTATTAATAAAATAGATGATTAGGTACAGAATACCGTAAGGGATGAACGGATTACAGCCAGTAGCCATCGCTGAACAGAAGAGTAGAGAAAACAAATAATTAATGTGATGCCGCCATGATATTAGTTGTGTGGGGCTTTAGAAAAAGCGGGTTGAGTTTGTGATTCAAATCCGCGTATGTATGAGGATTCGGTAACATTATTTACCACCATACATACCATTTACGTAATAACAGCCCCACCGGTCGATCCATCAGGATAAGCTACCCTTGCCGGGGTTGGTCTGTGGATGGGTGACCATCTTTACATACCGAGATGAGATTCCTCCGTGTCTTGGAAAACACGTTAAGCCGTAGGTCCCGGCTGTCATTCGTGGATCTTTGACCGTCGGCGTCGTTTCGGGTCGTCAAAAGCCCGAAAGTCTGACAACCAGTCTTACCAAGGGGTATCGTATTACCCAGTTACTGGGTTGTGGAGGTCAGATAGGCAGTCGCTCCATGTAATCAATTCGAATGTTTACATTTTTCCAAAAAAACACTGCAAAGTGAAAAATAAATTTAATTTCGGAAGTCGGTGGCAAAAACGAAAATGAAAAAATCTAAAGACACCAACTTCCGAATAGTTTATAGTTATTTTTCGGTTGCAGTTTTTTTGGAAGTCGGTTGTTTTTTTTTCGTAAAAAAGTTTTTATTAGAAACTCATACTTCAAGTAGGTAAACATGGTAACAAAAGACGTTCACCCCAAAAAAAAAATCCCCGCTGTTTGAATGGCCCCACACGAATGTAAAGCTCTTAATGAAAAGAGCAAGCTATTTAACCCTCTGTTTGCCGACGGAAAGCGTCCGGGGCCCACCGGCAAAAAGGAGCGATCGCGGCCCGGGGGCCCGCGGCGATAATGTTATGAATTTTACTGTTTGTTTTACGTCAATTTTGATTTGGGGCCTGTCAATAAAGTTTTTTTAAACTGTTCTATTGCTTAACGCTTGCAGTCTCAGTTCTCATATAGTACATAAAGGGTGTCTAGTTATTAATGGATTACCTTTAAATATACATAAAAATGGAATGGCGGTTGGTAAAATGAAAAATAATAATATGTGTGTGTAAGTCAAGCAGCCTATCCCTCAGTGACAGTTGTTCCATGTAAAAAACTGTTATTCTGCATCCGGTTAGACTGGACCCTGACCACAACATAATTGGGAGATGGCAGATTGATTGATAGCCTATCCCTCAGTACCTACGTTACTATTAACGTAACATAAGTACCCGATAAAAATTCGTTCATTTTTTAATTCACCCCTTTTTATTCTCCAAGTTAAAACTAAACAATTAATATTCTCTAATCCTAAAGAACACACAAATTATTTAAACCACTTAAAAATGCATTAAAAAATCGCGCTAAATACAGTCAACCCTTCATTACTAAGCCCTTGTGAATGTACAAGTCACATACCGTGTAATAGCCGGTGTAAATAATGTAGACTAGACAATGAGCTGTTTCGGCCATTAAATAATTTTGGGGGCCTTCTGAACGGCCCGCGGCAGTGAAAGGGTTTTGTTTATCCGATCGTTTATTTTTATGAATTTTGATGATGAGTGTATATATGTGGTTAATGGGAAATTTGAAAAATTCAAGTACTATATGTACAGGTCTATATGTACAGAATACATATGTACAGACATCAACAGGGCAATTCCCTTATATTTAAGAACGTTCATTCGCAATCTGTCAAAAAAAACATCACTCTAACAACATTTTTGACAAGTTTGACAGATTGCGACTCGAATATGAACGTTTTTGTAGGTAAGAGAATTGGCCCTCTGAGCTGCTATCTAATCTGCGTTTTGACGATCAAAAGTGCCTTTTATGTGCATAATTGAATTAAATGATTTGAATTTGACGTAACTTATTTTCGTAAACGATTAAGGGCGAATTTCACCAAACTTTTATACCGAGTATAAGTCTTATCCTGCGAATAAATTTTGAATTTTTGACAGTTTTTCTATACAAAAACTGTCAGACGCCATTTTTATTCCACGGATAAAAGATATCTGACTTTGGTAAAATCAGCCCTTAGTAGTAAATAATCTGTTTCATTTTGACATGATGATTTATATGATTATAATTCTATAAATAAATGTTTTTTACGGTCGCGAATCATATTTTAATCAACATACAACCTGACACTGACCTGCAAGAATGTCGCGGGGTACCTTAGCGCAGCCCCCAAACATCATCAATCATCATCATCATCATCATCAGTCATCATCATCATCTGCCTAACCTCTTCCCAACTATGTTGGGGTCGGCTTCCAGTCTAACCGGATGCAGCTGAATACCAGTATTTTACATGGAGCGACTGCCTATCTGACTTCCACAACCCAGTAACTAGGTAATACGATACCACTTGGTAAGACTGGTTGTCAGACTTTCGGGCTTCTGACGACTCGTAACAACTATCAAAGATCCACAAATGACAGCCGGGACCAACGGCTTAACGTGCTTTCTGAGGCACGGAGGAGTCTCGGTATGTAAAGATGGTCACCCATCCACGGACCAACCCTGGCAAGCGTAGCTTAACCTGATGGATCGACCCGTGCGGCTGTTATTACGTAGCCACGAACTCGCTCAAACAAATAGTATGAGAAAGAAAATGACAAGCACTGGGCGCTTACTCTTGATTTTAATTCCGATCTATCGACATTGGAATTTTCACGTTTCGTACTCTTGAGTTCGACGCTAGCGCCAAATTGTATTTGAATTGCGTGTCCATTTTTGGGAACTAAGTGGAATCGGGATCGGGCTTGGGGTGCTACTCTTGACTTACTTTGACAGCCGTCTATTGCGCCAGTATTGCGTTGGGATTGTTTGTTGATTGGGATTTTTCCAATAACAAAAGTGTAACTTTTTAGATATTGTTTTGCGTTTTATGTGGTTTTCAGCAATTAATAAGTACATAACATGGCAGGGTTGGCATTAATATACAGTGTTTTACGTAATTCCCATAAAAAACAATTAAAACAAAGACGAGATGAGCGTCGGATGATGCGTTTTAAGGACGAAGCGTTTTCTATGAATGAAGACGAATTTAAAGCAAATTATAGAGTGAGCAAGGATTTTTTTGAGAAAATTGATGAAAGCATAGGTATGTTGTCTTTGATACATTAGTTTTATCCCGTGGTTTTATCAATGGTATTATTATCATGACTTTTGTTTGGAAGATCTTATAACTTTATTAATACTTGTATAATTCTTGCAGGTTTTAGTGGCACTGTCTTTTTATACGACTGCGAGTTACCAAAATCTAATTGGAGGAACATATGGTTGCTATGTTACTTAGGTACCACTTGTATAAAACTTTAATATTAGTAACTTAACGGAAAATAAATAATTGTTACTAAAAAAGAACCACACGCGATCGATATCTTTACGCTAATGAACTAGCTAAACAAACTTGCATTTCGAATTCACTTTTTCTAAAACCACTTGACTTGACTTTGTTTTTGAAATTGGAGAACTCTCACGCCGCCTATTTTTTTTTGTAGTAGTTATAAGCAACGACCCTACCGCATGCAGCCAAAGTCATGGTAAATTTTATGATTTTAATCATATTCTTACGCCCAAATGAATTTAATATGTTACAATCAATCAATTAAACAACTGATTATATCATATTTATTTATTAGCATTCTTATTTAAAGCATAAAGCATTTTAAAGCCCTATTAGCGGTTTATCGTAATGAGTTGGACACCACTATTGCAGGCTGTAACATAGCTAACTTCACGTGTAACAAAATAATCGCGGGGCAATCCCAATTTCAATCCAATGTTGACAATATTGTTTTCAAGAGTACCGAATCACGTGACTGCAGAATTAACATTGGAATCGTATTGGCTTTAGATTGGAATTAAAATTAGTTTGAAGAGTAAGCCCCCAGGTGTGTTGACTGTGTTATGTATTTGTGTACTCTGTGTATTGTGTACTCTGACGTCACAGCACACAATTAGCTAATGAATTGGGGTCGAAACATAATAGACTATGTTCCCATTGTGTTCGGAGTCAAAGTTAGCACAATGGACAGAGGAATAGGGCGTCGGTTTTAAAAGAAATACGTGTTCTATCTGTCACCTATCTTTCAAAAGTATTGTGTCCACGTGGATCGAGAAGCCATGGCTCAATATTTAAATGCGGATAATACCAATATTTACTACTAGCTTCTGCCCGCGGTTCCGCCCGCGTGGTATGTCTATAAAAAGTAGCCTATATCCTTCCCCGGGATGCCATCTATATCCTTGCCAAATTTTATCGAAATCCGTTCAGGGGTTAGGCGTGAAAAGGTAACATACAGACCGACAGACAGACATACAGAGTTACTTTCGAATTTATAATATTAGTATGGATAGCCCGACCGCTTCACTGCGACGGTTCCTGAGGTGCGGTGCGGTGAGGGGTGTGGTGTCGTGATGCGAGAGCTCAGTGTGTCAACTTGTGACAACTGTCACCCCTCCCGCACCGCGCTGTTACCTCATGAACGGTCTCAGTTAAGCGGTCGGCCTATAGTAAATTAGCCGATTTTGTAGGCATGATCCTGCGGTAGATGGCGCAAAAAAAACAAATCACTTCAAGCGTGACGATGACGCGAGTTCCATGCTCAACGCGCCTAAAGAAGTTTTCACTTCAAAATGGATTTTGTACTGCTGAATTAATGATAGCTACAATGCTTTGGTTTTTCATAAAATTAATACATTTCACCGCGCCGTTTCTGGAAGGTAATACAAACGGTCAATTTGAACCCGAAACACTGCCCTATTATTAAAACGAGTGTACATCTATAATGTTAACTGCACCGTGATCTAAGTACCGTACACAATGTGGTCCCCCGAGGTTACACTCGAGACCCCCGGGGGAACACACAGAGCTTTAGCTGTAGTTAAATATTAACGGGTAAGTTAGCTGCCGATACTGGGGTATGTTTGTTGCTGTATTATGGAAACAAAATTGGGTAAAGCTAGTCGTTACGGGTAGACTCTTGTGCGATGCACCTCATCCAACATTCCTACCCATTCACGGAATACAGGCTGCTACAAGCATGTAAAAACATATAGTAAAAAACTTTTTACAAAAAACAACAACCGACTTCCAAAAAACACTAATCGGAAGTCGGTTTTTTTTTTGTATAAAGATTTTATTATTTTTCACTTTAGTTGTGGTAAATAAAAAGTTTATGGGACCACTTCTGAAGCATGACCTAAAGAATCATCAAAATCAATTCGTAATTGGCGGAGTTAACAAAATAGAAACATAAAAAAACCAGTTGATTAAAGAACCTCCTACTTTTAGAAGTCGGTTAAAAAGACAAAACGATTGCTTTACAAGCCCCATCTTTTACCGACACTATCCATTGCCCCGTACTACCCCACGTGTCCGTAACACCCCACACAAGTGACGATGACGGAGCTCATTAACGATATTGAGCTATTTGTTTAGAACCCCCGGGGACCGGTAACCAAATAAAATATTGTGGACTGTCGATTTCGTAGGCGTGTATTTTTTAACCAACTTCTTCAAAAAGGAGGAGGTTCTCAATTCATCTGTATGTGTTTTTTTTTTTTGTATTTATCTTACGCGATTACTCCGCCAATTATGAATCGATTTTGATGAATCTTTTTTGTTTGGTAGGTCATGCTTCAGAGGTGGTCTCATAAAATATAAATTTTATTAATTTAGCTCGCGTAGTTTTTGAGTTAGCTTCAATAATTACGTATTTTTCCCACTTTGCGTATGTAGACGATATCTTAGTCTTCATTTACATAGCAGATAACGGTATACGAATTTCTGTGGGTTAGGTACCACAACTAAAAAGTAAAAAAATTAAAAACTTTTTACAAAATTATTCTCTTTAAAAACTGAACTTCAATAAAAACAAATCGAATCACAATCTATACTACGTCATATCCCGTCTGTTCTCAATTTGAAACACACAGAGTACGTCGGGGGCGCTTCGACTTCCGGCCCCGCCCACCGCCCGCCCTACGCCACGCAGATACAGTTGTAGGACAAACATCTACTGTTTGTTTTTTATTTCTGTTGCTATAAATATGTATAAATTCGTGGCTAAATAATTACATCCGCACAGGGGGCCAAGTCTAGTAATTTACAACTTGGCCCCCAGGTCGATCGATGTTTCAACTACGCTTGCCGCGGTCGTACATGGATGGGTGACCATCCATTATACATATATTGAGATCCCTCCGTGCCTCGGAAAGCTCGCTCAGCCGTTGGTCCCGGCTGACATAGATCGTGACAGTCGCTAGTCAAAGTAAAGTCAAATAATTTTTTTTTAATGAGGCACATAAAAGGCACTTTTATGTGCCTCATTCGAACGTCAAAAACAAAGAAATAGAACTGATTCTAGTTGCCCCTTCCAAAAGGTAGTTTTCGTATGGAGAAGAATCGTCGTCACGGGTAGTCAGAAGCCTGGAAGTCTGATAACCAGTTTTACCGCGTGGTATCGTGTTACCCAGTAACTGGTAGTGGAGGTCAGATACGCAGTCGCTCCATGTAAAATACTCGTATTCAGCTGCATCCGGTTAGACTGAAAGCCGACTCCAACATAGTTGGGAAATGGCTTGGCAGATTGATTTTAGGCAGGCAATAATATTTTGAAAAGGTATCAACTGATTTTGATTCTGACAGTCGATTTGTCGCTAGCGATGTCAAAATCTCTGTGGGCATGAGATTTTAAAATCTCACAAAAGTAACATGCTTTCCGAGTCACGGAGGGGACTCGATATGTTGGATGGTCACCCATCCATGAACCGACCGCGGCAAGTTACCTAACCTTCAAACTCAAACTCAAAGCATTTATTTCAATTAAACCATTTACAAGCACTTTTGAACTGTCAAAGAGTCGGTCAGTTAGTCAAACAGTTGAAGCTATGTAGTTGCCCATTCCAAATCGTAGATCTCTATGGAGAAGAACGGGCAAGAAACTCCAAGGACACTCTTTTAAAAATGGATATAGATATTACAAAATCCTGGGTACAGTATTATTGGTGCTTCTATAAGTGAGAACAATGTTAAACGAATAATAATAAAAAATAATTCAAAATTTAAGATTAAAATCGATCGATTCGTGCGGCTGTGATCATTTAGCCACGTACCCCTCAAAATATTGCCTGCCTACCAATCAAAATTGCTACACACAAGCCAACTGATTGATACCACAAAGCTCCATTTTTTCGCACCTATCCATTGTCATTATAATTTGAAAACCTGATCTGAATATATTTTAATATTCGATAAAAATATCTTCCATACACCCCTGAGTAACCTAAGGGTGGGATTTTATTAAATCTTTCCATCAATTCTTTGACATAATATTCGGTAGTGTGGCGTTATTAGAATATTGTGTGCAAATTAAAGATAAATAGGATTATTTTGAGTGAATCTGATCGAAGATTATGGACTTTCTAGCTGCGCTCCGCGGTTTCACCCGCGTAAGTCTCGATCCCGTGGGAATATCGGGATAAAAAGTATCCTAATAAACTATCTGTTTGCCAAATTTCATCCAAATCCATTCAGTAGTTTTTACTGAAAGAGTAACATCCATCCATCCATACTTACAAACTTTCGCGTTTATAATATTAGTAGGATAATCGTGAAAAATGGTAAGTAATTACCGCCACCTGTGGACATGTGCAATACCAGAGACATCGCAGACTCAAACTTAAAGCATTTTTTTCAAGTAAACCATTTACAGGCACTTTTGAACTGTCAGGGAGTCGGTCAGTCAGAAATATGAAGCTAGTTGCCCATTCCAAAGCGTAGTAGGTTCCTATGGAGAAGAACGGGCAAGAAACTCCACGTACACTCTTTTAAATCAAAATATTGGTTATGGTTTCAGCTGCATCCGGTTAGACTGGAAGCCGACCCCAACATAGTTGGGAAAAGGCTAGGCAGATTGATTGGTTATGGTTTCATCATTTAAGTTGAAAACACGGGTTCTGCCGAATTTATGTAACCAATTTAAAATAACCTTGTATAGTGTGGTAGTACTTCCCCGGACGAGACCCTCAAAGAGTTATACGGAGCTATGCTATTTACTTGGCTCAATCATCATCTGTAAATCGGTCAAATTTCCTCCCTCTCACCGAGAGTACGCCTGTGTCCCAGCAGTGGGAACACTCAAAATCAATCAAAATAAACCACATAAACCTACATGGGCACTTGAAACGTCAGAAGCTAGGTGCACGGTTCCAATTGGTCGTTTCCTATGGAGAAGAGCCGGCAACTCCACGGTTACTCTTTTAAAAATAATTGGTTTTTACAATATTTTCGAATTACAGTGTTGGTAGGTAACAGTCACTATCACTACAGGCTGATTATGCTCATGCTACCGCCGGCCGTGACCCGATTCAATGTTACAAATTGATTAACTCTACAAAATATTCCTCCACAAACTAGTTACCTACCAATCAAATTCAATTTACATTGGAAAGTATTTAAGCCCCGATCTCGGGATTCACGCCGGGATTCGCTCCGGGACGTCGCCCCGGGAAATGAGCGCGGGATTTACTTCCGCCCTGCGATTAGATTTCGAACAATCTCGGATTATGAACGCGGGATCGATTTTTAAGACGTTTATTTTTGTAGGAAAGTGTCTGCACTGAAGTATTTCTATTAAGCAACAGACAGGTATCCTAAAATCTATTATAGTAAGCAAATTATAGTGTTTCCTAGAAGAGAAGATAGGCGCTTTACTTTTTGTAAATTATTTCGTCACCATCTCAAGCTCAAAGCAGCTCGCAGCTCTCAAAACGGTGAAGGCAAACATCGTGAGGAAACCGGCATATCCTAGAACCCAATTCGTAGACATGTGACACCCACCATCCTTATCTGGGCCCGCGGTAGGGCCCACTACCTCTTACAGAGAGGAGGCCTGTGTCCAAGCTGTGGGACCGTATTAGACTGATTATGTTAGTTATCGTAATGTAAACTTTATGAACATTACAAGCCGGACTGGCTTGTAATGTACCGCGGGGTGTATCGTGTTACCCGGTAACTGGGTTGTAGAGGACTTAAATAGCATCATTCTCTTAAAGAAATGTATATTCAGTACATTCACAATATTGTTTAACAGCAGTTCCAAGCTGGCTAGCTACCAGCAGCGATTCTGTAAGCGTAAATGAGTAAAAAGCTCACTGCAAGCTAAATTCACCAAGGTGAATTGAGCTTGTAGTGAGCTCAGAGCTGTCATTCCATTAGGGATTGACCCTATTGAGATTGACAGTTCACTTCAAGCTCACTGTACTTAATTTTTTACGGTGAAATCTTTAGAGAATTTCACTGCTGTATACCAGGGGGCTTAAAACAGTCACTTTGGCAGAATCATATTAGGAAAATATTATGAATCATCGTAAAATGTCACAAACTGACAATTCATAATACGATCTGCGTGCAATTCATATTACGAAATAATTCATCTGTTTGACAGTTTTCTATGGAGATTCGTAAAATGGTCCACATAATATGAATTGCTTTTGTGTCAAATTAGAGGAACTGGAAATTCAGCTGGAAATTCAGGAAATTAAATGCTTTAAGAGGAATTGCTAATGTGACCGTTTTAGGCCCACAGATAGTTTGTTTGACTGGGTTTTGAACCCAGCATTTGTCAGGCTCAGTACTGCGGCGAACATAGTCATTGCTATTCACGTCGCACCTCCCGGCTCCGCCTGACGTTTGGCGTGTATCAGTAATCAAATTGTCGAGCTGTCAGTCAATCATATCTGGAAGAGTCAGTGACATACTACGCAGGTTTTTGTCGACCGGAGACGATACTACCTACTTTATCATTCTCTTGTCCTCCTCAGACCAAATAAAAAACCAAGACAGAGCGCTGTCAACGCGTAAACATGTGTGCACTTAGTGAGGTGTAGTTTGATTGTAAGTGGTTGTAAATGTGTGAGCGTGTATGTACAGAGCGGAGGTGTAGTTTTAGCATGCTTCACTGTATTGTTTCACTGTATTGTTCGCAGCGCTCTGTCTTGGTTTTTTATTTGGTCTGAGTTGAACTCATCCCAATTTACCAGTGCAATGTCTTCTTCCACAATTCTCTATCAGTTGTCATCTCAGTAGTCACTCCCTTGCGGGGAAGTCCGAAAGGGATACCGAGGCCCTTGGCAACAGGCAACTGAAGAGATACTGCGAGGCTAGTCTATTTCAGTTACTTTCATAGTATCATGTCTTACGGTATTTTACTATGGGGATGATACTAGATATCGAGTCTATTTTTATTCTGCAGAAAAGAGCTATCAGAGCAATATATGGCCTCCGTATGCGCGATTCTCTAAGGGAACTGTTTAAAGATATTAACATCATGACGGTACCTTGTCAATATATCTACGAAAACATCATGTACGTAAGGAAAAATCTAAGTCTTTTTAGTAAAAGAGGTGAAAAACACAATTATAGGACTAGGAATAGGGACCAATTAGTTCAACCGGGCTTCAGACTGGCTAAAGTAGACTCATCCTTCATGGGGTACTGTTTAAAATGTTACAATAAAATACCTCCCCACATACTCCAACTGAATGAAACAAAATTTAAATCTTGTATAAAACGCACACTATGCCGCCAAGCATATTATAAATTGGGGGATTACATCACTGACAAAAATGCTTGGCTCAGCGCTGGTCCAGCTCCACAGGGCGCAACAACTAATTGATTAGCATACGAAAATATTGTTGGAGCTGCTGAAGATTGTAAAAACTATCTTTACATTGTATAAATTCAATCTCCTAGTATTGTATAACTGCATAGCACATGTGTGTGAGCACTATGTACTTACCTAAGTACTTTAAAGCTACCATTTACTAGGTACGTCTTTCATTGACTTGAATGTGCCCTGGCGGCTGAAAGCATGTCATGCTCACTTTAATGTCTCGCTGGTGGTGGCGTGTGTGTTGGATCATTAAGTTCCCTTCAAAATGGTTGAGCTGAATGGTGCTGATCCATGCGTCATGTTCGTGAACGGGCGCCATCAGTAGGGACTGGTCATCTCTTAGCTGCCACGGCTTATTTTGATTTATTTTAATTTTTGAATTGTTTTGTATCATTTTATCTTTTATTTACGGACTCTTTTAACCTGCACGTTTTTCTACATTGTACTCACATGTATGATTCCAACATGAATAATGTAAACAACATATTGTAACAATATTCTGATTTAAAAGAGTGTCCGTGGAGTTTCTTGCCCGTTCTTCTCCATAGGAACCTACTACGCTTTGGAATGGGCATCTAGCTTCATATTTTCTGACTGACCGACCCTTTGACAATTCAAAAGTGCCTGTAATTGGTTTATTTGAAATAAATGCTTTGAGTTTGAGTTTGAGTTTGAGTTTGAACACGGGTGGGTTTTAGTCAGTAATCTCCTTCCCGTTCCGCCCAGAGCGGGAGAAGTCATTTGATGATTTAACCAAGTAGTCACCCCCTGTCTACCTGTATCATCCCTCACACAGTCCATCCATTGTTTCTTTAGTCTTCGCCTACTCTTATAGTCATCCACATTCATACTCAAAACTTTCCTCACGATATTTTCACTCCTCCGCATCACATACCATGACAACCGATTTCCGCACAACTTTTCATAAAAGACTAGCTGCGCCCCGCGGTTTCACCCGCGTAAGTCTCGATCTCGTGGGAATATCGGGATAAAAAGTACCCTATGTGTTAATCCAGGTTATAAACTATCTGTTTGCCAAATTTCATCCAAATCCATTCAGTTATTAGTAGGATAGTAGGATGGTTAGAGTTTATAATATTAAGTTAGACTATGCTTCGTAGCAGTTTGTATAAGGCATGATAGGGTTGACGTATCCATTGGGATAAAAACCCTAATTAAATCAATAAAGATAAAAAAAAAAAAGTTAGACTAGAACTGCAATGGTTAGAACGTATCGAGATTTCTATGCTATATGTTTTTAAGTTAAATATTAATTTACTACACAAATAAATCTTACGGAATAAACCCTCTAACTAAATGATGGGGAGAACCTCATCAAAACTCATTGTGAGGTTTGCAGGAAATAAGCGGTCACAGACTAGGTACGAAAAACGACTTTAATTTATAATGTGTACTAGCTTCCGCCCGCGGCAACGCCCGCGTGGTATGTCGATAAAAAGTAGCCCCTGGGTGTCATCTATCTCCTTGCCATCCGTTGAGTGGTTTAGGCGTGAAAAGATAAACAAACAAACTCACTTTCGCATTTATAATTATTATTTAGGATTCTCCGAAAATCGTACAAAAAACATTGTACCAAATCAATTGATTTTTAATTCTCCCCGTCACCCCAGTATTTGAAGTAAGTCGAAAGTTGCTTATACATGCTGGTCCCGTCTCGAATCTGATTGATTTCTACAGTCAACTGCACTCACAAGGTTATATTTGAAATTGACAGTGCCGATATTTCGCAGCAGGAAGGGTGCTTTTCGTAGTTCACGTGTTACCTATGAAGGTGGTTGACTGTACAGTCATTTCCGGGAGGGGAGTACCATTCAACACGAGTTTGGTTGTGGTTTTGTTAAGTTACGCTTACACGGGCAATTTAAATTACTCAATAGGGAATATGCATGTGATTCAAATATGGGTCAAATATTTTTTTCTATAAACTATGTTACTTCAGAATTATGCCTCCATCAATATTTTTGAATAAAATTTCTTTTTGAGCGAGAAATTAATTTTTAAAAAGTCCCAAAAAACTGTGAGTAATTCAAATACTTGAAAAGGCTAAGAGCGGATGTGACGTAACAATCCGGGATAACAATCAAAATGTCAATGTCAAGTCAATCAACAAGTGTCAAGTCAATGTCAAACGCATAGAAAAAGGAGTTTTTGACGTTGACTTGACAGTTGCTTGTCTGTTTTCACGAACTGTGACGTCACCACACCAAGCGCGCCAAATGGAGGGCGTTTAAATAGCCCGGATCGGTTGGATATTTTTAAACATTTTTTTAACTACTTTAAATTGCTTTTTTGCCGTCGAATTTTTTTTTACTATTATTTGACGATGTAAACTATCGAATAAAAATATTAAAAAAATACATGCATATTCCCTATTAGGCAATTTTAGTCAAATATGCTCATGACAATATTTATGTTTTTTGCAATTTACTGACAAACCCACCATGGGGTATCGTTTTACCCAGTAATGGGTTGTGGAGTATGTGGAGGTCACACGGGTAGTCGCTCCATGTATAGTACCTACGTATTCAGCTGCATCCGGTTAAACTAGAAGCCGACTACAACATTGTTGGGAAAAGGCGGGCGGATTGATTTACACCAATAGGGAATATGCATGTATTTTTTTAATATTTTTATTCGATAGTTTACATCGTCAAATAAAAGTAAAAAAAAATTCGACGGCAAAAAAGCAATTTAAAGTAGTTAAAAAAATGTTTAAAAATATCCAACCGATCCGGGCTATTTAAACGCCCTTCATTTGGCGCGCTTGGTGTGGTGACGTCACAGTTCGTGAAAACAGACAAGCAACTGTCAAGTCAACGTCAAACACTCCTTTTTCTATGAGCGTTTGACATTGACTTGACACTTGTTGATTGACTTGACATTGACATTTTGATTGTTAGCCCGGATTGTTACGTCACATCCGCTCTTAGCCTTTTCAAGTATTTGAATTACCCACAGTTTTTTGGGACTTTTTAAAAATTAATTTCTCGCTCAAAAAGAAATTTTATTCAAAAATATTGATGGAGGCTTAATTCTGAAGTAATATAGTTTATAGAAAAAATATTTGACCCATATTTGAATCACATGCATGTTCCCTAATATAAATACCAAATTAACTTTTATTTAATTCCTAGACTAATTTTTTAGTCACCAATGATAAATATAATATCATTGATAGTCACCATAGGAATTTCTCGCTTTAAAAAAAAATTAAGTTCCATTTACACTAGATAGACTTCTTAATGTTGTTACGAATCTTCCTCTGGCATTGACTCTACAAAAATAGGAATAAAAATGCAATAAAAACTTCTATCGGAAAAAAGTTTTTATTTTTAACTTTTTATTTGAGGTACCCACCCCACACAAATTCGAATACCACTACCTGATATGTAAATAACAGTGACGGAGTCACTTAAGAGACATCGTCTATAATATACTAAGGGCTGATTTTACCAAAGTCAGATAACTTTTATCCGTGGAATGAAAATGGCGTCTGACAGTTTTTGTATAGAAAAACTGTCAAAAATTCAAAATTAATTCGCAGGATAAGACTTATACTCGGTATAAAAGTTTGGTGAAATTCGCCCTAAGTGGGAAAAAATACGTAATATTGAAGCTAACTCAAAAACTGCGCAAGCAAAGTTAATATTTATATGGGCTGAAGCATGACCTACCAAACAAAAAAAGAATCGTCAAAATCGATTCATAATTGACGGATTGCTCGAGGACAAAAAATTTAAAAAAATACTGTCGAATTGAGAACCTTCTGCTTTTTGAAGTCGGTTAAAAACCGCTGACTTCGTAGACTAGTAACGACATTTCCTGTTTATAGTAGCAGCGATATTATTAAAGTAGAGCTGAGACAAATTAGAAATGGAGCTCTATCGGATTGTAGCTAGATTTTTCTACAATATTGCTGGCTATTTCTTGCAAGCTTAAGCTGTGCTTATATGGGCAATTTTGCACGTTATTTGATCTCCACAACTCAGTTACTGTGAACACGATACCCCTTGTTAAGATTGGTTATCAGACATTCGGTCTTCTGACGACCCGTAACGACTTTCCGAGGCACGGAGGAGTCTCGGTATGTTATGAATGGTCACCCATCCACCGAACGATCTCGACAAGAGTAGCTTTTAACCTTCGATCGATTGATGCTAGATAGGTTACAATAAAATAAAAATAAAAATTGAGAATGTGTGTTCGCCAGCAGTCAGTACCAACATATTGGTAACAGTTAGGACATGCATGTGACCCTGATTATATGCTTGTCTGCAGGTCCTCGCGATGATCCCCTCGGAGAAGGCAGCTCTTGAGGAGTGGTGATATGGCGCAGCAGGGGCAGCCGTACCCCATACCCTGGGGCCTTCACTACCAGCACAGGTAAAGTACAGTTCCTAGAAGTGCGGTGGCCGCACAAAGATTTAGATCACTAGATTTGCCCTCACCGTACTTAGTCAGGCGAAAAAGTGTCCGTAGTGAGAAGAGTAAGCTCACACATTATTAAATAGCGTTTCCATGGCAATCAAGTGACTGCGTCATTGTGTGTCAGCAGAGGTGTCAAAACGAAACAGAAACGCCACTATCTTTTGACGCGGTAGTGCAAATCTAACGATTTAAATATTTGCTGCTTCACTGCCATCATTGTCATGACAGCCGTCACTGTGGCCGTTATGTGGCGGCAACCGCTCTTCTAGGTCACCGTAACTCTTGAATTTACTTATTGGCTAGCATTTTCACCGCGGCATGAGCTTATAAGCTATCAACCGGCACCGTGTCCGCGTGGTGGATTACGGCCCACTCCGTCTCACAGTGAGTCCCAGCAGTGGGAATGCTATAGACTAGACTCGCGACAATCTAAGAAGTCCGGTTTGACAGCTATAAAAATGCATTGTGTATCGAAAAAGAAAATATGGTTTCTTATAAACTGTTTCTCGAGACGTATCGATTGAACATACTTAGAGAGTTCATTATCAAAGACTTATCTACATTGCTTAAAACTGATACTCAAGGCATAAAGTTTTGTCACATGTACGAGGAACGAAACATCAAAACGGAGTGTAATTATGCTATGAGGTATTCATACTATGCCGAACCATAGACGCACGGGAGAAGGTAGCCACGTCGGGTGCGCGATCATTTGTTTGCCAGCGACGCATCCCTGGCCGTGGGTCCCAGTGGACGATTCCGCTTACATTTTTATACTAAGCGAAGCTAAGTACAGTACGTCGATTCTGTAAAATTCGAACAACAACTCGCATCTCACATCGCTATTCACTCTCACTTCGCTTAAGGTTAAAAATGACATTGCTTTTGCATTCTGTAAGCATCACCTAGTTACTTGCGAAGTGAAGTGAGTTCCGAAGCGACACATATTGTACTAGTGACTACCACAGTCAACAAAATATTAGTCAAGTTATATCGACTCAGTTTTTTGACACAGTTGTTGGGTTTTTGACACAGATTTTTTGCTAATAAATTAAAATTAAAATTTCTTATTTTAAAAGGAATCTGAGGCAGCTAATAAGTAAAAACACAGAAAACTCTAAATTCGTGCCATGATTCGTGCTATGCTTCCCTTACGAAAAAAAATATAAATGTCAGACAGACATTATTTTGATAGTTGCGTTTGCGTTGTTTTGTTTGTTACCCGACTGCCCCAGAAGGAGGGTAATGTTTTTCGAGAGTAGGTGTGTATGTTTGTTTGTATGTATGTATGTCTATTTCTTTGGCACGCTCTGTAGCCTAAACGGCTTGATGGATTTTAACAAACGAGGTGTCGTTAGGTTCGTCTTAATTGTGGGAGTGACATAGGCTATATTTTTTTAAATATATTTCATCTGCAAATACAAAAAAAAACGGAGGGGAAGGTTTTGGACATTGTCGTAAATGGTCCTAGGAACAACAAACATCAGACGTATATAATAATCTATACTTATAATAAATCTGTAGAGAGGTCAATTCTGTACATGAAATATATTTCCAAAATAACTATCAGGGGGCGATTAGGGATCGATACTGATGCCAAAAATGCAATCAGTAAAATTTTTGTCTGTCTGTCTGTCTGGATAACCGTTATAGAAACAAAAACTACTCGACGGATTTTAACGAAACTTGGTACAATTATTTTTCATACTCCTGAGCTGGTTATAGTATACTTTTCATCACGCTACAATCAATAGGAGCAGAGCAGTGAAGGGAAATGTTGGGAAACGGGAGAAGTTACTCCATTTCTTAAGCTTCCGTCGCTTGTGCAACCTTAATGGTTAAAGCTACACAGAAATCATGTATGACGGAAATGTTCTCCTTAAAATTATATAAAAAATATCCCAGGACAGCATATGTCTATCTTTTATGGTTGAGTCCTCAGACCAACAATTTTGTTGGTCTGAGGTTGACTCACAATAACACGTGTAACTCCCGATAGCTTAGCAGTTCGAAGCTTTCTGATTATATTTGTCTACTCTTACGTTTATAACACTCTCAGTCATCCCTAATTAAAAAAGTTAACATAATTAACTATTCCATAAAAAAGAATCAAAGAAATCGGTATAGAAACATCAAAGTTATACATGAAATACGCTAATAATAAGCCATCGCGCGTGAATACTGAATCATACTATAAGGATTATTTTTGTATAAGGTCGCGAACGCACAGGCAGGCGGTTTGCTTGGCGCCTAGAGGCTAGCGAGTCACCTAGCGAGTAGCTTCGTAAAACGAATATTCTCGAACGTTCGCGACCGGCCTAGCAGCTAGGCGCCAAGCGCGCAGTGCGGCCGGTCGCGAACTTTCGAGAATCGGCCGCCGCGCTCGACGCGTCTCGCGGACGAAGGTATAAAAAGGCGGGGCGTCCGAGCGCGAGCTTCATACTAGACATGGGCGTTTTTGTATTTAGTTGCTAACGGATATGTAACCGATATTCAGTTTTCATATCGATATCGAAAACCGTTTTCAGATATCGATATCAGTAGTACGATTTGCTCCCTGATATCGAGTAGCCGCCGGAAAGTTGCTAACTTATGGAATATTTGTTGTAACTAAATAAATAGAAACTAGACCTTATTGCTAGCGCGTTAGGATATAGATATTACGCACGCACTATTATTAACCAAATAACCAATCACTAGCCGAAGTTACGTAATATTCGCTTCATCACTTTTACGCCAGTAAAACATTGAATGGTAAGACAGAGACAAAGCGAATAAAAACCGTCGATGTCATATCGCTCGTGATGTGAAGTTTGCGTTTTGTTCGTTATTACTTATTCGATATTATTCGTAGTTCGTTCTCGTTGTTGCGCTTTGGATAAGCCATAGCTCGATAAAGTTTTTGTGAAAACGGTTATGTATATTTAGATATCGATATGGTATGATAATAAACACATATCCGATATAAGTTACGTTTTGATATAACGAACCCATGCCTACTTCATACAATTTTTGCCTGTTGATGCGAATAGACGTTCAGAGTGTTCGACCTTATTCACAGACAATACTTAATTGATACGCGACTTTTAGTCTTTGATAGTTTATTTTTAGATTCCTTTTGTTGTTATTTTATAAAATAGGTATCAGTTATTTGGGTAGTGTTTAAATATTCGTTCAAATTACAAATTATTAATAGTTTACATTCTATTTCTTTTTAGGTGAAGTAGTAGTAGGTACGCATAGATTTTTAGATATCGATAGGTAAGTTTTGGCTAATTTACGTTCAATTTTTTTTATATAAGTTTTATTTTCATTTACGTTTTAGCTTTATTTTCATTTGCCTGCATCAATGCCACCTAAAAAACGATTATCTTTATCTCAAAATTCGAGAGAAGCTAAGAGAATGGAAAATAGGCGTTCTCAAGAATCGGCAGAGGAAAGAGCACATCGGTTAAACTCTATGAAAGTTATTGCCTCAACTTCTCGAGCCAATGAAAGCTCTCCCGAGAGAGATATGCGATTAGCAGCTGACAGAGCGAGACGAGCTACATCACGGGCGTCTCAAAGCTCTTCTCAACGAGAGCTAAGGCTTACCATTGACCGAGAAGCTGAAACTGCTTCACAACGAGAATTGCGGCTCACTGCTGACCGCGAACGGCATACATTATCTCGCGAGTCCGAAACCTACACTGCGAGGGAATTACGTCTCACAGCTGATCGGGAACGGCATGTACTATCCCGTGAGTCCGAAACCTTCACTGAGAGGGACTTACGTTTCACAGCTGATCGTGAACGGCAGGTACTATCCCGTGAGTCCGAAACCTTCACTGAGAGGGAATTACGTCTCACAGCTGATCGTGAACGGCATGTACTATCCCGTGAGTCCGAAACCTTCACTGAGAGGGAATTACGTCTCACAGCTGATCGCGAACGGCATGTACTATCCCGTGAGTCCGAAACCTTCAGTGAGAGGGAATTACGTCTCACAGCTGATCGCGAACGGCATGTACTATCCCGTGAGTCCGAAACCTTCACTGTGAGGGAATTACGGCTTACAGCTGATCGCGAACGTCATATTTTATCTCGAGAATCTGAAACTTTTACTCAATATGAAGACCGTTTGACAAATGATAGGGTGCACCATAATATTATTCGATCTCTTGAAGATGAACATGAGCATGAACAACGACTAGAGTCGGGACGCGAATGTTACAATTCTTTGAGACAAGAACGATTAATAAGTTTGTCTAATGAAAGATTAAGAATTGAAAATATTCGGTCTCTTGAAACGGACGAACAACGAGAGGCCCGTCTTACTGCAGACAGATTTCGACATAGTCTTAATGACTTAGATGTAAACATAGAAGGTCAATCTACGAATTCGGTGGTGTGGTCCGACAAATATAAAAGTGGGTTTGCTTATAACCTTACAATGATTACAGATCATCTTCTGTAATAGGCGATATGAACGTAGTATGTTCTTTATGTAATGCTTTAAAGTGGAGTAAGGAGTCGGCAGGTGTCTGTTGTTCTGGAGGTAAAATAAATTTGCTTTCGTTCGAAGACCCACCGGAACCTTTGAAATCACTACTTTTAAGAGAACATGTGCAATTTGTCTAAGAACTGTTTAGTTCTTAGACAATATTCGCACTTATAATAGTGCGTTGCAAATGACATCCTTTGGTGCTAAACAAATCTCAGAAGGTCCTTTCATGCCTACTTTTAAGATACAAGGTCAGGTTTGCCATTTGATAGGATCCCTTTTGCCTGAAGACCAACCTAAGTTTCTTCAAATATATTTTGTATCCGACTACAACGAACAGTCGAATATAAGAAATCAATATTTCCCGAATTTAAATACTGAACTCATTTCACAACTTCAGAACATGTTTCATCAGGTTAATTCGTATGTATGCAGTTTTAAATCGGCATTAGAAGCTTTTCCTCAAGATGGTGATAATAATTATAAAATTGTTATAAATGCCGATAGGCGTCCAACTCAGGAACACCCTGGGCGTTATAACGCTCCATCCATCGTACATATATATATAACAATTTTATAGTATTGGTCGACCAGGAATGTGATAGGCGTTATCCGTTCCAGAGACAATCGTTTGCAACGTATTTACGAAACCCACAGGGCTTACGACAGTTTGCAATATCCTTTAATATACTGTTGAGGGGAAGATGGTTATAATTTCGCTTTACACCAAACTGATCCGCGTACAGGCGTACCTAATTATAATAAAAAGATGTCATGCCTTTAATTTTATTGTTACCACTTGCAAGTGAGAAGGAATAGATTTGTATACTTGCAACGTTTTCCTGGCTTATTCAATCAGTTTATTGTTGACATGTACGCAAAAATTGAAACCGAAAGATTAGTTTATATACGATCTAAACAAAGGCAGCTGCGCGCTGAAGAATACGTGCACCTTCGCGACGCCATGCAGCAAGATAATGATACGGTGAATATAGGCCGTTTAGTTTCATCTTGAAGGCGGTCAACGTATACATTTCAACGCCGAAAATATTACAGAACGATTAGAGAACCCTAGACAAACAACTTTATTAGCATTCTTTCGACTTTGCCAAACTGATGATTTTGCAAAATCTCTTTTGTATGAAGAAGTTCCATCGTATTATACCTACGATAAGCAACGAGGTGTCTTTAATCGTAGACGCCGTGGCAGGCCTGTAGATGGCGAGTCAGGTATTTTCAAAGAACATGTTCTTGGTAGAGTGTATACCGTTCATCCAAACAACGCTGAGTGTTTCTATTTGCGATTATTATTACATACAGTGCGAGGACCCATATCATTTATAGATTTGAGAAAAGTAGATGATGTTGTTTATCCAACTTATCATGCAGCTTGCCAAGCGCGTCATTTGCTTGAAAACGATCAGCATTGGGATGACGCTTTAGCAGAATCCTGTGTTAGTGATAATCCACGACGGTTACGCCATTTATTTGTAACATTACTCACATTTTGTAATTTGTCAGATGCTGTACAATTATGGGAAAAATATAAAGAAAAAATTGCAGAAGACTTTCTTCGGAATATATCTCACAATGATGAAGGCGCAACTATTGATAATTTTCGTGATCTTGCCATAAATCAGTGCTTATTAGCTCTTCAGGAAGACTTAACAGCAGTAGGCGGTAAATCACTCTGTGAATATGGTTTGCCAACACCAACCTCAGTCGGAGAGGTTACCAATAGGGAATATTCCGCAGAGATTGGTTACAACTCAATGGAACTGCTGGCAACATTAAAAAACGGTGTCTCAATGATGACTGCAGAACGAGTGCGTTACCCCAGCAAGAAAATGTCTTCTAGAAGGAATTGAGTTATACCAATAATTAGAGCTTAATCTGGTGTAAATGTGCGCCAAGTAAAAAATTAGTGCGTGCTATCATTTTGGAGAAATAACGAAAAAACCAATTCTGCTGGGGTAACGTTTTTCCAGCAAGAAAATTTTAAACGAATGACCGGAGAGAGAAACAAAGTACATGGGCTTAAATTTGTGCATAAATGTGCGCTGAAAATGAAAATGCGTCTTAAGGTTTTCGAGATATTCAATTTCCTGCTGGGGTAACGTTTTGCAGAATCTTATTTCTCGGAAACCAATGATTGTGCGCCCGTAGTATAAACGTACATCGGTAGCTCTTAATTTGTGCGTATTTGTGCATTTATTAGGTTTTCAAAAATATTTACCGTTTTAAAGTTATCAAGCATTTACGAAAACATAAAAAAATATCCAACCAAAAACATAAATGTGAAATGGGAGCCAAATTCAAAGTGTGGTTATAGACTTCGCCGACAAAAGAATTGAGATCTAAATGGGTGCCAAGTTCTATAGATAATCCTGTTTATAAAGAACATACAACATTCTCAAATAAATTTAAAACAAAATTTCTTGTTTTTTCTGTTATAACAATGTTTGCTATTTAAAAATATAACTTCATTGAATAGTCGAATTATTTACACAAAGCACTTAGGATGAATTCAAGCTGAAAATTTTACTTAAAAATTTTACTTGAAAATTTTACTCTATTTAGAATGTATTTCTTTTGTAACTTAATTAGTAACACTTATCCGCAGTGATGTCAGATCGATGAGCCCGGCGTTGTAGTTTGTGTTAATATTGGTTGTGGAAGTTCTATAAAAAAATGTGTGCCGTCGGGGAAACTCCGTTAGGAACAAGTTCAATTCAATTGAATTCAAATCTTTATTGCATATCTCATGTGTGTACAAACTCTTAAAATGATAATTACAAAGTTCACATGGACCCTGTCGGTTCTTTCCCCACGTATGCTTTAATTAATTAATTTTCGCAGCCACTATTTTGCATATACATTTTGACCTCACTATCCGCTTTGACACACTCAAAAACATACGTAACGTCTATAAGAACGAATCGGTATAAGTACGAATTTTTATATATTTTTTTTTATTTATGGGCTTCTAGCTACTGTGGCAAATGTATTCTATACATTGCCTAGGTATTGTATAGAAAACCTGAATTATACAGATTACCGGTAACATATATACGAATGAATATCGCCCACATGGCGCAAGGGCGATATGCACCGGAACGTCACCGGTGCGGGCGGCGCCGCGCCGCGATTTTTTTCGTCTTGTGGTCCGGCTCTGGTGCGGCTCCGACATCATGTACAGGAAGCCTAAATGTCACCTCAAGAAATGAAATGAAATGAAATGAAATTTCATTTCATTTCATTTCTTGAGGTGCGATTTTTTTCGTCTTGTGGTCCGGCTCTGGTGCGGCTCCGACATCATGTACAGGAAGCCTAAATGTCACCTCAAGATACGGACTATGACTATATTTCCAAACCCTGAAATCCCTGTGACCCTGGACGCGCCGCACTCCTGTTGCCCGCCTCGCGGAAAACTTAAACAGGCAATGATTAACATACATAACATAATCAGCCTATAATGTTCCCACTGCTGGGACACAGGCCTCCTCTCTATGAGAGGGAGTGGGCCGTAATCCACCACGCGGGCCCAGTGCGAGTTGGTAGATGTCAGATGTCTTCGAATTTTTGGTTCTAAGACATGCCGGTTTCCTCACGATGTTTTCCTTCACCGTTTTGAGAGCAGTGGTGATGAAATTATTTACACAAAGTAAAGCGCCTGTCGGGGTTTGAACCTGCGACCTACAACTCGTAAGTCGCGGCCGTTACCACTGGGCCACCACTGCTCTCTTGAGCACCAATTATTATTAATTATTGGCTGTCTAAGTTATATTAAATAATCTGGTACCTATATACAAAACGATAAAAGCGACCTTTCATAATGGAACCAATTCTCCTACAAAAGAAAATATTTTTGCTATTATAATTTCGATAGGCGCTTGGTGATAAAAATTGATAAATTGTTTTTTTTTTTAATCTTATAAAAAATCTGTTTTCTGATTTTTTCCTTTGTATACACACAATTACCAAGCTGGACGCCAAATTTCAACTTTCTAGGTCATCTGGAAGTGGGTTAGGTTTTTGATCTATAGGTCAGTCAGTCAGTGATAAAAATGACGATTTTTAGACGTTGATATCTCAACAACCGTTTGAGCTGTATTTATGAAATTTGGGGTTCTAGTTAATCTAGGGGGTATAAATAAGTAAACCAAGTTTCATGTGTGTATGTTTAATAGATTTAGAGTTATTGAGGGGTGAAAAGTAGCTCCAAATGGTTCGTGTAATATAACACACGGCTGCTGCGTCGCCAGTTCTTTTCTTGAACTTGGCTTGACACGCGGCTGCGTGTCTAGATCCTGAAAATTTCAGCTTCAAATGTCTCGTATTAAAGTAGATAAAGACGAAAAACCAAAATAGCACCTAGATTACTGGTAATCCGACCAAATTAGGATGACTATAAAAAAGCGACCGATTCATATAATTATGTTGATGACCTTCTTAAAGAACAATATTATGTAAAGCTGTTTGTCCGTACAGTCGCGTTCATAACATTTTTCGGCAATCGTGTTTTTTTTTAAATACCTACTGCCAACTGGGTTATAGTTTAATTCCTTATTTTGTCACTAGCATAAAATTATGACAATGACTGTAATGTACTCTTGAGTTAATAAAACACACTTTGTCAGATCACGCAGGTGAAGTAGTATATGCGTCTAGCGCACGTCCGCTCTCGCTCACGGTTAGCCACAGACTACCCGCGCGACGCCCAGGCGCATACACTACATCCCTTCTTTATTTTATAAATAATTAAGTTACAATAACTCGAACAACAATATTAACAATGAAAGAACAGAATAGATTTAGTAATATATAAACTAGTGAATCAGGCATACAACATTATACGATTAACATCAACAAAGTGTCAGACAGATAATCATTTTAATTGCATAAAGGTATATTGCAATAATTTAGTCCTCATTGTTCAATGACCCTGTGTCCTTATTATCATTGTCCACAACTTGCCAAGAATCATTAATTTTCTTTAAATGTACTATATTCCGACGATACTCTTTACCTGTTTCGTCGTTCCGCACATGAATGTCACCATCGGTGACTCCCGTCACTGTGTGAGAGGTAGGGTTATAGTTAGGTGTCAATTTGTTATCCTTAGTTATATTTTTTAACATTACCTTTTCCCCTATTCCTAAACTAGAATCAGTAGCTCTTCTTTTTCTATCCCCATATTCTTTCCCTTTTTCTTTCATTAGCATATCCCTATCTCTCACATCGGAATCTATGAGTTTATGTTCTACATCTGGAGCGAAAGGAACTTTATCTCGGAAGCGTCTTTTAAAAAATAACTCAGATGGCGATGTACCTGTAACAGAGTGGGGTGTACTATTATACATCATTAAATAGTTTAAAATATCCTCTTTCCAGTCCTTATTTTCAGCTTGGCTAATTTTAAGTCTCTTTAGTACATCTCGATTTTGTCTTTCGACTTCCCCATTCATTTGTGGCCAATAGGGAATAGTATTATTGACAACGATACCGCATTCTTTGCAGAAGTTGCGGAACACATCGCTCGTGAATTGATTCCCGTTGTCACATGTTATAGTTGCGGGATAACCTAGCCTTGAAAACATTTCTTTTAGGACTTTAATAGTGTCAAGTGCAGTGATACTTCTCATAACCTTAATTTCTTTATACCGGCTATAATAGTCAACAAGAATTAGTATGTAGTCTCGACTCGGAAGTGGCCCTAGAAAGTCAACGGCCACATCTACCCATGGCTCTTTAGGTAATGATCGCCTTTTCATCGGGTGTGGTGGATTAGGAGCCGATACAAGAGTGCATCCGCGACAACCTTTCACTACACGCTCAGCATCCCCATCGATCCTAGGCCACCACACTTTTGTCCTTAGGCGACCTTTCATCGCGACTATACCAGGGTGCCCTTCGTGAGCAGCTTCTAACACCCTCTGGCGTAGATCTTTTGGTATGACTATCCTAGTACCCCGCAGCAAAATATCTCCGCAAAAACAAAGCTCGCTTCTTATGATTTTGAAACAATTTACGGATTCGTGCCAATCTTCACTGAAAATACCCCTTTTTACCTTTGAGACTTCGTCATCTTTTGATGATGATGCCTCTATTTCATTTAGGGACACAGCGACAGGTCGAGAATATGTCACAATTTGGTTTATATAATTTTCGCTATCAAATGGCTTCGTTGGAGCTATTTGACATAGTCTAGAAATGGGGTCGGCAATATTTGACTTACCAGGGCGGTAGATAACTTTGAATCTGTATGCTTGAAGCCTGAGTACCCACCGTTCAATTCTCGCGCAAGGTTTGGAATGTCGTCCGAAAATCGTTTCTAACGGTTTGTGATCGCTTATGAGCTCAAAGTCCTTGCCAAAAAGGTATATTTTAAAATGCTCAACAGCCCAAACTAATGCCAATGCTTCCTTTTCAGTTTGGCAATACCTTTTTTCACAATCAGTCAGAGCTTTGTGTCCATAAGCGATAACTCTAGGACCTTCCGTATCTATTTGGACAAGGACAGCACCCAGTCCCACCGGTGATGCGTCAGCAATAACCTGCGTTTGGTCGCTGGGATTGTAGTAACCAAGACATTTTATATTGGTTAAGCTAAGCTTTAGAGCTTCAAAAGCTTTATTTTGTTTGGAAGTCCAAAATTTGTCGACAGTTGCCGATTTCCCAAGCCCTAATCTCAACATCTGTCTAAGGGGGTCGGTAAGTGTTGCCAAATTTGGAATCCATTTCCCCACAAAATTGACTAAACCGAGAAAACTTTGTACTTCTTCAATCGTGTTTGGGCGTCTACTAGTTTTAATAGAGGTTAAGTATTTTGCAAGGGGTTTTATTCCCTCTTCTGTAAGTTCGTGACCGAGAAATTCGATTTTGTTTGTTTTATATATACATTTCCTTCCGTTTAAAAGAACATCATTTTCTTTTAAAACCCTTTGCACCTTACTCAACCGCTCATCGTGTTCTTTCTCTGTTGCCCCATACACAATAATATCATCAATAAAATTGAATGTACCTTCACATCCCAACAACATTTTTTCAAGAATTTTTTGGAACATTTCCGGAGCACAAGATATACCAAACATTAATCTTTTATAACGGAATAGTCCCTTGCTAGTACTAAAAGTAGTTATGTATCTACAATCCTCATTAATTTCAAGCTGATGGAATGCTTGTTTAATATCGAGCCTAGAGAACCATTTAGCCTGTCGAAAATTTGGAAGCATCTGGTTCATCGTTGGAAGTGGGTGATTTTCCCTTATAATAGCTTCGTTGGCTCTCCGCATGTCTATACAGATACGTACCTCATCATCTTCTTTTAGTACAGGTACCATGGGTGAAACCCACGGTGATGGCTCGTCCACTTCTTCTATGATGTCGGCTTCCTTGAGTTCGTTTAACTTCTTGGCAACCTTTTCTTCTAAAGGAATAGGCACCCTTCTATACGGTTGAACTACGGCCTTTATCGTTTTGTCGATTGGGATTTGGACAGTTACCCCTTTGAACTTGGGAAAGACTGCTGGAGTCTTGTTTTCAACTGTGTTAATGTGGAGGCCTATCTGGAGCACTCCCAATTCGATCGCAGTAGCTTTACCCAACAGATCGCGCGAACCATTTCTGATGACGTAAACAGTGTATTCTTTATTTCTTTCACCCACTGATATAATCGCGTTGAATGAGCCTATGACGTCTAAAGGCTTCTTGTTGCCATAAGGAACTAAAATTTTGTTTGGTTTCCGGATTTGGTTAGTGACATAAATCTTACTTTCTTTTAAAAACTGCCAGGTCTTATCTGTGATTACGTTGCATTTACTTCCGGAGTCTATCAACATGTCTAAGTCTACTCCGCCTATATTGCAATTAATTACGCTGTCTTCATCTAAATGGAAAATGTAGTCAATTTCAGATTTTTGGTTTCGCGTCGAGTCTAATCTTTGTTTTTTATTTGCTGAATCCGTGGTCTTATTATTTGTAAATCGTCTTTTCCGCCTAGTCCGGCAACATTCTCGGAAGTGACCAACAAAGTCGCATTTTAAACATCTTTTGTCTTTAGCTGGGCACTTAGCATCATTTGATTGGTGATTAACGCTACCACAACGGCTACATCCGAGATCTTTATTTAGTTTAAGGTTTTTATTGAAGGGTTTCTTGGAATCAATTTTATTTATTTCAATTTTTTTGCTGTCAGTTTGGTTGTTGGAGTTACCGAACTGCTCAAGTTGTCTAGTAACAACTTCTAAGGCATTTGCCTTAGAAATGATTTTATCTAATGTAATTGAATCTCCAATTTCTAAAATATTTTTCCTCAAATCAACAAGTCTACATTTTTCTGTGATTTGATCTATCAAATGTTCATCTTTATTTGTGAAGTTACATTTTCCAGCCTGATTCCTTAACCTCAATAGAAACTTTTCGAATTTTTCACCTTCTTCCTGCTGCATGAGCCGGAAAAGGTATCTTTCATAAATATGGCTTTGCTTTGGGGAAAAATAATCGTTAAGTTTTCCCAGTGCAATTTTATACACATCTAAGTCTTTGCCATCATCATCTTTACCTTCCTCTGCATGGGCCCCGGGCAAATTGTAGTAAATCTCCTGTAGTGCTAATCCACCAACATGGAGAAGAGTAGCTCGCTTTTTATTAGGGGAATCAATATTAGCAGCTAAAAGATAAATTTCGAGGGCCCGTTTCCATTTCTCCCATCGGGTACAAACCGATGTCGTGTCACCCTCACAATCAAAGTGATCTAAAGTTGTCAACATTGAAGTTGCGTGAGCCATTTTTTGGGGCGACCTGTAACAGGATTTTGAGACTCGTATGCGTGGCCTTTTATCTTTTATAAAGATAACATTAACACTACTGCCTTAGGATACTTGTTAGTATTTGCGTGCCCATTAGAGCATTTCGGATTCAGCATGACCTTTGACGTAAGCGTAAGTATGACTAACTAAATATACTAAATAACTTTATTCAATAACGTTACTTTACTATTATTATGGAAATTG
Source organism: Lithophane semibrunnea (assembly GCA_947363905.1). Taxonomy (NCBI): domain Eukaryota; kingdom Metazoa; phylum Arthropoda; class Insecta; order Lepidoptera; family Noctuidae; genus Lithophane; species Lithophane semibrunnea. The sequence continues at coordinate 10,360,498 of OX376215.1, forward strand.
ACTGATAATAACCTTTATCTATTAACAAATTAGGTTTACTAACTGGTTAGCAATAAATAGGTATGCTAGTAATTAAGCCATTATTGATGCTTACACTAACGTTTCCCGGTCTTTTCTCACATTTATTATTTAAGCATGGTCGTATGTGCGAATAGTGTTTGCGTGACCTTGATATTTTTGTGTCGAAATGCAAACAATTGATCATAGCAAAACCAGTTACCTGATTAAAATACTATCTACTGATTTTGTTTTATATTTACAATACGTGGGTATGTAGGTTATTTACAGCAGAAAAGTTAAGTATGTCCAAGTAACCAATTATGTCCATTTATGATAATAATTAGTTATTATTTTTATTTAAATTAAGTAGCGTGCAAATAACTCAATTATCTTGATATTTAAATGAAAGCACTTACTCAATAATAATAATTATCAATAATTTACTATTTGCATTACAACACATTTAAAATAATTGCGTACTATTCAGGCATGGCCCTTTGTTTTGTTGTAAACAACATTAACTGCATGGCCTTTGTAACATTTACGCTTATCAGTTGTTTACCTCAATCGAAGCAGAACTTATTTTTTGTTACTTAATCATACGAAACTGAGGCAACAAAGCAGTCATTAGATGTAACCATCTACCTTGGTACTTAACGATTTATTTACGTGTAGGTAGGTAGGTTCAGCTTGACTACGTTCTGTTTTCACTTTAGTATCCAAACTACTAACGATCCTTATCGAAATATAGTCGCTTAATTGATCGTAAACAACTTTCAAAGTGCATTATTTTTTAGCGTGTATTCTTCCCCCTTTTTTTTTTGGTAAATGTTTTCAGTACTTACTTTTATCCTCGTCGCCACTTGTAATGTACTCTTGAGTTAATAAAACACACTTTGTCAGATCACGCAGGTGAAGTAGTATATGCGTCTAGCGCACGTCCGCTCTCGCTCACGGTTAGCCACAGACTACCCGCGCGACGCCCAGTCGCATACACTACAATGACAATGACATTTTTAGCAAGCTTCACATGTGTCACCGAGCGACGGGTACTTTAATTAGGTACGCACGTCTATTTACCCACTTTATAAGTGGTTTAGATAATCCAGTACACATAAGTAGGTTGATTATCTGGGAAGGGTTGGGATAAATGATATTTTAATATAATATCATTGGTTGGGATACAATGAAGGTGAGACTACTTTGATCGGACGTCTAGGTAAGTAAGTCCGATCTGTATCTGTGGCGAGTGGCGCAGGCAGCACGCGCCCTCCTCGCCACTCACCCCGCACTTCTTCTAACTCTAAGTTCTGTTTTCTATCTACATTTAGTTAGTAAATTTACACTTAGATGGGTTGTGACTGTCGTTAGGGGTCTGATGATGAAGACGAAGGACAATCAAGGAAACTGCTCAACTGCTTACAGCAGATACCTTGTGTTTGTGCTTCATTAATTTTTATTGATTAGAACTTCTCACTTTTGTGGGTTGTGACTATCGTTAGGGGTCTGATGATGAAGACGAAAGACAGTCAAGGGAACTCCTCAGTGGCTTATCCCAGTTAGTCTATGTAGACGACATTATTATTTGTCTCCATCACTGTTATTTACGTAGCAGGTAGTGGTATTCGAATTTTTGTGGGGTAGGTACTACAACTAAAAAGAGAAAAATAAAACTTTTTACATAAAAAAAACAAATACTTCCAAAAAAAAACACAAAAAATGTGAAAAATTACTTTAATTTCGGAACTCGGTGGCAAAAAACGAAAATTGAAAGGCAATTTTTCACTTTTTTGTGTTTTTTTTTTGGAAGTCGGTTGTTTTTTGTAAAAAGTTTTTATGGTAAAAAGCTTCACCAAAGTCAATTTCCATTCAATACAAATTCCATGTTGCCATGATAGTACTTACTAACTCCATACTGCCGTCATTACTCCGACTAGTAAATTTATCTGTGGCAAACATTACCGTATAAAGTAAAAAGCATGCGTGTATAAAGATATGATATGATAAACATTTATTTCGGACCAAGTCAATAATCTGCACTGCATTAAGAACCTAAAAACCCCCGCTCCTTAGCAAATACCTCCCTGCACTCCTACCATCTTTCGCGAGCCCGCGCGTCCTCCTTCCAGTTTGGACGGAATCTATCCAGGTCGAATTCGAAAATTAAAACAGCTATCTAATTGCGTAACTGTTGAATAAATTAAATTATTACAAAAAATATACAGGTTGAACTAGATAAGTTCCGTTCAAAACTTCATATACATCCATAAAAAGACAGGTACCAACTTACCTACTTGATTTTATGTAAACTTAAAACAATAATAGGCAATTTAGTACTTCAACTGAATGAGACAAAATTCAAATCTTGTATAAAATGCACACTATGCAGGCAGGCATATTATAAGCTGGGGGATTACATCGGTGATAAAAATACTTGGCTTAATGCTGGTCCTGCTCCACAACCACAACTATTTAATTAATTAACATTTGAAAATACTGTTGAAGCTGCTGAAGATTGTAAGACTATCTTTGAATTGTATAAACACAATTTCCTTTTTATTATATAATTGCATAGCACGGGTGTGAGTACTATGTACAATAGAGCTACCATTTACCGGGTAATATGTCTTAAGGCGCTTAGTCCCGTTTAGTACCGTAACACGGTCACTTTAAAAAGCCTACTCCTCATAACGGCTTAGTAAAAAGATCTGAAAAAAATATATGTTTGCCATAGATTCATGTACAACATTTTGTATTGAGCAATTTTTTCATATGACTAATACTTTTGCCTTAAAAAATATTTAACAAAATGCAATTTTTGGCTAATATTTCCCTACTACTAGGGTAGGTAGGTAGGGTAAGGTAGGTAGGTAGGGGAGGTAGGTAGGATAGGTAGGTAAGTAGGGTGGGTAGGTAGGGTAGGCGACCGACCAACCGACCGACCGATGGACCGACAGACCGACCGTACGACCGACCGACAGACCGACCGACCGACAGACCGACCGATAGACAACGAAGCCTTAGTAATAGGGTCCCGTTTTACCCTTTGGGTACGGAACCCTAAAAACAGTGCATTAATGATAAGATAAAATTACTACGCAGTTGAAAGAAAAGACAAATTATTTATTTTATTATGTAAAATCGAGTAGGTACCAGGGCCAAGCCACCTTTAGACACCAGTGCCAAAAACAAGGGCTCGAAATACTTTCAAGTGTTTTCTTTCTGCATTAAAAATAGATCTGTAAAGTCATACAAATAAGGAGTACAATCGCGTATGCAAAAAAGGTTACGTCCAACTTCTAACCAAGACTTGGTGGAAGAAAAATACTTGCATCAAAAATAATTACTTCATCCTCAACTCTATAGCAATTAAGATTACAATAGCGTTTACAAAAAAAACTTCTAAACCTAAACGTAAAAAAATACTTTCATAGGAAATTGTTCCGTGCAACCTTACCAATAAGGATCATGATCGCATTTGTGAAAGAGTAACGTGAGTCCCATTGATTAAAAATCTTTGATGCATTGCGCGTTGGAAGTAAAAAGTTCGTTCCATTTTCAAATAACACAACACAACAGATAATTCCCCTAAGACGACACACTGACCGCATCGTCACTTGTTTTTGACCAGTACAGCAATTTTGATTTATCTCGAAGAAGTTTATCAAAATAATGCTAGAATTTCCAAGCATGTTTGAGAAAAGATTTTATTTAAATTTCGATTTGTTTTGCAAATAGAGCTGTTTATGGAGCAGTTTGAATATTGATAACGATTATCCTTGTTCGTCATTAATTCTGGAAATTATAATTAATTTACTTAGTTTGAAATTCCGCGCATTGTGAGATTGAGAAAAAATCTATACAAGACTTGGCCGCAACCAGGCATTGATGGACTCACGTATGTGTGCCTCAGTTTTGCCTCGGCCCACATTTTCACGATCGTCCATCAATGCGTCAGTTGCAGGCTGCGACAGTAATAGTAATGTACTATTGTAATCATCTGGTGAGCGATTGTTTATTCATTCTTTCATATTTGAAGTTAAATAATTACGAATTGTTCTAGAAAATCTAGATTACATTATGTCGAAAGTAGGTAATAACATCAACGTGTGCGGTCGGGGGACCCCCGTCAGGAACGAAGTTCCTTCTCAAAACAAAATTTTCCCAGCCGCCATCCCGGATTTACATTTTAATGTCACTATCGGCATAGACACCATAAACAAATTTTTTTTTTCATTTTGTTTTACCATTTTGTCGGCTTGATTTATTTGTATACCCATACCAAATTACAGCTTTCCAGTACTAAGAGTCTCTGAGCTAAGCGCGGAGAGACAGACGGACCGATATGGCGAAACTATAAGAGTTCCTTGTTGCCGTAGTTAAACCCTAAAAACTGAAAAGTAAAAAGCACCATTGCGAAAAAGTGGCTCTTTCCGCACAATTTGGCTT